>OY720460.1:2784789-4079789 GCA_963082715.1 Harpalus rubripes | reverse complement strand
GAAGTGGTACTTAATTTGTAGCTCTTAAGAGGCATATTTACCCCTGTGCTGTAATATGAAGCGAAATTTCAAATAAATTGTTCCTGTACTAGAACTATCAACATTTTAAAAAATTCAACACAACCCAAACCTACTTGCGATATTGATCAACATTTTAAAAAAATAATTATTGAAATCTATTAATATTTGACTTTGATTTTATAGGCAAAACAGCATTTCCCGATTTTCCCATAAAATCAAAGTCAAATACTAATAAATTTCAATAATTATTTTTTGAAAATACAAGTTAATATCGCAAGTCAGTTTGTGTTGTGTTGAATTTTTTAAAATGTTAATAGTTCTAGTAGAGGAACAATTTATTTGACTTTTCGCTTCACATTTCAGCACAGGGGTAAATATGCCTCTTAACGGATTTCCGAGGAAAAACATAACAATCAAAAATTTTGTATTACAGACTTTTCTATTTATTGGAACGAGAAATTAGATTTTGTTTACAAACGATCAATCGGAAGCTCATTGCTATTTTAAACATGAAATTGACGGGATGTGCTGGCCACATCAGATTTTTTTCAATAACAATAGCCGGTATGAAAATTTTATAAAAATACAAATTAAAAACTCGTTAATTTTTGTACAAAAAAGGGTTCTTATATTTTTTACCCAGGATGAACTCATAAATAGTTTTGTTAAAAACCCAGAATAACAACTTATGAAAAAAAAATTATTTAAAAAATAAACAATATTAGGTATTAAATATTACCTTAAGTAAATTAGTACTAAAAATGATTTTAGAACAAACTGTTTAGTTAAAAATTGTGTGGTATGGTAAGATTGACTGGCAGTATAATACATTTTAGTTATGTAAGAAGAAATACAGGTGGAATTTTCATATTTGATGAATAATACACCTTGATTTATTTATTATATAAACACAAACATGTTTTGGAATGTAAGAAACGGAAATGTACAAAATTCAATGAAAAGAAAAGGTAGCAATTTTATAGGTCAGGTTCTGAATATTTTAATATTTATTTGAAAATTTTTGTAGAATTCAGTTTGGCAAAAAATTAAACATGCTATCATGGCTAAACTAAAAGTACAATAACTTAAATATAGCTAAAAAAATGTGGGTTGGAAAAATAGAACAGAACAGTTTCAAGAAAACTAGTGGTGGCCTGCCAACAATAAAATATATTGCTTTATTATGCTATATTAGATACATAATGTGATGTGAAACCACCTCTAAAAATATTAATAAGTATATCTTTTGATTTATTTATTTGTTGCTAATTTTAATATATATTTTTTCTATCTGTTCCAATACAAATAAAATTGTATTTTCCCTGTCATAAAATTCATTTTCGTTTCACATATTTAAAATATTAATGGCTAATATACTTTTCGTTGTTTAATATTGACATCTTCGTCGGAACTTGATGAAGTTGAAGAAAACATTTTTATCAAAAAAAATTGATTAGTTAAGCTAACATCCACTTTAAATCTGTAAAGGAACTGTCGCATGACTTTATTTTAAAGGCATTTAAAGTAACAATTTTAACTTAATGTTGAATTATGAAACGCTTTTTTCATTTTTATATTAAACTTTAAAATGAAAGTAACTATATATTTATTATCAAACCGGCTATAAGAGTCAGTTTTTCAAACTGTGTTTAAAATTTTAACCCACAGTTAAGTAAACAATATTACATCGTTTTGTTGACAGCAATGATAAATCTGTCATTTGACAATTCATTTCGTTTCAATTTTGTTTATATAACCAGAGATTGAAAAACTGGCCCTAAGGATTAAATACCCAATATTGATTTTTTTAAAATATTTTAATTTTTCTTTTTCATAAATTGTTATACTGATTAACTATTTTTAACATAACTACCATAGTCCAGTCATTGGGTAGAAAAATAAGGGTTTATTCCACAAAAGGTCGGGTATTTCTAATTTTTTGATATGTTATATAATTAGAGATCCTAATAAAAAATATAAGTTTTCGATCTCGGGGTCCCTCGGGAACCACCGCCAACTTGGTAAAAAAGACACAAAAAATCTTTTTTTAAAAAATATCTCTTCACCAATAAGCATTAGAGCAAAAATAGTTATTTTTGAATTTGTTGCGAATAAAATTACCTACAAGTTTCATCTAAAACATTTTTTTTGTATAACCAATATATAACAAGCTACAGCGCTTCAAACAGAGAACTTTTTTGAAAATTTACTTTATGCTTCATTTGAATCATATTTTATTATATATTTTCTTATTTTTTTACAAATTATTTATTACTATAAGTTTAAGGTGTTAGTAACTCTCAAATCGTTCATCTGTATCGTGTTATACATATCAAAGAGAATTTCATGGCGAATTCAAATTATCAAACCGCATTATCGTAGCTTTAACAGGATCAGAATGGTGAATAAAAAATTAAAAAATTGCAGGAAAACGTTGACAATTTAATTTTTAAATCATCAATAATTTTCTTTCTTCGATGTTACGACGAATGTAAATTATTATAAATAGTAAAACCTATTAGACTAAGTACTAAATATGTAATATTATTTATTTTTTAAATTATTTAAATATTTTTCTTAATTTTATGAGCATGTGGCAAAAATCTTGAATATGTCGCCAATAAAATATAATCCAAGACTTTTCAATTTTAGTATTTAAAACTTCTATATCAAAGGCAACAACATATTGGATTTTGGCTAAAATTAATAAACCAGAAGTGACACTTTACTTGAAGCTATGAATAGATTTTCTTGAAAAATATATTATGATATATTCCAAAACTTGTTAAATTTAGTATTTAAGACTTTTATATAAAGGAAAGCAGCATATTAGATTTTGGCTAAAATTGATAAACCGGAAGTGATACTTTATTTGAAGCTCTCAACAGATTTTCGTGAAAAATAAAATGATACGATCCAAAACTTTTCAAATTTAGTATTTAAGACTTTTATATGAATGAGAACGACATACTAGATGTTTTCTAAAATTGATAAACTACTTTACACTACATAAGCTAAAAAATAAACATATTTTTATCGGTTTTGCTTAAAATGCGTAATTATTTCATATCTATTGAAAATATAACATGCAAACATTATATATATATACGTATATATGTGTAGTAGTTAATAATTAATAATAAATAATTTGTAAAAAATAAGAAAATATAAAAAATATTAAATTAAAAAATCCAAATTTGTTTGAAGCGCTGTAGCTCGTTATCTAATGTTTTAGATGACAGTTGTAGGTAATTTTATTTGCAAGAAATTCAAAAATAATTAATCAAGGATAAATAACATTTTATAAACTTTTCTAAATTATAGTTCCAGAACGATATTTCAACATGTTATCTTTGTTAGTTAAAATTCTGTTTATAAATAATTATCATTTTTCCCACCGCGGGTTTTGTTTAGCATGGATGTCACCGATCTTTGACAGTTATGTGTTGATAATTAAGTCTGAAAATAGCGCTTTGTTTTAGACAATCTGCTTTAGCTACTCATGTTGATAAAGCATGGGAAGTCTGCCTTATTTACTCAAGTAGTAAATATGTAAGAGTTTGATCTTTGGCTCGCGTTCCACGAACGCGAGTATTTTGTCTCGTTGATGCATCGGCATCTGCAGTAATTTGTTTAGTTTATATGTTTAATAATGTTAGTTAAATTATTAATAATAAGTTGTAGTGTAAGTTGCAAATAAAATTAATTATACATCCGTGTCCATAATCTAAGTGTTCATCCCTCGACTGTCATCAAGAGAGAAAAGAAAGTGTAAGTGTGCGTGATCCCACTTTTCAAAAAGTTGCGGTCGAACATCTAAGCGTCGATAAGTTAGTGAAACTCGTCAATGTTGGAGAAGCAGTAAAATCAGAGCTCTCTATCTCTCTTAGGATACTCCTTCGTGTTACAAAATATTGACAATTGTACATTCACTGTTCTCATTACATAATCGAGACTTCTGTATACTCGGTTGACATAGGAATAAAATTATTTGCAAATGCAAAAAAATATACATATAATTAACAGACTTCGGTAAGGCCAATATATATTTTTTCCGCTGAGAGCGTTTAACAAGCGTCACCTGACGAGCTTTCAAAGCTATCTTGGAAAGACTACCGTAGGGCTTTTGTGCTAATTGATAATTGGAATTAATTTTCAATTGACGTCGGGCGTAAAATAACCCAGGCCGATCGAATCGAATCACAACCGATTATCTAGCGCACACGCTACCTAATTATAATGGAAAAAATTGTTATTGTATACATAATAATTAAATGCATTTTTCAACAAAATAATATAACAAAAGTGTTCAAATTGCTAATGTCCATGAGAAACAACAGCATAAAGACCCCCTTTGGCGGAAGATTCAACATTTCCATGTCCCAAGTTGTCGGCGATGGGCTGCTCATGAATAATGTATTGAGCAGGATGCTGAGCGCGTCCGTACCTGGTGACGACGGCGTTGAATCCGTTGTGCTTGTCGGCGGTGTACACAACCTTGCGGAAGGTGTCGTCTGATTCTACCAACGAATACTCGCCCTTCACAACGTCTCCTTCACGGCGCTCGGACTGGGTTTTACGGTCGCCAGTGTGAAGGTCTTCCACGCCGTATTTGAACTCATAGTGTGGTGGCGCCTGTATCACAGTCCGTCAAATATCAATATATTCGTAGAGAAATATTATCAATATATAACTTACGTAGTGTCGACCTGTTCTTTAACATGTTGGGCTTCTTGTCCGTGTAGAGAGAGGGTACGGCAGCAAAATAAACGTTTTAATCATTTAGTTTTGTCAAAAGAATAATGAATCTTGGAAATATTTAGTATATAGGTTATTTAAAAAAGTGTGCCAAAATAAAACCACATATTGGGGAAGTCATTTGAGAAAAAAATGTTATATAAAGGTATGTCCGGAAACTTTTCGTTACAGGGTTACAGCTGTTTGAAAGTGCACTTCATCAGACACATTTTTATTAATAACTGCTACTAGTTGCACTAAAATTTTGATACTTGGTACAAAGATACTATTTATTTAGATGCATATACTTTCTTTTTTTTGTATCTCAATCAGAGAATCTCATATGGGTAAGCCAAGAATGATTTTTTTTGTTATTTTTTACTTATTAACAAGATACCCTTGTAGTAGTTTTAAGATATTTTTATTTCAGAAAATATCCATTATTCAAAATATATAGATAAAAGTCAAAATTCAATCAACTGCAGGTGAATATGCAGATAAGGTGTTTATTTATGGTATTGTAACGATAAGGGTTGTCGTGCGTCTAGAGAATATTGATGTAGTAAGTAGGCATAGTATGTTACTACGAGATATAACAAGTTGTTGTTTGTAGTTGTTTTATAAAATAAAATAGATTTTTCACGGTGTACATTTTCTTGTAATTCTAAATAACGCTACATAACTGGCGAAGAGGATGGGGATCGGAATAAAATGGAGCTGGGTTGAGAAATAAAATGACTCGGTTTACATTCAAAGTATATCAGCAAGATACTTTGAAGTGGAAGGATTATATATAACTTAAATTTCTTATTCGATCAAATAGGTTTTTAAAAAGTTTATTTTTGTGAGTACAGAGTTATAATATTCTATAAACTACTTGATAATATGAATAAGGAATACAGACTGACTAATCTTAAGCGTTACACGTGTTTTTATACTAATGTAATATGATAGAGTCACATACTGGTAAATCAGCACTTTGTCTATTTGTTAGCACTATAACTCCTCCCTCCTTAGATTCGAGCATCCTGGGGAAGTTGAAGTTCGACGTCTTCAGGGGTGCGAGATGACCTCTGTGTGGTTGGTTTCCTCTTCTTTATGTGTTTGTATACGAAGTACCCAACGATGATTGCAGCGATCGCATACAGGATGATGGACCATATACTTGGGATGTGCATATTGAATTTTTCTTCTGGTATCGAGACGATTGGATTGAAGGATATTTCATTTAATTTCAAAGGATTTAGGTTAACGGAGAAATTTGTAATTTTGTACGATTGGGATTTTAAATTCAATTTAGGGAGTAATAGGGGTTGACCATGGTTTTCATTTTGGAATATTAGTATTTGTTGCCTGAAGTGAATTTCGCAGTTGTTTTGATTATTAATTAGAAAGATTCCCTCTAAGGTTTGGATGTTGGTTTCTTCATGGCATTTAATGGTGATTTTCTCCTCGTTTGGGAAAACGGCTAGGTATTTGTTGATTTCTGGAATCACTTCGACATGATTTGTAATTAAGTTAATTTTTGTATAATGACAGTGACTCGAAGTTTGATTTGGAATGGGCGTGATACTTATTAGGGCACTGAAATATTTTTGCTTGAACGCACATGTCATTCAGCGGCACGATCTCTTTATCAGATTTAAGAAGGTATTTTGTATTGGGAATGATTGTAATAAATTTTGATTCGTGTTTGGTTGGAATTGGGTACATGTAGTAGAGGTCGAAAGTTTTTTCAAAGTTTATGGGGGTAGAAATGAAATAGATTATTTGGGTTGCTTCTATTTTACAATTTATTTTTAACAACGACTCGAAGTCTAATAGATTCTCTTGTCTAGGTTTAAATGGTAACTGTAAATGATAGAATTTTGAAATTTGTTTTAATTCTGCTAGTAGCTCCATGGGGTGTATTATACTAGGGTGCAGCGCTCTTAATTTACAAAAGGTGATTGAATTTTCGACGTCTTGTAAGACATTTAATATAGAGTTGTATAATATAATAAGTTGATCGTAAATGTTTTTTCCATAATATAGTATACTTTGAATGTGCGTATCCTTTATAATTTCGAAAAGTTGTAATATTTTAGATTTTAATATTTCTTCGTTGTGCTGGATATCCGAGATAGTTTTATTAAAATTTTGAATAATTTGATGATTCACCGAATATGAGAGTTTGATTTGACTTTCCAAATTATGCTCGTTTTCTTGCATATGTGCAAACATTTCGTTGTATCTTTTGCCGTCTTCGGCATCTAAATTTCCGGTGACTGATTTGAATATTGACCCCAATCCATCTATTAAGCCACATTTAGTTTTATGATGAACAGAATGAATTCCGATATTATTAATTTTTGTGTCGATATTTGTCCGAATAAATTCTAATATTTTATCATAATTTTCAAGTTCGTTGAAATGCTGTGAGTTATTAGATATGGTGGATTTTAGTGTTGAGTATTGTGTGTTTAGACTGCTGTACTGGTTAAGAAGAGCTTTGAGGTTGTAGTAGTGTATGAATGCATGAGTCGTCTTTTCGAGTTTGGCAGGACCGAGGTTGATAGGAAGGATTCCGAGGTTTTCTGTTATGTTCCTAATCATTGTTCCTTGTCCCAATGCGAACAACCTGGAATTGGTTCAAAGGTGTAAGTTTTTTGTCTAGGGCGTTTAATGTTAGAGAGGTGGATATTCTCTGTGGTATTACCATGGGTGGTTTTGATTTTCCCTGTTTTACGATGTTTATTAATTTTGCTTAGTTTTTCGGGTTTGTATTTGTTTTTAGTTTTTTGTTGTTTCTGTTTATTTTTCACGTATACCCTTTTGGGGATTTCTGGCAGTTCTTCTTTATTTTCATTAGATTTACTTATTACCTTTTCTTTATTCGTCTGAATTTTGTCTCTAATTGATTCGTAAAGTAATTTAGTTTTATTCTTGTGACTTTCTATATAATTGTTAATAAGCTGTTTTTCGAGGTCGATATTAAATGGAGAGTTAGTGTCTAAATGGCCGGTAATAATTTCGCACGGTTTCAATTTTGTGACCGAATGGATTGTGTTATTATAAGCTAATAACGCATAATTTACTTTGGATTCTATAGGCTCCGTTTTGTATTCATTTTGATTGTTAAATAGTCTGATGTGTTCGATAAGGGTCGAGTGGAAACGTTCTATTATGCCGTTAGATTCTGGATGTTGTGAGCTTATGAAATGTATGTCGATTTTGTGTAGTGTCAGCAATTCTTTTACGACTGAGTTTTTAAATTCTAACCCGTTATCTGAAATAATTTGTTCTGGGATTCCGTGATGTGTAAAATATTTAACTAGGTTATTACAAACTTCTATGCCTTGTCCTGAATTTAATTTGTATGCTTGTGCATATTTTGAAAATGAATCTACAATTGTTAAAAATTTTGCTTGTTCTAAAGTAATGCTGTCTACATGTAAAATTTGGAAAGGTTTCGTAGCTGTGGGTGTGATATTTAAATTTACATTTAAGGGTCTCCTGTCGTACTTTGTTACTTGGCATATTTCACAGCTATTAATAAATGTTTGAACGGATTTCCTTAATTTTGGCCAGTAATATTGTTGTTTTATACGCGCTTCTGTTTCGTCGATGCCGCGGTGGTTAGTTTTGCCGCAATGGTAATTCGATATAATGTGTATGATTTCTTCCTCGTTGGTGACGTCACTTAAATATTTTGTACATTTTACTAAACATAGTTGAGAATTTTTAAAATAATTTTGAAGGATTAAATTGAATTTCTCGTATAGTTCATTTTTGAAATAAATGTGATATTTTACTTTTGGAACAAGATATTCTTTAATAAATGCAATCATTTCAGTTTTGTAATTAAATTTTGAAAATTCTACTTCCAATCGTAATTTTTTGTTATCGTATAATTTTGTAATTTCTACCTGTTTGGGGTTAAGGTCGACTTCGGTTATAATAATTTGGTTTTTGCCATAGTTTACGGGGCATTCTACTATCGGTATTCCGACGATAGGATTTTCTTTACTTGAATGTATTGTGATATCACTATCGCTTGTGTCGTCATCGTTTATCTCATTATGGTGTGAGTCACCTACCTCGACTGCAAGGGATTGAGTATCATCGTCTTTGTTATCTGTTTTATTCTTTAATTCTGTGTTAAAATTTTCTATGAATTTATGAAAGTATTCCATGTTTTCTGCTTCGTTTATATTTAATTCAATCTGGGTAGTTTTGTTTTCAGGGAGTTTATAAACGGTTATTAGTATGTCGGTGTTATCAAATATATATTTTAACATTAATTTAATTTCGTTCCAATTTTGATTGTCAAGACCACATGCAATTTTTGGTATACTTAAATTTCTGATTTTATGATGTAAACAGAATTTTCTCAAATTTAGTAAGGTATAAAATATGTCTTGTTTAGTGGGTTTATTGTAATAGTTTTCCTTTGTTATTAAGTATAGTAGATATCTTTGTGGGGTTTTTAAATATACTAGATTATGAAGTTGAGGATTTTGAGATTTTAACTTGTGCACATTATTAAATTTATTTTTGAAATTTTTGGCAATACCCGATGCCATTTCTAAATCTTTGCTCACGCAATGAGCTAGACTAGAGTCGGATGGTGCGTCGAATAGATTACCTATTACTTCTATAATGTTGTTGTTATTGTGATTAAGGCAATGTTTCTTATCTAAATAGTCTTTGTATAGAGCTAGTGGAGTGTCGTTTAATTGTGTTTGTGGTTGTGAATTTTGAATTTTATTATTTTCAATAGGTATACGGCTTAAGGCGTCGGCATTGGTATTAAGTTTGCCTTTTTTATAAATTATCTCATAGTCATATTCCTCTAATTTGAGGCGCCATCTTATTAATTTTTGGCTACATTGTTTTAACGAGAATAGCCATTGCAAGGGTCGGTGGTCTGTATAGATTTTAAATTTGCGTCCCAATAAGTGAGTTCTAAAGTACTGAGTCGCCTAAATGATAGCTAACATTTCTTTCTCGATGGTGGAATAGTTTATCTCTGTCTCGTTTAATGTCTTGCTAGCGTAAGCTACCGGTAGGTCGTTGCCTAGGTTACCTTGAGATAACACGGCTCCTATTGCTACTTGGCTTGCATCGCATGTCAAGTTAAATTCTTTGTCGTAATCTGGATATTGGAGTAGTGGTTCATTAGTCAACAAATTCTTGCAATTTTCAAAGCATTGTCTGTACTCAGGGTCGTTGATGTCAATAAGTGCGTTTTTCTTTAAGCGTCTAGTCAGCGGTTTAGTTATCTTCGCGAAGTCTTTGATAAATTTTCGATAGTAACCTAAAAGTCCTAGGAATCCTTTAATTTGAGTTGTAGTTTTTGGAATTGGGAAATTTAGAACAGCCGAAATTTTGTCAGGATTTGGTTTCACGCCATCAGGGGTTACGATATGCCCGAGATACGCTACTTCCCTTTTAAGGAATTCGCATTTGTCTAGTTGTACTTTGAAGTTTGAATTTTTTAAACGTTCGAAAACTAATTTTAAATTTTGAATATGTTCTTGTAAGCTGGTACTGAACACAATAATGTCGTCGAGGTAAACAAGGCAATTTTTGTTTACTAATCCTCTCAGAACATTGTCCATAACGCGTTGGAATGTCGCGGGCGCGTTTTTTAAGCCAAAAGGCATACGAGTAAACTCATAATGCCCGTCTTCCGTGTTAAATGCAGTTTTTTGAGTGTCCTGTTTGTCCATTTCAATCTGGTGGAAGCCAGATGCTAAGTCTAAAGTAGTAAAATACTGACAGCGTCCGAGTTTGTCTAGTAAATCAGTTATGTTTGGTAATGGGTATTTGTCGTTAATAGTCTTTTCATTCAATTTTCTGTAGTCTACCACTATACGCCACTTGCGTTTACCGGTCGCGTCAAGTTTTTTGGGGACAACCCAAATAGGTGATGACCATGGCGAGCATGATGGTCTAATAATATTTTGATCTAACATTTTTTGTGTTTGAGAACGTACCTCTTGCCGGTGAATTTATGGGTATCTATAAGATTTCGTATAAATAGGAATTTCGTCACTTGTTTTTATGGAATGTTTAATTTGATTAGTAAATGTTAAATTCTTGTCATCTACGTGAAATATATCGGAATAATTTTGAATTAATTCAGTAATAGCTGATTTTTCTTCCGAATTCATATGATCTGTCCGAATTTTGGAAATATCAAATTTAATTTTTTCTGATTGAATGAAATTAAAGTTAGGTGATGAGTACGTTTCATAGTTGGAGATGTTTTCTACAGTAATTGGTTGTAATTGTGTGAATTCGATATGTGATTCCGAATTATTAATTGCTGTAGAAAGTGCATGGTAATTATTGGCTGTGGTGACACATTCGGGGATAATTAGATTATTCTTTTGTTGTTTTGGAATTAGAATAGTTCCGTTTTGTTGGGTTACTTGAACTTTGATTACCTTTTCCGTTTTGGGATCTAATGTTACATTATTATTTGGATAGCTGATGTTGTTCGTATTAATTTTATTTACAGAATTTTGATGTTGAATTTTTATTTGACAGGTAGGGGTTGTAACTAAGTTTTTATTCAGATCTATAATTACTTTTAATGAACTCAGATTATCTAATCCTAATAAGAGATCAAATTCGTCGTGAAAATCGAAAATGTGATATTTTAGACTTGCATTTTTCTTTATATTGAATAATTTTGAAATAGGTACGAGTGTGCTGTAATTTTCAATCGAAGTTCCATGCGCGGTTGAAATTTGGAATGGGTCTTTAAAAATAGAATTTTTGTAATATTTATGCGCTATGGCAAGTTTTATAAAAGATTTCGTACTTCCGGTGTCTATTAAACCTTCAAATTATTTTCGGGAAATATAATATAAGGTAATTTACTTTTATTTGTCAAGTTCATTAGTTCAACTCTGGGTAATTGTTTTGTATTGTTTCCGAGGCCGCAATGTCTAAAAAATGATCGTCTTCAAAATTGTCGTGATTTTGTGGATTTTCATAATCGTTATCAATTAAAACTTGGTTAATTTGTTCGTCGTTATCGTAATAAACATATGGGTCAACGGCAGGTACAGCTGACTTGTTGATATTATATAATTATCCTGCTGTGTTAGCGCGGTTTTGTCCGTAGTGGTTTTGTACCTGTCTGGATGGACCAGGTGTAGGACGATATTGGGTTGTATTTCGCGTGGAAATACTCATCGGAGTAGGTGCAGGAAGGGTTTGTCTGGTGGATGGACCTTGACGTGGTGTTTGCGGTGTATATTGTCTTGCTTGTTGGGGTGTATATTGTTGTCTGAATGCCGTTTGTTGCATTGGTGAACGATGCCAATTTTTATTGGGTGTATAATTAAAATAGTGTATGGGTTTAGGAAAGTTGTATCTTGGTTGGTGTGTTTGTAGTTTTTGATTTAATTTCGGTGTATGCTGATTAGCGTTTTTGGATTTGGCGTAATATTCAAATTGAAAATCATTCGCTAGCATACTTAAAGCCGAATTTAGATCTGTAGGGTTTTTTGCCCTCATTAATTGTCCTATAGGTTCTTTTAAACCTTTAAGTAAGACGCGCAAAGCATAATGTTGGAAATAGTCAAACATTACAACGGATGCTTCGGCAGCGGCGTTTGTTGAAATATTAGAAATTAGTAAATTTAAGAGATGTTGCAAACGACCGTAAAAATCAAAAACGTTTTCATTAGGATTTTGTTTCAGTTCGGTTATTTCCATATTTAATGTGAACCAGTCACGTTTGTCCGAATAAGCATTTTTTAATGCTTCTTTTAAATCTTCCCATTTTTGAATAGTGGAACTTGCAATTTGATAGCTGCTTCGCCCTTAATTTTTGCTAATATGCTACTCATTAGGTAATCATTTTGAAAATCAGTTGGGGTTGCAGTATTATAAAATTTCGTTACTAGTTTTTCGCACACACTAATAAATCTTGGGAGTAATTCGCGTTCCCCATGGAACTCTGGCACCATGTCCAATATATATATATATATATATATATATATATATATATATATATATATATATATATATATATATATATATATATATATATATATATATCATTTTGAGAAAGCTTGAGAAAGCTTGCGAAGCAAAAGGAGTAGCAGGGCAATACGATATGAACTCAGCCTTTGAAATTTATTAGAAATCATTTTGCACCAGATTTACCTCAATCCAAAATATATGACGAAGTTAAATTTGCGTTTTAACAAGTTTACTTTTATTATATTTAGAGCACCTTACTGAAGTACTTGAAAGGATTAAAACTCTGGATATCAGTTAAAACCAAAGAAATGTCATTGGGTGCAGAAATTATTTAAATATGTAGGACATCAAACAAATGAACACGGAACACATCCTGTAGAAGAAAAAGTGGAAGCAATCAAAAACGCACGAAGACTGCAAAATGTTACTGAATTACGTAAGTGGCTTGGTTTAGTTACCTAATTATCATGAAAGGTTTATTCCACATCTTCATAACATGGCAGCACCCTTACATAGTTTAACTTGTAGCAAATTTTCTTGGCATTAGTCCAGTAAAGAAGATGGAGCAATGCAAGAAATTGAGAAAGTCATTTCAAAAGAAGCGACATTAACAATATATGATCATAAATTTCCTTTAGTTCTAATATCTGATGCTTCTGAAGCAGGTGTCGGTGCCATATTAATTCTAACAGAAGATGATGAACCAGAAAAACCTATTGCTTATGCATCAAGAACATTATTGACAACAGAGAAGAATTATGCATCAATAGATAGAAAAGCACTCGCTTTAGTATTTGGTTGTACAAAATTTAGAAGATATATTCTAGGTCGCAAGTTTATATTGGTACAGACCACCTTCTACTGAAAAGAATATTTGGAAATGAACGGGATTTGGCAAAAATCACAAATAACCGTTTGGCACGTTGGGCTTTAATTTTAAATATTTATGACTTTCAGATTTGGAATCGTAACGGTAAGAATATAGTTTTGGCAGATACACTTTCTAGATTGCCCGATCCTTCAAAAGCTCGACTGACATCCAAAAAATCAGATATATGAGAAATTCAAATGATTAAATTATCTGAAGAAATGTTGAAAAATCAAGCAAACAAAGATAAAACATTAAATGAGGTGAAACAATTTATGAAAACGCAGTGGCCAAATAGAGAAAAAAATTTTCCCACAAATATTATACCGTTTTGGAGAAAACGTGTGGAATTTAATAGAGAAAATAGTATTTTGATGTGGTTGGATCGGAGAGTAATTTCGAAATCTTTACAGACAAAATTTTATCTATCTTGAAGCAATGCGATCACTTGCTCGAACGTATGTTTTGTGATAAAGGCATTCAAAAATATGCAAGTATTTGTCATTACTGTCAAACAAACCGTTCCCATAGACTTGAAGTTCCATGTATAGTTGGAATTTACCTGATAATCCACGGGATAGAATTCACATAGATTCTGCAGGACCATTTCTTGGAGCTATGTGGTTGTTAACGATTGATGCTTATTTAAAATGGGTCGAAGTGATACCAGTAGCATCCACAACATTAAAAAATACTATTAAAATTTTACGAGAAATGTTTACAAGGTACGGTACTCCATTTTAACATTTCAGATAATGGACCTTAATTAAATTTCAAAATTTTGGCAAAAATAATATAAAACATGTCAAAGCTACTCCATATCATCCTAAAACAAATGAATTAGTTGAGAGATTTGTAAGAATTTTCAAAGAGCGATGTGTTGGAATAGCTGTAAATAGAAATAAACATTTACAAATTCAACAATTTTTAATGGTGTACAGGAATAGCCCTCAAAAGACTACAGGGCATACCCCTGCGGAACTGTTTTTAGGAAGAAAAATCTTTTCAAAATTAGACCGATTGAAACCAGATTTAAGAAAAAAAAAACTACATGGGAACTATGGAAACAAGAAAAACAACACGACATAAATTAAAAACTAAGAATAGATGGAGTTTAAGGTTAAATATAACTAAAACTATTATAATTATCCCTTAACCTTAAAATTAATTCTAAAAATACTGAATACGTATTTCGAGAACTAAGTTCTCATCATCAGTAGTACAACAAGGGAAAATTTAACAGAGTAATCTTAACTACTCTGTTTAACTTTCCCTTGTTGTACTACAAATGATGAGAACTAAGTTCTCGAAATACGTATTTAGATTTTAAAATTAATTTTAAGGTTAAGGGGTAATCATTGTAATAGTTTTACACGACAGATATTTAAAAGAGAGAGATTTTGAAATAAACCAGAAGCTATGCGTACACAAAGAAAATGGTAAACTGGAAAAATATTAGAAAAGTTAGGACCTTTATCATATAAGGTCCTTGTAAAGGAAGACGAGAGAAGAAAACATGCAGATCAACTTAGAATTTTGAATGGCACAAAATTGACCCCTGTGGTGCACTCTCCACGCCAGCAATGAGTGCCCGTGAGGTGACATCTGGTAAGCGCCCGTACGGTACAAATATTTCATCATTACCGATATCGGTGTACAAAGCAGATTGGCACACCCAGCAATAGGTAACAAGCCGTGATGATTATTTATTTTTTTACGAGTGTAACTACGAGATCGTGCATCACAAAACATTGTTAATCCTAATGTTCACAGGTCAGCAGTATTATCAGTTCCACCAACGGTTGTGTCATCTCCTTTCCCGACAGAGAATGTAGAACAACCGACATCCAAATCAATCGAAACTCCAGGACAACCTCTGAGCAATTGTCTGCAGTAGAATTGCCATCAGAGTCACAACCACCTCTACGTAGATGCCAGTCAAAGACTTTGAAACGTCGAAGAAATGTAGTATTATTGTATAATACTTATTATAAGTAGGAATAGTATGTTACTACGAGTTGTTTGTAGTTTTACTAAATAAAGCAGATTTGTCGCGGTCTAAATTTTCTTGTAATTATTCTAAATAACGCTACAGTCGACGCAGGTATCAAATAATATGTGTCTTTCATCGTGTAAAAGGTACAATTATAATTATATATACAGGTGTAATTATACTTCAGGAAAAAATATGAAAGGGCATATAGTACTGACTAAAATGAGTAAAAAAGGCTTAATCACCATAGGTCCGATATTTAATTTTTTCCGAGAAAGAGGCCATTTACTATTAGAATCGAAGAAAATTGACAAAGATAGTGATTGAACAGAATTTTGTCTATGACAGTAAATAGACTAAAAACAATAGAATTTTATATGAGACATTTTTCTCAATTTCTAATAATAACGAAATTATTTGAAAATCAAATATTGGACAACGTTGCCACAACATTTAACCAAGGATAATAATATATACACTGGATTGCTAACTTGTATGTTGTGTACGTAGTCACCTGTGAGGCAAGCAACTGGAAGGCAGCCATTTGCAGAAAAGACAAAATATGCGCCAAATTTAAAATTACATAATAGAAACATATTATAAATGGAATGAATTAATAGATTTTTTTATATTTATTGCGTATATTTTAAAAATTATAGTTATTATTTTAATAATATAATATACATTTATTACATATATAGCAAATTCCCAATAAGATCGGAATATAAATTTATAAATATTTGCTAATAAAAAGATGCCTTTTGCATATGTGGTGGAAAATTTTAAAGTACTAAAAGTGCTGCGTCTGGTATTAATCTTCTTATATATGTTCCAGACCTTTTCAAATCATTAGTTTCAAGAAAATGATCACTGCAAATTTTTGATGCTTTTGTAGGTGTTAAATCTTTTCTTTTTATGGCATCTATCCACAATCGTAATATACTTCTATTATTTAGCGGAAATCTGTAAAATATTTAAAACAATTGCATGAATATATATGTATACATGCATATATGAACAATACTTACTTGAAAAGTTGTCGAGAGTTATCCTTGCTATGTCTATTTGTGCACCCAAAACCACTACAAGAAGACGGCATACTGCTTTTCATTATAGAAATATCTCACTTAAAATATTTATTCACTAAGAACACAACACAAACACCACGTTATTCAAGACAACTATCATATAATGCAATAATAGACCAACGAACGTTTGACGTTTTGCCTTTTCTGCAAATGTAATGTGCAGCGCCCGCCGTCGCCGCCACTGTCACCGCCGCGGTCGAAGCCGCGCCGCAGCGATGAGCAAGTGTCTATTTTTAGCGATGACGCAATAGCCACGGAGGGTTTTGCGTTGTCAACAGACCGAACCTGCTTAGTTACTCGAGTGATGTAATCTATTGTGTTTAAGTTTTTATCTGAAATATTGTTCTAGTAATTTCTCAAATACAAACGCCGGAGTATATAAGCACTGTTAGCGAAGGCATTGGACAGTCTGATATAAATAAGCGTCGTGAAACGAATAGTGGTGATATAAACGGATAGTGGACAAGTGGTAAACATAAATAAATATAGTTATATAAATAAATGATGAAATAAATTATATTCTTGGTTTTAATTAGTGTTTAATATTTGTTTAATCGTAGTGTTAGCTACATTTATTATCTTTTAACATCTATTTGTATATTATTGTCTAATATTTACACTTCACCCAAATAAATAAAAACGTTACAGTTATGTCAGCTATCCAGTGTTTTATTAGAACATCCTTACATTTAACTCAGTACAATTATTTGTTTTTTTAACCAAAGTACGTCTAAGTTGATCTCTGAAAGGTAAACAAAAAGTCTTATTTAATCGTAGTAATTCTTATAATTTTCGAGATAGTAGAGGTAGACCCCATAAAACTCATTTTTCACTGCCTTCTATCTCGGAAACTATTGAAGATCGGACCCATGCTGATTAAGCCTTTTTTACTCATTTGGGTCAGTACTATATGCCCTTTCATTTTTTTCCTGAAGTTATTACACTCTGTATATATATATATATATATATATATATATATATATATATATATATATATATATATATATATATATACAGGGTGTTAATTAAAAAGCGGGCCATAGGCGTTTAACATGGGAAATCAGTTTTTGCTTGCGCAATACTTCCCATTTAATTTTAAACAAAAATGTTTCAAATAAATGTTAGAGAGAATTGAATTCTACACCAGCCTCACTAAACAGATTTTATTTTGCATGTTTAGTAACCTGTAAAATCCAATTTGAAATTTCATAAATATTGCTCATTTGTAGTGATAGCCATGAAATTTTAACAAAATTACAAAGAAATGTATATTGTTTGAATTGTCAGAATTTCGATTTTGCAGGTTACAAAATAAAAATAAATAAAATATAAGCAATAATTTAGATGTAGAGTATAAAAACAAAATATTTTTAAGGACTTAGGATAGAATATAATTATCAGCAATTTTTATTTGAAAATCGAATTTCTGACAGTTCAAACGATATGCATTTCTTTGTAATTTTGTTTAAATTCCATGGCTATCGCTACAAATGAGCAATATTTATAGAATTTCAATTTGGATTTTCCAGGTTACTAAACATGCAAAATAAAATCTGTTTAGTGGTGCTGGTGAATAATTTAATTATCTACAACTTTTATTTGAAACAATTTTGTCTAAAATTAAATGGGAACTTTTGCGCAAGGAAAAACTGATTTCCCATGTTAAACGCCTATGGCCCGCTTTTTAATTAACACCCTGTATATATATATATATTAGTACTTTAAAATTTTCCACCACATATGCAAAAGGCATCTTTTTATTAGCAAATATTTATAAATTTATATTCCGATCTTATTGGGAATTTGCTATATATGTAATAAATGTATATTATATTATTAAAATAATAACTATAATTTTTAAAATATACGCAATAAATATAAAAAAATCTATTAATTCATTCCATTTATAATATGTTTCTATTATGTAATTTTAAATTTGGCGCATATTTTGTCTTTTCTGCAAATGGCTGCCTTCCAGTTGCTTGCCTCACAGGTGACTACGTACACAACATACAAGTTAGCAATCCAGTGTATATATTATTATCCTTGGTTAAATGTTGTGGCAACGTTGTCCAATATTTGATTTTCAAATAATTTCGTTATTATTAGAAATTGAGAAAAATGTCTCATATAAAATTCTATTGTTTTTAGTCTATTTACTGTCATAGACAAAATTCTGTTCAATCACTATCTTTGTCAATTTTCTTCGATTCTAATAGTAAATGGCCTCTTTCTCGGAAAAAATTAAATATCGGACCTATGGTGATTAAGCCTTTTTTACTCATTTTGGTCAGTACTATATGCCCTTTCATATTTTTTCCTGAAGTATAATTACACCTGTATATATAATTATAATTGTACCTTTTACACGATGAAAGACACATATTATTTGATACCTGCGTCGACTGTAGCGTTATTTAGAATAATTACAAGAAAATTTAGACCGCGACAAATCTGCTTTATTTAGTAAAACTACAAACAACTCGTAGTAACATACTATTCCTACTTATAATAAGTATTATACAATAATACTACATTTCTTCGACGTTTCAAAGTCTTTGACTGGCATCTACGTAGAGGTGGTTGTGACTCTGATGGCAATTCTACTGCAGACAATTGCTCAGAGGTTGTCCTGGAGTTTCGGTTGATTTGGATGTCGGTTGTTCTACATTCTCTGTCGGGAAAGGAGATGACACAACCGTTGGTGGAACTGATAATACTGCTGACCTGTGAACATTAGGATTAACAATGTTTTGTGATGCATTTTTTTCCTGAAGTTATTACACTCTGTATATATATATATATATATATATATATATATATATATATATATATATATATATATATATATAGAGTGTAATCATACTTCGGGAAAAAAATGAAAGGGCATATAGTACTGACCAAAATGAGTAGTATCATTTTGGTCAGTACTATATGCCCTTTAATTTTTTCCCGAAGTATGATTACACTCTGTATATATATGAGCCCTGTCTCAATGAAATTGGCAGAATTTTTAATAATAATTAAATAAATCTTTACGCACATCTTTAGGGCACTTTTTTATGTTCTTTCGACTGGCGATGCTCAATTTTTTTTTATCAATGTTGGTTTTCGAGGATTGATGTCAAAGTTTTAATTTTTATATGGACGCCATATTGCAAAGTTGCACCATTGAAAAGAGAATTTTTCTAGCTTTACAATGATATAAAATAGTAATAATTTATTTTTATAATTAACAGTGAAATTAACAAAAAATATTATTAATACTAAAATTTACAGTACAATATTTAAATATTAGATTTGGAGGACACTTGATAGGGACCAACAGCGAAATCAAGTGGCCTGCTAGATCTCCAGATTTAACACCTTTAGCTATTTTTTATGGGGATACTTAAAAAATAAACTTTTTATTCGGGAATATCAGAATGAAAATGAAATAAATGCCACAGTAAGAATTATAAATCAAATTAGGCCAAGAATTTATTGTAAAGTTTTTGTAAATTATTTCTGTATTTTTAACATTATTTGTTTATTAAATAGTTATTTTCTTAAACAGCAGCCTTCGCTTTACTTTTTTCTATTAAATTTTAGTATTAAAAACATTTTTTGTTAATTTCTCTGTTAATTATAAAAATAAATTATTACTATTTAATATCATTGTAAAGCTAAAAAAATTCTCTTTTCAATGGCGTAACTTTCCAATATGGCGTCCATATAAAAATTAAAACTTTGACATCAATCCTCGAAAACCAACATTGATAAAAAAAATTGAGCATCGCCAGTCGAAAGAACATAAAAAAGTGCCCTAAAGATGTGCAAACCAAAATCCAGTATAATTTCACACTTCGAAGTTATTTGCAAAAATAAAAAACTGCAAAATTTACATTTTCGCCTATATCTAGTGACCTATGCATTTTTTCGCAAATAACAAAATACCATTAAAATGGTCTCCTGATGGAGCAAATTTTGTCTAATTTAACCAACCTCGTAGCTCTTACGGTTCTCGAGATCCCAATGCATTCGTACCTTAAATGGGACACTCGTATATATACGGTACCATATATCACAAAGCCTGTATTAATAACAAAATAAAAGAACCAACGATGAATTAAAAAGCCATATAAAGGAACAAACATCCCACTACTGGCTTAACAAATGGCTCCAAGTAACTAATAACAAATTAAGAACGATCAAAACAGATACAAAACATTGGACCACACATGGATCAAAAAAGGACCAAATAATATTAACCAGAATGCGCATCGGCCACACGAAACTTTCTCACGGCCACCTACTATCAAGAACACCTCCCAAGCTGTGCGACAACTGCAACACAACACTGACAATCCAACACATTATAGAAAACTGCCCGAAATACGATGAAGAACGCATCCAGTACAACATCCCCACTGACACAAAGAGAGCACTAGCCAACAACAAACACCAGGAAGAAAACACCATAGCATTTCTGAAAGATATAAATCTGTACAACGAAATATAACATATATCTAATTACGAATATGTACTATATTGTAATGTAAAGTAACAATATCCTGTTAACTACACAATGTACCAGGATTCAAATAACTATGTAGATGTTGAAGAATCCTCTAAATATATACATTAAAAAAAAAGAATGAATTTATATGAATTTAATTGTTTTTTAATTTTTTTGGAAACTTGATTTTTTCTAAAAATAAAAATATCTCCAAAAAACTACTGCGTTTGTCAGTTTTAGCAAAAATACCTTTTCGTGCATGTTTGTATTGTTTGTACTATATTATTGTTAAAAAGGAAAAAGAATGTTAATAGGTCAAAATAACGATAAAAAATCTGATGTGGCCAGCACATCACCTTCCGTCAGTTATATGACGTATTTACGAAAATTCTACCGGTGAATTGTTACCAGTAAACAGCTTTTTATGAGGTTATAGCTACCGGAATCGATATTTTAAGAACGCAACTGGTAAACAGGGAAGATCCATAACCTATGAAATAATTTGAAAATTTAAAACAGGTTAGAAATTTGACGTAGTTAACAAACTAAGCAGAGTCCCACTTTGAACACATTTCCACTTTTACCGCGCGCTTCGCTTTGCATCACTACCTTTTTTTGAGATTAGATTCTTCATGAATCCGGTAGATGGATCTGGTAGATATTGAACAATTTTCGAACACGGTAACTTTTTACCACTCATGCTTTCGAACACAGTCGGTAGATGCCATATGCACCGGTAGAATTTTCGTAAATGCGTATCTATTTTCTATAAAATCCATACAGAAAGTTCCTTGCAAAAGATTGTAAATTTCTTGTATGTACATTACCTTTCGACAGTTGTATGTATTTTATACTAATTCCATACAGAAAATTTCGAGTAAAATTATCCTAACACAAATATACTACGAATATATCAATTGCATTTGACACTGACATCTTTCAATTAGAATTTTCTTAATATAGTAGCTGTTTCTAGCATAGCTGGCTAATTTATAAAGTTTAATTTCTTTATAATTTTATAACTCTATATCCGTTTAATATGAAGTATAAAATGCAGTCAAATCGAATAGAGAATACAATGTTCTTTAATATGTATAAAACATTAAATGTGAAAAAATGATATTTAACATAGTTTTTTCAAGAAAAACTGTTAAAATCTTCAAATGAGGGTACTTTTGGTTGACCAATTATAACCAAAATCTAGTCAGCTCTTCATATGGATGCAACGAATAGAAATGCGAAAGAATCATAATTTTTGGAATTGTAGTATTAAAGTTATCGTAGACGAAAATTTTGTTACACACACACACACACACACACACACACACACACACACACATCCACACACACATATACAGACATAATCGTAAAAATAGTAAAATAGTATTCTAGGGACCTTAAAACGTGCTTATTCATTAAAAACTCACCACCGAATTTTTTGACCCAAGACAATACCTTCCTTACCTAAAGATGACGGAAGGTAAAAACATTCATAACAACGCCATATTCGAACTCTTTGATTGAAATACAGAAATAAAGGAAAGTATAAATATACAAATAAGTACTATTCTCATAACAAGTTTCAATCTGTTAGTAAAACAAGTACATGAGGTGCACATTCAAAGGACTCTGTAACGATAAATTTCCCGAGATACATTTATATAACATTTTTTACTCAAAATAGAACCCCCAATACATATTAGATTCCATTTTGGCACATCCCTTATGAATCATTAAAAAATAATGAAAACCTACAATATCATTTAATATGTATATTTTCGTATAAATAAAATTATATTACAAATTGACATGATGTACTAACGGTTAAATAGATGACTTGTTTCGAATAGTATGTCGATTTTTAATTCTACTAAATGGAGATACAAAAATACATTGAAGCGCAAAGTTCAAAAAGGTAAGTATTACGAAAAGCAGTTTTGAGAAAAACGATGAAAATTTAATAACTTCTAGTACTGATAAATAAATGAAAACACATATTGTCATATTTATTTTATGCTTTATTTCTTATAAATACCTAGAAAAAACTGACAATAATTAATAATTCTTTTCATTAGAAGTAATTTCCTTTTTACACAACACAATATATATATATATATATATATATATATATATATATATATATACAGGCTGTTAATTAAAAAGCGGGCCATAGGCGTTTAACATGGGAAATCAGTTTTTCCTTGCGCAAAACTTCCCATTTAATTTTAAACAAAAATGTTTCAAATAAATGTTGTAGAGAATTAAATTCTACACCAGCATCACTACACAGATTTTATTTTGCATGTTTAGTAACCTGTAAAATCCAATTTGAAATTTTATAAATATTACTCATTTGTAGTGATAGCCATGAAATTTAAACAAAATTACAAAGAAATGCATATCGTTTGAATTGTCAGAATTTCGATTTTGCAGATTACAAAATAAAAATAAATAAAATCTAAGCAATAATTTAGATGTAGATTATAAAAACAAAATAGTTTGAAGGACTTAGGATAGAATATAATTATCAGTAATTTTTATTTAAAAATCTAATTTCTGACAGTTCAAATAATATGCATTTCTTTGTAATTTTGTTTAAATTCCATGGCTATCACTACAAATGAGCAATATTTATAGAATTTCAATTCGGATTTTACAGGTTACTAAACATGCAAAATAAAATCTGTTTAGTGACGCGGGTGTATAATTTTATTATCTACAACTTTTATTTGGAACACTTTTGTCTAAAATTAATTGGGAACTTTTGCGCAAGGAAAAACTGATTTTCCATGTTAAACGCCTATGGCCCGCTTTTTAATTAACACCCTGTATATATATATATATATATATATATATATATATATATATATATATATATATATAATAAATGATCTTTAACTTTTAATATCGTCACTACAAATAGTGGTAGTTGGCCAGTTTAGTATAATTTCATAATAATACTTATATTTCTCTAAAATATGTTGTTTAACTTTTTAAATATCTTTTTTTCAAATTGATAGAATTTTTTCAATATATACTTTATCGGACTGTAGTATAACCAAATCTAATTTATTTAGTCTAAATGTGTATAAATCTCCAACCGATTATAGTTCTAGGATTATTGGAGCTATAAACAAATTGTGTCGTGTTTTGTGATCTTGTTACTGCTAAACCATCTGATTCAATTCTTATAACATTTTCGTCAAAACCATTGACCACCAGTCTTAAAAATTTAATATATTTGACGCTTCAACGGGTATTGCATCGTTAAGTGTTAAAATAAAGACGGAAATTGTACAATTAATAAAAAGAACCAGAAATTGTTCTATAATATTCAAAGTAAGTTTATTATAATTATATTTCTTGTTGTATATATTTTGGTATCATACATCTTCGTTTTGTGTTGTATATGCACAGTGCTCCAACTGCATATTTGTCTGGCTGCACATAGTGACTGCTAAAACAATTTCGTTAACAAAATCTCTTTTGTCGCAATACAATCGCCTGCATTTTGGTTATAATCCTAAATATCAACATTAATGTCGTTCAGTAATTAAACCTTCTCGCTGTAATACAAGCACTAGCAGCTAGATAGCACTTTTGGTCGGTGAACGTACCTATAATTACGAGTTATAAAACATAAAATCAATAAAAATTTCAGTATTTACCTTTCTGTATTTAGCGATTTAATTATTATTATTGTCTAATATTAAGTACGTTCTTCAATTAATTATTTAAATATCATTGAGGAAATGTTCGATTTCTTCTTAATTTGCATGCATATGTAAATTCCATAACGCATTACGCAGTAAATCTAACGGAAATAAAAAGGAAAATGTTAATTTATTTCATATCTGGAAAGGAAATCATTTAATTTCTTTAATAACGAATACAGACTTATATTTAACTTAATTTTACATTATTATAATAATTTGTAATAATAATAAAATAATAAAACGTAGCCGAATTGTTCGCAAATATAAATTTTGTTAAATTTAATTGTATGTAGCTGTCTACCTACATAATTATAAATAAATATTATTCAAGATGAGAAATAAATAAATACATAAGATATGCGCACTCATTTGACTATTTAGTAGAGATAGTATACACTAAAAGTTTTCATTTTAAATTTGATATACCTATTGGTGTGTTGATGCATAAAAAAACGATATATTTTCTAATGTCCGGCAATCAGATTTACATAATATAAAGTTAGAGTTTTACTGTAGCTGATGCGGAGATTATACCACAAGGATCAATTTTATTATTTTAATTGGGAATAATAAATAAAACAGAATTCTTGTACGTATTTGCATAAAATTTTATATATTAATAGGTTTGTTCGCTCAACAAAATAAGCAACTAAATGCTTATTTTTCAATACGCGTGCAAAGTTTGAAATTGGTTGCAAACTGATAGGAAATTTTTGCGTTTTGCGAACAGAATGAAAGGTTTATTGTTCTTACTACCACCTGGAAAGGTTTTTATCGTATGTTTATTGTTGTTGCCGTCAATTGTCATTCTCATGGGATGAATTTATAATATTTAATTTATTCCTGCGTTTATTTCTGTTTTTTTTTTTTATTTATACTCGATAATCTACATGACAATATGGCAAATATTTGGTTTGGAATAATTTATAATAAATGATAATATTTTGTCTCTGTTTTGACTAATACTAGTCACCGTACTAGTGCAAAAATGCTCACTAATAGCCAGACCTTCCACTGCGCATGTCATAAACTAAAAATTTCTTTAAAATCCGCGGACTATTCTGACGGTTGGAAACTGATCAGGGATTGAAATATTTTGCTGTACGAACAAATGATTTTTAATCGTAGATTTAAAATTTCTCTTGTGCAAACACTCTTAAACAAATGCGCATGCTCAGAATGGTTTGTGACGGTTTCTGACTGTTGTGCGAACAAACCTAATAGCTTACTTTGAACATGTTGACTATTGTTTGAGAGTTGCGTATGAAGGAGCGAACAATGAAATGATTTTTTCTTGGAAGCTCATGCTTTATATTTGATTTCACGCTCACTCTCATATTGCATGATATGTGTGGAGTACATTATTGATAATGAACTCGTGCAATATTATTTAGCAAATTTGAAAGTAGTGCTTGTCTTAATGGATTAAAAATTTGTTGCTCTAATTTGTTCAATGTTTTATTGTCACATTAATAACCGTAAAAATTATAAGTATACTCAAATTTTTAGTAGTGAACTTTTATATTTATATTGTAAATTATAAATGTTAAAATTCTGTGGAACACATTTTTAAAATCTTTCAGCAAGTTAAATAAATAAATAAGTAAATAAACACATATCAATGGTTTTTAAACATATACAATTAAATAATTTAAATTAATGTAGCAATGAAATTCTATAAACATAAAAATTCTGTGGAATACATTTTTAAAATCTTTTAGCAACATTTTAAACTTTTAACAAAATAATGAAAATAATATTCTATTTTTAATACTCGTTCTGTACCATCATACTGTGTTCAGAAATTGTATCGCTGGTAAATTGGCCGCATGGAAAATTGATCGCAAGGAAAACTGATCGCCGGTAAGTTTATTGCGGAGAAAATTGATCGCTAATAAATTAATCGTTAAGAAAATTGATCTTCAAAGTATGGATTGCGTGGTATTTGATCGCCAAAAATTGATCACTAGGATATTTACGCATACAAAACATACTGTTTATAACAAAACAGTTGAGTTGCAAATTACAATAACGCAAAAGTTACAGAAATATATCATATCTGCCACTGTACTGGAATCTGTTTACTACTTAGTATTTTGTTAAATAAATTTTTTAAAGGTAACATTTATTCTTCTATTTATATTTTTAATAGCTCGTTTATAATATTGTCTTCTCCTGGGCACTTACTATTTTTCAGTTCTTTTACAACTTTTTACTATCACAAATAATACTTTTGTTCAAAAAGGGAGACAAACATAATATAAATAATTACAGGCCTATAAGTCTAGTTTCAAGCATGTGCAAAATTTTTACTAAACTGCTCCAAGGAAGAATCAAAAATACACTAGAATCGTACCAGTCCAAAGAACAAGCAGGTTTTGGAAAAATATGTCAACTCTAAATCATCGTCAAACAATAAATCAAATCATAGAAACATGAAATGAACATAACTTTAAAATAAATCTATGTTTTGTACACTTCCAAAAGGCGTTCGACTCCCTAGACTAGAACATGAATCTATTTGGAAAACACTAGAACAAGCCTTATATAGAGCTAATACAGGAATTGTACCAAGATAATACGGCAACAATAAAATTGGGAGAAGTGGGAGAACCATTAAAATTAAGAAACGGGTAAGGCAAGGGATGCCTTATCGCCCGATATATTTAACTGTGTTCTTGAAGAAAGAATAAGATCACTGTATTGGAACAACAACAAATATGGTATTAAAATAAACGGAGAATACCTAGCAAATCTAAGATTTGCCGACGAATTAGTGATACTAGCAAACTCCGCTGAAGAACTTAAGGAACAAATAGAAAATCTTAGCAATACGTGCAAAAAGGCAGGACTAATAATTAACAAAGAAAAGACAAAAATAATTACAAATAATAATGAAATACCCATCTGCATTGGAAACACTAAAATAGAGTACGTTAAAGATTACATATATCTACGGCAACCAATAGATAAGTAGAAGAATGGACTCCGCGTGGGAGAAATATTGGTCTTTAAAGTCAATATTAGCCCAAGCACAAAAAAAGTTTTTGACATGTGTATAAGTCCAGTTCTAAAATATGGATGTCAAACTTGGACTATAACGAAGCTAACTATAAGAGAATTACTATTTGCCAAAATAAAATGCTGCGTACTATATTAAACATTTTTTGGAAAGACAAGAAAACACTGGAGGATATCTATAACCGTCCTAAAATAGCAGATGTTACAAAAACTATAAAATTTTTAAAATGGAGCTGGACAGGACATATGTTAAGAAAACATGATAGCTGGGACAAAATTATTACAGAATGGATACCTATAGACGGAACAAGAAATAGAGGACGCCAAAAGAAACGCTGGAGTGATGATATCAGATCAGCAGCAGGGACACTGTGGCTAAGAAAAGCAAGAGAGAGAGAGAGAGAGAAATATGGCTCATCGTGGGGGAAGCCTATGTTCAATGAGGGCAAAATACCACATCCATATTGGGAAAGAGTACTATTTTTGATAGCATTTAATTTGTATTGTAATTTAATATAATAATAATTATTGTAGTGTATATGGAATGTATTATAAAATGGGTGGTACAATAAAGGCTTGATAATAAATCATTTCTGCCATCACAAATAAGACGCAATTTTATTTTGACAATAAATTTTCCTAGCGACCAATTTTCTGGTGATCAATTTTCCCCGCGATAAATTTACCGGCGAATAATTTTTCCCTGCAATCAATTTACCGGCGATAAATTTTCTTCGCGATTGAGTTACCGACGATCAATATTCCAGCGGTCAATTTTCTTCGCAATCAATCTTCCGGCGATCAATTCTCCCAGCAGTGAATTTATCGGCTATGAATTTTCTCAGCAATAAATTTTCCGCGATCAATTTTCAGCGATCCTTTTACCCGCGATGAATTTTCTAGGAACGCCGCCATATTTTTGAGATAAAAAAGCAATTATAATAATTTTTGTATTTTTTAGTGGATACCAGAATAATATTTGGGTATACTCAATCGGACAAGCATCATGACAAGAACTTCACTAATTAGCGATTTAATTTAATTACAACTATTACAATTACAATTACAACTACAATTGCTTATACTTATTCTTAAAATAAAGACATATATTTTACAGAGTTAACTTTTGTGAATAGGAATAATCTATTTTAATTCAATATTTTAGCAGAGCACATATATTCACATAACAACAGATCGCGAAGACTATAGGTTCATGGAAATTCTAAATTCAATTACTATTATTTTAAATAAAAATTAATTTTTTCATTCCTCGACGTTTCGGTTTCATTTAAACCACTTTCAATAGTTATACAAAGTATTTGATGTAAAGTTTCTGAAGCTGTAAAGTTTATTTGGTAGGAATTTTATTGGATAAAAGCTACAAGTATTATTTCAATTATTTATTGATAAAAATACAATTAGGCGACGTTTCGGCGCACGATTAAAGTCATTTTTAAAGTTAACAATGTGTTGATGTGTTTGATTTTCACAACCTGCGCGGGTTGGAGAGTCAACGGCTATTGCTGTTGACTTTCAAAATCGCCATTACTATGTGCCGAATCGTCATGTAATTGTATATTCAGCAATAAACAATGAAAACAACGCTTAACAATAATATTCTTATCAAAGTTATAGAAAGTGTGTAGTTTAAATAGAAGTACAATTTTTTTCACATTTTAGAATTTTTGAAACGGACGCTATTATTCTCAATTCAATAATATTTACATTTCTTGTACCTAGTTGTATTAACAACGCACAACGGATATTCTACGTGTGACATATTTGGCGAAAAGTCATATTAAAATTATAACAATACACAATCTTTACTATTGAAATTATTTGTATTCACATCTAAATATTTTTAACATCTTGAGTAAAACGAACATATTTTACACGACACCAACGCGGCCGCACCAATGTAGTGCAACCTTAGACTAAACATAATTAGACGCCGCATTGCCTATACTGCGCAATGGTTTATGATGCCATTCCTTCTCCTGGTGAGGGGTTAGGTGAGGATAGGAGGGAATGAGGCGTTTGTTTTGTACAGCGTGTTGCCTGCCTAGTTTGTTATTATTATTCTACGTTCAAATAAGGTTCGAATGTGATTTTGTAAGGTTAGGTGCGGTGAAGTTTACGTTTTGTGTATATTATTTATTTGAACCGTAAATGATTCAGCATGGTTCATTATTGTTTAATATGTGATGAACTATCAAATGTGAAAAAGCTCCATAGAAGCTTTCATCGGTAAGTTTTCCTATAAATATAGATCTGTTAATTACTACAAAAGATTGTGTAGGTTGCCAAAGGATACAGATAAAAAAGACGAATGGTTGAATATAATACATCAACAAAGCATTATATTGAAACGGGTCCCGTCGAAATATTCGTTAGTCTATTCTCGGCATTTTGAAGAGTCTAGTTTCCCTGGTAATCGACTAAAAAAATATGCGGTTCCAACTATCTTCGATTTACCAAATATTTCTTCAATAAGGAAACAAATACAGAATAAGTAAGTACTTGAAATTGAAAATAACATTCGAAAATAAATGAAACAAAATAAATGTTTTCAGAATGAAGACCCAGGAGACAAATGTTTCGACCGATATTTTCCCTGTTGCTTCAACATCTAGGTGTGTAAACTTGCAATTAATTTTGATTAGAATGTAATTTAATAAATTATTTATACATGTAGGACTGCAATCGAGTCTACTATTGAACCAGCAATAGATTTGGATGTAGTAGAAAGGTAAATCTCTGAAAGACATTATTATTAAATTAATTTATAAAAATGAATGTTAATATGTATTTTAGGATTTTTGCGGAAAATATTTCCTGCGATATCGAAGTTTTTGCAGCAGTAGAACAAAGGTAATATTTTTAAAAACCTAACAAATAAATAAAAAAAATGGTACGTGTAAATGTTTATTATTGACTTCTATTGTAGTTCATCTCGTGAAATAGACTGTTTTCCATCGACAAGAGCAAATAAATCTAATAGCAACCATTCATCTTTTTTGATATCAGCAAGACATTTGATGATAAGGATAAGGAGGCGTGGAAAACTGTCAATCTTGTATTATTTATTCTATCGATTCAATAAAAACTATAAGTGTGTATTATTTAATCTATCCATTTATTAATTCACATAACTTTTTCGTTTGTATTTCAATTAATCTTAAATTTCTATGTTCAAGTATTTTTTTTCCAAAAATTAATTTAATAAAAATAACACTTTATCTACATACTAATACTATATTTCTGTTATATTATAGTGCAATCTTTAAATTTTCTTCAGAAATGATTTATTTATAATCAAAATGTAAATATTTGATACCATCATTGTAAATATAATTTTTCTTTTTTAAACCAAAATCGCTTAATAGGTTATTAAATGATAGCTGCTGTCACTGTCAAATTATTGCAAATGCAACCCGCATTTCATGAACGCCGCTAGCTAGCTCGGCACGCCCACAAGTTCCTGCTTCACGACAAATGGTAATATGCGGCGTCTAATTATGTTTAGTCTGAGAGTGCAACCGTGTTTCGGCCATGAGTGCGCATTTAATTACTGTATTGTGTACGTACGCGGCATGCGGCCGTGCTTGTTCGACAAACGGACCTGGTGTGGCCGCGTTGCGGCATACGGCCGTGTTGCAGCTTCAGTGCAGCCGGGTATTATTTTTAATCGGAGTAAAGAGATTAGTAGGCCAGTTCTGAGTTAAATCTATCAGATCTGTAAGCAAATCTGTAAGGTCAGTAATAACTTACGATCAAAATTTCATTTCAGATTTTCTGTAGCGTACACAAAATCTGTAAACACTGACAGTTCTCGTAAATTTTATTGTCACAGAAGCTGTAAGCTTAAGCTTACAGATCATTTTTGTTACATAGTGAGAATGACCAATAGTCACAAGGGTGTCCATCTGTATAAATAAACTAGAAATTATTTCGATTCGTATTACGGTATTATTTTTAGCGATTTCAACCAAAGAACGTAAATTATAGTATGTTATCTGTTCTATAAAATATCGGAAGTAGTTCAATATTTTTACTTCCGGTTTTCAAATAATTGATAGCAACTTTAATTTTTCAAATGGAAAACCCTACATAACATAACATATTATTTAAAATTTGGAAAGTACACTAAAGTTGTTATCCAACAATATAAAAGCAATCATATTGTTTTATTTATATTGTTAAAATTTTATACATTCAAATAGGAAAGGTAAATTTAAAGAAAACACACGTGTAGTAAACTTACTATATGTTTATTCACTGACTACCGAACATGAAGTGAAGTGACGGACAAGAACCAGTACAATTAATTATTATATTTTTACAATAAGATTGTGGTCAGTGTTGCCAATAGTTTGAATATTAATATAAATAACAATAATGAATACATATTATAACACATATGTTATAGATTAGTATTAAAAAATACAATGGGGAATGATTTAGTTATTACATATTTATTAAATGTAGTAAGCTTTGTAATACAATTTTTTGAATAAGACGTATTCTAATGTTATTTGATATTCAGTAACAGTATAATAATTAAATATCCTATTGCAGTAGATGCAGATACATCAATTTGAATATTTAATTTTCTTTATTCAGGGTGTTTCTCGGATACAGGACACCTCGAATACTTTCTTTATTATTGGAAATAGAAAAAATCATTCAAATAAAAGTTATAGTAGGAGGACATGTTAACCAGTGGTTCTCAAATTAAAACATAAAGTTACATTTTCTGAAATAATGAAAATAATATATATATATATATATATATATATATATATATATATATATATATATATACCCAGATAGCACAGGATATTCTCGCAATATTCTCTCAATCTCTTTATTGCACTTATATATTCCAATTATTCCTTGAATATTATAAAAATATATATACTGAATATGAATATCCTTGGAATATTCTTTTAAGTATATTCGAAGAATATTATTGGTATTATAATCCTGTAATATTCTGTGTGGAATATTTAATTATATTTATTCCTAGTATATTCTAGTAATATTTTTTATTGTTTTACTTTTACTTAATATATGATATTAAAAATGCTGAAATATGCTTATTTCCAAAAACAAAATTTATTTTTCTGTATCTTCTTGTATTTAAATTATTTTACAGCCAACTTCGCGCGGCATCCCTACCAGATGTTCAGTGTATTACGCATGCGCGAGTGTAGCGTAAGGCGCAAGCGTATACTTGTAGTTGTAGTATCTGGTTCTACTAGTTTTAGGTCTGTGTCAACAAGCAGCTGAGTTTGTTGCTTATATTTTTATCTATAGAATTCATTTTTGTAGTTTAGTACGTTTATAGTGTTTATGATAATGTAAGTATTTACCCATTTATTATATTTATAATATATATTTTGATAATATCCGTATAAATAACATGTTAAACTTTAAACTTAACCTAATTTGCATCTTGTCTGTTCTATAATGCTGTTTCGAAATATTTAACTTATCATAGGCATGTAATTTGCTTTTTATAAAAATTTTTTTGCAGTTACAGATCTACCAAAAGTTTCCATTGACTTCTTTAGAAGAATTAGACAATATGGGAGATATTTTAAAATACGAAAAAAAAAATCGCAAGCTTGGTGAGTATATTTGAACTATTTTGTAGCATGACATGTACATTTCATCTCTTGTTATATAATTTAATATTATTTTGCATTTTGATATTGTTCAAAATAAAATTACTGATTTTAGATTGATCATATTGCTCGCCTTGGAGGTGACAGTGTATCCGAAAATGTTAAAACTGTTAAATACAGTTGGGTTCGTCACAAAGGCAAAATTAATTTTTCAAATTTGAAACTTGCTACAGTTGTAATAAGTAAGTATTTTTTTTAAGGATTTATATATCAATTTAAAATAAACTCAAAACTTTCAAGTTTGATTAAACATGTAAATAAGGCAAATTGAAAGATTCCGTTATTGTGAAATATTCAATTAACTTTTATTTTTAAATTTGAATATGCCCTTTTGAATCATTTAAACTTATGTTTATAAGCTAGGCTTAAAGAAAGATATGTATATCAAAATTCAAACATCAGTATTAAAATTTTAATTGATATATTATTATAAAATGTTTAAAGTGTTAACAAAACCTCTATTACGAGCACACTTTTTATATACCGCTTTTAATTAAAAATACCGTTTACCTTCATAAGCACAATATGTAAAATCATGAGCTTCATAATAGCGATATTCTTATAAAAATGAGCTTGTAACACACGGAACCAAGTCTTATTTTAACATTTTTTTAGAAGCCGTCCAACGAAACAATCCAACGACCGACAAGTAAATAGAACAATGCATCTAAATGGTAAGCAAAAGCAAATGAAAGGCTAACAAATTTTTTAAAAAAAATAAATAAACCTGGGGCGCCAGAATGAAAATATCGACGAAATAAATACGAATTATTATGATGTATGGAATACACTTTTATTTACTGTTTAAATGCATTATAATTATGAAAAAGAGGGACAATAATATTTTATTGTCGTGAACACATTGCTCTAATTTATTTAAATAAAATTTATTTAAAATACATTGGCTCAGTGTAATCGCAAGACAAAGTAAATTTTATTTATCCCCCTTTTTCAACTTTCACTCCAAACTTTGTGTGTACCATTTCCTATAATGCATTATAATTATGTTTGTAATAAAAATAAATATATTTACACAAAATAATAAATTTTATCTGATTTACCCTTATATAATCTGAGAATAATCTAGGAGTAATATGATTGCAATATGTATAGGATATTCTAAAATTATTTCTTAATATATTATAAGGTCATTTATATGTTATTCTGAGAATATTATTTAGGATAATAGGAGAATATTTATAGGACATAGTTTAAGGGGACATTATAACATTCTCAAAATAACCTGAGAATATCTATGGAGATTGTAAGGATTTCCTGAGAATATTTTAATATACTGAAACTTATAATCGGAGAATATTCCCAGAATATGTCTGTGCTATCTGGGTATATATATATATATATATATATATATATATATATATATATATATATATATATATATATATATATATATATATATATATATATATATATATATATATATATATTAGGCTTATTCGATAGAATATTTTTATCTGAATTCAACCATGTATTTAATCATTTTATATCTTTAATTTTTGTTATACGAGTATGTATTACTTATAAAAGATAGACGGCAACAAAAGATAAAATATTTAACTTTATATAATATATTGCTAATGTATTGTATTATAATATTGCAGTTAAATGAAAGACAACATCTTGACATTTAGATTTATTATAAAAATTAATAAATTCTTTCATTCGGATGCATTTTCAATTATTTTCATTTTCAGGTAACAATACAGAAAATTAATTTATGCGATTTCTTGAATGATTTCTTCAATATTTAATATGCAACTATAATGTAATCGATTTCAAAATTTTATACAACACAGCTAGTATTAGCTACGCCTTTAATTAATCCTTTTTCATAGATTTATGAAATATATAATTACCAATTATTACAAAAAAAATAAGCATATTAAGAAACGAATTACAAGATGAACTTGACTTTCTTATTAAGTAATACGAGATTATAACAGAGACCATAGAATATATAACGAAAATGACGTACGTTATGAAATATTATCTTATATTCTTTGATTATAATATTAATAACTTGTTTATTATTTGGCATTAATTATATATAATTATATATATATATATATATATATATATATATATATATATATATATATATATATATATATATATATATATATACCCTGATAATTTTAAACTAAATATGAAATGAAATGTGTTAAAATTCCGTTGGTAAGATAAATATGATAATAATTATGAAGGATACACTTAAGGAATGTACAGGATTATGTCACTAGTATTAAGGATCGTGATATCAAACGTACTTAGATATTTACCCAAATAAACTATACTTCAAATAAAACAAAATACAATAAATGGCTATATGACTGGCTTTCAGGCACAAAACAAATATAGAACAAAGAAATATGTACCTACGATCTTGTTCATTGCAAATTACTTAAATGACAATGACAAAAATGTTATTTGGTACCTAACGGATTTCATAAATTTTATGTAGATACCTAATTATTTTGAATAAACCATTTTATTAAAATGAAAGTTCGATTAATTTTGAAGCAATTTGTAGTATTCAAATGTTATAATTGTTTTTAGTTTTAATTAATTTTATTTTTAACGAAACGTATAGCTATCTTTCTCTCACCAGTTTCTGTACTAGGCTGTGAGAGAAAGATAGCAATAGTGTGACGTCATCAGTGGCACTGAAAATTTCGCAAAGTAATTATATAAAAAAGTGTTTTTTTATCTTAATTTATTGATTAGTACTTTAAGGATAAGTGTACATTTTATTTTATTTTTTATTATGGTTTATACTGGACGACGTTCTAATCCTTGTACATTGTTACCGAAGTACCTCTATTATATTTTAAAAATTCGGAAAATAGAACTAGTTCAGCAGTGTACACTTAAGAAATGCACCGGTAGTTAATTAAAAATATGGTTTATTGGTTAACAAAAATACAAGTTATTATTCGTATTCATTAAAGTCGTAGGAAGTAATATGCATGAAAAAATTATAAATATTAACTTATTAATCATAAAAATGAGAAAAAGAAGTACGAGTATATTAGTAGTTGACACATAAATGTACAAGTAGATACCTTATAAAATATATCGTATGTTTTCTGAAATAACTTAGATACTCTATAATATATGATTCACACATTAGAAGCCACAGAATTTTGGAATTCAAATTTTATTTGCCTATCATATCACAGCCGTATGCGTGCGGTTGTGGAAATAATTCAGTGATTATTTTTATTGAATTTTTCTAATTTTTTATTTTTTTATTCCTTCTTTTCTCACTTGAAAATACAGGAGTTTGCGTGTAATATATACGCAACTGCATTTATAGGAAATCAAATAATCCGTCCAATAGGCATGTGTCCAAATTTGAAGTAATTGTTAAAACATGTTTAGTAATAAAAAAAATCATTATTTTTATATATTCAGCTATATTATATTATGAAACACATCAATTTCACTTTCAATTATACTAGAAGAATTTAGATATTACAGTTTTTAAGTGGAAAATGCTTTTATATCTGGATGACAATCACTAATTTGAAAGAAGATTCTATTTATTATGAATGTACAGTATGTGGTGTCATTAATTATTTTACATAAAATTATTACAGCAGAGATATGACGCATTTGTTCAAGTGAAATTAAATTAAATGCATAAAGCAATGCGGATTGGGATACACCTCCAGGAAGAAAATAACCGTCTAATTTATATGATACAAATTTTCTTTGACATGTTCTTGTAACTGTTTTCATATTACGAAACCATACTGCAAGTAAGGACGAATTATAAATAAGATTAGATGTATACTTTGAATTTTCTCGAAAAACGCATTGGCATTTATTAATATTTAAATTTAAAGTATACTTGGCTGCAAAATTTAAACGTAGCCCCTCAACTTAGATTTGCTTTTGTTTTGCCAAAAATTCTCATAAGTTACTAGATAATAACGAAAAACTAGTTTTGATCGAAATTTTCATATTAAAATAAGTCTTAAACAATTATTGCTTCAAATAAAAAAGTTAAATATTTTTATTGTTCATCCATTGGCGTACGAAAATATTTTTAAAGGTAAAGTTAATATCTATAACACAAACTTACACCTTTTTAAGTAGACTCATATTTGATTTTTGTTAAAAAATACTACTTTTTTCTCTCTTTTGATTTTATTATTGTTTCAATTATCTTTTACCTTTAAATCATGGATTTTTTGATATTTTTCATGAAATATCTTAATTTTGTTAATATTTTATTTTACTTACGTAACTTAGTCGATACCGATCGTGCCCAAATTTAATTTTGATTCCATATTTTTTATTTAAAGTATACTGTTCAATGAATTACTACTTTTGTTCAATGTGATGATTTTGGCATTAACCAATGTTACATATTTTCAACACAGATGGTATGGTAATACTAGTACCTATTCGAGTATTAACAACAAGAACAATATTAGAATAGTGAAATTTGTTTATTTAATGTAATTTAAACTCAACAGTGTAAGCTACTAGTGCTATGTCAATTACCGGTGCTTTTACCTTAAGCACACTGAGAAAAAATACGTGAACTGTAAATTTATTTGTTACAAATAAATCCTAACTTGAATAAATCCAAAGATATCTACAATTGATGCAATTTAATATTCATTTATTTAACTATTTTACAATTTACATTGTTTATAGCACGTCCTTAAATACATAAATAATTTGTTTTAAATTTATTCATCATAAAATTGGTGAAACTATTCATAAATCCAGTCCATATCAGTGAATTTATGGTTATGAAAATCGTGAACCGAATAAAAACACTATTTTATTAAGCAAGTTTTAATTTTCTTTTTAAATATTAATTGTATAAATTTTTAATTGAAGATGGTAAAATGCTATGTAAATAATTTATTTGAAGCTTTTGTTTGTCTAAATTTGTTTCATTAATATTGGATGTAGCGTGTGTCTTGGCATAAAAGATAATTACTCTGAAAAATGCAAATATCCAAAATTCCACTCAAGTAGTATATTTTTCACTGTTCCGTCACCCAAATTCACTATTTTGTAGCATACAAATGAAAAACAAATCGCTAGAAATTAACTGTCAGATACGATTACCTCCATAAACAAGATGAAACGTATAATTCGTTTTATCGTCATTTGACAAATAGAACATTGTTCGCTCAATGGAACTATTATTTTGCCAGAAATAATATGTGAATGTAGATTCATACAATAAAAACTATTTTTCCTAGTAATAAATATATAATTTACACAAAAATATTACAAAATTAATTCAAACAATTATATATTTGTAAGAAACAAATAAATATTTCAGAAAATAATAAATTTATTTATTAAAAATGTCAATTTAAAAAACTAAACATAAATATATTAGTTTATATGAAATAATTAAATGTAAGTGAAATAAATCGCGGTTAAAAAAATATTATAATAGACTGAATAAAATACATATCATATTAAAGATTAAATTGTATTTACTGTTTGCCGCAATATTGCAATAATTAGATGAATGAAGTACCTACCCCTTAATTATGAATATATATATATATATATATATATATATATATATATATATATATATATATATATATATATATTTGCTAAAAACCTGTCATTTTCCTCTGTGTATTTTATTTCAATATGCGAAATGTAACGATTCGTAAATCTCTTCAATTCACGAAATGGACTTCCTAATTGATGACGTAGAACGGCCGGGACAATGTTTCCAAACAGAAGCACGTGGTAAAAGTCAGACTAGAAGATACAAGGAAAAATAAATTTTAAATTAGAAGTCCTGGTAAGTGTAGTAACTTTACAATAATAGTAAAATATTTATGTTATTATAAAATTAGTATCAATGTTCATATGGTCAATTGAGATGATAATATACTTTTAAGATACACGATTCAAATTAACTTTTCCCGCCATTATATAGACTGCTTGTGACGCCACAAGTAGTCTGTACGATCTGTCAATTTGTAACTAATAGTGCAATTTACTCTTTTTGAAGAATTTTAAAAACATTAAACTTGTGTTAAAGGATATTTTAAATTATTAAAATGGCCTTAAAAATCTAGAAAATTTCTGTGAAGGGGAAGAAATAATATATTCTTTTTTAGTTCAAAATTTAGCCACCACATAGAGTTTGCTCAACTTGAATCACGAATAATGCACTTTAGTTACATAAATAAATAGTATTTAACAATATAAGGATAATGATTCATTTTATATTATATTGTGTAAGTTTACTCATCTCTACTTTGTAGGTACGTTCTTTTATTTACTGACAACTGACTAACTGACAGCACCAAACACAACGTGCGTTTTTTGGAAACATTTCTACGTCACGCTTAGGCTGCCCATTACGTTATAGATTATAAAATATTCACACGAATAACAATAATGAAACTGTACTGTTCTATTTACGCCATTCAGCAGAGGGCGCTCACATCAGCGCCAGTTTTAAATAGCCGAAATTCCATTAGGTAAGCTTGTCTATTGTCAGCAATTTCATCCAATCAGAAAGGTCAAAACTATGCCCTTTGAGAGAAGAAGACAAAATAAGTCGAAAAGTTTTTTTACAATATATCCCCGATCTTTAATAGTTTCTAAGATATAAGGCAGACAAAAATGAGGTTTCAAGAGATTTACCTACTATTTTGAAAACTATAAGAATTACGATTTCGATTAAATGAGCCTTTTTGTTCACATTTAATCTAGGAATACTAGTAAAAACGCGATGTTAAAATTCGAATTTGGGAGCGAGATATGCATTTTTTAATATTAAAAATTATTTGTGTCGTCATAGTCCCGAGTTGGTTAGGCTTTCTCAAACAGCTATCAATCTGCATTGTCTACATTGGGCATTTTTCTTCATTTTTTTTATTAAATCTTCTTTCCTTTGTCAAATTAGCTACTAATGCATATAGAAATAAAGAAAAAATGTTTAAAACACCAAATAAATATTATTAGAATATATTCCTCGAAACATTTTGACAATGTCATTAGGATGACAGTATTGTTGCTATAGTTCTTCATTTGAATTAAAAAAAAGAATTACGACAACTACCAATCAGTTTAGGCTCGGGACGTACATATGTATGTCGTTACATTTATAATAATTAAGCATATTTATTATAACAAAGTAATATTTCATCATTTTCTATTTACTAAAACTATTAAATAATTATTAAAATTTACTATTTGTTTAAAATGGTAGAATAAGAATACCCCATTGTACTAAGCAAAATGTTATGGCGACTTTGACCGATACTTAATTCTCAAATAACTTCTTAAATATTGGAAACTGAGAAATATGTTTCATATTGAATTTTATTATAATTTTATAGTCTATTTATTGACATAGACAAAATTTTGTTAGATCAATATCTTTGTCAGTTTTTCTTCGCTTTTAATACAAAATGACCTCTTTATCTGAAACAGTTTATTTTTGGTCATATATTGTATAAAACTATTTTGACTTTTTTCTATGTCCTATCACTGTGTTCCACTTGTTTTTCAACAGCCTGTATAATCATATAAATTTTATTGTAGTCAAATTATAGCACGCAATATGCTACGTGCAGTTTTTACTTTTAATTGAGCGTATACTCGTACTACAGTATAAAAAGAAATGATCCAGGCAAATTAATCAGTTCAGTGTTTAGCTGCCTGCAAAGAACGTACAACAAAAATGTTCAAAGTAAGCTAAATGTTATCAAATATTTATCATGAACTGGTTTTATTTATTTTATAAAATGTGAATTTGAGGTAGTGTATTAATATTTTAATAATAATTGCATATTGTTGTCCGGTACCTATGTACACAATTAATTTTCGTTCAAATTAAATTCGTGTGAAAATAACGCCATTATAAAGGTTATTTATTAAATAATTAGATCTTGGAGAAAAATATCGAAATTTAGGGTTTTTGGAGTCTGGGTATACCAAGGAAGTCTTGTGTACGTGCCTTTGAAGGAAGAGGTATGTTGGGAAATTAATGAGCTAATAAGCAAAGCGGTTCGCATTTTATTTTAAAACAAACTGACGCATTTACATCTATTCTGGTAATATACTAAATACTACTATACGTATAGGGTGTTTCTAAACCTGTATCAAATACAGTACTGACCAAAATGAGTAAAAAAGCGTAATCATTATAGGTCTGATATTCAACTGTTTCAGAGAAAAACCAAACATCGAAGAAAAATTGACAAGATAGCAATCGAATAAAATTTTGTCTGTCAGTAAATAGACTACCTATAAAAAACAATAAAAAATTATAGTAAACATTTTTCTCAATATTTAATAGTGAAGAGGTTATTTTTTATTAAATATTAGTCAAGGACGCCACAAAATTTAATTTAGTACAATTATTCGATTTAAAGAATACAAAAGCACAGGTTGACCTCTGAAGGGTAAACAAAAAGTCTCATTTAATCGAAGTCGTTATTTTTATAGTTTTCGAGGTAGCAGAGGCAAACTTTGTAAGAACTTATTTTGCACTACCTTGTACCTCGGAAACTATTAAAGAACGGATCCATGTTGATTAAGCTTTTTTACTCATTTTGGCCTGTACTATGTACTGACTACGGTTTTAGCCGACTAACTGGCTCCCGATTATTTTCCTTTGTTTCCAATGTAATGTGTCAGTCTCAAATGTGCCTTGCCTAACATTTCCTCATATATGTATATTATATCAAACTTATATAGTAAATAAATATTATTACTAATTATTAATTTACTAATAAAATTATATATTTTTTTACGGACAACTGCATTAAAATTGTTTGTTTACATCTTAGTTACCATGGTTGAAACTGAAAGATTACATCCTGCGGATTGTAAAGTAGCACATGCAGGCGGTAAAGTAGGGCAAAAGCCCGACGCCTGGTAGACATACGGCAAAAATACAAATGGAAATATAATTAACACTCCTATTTTATAAAAATGATATCAGTTCCACTAAAGGTTCACTAGCTTTTATTAGAATTGCATGAGGAATTTCTTTAGAAATGGCCTCCGAGGCTCCCAGCTCGACCTTTTTAAAAAAATTCACATAACCAAATAGTTAAAAATGCAATGCATAGCATTATTGTTTTGTGGCATAGCCACCTAGCCATGTATCATTTATACATATCAACAAGCTTTAAATGTAGACAAATGTTTACATCCTTGGACGAATTTCGTCCGCAGGCGTACACCTTCCCTTTTGACTCTCTATACGTAAATAACTATCTATGCCTTATCATAGCTTACCAAATTCTAAGCCGATTATTCGGTCTTTTTGCCGACAATGAGCCGACTAGAAAAGTGGTCGGATAGTCGGCTTAACCAATTAATAGTAGATAGTGAGTACAACTCTACTATATACCCTTAAAATTTGTGACACATGTGTAGAAACCCCATGTATATATAAATACGGGCCCAAACAAATTACAAAACCTACGCATTGGTGAGAAATTTCTACAAATTTCTTTCGAATAGTTTAAAATATAGATTTTATTTGTTATTCAAGTATTCCACCATTTAAAATTGGATTACATTGCCTTTATTTGTAATACCAGCTTCAATTCTATTAGTCATTGAATCCCTAAGTCCAGCACACCTTCCTGTGAGTATTGTCGCATATGTCTTGCAAGGTAGTTTTTACTGTACGCAATGAATTTTTACGAAGTTGCTTTTCATTGTGTCAAGAGTACAGGGTTTTGGTAAAAACTATATCTGGATTAAAAGATGACCCTTAAAATACCGTTCGCACTATTATCATCAGTCATTCGGCCCACAGTATTTTTTAAGTTTATATTTAAAGTAGCCGAAGGAATTTTATATAATTTTCTAACCATTTGTGTAGATTTTATAATTTGTTGAAAATGTAAACCGGCCCAACTAATATGAATTTAAGCTCGTATATGCAGATGTTAAAATTCTAGTGTAAGTACTTTGAGGAACTAGTTAAAATTTCTGATATATGGGATGGTATGTTTTTATTTTTTTACATACGATGAACCAACAACGTTGTTAACGAAAATGGGAACAGTTATAAAGCTAAAAATGTTGGAAATATTTTCGTTCCACACACAGTAAGGTCGATTTCCAGGCACATATTCCCGCTGTTTCTTTATCACAACCACTGTTTTCTTAACTTAAAAATTGAATAATTGTTACATTTTTGCAATTTTAAACAAATAATCGTAGGCCTGTTATGCATCGTTGAAAAACTTTTAATGGTTTAAATTTCCAATATGGGGCCCACAAAAATTAAAAATTTGTAAATCGAAACCCAACAGTGATTAAAAAATTTGCGCATCGCGAGTCGCCATTAAAAGAACACAAAAGTGCCCTAAAGATGCATAAATTAAAATTCAGTCTTCTTTTCCATTTAGAAGATATTTACAAAAATAAGAATATACAAAATTTACATTTTCACATATAATCTAGTAACCTATGCATTTTTTTTTTTCAAATAATAAAACACTTCTGTCTAATTTAACCAACTTCGCATCTCTTGTAGTATTCGAGAATCATATGTTGAACAAGTAACAAGTTATCCTGGACACTCTGTATTATAGAATATATAATATTGAATAACTTTTATTTGAAATTTTGCCGTATACAGTGAGTGGGCTAGAGAGCTGCAGAGCACTTTCTTGTGATTAATGGCCACAACAAATCCTTAATTTATTGCATTATATTGTATACGTATACAAGCTGAATACTGGAAACCGAGACATAGGCGTTTATCATGGAAACATATTTTGTCCGACACCCAAATATTATCTGTGCTAGAAAGCATAATGTCGTGCTTTACAGATACAGATTTAAAGAATAAAATTGAGAATTTTTAGACACTAGAAGTAATCTTGATTTAAAGATGTGGTAGAATGCATATAGTATGCATTTCAAAAAACGAACGTCATGTAAACCGAGTAACCTGTCTTTAAATTAAATTTACTCGGGTTTCAAAATTGTAAATTCAGAAGTTTTGACACTCAAAAATTCAGAATTTTGTTCTCTAATTCCTAATTGTACCAACAAGGCTTCAATATTAAACTATCCTTAAACAGAAAAAATGAAAATCAAAATTGCAATAACAATGCATAATAATACATTTGACATTTCATTTCGATTCAATATTGTAAATTTAAGGAAAGCTTAAAATTTAAACTACGTTGGTACAACTGGTCATGAATCTCTATTTTGAAATCACTACATAACGTTTTACGGGACAGATAATATTCGGGAAAAACCGGTTTCTATGTTAAATGCCTATGTCATGGTTTCTAGTGTTCATTCCTGTGTATATGTATCAGTTTAGTTCGTTGATACTTTGTATAGTTGTACAGCGCCGACAAAAGTATAGGTTTGAGTTTTGTTAATTTTATCATTCATTTTGCTCCTTCTAGTTACTCGTTCTGTCTGCTTTGGTAGCCGTTGCCCTCGCGCAACACGGGCAAGGAGCCCAACATGGTGAAGAACATGTCGACTACTACGTAAGTCACGATTTTGATAATATTGCTTTACGAATATATTGATTTTGACTAACTGTGATACAGGCACCCCCACATTACGAGTTCAAATACGGTGTGGAAGACCCGCACACCGGCGACCACAAAAGCCAGTCCGAGCGCCGGGTAGGCGATGTGGTCAAGGGCGAGTATTCGCTGGTGGAGCCTGACGGCACCATCCGTAAAGTTGTGTACAGCGCCGACAAGCACAACGGCTTCAACGCCATCGTCACCAGATCCGGACACTCTCAACATCCTGCTTAGTACGCAACCCATGACCAGCCCATCGTTAATAATTTGGGACATTGAGCTGCTGAGTGCTGAGTCTTCCACCACTGGAGGTCTTTATACTGTTGCTTCTCACGGACATTAGCAAATTTGTAGAATTATTTATATACCTAAATATTATTCTAATGTTGGAACTTTGTTGTAAATAATATGAAACAATTTTTTTAGAAAAATATATATATTTTTATTTAGTTTTGTCACAAACAAATATTATAATATTTTTTAACCAATAAGCCCAATTTCCCAATAACCTAGTTTGTAATTATTATTCATAACTTTCCTCTTACTTTATGTAAGGCAAAGGAATTTGCTGTATATCATACTAAATAAGTTAAATATTGTTTTGCGTAATATGCATCCCAAATATGTCACTGATGTACAATCAAAAGTGTGCACAATGTGCTCATCAACAAACTCATTAGCGAATTCATTTGAAACTGCGAGTTCAATTAACTTAATTACAACTTCAACTGACTGAATAACTAAAGCTTTAATACAGTTTGGAGAATAGTCAGTTCTGTGTCTTGTTCAAACACTACTTTTTACGTGGAAAACTATTAAGGAAACCGAAGAAAAGCTAAAAAATCTGATGTGGCCAGCACATTACCTTCCGTCAGTTATATGACGTATTTACGAAAATTCTACCGGCGAACTGTTACCAGTAAACAGCTACCGGAATCGATATTTTAAGAACGCAACTGGTAAACAGGGTAGATCCATAACCTATGAAAAAATCTGAAAATTTAAAACAGGTTAGAAATTTGACGTAGTTAACAAACTGAGCAGAGCCCTACTTTGAACACATTTCCACTTTTACTGCGCGCGCTTCGCTTTGCATCACTACCTTTTTTTGAGATTAGATTCTTCATGAATCCGGTAGATTGATCTGGTAGATATTGAACAATTTTCGAACACGGTAACATTTTACCACTCATGCTTTCGAACACAGTCGGTAGATGCGGTATCTACCGGTAGAATTTTCGTAAATGCGTATGTATTTTCTATAAAATCCATACAGAAAGTTCCTTGCAAAAGATTCTAAATTTCTTGTATGTACATTACCTTTCGACAGTTGTATATATTATATACTAATTCCATGCAGATAATTTCGAGCAAAATGATCCTAACACAAATATACTACGAATATGTCAATTGCACATGACACTGACATCTTTCAATCAGAATTTTCTCAATATAGTATCTGTTTCTAGCATAGCTGGCTAATTTATGAAGTTTAATTTCTTTATAATTTTATAACTCTATATCTATTTAATATGAAGTATAAAATGCAGTCAAATCGAATAGAGAATACAATGTTCTTTAATATTTATAATAACATTAAATGTGAAAAAATGATATTTAACATCGTTTTTTCAAGAAAAACTGTTAAAATCTTCAATTGAGGGTACTTCCGGTTGACCAATTATAACCCAAATCTAATCAGCTCTTCGTATGGTTGCAACGAAGAGGAATACGAAAGAATTATAATTTTTGGAATTGTAGTATTAGAATTATCGCAGACGAAAATTTTGTTACATACACACACACACACACACACACACGGACACACATACATACACACACACACACACATACAGACATCATCGTAAAAATAGTAAAATCGTATTCTAGGGACCTTAAAACGTGCTTATTCATTAAAAACTCACCACCGAATTTTTTGACCAAAGACAATACCTTCCTTACCTAAAGGTGACGGAAGGTAAAAAGTGTTTTGGTGACTGATCCTTCCATGAAATGTTCCACAAATGAATCACTATATTTCGTTGTGGTTGTTCGAGCACGCAAGATGCTAAGCGCCCAGGACGTCCTGAAGTCTCCGCAACTAAAGAGATGGTTAATAAAATCCATGATGTCGTATTTGACGACCATCGACTGAAGGTATGCGAGATAGCTAAGATGGTAAACATCCCAGACAAGCATGTATTTAATATCCTGCCCGAATATTTGAGAATGAAAAAGCTACCCGCAAGATGAGTGCTGCGTCTGCTGACAGTGGATCAAAAACGGAATCGAGTGCTCATTTCTAAGCAGTATTTGGACATGTACAAGCGCAATCCAAGTGAATTTTTGCGACGTTTCGTAACCATGGATGAAATATAGATACATCAGTATACGCCAGAAATGAAAGAACAAACAAAGCGGTGGATTTCTCCTGACGGACGTGCTCCTAAGAAGGAAAGAACTATTCCATCGTCCGAAAAATTAATGATTATGGTTTCCTTTGATTTGCAAGGCATAATATTCATCGTCAATGTGGAAAAGGGGAAAACGATTACAGGATATTATTATGGTGCTTTATTGGATCGATTTCATACTAAATTGCTGAAAACGCGGCCCTATTTGGTAGAGAAAAAAGTGCTCTTCCACAATGATAATGCACCAGCGCACACGTTCGAAATTTCAGTAGGCAAATTGCACGAATTGCGTTACGAACTTTCCCCTCATATACCTTACTCTCCAGATTAGGCTTCCTATACTTGTACTGTACGTTTCTCCAAACATGAAAAATGGCTAGGTGTAATGAACATCTATTTTACAGAGTTTGAGAAATCGTATTTTTTGATATGCTTAAAGAAGTTGGAATATCGTTAGGCAGTGTGTGGTGAAAGGACACTATAATGAAAAATAAATTGAAATTTCAAATACAACAAATTTATTTCACTTCAAAATCACTAACTTATCAAACAGTCCTCGTATTCTTAGGACACAAATGCTAAAAGGCTTGTCCTAGTTGATAACAGCCTGTCTTCTGTGAGTAAAAATAACGTCACAAAGCTTATATTAGGTCAATGTTAGTACTATGTCAGATATTAATTTTTAATTGTAGTCGATCACAATGCATATGCCAATTGTCCATGCTGTTTTGACATAACATAAAAATAAAATGAATCTCTACATATGCTCTACATTCATGCTATGTTAAATTTTAAAACTAATTTATGACTTAAATTATTGACATAGCACTGACATTCACATAACATAAGCATTGTAACGTTACCTTAACACACTATTCACTAGTACTTGATCGGACCGTATTCAAGAACTGATTACATCTCGAAATAGAGTGGAATTCATAGCAAATGGAGCATTTGAGAAGCTTTCCAATTTGCAGTACCTACCAGGAAAATTTCCATAACAACATTAAACCTTTCGAAGGAATAATTTTGCAAGGACTAAATCCATTAAAGAAGCTACATTTAAAAGGAAATATGCTGAGATCTATACAGAATATTTGTACCATTTCAACAAATTTAGAAGAAATTATTATTGCCAATAATTCTGGTGAAATGAAAAATGTTCCAGCTGTTTCCAGAGATTGTGGTATGTTAATACAGTTGACATAATCTAATGTTGGTACTAATAATAATAAACTAAGTTTTGCAACAAAATTAGCGAATTTAAATTCCTTAAATTTGACATATAATTTAAAAAGTTTAAAATAGTTGCAAGGAAACGAATTACCAATAGTATCATTAAATGTGTCTAATAATTAAATTACGGAATTTGAAACTAAACTCTTAGAATCTTTCAGATATTTATGCATACTTGATTTAAATAAGAACGAAATATCTGTTTTTATGAAATATGCAGAACTATCATTTCAACATTATTTACGAGAACCTATTTTACAGATTATCTACTGTATTTTGATATTAACGATAATCCTTTAGAAAAAATTGAACCAGAAATATTAAAAACTATCAGATATCTAAAAAAATAAATAATTAAAATTTATGACCAGTGGCCTGTTTCATAAAATTTTTGTAAATTTTGTTTCATAAAGCTACTTATTTAAAAATCTGATGTGGCCAACACAATACCTCTCGCCATTTAATTTTTATAAATTCGAATATACATACTTACATATTTACTTATGCTTAAAACTATATTAAATACCATTCCATATAACTATGGTTCTATTTACTATTTTCTTTTTAAAACGTTGACATTATTAATTTAAAATGATTAGTTCTTTGACAGTGACATTTATCTGGCAGTTGCATATATTTGAGATATGACCTGTGTAACGTGTGTAATCAAGGAGTAGTGTTTGTTTAAAGCGTAGGCTCCGGGATTTAAATTACAGATAATTTTATAAATTTATCCATAAAATGTATAGCAAAAGTATTAATTGATGTAGTTAATGTTGGGAACTAAATTATATTTGAATGAAGGATAATAAAGGCCTTTAAGTTCCGTATTGTTGTTAAAATTATTTTCTTTTATTCAGACGTTTCGGTCAGTATTTGACCATCTTCAGTGCAAATTTTACATTTTAAATTACATTGTTACATTGAGTGTTGTAATAATATATGTGAAATCATCTTAGATAATACAATACATGAAAAATATCATGTTTTGTAAAGTACAGTTTATGAAATATAAATGAAGAAAATCCAAAATTTATTGAGAAAAATCAACTAGAACACTGATGCAGTGTTCCGTTTGACCAGCCCACGCTCAGGTTGAGCGAGGTTAAGTTATTCAAAATGTTTTTTTACATCGCTTTCAAGTTGATTTTTCTCAATAAATTTTGGATTTTCTTCATTTATATTTCATAAACTGTACTTTACAAAACATGATATTTTTCATGTATTGTATTATCTAAGATGATTTCACATATATTATTACAACACTCAATGTAACAATGTAATTTAAAATGTAAAATTTGCACTGAAGATGGTCAAATACTGACCGAAACGTCTGAATAAAAGAAAATAATTTTAACAACAATACGGAACTTAAAGGCCTTTATTATCCTTCATTCAAAAGTATTAATGCAAATCTGTAGAATATTTGATAATCTTTTCGGAGAAAAACTATTTTGAGCTCTAAGTAAAGTGCCATTTCCGGTTATCTGATTTACACCAAAATTTGATGGCTTCTTTCCATATTAGATTAAGGTAGAAATACAAGGTTTCAAAATTTTCTGAGTGATAGTATTTGAGTTAGAGCGTAAACAGGAACCACACACAAAAATGCACACACACACACACACACACACACACACACACACACACACACACACACACACACACACACACACACACACACACACACACACACACACACACATACATACATACATACATACATACACACAGACATCATCGTGAAAATGTTAAAGTTGGATTCTAGGGACCTTAAAATGTGGACATTTACCAAAATCTCGATATACGAATTTTAGCACGAGCCATATACCTCTCTTACCAAGGGTAGCGCGAGGTAAAAAAGAAATACTGCAGTATACTCGTACCTCAAATTTATTCTAGTACTTTCTTAAGCCGGTATTTTTTTTAATAAAAATGGACGTAAATATTTTTATAAAAACCGTTTTGACAGAATTTTTATGAAAACGTCACGTAAAAATTTTGATGTGACGTCACATAAATACAGCAGTCTGTATTAATTTTGTTGAAAGCTGCGTTATGATTGGATGTTGATGCGGGCGTGCGCAATGCGGTTGCTTGAACCATGTGTAAAATCATTTTCTAAAGAGACACCGCTATTGTTATTTCCTGATATTATTTGAACAGTGGTGAGCGTTTGTTTATTTTGAAATTGGAAATAATATGAAACAAAATAATCAAAATGTGTAGTGTGGTTGCCTGAACAGACAGCGTTTTAATTGATTTGTAAAGAAATGAAGAAGTTTTATACCACACAAAATCGCCTGAATATTATAATAAATACGGCAGGCAAAGTGCGACTTTCAACTGCTAAATGTTATTATCATATAATACAACATCAAAAATAAGTATTAAATTTAATTAATATTTACATGCGTTATTCTTTGCATTTCTTTTTTCTCCTTTTAAATTTCCGTCCGAATCCTATTAGAAAACTCAATAATCGTAACCAACAAAGTTTTTCAACCAATAATTTTACGTAGTATTAGTATAAATATCTTGATCTATAATTCATAGAAAGTGTATTTTGAATTACCTATACAAATTTGCAAAAATAAAAAAAAGTAAATGAGAAGCCCATACAAATCCGCGTCGTTCAAGCATTTTAAGATGGACCTTATTCACCTATATACTCGCGTCGTACCCTTTAAGTAGTGACGATTAATTTTTTAAAATTTATATGTACACTAAATACCCATCTTCCATGTGCCGAAAAACACCTTTAATTTCGAACTATGTCCATGATTTTTAAGAAATGGTCATTCATTCGAAGAAAGTTTCAGTAATTTATTTCATCTTCTATTCGTAATTCGTTGTGTGCGATGACTAATAGTGCATTCCGAAATTAAACAACGGTAACCACTAGAAATGGTTACGGTTTAACCGCGGTTTCAATGTTACCGACATCGGACTACAAAACTGACCAGCTAACAGCTAACCTCATTTTGACAAATTAAAAATAGTTAAAAGTTCATTTGTCATGCATCAAAATGTAACCGCACCACAACCGCCGATCTAGAGCGGTTAGTGTGGTTACAGAAAAGTTACCAGCTTTCAGTAACCGCGTTCCGAAAACACAACCGGGTACTGAAAAAGATACCGCGGTTAACTTGGTTTAATTTGAAATTACAAAACGCAACTACCTCTGCAGAACAACGTCCGCAAAATGAAGTTTAGTAGTATCTTTGGCGTCAAATCTCTTTCATGAGTTATGCAACACTCCACAAAAATACGTAAAATTTTTTTACAGTGGGATGCAGTACTTTTCGTGGAACGTTTTTATAAAAAAAATTACAAAATTTTTTTACAGTGGGATACCGGCTTTAGATACGAATAATTTAATTTCATACAAACTATATGTCGAAATTTACTGCAATATATTAAATCCAGAAATGACCCCAGTCGGAAGGTAGGTAAAATAAAAATAAGAAAGTGTTGAATGTTTAAAACACAAATATTAATACTTAACTGGCAATTTTTAGAATCTTTCAAAGATATTAACGAAGCGACCAATGAATTTTACACAGTATTATACAGTGTTCTAGATAGATGTATTTTAAAAACTGTATTTCTAAATATCCTGTCTGGTTCGCAAAGGAAATTATTTCAACATTAAAGCTAAAAGAATATCACCGAAAACTCTACAGGAACCTTCAGTCAAAATATCATTTAATTAAATATAAAAAATAAGATCTAATATTAAAATTTTAATTAAATGTATGATAAATATATTAATATAGTTGAAAATAACGTAGTCAGTGATCCCAAAAATTTCTGGAATTTTATTAATTAGAAAAATATACTAACAGAATAAGTTCTACAATGCTTAAAAATGAGGAAAGATTAACAACGGGTCAAGAAATTGCTTAGGTATTTGCTGACTTTTTCCAAAGTGTTTACAGTTGCAATAATGAACATTTGAACCCCTCTTATTTCAATGTAGACTCAACAAACACAACTTCCATTCTGAAATTCCGCATGATGAAATATCTGCTGCTATTAAACATCTTAAAACTACTAAATCTGTTGTCTCAGATAACATTCCCGTTTTCATCTTTAAGGATTCATTTTTTTTAAGAATGCAGTACAGGGAAGATAGGGCTTATTTGACCTTGTACTCTGATTGGCTTAAATCGAGGAGAAGTTTACACCGACGATATTTATTTCTCCATCTCAACCTTTTCTCTACTCATCTCTCTCTTTTCACATACATTTGTAGTCATTGGCGTAGAATTTGTTGATATGTAATTAAATGAATATAATACGAATAATTTCTAAATATATAATATAATGTAATATAATATATTATAATATAATGTATTATAATATAATATAATATAATATAATATAATATAATATAAAAGAATAGAACGTTAAATTATAATATGGCTAATATTATTGTTCGTACGCCAATGCATGTTGAGCTGTCAGTTGTCAATGCCTGCCGTTTCAATTCTCAATTGTCAACTGATCTGTTTGCATCATTTTGATTGTTTTGCGTTTTTCTCTATTTATGTGTTTGCATTTTATTTCTATTGTTGCCATTTCGTGTATTTAATCAATATTTTTCAATACAAACAATAGTAGTATTCGTTCTTTCTGGTTTTGTTGTTTCATCTCATTGAAAAAAGTGTGCACTGTTGTATAATTTTGATTTTTATACTACCATGGCTGATAACAAGGTGTCCAGTACTTCCAAAGGTACAAAGAAAAATCCGAAGGGAAAACTTTTAAAAAGTGGACAAAAGGTAATGGCCTACAGCAGTTATTTGGCCCATAAAAGTAAGGGTGCAACAAAAACTAAAGCTGTGGCACTCACTGCAACAGCTGTTAAAATCTCTGAAAGATCTATGTACAAAATTGTTGGGAAAATGGATAAAACAGGACAAGTTTCATCACTAATGAAGAAAAGAATGCGCGAAGATTTGTATTCAAAATTGTCGGAAGATTATTATGGAGATTGTGCTACAAGGATGATTTTCATGTAACAAATTATTAAAAACTCTTGACAAACAATTTACTGTGTTGTTTTAAGCTTCGCTTTTTTACATTCTCTACTGTTATCACGATAATTGTAAATTATTTAAATTAACTGATTAAACCTTTGTTAATTTCTTGAAATTTTTAATAATTCCATTTTAATTGTAGGTATAAGATAATTCTTTTATTATTATTATTATTATTATTATTATTATTATTATTATTATTATTATTATTATTATTATTATCTTTGTAAAACTATTACTTTTTCAAGTGCAATTTTATGCAATAAATTTGAATATGTTTTAAATTTAATTGTGTTTTCATTATGCTTTTTAAATAATTATAACATTCAAATTCTCATTTGAAATTACTAATTTCAAAAGTAAATTTGACATTTTTCTTCATTTTGCTGTTACATTTAAAAAATTACCATTACTAAATTACCAATTTTATATTTAAATGTAATTACATGACTGTTAATATTTCAAGTAACTATGTTTGAATTTAGCGCCAAATTTTGTAACTAGATTGACCATTTGTCATAGTGTAAATCAGATTTCTAGTTACTGCATTCTTTAAAAAATGGAATATAGAATCATGTATTTATTCTTTATACATATTATTTAATCTTAGTTTAAAAACAAATAATTTTTCCAATAAATGGAAATGATCGAAAATTTGTCCTATTTTCAAAGCAAATGACAAAAATCATATTTGCAATTATCGGCCAATATCTTGCTTAAATTCTACTGCCAAAGTATTAGAATTCATATTGTTCAAAAATATCCAAACTCAAACAAAAAACTGTATAAATATGTATCAACATTGTTTTGTCAATCGATGATCTGTCATCAGTAATTTGTCAAACTTTGTACAGTTTATTTTTGATGCCTTTGAAGATAAAAAGCAAGTATATGTAGTATATTCTGATTTTTCAAAGGCTTTCGATAAAGTAGATCACCAAATTTTGTTACATAAACTAAAATGCATTGGATTTTCAAATAATTAGTACTACCTTTTTGTCTAATATTTAGATAATAGAGTTCAATATGTTTACTGTAATGGTTTTATATCTAAGCTTTGTAGTGGTTTCTGGTGTACCTCAGGGGTCAATATTGGGTCCACTACTTTTCTTACTATTTGTAAATGATATTACTTCAGTAATAAAATTTTGTAATTATTTCGTACTATAACTAATACATATGAATATAATGAACTACAACAAGATTTAAATGCCTTATATAATTGGTCACTTGTGAATCATCTTCATTTTAATTTGAACAAATGTCAAATTATTACTTTCACCAGAAAAAATAACCCGATTGCCAATCAATACGAAATTAATGGTGAAGTATTAAATCGTGTAGTTATTGTTGAGGTTTTAGGTATTTTTTTGATCAAAAATTATTATTTGTTTACCATACAGAGTTTTTAATTCGTAAAACTTAATTTGTATGGTAACAATTGTAACACGAGAAATGAAGACACGTTTGTCTGTAACTTTGCCATAACTAATTATCATTACAATTCTCCCATTAAAAAAATGTGTTGTTCATATAATACTATTTGTTTTGAACTTGATTTGTCGTATACTTATAAGAAATTTAAAGAGAAATAGAATTTATTGATGTAAGTAATATATATTTTCTATGTCTGTTTAATTATACATATATGTATTCGTAATATTTAATTTCTAACTTATGTATGTATTAATATTTCTGATGTAATTCTGTGAAAGGGATGTATTTCCTGTTAAATAATAAACATTATTATTTAATTTATTATTAATATTTTTGATAATAAAAACTCTTTTTTTACTTATATTTGTGACCCATTAAATTTTTTTTCTAGGAACGTAGTAATTTTAATAATAATAATAATAATAATAATAATAATAATAATAATAATAATAATAATAATAATAATGATAATAATAATAATGATAATAATAATAATGTATTTATTCCTTTTCAAAATGTACATAAATTTTTTCGGAAGCGTCGGAATTAATATTACATTTACATATACATATAAAGGTGTGGTAGCGTTAAAACATTCATTCAAATCATACAAACACTGTTCTATAAGATTTTTTTTTAGTTTTTGTTTAAACGTTGTTATGGATTTTGATTCTGTTAGTAATGAGGGCAAATGATTGTAAATTTTTACTCCTAGAGTATTTGGAGATAAACTACTTATTTTTAATCTATTAGTTTTGTTCGTAGGCTCTGGGATTTAAATTATAGATAATTTTATAAATTTATCCATAAAATATATAGATAAAGTATTAATACAAATCTATAGAAAATTTGTGGCCGCGTGCCTGAGTGCCAGGTCGAGAATCTGGGGAACCGGGTTCGATCTCGACCGACGCCAAATATTTCCAATTTTAAATGGCACAAAATTGACCCCTGTGGTGCACTCTCCACGCCAACAATGAGTGCCCGTGAGGTGACGCCTGGTAAACGCCCGCACGGTACAAATATGTCATCATCATTACCGATATCTGCATACAAAGCGGATTGGCACACCCAGCAATGGGTAATATGCCATGATGATATATTTATATATATATATATATATATATATATATATATATATATATATATATATATATATATATATATATATACATATATATCATCACGGCATATTACCCATTGCTAGGTGTGCCAATCTGCTTTGTTCGCAGATATCGGTAATGATGAGGACATTTTTGTACCGTGCGGGCGTTTACCAGGCGTCACCTCACGGGCACTCATTGCTGGCTTGGAGAGTGCACCACAGGGGTCAATTTTGTGCCATTTAAAATTGGAAATATTTGGCGTCGGTCGAGATCGAACCCGGTTCCCCAGATTCTCGACCTGGCACTCAGGCACGCGGCCACGAGACCCCACAAATTTTCTATAGATTTGTATTAATACTTTATCTATATATTTTATGGATAAATTTATAAAATTATCTATAATTTAAATCCCAGAGCCTACGAACAAAACCCAATTATTCAAATGTATGTAACTGACAGATAAATGTCACTATCAAAGAACTAATCATTTCAAAATAATATTAGTAACGTTTTAAAAAGAAAAAAGTAAATAGAACAATAGAAAAGGAATTTAATACAGTTTCCAGCATAAGTAAATATGTAGGTATGTATTTAGATTAATAAAAATTAACGATTCACAAAAATGTTTAAGCTAATCCTCATTTTTGTATTAGTGAATTCTATTCTATCCCGGTATTTAAAATTTAATCTTCATTTTATTATAGATCCGGTGGCTCAATGGTTAGAGCAACGCCTCATGTCATGAGTGCCCTCGGGGCTCTGGGTTTGAATCCCACTAAGGCATGGATGTGTGTGAATGTGAACCCACTCTGTAATTGGTATTTAATCCTATCTAAGGGTTTAAAAAAAGTAATTACTTGGATTAGATTAGACTATATTTTAAATTTTAAGAAATAAACTGTCAAAATTAGTGTAAAATTCGCTAATTTAAAAATAAGGATTAATTTAATCTTTTTTATGACTCGGGCTGCAAATGGCGGGAGGTATTGTGTTGGCCACATCAGACTTTTAGATTTTTACCTCCCGTCATACCGTGGGTAAGGGAGGTAATGTAATCGTGCCAAAAATTCGACGAATTGGGGTCCCGACAACACGTTTTCACTATTTTTACGATGTGTGTGACGATTTTCTTCGACCACGATAACAAACTTCCAAATATATCTATTTTCCGTATTTAAGCTTCCTGCATTTATATAACAATTGGATAAATAGAAATGATACTTTACATGAAGCCCATAACAGTTTTTAATGAAAAGTATATTAAAATATAATCCAAAACTTTTCAATTTTAGTATTTCGGACTTTCATATCATGGGAAACAACATATTAGATTTTTGCTAAAATTAATCAACCAGAACTGATACTTTCCTTGAAGCTCTGAACAGATTCTCGTGAAAAATATATTATGATATACTCCAAAACTTGTCAAATTTAATACTTACGACTATATGAAGGGGCACAACATATTGGATTTTGGATGCAATTGATAAACCGGAAGTGATACTTTATTTGAAGCTTTGAACAGATTTTCGTAAAAAATAAATGGATACAATCAAAAACTTTTCAAATTTGGTATTTCAGACTTTTATATTAATAAGAATGACATGTTAGATTTTTTCAAAAATTGATAAATCGGAAGTGATACTTTACTTTACAGATTTTTGTGAAAAATATATTATGATATATTCCAAAACTTGTCAAATTTAGTATTTAAGACTTTTATATAACGGAAAGCAACATGTTAGATTTTAGTTAAAATTGATAAACCGGAAGTGATACTTTATTTGAAACTCTGAACAGATTTTCGTGAAAAATAAATGGATACAATCAAAAACTTTTCAAATTTGGTATTTCAGGTATTTATATTAATGAGAACGACATATTAGATGTTTTCTAAAATTGATAAACCGGAAGTACTACTTTATAGGAAGCTATAAACAGATTTTCTTGAAAAAATATATTAAAACATGTTCCAAAACTTCTCAAATTTGGTATTTAAAACTCGTGTATAATTTGAAACAACATTAGATTTTAACTATACCTATATGATAAACCGGAAGTGGTACTTAATTTGGAGCTCTTAACAGACTATCGAAGAAAAACAATAAAATATAATCCAAAATTTGGTATTACAGAATTTTCTATTTATTGGAACAACAAATTAGATTTTGTTTACGAACGATCAACCGGAAGTGATACTTTACTTAAAGTTCATTACTATTTCGACGGGAGACCATGTGTTGGCTATATCAGACTTTTTGTACATAGAGATAAGTTTTGAAAAACTGTTCTTTAACTGAAAAAGAGATTTTAGATTAGTGCTGGATTTAATAATATTTGAATTGACATAATTTTTACAATTGTTATTCTTTGAATTTGTTTTTTTTTTTAGTTGAAAATGATTATTAAAATGAAATATAAATATATCAAAGAAACTATTATAAGCTTCGTCTGTGGTTTTTGAAAAAACATCATACCATGTTTCCTTAGCTAATTAATCATTGCTAAAAATACTTCTATAACAAACAGGGCGGTTATTATGAATATTACAAATTGTTTTTAAAATTATGGTTCTGTGATCAGAGATGCAATTGTCCTGAATCACAGCAACACAGCTTTGAATATTTGTAAAACAATGATCTTGTAGACACTCCTTGCTGGGTGATTAAACTTATTAGATAAATTATGCGTTGCAACGATATCATTTAAAAATTTATATTCTATAACATCTCTTGTAGGATCTAAGTTAAAGTCTCCACAGATAATAATTTAACTTAAAAACATAATCTAACACTTGAGGTAACTTATCACAAAAAATTTTATAGTAAGAGCTAGAAGGTCTGTAGATAAAAATTATGAGTGTTGGGTTGAGAGAATCGGGTTTCCATAGGATAGCACAAGCACAAGCTTCAAAATCTTTTTCTAAAGAAAAAATAGATATATAGAACAAGTATAATTATTAAAATGAAAAGTATTAATTGCATCAGTCTTACTCCAAGTCTCAGTGAGACAGAGAAATTTTAATGTTTGATATTTGTTTACATAATCAGTGAAAATAAGATTCACTTTGTCATAAAATAAAGTTTGGTAATTTAAAATTAAATAGTTATAATCGTAGGTTACGGGTTCATCATCAATACTTGTACTGTTCGGAGCATTCTTTGATTTCTGAGGGGCCCGTCTCTGAAAAACTTATTTAAATGAGTTCCAGTAGGCCAGAGGGACGGATCCATAGCTTTCGTCAGGTTAGATTGACTTACAGTCACTTTAAACGATGAATAGAAAGATGGATATTTCGAATTCAATTTTTCACACGTAACTAAATATGGTAGTAAATAATCTTGTAACTGTTTACCTGTAGTTTCGAGATGTAGTTTGAAGATATGAAGAAGTGCAGGTTGTGAAACGGAAACTTTTAAAGATGTTGGATTATTGGCATCCTGGTTGTCAATTACAATCGATGTAGAAGGTCGTCTTTTATTCCCGTTAGAAGGACCAGGCTGCTGTAGTGAATTGTTATTGTCAACTTGTTGATTGTTAAGATTATTGTTTGTCCTATAAAAAGTTTTTTTCGATTGAATCACATGCACATTTTCACTACTCATTTGTTTATCATATTTGGCAGCGTTTGGTTCAAGTTTGTCCGTTGATACATTAGGAACAATAATTTGTTTCACTGGTTTTGTACGAGTATCATCGTTGAATTACTGTTAGATGGCGGAGATTCTATTTTATAATTCATATTTTTATTCAATAAATTTATTTGCTGCTTAAGAGACAGAATTAAATCAGCTTGATTTTTTATAATAACGTTTTTATTGTTAATTATTTTTTTAATATATAATCTCGATTGATAAAGCCCTAAAGTTGACACCCGTTGCCCTTGAAAAATAATTATCAAGGTCGTCTCGGTCACACACGGCATAACAATTTATTTTGGTATCGTCGATAATTTTTATGTTTATTAATAATTTCGCGCAACTATTATGCGACACAACACCACACTAGTTGCCGCTTGTTTGCATTACTTACAGTAGAATTATTACATTGCACATCATTAGGCGCCATCTTATCTTGTGTGTATAGGAAGGTAGTATAAATTCCTCTATAATATTAAAAATTTTCTCTTTCAAAAGATTCTGCTACATTTTTAAGCCCCTAATGGCTGTAGATTCTTTGCCAATTATTTCTAAAACTAAATTTTCTATTTCATATAATTTAGCTTTCTTCCCCATTACCTCAACCAGGTTCGGCCAGGCGACGGCCATCTAGATTTGTTATTTTTTGTATTAATAATGTATATACTGGTTTGGGTGATAAATGTATTTTAATATTCTTATTTTCAGCGCTAACATTTAATCGTCATTTATAACATTTCAGAAGTGGGATCAGAAAGTTTTTAACTTTCAGCTTTTGGGATCACACCAGCACAACAGTGCGGATATTAGTTACGTTTATGTTTAGCTGGACTACGCAACTGGAACAACATTACAACATGACGTTACCTAACAACAGTCCTCAATTTCAGTATGTACGTTCACTTTGCGCGCTATGCATAAATGGGACGAAATAACTGCCATCATGTATGTGACATCTCGCTGGAGAGGGTTTGTAGAAATATGGTATAAAGCGCTGCAAGGAATACATCATTCTTGGGAGACATGGAAGGCTATGTTGTTGAAGGCATTTCCGTCACAGGAAAATTATTTTCAGTTGCTTCAAGAAATGATTTCTCGCAACAAGAAACCGGATGAACCTATGTTGCAATATTATTATGAGAAACTGGCGCTACTCAACACTTGCTCTTATCAGAGAATGCATGAAGCCGCAGTCTCTTTTATTATTTTTGAAGACGATCGAGGATAAATTAGCGACACGAAACCTTTCTACTCCCCTTAAACGCGATTTACATCGTACTTTTCAGAAGAACAAGTGGCCGTACTATACTGCGCAGCAACACAACGATGGAATGGCAAACATTCGTTGTTTTATTTGTGGAAAATTAGGACATGCACGCTCACATTATGACAACAAAGGGCAACGAGTATCGAATTGTGCAGGACGAAATGGAGGCGAATTGAGTGGAAGTAGGAACCAGCGATCACAACAACGTCAACATCAGCATGTTCAACGTCAACAAGAGCCACAACCACAACTGCCAGAAAGGAACATCTTAACAACTTCTGCGGAGGTAAGCGGTAGTTGTCTAAGCGTACGTCGATATGGGGTCCACTTGCATAACCATGAAGGAATCCGTAGCACAACAACTAGAATTACCATTCAACAAAAACAAGACAGTTACTGTTCGTGGTTTCGGAAATGGACGTGTGCAGACTTTAGGCGAAACTGGATTTCACAAGTTGACAATTGACGAAGTAGAACTGGATGTAGTATTCAACATAGTGCCCGACATAGTTGGACAGCCTTTCACAATATCACCGGAAGTAGTTGTGTACAAGGATTCAAATCGGCTAAGATTTTTCAGGAAAAACGACTCATCATCCAGTGGAATCGAAGCGACACCCCGTAAGAAGGTTAACATCTAGGCCAAACATGCAACTGTTATACCACCAGGATATGTAGGACACGGGATCTGCCATGTGTAAGACAAAGGAGAACTTTTTGTGTATTTAAGTGTACGAACACTTCAAGGAAACGAGCATGTATTTCCGCGAACAATTGTAGTAGCAGACAATGATATGGAATGTTTTCTACCAGTCTTGAACTGATTACATGCGGAATTAACAATTCAGAAAGATAAAATTATAATACAGAAGCGCAGAAAATGAAGAAATTTACTTTACGTAGGATGAACTACACGTAGGAACGAATATAAGTGTGGATCAACGCGAACAACTAATACGTCTGCTGAAGGAATATAGGAATTGTTTTGTAAAAACTGTGAAGGATATTCCATGCACGAATGCGACCGAAGTGGATATTTTACTGACTGATGATACACCCATTACTTACAGGCCGTACATATTGTCAATTCCTTTATTCAGTTGAACACAAAAGGTCAATAAACCCTATAAATTTATAATTTTATTATTCACTTTTTCTTTTTTGTTAAAATTCATTTTTGGCTTTTATAGTAATGTCATCATTTCACATTTACTACCAAAATGTTAGAGGTTTGAGTACCAAGCTAGAAACTTTTTACAACAATCTTTCATCTCTTGACTTAGAAATAATTTGTCTTAGCGAAACTTGGCTAGTTCAAAGTGTAAATTCTTCAGAATTATTTACATCTCAATATAGTGTTTATAGAAAAGACAGAGACAATTCTGGGAGTGGCAAAAAAAGAGGAGGAGGAATCTTATGTGCTGTTAATAACAAATACAAATCTGTCCCCGTCAGTTTAACTCTGCCTCCTGCCTCGCTGTCCGATCTTGTTTGTGTTAAAGTTTATTTATCTCCTGTTCTCTTTGTCTATGTATTAGTTCTCTACTTGCCTCCACCTATCTCTCTTCAACAACAGAATCATATTTTTGACTCTCTTGAGCCATTTCTTTCAATGTCAGATAAAAAATTTATTCTTGTGGCAGATTTTAATATTAATAAACTTAGCTGTCAATCTCTACAATTAAATACTGACAAGTTAACAACAAATTTTGAGAATTTTGTATCATTTGTAAATGGAAATCAATACAATAATATCACTAATTCGTTCGGTAGATTGCTGGATGTGGTTGTATCTGATTTACCCTGCTCTGTTTCAAAAGACATTGATCCCATTGTTGATGAAGACGCGCATCACCCAGCTCTTTCCATTTCCTTTAACATCAACTCCAAAATTTCACCTTCTACTTATAATCCCAATTCTTCTTATAAATTTTCTTCTGCTAACTTCGACCTGCTTTATGAGCTTCTTTCGAAAGTAGATTGGAACGTACTTAAAAATTATAATGATGTAAATGCTGCTTTTAAAATATTTTATGATATTATATATAGTATTTTTGATAAATGTATCCCAATTTCTATTCGACGTCCACCTAAATATCCTCCGTGGTTTAATTCTGATATTATTAAGCTTATTAAAGAAAAAAATAAATACCACAAATTATATAAAATGCATCATAATGAACATTTCCTAAATGAGTTCAAGCGTCTTCGGATATTAACGAAGAAAAATATTAAATCTGAATATGAAAAATATATAAATAATATCGAGGTTACTATATCTTCAAATCCGAAGAATTTTTGGAATTACATTAGTAATAAGAAGCGTACTCCCATAATCCCCGGTACCATGCACTTAAATGATCAAACTTTTACCACCACTCCATCCATAGTTCGAGCCTTTGCCGAGTTTTTTTCCAATGTCTATGTTAAGCCCAGTGATTCTTCTTCGAACACTGTTTACAACAACTGCCTGAATAATCCCATCCATATTACACATATTTCTGATGATGACATTTTATCTGCAATTAAAAAATTAAAACCCACTCCCAATCCAGGTCCCGATAATCTCCCGTCTTACATTATTAAAGCTTGTAGTCATTTCTTTGTAGAACCTTTAAACTACTTATTTAATCTTTCACTCCAAACTAATGTGTTTCCCGAAGTCCTTAAATTCTCATTTATCTGTCCCATACATAAATCTGGTGATATAACTGATGTATCCAATTATCGACCAATTGCCATCCTCTCTAACATTTCTAAAAATTTTGAATCTATCCTCTACAACCATATTTACAATAGTGTCAAAAACCTTATATCTGTTCGTCAACATGGTTTCGTTAGGGGTAAATCTGCAACCACAAATTTAGCAAATTTTACTGAATATGTTCTCAATTCTCTGCATGACCATTCACAGGTTGATGTCATCTATACTGACTTCAAAAAAGCCTTTGATACCGTTGATCATAATGCTCTTCTTCAAAAATTGGGTGTCAATTTCAATTTTTCTCCTAATCTTGTTTCTCTTCTCAAATCTTATTTACATGCTCGCAAAATGACAGTTCGCGTTAACAGTTACAACTCCGATACTTTTATTGCCACTTCCGGTGTGCCACAAGGCTCTAATCTTGGGCCACTTTTATTTATACTATTTATTAATGACATCGTAGATGTTATTAAATATTCTGAAGTTTTACTTTATGCCGATGATCTAAAGATTTTTAAAACTATCAATTCTGTACATGACTGTTTTCTTTTACAAAAAAGATGTTGAAAATCTTCTAACTTGGTCTCAAAATTCTAAATTATTTTTCAACTTCAGTAAGTGTAAGTTAATGAGTTACTTAGTGAAAAAATTTGTTTATACTTATTCTTATATTATGGAAAATACTTATCTTGATCGTGTATTTATGTTCAAAGACCTTGGTGTTATTTTTGATTGTAAGTTAAGTTTTCACTTACATATTAATTACATCACTAAGTCATCCATTAAAACTCTGGGTTTTATTATACGCTCATGTAAATCTTTCAATAATATAACAACTTTAAAACGTTTATATTTTTCTCTTGTGAGATCTAAATTAGAGTACTGTCTACAAGTGTGGAACCCAATTTACAACAAATACATATTACAACTTGAATCAGTACAAAAAAGATTTGCAAAATTCTGTTATTTCAAAACTTTTAAACAGTACCCTAATTTCGATATTAACTATAACTTACTTTTGTCTGAAGTTAACTTAATTTCGTTACACTCTCGGAGAAAAATACAGTCATGTTTATTTGTGTATAAATTGCTAAATAATATTATTGTTGATAATACACTGCTTGGTAATCTTCCTATAAAAGTACCCCGGTTAACAACTAGAAATAAGGTCACTTTTCAACTTAATATTGTACGAACTAATTATGAAATGAAATCCCCAATTTATCAAATGTGTTCTATATTTAATAGCATTCCATTTAACATTGATGTATTTTTTTCTTCATTTAGGGTGTTCAAACGTAATGTTTCAAATTTTTTTCGTTATGAATAATGTTTTATATTTTCGTATATATTATTTCTTATTTGTTATTATTAGCTGTTGAATGTTTATATCTTAATATTATGTTCTAAAAAAGCATATTATTTAATTAGTTTATTAACATGTATTTTTTTTATTGTTTTTGTGTACCGTTACTATGCAAGGTTTATTATTGTATCATTCTTTTTTGGTGTAAAATCCTCCTGTAACTGGAACTTTATGTTCTGTAGGACTGGTTAAATAAATAAATAAATTCCAGAGAAAAACCATGTTCAGGAAATAGTACAAGAACTTCTTGATGGCGACATTATACGTGAATCTACTTCACCCTTTTCAGCACCGATTCTTCTAGTGAAGAAAAAGAACGGAGAAGCGCGAATGTGTATAGACTACAGGCATTTAAACAAAGTAACAGTAAAAGACCGAACCCCTTTCTAAGAATTGATGACCAACTGAATCAATTGCAAGGAGCGAAGTACTTAAAAAATTTAGATATGACGCCAGGATATTACCAGATTCTTATCGCGGAGAGCTTAAAGTACAAAACTGCATTTGTAACACCGGACCGACATTACGAGGTTATTCGTCTCTCTTTTGGATTATCTAATGGACCATCAGTTTTTCAGAAGCTGGACAACAAAGTTCTAGGATCGTGTCGCCATGGCTTACTTAGATGACATCATCTGCTCATCATCATTTACAGAGGGAATTCAGCGACTGACGATACTATTTGACATTTTTTTTTAGGGCAAGCAACTTTACACTGAATATGAAGAAATGTTTGTTTTTCAGAGCAGCATCAATTATTAAGGATTTCAGATTGATCCAGATAAAGTTCGACCTGGAAAGGAGAAAATAAAAGCCGTCACGGGATTTCAGACTCCGAGGAATATGCATCAAGTTAGTCAGTTTGCAGAACATACAAGTTATTTTTGACACTTCATTAAAGATTACGCTAAGATTGTGCGACCGATTAGTAATCTAACGAGAAAGGATACGCTGAGGAGTTGGGAGGCGAAATATCAGAAAGCATTTGAAGACCTAAAGGAAATGCTTACGGAACGACCACTTTTGAGACTATACAATTCGAAAGCCGAAACAGAGGTGCACATGAACGCCAGCAAGTTAGGATTAGGAAGAATCCTGCTGCAGAAATTGGACGCATGTAAATTCCACCCTGTTGCTTATTTCAGTCATCAAACTTCACCAATGGAAATGAAGTATCATTCGTATGAGCTGGAGACTAGCAGCAGTCGAAACGTTAAAAAAATTTGGCGTATATCTGCTGGGAATACATTTTAAGTTCGTAACAAACTGCAATGCACTACGAACTGCTAGCACTAAACAGGATTTGGTACCTAGGATTGGAAGATGGTGGCTGGAACTGCAAGAATATTCATTCGATATAGAATATCGCCCAGGATTAAAAATGGGTCACGTCGATGAGCTAAGTCGAAACCCCGTGTCAGGAGAAGGACTTTCTGCAGAATTTGAATTTTTTTTCATGCAACAAGCTGGCTGGATTCACGCCGGACAAATGACAAATTGAAATTATCAAGAACATTTTAAGTAAATCACCGGAAACTAACTACGAAAGGTATATTTATAAAAAATCACTGTTTACGAGACGAACGGGTTTACCAAATCACCACGTCTGGAATCTACTGGGTTGTACCTAGAGGACAACGGCTGCAGATAGTACGTCCCTGTCTTGATGAGTTTGGACATTTTGGAATTTACTGGTTTCCTGGAATGAGAAAATTCGCGAAGTACACTAACTCGTGTATCAGATATTTTTACCATACAGATAAAAAAGCAGCCAGAACTATTGAATCCAATTGAGAAACTACCGATTCCATTCCACACCATCCATATGAAGGACCATACCGAACGATAAATTTTCAGTAGAAGATTTGCCTGGTACAAATTGAAGTAGAAAAGGAGAATATAGTAACGTAGTAGCGATTGACAGGATGAAACCATATTTAAGTACACGTGAACTGACGGAAGATAACAGCGCTTTAGATGTTGATTCTGATGTTGCAGGAATTTGGGATTGATTCCTCGAGGACGAGGAACTTTTCAGGATGGCCGAACTGTCACAGTAATTATTTTGCGTAAGATTATTTTTATTAAATTTATTATGTTTTGTCTGTAATTAGCTATTTAGGTATGTAACCGATGCTGTTGGATAAGTGCTACATTTAGTGATACTGGTATTTCAGTTTATTTCTAGATTTCGGTGTGAGAACATCGATATTGTAGTGATTAAGGTGAGAGAATTAATCTAGCGTGTGTATGATTGTGGGTGTGCGTGTGAGCAGTACGGTGTACTGTAGTGGCCGCATAGTGTGAACCCGAGGGTCGCCAACGGTAGCAGCAGGGAAGGCTGTAGTGACCCGCATCTGTGGTCGGTAAGCGGTAGCAGCAGTTAGGGCTGTAGTGATCTGATCCAGTTGGTTAAGAGGGTTGTCTCCGGATCACCACCGAAGCGGCAGTGGTTCCGTAGTGGCCGCTCGTGTGAACCCGAGGGTCGCCAACGGTAGCAGCAGTTAGGGCTGTAGTGATCTGATCCAGTTGGTTAAGAGGATTGTCTCCGGATTATCACCGAAGCGGCAGTGGTTCCGTAGTGGCCGCTCGTGTGAAACCGACGGTCACCAACGGTAGCAGCAGTTAGGGCTGTAGTGATCTGATCCAGTTGGTTAGGAGGGTTGTCTCCGGATCACCACCGAAGCGGCAGAGGTTCCGTAGTAACTAGCGGAACTGCCCGTAGTTGCCAACATGTGTGTACGGTGTGTGAATGCCTGTACCTTTTGAAAATGATTGCCTCCTCACTGAGTATTTCTCATGTGTTAATTCTTTTGCAGAAATAATCACGGCGTGGAGGAGGATTCCGCGTGACCGGGTTCGGCTAGGCGACGGCCATCTAGATTTGTTATTTTTTGTATTAATACTGTATATACTGGTTTGGGTGATAAATGTGTTTTAATATTCTTATTTTCAGCGCTAACATTTAATCGCCATTTATAACAAGTATATTTATCCAAGAATTTTTTTAATTTACTTTAGTAATATACTGAAGTAATTACTAGTGTTTTATGAAACAGGCCACAGGTATGTTTAACAATTGAACCTATTTACCAGAACTTGATTTATCAGACATAAATATTTCTTATATTGAGAAACACACTTTCCAAGATCTTAACAATTACAAAAATTAAATCTGTCAAATAATAATGTTATAGAGTACTGCAATGGTACTTTCATTGGTTTGGTTTCTTTGGAAATTTTAGATTTATCAAAAAATCTAGTATCTTATATTAAGGCAGAAGCATTTTATGCGTTATGTAAAGTTAAATATTTCGGACCAAAATTATTTTTCTCGAGCATCATTAGAATAGAAACAAGACATTTTGAGGGATTGTCTTGCAATTTTGTAGATTATTTAGATTTATTTAATCTCGGAATTAAATATATGGTAGAAATGGCTTTCAAATTTATATCAATTTACATTGCAAGACCGTTATTCAGAACTTACGGGCGTGCACGGTACTTAACGAGCGAGCACGTAAATTTCGGGTAACGGTAGAGCATTGTACATTGTTTTATGATATAGAGAATCGTAAATAATTTGAAAACAAAATAATTGAAACCTACAACTCAATACATTAAACTCTTTGATCGAAATAGTCTTTGGAAATATATGGCGAAGCGAAATAATGAATAAATAAATCTGTTTACATACATGTTGCTATGGCTTTAACAATCCGTAAAAAAATTCTTTACCGTTAGAGACAGAGCTACATAATAAGACATTTACGATTCAGTATAACGTAAAATACTTTTAAGTAAAGACATGTTTTTTTGTTCATCACGTAATCCGAGGTAGAATTTTTTTGAACACGCTCTAGGTTTATTCATTTAAGTTTTGTCAAGCATTTTCTAATCTGTTACTAAACTTTGAAAAGAAAATAAATAAGAACCCATAGCTAACAAATTCTGACATATAAATTGATAAACATTTGTTTATCTTATATGTATTTGATGTCATGTTATGCATTTTTTTTTATCTTTCTATTGTTCGTTTTTCTAGGTTAAAACTGCGGGGCAACAGTCTGCAAAAATTTGATTTTCCATGTTAATCTCCTATGTGTACCTTAAAAAACCGATATAGATTCCTTCAATCCTCTACTATATCATCAATCATTGGATTTATCTAATAATAAACTAACATCAACTGAACCTGCAATGTTTTAAATGATATCATCAATCATATAAAAGTGCATACATTTAGCGGGTTGAATAATATTTATAAAATTAATCTGTTTGAAAATCACATTCAAAATATTGATTCTGGAGCTTTTTTGGTTTTACGAGTATCTAATTATTTTTCAAAGGTAATAAAAGAAGTATTTAAAAATGAAAGTGGATTTTGTTGGGGTTATAAAATATTAAAAATCTCGATTTGTCAAACAAAAATATAAGTATTGAATCAAGCTCTTAAAGGCATGAATTATTAAAAAACTTTCTTTCGACAATTGTAATATAAAAGAATAACTTGCAAAAACTTTCATTGGATCATAAATATATTGATAACAAATTTATTAAAAATATTAATTTTGATACATTGACATCCAATTCAAAATTTGTATGTATACAATGCTTCAATTGAAATAATTACTAATAGCCTATTAGAAAAGTAATCGATTTGCGTAATAATTTAATAATTCAATTGTCTATTAAACTTTGTGCAAATATGAGGAATTTGAAAGAGCTTTATTTATCACAAAATCCTATAAAAAACTATAGCCGAAAATATTTTCTATGGGGCGAACAATTTGGAAATTTTATCCGTATCTTCAGCCGAAAAGTTTTATTACAAAATTTTCAACGGTTTAGTACTAATTTGAGAAATATCAATTCAGAATACTGAAATATCTACAATTCTTACTGGAACTTACTTTAGATTCAATAATATCTCAAAATTTAAATTAAATAATAATAATAATATTGATAACATGCATCCTAATGCTTTAATAAATTTACCACTGCTGGAAATTTTAGACTTATCAAATATTAGCTTAATAAACATTCCTGAAAATATATTTGGACATTTGCCAAATTTAAGAACCTTAAACTAAATATCAAATAATTTCATAAAATATATCTGGTATTGTATTTAAGGAATTAAATCAATTACAAAATTTATTTTTAAATAATAACACAATAGAAGAGTTAGATTCAAAAAGTTTTAATGCACTTAGTAAAATGGAAAATTTAGATTTGTCGTATAACAACGCAATTAAAATGAAAGGAATATTCACACCACTAAACAATTCAATATCGCAAAAGAATATGTCCCAAATTATATCTTGTATTATATTATTATATTAGAAACGTTCGTATATTGGATTTAAGTTATAATAAACTTAACTTCAATCAATTCAAAGTTGAACATTGGGATAAAGTTGAATTTCATGGAAACCCGTGGTATTGTTATAGACTGTTAAAAATATTGTAAGTTCTTAAAAGTATTCGATACATTTCTTCAAATCCCGATATGTGTAGTGAAGTAAAAGTTGATGGAATATGTTGCGTACATATAAATTAATATTTTCCCAGCACCTACTTATAAAGTGGCACTTCATTCGCAGAAATCTCACCACTAAAGTAACACTATAATAGGGTGGATAATTATCAGAAATTGTGTAAGAGTGAATGCAAATCCATATCCATAAACAACAAAATTTTCTTTAATAATTAACATTAAATATAATTACTCTTTTTATTTTATTTGGCGCGTTTACTTGTTTTAGACATTTCCTTATTATATTTTTCTCTCTACTGTGTCGAAGGCGGCCATTAATGTTAAATATAATTCTTTACCACTATCTACTTCCTTTATATTATGTTCCTTAGTAAGTGTATGTTGTCATTTGTCTGCTTCCTTAATCTATAAGCTACCTGTTTTTCTTCTAGGTTTTTGATAATATCCAGTCTTAATATATATTCTATTAATCTTGTATACAATTTGTAGCAAGTTGTAGATAGGCATATAACTCTATTTAGCTTTTTCCCTTTTAATGATCTAACCGTTTTCCGGAATTTTGTGTTGTTCTGATATGACTCTTTATCTTCCAAATTCCTCCCATGTTTCTTGTTTTGCCTTCCTTCCCGCTTTTTTCACTTTCTCTCGTGTTCTTTTATATTCTTCTTTGTGTTTCTCTGTTGTAGTTTCCACGTATCTCTTCCAATCTAATTTTTTGTCTTTTATTTATTGTTTTATTTCTTCATTCCACCCTCTTGTTTGATCCCCATACTTTTTGTGCTATTGTATATATTGTTACTCTGAGTTCCCTCGTGTCTCTCTGTATTCTTCTGTAGCACTTTAAAATTGTTAAAAGTAGCTGTTACTAATCTATGTTGAGTTGCTAGTTCCACCTTCTTTTCTGTTTTTACTTGTCCAGCTTGTCCTGATATATCCTGCATGCTTTGGGAGTATACAAGGTAGCCAATTATGCTTTTCGCTCCTTTCTCTTCTGCTACGAAAGTATATCTATTCCCGAAAAGTTGCTCCCAAAAAGTGTTACCTATAAGTAAGTCATTTGTTTGACAGAATTCGAGCATTCTTTGTCCATTTCTATTTAGAATTCTTTCTCCATAGTTCCCCGTACTTCTCAGTCCTAAGTTCTTGTCATTTCTTATTCTTGCATTCCGGTCTCCCATAATTGTTATGTCTTCATTTTGTTCTTTTATTTTATCTACAGTTCCTTGTAATTCTTCAGAGAATTTTAATAAGTCTTCTTCTAAAGTTCATTCTATGGGAGCATATATTTGAATCATGTTTATTTTTTTTTCATTCTCTTTTCATTGTCATTATTCTCGAGTTAATTCCATTGTATATGCTCACTTTTTCTATCCATTTCTTTAGTTATTATTATTATTCTTACTCCTTCTATTGCTGTTCTGCCTACTTGTGTTCCAGAATAATACAAACTAAAATTATTTCTTATTTGTATATTTCCCACTCCTTTCTTTTTTTGTTTCCGAGATTCCAAGTATTTTAATATCGAATTCGTTTATTACCTCTGTCATGTCTATTTCATCACCAGCGAGCGATGTAATATTCCAGCATGCAATTTTTACATCTATCATATCTTGTCTCTTCTAATTTTTTTCTGGTTCTTCTCTGTTTTGATTTTTCTACTTATTATATCCGAGTTACTATCATTCCTTATCCGTGATTCTTTCCTTGTCGTCTCCAGCTTTTCCATCCTTTGTCCTTTTATATTTAGTTTATTGAAACTGCCATCCTTAGTCTATTTTCTCTGATATTCCACTTCTACAAATCCCCATTTACTTTAAATTTTTGGTGTCCTATTTTAATTGCATGATTTTTTTAGAAATATTTTATCCTTAAACATACGCGCTTGTTCTAAACCTTAACGGCCAGCGGCCGTTATAGACACCTTTTCACTTTTATACTTCGTTCGTGGGTCCGTTATAATCTTTAACGGTCGCCGCTGTTATAAACCTCTTATCACTTACGTGTTTAGTTCTGTTAAATCATAAAAACTCGATGGTATTACAATAATTTTTTTTCGTACATTAATAATGCCATTATGAAAGAAATACGTAAATATTTGTTTTACGTTAACGTTATTGATGAATTAAAAGAACAAAATATTCACTTCGTGCATTTACTAGAACAGTATAATTATTTCAGTATACTTTTTTAAATTTATTTTGCTCCTTATTTTGCCGAATTTTTTGTTTAATTGTATAATAGACCGGGCGCCAAGAAACATTCCGTTTGAAAAAACCGGTGGATTCATTCTGATTGATGATTTAAGTTCAGAAAGACCTAAAGAATGAAATTCTGAATGTTGCCGGACAGAGTCAGTGGTAAATTTTTTTTTATATGGGGTATAAGAATTATTAATAAAATCAAATGTAACGGTCAAGAAAACGTTGTTTATTACTACTAAAAAGTTGTTTCTGTATGGTATGAAATTAAAAACATCACAAATATTATAAAATACAAATTTAATATGGTAAAAAAGCCGCGTGCCTGAGTGTTTGGTCGCGAATCCGGGGAACCGGGTTCGATCCCGACCGATGCCTTAAAGAAATATTTCGAATTTAAATGGCACAAAAGTTACCTTTGTGGCGCACTCTCCACACATTAATGAGTGCGCGTGAGGTGACGCCTGGTAAACGCCTGCAGGGTTGCCGGATTCGACCGATGGTCGTTTACTTTGTTTCTCTCTCCGCAGCAGTTTATACCAGCTCCAAAGTATTGTAGCGGGCCATATTGTACCCGACACGGTTCAGACGGTTTAGTTATAAAAGAGTTTTCACATAACGTCAAACTAGATAGTGTGGCAGCTTATTTTGAAATCTGAGTTAACAAATTTAAGTGCAAATTTTAATAGTTGTTCCAGAAAAAGCAGATTGATGATAAAAATTTCTTAGTTAGAGGCCGAGTATATTACATTTACAAGCCTGTGTTGCCAGATCATAGCCTTTCAACCCCTTTCGTCCCTGTATTAGTAAAAAATGTCGCACTTAATCTCTTAATCAATATGGCCAAGTTATTTTTATTTTAATATTTGTCATTTATATATTTCTATAAACTGAGATGTTTTCCAATAAAATAGGAAGCACTGTTTTGATGCTATACAGTGAAAAATATGACATTTACTATTGCTTGATATAGAAAACATATATAAAAAGAGATCTCTTTGATTGCATTATTCTCAAATTTGAAATGGTCAATCGATTTTTACCAATAAGAAAATATGTAAATATTATTGTTCTGTACGATAACCAGCCACTGAGGGAGTAAGCCAGCTCAATTTGGCGCCGGTTCCAAGCCCGAGTAAATGGTGAGGATTGGTGGTATGAAAGGTATCCGACCGTAAAATCTTCGCCGAAACCAAAAACGGAAAGTGTAGGATCGGAAAGTGGGATAAGGGCTTGGGTGTTCCTTGCAAGTGACATGCAGTTGTAGCCTCGCCTGACCCCTGTGCCAAGTCGGTTAGTACTACCCCGTCATGGACAGTCGGGGTTAGAGAAGCCAGTCCTCAGGATTAGAACTGTCAATCTCAGGAGTATGAGGATGGGCAAAGAGAAGGAGGAAGGACTGTAACGCAAAAGACTTCAGTGTGAAAGGACAGTGTGAAGATGTGTTGGACAGGAATGATTGGAGGAGAAGAGTAAGGAACAGCGACCCTGAAGAATAAGAAGAAGAAGAAGAAGATACTACACTAAAAAGATAAGTTTTGACAATCTTTATGAACACATTCATAGAGAGAGATACAGTTTAAATCATTTTTTTACAACTACAAGACATTGTTCTGTAGTCTGAATTACATTTGCAACGCCTAATCAAAGACTCAGGCAGAGGAGGTTTTATCATATTCGTCGGATGTGACTTGGAATTTCGTAATTCATAGCCTGAATTGGAGGAAGTTCAGAGGCTCGAACAGTGGTTGTAATGATTTTTTCCATAAATATGTTTGGCATGCATCTCTTAAACAATGTAAAACTAAAGCATCAGAAGTACAAATAATTTTGGTTAAATTTAAATTGAACCCAATATTACGGGTAATCAACTTGTAGCGTAATTCATCTGATGTGGTTTTTTGTTTGGCAAACAAATAAGTGCAGACTTCTTCAACCTGATGAAAGTGCATCGGAGTTTCTGGATTATTTCCAAAAGTAGAGAGAGCATCTTGAGCAAATACTTGTGATGCAACATACAGACATTGTTTCTTAGCTACTACCCGGCTTGTCGTGTCGCAACCAGTTTCACTGTCTGAAACAACCGATTTGCATCTACTCTTTGAACATATATTCTACCTGTAGTTTCGGTAGTACTTGGTGGTTTCGGGTATAATATAACAAAATACACTGTTTTTTAGTGAATACTAGCTTTTGAAGTCACTCCGTAGAGCACTCGCCCGCGCAGCTAAAGTGCCAGTTTGAACTATGGAAGTTACTGCAAAACACTCTAAAAACACGTATTACGCTTAGAAAATGCCTTTTCAAGTGATTTGGAGACATGTTGTAAAACAATTTTTACATCTAATTTTAACGTTTCACGGTCTGTTTGGAGTAAAGTATGACAAAATACACTGTTTTCTAGTGAATACAAGCTTTAGGAGTCACTCCGTAGTGCACCAGATTCTAATAAATATTTCTATTTAAAATGTTGTTTGTGTGACAATTTATTAAAAATTGAGGCATCTTGAAATCTTTCTCACTTAAATTTGTTAACTCAGCATTCAAAATAAGCTATCACACTATATAGTCTGACGTTATGTGCAAACTCTTTTATAACTAAAACGTCTAAACCGTGTCGGGTACAATATGGTCCACTGCAACACTTTTGAGCTGGTATAAACTGCTGCAGAGAGGGAAACAAAGTAAACGACCATCGGTCGTATCCGGCAACGGTACAGGCGTTTACCAGGCGTCACCTCACGGGCACTTATTGATGTGTGAAGAGTGTACCACAAGGGTAACTTTTGTGCCATTTAAATTCGAAATATTTCTATATGGCATCGGTCGGGATCGAACCCGGTTCCCCAGGCACTCAGGCACGCGGCTTTTTTACCATATTAAATTCGTATTTTATAATATTCGTGATGTTTTTAATTTCATACCACACAGAAACAACTTTTTAGTAGTAATAAACAACGTTTTCTTGACCGTTACATGTGATTTTATCAATAATTCTTATACCCCCTATAAAAAAAAATTTACCACTGACTTTGTCCGGCAACATTCAGAATTTCATTCTTTAGGTCTTTCTGAACCTAAATCTTCAATCAGAATGAATCCACCGGTTTTTTCAAACGGAATGTTTCTTGGCGCCTGCACTATAAAGAAGTCTTTTGTTTTAATATTTCTTATTACTAACAATTCCCTCTCTGTTTCACTTTCCTTCCGGCGGTGGTTTTAGTTTAAAAAAAAACTTTCCGGAAATTTGATGATTATTAGTTTTGAAAGTTAGTTTAGGGTAGTGTAATGTCTTTGGGGATGATTAATTGAAAGTCAATAGTTGATTTATATGAATGATGTTTATTGAACAATCACGAGTTAATAAAATACACACAACGACAACCTTGCTTATTGACGAACCCAGGTAGACTGACTGGCGCGATGTTTTAGCTAATTAAACAATGCTGAACATCGCAAAAGTACAGTCCGATACACTACAGGTAGTTGTTAAGTACGTGAGTGTCGAGTCGTAGATTTTTGTGTTATATATTTCGTGTTATGAGCATACATAGTACATATAAACATTATAAAAAATACATGCGAGAGAAGATTTAAAACAGTGCGAAATTTTTGTGTTAAAACAACTTATAAAAGAATCTGGTGTGGCCAGCAGAATACCTCCCGCTATTTACAGCCCGAATCACAAAAGTTTTTTGGATTAGCGAATTTTACACTAATTTTGACAGTTTATTTCTTAAAATATAGTCTAATCTAACCCAAGTAACTACCTTTTTTTAATCCCCTCAACAGGATTAAATCCTAATTACAGAGTGGGTTCACATTCACACACGTCCATGCCTTAGTGGGATTCGAACACCCGAGGGCACTCATGATATGAGGCGTTGCTCTAACCATTGAGCTACCGGAACTATAATAAAATGAAGATTAAATTTTAAATACCGGAATAGAATATAATTCACTAATTCAAAAATGAGGATTAGCTTAAATATTTTTGTGAATTGTTAATTTTTATTAATCTAAATACATACCTACCTATTTACTTATGCTGGAAACTGTATTGAATTCCTTTTCTATAGTTCTATTTACTTTTTCCTTTTTAAAACGTTACTAATATTATTTTAAAATGATTAGTTCTTTGATAGTGACATTTATCTGTCAGTTACATACATTTGAATAACTGTGTTTTCTTTGTTTAAAGCGTAGGCTCTGGGATTTAAATTATAGATAATTTTATAAATTTATCGATAAAATATGTAGAAAAAAGTATTAATGCAAATCTGTAGATAATTTAATAATCTTTAATTTTTATAATAACATTAATCTCGAAAAAATAACATTTAAAGGTATTTTTCTACAAAAAACTATTTTGAGCTTCTAGTAAAGTGCCATTTCCGGTTATCCGATTTTCACCAAAATCTAATGGGTTCTTTCCATTACAGAAAAAGTTCGAGATACAAGATTTAAAAATTTCTGAATAATAGTATTAGAGTTAGAGTGGAGGATCCACACACACATGCGTACAGATATCATCGTGAAAATGTTAAAATTGGATTCTAGGGACCTTAAAACTTGCTCATTTACCAAAATCTCGATATGCGATTTTTAGCACGATCCCTATACCTCCCTTACCAAGGGTAGCGGGAGGTAAAAACTGATTTTTAGACAAAAATCTATTGTGGCCAGCAAAATATTTCCCGCCAATTCCATTTTACGTAAATATTTCATATATGTCATCATCATTACTGATATATGCAAACAAAGCAGACTGGCATACCTTGCAATATGCAATATGACGTGATGATACATGGTTTATACGTAGAACCCAAACTCATATTCGTTGGACCGGTTTACAGTTTCAACAAATTATAAAATCTACACAAATTGTTAGAAAATTCTACAAAAATCTTTCGGTTACTTTAAATATACATACATATTAAAGTATGTTGACCTCTCTATAAAATTTGGGAAGTAGTTCAATATTAGTACTTCCGGTTATCAAGTAGTTGTTAGTAACTTTTAATTTTCAAATGGAACAACCTATATATTTTTTCAAATTTAAAAAGTACATGAAATTTGCTATCCAACTATATAAAAACAATTATATGTAATATTATTTTTAATTATCAGCTTTCGGTAATGACAACATATACTCACCGTTGAGAACGATTAACTGGCGTCACCTCACGGGGACTAAAATTTGTTGAGTAGAATGCACCATAGGAGTTATTTTTGTGCTAATTGAAAATTGCAAACAATCGATCACTTAATACACTCAGCCACGCCATCCTGTATAAGTAGAACTGATAATTATTTGTGTGATGTGTATGGTATGTACTGAGAGCAGTAAAGTAACATTTGGGGTGCGTGGATTCTACAATCTACAACATTTAAAGATGGTGTTTGTTGTACTATGTAAATAGATCATGTTCCTATCAAATTTAATTTTCATATTCGTATGTTTTCCAGATTATTTCTATAAGTTTTTCTGAATATAAACTGACTTTATTAGGACCACAGTACCTACATCCATAAAAGTGCATAGTTTTATTAGATTCTAAATATACCTAAACTAAATACATGAGTAAAATTGAATTTAAAATTAATAATTCATACCAAATACATATTAAAACAAATTAAATTCAAAAACTTATGGAATGCTTTTGCATTCCCCTTTGCTGATTTTAGAGCTCGTATATTATGATTTACGGCTAGTTATTTTGTAAAAACCTAAGGTATAGTATGGCTATGGAATGAAAGTTAACGTGTAGATAATTGAATAGATGTGATTTATTTTGAAAACATTTCCCTATATTTGATTTGAAAGGAAACTTATGTATTCCGTTACAGAAGTTTAGATTTGAACTCAATACCAGGAGGAATTTAAAATGACCTTAGCAACAGGATTCAGGGATATATTTAAAAAAATTAATACTGCATATTCTAGTTCGTTTGTCTCAGGTGTAAGCAACCCTCGAGTCGGAATTACTGTTAGAGGAAATTAAAAATAATCCTATTTCAAAGAATTGCCAAACTAAATAGTTTAAAGATTAAAATATTTTGTTAAAATCAACATAAACGAAAAATGTTTAAAATATTTTAAACGCACACCTGTTTTGATATTCAGTTACTCTAGTCGGTCATCAATTTTCAGCTAGACATAGTAATGTATTTCTGTGCTTTCCTAGTCCAGTATTTGCATGGGTTCATGCAAAAATTTCATACCCGAATATTTCGTACACTTCTCTTCTTCTCTGGGGTTACAAAAAAAAACCACATCTATAAAATAATTTAAACGTCAACTTTCATTTGCTAGTCATACCATACTCGTATTTAATTATATAATCTATATTATAGGTACCATTATATTTGTGTTTCGAATTTTACAAAGCCCAAACTCTAATATAATCTACTTTCATTGATGCATCGTATGCATCATTTTCTTGAAGTTTCCATGTAGGTAACCACTGGTCTTTGGCTTTCCAGAAATCTGTTCTTGGCTGGAAAAAAATTGCTAAATATTAATATTTTGTAACAATAACAGAATTCTAAATTCAATAATAAGATAGAAATTATAACAAATAAAGTCATAATATTATTTACATGTGGTGCATTATTCTTCCACGGTTTAGGGGAGGGTGAATTCTTAGCTTCATCTGGAAAATATCCATTCGTACCCCCAACAGCAACATTTAGAATGAAAAAGAACTAAAAATAAATATGTCAATGTTTGAGGAATGAAAAGAATATAAAGACACGTACTTCTTGATCAAAGGGGGCCATCTTAGAAGCACCTACCCACGGATTATCTCTGAGACCTTGCTGGGCAAACTGACCAAAGTCCCAAAAATTTGATCCGGGATCAGCTGTACCTACGGTTTGACCATCCACAGAGAATTTGATGTAATCTAAAACGAATTGCAATTAAATAGTTGTGAATATAAATAAAGAGTTTGCAGCATGGAGGTACCTCCATTTTTTAACAAAATGAATGTACCGATATATTATGGTAATAAATTTTATTTGCAATCGTTTGTATATGACAGAAAACGAAGATAATAATAATACTGACAATTCAGATCATGAAGAAGAAGCAGAAACATTTGACAAAGGTCCCAAAAATAATATTTTCAATTTTTATTACACAAAAAAATTGTTATTACCGACTGTATTGTATTAAATGTGTTTAAAACTTTATAAAAACGTACAAAATAATAAATAATTTATTTTAAGTTTTGATTAATATATTTTATACTATTACAACCATAATTTTGTCACTAATAAATAAATAAATATTAATGAAAATGTTGATCAATTAAATTTATGATGTCATTTATTTTATTCTTTTTGGTGGCAAGAATGAGGTAGCTCAACAATTTATTTATAATAAATTATTAAATACTAACTGCTCGATATTTAAACTTTTGCTTTTAAATAAAATGTTATGTGGTTATATTCATACTTTCATTAAGGTAACAAATGTCGAAATAATGACAAGTTTTTCCGTTTATCTCCAAAAAACGATTTGTGGAGCTACCTCCTTACAGCAGGGTCTTCAAGTGTGAGGTTAATAGTAGCATGTGTGCTGAATGATGATTCGTGACATTTGAAACAATACCATCCGTCAATTCCATAAATGTATTATTAAATACTTTTCTGTCTGTAATTATGTCACAATATAAGTAAAACGCACATGATTAGTAATAGTATAATCGTAATTTAGGCACCATAATTAACTACCTATCAAACTTTTTCATAGCCATTTTCAAGACTTGCGTGAAGCTTCAACTAGTTATGAATGAATGTTTAATTAACGATTTAATTGATCTCCTACTAGAGCAGTGACGGTCTTTCGTTATCTGCGCATAGTGCTGGGGTAATGAAATCGTTAAATGACCGTTCATTGAAAGCTGTGAATTCTACCTAGAGTTTGCAATACCGGGGTAAATTTTAAAACTGATCAACCCAACCGACACCAAAAATATTTGGAATTTTAAATGGTACAAAAGTGACCACTGCGGAGCACTCTCTACTCCCGCAATAAGTGCCCGGGTGGTGACGTCTGGTAAACGTCTGTATGGTACGCAAATGCCATCATTACCGATATCTGAGTATAAAGCAGATTGGCATACCCAGTAATACTAGAATACCGGCATTAATACCGGCTTTTATTTTTTTTATTTAGGTGCACAAAATATAAAGAAAATATTTTTCTAAACATCATTTCAATAATTTTATCAAAATTGCAAATATTTTTGGAAAGTGTAGGAGTATTTACTATAAGTACTATATATTTTATTTGAAACTAGTTGAAATTGAAATTTTAGGTCAAAAAATTCTACCTCAATGCCCTTTTAAATCCTGACTATACTTTGTCTCTTTCTCTTGAAAACATACCTGGTGTCCATTCTACGCCATAAGTTCTCCAGTTATTGTTATTTTTATTCCATTCATAATGTGTTCTGCAATAAGGAGAAATCAGTAAATTATTTATTAAACGTATATGTTCTCGTATATCTAAGTGAAATTGAGTGTATATTTTTACCTATGTATCGACGTTCAACATTTCAACAGAGTGAATATGATTACTTTATTAGTTGTAATTTTCACGCTACATGAATATGGATGAGATGAAAAAAAAACATGACTGTATTTATATAAGTATGGATATCACTTGCTATATATCTCTTACTTTTGCCAGGCATCATGTTGTGGGTCAGGAGCCCAATGTAAAGTAGCTCCCCCACTTCCTACACCTATGTTTCCGCCATTGACCTGTAGATGTTCATTTCCTCGACTTTCCACTACATCGATTTCCCCGGAACGGGGCCATCCACCGTAACGTTCACCTCCAGGAAAAAGCCACATAGCTATGCAGAAACAAAATTCAATGTAATAAACATTATTATAAAAGATGGAAAATAACAATGTTCTTCTATTATATGTGTGATTGTTTTTAGCACATCAATTGGTATTTTATCAATGATATATTTGTGAATAAAAACAACAGAAGTGATTATATATTTTTTTATTATAACTATTTGTACTTTAAATATGAAAAACTTTAAGATTATCATATAATATTAATCCACAACTAAAATATACGAGTATTATCTATAATCTATAAAGATGTCTTTGGATGCTACTAAACGGGGACGGGGATTGTCACACAATATATGTGAAGGGTTTCTACAAGGATCGAATAACTCCAAACTCCATTGCAAGGGCCAGTCCACTCAAAAGTTTGCGAACGTTGCAGAAATATTTAGTACTGCAAATTGAGCGGAAACGCTCCACTTCGTGCTCAAATGAACGCATTTGGCGTGATTCAGCTTACTGTCACTGCCTATACATAAAAAAGAAATCTGTTTGTTTGCGCATGTTGCATTTGGACGTGATTTGGGGTTAAGTGCGGGCTGGTATTGTAAACGAACAATTTTGGATCCTTCCCGAACACGAACAAATTTTTGTATGTTACAGCAGTCTAGGCGTTATCCACGCAAGTTGATCGTGAACGTTTGCAAATGTTTTCCACGGTTTGAAGCAACAATGTGGACCGGCCTTTACAAGTACGGTGAAAAAATGTCAGTCATACAATGACTATGTTTACACGTATAGCAAAAAAGTACTTTGACTTGACTTTGACTTTCAAAAGGCGACTTTTGCCGTTGTGTAAACACTCTCGCCTATTACTTTTCTTCCTAAAGTAAAGTCCAAAATAAAATAGACTTGACTCATATAAGTGACTTTTAAAAAGTCGTATGCACCAACGAACGAAACATACTTTACTTTACTAACAGTGACATCTAGTTTTCATCCACAAATTCCTAGATGTTTAATTACACAATTTTGTGTTTTATATCTGAATTAAAAATATTCTCAAATTTTAAAATATTTTATACGATTATTTTTTAATCTACTTCGCATTCAATATTGTTGCTGCATAGTTATATTATTTAAAAATATAGCGCTTAAATTTAGTAACTGTAATTAAATTGATCGATTTAACCGTAGGCACTCGTTGAAACATTGTTAAAACTTGAAGTAAAAACACTCGGTGTAGTTTCAAATATAACAATTTATTGATACTTTATGCGCATTTCGGCTTACGCCATCATCAGAAGTACAATAGAGTAAAAGTATGTGAACATCGGTATTTATAATTGTCAAACTGTAAGGGTTATTAGGAAAAACCAATCGAAATTCATGAAGGGGAAAGTAGCGGGGATTTGAGTAATTCTATTTGTTCGTTCATAAGTTGTTTACCTAAAGATACAGCTTTCTTAATTTCAAAGGCTTCTTATAAACTGATTTTATAATAATTATTGTCTATATGTAAAATTTTTAAATTAGAAATATTGCAGGAATGTCCCTTTTCTATTAAATGTTTAGCAAGATTGGAATTGTTCGGTTTATTTAATCTCCAGGCTCTCATGTGTTCGGTAAATCTAGTGTTAAAATTTCTATTGGTTTTTCCTATGTAAATATGGTTACAATTATTGCAACTAATTTCATAAACTCTACTTTTTTCAAATTTACAATTATTTCCTAATTTGTGGTTAACTAACATTTTGCTTAAAGTTATATTATTGTAATAAGCCGGTATGATTTGTTTTCCTCTTAAATGGTTTCCTATTTGTTCGCTAATGTTTCCCATGTATGGATTTCTTTTATAAGATTTTATCTTATCATCGACAGAATCCGGATTGTTGATATAAAATAATTTTGGCACCATTTGTTTATGTTTTTATTAATAATAATGTCAATTATATCGGGGTTGTAACCATTATTTAGGGCTATGTTTTTTAAGGTATTTCTTTCTTTATCAAAATGATCTTCAGACATGGGAACATTAACGAGTCTATGTACAAAACTGTTGAAGTATATTTGACCTTATGTGTAAACGCACCATTAAGTTGACTTTTCATAAGTCGCCTTTCGAAAGTCAAGTCAAAGTAAATTTTTCTCATACGTGTAAACGTAGTCAATGAACGGTTTTAAGATGAGATTTACATGATTTCTGAAAATTTGTATTTTTAGATTTTGTGAAAAATCCATGCGGGCTTGGCGCCCACTACAACTGTATGCCTCGCGGTATTTTGCCGCGCCGCATTTTCGTAACATTAATTCTGTGAGGCTAGAAACCGTTGTTTTGTGTTGTGACACAAGTTTATACGACACAGCGCGTACTACGACAATTCCCGGAGAGTAATATCATGATTGACATACGAGACATTTGTTTAGAAACATACTTATTTGTATGATATGTGAATTTGTACCAAGGAATATGTTTTATCTATTTACCCGCGACTTCTAGGGATGAACTTGATTTCAAGTCGACCCAAAGTAATTATTTTTCATGCAGAATTGAGTTCGAGAAATAGAACTTATTGGACTGGTTCGAAATATATATATATATATATATATATATATATATATATATATATATATATATATATATATATATATATATATATATATATACGAGTATATATATAATATTGCAGGCCTGGCCCGAGCATACCAAGTGACTACTGCCCTGCAAATGATTTAGAGCAAGAGAGGAGACAGAAAACAAACATGTTTGTAGGGATTTGCCAAAATGTCAAATGGCAAAATAAATTAAATTTCAAAAGTATATTGAAACTGTCAGTATTACCAACCTTGGTATTTTAATATTTTGAAATAATAGGAAATTAATGCGAAATAGGAAAAATAGTATGAAAAACTCGTATTACAATGTCCATTTGTAATACTCGTACTTTGCGTAACTCGCCTACGGGTCTATTACGCAAACTGTACTCGTATTACAATAAGGACCTCGATAAGGACCATTGTAATAATTGTCTTTCAATACACTATTTACTTATAATAGTTTAATGATAATTCAGGACAAAGATACATAATCTATTAATGAATGTATAAACAGATTTCTGTTATTTTTAAAGTATGTATTGATAAAATTTAAATAATAGATTGGTTCGCGACAGCGAACCTGAGGCTCGATTCTTGACATCGTTCGCTAAGCACGAAGCATATTCTCAACTACTTTTCGCTTAGCCATTCACGCATTCGCATTTTACATGAACGCTAATATTTGGCAACGTTGCATTGGACGTGTTGCTAGTTTCATAACTGTCTTGATATTTCACTGAATTGACGGTTAAGTATTGTTTGAATCGTCCCAATTTTTTGAGTGATTTGCTTTTACTATTATAAATATGGAAACAAACAGTGCCAAAATATCTAAAAAAACAAAGACCAATACTTCGTGAATTAATTAAGAAAAACCCTAAATTAGTTAATTTTAAAAATATATCTTTTATATCTAAAGATGCGCAAGCCAAATGAGAGGGTCTCCAACGTTTTAAATTGTATTCCAGGAGCTAGAAAAAGTTGGAAAAAAAGAAAAAAACATTTTTTTTAAATGTCAAAAGTTTAAAATACTTTTAATTTCTAATGGCAAAAAACATCTTATAAGTGAATGTGCAATTTATTATTACAGTTTACAAATATGTATTTCAGACGTGGCAACATAAGCCAATTAATTTTTGTAAAACTAGCATTATTGTACTATTTGTCAATATTTATTTGACGTATATATTGTACCTATGCTCAATGGTGTATTGATATTTTAAAAAGTTTAAGTTTTTTTAAATCATACCGCTATAGAGTTTCTTAAATTGTACTGGACGACGCCAAATATTTCGAATTTTAAATGGCACAAAATTGACCCCTATCAACAATTGCACTATTACACGACACTTTCAAAAGACAAGGCTCAAACAAACTCGACAACTGGTGTAACGAATGCTTTTACCCACTCGCTTTGAACACGAAAGCGATTCCACGAATTTGTAACCTTGCGAAAAGTCGAGAATACCGTTTTAGGGATTTCGTTCGCCATGCGTTTCTCCATAATACATCTGCCACTCCATCACTTCCTGGAATTATACTATAGTTTGTAGTTGCATAATTATTTTAGGACCTCGGCGAAAATGCTTCATATTTAATTTGCAAGACGAAATAGTCTAATTGTTGGAAAGTCATGAACATTTTTATATTTTTACACATAAAAAGTATAAAATATGTTTGTGAGTACAATAGCGGAGTATTATAATTTTTGAAAATTTTATATAGTAATCTACATGAAAAAATAAGAAATACGTATTTTTTATTTTTTCTATAAAGTATCATTTACTGCGAAAATAAATTATTAAATATTAAACACATATTAAACCCCACCGGAAGTACGTATGCGGCTATGTTTCGATGGCGCAGAGACAAAATATAATTGAATTAAAATATCAAACTGTCAATTTACTGTATTTAACATTTTAGTTTGTTATGTATCATTAAACGTGTATTCCAAGATTCTCTTTTAGACACGTTTTTTTTTTGTCAATTTGCCGGTGTGTAAATTTTACGTATATATGATATTGGAATTTATACTCGTATATGGTAAGTTTTCTTACGTTAAAATATAATATTCCCAGGGCCGGACACGTCATAACCGGATTTTTATGTAGTGACCGTTTTGAACATGTAGTACTTTTAATTACTAGATAATATAAATTTGACTTTCATATTTACTATTATGCTACTTACATCATATACTTTAGTATACATTATCAAAACTTTTAAGTTTCACTTAGTGATACTCCCCTATTACTGAATCTGTGGTGTAAGTAATTAAATATATAGAATATTTCAAATTAAATATCAATGATTCTTGACATACAAACTGTTGAAAACAATTCGTCTACAATTTCTTTGTAGAAATATTTTGGTTAATATTTATTGTTGCGTTGTATTCATATATGAACACAAATAAAAATTTGTCATTTTTCATGATATATGTTTACGATACGATATCCGGTAATATAGACACGCAAAAATAATACCATTCCTCGTATCATATTCGTATATAAATATTATTGATAATTTTTAATATTTGTGCTTATAAAAAATTATATACCTGGCCAAAGCCAATCTCCCACAGGCATTTGTGCTCGCATTTCGACTCTTCCATATTTGAATTGAAATGAATTTTTTGTGTGTATTCTAGCACTTCTTACTGGATTTAAAACATCTTCAGGTGTTCCTGTTCTTTGACAACCACTATCAGCATTATTTGTACATCTAGAAATACCATTATTTTTGAATTGTAATAAAAGTATGGTGAAATGGTTATATACAAATGTATTTATTTTAAAAAAATACCTACTGGTTTATAGTTACTGTTTCAGAATATAGTTTATTTTCACCACCCAAATAATCTGATGTTAAACTTGGTCGGATTAATAAATTACCATCTCTTGAAAAACTGTTTTTTGGATCGTTCGTATACCATTGAAATTCATTATTCTAAAATTATAAAAATATGTAAAAGTAAATAATTAAAGACCTATGAAGTATAATTCTGAATGAAGAATGCAAAAGTTTTATAAGAGTATACTCATTTTTTAGATAAAAAGTTTAAATTTTCATTAATGTAGATAATTCTCTTTGCGGTATGTGTATGTAATTTTTCTTCTTCGAGATATTTTTATTTAAAATGTTATTAGAAATATAAATTTACAAACCCCTGAAAATAGTTAATATTTTGAATAAATCTATATGACATATTTTAGAATTTTCAGTTTCTAAAAAGGGATGTAAGGAATTTTTATACTTAAAAATTAAACCAATTAAAGAAATGGCTTATATGACGAGGTGCTGAGAAGGGTTGGAGAAAAAAGAAAAAATTTGAAAGATATAAAAAAGAGGAAAGCTAACTGGATTGAGTATATTTTAAAGAGGGATTGTATACACTGCAGAAAATTATAAATGAAGCATTAATTGTTGAGATGATTAATCGCCGATTAACAAACCTGTCAGTTACACTATTTTTTCATTGTGCGTATCTTGCTTATAAGAAAAATCTAATTTTATTGCATGACATTAATTACGGTTGGTGTACAGGGTGTTTCATTTTCGATGTTGTTTTAAGGTATATTGGGTAATATTAACGATAGATCAAAACCGTTTGCACATTGCATTGTCAACTTTTCGACAAAAGTTTAATAGTCACCACAAGAATTTTCGATTTTCTTTTGTTTCTGAGCTACAGGCAAGAACTCGTTTTTCGCTCATTTTGAAAATATATCATATCTTATTTATTATGATAGTTAGAGAAAAATTGTTTTTATAAAAAAATACCATTTTTAGGTAGAATAAAATGGGGTAATAATTTTTTTAATTTTATAATTCTCGAGATATAACACAAACTTAAGATTTTTAGATGGGAACCTATGTTGAAAATAGTATGATCCTTTTGCTTATTTTATAAGCTTTTCAATAATATATAACAAGTCTGCATTCTTTTGTTTAAACATGAATTAAAGATGAATTATCAATTTATTGGTGTGAAAAAATTGAAAATGATTAAGAAACAAATGAAAAAATCTGTTACAGATCTATATATATTTTTAATAGTATTTGTTTCAGTTTTATTCATTTTTTCAATATATTTACTTCAAAAGCATATTAATTTTTTTTTCGGTTTATGCCACAGCAAACTCTAACGTCGATAAATAGTAATTTAACTAACCCAAAAATAATTGATTAAGAATAAATTTAAGAACATAATTAATAGATATAGAATCAAAATAAATAATGATGATCTGTAACAAATTGTTTCATTGTTTTTTAATAATTTCCAGTATTTTCACCTCAATAAATTAATAATTCGTTCTTTATGTTTAAAAATGTAGATATGTTTTATATCATTGAAAAGTTTATAAAATAAGGAAAAAGATGAGACTATTTTCAATATAGGTTCCCATTTGAAAAAATCATAAGTTTGTGTTATATCTCGAGAATTATTAAGTTTTAAAAAATAATAATTACGCCATTTTATTCTCTATAAAAACGGTAAAAAAATTGTTAAAACAATTTTTCTCAATCATAATAAATAAGATATGAGATATTTTCAAAATGAGCGAAAGACCAGTTTTTGCCAGTAGCTCAGAAATAAAAGAAGATCGAAAATTCCTGTGGTGACTATTAAACTTTTCTCGAAAAGTTGACCCTAGAATAAGGTAACGGTTTTGCTCTATCATTAATATTATCCGAGATACCTTAAAAAAAAACATCGAAAATGAGACACCCTGTACACATAATCATATGGTACTACTTCGGCACTATATTACCAAAAATTGTTCTCAGTTTAACACGGGTATGCAGAGGTGATATCTGAAAATGAGCTGTTCATGCAATATTTATACGAACATTTCAAATTGCGTGGGCGATGTGCTTCGAATTTGCACCAAATTACGCGAGCAACTGCGGCTCCGTATGCACTTACAATAGGATGTTGATAGTACAATTCAGTTATTTAAAGATGGTGTATTTATGTTCCCAGTGTTGTGGTTGTAATAATCCGTATTCAAATTGATATTGTCCAGAACGTTTTGATTTGGGTGTTTCAGTATTTAACCTTCTTTTGTATTTTTTTTTTATAAGTATATTTACTTACTAGATCTACAATTACATGATTGTTATATATATATATATTATTGTTAAAATTATAAATTTACGGTATAAGGGGCAGAAAACAAATTAAAACTATGAACTACAGGACAACTACAATACTCCTGTGTGTTGCGCGTTCTAATAATTCAAAATATATGCAAAATTTTAATTTAGAGCTGCATTTTTCAAATTTAGAACTGCAGAAATATATATATATATATATATATATATATATATATATATATATATATATTATTGTTAAAATTATAAATTTACGGTATAAGGGTCAGAATGTACTAGTTTTTTGAGTTGTCACTACTTTACTTTAGATAGTGAATTTCATATTTCCGTATTTATTTTGTTATGGACGAAAGGTATAAAACAAGTGGAAAGAAGAATGGAAAATATCAAGGACAATAAATTGAGAAAACTTAAAGAAACAACTAAGCCATGGTCAAGCCCATACAATAGAAGACACCAGGTAGTCATGACGAGACTACGAATCGGACACACCCTAATTACACACGGATATCTAATCCAAAGGACAGACCCACCAAATCGCGAAACGTGCAACACTACCCTGACAGTGAAACTTTTAATCTTTCAATGTGAAAGGTACAACAGAAAAAGCCAACAATGTAATATATCAACTACAATCCAAGAAGTACTAACTATGAATTAAAACGATTTTATTTTGAACTTCCATTATCTTTATAACATATCTACAAAATACCAATCTAATAAATCAAATATAAAACTATGTACCACAATGTACTATATGTAATATGTGAATAATGTACCGGAGCCTAAATAACCTCCTAAGTTGAAAGGCTCTCTAAATATTTCAATAAAAACAGTTTATTAAAGGACATAAAGAAGGTGAATTACCGAAACATCCACAAACTAAAACGTTCTGGACAATAATAATTTGAATACGGTTTACCACAATCACAACACTGAGTTTCTCAACATGTCTATGCTTAAAAAGAACGTTCCAAATAAAAATAAACAACACCTTCTTCGAAAAAAAGAAAATTCGGGGAGGAATACCCCAAGGAAGCATACCTGGATCAATACTTTTCAATATTTTCGTATATGACATACCAACAACTGACGACACAACCATAGCAATGTAGGCAGAAGACATCGGAATAATGTCTCAACACGATAATCCCGAAGTAGCTAAAAGCAATGTGCAAAACCTAATTCATGCCCTGCCAAGAAGGTTTAAGAGATGAAACCTTTTTCAGAATGCAAGCAAGTGCGAGACAAAAAATTTCACAGTAAGAAGAGGAACAGATCCCAGCAAAATTACAATTGACAATAACGAAATCAAATGAAATAACGACAAAGGCGCCATAAAGTATTATGTATATATATATATATATATATATATATATATATATATATATATATATATATATAATAATAATAATAATAATAATAATAATAATAATAATAATAATAATAATAATAATAATAATGTGTTTTCTAAGGTCGTTCGACCTATACAGTACCTTGGCGCGTATCTCGACAAGAGATTGACCTAGGGAATACACATCTCCAAAAATTTAAAAGAATCGAACAAAAGGCTAGGAATTCTCTACCCGATAATCAACCAAAAAATGCACTTGAAATCAAAATGTAGTAAACTAATATGCGCAGCAATACTAAGACCAATCGTAACCTACGTCTGCGCAGTCTGGGGATCCGCATCCAAAAACCACATAAAAAAATCCAAAAATTTCAGAACAAAGTCTTAAGATTCGCATTAAATGCCCCCTGGTGCGTCTGTAACTCTCAAGTGCACAGCACAAAGAACTCAATATCAAAACAAACCAGAAACACATAAAAAGAACATCAAAACAATTCTCTCCGAAAATCCCTCGGTGCCCCGGCGCAGTACTCTACGGAATAAGTAAACGAAGAGAGAACACTAGGCTAAAAAGAATACTGCCGTAAGGTACCTTGCATTGAGACAGCGACACCGAAGACATCAACGACGAATAAGCCAGTGAGAAACAAGCCACCACCTTTCGTCCATAACAAAATAAATACGGAAATATGAAATTCACTATCTAAAGTAAACTACTGACAACTCAAAAAACTAGTACATTCTGACCCTTATACCGTAAATTTATAATTTTAACAATAATATATATATATATATATATATATATATATATATATATATATATATATATATATATACACATATATATATATATATATATATATATATATATATATATATATATATATATATATATATATATATATAGTTTTGTTCTTATTAGATTCCTATATATTTTTAACAGTGTTGTTTTATCTGCACCCCAGTCGTAGTGGCCTAATGTTTTAAGTAGATTTAGTCTTTGATTGTTTTCAGTTTTTAATTCCGTTATGTTTTTTCCATGTTAATTTTTTATAGAAATATATTCCTAAGAACTTCACATTTAATAAACTTAATGTTGATGTTTTTTTAGATTTAAGGTTGCTTTAAACATAGAATATTTTAATTATAAACTTGCTATTAGAAGTTTCCTTGCAATTTCGGCCAAATATGCCGATAAGACTAATTCCGAATAGCGTGTTACCTGCACCTGCATTTTCGTAAAGACTTCAACTTTTCTCTGGAAGCAAATATAGAGATATAATATTACACTCTCTACCACTTCTGGCGGATCAATGTAATATTATCGATGGTGACAAATTACAAATGATTTTGATTTTAGGCTAGTAAAATTTTACGTCAAAAAATCAATAAGTTTTAACCGTTTTGACATATTTTTTTCAGTGAGTGCGTTCAGTTTACGTAACGGTAGGTAGCATATGTGGTTTCCTTGTTTTTTGAAGATTATTATTGTTTCAAATTCATTTTAAAGGTATGTTATATAAACATACCTAGCTAGTGTAAAAATTATGTCTTTTCATTCTGTATATGTTCCATGTGGTGAACGCACTCTGTAAATTATTTATTAATAAACATCATGCATTAATAGGGGTCATTAATGAATGATTTTCTATACATTAACATAACTTATTAATAAACGGTCAACGGAAAAATATATTGAGGACGGAGAGAATTACAGGAACTGAAGAGAAAGGTGCAAGACTGAATGATATGAAGACAGCATTTCCGCTGAGACTTGTGGAGAATCAAAATCCACAAAAAATGGTAATATATTTTTGTCATTATGAAAGTGGTATCAAGTAGTGACTTCGCCATATTTTTGATAAAATGTAAAATTATAAATGCAAATATACTGAGAAAGTAAATAAATATTGACTTGTCGTTTTAATATTTTGAATCAGCGCAATGAGAAGTATATTAGCTTATCGGTGATCGCAGGTCGCAGTATATGTATGTACGAACCTGAATTTTTTAATATTTTATGTATAAGTTTCGAAACGTATCTATGTATGCGTATATATAGGTAACAAATTTATTCGTCCCTAAGGTCTCAACAATAGAAATAGATTTAATAATTACCTATATAATTTACATTTCACATTTAGTTACATAAATTTATTTCTTTTTTTTTGCTAAGGATGATGACATATTTGTCCACGACAACAATGATTGCCAGTGTGGTGACGTTCGGTAAACGCCCACATGGTACGAAGCAAGAAATAATTTATCAAAAACAGAAAAAATAGGACAGTGTCTAATCACAGATGCAGCGCGACACACCATGTTGTTATTATGAAAATTAGACCTATATTTATTTTCTTTTTAAACATTTACGGGAAATAACACAAAAATGGATAGATATACAAACTTAGAGTATTCATTATTCGATTCTTTAAATAAAATAACATACAACATACTTAAGTATACATGTGTTTATATTTTTTAAACAATAATAGGCAAATTGTGTAAAACTAAATAAAATACTATAACAGTAAGATCATATTTATTTAATGAAATAAATATTAATAAATTTATATTAGGGTCAGAATAACTTTTACTTACACCAAATCCAAACATTGTATTTTCCTGGGTCCATTTACTCCCGTCTAAATTATCAAAATTATCTTCAAAAATTAGATCCCCTTTACAAATTTGTTTACGTGCTTTTGGCCCTGAAGCTGTAGTTGGTGAAGGTGCACAAGCTTGCCTTTTGTTTCTTTCAGCTTTTATTGTTGTAAACAACGCACTTAATAACAACACAATAGATATACAAAATTTCATGGCTACAAACATATGCATAACAAAGTAACAAAAATTATAGGAATTTAAATAGATTATAAGAAGACATATGGAAGGGAAATCCAATAGTGAAATACAACGGAAATAAAGAAAACAGTCTTACAACGATAGGTATAACGGCAGGCAGATAAAAGTTTGATATATATTTGTCTTTATCAAAACATTAAGGTAAAAATTAGAATAAATTTCAATTATCAATGCATATGGAAATACCTGGTATCAGTTTAGTTCAAAAATAAAAAGTTTATATTGTAAATTTATCAATGTAAATAATTTATTTTGTTAGTTCCAAGTAGTACCTACGTATTATAATTTATAATATTAATTTTATTTATTATACTTACTCCTAACCAGAGACATGGTGAACAACTCTTTCCTTCGTACTTGACCCTAGACTCGGCTAAATAGAACCATAGTGTTTACCATCAGAATCTGGAGGCACGAGCCGTAGACGAGTGATGCAAACCATCAGAGTGAATACTACCCATAATCCCGTATATAATAATATGCTCTTTCTACTCCAGTAAATGTGAAAATAACGAATAAATATTTTAGAAACAACTTTGAAAATTCACAATTTATTGGAACAAAACATCAATGTTTATCAAACAGAACATTAAATTGATTTTATATTGATAAGTATTTATTAAGGGAACTAACTACGTATTAGCGATTGGAGTGAAGATATATTGTAAAATTTGTACAATTGGTAAGGTTCAGAGACGGGATGGTCATATCCATTGTTAAATTATCACAAGTATTTCTGGCGGGGTACAGTTCTCTTCGTATCCAATTTAACGTAGTTTAGTACTTTTAAAAATGATAGAAATCGGTTTGAAAATATAAACACAAAAATATTATATGACGAGTGACAACAGTGACATTGACAAAACTGTCAACTCTCTGACGGCCATAGGATGGGTGATCGCGACAAGAATTAAAATAAACGTGAATAATTTATTTCTAGTTCTGTGATTGGCCGAGAAGAGTGAAATATGAAACCATAACTTACTGACGTGAATTTGTATTACTATAATTAAGCCGGGTTTATGCAGCAATATCATAGTCATTGTCATAGTTGTAGTCTCAGTCTTAAGAATTAAAATATGTTTTTAAAATAGATCCTGTTTATGCAACATTATCAAAGTCATAGTCGGTATCATGAACGTAAGCATATCCACAGAATTGGATTAATTTTAATTTTAAGACTATGACTATGACGACTTACAATCTGCGCATGCCCGAGAACTGTCGGAATCAGAAAATAACATCTAATTTTATTGTGATGTTTATTATGAGCAAAACAACAACAACTAATTTTTCTATAGTATTTGTTCACATGTATATATATATATATATATATATATATATATATATATATATATATATATATATATATATATATAGAGTGTCTCATTTAAGGTACGAATGCATTGGGATCTCGAGAACCGTAAGAGCTACGAGGTACAAAATTTGCCCCATTAGGAGACCATTTTAATGGTATTTTGTTATTTGCGAAAAAATGCATAGGTTACTAGATATAGGCGAAAATGTAAATTTTGCAGTTTTTTATTTTTGCAAATAACTTCGAAGTGTGAAATTATACTGGATTTTGGTTTGCACATCTTTAGGGCACTGTTTTATCTTCTTTCGACTGGCGATGCTCAACTTTTTTTATCAATCTTGGTTTTCGAGGATTGATGTCAAAGTTTTAATTTTTATATAGACGCCATATTGGAAAGTTACGCCATTGAAAAGATATTTTTTTTAGCTTTATAATGATACAAAATAGTAATATTTTATTTTTATAATTAACAGAGAAATTAACAAAAAATGTTATTAATACTAAAATTTAATTGAAAAAAGTAAATAGAAGGCTGCTGTTTAAGAAAATAACTATTTAATAAACAAATAATGTTAAAAATATAAAAATAATTTACAAAAACTTTACAATAAACTTTCTATTAACCCACCATTTCGTTCTACGCACTTCTGCGCCCTTCTTTCTATTCCTTCTAAAACTTTTCTCAGCATTCTGATAATCCCGAATAAAAAGTTTATTTTTTAAGTATCCCCATAAAAAAATCTAAAGGTGTTAAATCTGGAGATCTAGCAGGCCACTTGATTTCGCTGTTGGTCCCTATCCATTTTCCTCCAAATCTAATATTTAAATATTGTACTGTAAATTTTAGTATTAATAACATTTTTTGTTAATTTCTCTGTTAATTATGAAAAAAAATTATTACTATTTTATATCATTGTAAAGCTAAAAAAAATCTCTTTTCAATGGCGTAACTTTCCAATATGGCGTCCGTATAAAAATTAAAACTTTGACAGCAATCCTCGAAAATCAACGTCGATAAAAAAAATTGAGCATCGCCAGTCGAAAGAACATAAAAAAGTGCCCTAAAGATGTGCAAACCAAAATCCAGTATAATTTCACACTTCGGAGTTATTTGCAAAAATAAAAAACTGCAAAATTTACATTTTCGCCTAGATCAAGTGACCTATGCATTTTTTCGCAAATAACAAAATACCATTGAAATGGTCTCCTAATAGGCCAACTTTTGTCTAATTTAACCAACCTCGTAGCTCTTACGGTTCTCGAGACCCCAATGCATTCGTACCGTAAATGGGACAGTCTATATATATATATATATATATATATATATATATATATATATATATATATATATATATATATATATATATATATGTCGCGGGGTAGTATCACTGGCAAACTCTATGTCGACCAACACTATTTCAGAACCATAGCGATAATATAAACGTGATGATCTCAGCGAGGCGGACCTGCACTCACTCCTGAGTACCGCTACATACTGATTCCATCCAAGCATTATAGCCTAGAATCCTTGACGTTTCGATTACGACAATACAATTAAAAGATTATAAGTGATTCATGTAATACTTGATTTATTAAATAATCGTTACGACATGCTTTGATGTTACAATCTCCGACATGTATATATATATATATATATATATATATATATATATATATATATATATATATATATTTAGTAGTTATTCGGCAAATATAATATTTAAGTAATTGAGTTTAAAAAGTGACAAATTAATAGTCACATCAAAAATGCTGCATAAACGGCCAACTATATTAAGACTGTTCTTATGACTATAGCTTAAGACTGTGATTATGATAGTGACTGTGTAATTACTGCATAAACCCGGCTTTAATAAAAAAAAATTGAAATAATGGAGATATATTGTTACAGGAGTAGAAAATAGTACATTTTTAAATATTCTTCTTCATTGTATGTAATTTCAGCAAAAAAATTTACTTATCTACATTTTTAGGTGCTATTTTCATTAAATGCAAATGAATAAAAAATATATATAACTGGCTAGCAATATAGGTTAAATTACAAAAAAAATACTGATTAGTGATTACAATAATAAATAATTGTTTACTTTACCATTATTCAGTAAAAATTCTGTACTTATTAGATTGTCAGTTAGTCGATAGATTAGTTTTTGGACTAAAAATATTATTTAGATATAGTAGTATGATTAAGATGTCTATTATTCTATCCTATTATTTAGTAAAGTATGCGCGTAAAAGTTATAATTTATCTTATCTCTAGTATAAATTAAAATTTCATTGGAAACTACCCAGAATAACTCAAAATTGTTAGTACGTTTTCTGTGAATTAATAAGATAAAATAAATTAAAAAAATTATTAGACACAAATTAAATATAGAATGTTAATTTTCGTATAAAATATAATAAATAAATGTAATTTTTGGTTGTGTTAATCTAAATCTATTCGCAGATATCATTAATAACGACATATCTGCGCCCTAGAGAGCGGTTACCATGCATCATCTCACGGGTTCTCAAATCAATCGTGGAAAGAACACAGACCACAGGGGTTAATTTATAATTTACCTATTCTACATTGAAATTATTATTAACACATACCGTCCAATTTTATAATGTACTCCAATATAATTTACATAAAAATTATAGTTATTTATGCATGCTATTAGAGATGTAGTTACTATTTACTATTTCACGGCGATTTTGTGCCCGAGCGATAGCGAGGGTTGGCAAATAAGTTGGAGAATTGACAAATGTACCTACATCTCATGTTGTATATAAGATTTTTTTCACTCCCGATAATTTATTTTTTACCTTTTCATTTTGACTGTCAGATATGTCAATAGTCCGGATGTTAAGCAGTTCGCCCTGCATTTTGTGATGCAAGCAAGCCGTTTCGGCCATATGTTCTTGGGGCTATACCCTACCGATTAAGAGATATAGCCACCCGGAAATGCCCCGGACGCACAAGTTATTGCGGGTTGTATACCTCATTGGCGCAGTTTTCTTAAAGTCGCCGTGGTGCGCAAACCATTGGATCTTCAAAGTTGAATTTTTCTAACAATAATAACAATGGCAAGGTCTTTGATGCTGCAGTGCAAAAAAAATGTTTGGTTGTATATAACATATACATTTTCCTCTTGAATTTGGCACATTGTGTTTTTTTGAAGAATATTTTGGCTTCCTTGGCCGATTGCGCAAGAACGCTACGTCATACTAGAAAATAACCCTAATAAAAACTGTAGCGCGTTTAAAGAGCTATCGATATAGAGCTTAGTGGCGTGTCTGTGATTTTCAGAGGCCCACCAACACGGATGTTTCTAAAGAGACACGTAAGTGAGCCGAGCCGCCCTGAGCAAGACAGACCATTGTTATGTCAATTGGAACAAGGCGTTTAGCTTATATCTTGCTTGGACAATACTCTACCAATTAAGAAGTGTAGCCACCCGGAAAGGTTGCACAAGCTCTGCGTATTGAGGGTTGTATACTTCATTGGCGCGTTTTTCTTAAAGTAGCAGTGGTGTGCAAACCATTGAGTCTACAGAGCTGATTTTATTTTTATATTACTTAAAATGATAAGGTCTTTGATGTTGCCGCGCAAAAAATCGAGTTTGGTTACTTATAACGTATTCATGTTTCTCTTGAATTTAGCACATTGTGGTATTTTGGAGAACATTTTAGCTTCCTTGGCCGATTGCGTAAGAACTCTACGTTATACCGGAAAAAAATTCGAATAAAAGTTGAAGCGCATTCAAAGAGCTATCGATATGTGGTTCAATGACGTGTCTGTGGCTATCAGAGGCCCGCCGACATGGAAGTTTCTAAAGGGAGGCGTAGGTGCACAGAGTCGCCCCGTGCGAGAGAGAACATCGATGTGTCAGTTCGAGTAACCGTTTGGTTCATAAGTAGCTGGGACCAAACCCTACCGATTAAAAGGTGTAGCCACCCGGAAATGCTGCGTAGGCTTTGTATATTGCGGGTTGTATACCTCATTGGCGCGTCTTTTCTTATTGAAGTCGCAGTGGTACGCAAACCATTGGACCTACAGAGCTGCTTTTTTATATATATTAATTGTAAAGATAAGGCCTTTGATGCTGCAGTGCAAAAAAAGAAGTTTCATTACTTATAACGTATTCATTTTCTTCTTGAACAGAGCACATTGTGTTTTTTTTTTTTTGGAGAAAATTTTGGCATCCTTGGCCGATTTCGCAAGAACGCTACATTATACCAAAAAACAACCCGAATAAAAGTTGTAGCGCGTTCCAAAAGCTATTGATATAGAGCTCAGAGGCGTGTCTGTGGCTATCAGAGGCCCGCCGACACGGAAGAGTAGAGTACGTGCGTCGAGTTGCCTTGCGCGAGAGAGAACATTATTGCATCAATTCGAGCAAACCGTTTGGTTTGTATGTTGGTGGGACCATACCCTACCGATTATGAGGTGTAACCAACCGGAAATTCCCCGCAGGCACTGTATATTGCGGGTTGTATATCTCATTGGCACGTGTTTCTTATTAAAATCGCAATGGTGCACAAACCATTGGACCCACAGAGTTGATGTTTTTTTTGTATAAATTGTAATGAAAACGACTTTGATGCTGCAGTGCAAAAAATGAGTATGGTTACATATATCGTATCCATTATCCTCTTGAACAGAGCATTTTGTGGGTTTTCTTGGAGAAAATTTTGGCTTCTTTGGCCGATTTTGCTAGAACGCCTATACAAGAAAATAACCCTAATAAAAGTTGTAGCGCGGTTAAAGAGCTATCGATAGAGAGCTTAGGGGCGTGTCTGTGGCTATCAGCGGTCCGCCGACACCGAAGTTTCTAATAAATATATAATAAACGAGTAATGACAAGTAATATAAAAATAAAATCCTCTGTAGACCCAATGGTTTGCACATCACCGCTACTTTCACAAAAACGCGCCAATGAAGTATACAACCCTCAATACACAGAGCCTGTGCAACCTTTCCGGGTGGCTACACTTCTTAGTTGGTAGAGTATTGTCCAAGCACAATATAAGCTAAACGCCTTGCTCCAATTGACATAACAATAGTCTGTCTTGCGCAGGGCGGCTCGGCTCACTTACGTGTCTCTTTAGAAACATCCGTGTCGGTGGGCCTCTGAAAGTCACAGACACGCCACTAATCCCTATATCGACAGCTCTTTGAACGCGCTACAGTTTTTATTAGGGTTATTTTCTAGTATGACGTAGCGTTCTTGCGCAATCGGCCAAGGAAGCCAAAATTTTCTTCAAAAAAACACAATGTGCTAAATTCAAGAGGAAAATGTGTATGTTACATACAACCAAACATTTTTTTTGCACTGCAGCATCAAAGAACTTTCTATTTTTATTATTATTAGAAAAATTCAACTTTAAAGGTCCAATGGTTTGCGCACCACGGCGATTTTAAGAAAATTGCGCCAATGAGGTATACAACCCGCAATAACTTGTGCCTCCCGGGCATTTCTTAGTGGCTACATCTCTTAATCGGTAGGCTATAGTCCCAGTAACATGTGACCCAAACGGCTTGTAGGTCCAATGGTTTGCGCACCACGGCGATTTTAAGAAAATTGCGCCAATGAGGTATACAACCCGCAATAACTTGTGCCTCCGGGGCATTTCTTAGTGGCTACATCTCTTAATCGGTAGGCTATAGTCCCAGTAACATGTGACCCAAACGGCTTGCTTGCATCACGAAATGCAGGGTTGAGGCAAAATTTCGCCCTTAACAACCGGACTACAAGAAGTACCATTAAATATTGATACACTGGAAAATAAAGAATCGTAGTATCCCATAGAAAATTTAAGAAGAAAATCTTTGTCATCTGTCATATTTGACACGTCAATGGTAACCTTTAAATGAAAGTATTTATGAAATAAGGACAATTTGATAGAAATTAAATTCAAAATCATAAATTATAATAATGAACAAATAATTGACACAAATTTAAAATATCTAATAATTTAACTATTGGTATTTCACAAAGAGGGAGATAAGTCCAACTGTCTAGAGAAGTAAGGATAATCTTTACATCCAGTTGCTAATAGAAACCGAAACCTTGACAGTAAAATAAACATACATCCCTGCAAACAATGCCCTAATAGCCAACTTACGATATCGGAAGTTGGAAAAGTTCTTTACCTTTCCTTGCTAGCTGCATTATTTGATCGACCCTTACGGTGAAGTACTATTTGATCCACTATTTTGAAATAATAATGCACACTTTAAAATATGCCTTAAAAAACATTATTTTGGCACCGTCTTAATTATAAAATAAATAAATACATGAATATACCACAGCATGTGGCATCGAACCCGGTTCCGCAGATTTGCGACTAGACACTCAGGCACATGGCTACCTATACATTGATCTTAAATAATGAAAATCAAAAATATGTGGGTATAAAAGTACGAATAAGTAGATAGGTAGTACGGTATCACGAAGTAGGTAGTGCATATTTTTTGTATTTCACTTACATTTGCGACTAATTAATATGAGAACGTATTTAAATTGTTTCGTGACAGATTATTACTACTACCTACCGACAGTTCAAGTGACATGAGAGTAAAAATTTTAATGCGGCCAGCACATAACCTCCCGTCAATTCCATGTTTAAAATAACATGAGCTTTAAGTAAAGTATCACTTCAGATTGATCGTTTGTAAACAAAATCTAGTTTCTCGTTCCAATAAATAAAAAAGTCTGTAATACAAAATTTGTACTTTGTATAATATTTTTTCAACTGTGGAAACAATACAAGCAAAATCTTAAATGTGGTGTAAATGCCGCGGCGCGCCCGCTCCTGTAATTCTAAACAGCGCGCCCTACGGTAAAATATTTTTATTTTTCATGTTCTTTTTGTACTAAGATGAATTAAATATACGTTTTTATTTATTTTTAATGTTTTTATACAAAAATAATATAGTTCATATTACACATATAAATATAGATAATATATAAGATTAACAACATTGGTGTGCGAAAAGTTAACAAGGCCGATTAATGATGGGCAGACTGGACATGTTGGACAACGCTTGAGTATGATGTGGCATGTCCTTGATTGTGGGAGGGAGCTGGGGCATGATGCAGCGCCACAGCAGGTTGTACATGAGCCACGGCTACGGGTTGCACGTGGTGCACGGCTACAGCAGGCTGCACGTGGTGGGCAACAGCTACAGGCTGGACATGCTGGACTTGCACACGGGGTGCATGTCCACTGGGGTGCGATGCATGTCCAGACCTAGTGACCACTGCGTTGAATCCGCTGTGTCCATCAACGCTGTACTGCACTCTGCGAACTGTACCATCGGCTTCTACCAGTGAGTACTCGCCATGGGTTACATCTCCGTCGCGAACTTCACGAGCGGAGTGTACGTCGCCAGTGTGGTGGTCCTCAACGCCGTAATTGAACTCATACTTAGGATGAGCCTAAAATATCGAAATAGATATTTGTATCACTAGTCCAGAAAATGCACTTTTGCAGTGTGAGTACTACTCGATTAGGTATTGACAGGTGATACAAAAGATTTTTCTGCCGATTTCCTCACAGGTTTATTTAATTAATTTGATTTGCTGTCTAAATATTAAATAATAGGGATTTTCTTTCGCAAGTAACATTAAAATATTGGAATTTTAAGCAAATTGATTTATAAACATAACTTGAAAAATTTACAAACACATTTTTTACCTCTGTTGCTTTGCTAGTTCAATAATTCGTATAATTCCTCATTTTTTAGCTTAAAATCTATTCATTTAATTAAAAATTATTCTGATACTTGTATTGAAGACACTTTTGCATTGCTAGTTTAATAATTCGTATAATTCCTCATTTTTGAGCTTTAAATTTATTCATTTAATTTAAAATTATTCTGATACTTGTATTGATAACACTCAAAAACTGACAATTCGCAGAAAAGCAATAGCAATTTATAAAAAAATCCCTACATTTTATCGGCCTAGGTTTGTAACAAAGTGTTACTGTACGAGTTAGAGGTATGCAACCTAGACGTATTGAACAGAAGCATAATTGTCCAGGAAATCTATTTAAAAATACCTCCCTAACCTCGCAAAAATTGCAACAAATGTTTTTTTAAACGGAATCCTGTCCAGTAAAGTGCGCTGAATAACATATCAAAAGTTTCTGGAAATCTTCCGCCAATTGGGAAAAATGGTGGCATATTTAGGTTTTTGAATGAACTGTGAAAGAGTAATGTTAAAAAATATTTAACCAAAACAACAATTTATCAAAGAAATTTAAATTACAAAAAATAAACAATATTGCGTAGTTAATACGTGTTGAAATGGTTGATGGAAAAAATGAGAAATCAATTTTTAGATTAGTTTAAAATTTTGGAGGCATTTCATGTAAGTTTGGGATGTTAGTAACTTGCGAAATATTCGTCGGCAAAAATCTTATAGGTAACACATGAAAGGTAATTTCATGCTGAATTCAAATTTTTAAACAGCATTATCCTATCTTTAGCATGACAAAAATGTAGGAAAGCGTTAACTAAAAGAAATAAAAATAAATAAATAAATAAATCACGGCATATTACTCATTGCTGAATATGCCAATCTGCTTTGTACACAGATTTCGGTAATGACGATGACATATTTGTATTGTGCCGTCAGGATGTTTACCAGGTGTTACCTCAACGGCACTCATTGTTGGCGTGGAGAGTGCACCACAGGTGTCAATTTTGTTTGTCCAGATCGCGATCAGACACTCACGCACAGAAAATAATCAATAATTAAATTCTTTCGGTGCTACGATAAATCTAAACTGTTATAAATATTAAAATTTATTAGGCTAAGTAATAAATACCTAATATTGTTTATTTTCAATCGTGTCGAAATTTTGGATTTGCAAAATGTTTAAAATTTTGCAGGAATTTCAAGTAAGTTGAAGTTATTAGTAACTCGCAAACTGCTGATCGGTAAAAATCAAATCATACTTTATATAAAACAGAATTTCATGCTGCATTAAAATTTTCAAACCGCGTTATCCTATCTTTAGGATCAGAGTGGTGTATGAAAAAAATGAAAATGAGTAGGAAAACGTTGACATAAATTATTTAACAATAATAGACAATAAGTTACTTCTTTTGAAGCCTCGACGAATGTAAAGTATTATAAATAGTAAAACCTATTAGACTAAGTATTATATATGAAATATTGTTTATTTTTTTAATACTTTAATTTCTTTTATAAATTGTTCTGAGTAAATATTTTTTAACAGATTTTGGGAAATGACATGTTTTAAGGTCCATAGAATCCAATTTTAACATTTTCACGATGATTTGTGTGTGTATGTGTGTGTGTGTGTGTGTGTGTGTGTGTGTGTGTATGTGTGTATGTGTGTGTGTGTGTGTGTGTATGTGTGCATATCCTCGACTTTAACTCAAATACTATCATTCAGAAAATTGTATTTCTGACTTGTTCTAATATGGAAAGAAACCGTTAGATTTTGGTGCAAATCAGATAACCGAAAATGGTACTTTACTTGTAACTCAAAATAGTTTTTCTTTGTAAAAATACTTTCAAATGTTACTTTTTCGAGATTTGTATTATTATGAAAATTAAAGATTATTAAATTTTCTTCAAATTTGCATAAATACTTTTTCTGTATATTTAATGGATAAATTTATAAAATTATCTATAAGGTAATTCCCGGAGCCTAGTCTTAAACAAGCACAACTCCTTAGTTACACAGTTCATAACTCAAATGTATATAACTGACAGATAGATGTCACCGTCAAAGAATTATTTCAAATTCAAACAAAAGTAACGCTTTAAAAATAAAATAGTAAATAGAGCTATACAGTTATATGGAATGGAACGGATCTTAATACAGTTTCCAGCATAACTAAATTTGTAAGTATGTATATTTAAATTTCCTAATAAAAATTTCGACCGACACCAAATATTTCCAATTTATATATATATATATATATATATATATATATATATATATATATATATATATATATATATAAAAGTAAATAGAGGGAGGTACTGTGTTGGCCACATCCGATTTATTCTAGACGGGATTCCGTAAAAAAGCTATTGTTGCATTTTTGAAATAAAATCGTAAATTTCCTGAACCATAAAAACTATATTATACTCAAATTTCAGATTTAAAATTTTATTCTTTTGTCTTATTAAATACTTTAATTTTATTGTAATATAGCGGGTTTTTTGCTGCTATTTACAATACTAATAATAAAATATTTACCTATATTTATTTTTAAGCGTTGAATAATTACTAATGCTTTTTTTATTAGTTGTTAAATCAATATCAGATAAAAGATGTAGCCAGTTTATTACAGAATAGCCTTGAATCTTTGTGTAAATATAATTTATATAAATAAAGATTTTAATAGATATTTCTCCACCCCGTTTCATAATATATATATATATATATATATATATATATATATATATATATATATATATATATATATATATATACAAATTCTTTATTTTAGAAATAAAAGTCTTACGTGGTAGTCTACATGTTGTTCCTCTACTGGAGCAGCTGAAGCTACAGCAATAATCACAGCAACGACAACAATCTGAAAAAAATATTTTCTTAATTTTTTATTTTATACCTCCTTCAAATTAAAACCTTACGTTGAACATTGTGTATAAAATGATTAGTTAACTTCAGGTAGCAGAACTGAAATGATTTTTTCTCGAGACTGTCCGGTTTATATATCAAAATCTTAGCACGAATAAAAAAAAGAAAAGACACATGTGTCAAGTTACGTTAAATGTTGCCAAACACATTTCAGCTAAGTGTAACAGTGCTGCGGGCCAAATTACTCGGTTTTCCAAATTAGATTGAAACTTATTCAAACTAACTGTGACAAAATTTACAATGTCTATTTATGTAAGTGTTACGAGCAGTTAAGCCGACAAGTGAAAGGAAAAACATTTGTAGTAACATCTTGCATTTGTGAATGAAGTGATGATTGCACATCAATGTTGTTTTGTCAAGGTTGTATGTTGTCCGTTGAACTTGAACTAGAACTTTAATTTAATGTTTTTCCTCATAGTGTGCATATATTAGAGAACGCATTGCTAATTTCTTTATTTGTTTATATTATATGTATTAAAATAGTTATTTACGTAGAGAGGGTCAAAAGAAAAGGTTTGGCCTGATGATGAAACTTAAATCCCGACACGTAGCGAAGGTTTTTTGTTCGTCCAAAGGTGTAAACTTCTTTCGGTCTGAGGTATGTACGTTTTATGCACTAGGAACTGCAATCAAATTATATTTAAATACGTTTAAAGATTGTTGCTATGTAAAAATATTACGTGGTCAGGTGGCCATGCCCCAAGCCACAAAACAATAAGGCGGTGTTGCATTGCTAACTACTAGATATTTGGTTATGTGATTTTTTTTTAATGTCAAACTTGGAGCCTTGGAAACAATTACTGAAGAAATTCCTCAAGCAATTCTAATAAAAACTTGAAGCTTTAGCGGAACTGATACAATTTCAAAACCTAAGATTGAGTATATTTCCAATTCTATTTTTGACGTTTTGTTTACCAGTTGCTGAGCTTTTGCACTAATTTACGTCCCGCAGGGTATAAATTTTCAGTTTATGGCATGGTACCTAAGATGTATAAACAAACAATTTTAATGCAGTTGTGCGTAAATAGATTTAATGTTACCGGATGCAATATATGAGTTCCTTTATATAAAATTGTAAAGAACGAAATTTGATTAGTTTTAAAATTAAATTACGGCTGACTATAATAAATAATAATAATAATAACTGGACTTCTAGTGCCGATTAAATCATGTGGAGTCCGCTAGGAAAACAAAATTTTACGGCCCTTCTCAAAAATTATCACGTTTTTTATATCCGCCAACCAACAATTTTATTACACACAAAAAAATACAGAAGATGAGAACTTTAAGAGACAAACTACAAAATGTACCTAAACCTGATGTTTTATGTACGTATCTATTTTATGTTAGTAAAACATAGTTTCAAATAATAAAATGCTGAAACTGTGCATCCCTAATCAATGACGTTTTTCTAGCTCCGACCATATTAAATAATGAATGTCTGTTCGGCAATTAGACCTGCAGATCCCCTAAAATGTGTAGGGTCCACAGGAATGTGCTTCTGGTTACTCTGCCTATTTAGTAATCCGGAATTGTGGACGACGTAATTCTTATGCACACATATAATTAATATTTGTTAATTAAACATTAATAGGTACGTATATCTAAACTCTTCAAACGTTTTACTAAAAACTTCCGTTAATTTAATCAAACAGTTTTTAAAAATTAGCTCCTTAGTTTTATAAAGGGCAGAATAGATTTACTTCCATAGTAAATTTATTTATAGGCATGTTGCCTGTATTGTTTACTATCAAAATATCGACTGTGATTTGAAGGAATAATTTTTAATTACTTGGGAAATAAATTTATGTCGTTTATATTAGCGGCCATAAAAAGATTAGATAATTTTAATAAAATTAACAGAAAATTTAAATACATATTTTATTGAATTGTTTATTATGATTTGTTATATAGACCCATTACTATTAGATTTATTGTTCAAAACTATTATAAACCTGAAGTTGTAGTCGATAGTAGAACAAATTTAATACTCGCTGCGTAAGCCTGCATATGCGTAACTCTTGTCAAAGTTTACTTACACAGTTTGTAATGTAAATTACTATTGCCTGCAACCATTGTGAAAAAAATCGCACATCGCACATAATTCCCAAAGTTATAACATTGTCTATTGCCCATAATCGAACTGTGGACCATTATTTATCAAACCTTAACCTACTTTCGCAAAAATTGTAATATTATAACTGCTTTGGAAAAATTATTAGATTACGTATACAAGAACTTAGACGCTGGAAATATGACTACTGGTATGTTCTCAGATTTATCAAAAGCATTTGATGTATTATACATGGTCAGTTAACCAAAATTATGTCACAGTACGGCTTTCGCAGAAATTGTGAAAAATGGCTAAGATCTTACATAACGAATAGGAAACAACTTGTTATTTATAACAATTGTAGGTTAGAAAATAAAATAATAAAATGTGGTGTACCCCAAAGGAGCATTCTTGCCCCCATTTTATTTATTTTATACATAAATAAAATTAAAACTGTTCTAGATAACAATACTTTAGTCGCTTATGCCCATGATGTGTCAGTAATGCTTCTGTATACTAACGTCCATCAGTAGTCAGCATCGTTATCACACCTGACCTCTGAATTATCGCAATGGTTTTCTTCTTTAAATTTAGTCTTAAACGTCTCAAAATTAGTAGCTGTCAATTTCACTATTCTAAAAAGGAATCAGAGTATTTTAATAAAATGTCACAATCAGTCGTTACCTCAAGTCAAAAGTGCAAATGTGTTAGGACTATTAATAAACGAAAATCTAAAAGAGCAGCATAGAAAATAGAGACATAATGACAGTTGATTTATCATTTGACATTTGATTCTAGTTCGACGTGTAGTTTCGCGATGATCGCGTTAATTTTGTTGTATCTTTGGAATTTTATTATGACTAAAAGGAATCATTCTTAAACGAATCACGAATTAGAAAATCACAATCAGAGTCCGAACGAACGCGCCTACACTCGTATTATAGGACCCTGAATCTGGCACAACCATTTCGACAGAATCACACAAAATCAATCTGAAAATTTAGTACTCATTAACTACCAATTCATTGCTCAAAAACCAAATTTATTACTGTAGATTTTTAATATATACACGGGGTTGTGCAAATAGTAATAAAATATTTACTAGGGTTACAGGGTTCAACATAACTAGTTTTTGTTCAACGTTAAATTCCAGCCCCTCCTTCGTCTCAATTAAAAAAAAAACGGTTCATATACTTCTTGCCGTCCCTGAAAAGTTAGGGATGTTATATCGATGGAAGCCAACACGAAACGAAGCGGACTGATTGGCTTACGGCTGGTTGTCAGTAATTCATTAGTAATTAATGAGTAATAAATTTTCTGATTCATTTCGTGTGATTGTGCCGGACTGGTTGGGCCAGATTCACGTATTTGCACATTAAATAATTTTAAATACATGGTCTATGGTAAATTAGTGAATATACGTATATTTACAATTTACATCAATTATTATTTTCTTATTAGATATCTTTCATGTTGAACAACGCATTTTAAAATACATAAAAGTTAATAATTATATTGAATTACACGAATAATGGAAAATCTATTAATTAACACTTTCAAATTTGTTGAATATGAATATAGAGTAAGGAATACATTTTCAATACGATATTTTTATAAAATATGAGATAATGCATAAATACAAAAATCTGATTTGGCCAGCACATAATCTCTCGCCAGATATTTTACCTGGTTGTATATATATATATATATATATATATATATATATATATATATATATATATATATTCATGTCTCACTACAAAATAATTATTTTAATATAAATTATGTACAATACATACATTTTCTTTATATTCAATATCCTGAATTTTTCTTCTACTTTCCTTTTCTTTTTCTTTTATTTGTCATTTTTTCGCAAATTCCTTTTATATTCTTTTTTAGGTATATTCTTTTGCGTTGTTGACTTTTTATTTATTTTCATAATCTTCATAATGATGTACAAATATTTTTGACAGTAGCATACACATATTTTTGACAGTGACATTTATGTGTGAATTACAAACATTTAAATTTCTTGCCTTGAAGTAGTTTTATCTAAGAAATTTTACATCAAATTATTTTATATGCATGTCTTTATCTCTAAATCATTTAGAAGATATAATAATGAATTTATATTTATCAAATAAATAATTTAACGTTAATATAAGTATTTACATAAATTTTCGATAAATAATATTTAGATGATTTTTTTCTTGTAACTAATACTTCCGGTTGTCCAATTGTTACCAAAACTGACTCCACTCTTCCCATTATTGTTAGATTGAGGAATCCGTAGTTAAAAATGTCTTAAGTCTTATAGTATTTGTGAAATCGTGGATCCAACGTCCTCACACACACACGCACATCCACACACACACACGCACATCCACACACACACACACGCACATCCACACACATCCACACACACACACACACACACATCCACACACACACACACACACACACACACACACACACACACACACACACACACATACGGACATCATCGTAAAAATGTTATAATCGGATTCTAGGGACCTTAAAACGTGCTTATTCACTAAAATCTGGATATGCGATTTTTAGCATGAATCCAATACCTCTCTTAACGAGAGGTAAAAGATTGGTATTTTTTCTATCAATAAATTACTTAAATTATAAGGATACTAAGATATTTAATTCATATACTCGTAAACAATGGTCTTAATGGATTATATAATTAAAATGAAAGATTATTTTTAAATCATTGTGGGAATCTTTTTAGTTTTTAATGATTTAACCGGACAAAACATACTAAATTTTGACACAAACACACGCACCGGTCTCGGAGATCATGCGTCTAAAAAAAGAGGTGTATGACCTTATCGACAAAGTAAGCGCCAATAATTGATTCTGGATTATAAATTAATTGTAAATTATGTTTGTTTTTTTATAACTTATTATTACATTATTTTTTAGAGATATAATTAAATTTTAACTAGCATTTTGTCCCTGAAACCGGGTGCGTATTCTGAAGGGTTAATTAAATTTAGTGCATAATCAACGAAAAATGAAATAAAATATTTTGGAATTTACTTATATAAATTTTTTGTAATAAAAATTTATTTAATTTCAAAAGAAAAGGTATAAGATCAGGTAGGTACATTATGTTTATTTTTGATTATCATATTGCTTCATATTTCTTGAAATTAAGTATAATTTGCTTATACACGTTAAACATGACATTGATATTTCTTATTAATTAGTAAAAATTACTAAGCATGTTTTTTTTAGGTACCAAAATACTTAACATTTTTCTACAGATCATTAAAATATTTCACATTACAAATTACGTAATATTGCTCTAATTTAATTAATAAATTCTATTTGAAGTTACCTACTAAATTATTTTAATAAAACATTATTACTAAATCATTTCATAATTTTATACTTATTACTTAATACTTATGCATTGATTATTTAAATCTGTCATTGTCACTAATTTAGAAATTTTAACAAGTACCAAGTGTGGCCAAATGCCTGAATTTGAAATAGTGCGTGAATGTGAATTTTACGCTTACTTAATTAGCAAAGATATGTAGATCAAACTATTTCAGTCCCCCGACTTTTTTTCCTGGAGTTATATAACTCCAAATTCGTTTAGTATGTAAATTTTATCGATCAAGTCAAGTTCATTTACTTGCTACATTTTTCAAAAGTGTAGAAGCGGAACGAATATTACTCGCTAATTGAAATCGTGCAATTTAATTGAAAATTAAACTATAAATATTAAGGAATATACATATACACATTACTTTTTAATTTAAATGTTTTTTTAATGCTAATATAATTAAATTTATTGATTTCCGATATTAAAAAAAATGTTAGGTTAGGAAGTTATTAGATTGACGTACGAATTATTTATATTTTATTAAAATTATCTTTAAATATTCATGAACATAATTTTTACAGTTTCGTATAAAGAATACGGACGTAATTAATTTATTTGGGTTTCTAATATTATTTATACAGAAAATATATTTTTGGAAAATCGCTTTGCTCTGCACAGATGCGGAATGACTTAGCACCACTGTAACGTTTTTGTTATAGAGATTATTTTAGTGAAAATTGTGAAATAAATTAGTATAGAGAGAATTTGTAAACTTTATATACTTGCTAATTCATATAAAACATTATTTTATTTTATGAATTTTTCAATTTTTTGTACCTAATTCTTTTTGTTTGATTATTTCGAAGTGATAGGGGAAAAATAATGTAAACTTTTTATTTGTAGAGATTAATGATCTTTTGACTACATTTGGAAGTACTCTAAATAGTGATACGGGTTCTTTGCCATTCCTGGACGTTTTTACACGATCACCGCCTTCAATCTCCAAAATTAATGCGTAGTATTTTCAAGTAATGGTTTTTCCTCATCTCAAGGTAGTCAAGCAAGAAAATTTCTATCGCGTTCAAAAAAGAAAAAAAAACTATCGCTATTACCTTTCAGAGAATATAACGCATTTCATCTTTTTCGAAGCCGGTTTACTTCATGCGGTCTACTGTTTAAACTGCTGTTTCCTATCCGGGGTTTAGTGAGTGGCGAATCTAAGTTTTATCCATGGATACAAAATGCTGTAAAAATCCAATGGATTATTCTTAAACTATTTAATGCAAATAGTCGGCTGATGTTCGCATGCGACTTTGCTTTTGCTCTAGAGTGAGCGACGCAGCACCCATCTTTGACAAAGTCATTTTGTAAAATAAAAATAACCCGCTCAGTAGAGATACCTGTGACCTTTGCTGCATCTTGCAGTGTCACTCGTTCTGCCGTCACAGCTGTTTTTTGGGCCCAAGCTGTAATAAGTCGAGTGCAAAACAATAATAAGCAAATAACCTTATTATAAAATCTTCTAAATTACAGTTTCAATAACAATATTTCAATTCTATTATATAACTTAAAATGTTGTTTAGAAATATTTATCATTTTTCTATAAATATCTCTGATAACGTCTAGGCGTTAGTGATCTAGACATTTAGAGTGTTGAAAATTAAGTCTATAAGTTATTGCAAACATAAGTGTAAGGAGAACGGATGATATTTGGTTATGAATGCCATATGGCACCTTGCACCCCTTAGAAATCCTCCCTTGAAGATGTTAACTTTTTAGTTTTTGACGAAGCGCGTGCGCGTCCGGTACACCGCCTTGAGGTAAACCTGAGTGTATGTAGGAAGACCAAAGTGCAATGAGGTCGCCGGACATCAAATCAAATTTACATTCGTTCGCCGGAGAGCGTGCCCCGTCATCCAGGTCGGCCGAAGTGTATGTACGATAGTACTACTTGTACTTGTATTATTTGGCGGACCTGAGGCAGTTTTGTCAACCATTATTTACCATCCTTATATAATCAGGCCAATATTTTGGTTGGCATGATATTCAGTTTATTTAACAAATGTACATGTGAATACGAGTAGTTTTATTTTTTGGAACTATTCTTCACATCAAACTTTTCGGTAAACTTTTCTTTTGATGTTCCCCAGAGCTATCAACCAGCTAATGATAGCAAGAGCGTCGTATTTTGGCGCCATGATCTCAAGATCACTGCTGAAAATTTACCTCGATGTCAATTACGTCATTGTCTATGCGTTTACAATAATCAGGGCTGTGTGTCTACGCGTAAAGTATGATAGATTACTTACATGCGTAAACAATGCAAAGCATGATGTCAAATAAGCACAAAGCGTAAACTATGTAAACTTTGTGTATAATGCACATGCGAACTAAAGATTTAGCGAAATACACCTGATTTGTTACGTAATTTAACAGTACAGTGAGAGTTAGTAATTAAAATAGGATGAAGAATAGCGAACGAAAATTTTAAAAAGTTAAATTTTACTTTAAAGTACGTAAAAGAGAAATATAAAACACTATGCAATGGTTGTTTAAATTTTTTGTCAAATACTAGTGCATGTGAACTTGAACCGCTCAGGTTAATAAACTAATTGTTTTAAATTACAAGTATGTAGAAAAAAATTGAATAAAAAATGATTATATTCATTAATAGGTGTTCTTGTTTTTAGAATTTTACGTACTTATGATTGGTGTAAATCACATTTTTGTAAAAATATATAACTATTACCATTCTATATAAATTTTTTATAAGCTGAAATGGCTAGAAAATTTGAATATCTCTATATAGTATTTATTTATTCCTTTTCCATTGATAATTTCTAAATTATATTCTATGTTTTTATTATATGTAAATGCCATACGAAAAAACAACTAGTGGCATCTGTTGGTTACGTAAAATACTAACTTACTTCACTTTTTCAATAAAATAACATCGTATAGTATACATATACTTTTAACGGCTCATTAATACATTTTAATAATAAATTAATCAGTAATAGTAATATTTTGTGTACCTTTTCAAGCAAAAAAATAATATAATTATAGTCTTCATGCGCGTACACATTATACAAAGTTTTTTCACGTAAACAATATCATTGTCTACGTGTAGACAATGACGTATTTTATATAGCATAGATTTCAGGCACAACCCTGACAATAATATTGTATCTAATCAAAATTTCTATATTATCTACGCTCATGTAGATTATATTTATTTGTAATTTTTACTTAAAAGGGGGAAAATGTTACTATTTATTATTTATGAGCTTCAAACTATAATTTTATTTTGTTAAAATTCTTATTTTCTTTTGTGCTTCATCATCAATGACTCTGACAGTGAAAATAAATATGAAATTATCTTCATTTTGTTGAACCTTCAGGGCGCATGTGCAATTAATTTGCATTATTTACAATCTTTACACATTGTCTACATTTGACATCATTTTTTACGGTATTTCCGCATTGATTGCGTATGTAAGTTAACTATCGTAGATTATGCATAGAGGCACGTAGCTGGTTTCTGGTCGCCCTCAAGGTAGACCTCTCCAGTAAACCGGAGCGTGTGTAGTCGTCTTAAGGACGTATGGTACTGTTTTTGATGTTACCTCTGCCACGCTTGAATTCCTATACCCTTAATCGGTGTCATAGGAAACATAAATTACTCAATGAAGAGAAAACTATCTCAAAAATTTCCTGCACTTTATTTCCTTCTTGTAAAAAAATATGAATCGCACCATCAATTCCAACTTTGTACATCTTTCACTGTCACTCTCAACGATTGTGCCTATGCAACTACCACATAACGAATCCGTGTCAGAATGACTTGTGACAGTTGTGGCCAGTGGCAACTCGTGAAACATTTTGATGATGATCTACTCCGCAAACACAACATAGTATCATATGTAAACACAAAATTTAGTCATGCACTGCAGCACCGCCATCGGTAGTAAAAATATTTGAAAAGAAAATAAACTGAAGGTTAAATCGTAAGATATATAAAATACATTAGACGTTCTTTTTTACTTGCAAAAAACTTAATCTTACGTATATTGAAATGTAAAATATTAGGCAGAGGCCTACTTAACTGTTTAATTTGCATTTTTTTCTCGATAGTACATGAACAAAAAGGTTTATTCCATAATGAACTAATAATTTTATTCATCGTGTATGGCGAGGAGCGGAATCTTTCGTCTTAGTTTTGGCTTGGCGTTGGCGAAATACAACTTGACAAGTGCACGTTGCATGAGATGAGCCAGCATGTGTTTGACTCCAAATGTACATTCAGAACGCGATTTCCCCACCTACCCGTGCATCATCGCGCGGTTATCCACATTCTACGGAAATGCCGTGCCGGAAGTAAGTTGGCTCGGTTAACGGTGTTGTATTGGGGAAGAAATGCGTTGCCAGTTTTATCTACTCATTAAACTTATACAGGCAATAATTAACGTTTAAATTGTCAAAAAAGTATTTTTAGTATTAAAAATTCTTGCTGAGGTTGAAACTACAGGTAGTGCCATGAATCTTTGGCTCTTATGATTGTTTGTATGCGAACCAAGTTACTTATCAAATCACCCATCCAAGGTCGGATATTTTTTGATCAAACCATGTATTTGTATAAAGAAAATAAATATAGGGATTATTCCTTGTTTTAAGTTTTTTCGGTCGAATTTGAATCGGGTCCGTCATAACCACAACCTGTCATTAACATAATAAGGCACGATCTCTATATACAAATAAGTTAATGATTTATTGAATTTTAAGGATTATAAAGATATTTATTACGGAATTTCTACAATTATTTGTTTATGAATGGATCACTTGTATTTTAAAATAAAGATAAAAATAAATAAAATCAGGTTAATACATATGATTACTTTCTATTTATGTCAATGACATTACAAAAAAATTGTACATAAGATTACATCAGGAACTAGAAGTTATATTCGTTCATTTTTAAAGTGCTAAATGAATATAAATTAAAAATACTTAAGTTACTACAAATCATATTTAAAAAATTGTTTTGCTGTGAAATTTTGTTTGAGAATTTGAAATGGTACAGATATTTTTTTTAATTCTAAAAAAAAGTAATGCCTAATTTGTTGGCATATAATAAGTAAGTATAAGAATTTTTTATTCTTGCAATTCAACTAGCGATAATTGTAAATATGTTAATATATTTTCTTTATTTGTATTTTATTCACTTCTAACCTAACGGTGCGTAAAATGTAAGTGATCTGAATGTTTATGCAATATTTAACTAATTATGTAGGAAATCTCATTATCAATGTTTTTTTTAAGTATTTCGAATGATATTAACAACAGAGTAATACCGCTTGCACATTGCTGTCAAGTTTTCGAGAAAAGTTTGAAAGTTACCACCGGAATCTTCATATGCTGATAATAATAAAAATTCTTTATTGTATATAAAGTATTTACACTTATTGCAATTGATATGTATGGGGGTGGGTAATTTTTGCAGTTTATTTTATATCCTTGCAGTTCTGTATACCGGAGAAACGGGGATGAGATGATGAAAGGGACACACAAACACACACAAACATACATACCTTACCCGGGATTTGAACCCGGAACCTTTGGGTCGTGAGTCGGCTACGTTGCCCACTATGCCACCCGGGTCAATACTATCTTCATATGCTATAATAGAGAAAAAAATTCAAATAAATTTTATACCGTTTTTTGCGGTGAATAAAATGGCATTGATAGTTTTTTTTTAAAAATTAATCCAGATATTACACTACACAATTTTTTTTAATGGGATCTTATGTTAAAAATAGTCTGATTTTTTTACTTATTTTATTAACTCTTCAAAGATGGAATGATGTATAACAAGTCTACATTTATTCTGTTTTAAACATTAATAAAATATGAATTATTAATTATTTAGAGAGAAAAAATACCGGAATTGCTTATGGTAGCAGAAAATAGAAAAGGAAGTATAATGATACAATCTATATAATAATGAATAATATTTTGCAGCATTACACACAAAAATTATAAACGGTATTAACACATGAAAATTAATCCGATTTAAAATTTTGTAATTTAAACGGTTAACCTATTAACCGTTTTACTGGTAACTACGGTAAATCGGCTGAACCGTTGCGACGTAACTGGATATTTCGATTAATCGGTGAGCGGATAGTTGTCTTTTATTATTAGTCGAATACGTTGCAAGTTGCGTGTTTACTGATTTTTGCAATCATAATAAATTTCCGAAAAGTAATTAAATTGATGAATAGGTATATTCATTCATAAATAAAGAAATATATCATCACGTCTTATTACCCATTACTGAGTGTGCCAATATGCTTTGTACACAGATATAGTAATGATGAAATATTTGTACCGTGCGGGCGCTTACCAGTCACGCGGCCATGAGACTTTATTCATTAGTAAGCCTACCTAAATTATTTTTACTAGCCGGTTACTGGTAGTTGTACCTATAACTGATTTTTTACGGTTAGACGGTGATTCGGACATCCTGTTATCCGTATTATTCAGTTGTCGCGGTTAGCCGATTAACCACTTTTACTAATCATCATAGTGAAATGACGCCTGTAAGCGCCCTCCAAGGTACAAATACAATGGTCGTTGTATTTCAAATAAGAATTAAAATTTGATCGAGAAGGTGCTTCCTGCTCCTGTTTATACTTTTACATCAAACATCTATTATTCACATTAATGTACATTTATATTAACTTTTGGGAGCATTACAACTGATCATGTACTGTGGTGTATTGACACAATAAACGATGTGTTTTGATGTTAGAATAAATGCTTTCCCTGTGGGTTAATGCAAGTTCACAGGCCTCCCAGAAAACTGTAGAAAAATTGCAATCATTGAATACTGGAAGCTGTTTCGCATCCCCTGTATACATCCTGTTTAATGTTTTGTTAAAATTGAATTCCGGACTTGATGTGAAGGAATATTTATCGTATTATTTCGAAAAGTATGTGAATAAAAGCTGATTGGTACTCCTAGTATAAGGAAATAAACCGAAATGATATACATTTAATTTCTTGTAATATAATTTGTAATTCATTATAGTATTCACTCGTTTTAATTTAGAGATCGCAAGAGATTGGAAGTGAAACCATCATTTAGTAAATTAATAACTAACTTATAGGAGCTAATGATACAGGAAGTAGGTAAATGAAGATCACTCTAGTTTAATAATTTATGGACTTCTGATTTTGATCCATGCTATGTGGGATCAGCAATTTCTATAATTGAAAAATTTAAATAGCTCCAGGCGGTCCACCTAGCAAAAATTAATTTAAGCGTTTTGGTAATATCTTGTATAGATAACGTAACTTGTCACGTATCTGTTTTAGTGAACGCACTACTATAAAAACTCACGGGAGGCTGCCGAAATCAGTTCAGTCCTCTGAAGTACACCAACCTACAACCTACAATATTTCAATATGTTCAAAGTGAGTAGTAAAAAAGTATAAGTTATAAAATAAAATTATACGAAATCTACTCGCATATTATTCCACCGTAATCATAGATAGTAAAATATTAAAGATCGCAGATACAAAATACGGAAAACTCAATTTTTTATTATTATAAATAACTCCTTCTAAAAGATACTGGGTGTTTTGCTTTTAATGAATTTCCACTTTGGGAAGCTCCGCCTCGACTAACAATATAAACTTATTCGAGTGTGTCGAAGTTCGGGTGACTTTCTGTATTCTTTGTTCTTGTAAAATGAGAAAAAAACTGAAATAAATTAAGTGGAATAATTTATTTTATTTCGCTTATAATGAAATATATATATATATATAAAATCTAAATATAAATTATTTTGCAATTTGCTCAACATTTTTTTCGTATGCCGGTTTACCACTGTATATATCCATAGTACCTACGTCACAAAGCAAATTTAAAATTCGGACATTAATACCTCGCTTATTGGGAGGAATTTGAACTCGAACTTTTATATGTGGTACTTCTAGAAAAAATTAAGTATACCGTGGAATAACTTTTTGTTAGTTTCTGGATAATATCACTTAGTAATATTACAGGTTTTGCCAATAAAATCAGTAATAAAATAGTATCTGTTAAAATAAAAGATTTAAGGATATGAAATCATAATAATTAAAAATCCGCGGGAATTAATTGTAATTGAAAATGTAATCACGATCTATAAGGCACGACTATTTGATTCAATTTCATTCACGCTTTGGACACTCTCGTCCGTCGTCCGTCCAATTACGCACGATTAGTCAAGTTCGTGTCACCTAACTGTATTTACTATTTAAAATTCACAAAATATTTGTAGTAAATCTGCAGTCAGACATTAATATTAACCCGGAAAAGTGTCAGTGAAAACTTTCTCATCTAAAAAAATCACTCTTAATAACACATTTCAACCAAATGAACAATGAAGAAAAATTTGGATGTTAAAACCAGGACAAGAAACTAGTTTATAACCCGTTAACCAGTATTTTAAGTCCAAATAAATAAAATTATCCGAAACTGTAACCGACATTTTTTTAATAAAAACGTTAACAATTAATCGAAACATTTTTTCATAACTTTTAACAAAAGTACCTAATCTACTTTATATACTAAAATGAAAGAAAAAATACATCTTTTAGCGGATATGGTAAACACAATTTATCTAAATAAGAGTTTTTGTTTCCTTAATAATCGTATTAATAAATTTTTTAACATTTTTTAGCATAACCAGTATTAAAAATTTTGTTCTCGATTTCGGTTAACCATAAACAGTCATTTTTTTCGGTTTCTTAACCTGATTAAAATAAATACATTTTTTGATAAAATATAACGTAGCAATTACACTTTTTAAATTCGTCTCCACATACTATATGCTTTTAATCTGTATCGTTGAACGTGCGAACAAAGACCTGTTTCATGTCTTGATTCGTCTGCACTGGCTTGATGCATCGAATGTACTATATTTATAAAAGTATTATACACATTGTCAGACACGTACATACCATTTGTCTAAATAAATATATTTTAAAACAAGTATTACAACTCAAACAAACTATTTAAGGTACGTATACTTTTATTCAAATATTCAAAATAGGCACATCTATGTAGCCGAACATCACGCAGATACCAATGCACTAAATTTGTATAAATCGCCGACAGGGTATCATATATCCGTAGTAGATACACATAACTATGAAATCCTCTTTCTATAAAAATCCGAGTATATATTTCTTTTCACTTAAATTAAGGTCCAAACACGACAAAATTTAAAAATTATTTACGTTGTGTTAGTTCGTGGGTGTTCAAACTTTTTATTTAATATTCTTACATTTAGGTACTATCTCGTATAAGTGTAATTTATTTCCCTTGATTTTCAAGCAATTAATTATATTTAAATTTATCAATACAGTAAATAAATATAAATATACAGGTTAGGACTCGGAAACGTCCGGTTTCTGAAATAATCACAAAATCGTTCATTTTTGTTTGAAAAAAATATTGCTGACAGAGAAACTTTCGTGTGGATATAGCATTTTATTATATTCGTGTTGTGTGACACATCCCGCAAATAATGGCTATTTTAGTTGAGCTCTACTTTTTCCAACAGACCTCTCTGTCGATTTGAGAGTCACCTCACAGATACACGTTGCTAGTGTGGACACAGCATTAATAGATATTGTTTTATTTACTTTTATTTTAGATTTTCATCAAGGATTAAATAGGTAGAACAAGTATTTTTTGTTGTATTGTTTCTTTATGATTTTCATGTAATGTTTTAAGCATGACCAATTTTGTAACTCCTAAAAAAATTCCAGTTCATCGTTATTGCTGCCCTGGCTGCTGTTGTTTCTGCCCAACACCACGGCTACGGAGGCCAACAGGCACATCAACAAGTAGACTATTACGTAAGTCCCATCCATACACAGTTAAACAACTTCAGTAGAATTGTTTTTCTAGAAATTCCAATGAAAAGAAAGTAAGTCTACGTAATATAAATGAAACCGAAATCACTTTTAGTTTTGAATGAAAAGTAAGTTATTTCCTTCAAGCTATTAACCCAGTTTTCACTATGAATTGGATCATATATAACGCATTTGCAACAGCCAGCACTACACTCTTGTGAATAGTATCACCTAAGCTGCTGGCGTTATTCCTTGCACGTTTCTAAAGATATTTCCGGAATTCTACACGTACAACTTTCTTTTAATTACTGACTCATCCCAAGTATGAGTACATTCTGCAACGGAAACAAGTCATTTACAACTTCGTGTTTTATTTTAAAGAGGTTAAAACTGTAATAAATAACAACATAGTGCGCAAAAAGTATAAAGTAGTTGTTATCTATGTAATTCGTATGTCATTCATATTTTGCCTCTGGTATTTTTTTATGTTTACATAATTTCCTGTAATTCAGATGAAAATAGATAAGAAAAACAATTAGAGTAAAAAACCTTTAAGAACTTCATCAAAATTATATGTGTCTTGATAATTATATTTGTTTTCATCTCATCACTAATTAATTTTATAAACTGATGTTTCAAAGGAAGTGTAAAAAAAATTGAGGGCATATAGTACTAACCAAAATGAGTAATAAAAGCTTAATTAACATGGGTCTGATCTTTAATATTTTCCAAGATATCAGGCAGTGATAATGAGTTTTTACTGAGTTTTATCTCTCCTACCTCTTAAATTGTTAGAGTTACGACTTTGATTAAATGAGTTTATCGTAGATGTGCTTTTTTTTTAGAATAATCAAACAATTGTGCTAGGTTAAATGTTTTGGCGACTTTGGCCAATATTTAATTATCAAATAACTTCGTAAATATTAAAAATTGAGATACATGTATCATATAATTTTTTTATAATCTATTAACTTACATAGACAAAATTTTGTTCGATCGCTATCTTTGTCAGTTTTTCTATAATCGGATTTATGTTTTTTTTTTTTTTTTCATTTTGATCAGTACTATATGCCTTTAATTTATTTTACACTTATACCCTTATAATTTTACGAGTATATATTGTTTCTTAAACAATATTTAAAAAATTTGGCCAGCACAATACCCTCCGCAAATTTCATTGTATATATGAAAATATATAGGGTTCTCCATTTAAAAAAAGACAAAGAATTCTCTCCGAGCCGTAATGCAAAACCCTGTATATGTAAAAATAATTTTATGTTATGCTGTATTTCTAAGGCCAAGGGAGATATCAAAGAGGGTCATTTCAAAGACTCACCCTGTATAAACTACACTGATTTTTTTGATATGGAAATGTATCACTTTAATTACAAATATATGAATTGCCCTGATGGTGAAATATGAAGTTTATTAGAATAAATCATTTTATTTTTCCACGAAAAATATTTAATTAATAATCTACATACATCAATAAATCATACATGCAATAGATAAAGAATGAAATGTTATTTAGCGGGTATTTGCATTACATTAAATTGTTAGAGTTATTTTTGTATTAAATTGTTGTTTCTAGTACATGAGCATGTTAAAAATGTCATTCAAACGCACTGAAATTATTTCACGTACAATATACAATAGCCCGTAGAGCCACAGTGCTGTAAGCACTTGAGACCGAAAATTTCACTGTAATTAGAGGTGCATATGACATTTTTTGTTATATCTTATATATCATTTTACATAGAATAAAATTAAGTATATTTCAATTTTTATACTCATACACATCAGTCATAAAAAGGTAGCGGTGCTTTGGTTATCCTTGACAACTAAATAGGTAGCACATTTTTATTTCAACAAAAAAAATTCAAATGTGTTACGAGTCAGTGTCAGTTCGGTTTATAAATTTGTGTAATATATTATTTATAACTATTTAATCGGAAACATTTTACTGTCAACTTAACAATGACATGTCATATTTTTTTAGTGTCTATGACGAAAACATTTTTATATAAATGAACTATAATATATAGGTACTAAAAAAAACACGTTAAAGCATCGTTTAAAATTTTTAATCTTCTTTGAGATGTCAATATGACAGATAACAGTTAAATTATCTCTAGAATTTTGACATATTTAACTTAGTTTTTCAATTTTTTCACACTAATTTTAATATAAAATTTATACAATATTTATTAAACTAAATAATTATATAGACATTTATCTTTATCTTGGGCTTATATTCTGTGTCGTTTACCTTTTCCAACCGGAGTTACCGAGCCGCAATATTTTACCACTGCCGGTTAGACTTAACCATTGTTAAATTTATTTAAAATGTATGAGTGGCCAGCTTGTAGCATCCGAGCGTGATAAATACAAGTAGCTGTATTTATTTTTTACGGCATGTTACACATTGTCGGTCGCGGGAATCAAACGCCCGGAACATGTTTCGGATGACCTCACTGCGAGATAGAGAATGCGCGCTAACCCGCTCAAGAAAATGGTAAATAATAAGAAAATCTTTTATAATTTTACGGGTTTCAGGATATTAAGCTTTTGTTAACATATATAAAAGTAGGCTGGTAATTAAGTAATAAATGTATCTGTACGGTTTGTATATTATATCCGAAGTGGGAAATGTTTCATTGCAGCCGAGGGCTTGTGTATAATACTGGAGGTGAAATGTAGCGCGAGGCTGTGATGAAACTCCCACCGAGGTGTATATACTATTTAATTCACAATCATCCTCTTTTTAAATTAATAATTCTAAAAATAAATTAATGAGTTATAACTTTTAATTTTATTATTTTGACAGCTCTATAAAAATTTGTTTAGCCTACTTTATTATAGGGATCTAGGCAACCTCTTAAACATTTCGAACCCGTGCGGTTGAAGGCAAACCTATTATGTCCCACCCAAGAGATTGTCATTACAGTTATTAATGACTTATTTATCAACCTCTAAAAGGTTAGGGATTGGCATAATAGTACTATATTGATTGTGAATAAATATTATGTACCATACTGACATGTAAACATCACTCTACAAAATGAAAATAAAATAAAATGACAGTTTTAACACGGTTACTTAATTCTAAAATAATAAACATGAGGAATAAATTTCAGTAGAATTTCTAGATTGTAGGTATAATGTGAATATTTTAAAAAGTATCAACAGCCCCGAAGAAGATTCAATTGAAACCGAAACGTTGGTATCGTTAAATTAAAAAAATAATATATTGACAAGACTGAAGCTCCATTAACTTTTCCTTTCGAATGAGGAATAAAGCACATAATTTAATACTTATCATCTGTCAAAACCATTGTCTTGTTTATCATAGCATTCTGAAAGTAGCATTAATGAGAGAAATGTAATTTTTTTTATTAATAATGTGTTCATATTCTGAAAATGTTAAACTATTGAACCAAACACGGATGTTATTTCTGTGTATAATAACTAAATATAAAACGAATATTTTGTTCGTTCTATGTCTAACTTTAGGAGCGTGTGCGAATATTTCGCGCTGTAGAGCGCGAAATACATGTGGTAACGTAAATAATGAAATAATGACATACTGTCATTAATGTATAAATATTAAATACAAAAAAAAATATTTAGAGGTACTTAAGTTTTGTGCTTCAATAAAAGTACTGCTTTGTCAAATTGGTATCAAAAACTATCAAGTACTTACAATTAGCGTTAAAATGATGAATACGTGATATATATATATATATATATATATATATATATATATATATATATATATATATATATATATATACAGGGTGTAAATGAAATAAGTACATTAAATTTGACCAGTAGTATAACTCATCGAGAGCAACAATATTTCTTAATAACTTTTTCTCGAAATCGCATATTTTTTTAGCATTTTTACCACCCCGTAAATTGACGAGTCGTTCCAAATATTTTTGTAATAATTGAATGCAGCAGCAATAGCTATGAAAAATTTTGTTTTAGCAATTGACAGTCCTGTCAATTGTTGCAATTAAATTTTGACATTAGTAATAAACTTGTTTATAAGGTAAAATTCTGTCAAAATGCTTTACACAGACATTGTAATTACTTACCTATGGTTTATTTATTTATCTTTTTACTCGTATCTGTACTACATGTTACTTGACATCACGGTTCTCATAAAGACAGTGTCATGGAGTTGCCAACGCATTTACACGGAGCGTTTCCAAATCATCACCAAATCATTCTGTTCTTAATATTCGCACATTTGTTAATCTTGTACATCTTTATCACATCACAATACGGAGTGTCACATTTGACAATTTTTAAAAAAGCAACAGTTATATCCATACCATGTGCAAAAAGTTCAATGTTTTCAGCACATAACAGACTTCAATTTTGGGAATGGCTCATAATGTTCATTCATGAGACTGAATTTACTTGGGAAGGTGTATTTATTATGCACAATACACATCTTGACAGACGAAAATGCTGTAAAAATTTTCATTAAAAAATGTTTTGGGCGGGAACAATAAATGGACGACTAATTATTGATACTCATGTACCTCTTTTAAATGGACAAAAGTTTGTACTTACATTTTTTGAATAACGTATTTAAACTATTATGATTTCTCGACGATAAATAATCATCTCATAACCTAACAACTATGCTTTTGCTCCTCGTCTCTCCTTGTCTTCCTCTATTCACACTATTCAAAGGTAATTAAAACCCTGGTTCAAAACACAACTTTATAATTTTGTTATCCAAAATTTAAATTTATTTATTTTAAAAATTGTACTCTTACGTATTAATTAATAATAATGTTATTTCCCTTGATTCGTTTATTAATTACTGTGACTGTAAGTGTAACCGATAACCGACAATTTTTGAGCTGATTGTATCCCACTTGAACACGGCAACAGTCATTTGTTCTCCATGAGCGGGTAACGAAATATGCAGCAAATCTTTAAAGAATTTTAACTCAAAATCTAAAAGACTTAGAAAAAAAAGTTATTAAGAAATATTGTTCCTCTCATCGAGTTACATTACTGGTTAAATTTAATGCACTTATTTCATTTACACCCTGTATATATATATATATATATATATATATATATATATATATATATATATATATATATATATATATATATATGTCGGCAAAACAAAAATAAAACATAATAGTAGTACCATATGGATAACTCATATTAAAAAAAAAATTTCTAAACTTTAATATTAAATAATTTCCTATTGCATAGGCTCATCCTCAGTATGAGTTCAAATACGGTGTTGAGGACCACCACACTGGCGACGTGCACTCTGCAAGTGAAGTTCGCGACGGAGATGTAACCCATGGCGAGTACTCACTGGTAGAGGCGGACGGCACAGTCCGCAAAGTACAGTACAGCGTTGATGGACACAGTGGATTCAACGCCGTGGTCACTAGGTCTGGACACGCATCGCACCCTAGTGGACATGCACCCCGTGTGCAAGTTCAGCATATCCAGCCTGTAGCTGTCGCCCACCACGTGCAGCCTGCTGTAGCCGTGCACCACGTGCAACCCGTAGCTGTGGCTCATGTACAGCCTGCTGTGGCCTTGCATCATGCCCCAGCTCCGTCCCACAATCAAGGACATGCCGCATCGTACTCCAGCGTTGTTCAGCACGTCCAGCCTGTCCACCATCATTAATTGACACTTGTTAACTTTACATACATCAACGTTGTTATCACTGTATATTTTCTATATTTATGTATCATGAACAATATTATTTTTATATAAAATTATTAAAAATAAATAAAAAAAGTATTATATATTTAACACTAGAAAGAAAACTTTTCGTAAATTAAAATTGTGTGCGGATTTTTAGTGAGCACGTTCTGCATGGTTAGTTCTTGCAGGAGTTTCATCATTTGCAACTACTATTTGACCAACAGTGTTATTTAGTGCTACAGACGTCTCGTTTTTTCTATGATGACATCCTATTTGTATGTTTTACGACAGTTTAGTTTTCGCGTAACAATTTTATTGAAATAATAATACAGAATTTTTTTTTTTATAGATATTATGGCTTTAATTTTAGTGGCGGTTCGTGTCTTTTAAACCGAAAAGGCGCAATAAATATAAAAAATTAAGATGATTAATGCTTTTTTATTTTAGCAGGAAAGTGGAAAATGATGTAAATCTTTTATACTTTGCCTGGCTCAATTTGGATCTATTTCTGTTTGTGCAGGGTTGTAAAATAATATGCACGAAAAACAATACAAGTTCGATATATTACATCCGCATATCCAATTATTATAAATGTCCTTTGAAAATTAGTTAGTAATCGAGTAATATTCTGCTCTGGGCTTCTATCTCATTAATTTGTGTTAAGTTTAAATACGGCAATGACCTACCTAATTCTTTAATTTTTCAGCAACCAGCTCGTTTTTGAGATCAATATAGCTTGTTTTGCAGTCATTAGTGAAACGCAATCATTTGAAGAAGCTATAGCATTTGAGGAATCTTCGCAAAAATGAAGGCAATGAAAGAGGAAATGACATCCCTAATCAAGAACAGGACTTGGCATCTAGTGTCATTACCTGACAACCGAAAACCTATTGACAGAAAGTGAGTCTATCGAGTGAAGGAAAATCCAGACGGATCTTTTGGTCGTTTCAAGACAAGATTATGCGCAAAAGGTTATTTTCAAAAGGAAAATGATGTAAATCTTTTATACTTTGCCTGGCTCAATTTGGATCTATTTCTGTTTGTGCAGGGTTGTAAAATAATATGCACGAAAAACAATACAAGTTCGATATATTACATCCGCATATCCAATTATTATAAATGTCCTTTGAAAATTAGTTAGTAATCGAGTAATATTCTGCTCTGGGCTTCTATCTCATTAATTTGTGTTAAGTTTAAATACGGCAATGACCTACCTAATTCTTTAATTTTTCAGCAACCAGCTCGTTTTTGAGATCAATATAGCTTGTTTTGCAGTCATTAGTGAAACGCAATCATTTGAAGAAGCTATAGCATTTGAGGAATCTTCGCAAAAATGAAGGCAATGAAAGAGGAAATGACATCCCTAATCAAGAACAGGACTTGGCATCTAGTGTCATTACCTGACAACCGAAAACCTATTGACAGAAAGTGAGTCTATCGAGTGAAGGAAAATCCAGACGGATCTTTTGGTCGTTTCAAGACAAGATTATGCGCAAAAGGTTATTTTCAAAAGGTGGGCATTAATTTCAAGGAAACATTTTCATCAGTTGTTCGCTATGGTTTGGTCAGGGTTCTTTTGTGCCTGGCAGCTGCTCAAAAATTGAAAATAAAGCAGTTTAATGCCAAGACTTCTTTCCTCAACGGAGATTTAGAAGAGGAGGTTTACATGGATCAACCAAAAGGTTTTTCTTCAGAAAATCAAACATTGGCATGTAGATTACTCAAAAGCCTTTACGGACTTAGGCAGTCACCGCGATGTTGGAATCAGAAATTTATTCAATTTATGAATACCTTTGGTTTCAAGCAACCAAACACTGACAAATGCGTTTTGTGTACAAAAATTAATAATTTAGATGTCTACATGGCATTATATGTAGACGATGGACTCATCATATGTAAATCAGAAAATATTCTGGGAATAATTTTATTTAACTTGGTCCAGCCTTTGAAATGACTACTGGCAACGGGGATTATTTTTGTGAACTGGGGATGAAACGGGACTTCAAAAAGTGGGAGATTCGAATAAGTCAACAGAGATACATCCATTTCATTGTATATAAATTCAACATGGAAAATTCAAAGTCAAGTTCTACTCCCTGCACACCCGGAGTTGTACTTCATGTTGGCCAAAGTCCCACAAATGACCACGAAATAAAAGAGATACGCAAGGTACCATATCGCGAAGCAGTCCGGTAGTCAAATGTTTGCTGCAACTGTATCAGGGCCCATCATGTTTGCCGTGATCCAGGTTTCAGGAAGGTATATACATTTTCATTCACACCATACTATGAAAATTAAGATCAACGTTATTTTGGGTATAAAAAAAGAATTGTCTGTATCTCACATCCACCACATCCTACACTCATGTTAAAAAATTTACACAAATTTAAAGATATTTTAATCAAAAATTCTTATCCTGAACCCCTTATTCGTCGTTTGCTTTTCAGTACCAATACAGTGGAGCTGGATAGTGCCAGTAACAACACTTCCCCACAGACAGACATTAACAATAGTAACATTACTTTTACTTCATTACCCAATATCGACAATTTGACATTCAAATTATTAAAGGATGTTAAAAACAATAAAGTGCAAATAGTTATAAAAAGTTCACTTACAACAAACTCCCTTTTCTCTAAAGTTAAAGATCCAATTGAAAAAGATTTACAATCCAATATTATTTATTGGGCAGACAACTAGATCAGTTAAAGCTAGAATAATTTCCCATAAAAGTGACTGTAGACATAGACCAAATGCTTGTGCGTTGTCGCAACATTTCAATAAGTTTTCGCATCGTATTGACTATAGTAACTCATCTGTTTTAGATGTTGAAACACACTATGAATGAAAGAACAGATGTTAGTGGTTTGAGTTCAATTTACAACTATCTTCTAAAATTTAAAGAATTACATACATCCAATATTAGTAGAATCTCTGATCCTTTATAAAATAAATTTACTAAAATTTAAAAATTGTTTCAACATTTAGAACATTTCGTGTTTCCAGGTTTATTTTTTCTTCTTTTGCTTCTTGTCGTTTTACAAAAATTGTTAAAGGTTCGAACGTTTTTTTTTTTCATTAGTTCACACGTGTCTTTACAACATTGACTTCTTCTGAGCCTATTTGCTCTGTTTTACAAGTATTTTGCTTATTTCAATTACTTGTTTTTTGTAAATTTATTCCAAAATTTAAATTTAATGAACTTAATTCATCTTGAAGACCTCAACACATTTCTAATGACTGACATCCACCCGCTTACATACTGGACGGCCACGCAATCGAACACCCTATATATATATATATATATATATATATATATATATATATATATATATATATATATATATATATGATGAATAATTTATTTCTTCTTCGTTCTAATGTAGAGTGATTTTGGAGTAAGGATTAATTATGGGAGTAGTTGGAAATGCTCCAAGAGCATATCTTATGCCCTGATTATGTATTGGATCTATCTTGTTAGAGTAGTACGTTTTGCTAAACCATAAACAATATACCCATAATCAATCTTAGATAGAACCAAAAATTGATGAACTCTTACCAGTCTGTGCCGACACAGGGCACACTTTTACTTTATATTTATATTTTGCAAACATGTAGTAGCCTATGTTTGTATTTTGTAAATGTTTATATATTTATATAGTAACCCTGGAGGATCCAGAGGGACGAGTTGTTATTTTTTATTATGGACAAACAGTTGTCATTTACCTTCTCCCTCATGTATGTTTTTACTTCCCTGTACAAAGTAAAGGATTTCAACGGAAATATCCATTTTGGCCATCCCTGAATCCATTCTGACTAATTTCGTCGTGACGTCTGTACGTACGTATCTCGCGTAACTTAAAAACGGTAAGCCGTAGAAAGTTGAAATTTTGTATTTAGGACTTTTATAACATCTAGTTGTGCACCTTCCTTTTTGGTCATTACGTAATTTCCAAAAATGGTAATTTATTTTAAGCCTGTAATAGATTTTAATGAAAAACTATATTAAAATACAATCCAAAACTTTTCAAATTTAGTATATAAGGCTTTTATATCAATTGGAATAACAGCAGAATTACGTTAAAACATGCTAACCGGAAGTGATATATTACCTGAAGTTGTTAACAGTTTTTCTTGAATAAAATGGTTTCATTTTGATTTTAGAAATAAATGCTTCAAATTAGCCCTTTGTATAAGCGAGATATATAAATTTAAAACATATACTTTTTGGTTTTTGTAATGAAGCTTGCTATGGATTAGGACAAAAATAACAATAAAATAAAAAATATATGTTAATGTCAAATTACGTAAAATACGTGCATTTTTATAATTGAGTCTATACTTCATACTAGTCTTGCGTACAAGGAAGTCGTGTGGTGTCCACATCAGATTTTTTATTATTTATTATTATATATCTATTCATATACTTCATACAACGATGTAACGAAATAATCATATCATTACAATTGGTGACCCCGACTAGAAACACCGCAGTCAGAAATGCTAGTATCATCGTTTCATTTATGACCCTAACTGGAGCCCCGCCCCTTCAAGAACCCCACCCTTTCAAGTTAACCACGATTGGGACTGCATCTCAAGAAGGAACCAGTTTCTACCCATTTGGACGGAGCATACTATTGAAGACTTGTTGCGAACGAGCTACAGGCCCTTTATCTGAATCTTCAGACCACCGCTTTTACTTCTAGTGCTCACAAGGACATACTTTTTGAACATACTTCGATGAACATGATTTTTCTATCTGTATCATTTCATTTTCACCAGACAGACTTTTGAGTAATCCAAATAGCAATATTTACAATTTCACAATTATTTACATTTATATTTTATATCTTTTTGCTCATATCTCCTTTCATGTGTTATAGAACAGCCGCCACCTGGAGACGGCGCTACCAAAAATTTTGACCAGCGTTGAGTGCACAACTTCTTTTTCCCAAATGATCTTGCACAGCTAAAATTTCTACTAACGCATCTCCCCATAGCTGGAGGTGTAGTTTGTATTCATTCTCTGGCAACATTTGGCGAAACTTTAGCACATCTTCTCCGACTCACTGAAGAATCAACCCGTAATTTTCAAGAACTACTGGCTTTTCATATTTTTTCCGACTCACTGGAAAATTCCTCGGTGGTTTTTAGAGAATTACGGCCTTTCATAGCTATAATCAATTTACTTATTTAAATTTTTTGACACAATCTGTCTGTGCCGACTCAAGACACACGCATTCTACATTTATATACGTTGCTTTATATGTAGCTACCTATGCTTAAATTTATATTTTGTAAATGTTATATTTATATAGTAGCCCTGGAGTATCCAGAGGTTAGAGTTGTTATTTTTTATTATGGACAAGCAGTTGTTGTTTATTAAAATTAAGATATACACGTCATTTACCTACGTTCTCATTTATGTGTTTTTCTTTTATTATTTATCATTATACATCTATTCATATACTTCAAACAACGATGTGACGAAATAATCATATCGTTACAGATCTTTGGTTCTGCTTCCCCATTTACTCACTGCCAACATTTTGAAACAATTAAGAGCTATGAGATATGTAATTCTTACCTTATCTACATGCATTCTCCAAGCGAGTCTAGTCAAATAAAGCCCCAGGAATATGATAACGTAACTTAGTGTGATATTTGGTAGATATTCGAATGCATTAAAGAGCATAATACTATACAAAAATATATTTAATTTATTATTAGAAAATACATCACAATTTTTATACTATACTCGTATATTATTACAAATTAATAATGCCCATGTCCTGTTCCACCATACGCTCCCGCTCCAACTCCGGCGTACGCCACTGGCTGGTGGACGGCGTGCTCAGCGGGGTGGACAGCATGCCCGGATCTGGTGACCACGGCGTTGAAGCCATTATGCGGATCTGCGGTGTACTCTACTTTGCGAATGGTGCCGTCGGGCTCTACTAAGGAGTACTCGCCTTTCACTACGTCTCCTTCACGGTGCTCTGATTGTGTTTTGTGGTCTCCAGTGTGAGGGTCCTCTACGCCATACTTGAATTCGTATTTAGCAGGTGCCTGAAATATGAAACATTTTGTCAAATAATACTATATTACGTAAGTGACAGTTTTTAGGTCTGGAATGTAGTTTGGGAAATCAAGAAGCATTAAGTTGAGATTTCCTAAACATTCGTGGCCAACAAAAATCACTTGCAGTTCGAGGTTAGTAAGCTATTTTGTGCAGTACCTGCAAAAATAGAAAAAAAATTAACAGCTGCCAGACTGATGTCAAAAATAAAATTTGTATGATATGTAATATTTTTACCATCCACCGTGGACGGTAATTAATAGTATGTTCCGTAACGCAACTGGTTCGATCAGGTTTACGGTTTTGTTTTGTAAGTCCTAAAATGAGTTACCGGTTTCTCTTTGGAACGCGGTTCCTGAAAAAGGTTGGTAAAAAGTCGGATCACGGCAACCACGAAATAATCTTGGTTTCTCTGGTATTTTTACGCCCACTACCGCTCTTTTCAAACATCATCATAACAATATCAAACGATATACGCCAATGTCTAATTTATAAACCGCATTAGTGGTATTACTAATAAGTATGAAAACATTATTTATATTTGATATACGTATTGTTGGTTGTGTTATTTTTATTGGCATTAAATGTAATAGAATGGCCAATTCCGTTGTCATATTTAACGTTATCATTCATTTGGTTAATTTTTATTTTTGTTAGGTTGTGTCTATTTTAAATGTCATATGATTCAATGTCAATATGTCCCGAAATAGATAAAAATATTCAGGAACCATAATGTATCCGGAATAAAGATACTGGTCTTTTTGGTTGACTTACGGAACATAGTATAAATGTTTTAGCCATGATGTAACCATGGAAACCAATTATTCAGCAATAAATTTTCACTTAATGGCTCGTACCACGAGCACGGTTTTAACTAAAACGCTGTTTTAAGAAATGTTAAATATCATAATTTAATATTAATATATAATATCAAATTTATCAAAATTTTAAAGCAGAATATAGTTTGTATTTAAATAAAGATTTTTTAAAAAATCGTTCTTTAAACAAAATGGCGATATTAAATATTGAAATTTGAATTTGACATTTCTTAAAACAGCGTTCTAATAAAACCGTGCACGTGGTACAAGCTATTGTAATTAAATTTTGTTAATGGGTTACTTAAATTGCAGGTATCGCAAAAAAATGGGAACACTTATTATGTGCAATATGTTTACACAAAAATCGGAGTAATATTAATAGTAGGCAATAGCAAATTTAACTATTGGACTAAATGTCTCTGTAAAAACTTATCACTATGGTACGACTTTCGTTTGGAATTCGATAAGCTCACAATATTTAAAACATGTGACGTACGATTTTTACCTCCCGCTACCCTTGGTAAGGGAGGTATAGAGATCGTGCTAACAATCGCATATCGAAATTTTGGTAAATGGCCACGTTTTAAGGTCCCTACTGAAGAATCTAATTTTAACATTTTCACGATGACGTTTGTGTGCATGTGTGTGTATGTGTGTGTGGGTATGTGTGTGTGTGGATCCCGTTTACGCTCTAACATAAATACCATCATTCAGAAAATTTTGATATGTTGTATTTATACCTTCTTCTAATATGGAAAGAAACCATTAGATTTTAACGTAAATCAGATAACCAAAAATTGTACCTTACTTGAAGCTCAAACTAATTTTTCTTCGAAAAATACCTTTAAATGTTTTTTTCCTGAGATTTATATTATTACAAAAATTAAATATTATTAAATTTTCTACAGGTTTGCATTAATACTTTTATCTATGTATTATATGTACAGTGTGTTCAATAAAATTCCTAACTCGGAGTAAGCTATGAACAGAGAAACGTATGTCTGATCATTATTCAATTCAAAAGTCAAGATGTCAAAATTGATCTTGAAATGTAATTTTAAGGAGAAAATACAGTATATTAACATTCGCCGTTTTCTAATTTGTTTCCATTTCTAAAATAAAATTCAAGAACACCTTTGATATCTTTAGATAACATTTTTGACATTATCTCATGTCAAACTGACATTTAATTAAATATTTTTAAATTGACATACGTTTCTTTGTTCATAGCCTACTCCGAGTTAGGAATTTTTTTGAACACACTGTATAAATTTCTAAACTTATCTACAATTCAAATATCGGAGCTTACACTTTAAACAAACACAAGTCTTTGGTTACACAGTTCATATCTCAAATGTATGTAACTGACAGATAAATGTCACTGTTAAGGACCAAATCATTTTAAATTAATAATAGTAACATTTTAAGAAGAAAATATTTAATAGAACAAGTAATAGTTATACGGAATTAAACTTAATATAGTTTCCAGCATAAGTAAATATGTAAATATGTTTGTATAAATTTAAAAAAATAATGGCGGAAGGTTTTGTATGTGCCTTGTGTTGTTGAACAGTAATCACGGCGTGAAATAGCGAAATAGAGTATTACACGCCTATTCAGAAACACAAATTTATATTTATTATTATAATTTTGTTTATTCAGAAACACGGTAACTATACATTTAAACATTGTTTAAAATAAACACTACTTAAAAAATCAAGAGAGTAAAACTACGAATTGGGACACAAATTAAATTATTGTATCTGTCATATAACTGTCATAATTAGACAGGTACATATTGAAATTAAACACAAAACTGAAATTATAGATAATTTGAAGTGAATTTGCAATTTTTTATATAATGTATTACAAACGGATACAAGCAAAAATAGAAAACGGTCAGAAAATTAAAAAATATTTTTTTTATAAATAATTATGCAAAGAAACCTCGTCTGTGCCATTAATTTTTAAAAATATAAACTGCCCCAGAACCTTTTTTAAATTTGCATGTTTAAATTTCTGTTTAGTTACGATGAATACGATGAAAAAGGGCTTATGAATAAGTAAAATCCGTTTGCGTTTACTAAGAATGTATTTTGCCTATATAAATTTCGCTAAACGCTGTTTCACGTTATTCTTGTTTCAAATGTTCATTTTAAACAACTGACGTAAAATGTGGCATCAATGGACTGATTCTTCTGACGAAGAAAATAATCTAATATTAAAGGAGAACATATTTTTAAGATTTGTATAACGTAAAAAAATACATGAACAAATTATTGAATAATAAACTGCAGTAACTTTATTATGAATTTCAATACCTAATTTGTGGTTACTTTTTTAAACTTGGTAATTGGAAATAATTATGAATACCTCTTTGTGCGCTTACCCTTGCAAATCTTTTAAGCAAATACATGCTGTGGTGGGCGTAAACGACAATGTGCATTTATCTTGACCCAAACTATACGTAGATCCCAGTCTATAGGTTCCCCACACAAAGCCAAAATTTTGACTACCTGTGTCGCAATGTGTCCTAACAAAAGCGTCAGATTTGAATTTTAGCTAAAATAAATGTTTTTTATTTAACCGATGTGATTTTTATTGAATACTAAAGTACTTATACATTTTCCGATTAATTATTAAAAAAAAATCTGATGTGACCAATACAAAATCGCCCGCCATTATATTTTAAATTTTAAATACAAATACTTACATATTTACTTATGATGGAAACTGTATTAAGTTTCATTCCGTATAACTATAACTTGTTCTATTAACTATTTTCTTTTTAAAACGTTACTATTATTAATTTGACATGATTAGCTCTTTGAGAGTGACAGTTATCTGTCAGTTGTGTTTGTTTAAAGCGTAGGCTCCGGGATTTGAATTATAAATAAGTATATAAATTTATACATATAATATATAGAAAAAGTATTTATGCAAACCTGTAAAAAAATTAATAATATTTATTTTTGTAATAACATAAATCTCGGTAAAATGACATATAAAGGTATTTTTCGAAGAAAAACTAGTTTGAGCTTCAAGTAAAGTACCATTTCTGGTTATCTGATTTACACTAAAATCTAATGGCTTCTTAAATAATATGTTTGAAAGTTTACGAATATATCAAATATATTTTACACAAAAATCTGTTCAGAGCTTTAAGTAAAGTATCACTTCCGGTTTATCAATTTTAGCCAAAATCTAATATGTAGTTTCCCTTCATATGGAAGTCTTAAATACTACATTTGAAAAGTTTTGGAATATATCAAAATATACTTTGCACAAATATCTGTTCAGAGCTTCTAGAAAAGTATCACTCCCGGTTTATTAATTTTTGCTAAAATCATCTTCATTAATCACACGTTGTTTACGGGTTGTTGTTAGCACTAATATTAGATTTCAGTAAACCCTACAAAAAAATCGCACGATTTTAAAATATAAGATTTTATTAGCTAAATAATTGACGTCGGCATTTCTGGCGATGATACAGCTTGGAAAATGTTGAAGCAATAGATCAATTATTTCTCGTTCTGCAAGAACTACATGTCAATGAGGTCCATAGCAACCCCATAATTTTGATGCGGCAACGACCACCATTTACAGTTACATTTAGTAATTTTTATTCCGATTATTGGACATATTTATTCAAATTGCGAATGTATAAAAACAAGTTCATACTTTGTCGTTTTTATGGTAATGGACAAATGTTTTCAAGGAAGTTCATGTTTTGTGATCAGCCACAGTATTTAATATAAAAATCAAAGTTTGAATAGTAAATTATTTTCGAAAAGTTTATTTTTAGTTATAACGCACTAAAGATGAGAAATTAAAACGTGGTGCTAGTGCCGAGACAATGAAAAATATTAATTAAATTACAAGGTTTTTCAGATCAGATTTTCGGGTTTTAAATTGCTGTCAACCATCAACCTTAATAATTTTTAAACATCTTAATTGACAGAAGCTATTATTAACTCTTTAGCACACGCACCCGATCTGAGGGATTAAAGATAGTTAAATTTTTTATTATTTCTGTAATCACAAGTATCGTGACATAGTACCTTTCGGACATGTGATTATTTTCAGTTATGCGAGACTACTTATATTACCCATTTTATCGAATATTACGGTCTGTGGAACCAATGCATGCTATATCGTTATTAATTCTTCAGTAAGTTTCTTACTTAAAGGTATATTATTACGTTGCCTTATTTTAATGGATTATGAAAAACAAAACGAACGTTTATCGAAACATTTTCGGGAAGTACCTTTTGACATTTGTTAGACTTATGAACTCTGCGTCCCAGTGGATTTACTATAAATAATATTGGAATTATATATTTAGATAAAATACATAAATATATCATCACGGCGTGACGTATGTAACAAAAGGTTTAAGTAAAAATTAGACCTCTTTCATTAAATATAAAGATTATACAACATAGGGGCTAGATAAGAAAACGAACACTTAAATTTTGCTTTTTTACCTCTCGCTAAGAGAGGTATTGAATTCATGCTAAAAATCGCATACCCAGATTTTAGTGAATACGTACGTTTTAAGGTCCCTAGAATCCGATTATAACATTTTTACAATGATGTGTGTGTGCGTTTGTGTGTATGTGTGTGCATGTGTGTGTGTGTGTGTGTGTGTGTGTGTGTGTGTGTGTGTGTGTGTGTGTGTGTGTGTGTGTGTGGATGTTGGATCCTCGATTTCTCAAATACTATAAGACATTTTTAACTACGGATTCCTCAGTCTAACAATAATGGGAAGTGTTTATCAAGTTTTGGTAACAATTGGACAACCGGAAATAGTAGTTACAAGAAAAAAATCATCTAAATATTATTTATCGAAAATTTATGTAAATACCTATATTAAAGAACGTTTAATTCTTTATTCGATAAATATAAATTCATTGTTATATCTTCTATAGATTTAGAGATCAAGAAATGCATATAAAATAGTTTGATATAATAAATCTCAGGTCAAACTACTTCAAGGCAAGAAATTCAAATGTTTGTAATTGACACATAAAAGATGGTACAGCGTATGTCATTGGTGTGCAAACCATAGTCATAGTACTTCAAGTTAAATTTTTTGTATAAGTAAAATGGAGTACCTGAAATTTAATTTCTGGACTAGGCACATGTAAAATTTCTTGACACGGGTTTCAATATCATCCATATTGGCTAAAGTTCTATAGCTTGAGTATAATCATATTTGCGGACACCATAGGCAAAATGAAGATATGAAATTTGTAAAATAGTTATTGTTCTCTCAACATGAGGTATATAATAGCAGACACAATAATCCATAATGGAAAGCATTAGAGAATTTACTAAACGAAGTTTGAGATCAGTGGATAGGATATGTTTATATTGATATAAATATCGGAGTTTAATTCTAACTACTTGTAATTTGTTGCTTAAGTATTGTCTGAAATTAAGATCCTTATCCAAATTTATTCATAATGTTTGGTTAAAGGAACTTGTAATTAAGGTGGTATTCTCCAGAATTATATTAGGAATGGAGGAGTTGCCAATTATCAACATAAATGATTTGGTGGCATTTATTTTCAGACCATTTTCACTAACCCACGTAACGAGTTTGTCAAGGACATTGTTATTTTTTTACAATTTTCGCGGAGTTCGCTTGGATCATTGATTGCCAGAAACTGCGTTTCATTTGCATATGAGTGCACTAAACAAAAATTTAGATGGCATATCTGCTATATAAATTAGGAAAAACAATGGTCCTAGCATGGATCCTTGCTGTTGATTTTAAGGAAAACGAGTTATTTGACAGGCTGATAGAAAAAAATTTATTCGTAAAATATTTTTTTGCACCACTGAATAGCAATGTCGGAAAAGTTGTAATAATGTAGCATAGCAAGGAATAAGTCATGATCTACCATATCAAATGCCTTTGTGAAATCAATTCGAATTAAAATTATAGTTTTATCAGAGTTACAAGTTAGATTATATATTATTATATTAAATTTAGAAGGCTAGTGTTGGTAATATACCCACTCCTAAATTCAGACTTTGTAGTTGGTAGAATGTTTTTCTCTGTAACAAAAGGCATTATTTGATCATGCCATATTCTTTCTAATATTTTTGACAATGTGGAAAGTATGCTAATAGGTTGCAAATCATCATAAGTTGATGGATTACTATTTCTGCAGATTGGTTTAATAACTGTCGATTTCCAGGTGTCAGGCAAAACACCTTCTAATAAACATGTGTTAATAATATGTGTGATATAGTTAAATATTAATGGGAGCATACAATCATCTTACAAGATATTCCATCTGCTCCAATTGCATTAAATTTAAGTTTCATACAAATATTGTTTACAACACTACTGTCTTTAGTGGTAAAAGTAAAATGCTGATTATTATTACTAATATATTTGTTGTTAAGAGAATGGTTTACAATATTATGATTTATACTTGATGTATCAACTTTTTTTAAACAAATTACAACCATACTCTTCTAGCTTGCATAAAGATTCCGGTATATTAGTTTTGTTTTCTTTACTAATACCCAGGTGTCGAAGATTGTTCCACAGTTTACTAGAATTATTAATTCTGTTATCAATATCATGCTGAAAAAAAGCTTGTTTCCCGACGTATAGCTGCAATTGTTAAATTTCGCAGCTGTTTATAATATTCAAATTTAGACTGAGTTTTATATTTTTTATAATCCACGAGTGCTTTATTTCGATTCTTCTGCATGATCTTAATTACATGAGTAATCCATGGACTATAACGTTTGCTAGCTGATTGTATAAACTTATTTAATTTTTATTGATGAACCCAATTTTATCAGTAATAATATTCATATTTAAGATAACACTCTGGTTTACTTTTTCGCAATCATTACAAAAATGGTCTATTTTTTTAAATCTCTGTACATGAATCTTTTTTTGTAAAACAAGTTTTTGGTAAATTTTAAGTACAAAATATGTCATCATGATCAGAAGGATCATTACAATCAATCTTAAAAAAAAAAGTAGAACGTAACCTGTATCATTGACAAGTAAATTAACATTTATGACGCCAGTGCAGACAAAATAATCACACTGTGTACTAAACTCAGTGAAAAGTGAATCATGTATTGATAAAAATAAATAAATAAATATATCATCACGGCTTATTACCCATTGCTGGGTGTGCCAATCTGCTAATATTGATAATTCTTTGTAAAATTCAGATTGTGGATTGTAGGTCACTCCGAACTAATTTTATAATAATTATGAAAGGTACATTAAATCCACAGGTGCTGTATATTATTTTTAACAACACAGGATGTATCTAAAATTTTGAAGCAAATACTGTCTCGTACATATAATGCTACGCCTCTACCACGTTTATCAGATTTTTCTAAACTAATAAGATTGTAACCAGTGATGGCAAATAAATGTGTTGGGGAAGATTCACTTATCCGCGTTTCAGTTAAGGCAATGGCATCGAAATCGTGTTCATAAAGTAATTCAGTGAATTTTAAAAAACAAGAATTCAAAGACTACATACCATTGAGCTAATGTAAACGTCCTCTCACTGTCGGGTTTCATGACATGAGAATATCGAACAGGTGATTTTGACATGTAAACAAAAAATATAAAAACATACAAACAAATAATAAATAACAATAATTTACAAGTAAAGAGTAATCAGCTCAAGGTAACTGTAGAGTTCATTGACATGTTCGTGTTTAAGCCGTGTTGATTCATTCGGAATTGACAATGAGTATGGATAGAATATTGCACAACTATTAAAATCTCACAACTAATGCAAAAGAGTACATATATGATAATCAAAGGCAAGAGTAGCATTTTAATGTTAATATTATTGAGGTATTTTGTCAAAATCTTTACTTTTAGTAATATAGTATTTATAATTTTTGCATTTTCTTATAATACTCGTATTGAAAATAATGCGTCCGTCCACTGTCCATACATTTTTGTAGAAATACTGCTACCTTCAAAAGCGACAGTCGTGATTTTGTTAGGTCTTCTCGTACAGTAATTCCAGTCTCAGAGCTTTTTCTTTTCTTGGAATACTTTCTGACGTGCGCGGTAGCTAATGAATTTAATTCTTACGGGCCGGGGTGCCTAAGCTGTGAAAACGATCTATATCACTAACAAGGATGTTAATATCCAATTTATCACGAAAAAAATTTACTACACTATTTTCAACACACTCATTTTTATACTCAGGAAGTCCGAATATGCGAATGTTGTTGCGCCGCGTGTATTGTTCAAGATCATCCACATTATTCTCGTGAATCACACAAGTGTCTTTCAGATTTCGATTTTCTTGCTTCAGATTGTTAAGTTTACTGTTCAACGCACTTATTTTTTTACTAAATACTTCTTGCATTACCGTGGTCAGTTGTTCAACAATGACGTTGATGAAGTCTTAATTTTCAGTCAGTTTCAGTAGTGACGCAGAAATCATAGCAGTTACCATATTTTTATCAGCTTCAGAAAGCATTTTGATTATTGCAATACAAAAACCGATGAAAATCACAAAATTATAAATTTTAAATGCAAAACTATAAATTTCACAGCAGGAACACATAAATACGTCTAGCTTAGAAGAAAGTTTTATAGCAGATAAGGGGTTGTTCCTATAAACTAAGGAAATAATAAATATAATTTTACAACAGTGATAGGGGACCATTATCTTCAATGCGACGGAGTTTTGTAATACACTGTCTCATTTATCTCTGGACGATATTAAATCAACTTCCCAGATCGTCAGAAATATTCTTACTTGGAACTGCTGTTCGTTTTGGTATTCCTAGCCATTATTGTATAACTTTTCTACTAAGAAATGCCCAAAAGCTTTGAATCAGTCGCGCCTGAGCAAATTTGGGGGATTATACGCTTTTTGTCTACAAAATGTTGGCTTTATAATTCTCTGCAGCATCTAGTGATTCGCTCAAGCTGGACCGCAGTCTATTTGGTTCCATTATTTGCTTTTCGAAAGTTTAAATCATTTCTGACCAAAGTTATGCTAAAAATCATTTTTAAAATTCTAAATTATCGAGTTAATTTGTACGATGACGTTCTAACTTTGTCTTGAGCACTGTGAATGAGTCGCTCAATTTGGGGGCAAAAGTTCGGGTCGCCCACTTTTTGGTAAATTAATAAATACTGCACCTTCTTCACATTTCCGTATAGTTTAGTAAATAGTCGTCTGTCCAATATTTTGATCCCCAAAAACATTAACAATTTCAGTTTTCGGCTATCTGTACAACTAGATAGATTTGCGTATTTCACGCTTGTATAACATCTTTCAAAACTTTTTCTGAAAATTTTAATATGGCATATTATAAAACAACTATTGTCTATTTATTATGTCCAGTGACAGTTAGATTAGACCTTATTTAGTAATAAAAGTTGGAGCGTCAATTTTTTTCTCAAATCTTCTATTACATACATTATTACCTTTTGCTGAATGTTCCAATCCAATCTGTTTTGTACTTAGATATCAGTAACAATGAAGACATATTTGTACCGTTTGGGTATTTACCAAGCCTCACGGGTTCTCATTGTTATCTGTTTCTTTTGTAACTATTAACCTTGTTATAAGTGGTATTTATAATTAATACCCCCAAAAAAATAATTTTATTCTTTTTTGAAATATTGATGTTAACAGAATATATAAAAATAGGTACCTACATGTAATGGATTTAAAAAGGATGCATTGCTTCATAATTTATAATAATTCAAACATAATTCACAGTTAATTTATAATTCTTTTCCATAATTACAGGGGCTTATTTTGTCGTATTTTAGCCGAATGGCCTCTCAGACCGGTGCGTGAGCTTATGTGTCAAAATTTAGTGCGTGTTCTAGAGGGTTAATATTTGACAATAATTAATCAGCAATATTATAATTCGCGTTGTGTAATCATTCCAAGCGACGAGGCGCATTTTTAGCTGCACGGTTTTGTGAACATATTAAATTTCCGTATATGCACATAAAGCGCTCATTGTAGCCAGAAAAATTCACTGTTCGGTACGAATTGTGGGCTATAAATTCTCTTGATGTGTACCACAAAATAAAGTAAATATAGAAATAAAATAAAACAGACAAACAAATGTACTTTCTAAACAATTTTGATGGTATTCACCATCAGAGATATACAATATATATTACATAGGGTGTTTTTTTTATCAGGGCCACCATTGGTTGCCAAAGTTGCCATATTAGGAGGCCATTTTAGTAGTGTATTTGTTTTTGCAAAAATATGTGCATAGATCACTAGATAATGACGGAAAACTGATTTTAGTCATTTTTTTTCTTTTTCAAATAACTCTTAAAATATCAGTTATCGAGAAAAATGTTTCAAATGAAAATATCACAATATTATATTGTCCCTCCAGTGGCGTTCAAAAGTATTTTTTCTATTGGTAAATTTTTGAGATATAGCGTACAATTTTTTTAAATGGAATGCATATTTGATTTTTACTCTATAAATATTCAATTTTTTTTCTCTTTTCAAGGATATGTTAATGTGTTTCGTGTACGTTTTATCCTCAAAATTTAATTTTTCACGTTATTTTACCTCAATTATATTAATATCTCCCAAAAACCATTATTATTATTATTAGTTTTATTATTATTATTATTATTATTATTATTATTGTTAATTATACTTTATTTGATTAATATAATTCATTTTATGACTTTCTCACTCGATATTTTCATTCTAAACTCATACTTACAAATTGGACTATAATTTGTCAATGGCGAAATGATAGAAAATACTTTTTTACCAAAAAAATTAACTTAATTGATTTTGTGTGTAATTTTTTTAATGAAATAACTTATTTAAATAAAAGTAGTATTTCTAAATAGAAATCTTACCAAAAGCTTTATTTTTTCATGAAACATAATAACATTATAACGTTGAAAAGAAAAAAAAATGGAAAAACTTACATGGTAAAAATCAAATATGCATTTCATTTAAAAAAATTGTAATTTGTGCTATATCTCAAAAATTTACTAATAAAGAAAATATTTCAGTACGTTACTATATAGATTACATTTTTATTTGAAATGTTTTTCTCGATAACTGATAGTTAAGGAGTTATTTGAAAAACAAGAAAACCAAAAACAGTTTTTACAGCGTTATTCTGTAAACGAAGTCATTGTTACTCCTTCTCCGCGCTATGCCTAGAAAAGGGTTAAACTTATAAAAAAAATAAATATAATAAATCTTGTTGATAATAATGTTTTCTAAAACATACATACTAGCCTTTATACCATGCATATGCGGCCAGTTATTCGCGAAAAATCAACTTTGGTGACCTTTGAATATAAATATTTCGGATTACCCTGCTGATATTTTATTTTTTAAAACCCAGTGTAAAAATATAACGTCGTGAAGAACAGGTAGCATATTTATTATTAGCTATATTAATAAACCTCAGGACTTTATTGGGAGTATTAATTTAATTTAATTTTTTTTTGTTTATAAATAAATATCTTCAGTATTCTAAGAATTTTTACGAAGATAATATACATACATACATACATTACATGCATATATACATAAAATCACGCATTTCCCACTTACTGGGTTAGCACAAACCCGAAACAGTAATAATAGTAATAATATCAACCATAAAAATAATCACTCTCTCCTGCAACAACATTCTTATTAATCGCACATTATACAACAAATATTCCTCACTCTGAACGTATTAAAGTGACCGATTTTCGGTAGCGAAATACCGCATCCGGACCATAATAATAGTTACGAAACAATCTTCCTTCGCTACACATTCCTGTCTAAGCACACTTCTTTCGCCTCGGCCACATAAATAATCGTATTCATACACGCTCTTCTTCTCTTCCCACTCGGAAATTTTCTCTTTAAGCACCTTGTCAACCACATCCATCCACTTACACAATGGACGGCCACGCAATCGAACACAGATATATACACTTTACAAGCCGTTCACTCTTTATTCTCTCTACATGACCAAACCATCTCAACTGGCTCATTCCAACTCTCTAAACAATATTCTTTCTAACCATACATTCTTCATATACCAAATGATTCCTCCCGCGATCCCGTCTTACATATCCACATGCACTACGTAAATACCTCATTTCCACGGCAGTCACTCTATTTTTATGCTTTTCCGTCCTTGCTCAACATTCGCTTCCATACATCAAACAGGTACTAGCACTCCATTATATAATATAATATTATATTATATATAGGTACATAGTAGAATGGAGATAAATTATCCATGAAGCCATAAGCCTCCAAGACTTGTAGAGCTATCGTATTATATAGGTATATAAATATATTTAATACTTACAAAATAATCGACAGAATGTCCGTCGTCGTGCCCTAATGGAAGAGCAGTTATTGTTGCAACTAAGACAATTAACGTGATAATCTGAACAAAGAAAAATACAATAATATAAATTTATATATTTTTATTTAGTAATATTGTATAATAAAATATATACCTATGGTTTTGGTTAGAAGTTTGCAATAAATTTTATTGATTGTATAAATTGTGGATTTAATATATGAGTATAATAATAAATGAATATATTGTAGCCCAATTATATATAATTTATTCTAAAATAATGTTTTAAATGTAAAATAATTGCTCAAGATGTACATATTAGGACAATGAATAAACATGTAAGAGTTTTCTTCTGGGAAAACTTTATAAATATTAATTATATCCAAATGGAGTACAACTAAATGAAGTAAATGACACTTACTTTAGCGAACATTTTCACACGTGTGCACACCAATCCCTGAATGCACTGACACAAAGAGAAGATTATTTCCTTTTTATACCTCAGCTTGCTCTCTCTACGGTTATAAAAAACGACAATCGCATTACGTTACTAGTAAATTTAGTAATTTGAAAGCGATATTCCGGCCATTTTCCGCCATATTGGAGCATACATATGCATAAATACAGCACATGTACATTTCTACGTCAATGAATGTGTCAGTTTGCCAGTGTGTTGTGTTTCACTTCCTATGTTGCCTTAGGCGACGAAGGATGTCGAAGCCGCTGTTGGCAGACTAACGGATGCGAGCTAGAGAGATCTTTCATTAATTGGATGTTTATGTAACCTTTCTGATCAAAACATTACTTACTTTTGCACACATATGTATATTGCTGCAACATTTTGGATGATAAACAGATAATAAAATCAGGAAGATACCATCATGATTTTCTTGTTCGTTACACTTTCCCTTGTTTCTTATTTGTTTTATTTGTTTACATTGCAGGTCAGTAATTCTTAGATTTAATATTACTTGCTCATGTACAGTACACTGCTTATGTAACTCTAGGCATATATTAGTGACATTTAGGAAAGGCTACGTCTTCAAATAAAAAAATGAATGATATAGGAGTATAAGTATAGAAAAATGTGTGTTAATTCCCGTATTCTTTTGACGTAGCCCATCTCTATCTCACAAATAGGATTTTATAAAAAGTTCGTACGTTTGATTTTAAACTAATATTTTGAAACTACAGAACAATTGCTCAGTTTAATTTAAGTACTTAAAACCAAAAAATATGATAATAAATAACTATTAAAACTTTTAAACTAATAAAAAAAATCATATTTGTAGCTCTTAAATCTATTTACTGTTTTACGTCACTTTATCATTATTATTATTTTTTTCACTCAACCGATTTTACTTATTATACTCGTATATACGAGTACATATTCAATATCATACTTGCTGTTTTTAGGGAATTAATAATTAGGACGTATCGCCAATCATCGTTTCGTTTAATCTTGCCTTAATTTCATAATCTCTTTTGAAATGCAATGAAAATTAAGCGAATTAAAGAAAATGGACATAATGTATATCATAAAGAGCTTTGTCAAATGGTGTATGAATACAACAAAAAATCAATTTGACTTTTTATGTATGAAATAGTTATTAAAACAGATTGCCGTTCCAAATCAGTAGATTGAATTGCAAAAATTGTAACATACGTATCTTTTTACCTCTCGTCATACCAAAGGTAAGAGAGGTAATGTTTTAGGCACAAAAATTCGAATCAGTGAATATGTACGAATTAGGGTCCCCATAACACGTTTTTACAATTTTTGCGGCGTGTGTGTGAGAGAGAGCGTGTGCTTGTGAGTGCGCGGGTGCGCGCGTGCGCTTGAGCGTGTGCGCCTGCGTGCGTGTGTGTGTGCGTGACGATATTTCCACTACGATAACTCTTATAAAAAAACCTCCAAAAATTTAAATTTTCCGAATTTAAGCTTTCTGTATTCACATAAAGAAATGAATAGATTTTGGGTAAAATTGGACCACCCGAAGTAATACTTTACTGAAGCCCAAAACATTTTTAATAAAAAACTATATTAAAATATAATCCTAAACTATTAATTTTAGTATTTAATAGTATTATATCAAGGGGAACAACATATTAGATTGTGGCTATTATTGATAAACTGGAAGTGATACTTTACTTGAAGCTCTGAAGAGATTTTCGTGAAAAATATGATATATTCCAAAACTTTTCAAATTTAGTATTTGAGACTTTTATATAAAGGGAAAAACATATTAGATTTTAGCTAAAATTGATAAACCGGAAGTCATACTTTACTTGTAGCTCTGAATAGATTTTCATGAAAATTATGATATATTCTAAAACTTTTAAAGTTTGGGATTTAATACTTTTATATAAAGATGAACAACATACTAAATTTCGGTTAAAATTGATAAACCGGAAGTGATACTTTACTTGAAGCTCTGAACACGTTTTCGTGAAAAATATGTTTATATATTCCAAAGCATATCACTTTTAGTATTTAAGACTTCTATGCGAACGGGAAAAACTTATTAGATTTTAGCTAAAATTGATAAACTGGAAATGATACTTTTCTTTAAGTTCGAAACAGATTTTCGTAAAAAATATATTGATATATTTTAAAACTTTTTTAATATTTGATACTTTTGTATGAAGGGGAACAATATATTAGATTTTGGCTAAAATTGATAAACCAGTAGTGATACTTTTTTCTTGAAGCTCTAAACAGTTTCGTGAAATATATTAAATTATGTTATAATCCAAAACTTTTCAAATTTGATATGTAATACTTTTATATTATTGAGAACGATATATTAGATTATTTCTAAAATTGATAAACCAGAAATTGTACTTAATGCCATAAATACTAATAAACATATTTTCTAGAAAATATATATTAAAATATGATCCAAAACTTCTCAAATATTTTATTTAAAACTCGTATATAATTTTAAACAACATCAACTGGAAGTGATTCTATACTTAAAGCTGATAACTATTTTAAACAGGGAATTGGCGAGAGGTCATGTGCTGGCCACAATATATTTTTTATTGTGTAATTCGAATAAGTTTCGTTTTTAGTATTATGAAATATAACTTTCAGTTCAAATTTTCGCATATATCGAGATATATATATATATATATATATATATATATAATGATTGGTCCTAGCAAAAATATCTTTATACACAAAATTAAAGCTGACAAAATTCGGCATAAAATAGTTCCTATACATTTTTTTTCTTATGTTTGCATTTTTATTCATATAATAATAGTATTCGATAAATTTATATATATATATATATATATATATATATATATATATATATATATATATATATATATATATATATATATATATATATATATCTATAACGTGATAAAAATCGCATATCGAAATTTTGGTAAATGACCACGTTTAATATATATATATATATATATATATATATATATATATATATATATATATATATATACCGTGTGTCTATCTTAAAGGTGTACATAGGAGATTAACATGGGAAATCAGTTTTTTGCAATTTCCTGCTCGCCTAATTATTTTAAGTAAAAACGCGTCAAATAAAAGTTTTAGGGCATAAAATTCTGCATATAAATCAATAAACAGAATTACCTTTACATACTTTGTAACGACAGAAATTAAATATGAAAATTTCGAAAATTACGTTGAAAATATCGACAGCCATGCAATTGAACAAAAAATAAATAAATGCTTGACGTTTTATCAAATTGTCAGAAACGTCAAATAAGTTAACTTACGTTGTGACAGATAAAACGTCAAGCATTTATTTATTTTTTGTTCAATTTCATGGCTATTGATATTTTCAAGGTGCTTTTCGACATTTTCATATTTAATTTCTGTCGTTACAAAGCATGTAAAGGTAATTTTGTTTATTGATTTAGATGCAGAATTTTATGCCCTAAAACTTTTATTTCACGCGTTTTTGCTTAAAATTATTAGGCGAGCAGGAAATTGCCAAAAACTGATTTCCCATGTTAATCTCCTATGTACACCTTTAATACAGACACACGTTATATATATATATATATACATATATATATATATATATATATATATATATATATATATATATATATATATATATATATATATATATATATGTATGTATGTAGTAGCTACTAAAAAACATATAAATAAAAGTAACTACTACCTCCGGCGTGGCAGACCACTCTGCTGCCGCGCCTTGTAAAAAGAAAGGAAGAACTCTTAAATTATAAAAAATATAAAATACACAAAATACCAAAACGTCAATTTATTAATTTCGGGAGGGCCATGTAGCAGCAGTCTAGATAATAGGCGAGTCTGCTACATTACCCCCTTCCCAGGAAAAAAAAAACAAACGATTCAAGACGATACAATAATAAATTAATAAATAGCAGCAGGATGACGTTTCTATTCATTTATTCATATGGTACGGTGGTTGCAGTCATTGTTTCGAATACAATAAAGGCATCTATTATGTGTAAGCCGGCTTAAGTCTATTAATGGTAACTGTGTCTCCTTTGCCTTGAACATCTATTGTGAAGAATTTTTCATTCCTGTTGATAACTTTGTATGGTCCGTTGTAAAAGGGTTGTAAAGGTTTTTTAATGCCATCGAACCGAATGTATACGTGAGATGTTTTGAAGAGGTCGGGATGTACTCGTACATAGTATTTTTTGTTTGATGGTTTAGAAGGAACAGCTTTTATTTTAGTCATGTTATGTTTTAGATTTTGTAGAAAGGAGGGTAAGTTTACCTTTTTATTTTTTTTCTACGCAATCAACTGTCAATTCACCTGGTAAACGCAAATTTGGGCCGTAGACTAATTCTGCCGGGCTACATATATATATATATATATATATATATATATATATATATATATATATATATATATATATATATACCGGGTGGCGCTCGAAACCCGTTACATAGGCATTTAACATGGGAAAACCGTTTCTCCTAGCGCGTTGCTCCCCAAATTATTTTAGAAAAAAAATCTTCAAATTAAAGTTGTAGAATATAAAATTCTACATGTAAATCAGTAAACAAAATTCATTTAGTATGTTTAGTAACTCCAGAAATTGAATACGAAAAATTTAAAAATTTCAGTTTCATAGTGCTAGCCATGGAATTAAAACAAAAAAGACAAACAAATGTGATGATTTAAATGCCAAATATTGTTATTTTTTGTCAAGAAAAATGTGTATTTGAACTGTATTGAAGAATTAAATTATTATTCTGCTTAAGAATTTTATGTCGCGATGTGATAGTTTTATTAAATAATAAAAAGTAAATTAAATATTATGACAGATAAACACACGTTTGTTTGTTAAGCTTTTTGTTAATTCCATGGCTATCACTACTTTTGAGTAGATTTTCGACATTTTCATACCTAATTTCTGCTGTTACAAAGCATGCAAAATTAATTTTTCCTATTGATTCAGATGCAAAATTTTATGTTCTACAACTTTTATTTGAAGATTTTTTTTCTAAAACAATTTGGGGAGCAACCAGCTAGGAAAAACGGTTTTCCCATGTTAAATGCCTATGTAACGGATTCCAAGCGCCACCCGGTATATATATATATACATATATATATATATATATATATATATATATTGCTATACTGCTGCTGATAATTGTTGCACTTTATCAAAATTTTATAAATTTTTAAAAGATAATTTTATACGCTACAACTGTGTTTCTGATCACTCTTGCTCTAAGTATAACGGTTTGAAAGTACATAACATTTATATGCGGCCGGCTGACGCGAGCGTGCAGCTGTGTATACAAATAGAGATATAAGCTTAATTATAAGCGCTTGTCTTGCCTTCTGCCCTGAACGTTAGTGGAAATGTTCTACAGTTTTCTAGAATAATGAAGAACTATGTAAGGCGACGCAGCTCTTTGCATGCAGTTAAGTTCAGTTAGTGAGTTTAATTAGTTCTGTCCAATCCAGCCAGTCTAGTCGAAATATATAATTAATGATAGAAATAATTAGTGATATAAACATTGTGTAAATAACTACCGCGTCGTGTTAATTATTTAAATAAATAAATAATCTTAATGTGTATTTATTAATATTCATAGTCTTAAATTATCGTTTATATTTGTTTAATCATAGTGACCGTTAATTTTCTTAATAATTATTTATCGTTTAAGATTTTTTATTTTAATTCATATATAAAACTCCCGAATACAGAAAATGGCGACTAAACTATTAAATTAAGTGAACTGAAAGTAAGTGATCTCAAGACAGAACTGGAAAAACGAAATTTGGATACTATAGGAAAGTAGTTAGTGCTTCAAGAAAGACATCGGTAAGCATTAACCGATTCTGGCGAAAATTCTGACGATTACTTATTCGGCGTATCCGACATTGGTAAACTTATTAATTAAAACAGAAAATATAAAAATGTAGAACACCAAAAGAAGAATTAACAGAAATTCCTGAACATTGAACAAAATATGATAGAAAATTTTTGAATTCTGGAGCAAACGTTTGAACAAAACTTCGAGAAAAGTTTTAATAAAGTAGAAAAAGTTTCCAAAACAATAAAAGAAGAAATAATAAAGTATTCTGGAACAATAGACTAAAAATTAGAAGAAAATTATAAAAGTTAACATCTCATAAAATTCCGAACACGTTAATCAATCAAATATCAACATCGTTTCAAGAATTGGCCGCCCACCAGAGAATCAAGGCAAAAAATTAATTATAAAGAGTTTGAAGACGTGTTCCAACTTGACAAGAAAGCCAAGGAAGAACTAATGTAGTTCACCATAAAATAGACACCGGAGAAGCAAGGCCTACCTGCCAACCAGCAAGAAGACTGTCATTGACGAAGCGTGAGAAAGCGGAAAGAATTATTGAAAACATGAAGATGGAAGTAGTGATCGAACTTTCAAGTAGTCTATAGGCATCACCAGTAGTGTCAGTGAAAAATAAGTATGGCTCTTCACGTTTTTGCGGCGATTGCCGTCAACGTGACGAAAAGAGAAAGTTACCCGCTACCTCGAATAGACAATATACTGGACACTTTAGATGGATCGAAGATTTTCTCTACTCTGGATCTAAAGAACGGATATTGGCAAGTAGATTTGAATTCAAAAGATAAAGAGAAGACAGCCTTCACCATCGATAAAGGACTCTGGCAATTTACTGTAATGCCATTTGGCACTTGGCCACGTGGCTTCTGGTATGTGTATTGCAGTTGACCCGGAGAAAATAAGGGCTGTCAGAGATTGGCCAGTACCTTGAGACAATCACGAACTTGGTTTATATACTTACTATCGACGATATATACCTGGATTTGCCAACATAGATAAGTTACTAACAAGTCTTACCAAAGAAGAGAGATGATTCCTAAGGAAGTGCACCTGTCCTAAGTTATCCCTTACCCGAAGGAGAGTTCAGTCTAGTTTCAGATGCCAGCAACGTTGGAATTAATAGCGTTATTTCCCAGAAACAAAACAGCCATGTAAAGGTTTTTGTCTACTTTACTAAGACCTTGTCAAAGCCGGAAAGGAATTATTTCGTTACAAGAAAAGAACTTTTGGCCGTCGTGAAATCTATAGAACATGTCTACAAATATTTGAACAAATATATATATATATATATATATATTTTTTTGATAAGAACAAACCATGCTGCTTTAAAATGGTTGCTACAATTCAGGAACCCTTAAGGCCAGGTGGCCATCGTAATGCTGACGCCTTGTCCAAAAGGCTATACTCAGATTAATGCAAGCATTGTAGTCGACTGGAAGAAAACATCTTACCATCGCCAGCACAACAGTAGTCGATGGTAATTGGTAGCACAATGGACTACGCACAAGCCAAGAAAATGACACGACTTTGAAAATTATACTGGAATGGAAAGCAAAAGAGAGCAAACTAGTATGGGAAGATGTTGCACCGCACTCACAGAGTGTAAAATCTTACTGAGCGAAATTGGATTCCATGGTGGTTGAGTAAAGTGTGTGGTAGAAAATATTTATGGAACTGAGAAGAGAATTCAGTTGGCTGCTCCTAAGGAATCAGGAAGAGGCCGTTTTGGAATTATCAGAACTGTAAAAAGATTGCGCCAGCGGTTTTACTGGGTTAATTGCAAGGAAGACTTTAAAGACTGGTGCAAGAAACGCGTAGTTCACGCTGGAAGTAACCGGCCAAATAGACGACGAAAAGCTGCAATGTAAAAATACAACATTGGCAATCCATTTGAGTGCATTGCGATGACGGGACCGGACCATTTTCAGAAACTGATAACATGGCGAAATTAGATTTTTTGAAAACCTAATAATTCTCGAGATATAACACAAACATGATTTTTTAAATGGGAACCTTTGTTGAAAATAGTCTCGTCTTTTTGCTTAATTTATAAGATTTTCAATTATATATAACAAGTCTACATTCTTTTGTTTTAAACATTAATGAAAGACGAATTATTAATTTATTGGGGTAAAAATATTAGAAATTATTAAGAAACAAATGAAAAAATCTATTACAGATTATTATTTGCATATTTCTAATAGTATTTGTTTCAATTTGACTCAGTTTTTTAATTTATTTACTTTAAAGCATATTAAACCATTTTGATCGGATTGTGTCAAAGCGAACTGTAACGTCGATAAATAGTAATTTATCTAACCCGCAAATAAAAGGTTAATAATAATTTTGAGAACATAATTAATAGATATAGAATCAAAATAAACAAATAATGATCTGTAATAGAATTTTTTCATTTGTTTCTTAATAATTTCCAATATTATCATCGTAATAAATTAATAATTCGTCTTTAATTAATATTTAAAACAAAAGAATGTAGATTTGTTAAATATAATTAAAAATCTTATAAATTAAGCAAAAAGCAAACAAACAAGTTTGTGTTATATGTCGAGAATTATTAAGTTTTCAAAAATCTAATAACGCCATTTTATTCTATCAAAAAAACGGTAAAATTTTTGCAAAAACAATTTTTCTCTATCATAATAAATAAGATATGATATATTTTCAAAATGAGCGAAAACGAGTTTTTGCCTTTAGCTCAGAAACAAAAGAAGATCAAAATTCCAGTTGCGACTATTAAACTTTTCTGGAAAAGTTGACCCTGCAATGCGCAAATGGCTTTGATCTATCAATAATATTTCCCGAGATACCTTTAAAAACATCAAAAAAGAGACACCTGTACATATTAAGACCCGTCCATATACGGGGTGAGTCTGGGAAGACGCCCCCCCCCCTTTAACTTTTTTATTATAAGTAATAAAAAAATGGCTCATATAAAAGTTTTATTATTTTACATATACTATTTTTTTATAAAGTCAGGTTTACAAGATACGACTATCAACTTTTATTTTTCAAATGGTAACCTATAATTATTCTTTTCTCTTTTCAACACTGTATTATTTTTTATTAATGTATTTGAAAAATTTCGAGAAAAATGAGATAATTTAGAAATATTAGAAATAATTTTTAAACAAATATTATAGGTGGCTATGTGAAAATAAACAAAATGTAACAGTGCTATACAACTTAGCAAACTAAAACAACAAATTTAGTAACAAAAACAACTTAAAACAAATGTTCAAAATTACGACCATGTTCTGTAATACAAAAATTCAAGCGTTGAACGTAATGTGTTCGAACATCTGTCAGCATGTTTCGCGAAATATTCTGAAAAGCATTTCGAATACGTTCTTTCATGTCTTCTACATCTGTAGGTATCTTCTGATAGACAAGATCTTTGACGTATCCCCAAAGAAAAAAATCCATAGGCGTAAGATCAGGAGATCCTTCTCAGTGTTCTTAAACTCGGTTGCCGACGTCTAGGAAACCGCTCCCGGTAAATTCTTTTTACTCTTCTTATGATTTCAGTCGATTCACCAATTATTAGAATCATATCAATTAATTCATTCTTCGTAAACATTTCAAAATGTTTTTTTTTTGTTTACAAAATTAGTTAAATTAAATAACAAACAAATAGATACTTTTTAACATTAATTTAATTGGTTTACATTGTTACGTTTTGTTTATTTTCACATAGCCACCTATAATATTTGTTTAGAAATTATTTCTAATATTTCTAAATTATCTCATTTTTCTCATATTTTTCAAATACATTAATAAAAAATAATACATCGTTGAAAAGATTAAAAAATGGCGGTTTCAATTTTATTAAAATAATTATAGGTTGCCATTTGAAAAATAGAAGTTGATAGTCGTATCTTGTAAACCTGACTTTATAAAAAATATCTATATCTGTCATCAAATAGTATATGTAAAATAATAAAACTTTTATATGAGCCATTTTTTTCTATTACTTATAATAAAAAAGTTAAAGGGGGGGGGGGCGTCTTCCCAGACACACTCTGTATACTATATAATGCGGCAATAAAATTAAGTTTTGTAACATGTTACAGAAACTTCAACAAAATATAGCAAAATTTTGTGTTTATGATAATGTTATAGGTATGTTATCGCTTTAGGAGGGGTAAAAATCAAAGAATGTTATAAAATTGACTTGTTATAACAGGTCTGCACTAAAATCATTGTTTAATAACATTTTAATAAATTTCAGTAAACTGGGTGTGTGATTGTACAATTTCTTTGGTTATCCCCACGTGTAAGCAAATAAATGTAGCGGTTAAAGGTATCTGACATTCTACTTATAGACTTATTTAAAATAGGAGGCGTGGAACATGAAAACAAAGATTTTAAGAATCGCCAGTGCTAACATGATTCTTGGTGCGATATTCCACAGAGTAATGTTAGATTTTCATGTTACCTGTAGAAAGAAGTTATAAGCAGATGTGGACGCCCTGAAGTTGTATAACAATATTAAAAAATCTGATGGGGCCAGCACATTACCGTCAGTCAGTTCCATTAATTTTGTACAAATTCCATACAAAAAGTTTTTTGCACAAGATTCCATATTTCAAGTACATTACCTTCTGTCAGTTTTATGTATTTTGTACAAATTCCATACAGAAAGTTTCATGTACATGCATAGCTATCTGCTTTATGAAATTTAATTTCTCTATATATAGCTTGTTGGTTGTATCTTATTTCTTATTTCAAATGTATTAAATATACGTATTTTAGGCTGATGCTGGCAGTTTTGACTGCCGAAACGTCTTCATATTATTCGATCCTGATAGCCAATGATGTAAAGTGTTTTCGTAAAATGTACAACATGTATTTTTAACATAACCATTAAATAACATGTATTACAAGATGTTATACAGAGTGGATGGACCTTGGTGATACTTACAAGTTAACAAGTGATGTATATTTTATAAATAATTACGTAATTCACTTGATATCTTGTGCAATATCCTATTTCATATACATAAATTAGACTATTTAAACTTGTGTATATATGCGTTCCAATGAAATCACTCATTCTTTGGGTTTTATTGATAATTATGGAGATCACCTTTCATCATAATTAATTTTTCTAATGATTATACAATTATAATTCAGTGTTAATATAATAATTACTGTCATTATTTTTAATGATAATTAGTTTCTTTTTATCTCCTGTAATACCGTAGGTAAGGGAGGTAATGTAATTCGATGGTGAGTTTTTAGTAAATATGCACGAATTAGGGTCCCCACAACACGTTTTTACTATTTTTAAGATGATGTCTGTGTGTGTGTGTGTGTGTGTGTGTGTGTGTGTGTGTGTGTGTGTGTGTGTGTGTGTGTGTGTGTGTGCGTGTGTGTGTGTGTGTATGTGTGTGTGTGTGTGTGTGTGTGTGTGTGTGTGTGTGTGTGTGTGTATGTGTGTGTGTGTGTGTGTGTGTTTGTGTGTGTGTGTGTGTGTGTGTGTGTGTGTGCGTGTGCGTGTGCGTGTGCGTGTGTGTGTGTGTGTCGATTTTTTCGTCCACGATAACTCTTATAACAAACTTCCAAATATATCTATTTTCTGTATTTAAGCTTCCTGCATTCATATAACGAGTTGATTAGATTTTGGGTAAAATTGGATAAATGGACGTGATACTTTACTTGAAGTCCATAACAGTTTTTAATGAAAAACTATATTAATATATAATCCAAAACTTTTCAATATTACTATTTAAGACTTTTGTATCATAGAAAATAATATATTAGATTTTGGCTAACATTAATCAACCAGAAGTGATACTTTACTTAAAGCTCTGAACAGACTCTCGTGAAAAATATATTATGATATACTACAAAATTTGTCAAATTTAGCATTTACGACTTTTATATGAAGTAAAAGAACATATTAGATTTTTAATACAATTGATAAACCGGAAGTGATACTTTACAAGAAGCTCTGAACAGATTTTTGTGAAAAATATATTATGATATATTCCAAAACGTGTAAAATTTAGTATTTAAGACTTTTATATAACGAGAAGCAACATATGATATATTGGATAAAATTGATAAATCGGAAGTAGTACTTTATTTGAAGCTCTGAACAGATTTTTGTGAAAAATAAATTGATACAATCCAAAACTATTTAAATTTGGTATTTAAGACTTTTATATTAATGAGAACAACAAATTAGATGTTTTCTAAAATTGGTAAACCGGAAGTACTATTTTACAGGAAGCTATAAACAGATTTTCTTGAAAAAATATATTAAAATATGATCCAAAACTTCTCAAATTTGGTATTTAAAACACGTGTATAATTTGAAACAACATTAGATTTTGACTATACCTATATGATAAACCGGAAGTACTTAATTTGGAGCTCTTAACAGATTTTCGAGGAAAAACAATATAATCCAAAATTTGTTATTGCAGTCTTTTCTATTTATTGGAACAACAAATTAGATTTTGTTAAAGAACGATCAACCGGAAGTGATACTTTACTTAATGTTCATTGCTATTTCAAACATGGAATTGACGGGAGGTCATGTGTTGTCCACATCAGATTTGTTCAATACAATATACAGGCTGTTAAGCGGGCCATATGCCTTTAACATGGGAAATCAGTTGTTCATTGCGCAAATATAACCAATTAATTTTTGACAAAAATTTTTCAAATACAAGTTATAGATAATTAAATTCAACGCCAAAATCACTAAACGTATTTAATTTTGCACGTTTTGTAATCTGTAAAATCGAATTCGAAATTGTGTAAATAATGCTCATTTGTAGCGATAGCCATGGAATAGACACAAAATTACTGTAACAGGAAACGGTTACCGCCGCCATTGCCGCTGCGCTGAGCTTGTGTCTAAATTTAGCGATAACATAATCGCTCGAGCAACCTGACTGCGTAAACAAACGTGTCCCAACCTGTTTAAATATTTCGGTGACGTGATCTATTGTATTCGATGTTTTTATCGCGAAGAATGTTCTAATAATTTCTCGAACAGACACCGGAGTATATAAATCTCGTTCAGGAAGGCATTCGGCATTCTGATATAAACAAGCGTCGTGAAATGAATAGTTCGTTATATAAACAGGTAGTTGACGGGTGATGGAAGTAAATAATGTAGTTATATAAATAAAAAAATAAATAAGGCAAATAAATATTGCTTAAATAAATAATCTTAGTGTTTAAGTGTTTTATAATATGCTTCACTCTTCACTTCACTCAAATAAATAAAACGTTACTTTACAAAGAAATGCGTATTTTTGAACTCAGAAATACGGTTTTCAAATAAAAGTTGCGGATGATTTAATTTTGCATTTAATTCACAACATATTTTTAAAATATAAAATTTTATTATTTTTTTCACATTTTATAACCCATAAAATAAAATTTTTGAATAGTACAAAAGATATGAATTTCATTGTAGTTTTGTTTCAATTCCATGGCTATCGCTATAAATGAGCAGTATTTGTACAATTTAAAATTGGATTGAACTAATTACTAAACGTACAACATAAAACATGTACTTATAGTAATTTAGGCGTGGATTTAATTATCTACAACTGTTACTTGAAACATTTTTGTACAAAATGAATTGGGAAGTTTTGCGCAAGTAAAATCTGATATCCTATGTTAAACGCGTATGATCCGCTTTTTAAATAATTGAAATATATATTTTGTATTATTAAAAATTTTAGTTTAGTGCTCATAAATCTTATACGAGGTTTATATGTATTATTTCCATTATTATAAATATAATAATTAATAAAATAAAGAATAATAATATAACGTACCAACGAAGTTACAATGGATGCTCTTAGGTATATATTACCAAGGATGAAGTTTACAGTATAAGTGAGGGTTGTGAGTTGTATACCATAATTTATGTAAAACTTATGTATTTTATACCAGAATATTATAATTTTGTTTCATAATCTCAAACTAAATAAACCACATGACGTATTTTTTCATTAAAATTAGGTTATGATTCCGGCAACAAAAACATTGCTGATATGTTCACTAAAGCTCTTGATTATAGTAAACATAATCAGTTTTGAAATATGTTATGTATTGCATAATTATAAAAAAAATTGTTTTGTTAATGTTAATAGTAAAAATTGAGAGGGGATGCTTAAATATTGTAACTATATCTAGTTTCCTGTTGTAGTGTTGTATATTTTTTATAATCAAGAATGATATGTTTGTATCTATGAAATAGAAAAAGTTGTTGATAAATAAAAATTATATTGAAAAGTCTCATACTTTTTCTTGTTTCTTAAAACTTTTATAAAATAAAAAATAACCCCCAGGTCTTTGAATAAAATTTTTCGTTCAAAAGTAACATTTATCATTTGGTATTGGAAGTTAATAGTTGATAAACGTCGCGTATAAGACATCGTACAGCACTTGTCAATATACAGTTATGTATTTTAATGTCGTCAACATAAGATAGTGCAGAGCAGGTAAAAGATTGAATAAGTTCATCGATGAATGAGACGCATAGTAAATGTCCTAGATTAAATCTTTGAGGAACTCCTAAAGTAGCTACAAATTTGTTTGACGGGGACCATTATAATTTATATAACACTTACGATTATTTAAATATAAAATTAAAAAATTAATTAATTTTGGAGATGTACCAAAAGAACTAACTTTAGTAAGCAGTATACCGTGATCAATAAGATCGAATGCACAAGAAAAATCAGTGTAGATTGTGTCACGTACATCTAAAGTTTCAAATAAAAATTGCGAGAATGAGGCAACATTTGTTGTTGTGGAACGCCCTTTTACAAATCCTTGTTGATTGGTATCAAGTTGGGCAAAGTTAATTAAAATGGAAATTGGCCTATAATTCGTGATATTTAATCATTTTTCTTAAAGACCGGTATGATTCTAGTACTTTTCCATTTTTCAGGAAAGATTAATGTTTCAATTGCTAGATTAATAATAATTGCAAGTGGAGTTGCAAATATGAATCTTCCATCTCTCACTAAATAGCATGGAATCTCGTCATCACCAGCTGTAGTTTTTTTCGGAAGAGTTTCGATTAGAGTAATGAGATCTTCAGGTACTGTATTGTATGTAAATTAATAACAAAGAGAGCGATCATCAGAAGAAACATGTGTTAAACTGTTCTGAAAAAATTTCGAAAATAAATTAGCGAAGGCATCAACAATATCCTGAGGAGTGTCAAATTCTGTTACGTCATTATAAAGTTTTCCAGGAATGCATGTTATACTTTCTTCATATGAACAAATTTTCACAATTCCGTAGGATTGGATTTAATGTTGGCTTCAGCAGAAATATAAGCTTTACTAATTTGCAATTTAATTGCGCTTATCAGCTTTTGAACTCATTCGAAGACATTTGTGACATATTTCTCAAATCCGGGCCTTGGCATTGCAGATTGCATTCTAGACCGAAAAATCTGCACCTACGATTCTTAGTACTTAAATATATATATATATATATATATATATATATATATATATATATATATATATATATACAGGCTGTTCCACGACTCGACCGAAAATCTTGTACCATATATTCCGGGGGTCATTATGATCAAAAAATGTTATATAACCTATAGGTGAATTCCTCATTGTTTCGAAGATATTGAAGGAATTAAAAAAATGATAATTTAGTTAGTCTTGACGAATGAACGTATGTTTGACAAATGAATGGAGGACGTCTTAGTGCAGAAACTTACCTTCACTTTTTGGAAGAAGAATTGCCGAATTACATGGAAGATGTTCCTCTGGAAGCTCGTCGCGGCATGTGGTTTCAGCAAGATGGGGCATCACCACATTTCGGAAGACAAGTGATGGTGTTTCTTAATGAAAATTTTCCGGAATGGTGGATAGGACGAGGTGGTCCTGTACATTGGCTTGCTCGGTCACCTGAGTTGTCGCCTTTAGATTTTTTTCTGTGGGATTGCCTCAAATCTCGTCTGTATAGTAATGGTAAACCAGATACACGCGAAGAGTTGACTGACCGTATAGTTGAAGCTACTAATTCACAAAGAATGAATTGACAGTAATTAACTGGCAACATTCTATTAGTCGAACGATAGCTGTATGTTTAGAAAATGACGGTTCTCATTTTGAACAGTGAAGGTAAGTTTCTGCACTAAGAAGCCCTTCATACATTTGTCAAACATATGCTCATTCGTCAAGGCTAACTCAATTATCATTTTTTTGAAATTCTTTTGATGTCTCCGAAACAAAGAGGAATTCGCCTGTGGGTCATATAACATTTTTTGATCGTAATGACCCCCGGGATGTATGGTATAAATTTGTCGGTCGAGTCGCGGAACACCCTGTATATATATATATATAAAAATTATATCCATGTGTAGTCGCGAATAGACGTGTTTTGCGCAGCTCCGTCTTAACCTAAGTAAAGTGTCGTAAAATACTACTCACGTTTTCAAATTTTTCTTTTTCTGTGGCCCAAATTTTGTTCTCGTGATATGAAAATGGGTGGAACTACACGCAGCCAGGCTCAGGCGACATCGGCGTCATCGGCGATTAAAGAAACGATCGATACACTTTTAAGTAATGATACTTTCCTGAGCAGTCTAGTTAGCAAAGTTATTGCTCGACTTGATGAAAAGCTCGAGGAACAGCGAGTGCACTATGAGGGCATCATCTCAAAGTTGACCGATGACAACCGCATCCTGGAGGAGAAACTGGATCAGCAGGAGCAGTACTCACGGCGTAACTGCATCCGCGTCTTTGGCGTTCCAGAAACTCCCAGCGAAAACACCGAATCAACCGTGAGTGATGTGTTTAAAAATATCTGTGGTGTGAGTGTAGTACCTGGTCTCATTGATCGTTGTCACAGAATTGGCAGAAAAAATCCCTCCAGTACCAAAATACGACCTATTATTGTTAAGTTTGTCTCTTACAAAACTCGTGAACTTGTAATGAATCAACGCAGGAAACTAAAAGGTACGAAAATGTCCATTAAAGAAGATCTCACCAAAAAGAGACTACATTTACTTACAAGTTCATCCACTAAGTTCGGCTTTAAGAACGTTTGGTCCAGAGATGGTTATATTTATGCCAAAGTCAATGATTCTATCAAAAAAATAAATAATTTAAATGACTTACATTAGACACTGATAATGATGTAAATTATTATTGTTTACCACTATGTGGAGCTGTTAATGTCCGTCATTGCGAAATTGTGTTTTTTTTATTTCTCTCTTATTTGAGGTTACAGTATTTTAATTTTAAGTATAAATTTCTCATCTTTGAACAGTTGTTTGCTGTGAATATAATTTATTTTTGTACCTCTCAAGATATCTGCGCAAGATCTAACAAGAAATTAAACACCTATCGTTTCATTTAATCTTGACTTGATTGTAAATTTCTTCAAATACCTACCGTTTCGTTTAATCTTGGCTATTTTTTATTTGTAAATTTCTTGCACATTATTTTTTTGGTAAGCATTAGTCCCATACGCATTATAATCGGTAACATACATATATATTTATAATTTTTTTTTCCAAATTTGATGAGCATGTTGATCTACTATCAAAACGCTAGAGGTTTAAATACCAAACTTGAACATTTTTTAAATAATTGTTCCTCGTCTCCTGAATTTGATATTGTTTCAATATCTGAAACTTGGCTCCAGGATTCTGTATATAATAATGAGTTATTTGCTGAACACTATACTGTATATCGCAAAGACAGAGACCCTTTAATCAGGAATAAGTCACGTGGAGGCGGCGTCATTTGTGCCGTCAAAAATAAATATCGTTCTACTCAAATTAACTTAAACTTAAATGCACAATCCAATTGTGATTTGCTATGTGTCAGAATACAATTGTCTCATACTGAGAATTTATATGTTATTGTAATTTACTGTCCGCCACCAATTTCTATAAATCAACACGAACTCATTTATGAATGTCTTGAATCAAATCCTCTTCTCTTAAATAATAATTTTATTTTCCTAGGAGACATGAATATTAGCAAACTATCGGATTGCCACAACACTGGACATACGAATAATATCGTTACTAGATTTGATCTTTTTTGTAACTTTTTTAATGCTAGGCAATATAATAATATTACTAACTGTGATAACAGACTACTTGATGTTGTTGTATCTAATAAATGCTGTACTGTCGCGCGCTGCTCTTCACCTTTAGTCAATGAAGATAAGTATCACCCTACTCTCGAAATTTCCTTCTTTCCTGAACCTTCTTCAAGCTCGCATCTACGTCATAGCGGTCTTTTTTCCAATGAATCAGTTTCTTTTAACTTCCGTCGTGCCAACTTTCTTTTACTATACGAGCAACTATCTCAGATTAACTGGGACTTTCTTAATTATTTTGATAATGTCAACACTGCATTTGAAGAATTTTATCAGGTCATTTCCCAAATTATTTGTAATTGTGTTCCAGTCACCAAAAAACGTAAATCGATGTATCCACCCTGGTTCAATAAATCTATTATAGAAAACATTAAGAAAAAAAATCAATTTCGCTTATTGTATAAACAAACCAATATGACGAAATATGGTGATGAGTTCAAACGCCTTAGAGCCTTATTAAAGAAGGAAATCAATGTTGCACACAGAAACTATATGAAGAATATTGAAAAAAATATCGCGAAAGATCCTCAGAAATTATGGTCCCATATTAATTCAAAAAAACGAAATCTTAACCTGCCTTCCACTATGCATTTCAATAATAATACACTCAACAATACTGCAGACGTTGCAGACGCGTTTGCAGATTATTTCTCCACTGTTTTCCAGCCGATAAACTCGTCACCTTCACCCACTGGTCTTCATTCAAGTATAAATAATTCTAATAATTTAAAAATTAATCATATTACTAGAACAGATATAATTTCAGCAATTAATGCAATAAAATCTTCTCCTAATCCCGGACCTGACAATTTACCATCTTATGTCATCAAAGGCTGTCGTGATATCCTTGTTGAGCCTCTTTATATTCTTTTTAACCTATCCCTATCAAAAAATATCTTTCCTTCTGCTTTGAAAATTTCCTATATTCGACCTATTTTTAAATCTGGCGATAAATCTAATATTATCAATTATCGCCCTATCTCTATTCTCTCCAACTTGGCTAAAGTTTTTGAAAAGATAATATATAAATATATTTTTAGTTCCGTGCGAAACAAAATATCCGTTTGCCAACATGGTTTCTTTTCTGGTCGCTCTACTACTTCTAACCTAATGAACTTCACGGATACAGCACTTAATTCACTACATAACAACATTCAGGTAGACGTTATTTATACTGACTTTGCGAAAGCCTTTGACAAAGTCGACCACTCTATATTACTAAGTAGGCTCCATTTTGATTTTGGATTCTCTGATGACTTGCTACAATTCATGTCGTCATATCTCAGCAATCGCGAGCTTTGTGTTCGTGTTGATGGTATAACTTCTAAATGTTATTACGCAACCTCTGGTGTCCCGCAAGGGTCTAATTTAGGGCCATTACTATTTCTTCTTTTCATCAATAGCATCACTAATATTATTCAACATTCTAACGTTCTTTTATATGCAGATGACCTGAAACTTTTCAGAATTGTTAACAATGCTAATGATTGTGCTTTATTACAAACTGACATTAATAATGTTCTTGATTGGTCTTTAGCCTCAAAGCTTTTATTTAATTTTAGCAAATGTAAAATTATGACCTACTCTTTAAAGCAAACAACTATACCGTTTAACTATCAAATGAATAACACAATTTTGGAGCGAGTAACTTTATTCAAAGATTTAGGAATTCTGTTCGATCCTAAACTTAGCTTTATACCCCATTTTAATGATATTCGAAAAGCTTCTTACCGAAATCTTGGCTTCATAATTCGTAATACACAAGCGTTTTATAATTTACAGACTCTCAAATCTTTGTATTATTCATTTGTGCGTAGTAAACTGGAATATGGATTACAAATTTGGAATCCTGTATATATTAAACATGTACAAGCTCTGGAGAGTATACAGAAAAAATTTATAAGGTATTGTTGTGCTAAATTCCACCATCGTCGCATTGATACGATTTGTAATTACTCCAACTGTCTAATTGAGTTCAATGTTATTTCTTTGGACTGCCGTAGAAAAATCCAATCATGTTTATATCTGTATAAACTTGTTAATAATCTAATTGATGATGCTCATTCGCTAGCTTGCCTAAATTTTGGAGTACCTCGCTTAGGTTCTCGGCGTAAATTAACCTTCATATACAGCACCCCTAGAACAAACTATGAACTTCGATCTCCAATTAGACAGTTGTGTGCTACATTCAACACTGTGTCCATATACATTAACAATCTTGACATTTTCTATGATACTCAGTCCAAATTTGGAAAACAAATTATGAACTATTTCTTGTCTGATCTTTAGCAATTAAATTGAGTTATTTCTATTTATAATATTGTCACTTCATTATTTCAAAGTTTTCTTGTAACTACACTGTATTTTTGTTTATTTTTGTCAATAATCCTCTGTAATTGGGAACATCTGTTCCTGTTGAGTGATTAACAAACAAATAAATAAATAAATTATATATATATATATATATATATATATATATATATATATATATATATATATATATATATAGGGAAGAAGAGGAAAATGAAAATTTGCAAGTTGCTATCATAAAGTTTCTAAACGACATTCAGGTCAGTTTAACCACTAATAACATCGACGAAATATACAGAATTGGCCACAAATCCGATCAAACCAATTTTCCACGCCCAATCCGACTCACACTTACTACACTAAAACTAAAAAATTCTATAATAAATAACAAAAATTTACTTAAAGGTACTAATATATACATATCTAATGACGTACCTAAACAAATTAGAGATAAATGGAAAAAGCGCAACGATGGCAATAAAAAGAGGTATAGAAATCGTGAATCCTCCGAAGACACCCCAACGAGGCCTCAACTGAAGCAGAAAAAATTCTAGGATACAACGAAGCAGCCCGTAGGATCTCAACAAACCATAAACACCTTTTTTCGTCCCAGATAAACATATATCCAGTCAGTTGGTGTTTCCCAAGCCGCAGCCGACAAATCAGGAGCACCAATCACAGCCAAATAAGTTAAGTACTGCTAGTATAACTGATTATTCTACAAACTTGTTAAATATAGCATTTTGGAACATAGGTGGAATATCCAATCTATTCAATCTGGATATTTGTCTTAATAACAACTTATTGTCATGTGAAGTAATTTGTTTATGTGAGACTTGGTCCCTTAACGAACATATAAATTTACCTAAATCCTTTCAATCCTTTAGTAACAATATTTACATAAATCCTGCAGTTAAAGATAAACAAAAAGGCAGAGCGAGTTGTGGCTTTATGATCCTTATTAAAGATAAAATTTTTGACACCATTAAAATAATATCTCAATCCCAATTTTACATTTTCCTTGAGTTAACCATAGAAGGAAATGTTTATATTATAGGAACAATATATTTCAGTCCTTCTCTTAATGATTTTTACTGCATACAGGTACTTTTTGAGATGGTGGAGGAGGTGATGAACTATTATCACGAACATAATATCCTACTGCTTGGAGATTATAACGCAAAAATAGGCAACTTAAACCAAATAGAATCCGATATATTTACTAACCGCAATCTCTTCAAAGCCAGAATCTCTTCAAACACGCAAATTAATAAAAGAGGATCTTTATTAGTTGACAAAATGGAAGCCCTTGGTCTGTCTGTACTGAACGGACGTACAGCTGGTGAGTACCCAGGTATGAGCACTTTCATTAACCATCACGGCTCTAGCACAATATATTTAGCATGGTGTAACCTAAAACTCATAGAAACAATAAATAAATTTAATATTAATCCAACTCTATCATCCTCTGGTCATAGTGTATGTATTGTATCATTGAACTCTCATGGAAACATTTTAAATAAGTCTCCAACTCCACAGCCAAGAGAGTCTAATAATATCACTAAATTTTAATTTTCACAATTTACTGTAAATAATTATACTTGCTCTTTAATTAATTCTAACTCAATTTACATAAATAACAATGATGTCAATCTACAAAATCAAAATATAATTCACGCTATCAAAACAGCTGCTTATGATTCTTCAATGTGTAAATCGTTTAACTCTTCAAGTATAAACGTTCAAAATTCTAAACAAAAACCATGGTTCGACTCCGAGTGTTTGAAGCTCAGGCGTATAGCGCATAAAAACTTAAAAAAATAATAGCAACGAAAGTAGGACCTTATATATACAAAGTAAAAACCATTATTTAAAAAGCATTAAACTAAAGAAGTTAGAATTTGATAAACACATCACTGAATTGCTTAGTAATGTAAAAAATAATATTCAGTTTTGGAACACAATAAATAGTCTTAAATCAAAAAACTATGTCACAAACAATATAACATTGCAAGAGTGGGAAAATTTTCTCCAAAATTCATATCCTCAAATTAACCCCAACTTATGCAATTCTAACTTCCATGACTGCCTGCATCCTGTATTAGAAGTAAACATAACCCTGGATGAAGTTTTACAAAGTATCAATAATTTAAAACCCGGTAAAGCGGCCGGCAGTGATAGCATTAATATAGACTTCTATAAAAACTTACCTTCGAATTGGCTTCACTATCTTCAAGACTTTTTCAACAATATACTATCTAATGAAAATATTCCCTTAGAATGGGGTAATATACACCTTTTTATGGTTCATAAAAAAGGAGATGTTAATAACCCACAAAATTGCAGACCGATTGCTCTAGTTAATTCTATAACAAAAATCTTCACTACTATTCTAAATTATCGACTAATTAACTGGCTAGAAAATAATAACATCTTAAATGAATTTCAATGCGGTTTTCGAAAGAATAGAAGTTGTATCGACAATATATTTTCTTTAACATCCATAATACATCTCCAATTAAGATTACAACGTAATTCGGTTTATGCTATCTTTATCGACTTCAAACGTGCATTTGATTCGCTGCAACATAATATACTATGGGCTAAGCTATACGAAAATTCATTAGATTAATTCAAAATCTTTATTCTGAAGCAAAAATTTTTGTTAAGAATCTCAACACGACCTCAAACTATATAAAACTTTCAGAGGGGGTCTTGCAGGGGGAGGTTTTAAGTCCAGCACTTTTTGCGTTATACATTAACGATATTGATAACTTCTTCAAATCTCAGGGTGCACGCGGTTTAAATATAGATGGTCAAAACGATTTATTAACCTTAGCATATGCTGACGATTTGGTTTTACTTTGCTACTCGTATAAAGATATCCAGTTCAAACTTAAAATCCTCGAAAAGTATTGTGACACTTTCAAATTATACTTAAATACCAATAAAACAAAAATAATCAAATTCCATAAAGGGCGCAAAAGCTCTATCAATACCAGTTTTAAATATAAGGATACAATTGAAGTAGTTAATAACTACACATATTTAGGAATAAACTTTTCCAGCTCCGGTAGATTTGTTCAAGCACTTAATAAAGCAAAAACAAAAGCAAATATCGCCATAACTAAAGTAAATACGCTTCTAAGTAAAGTAAAATCAAACTCTTGGTCAGAAAAACAAAAGTTATACGACTCAATCATCGTAGCGACCAGTTTGTATGGCTCAGAGATCTGGGCACTTAGATATCTAAAGGAAATGGAACAAATTCAAACTAAATTCATTAAACAAATTTTACAGTGTGCACGAAACACACCTGGTTACATGTTGCGTGCTGAAACGGGTGCAGATCATATTCAAGTAAATATACTAAAAAGAGCCCTAAGTTGGTTAAATAAACTCCTTCTAATGGAGGATGATAGAGTACCTAAACTTTTGTTAAACCGTCTTATCAATCTAGACAACTTTGAAAACAACAAAAAAGAATCCAACTGGGTAACCCAAGTGAAAGAGTTGGTGATGGAATTGGGATTTGAGCATATCTGGAAGTCCCAAATGTTTACCAAAAACAATATTAAATTAATTACTGATAACTACGAACTACTTCTACGGAACAAAGACATGGAAAGAATTTCAATTTCCTCTTTCAGTAGTCAGTATAAACTACTAAAGGATTCCTACTCTGTTGAAATCTATCTTTCGGGAACTGCTCTAGCAAAATCGCGAATTATGTCTCAAATAAGAGAGTATTCTCTTAATGCATCCGAAATTTGTTCTATTTGCAATACGAATGAACAAGAAAACTTATTTCACTTTTATTTTGCTTACCCAATATACAAGCACTTTAGAAAAGACTATCTACAGCCATTGTTATACGGCAAAGATTTCACCGAAACAAACTACGAAAGCTTGTTTAAGAACTTAAGTACTGACTCAATGAACAAAATTTTCTACTACACTATTCAGTCTCTTAAAATTAGAAGTTTCATGTTAAACGAATAGAATAAATAATTTTCTTGAATAAATAAATAAATAAACTTTAATACTAGTTATACTAGTTGTACTTAACTTAAGTTCTATTAGCATATCTTTTAATTATACTTTCATTAAGTTTTATCTTGGTTTTCTTTCCTTGTATACTTATCTTTAACTATATTCATTTCTATCGTTTGTAAGATTAAAAATTATTCCTGCATTGACATTTTTTTCTTCTTTGAATTTGTAAATATACATAAAATTTTCAATTTAAATGAATAGGGTATTCAAATAAATCATATACTCTGGTTTACAATTTTTTTTATTATATTATATTTTTATTTATTATATTAATCTTTAAATATTAGTAGCTTGGTAATCTTAAATTGTTAGCTGATCGAATAAATGCTTTATACTATGTGCATTCAAAACATGTCTGCGAACTCCACAACTGTAAACAATTTTATATGTATTGTTATTTTATTGCATTGCCACCCATTTGTAATAAGTTCTGTTGTACTTTCATACAAATTAAATAAATAATAATAATAATAATAATAATAATAATATATATATATATATATATATATATATATATATATATATATATATATATATATATATATCTTTTAATATGGAGAAGTCTCGTTTGTCCCACAGTGTCAGAAACATTTTTGCCTGTAACTGTTGTTCTTTTGATATTCCATGCTACTATTTTATACATTTCTGCTAAGAGATGCCTAAAAGTTTTCACATAATCGCGCCTGAGAAACATTTGGGGGATTTTACTTGCTATCTGTTTTCTATAAAATGTTGGCTCCTTAATGCTCTGCAGAACTAGGGATTCGTTTAAGCTGAGCGCGCTGGACCGCAGTCTATTTGGTTATATTATATCTTTCTCGATATTTCAAATCATTTTTACCAAAGTCCTGCTAATAATCATCTTAAAATACTAAATTTTCGAATTAATTTGCGCGATCATGTTCTGACTTTGTCTTGAGTACTTTGATTGAGTCATCTTATTCGATTTTATTATAATAACGAAGATAATTTCTGGTTAATTCTCGCGTCATGACCCCGTACAAATTGTTAATTACTCATAGATAAATAACTATAATTTACATAGGTATGTTGTTTATTTATTGATTATATTTTGTTTAAGATGCTGTCTTTTATGTAAGCACCTACCTATAGTAGATAACTGGGTTAAATATACTCACTCTATTCTGATGCTGCAACACCCGCAAAATATACCTAAAATTAAACGGCCTAAAGTTAGCCCCGCCCCATCGAGAACTAGCGTTCTTTTTTAATCTTATTAGTTACTGCATCGTTAATGCTTTTTAGTGCACTATAAGCAAGCGTTAGTGCACATAGCATTTTTGAGTTAATTATAAAAAAAATGTAGGCCAACTTCATATTAAAATTTAAGATTTACTTAATAAGTACCCTATCACTAGTTAGTGCATCGTTAGTGCTTTTTTATGAACCCAAAAGTTTCATATCTGCTATGATCATACACTCGAAATTAAGAAGAAACTCTGGGTAGGACAACTTCATATTAAATTTTAAGATTTAATTTCATATATTCTGTAACTGTAAATGTAATGCCTAATACAGGACTAATTCCAAACACATATTCCGTGTGTCCATTAAAATTGAAAAAAACTCACAATTTTACAGCATATTTTCCAAAATTTCAGAACAACGCCTAAATGAATAAAAATAAAATAATTGCCTTATAAGAATATTTATATAAAAATGTACAAATTATTATTATCTTTATTCTGAATCCAACGATACACAAATTTCATACCCTTATTTTAGAAAAAAAATTAATAAAATTTTAAACTAATTCCCCGTAAAATATGATATTGGTAATTGTGCCATGACTGAAAAAGTGAATATATTTAAAAAAGAGGAAGAGGGCAATTTTTATTTTAAAAGAAGTAGCAATAAACAACATATTCTCTTTTTTCAGTCATGGCACTTATCTTAATAACATATTTTGGAGAAATTAACTTAAAACTTTATAAATTTTTTGTAAGGTTACGAAAATTATATATCGTTGAATTGAGAATAAAGAGCTCTATTGAATGACTAAATAAAAAGTATATGTTTCCATTTAAAATAAAAAAGTTAGTTTCTATATTTTGAGAACCACTGGTTGAATTTTTTTAGTTTATCATTGAAATACCTATGTAAAATAAAAATTCTTTGCTAATTTAATCAACTTCGTGTCTCTTATAGTTCTCGAGATCGCAATGGTGGCCACTTAAAAATGAACATATAGGTAAAACAATTGTGGCGATAAAAATTCAGAAAGAAATAATAAAAAATTATCTAAAATTTCTATTTGCCGTGGACTCAGACCACAGCCGACAGACGGAGGGTTAATTAAAAAACGGCTTATGGCCGTGTAACGTGAGTTATCAGTTTTTCCATGTGCAAAAGTACCCTATTAATTTTAGATAAAAATATTTCAAATAAAAATTGTAGATAATTAAATTTTATCCCTAAATCACTAAACCACATTTAATTTTGCACATTTGGTAACGTGTAACATCGAATTTGAAATTCTATAAATAATGCTCATTTGTAGCGCTAGCCAAGGAATAGAAACAATGTTATGAAGAAATACATTTATTTTGAACTGTCAGAAATTCGATTTTCAAATAAAAATTACATGTAATAATATTCTACATCTAAGCCACTGACCTTTTTTATTTTTATAATCTAGATCTAAACCACTGCAGAGATTTTATTTAAATATAATTTTGTAATTCGCAAAATCGGAATTTTGACAATTCAAACGATATAAATTTCTTTGCAGTTTTGTTAAAAGTCCATGGCTATCGCCACAAGTAAGCTATATTTCTACAATTTCAAATTCGATTTTACACATTACTAAACGTGTAAAATTAAATCTGCTTTGTGATTTAGGCCTACAATTTAATTATCTACAACTTTTATGTTAAACTTTTTTGTGTTAAATTAAATGGGAACGTTTGCGCAAGGAAACACTGATATTAAGTATATATATATATATATATATATATATATATATATATATATATATATATATATATATATATATATACCGGGTGTCTTAGGCCGACCGACACATGGGCGATTAACATGTAAAATTAGTTAATTGTGAATAGTATCTCCCCAGTGCAAGATATTAAGATGAAATTTTGCATGCTTATCCGGGGATACTATTTCTATGGATTTCAATTCAAATCAGTCAATTTACAAGTGTAATATTAGAATAAATTAAGAAAAATTGTAGAAGTACCATGAATGTTATTCATATCTTGAAAATAATAGTATCTAAGCAACAGCTCTGATAGAGTAGGGGTAACGTGCGCGCTTCACAATTTAGAGAGTCGGGTTCGAAACCAACCGACAGCAATATTTATTTTTTAATTTTTTCTTTTCAAAATAATTTTTATTATTAATATGTTTTTAATCTTTTATTAATATTTAATTTAATAAAGTGGATACATTGTACGTAACAAGATTTATTTATTTAAAAAATATTAAATCGTACCTACTAATTACAACATTAAAATTTAAAAATTATAATAAATATTCAAAATGGCCGCCGTTTTGCGCTAAGCAAAAACCGAGACGATCGTAACATTGCTGTCTCACGTTGCTTAGCTGTCGATTAGAAATAAGCCTACATTCATTCCTTATTGCCGCTTTCAGGTCTTCTAAAGTGGTCAATTCATAATGGCCGTAAATTTTTGATTTTAAATGACCCCAAAGAAAAAAATCTAAGGGGCTTAGATCAGGAGACCTTGCCGGCCAATTAATTGGTCCATTTAAACCAATCCAAGAATCTGGAAATGAATTGTCCAAATATTCTTTGACAATTTGCACGTTATGCGCTGGACACCCATCCTGTTGAAACCATATCCTCTCCATATTTAATTCTGTAAGTCTAGGCCCAACTACTGTTTCCAATAAATCTAAATATTTTGGACCGTTCAATGTCCCTTCAATAAAATATGGTCCAATAATGTGTGATCCCAAAATTCCCGCCCAAACATTAACCTTCTGGGGATATTGGGTTCTTGATAAATTTTGAAGAGTTGGTTTATCTTTTGACCAGTGGCGAAAGTTTTGCACATTCGGTTCGTTATGAAGAGTAAATGTGCATTCATCGGTATAACAGAGAGAGTACAAAAAGTTTCTGTTTTCATTGGCTTTATCCATAATTGTTTCACAATAAGTTGCTCTTCTTTCTTCGTCGCCGTCTCGCAATTCTTGATGGTTACCTACTTTGTAACTTCTAAATCCATTTTTCTTAAGTATTCTAGCAATTTTTGTTCTACTTATTCCACATTCCATTTGTAAACTTCTCAAACTAATAGTAGGCTCCACTTCAACCCGCGCAATTATTATTTCTTCAAATTCATTTTCAATTGGTTGTATTTCCTGCTTTGTGTGATTAGCAACACACCCAGTTTCTTCAAATCTGTTAATAATACGCCTTACACGGGATTTATTAACTACTTTTTCTGGATTTTCGGCAGAAAATACATCAGCAGTTTGCTGTAGGCTATTACCAATGTGAAATAATTTCACAATACGAATTTTATCTTTTGTAGTTAAATCCATATTATTTAAATAACACTAGCAACAAATAAAGATAGTACAATACAAATCTGCATTTGACGTTTGATTATTCAAATCAAATGTTCTCGTTTTTTTGTTTTCGTCAGGGCTAACTATAATTTGAAGAAATTTAATTTATAATAAACCAATAAAGCAAATAATAAAATATTTTTTAAATAAATAAATCTTGTTACGTACAATGTATCCACTTTATTAAATTAAATATTAATAAAAGATTAAAAACATATTAATAATAAAAATTATTTTGAAAAGAAAAAATTAAAAAATAAATATTGCTGTCGGTTGGTTTCAAACCCGACTCTCTAAATTGTGAAGCGCGCACGTTACCCCTACTCTATCAGAGCTGTTGCTTAGATACTATTATTTTCAAGATATGAATAACATTCATGGTACTTCTACAATTTGTCTTAATTTATTCTAATATTACACTTGTAAATTGACTGATTTGAATTGAAATCCATAGAAATAGTATCCCCGGATAAGCATGCAAAATTTCATCTTAATATCTTGCACTGGGGAGATACTATTCACAATTAACTAATTTTACATGTTAATCGCCCATGTGTCGGTCGGCCTAAGACACCCGGTATATATATATATATATATATATATATATATATATATATATATATATATATATATATATATATATATATATACACACAGGGTGAGTCTGGGAAAACGCCCCCTTCCTTAACTTTTTTATTATAAGTAATAGAAAAAATGGCTCATATAGAAGTTTTATTATTTTACATATTATATTATTTGCTGGCAGATGTAGGTATTTTTTATAAAGTCAGGTTTACAAGATACGACTATCAACTTTTATTTTTCAAATAGCAACCTATAATTATTTTAATAAAATAGAAACCGCCATTTTTTTTCTCTTTTCAACGATGTATTATTTTTTATTAATGTATTTGAAAAATTTCGAGAAAAATTTGATAATTTAGAAATATTAGAAATAATTTTTAAACAAATATTGTGGGTGGCTACGTGAAAATAAACAAAACATAACACTGCTATACAACTTAGCAAACTAAAGCAACCAATTCAGTAACAGAAATAATAAATAAAATTGTACAAACATATAATTATTATTAATATATGCTGATATATATATATATATATATATATATATATATATATATATATATATATATATATATATTATTTACATTAGTATAATATAGACAAATAGAGTTACCTTGTCACTTATTTCTAATGATGCGGTGGTTCTCTGTTTTACCGACACAAATTAACCAAGATGTTCCGAAACACAATCATAACCTGACCACGTGAACCACATGAAAACCATAACCACGGTCGTGGTTAAGTTACGGAATATACTATTAATTGTTTCACATTGTTACGTTTTGTTTATTTTCACATAGCCACCTATAATATTTGTTTAAAAATTATTTCTAATATTTCTAAATTATCTCATTTTTCTCGAAATTTTTTTAAATACATTAATTAAAAATAATACATCGTTGAAAAGAGAGAAAAATGGCGGTTTTTATTTTATTAAAATAATTATAGGTTGCTATTTGAAAAATAAAAGTTGATAGTCGTATCTTGTAAACCTGACTTTATAAAAAATATCTACATCTGCCATTGTAAAATAATAAAACTTTTATATGAGCCATTTTTTTCTATTACTTATAATAAAAAAGTTAAAGGGGGGGGGGCGTCTTCCCAGACTCACCCTGTAATACCGGTTGTCTACTTGAAATCCGTAATATAGGGAATACAATGTTAATTTTTTCATTTTGCTTTAGTTAGTTACCTATTGATTTCACACAAAAATGTTTCAAACATAGGTTGCAGAAAATAAAATTCTACGCCTGTATCACTAATCAGATTTTATTTTGCATGTTTTGTATCCTGTAAAATCGAATTCAAAATTTTTATAAATTTTGCTCATTTATCAAAAGCCATGGAATTGACACAAAATTACTAATAAATGCATGATATTTGAATTATCACTAGTGTCAGAAAAAATAGTTTATTAAATTAGATACTAATTTAGTTTAATTGTGTCGTAAAATAACATTTCATAATTATTGTACGTATTACTATTTATTGAGATTTGGTTTATAAACAGAGCGTTTTTATCTAGAACAGAATCTGCAAAAAAATTAAAAGTATTATTCTGAGAGTTCATACATCATCTCTTTGTAATTTTGTCAATTTCAATGGTACCACTACAAACGAGCAATATTTATAAAATTTCAAATTCAGTTTTACAGGTTATGAAATGAAAATATAACATTGTATTCTCTATATTACGGATATCAAGTAGACACCCGGTATATTCTTAAATTAGCTGCTATTAATTGAAATAAACCCTGAAAACCGAAGAAGTGAAGTCAAGTGCATTGACTAAGGGGTTTCCACGCGAAGTATTTAATGATGCCAGTTGGCACGAGTGAGTACCATATTGCTTTGAAATCGATAGCCCAAACCTGTTACATAATAACAAAATATAGTCGAAATACAATAACAGTTGTATCTTGTGTAAATAATAAATAAATTCATTCAATTAGTAGATGACCTGGATTGCACAATTTTTTTTTCTAGTTATTAATTTTTAAAATTATGATATTTGAGTGTATTATCAGTTTGACCTTCTTTGTTTGACTATATATTTTGACGTTTACCTGTTGTATTATTTATTTTGAAAAGTTCGAACAATTTGAATTGTCTATACTTTAAATAAAAGTTAAAGTAAAATATATTTAAATACAAATAATATTTTTTAATTCAGTTCAAAATATTCAAAGACAAATTGTATACCAGATAAACGTCAAAATATATTCTCAAAAAGGCAGAAATATTATGACAAACTAATATAAATAAAATATTATATTATATTTCAAATGGGACTCCCTATATATTTTTAAATATTTGGAATCTACGTAAAATTACCAATTCAACGATATCCATGAAATATGAAAGTAAATGTCACTTGCGGTTATACCGGAAGTGCTGCCATATACCATGGTGTGTGAGCCCCCAAGCCTAGTGTACAAATATATAACAAAATTAAAAAATAATTATAAATAAAAAAGTTATATTAGTACTAAGCATATCATTGCTCCTAGTGTTATAATTATGTGTATCGCCTACTTTTGTGTAATTATTAATATTTTTATGTATTTCAACTAATACTTATATATATATATATATATATATATATATATATATATATATATATATATATATATATATATATATACTGGGTGTGTTGGAAATAGTGGGCCATGGCTTAACTACAGATTCCTGAGGCTAAAATAAGATGATTTAACTAAACTTACCTTTATCCGAGAGTGCACCGTTTAGCCAGTATTCTGCTAGTTTTTCTAGAAAAATTATTATTAGTGAACCAGTAGTGTAAGAAACTTAGATGTCACGACATTAATTAGACGGTAACTTTTTAATGACAATGCCGAAACCGTAAAATTATTTTTTTTCCATAAAGATACATTTAATAGTAAACTTTTGTCTCTATATATAATTTGTGATATCTGTTACGGTTCACACAGAAAAAAATAAAACTTAGGTGACTGCACCGTGAAATTTTTGAAAAAAAATTATCTAGTAGACTGACAAACAATTAAGTAACAAGTAGTTTTATTAATATATTTACAATAAATATTCAATGTGACCACCATTTTTTTGTATGCAAAGATTAACTCTACGTAAAAAATTGAACTGTACTGTCTGCATAATTTCAGCATTGTTCCCAATAGAGCGTGAAACATCTTATAACCTATCCCATAGTTCATTTATAGGCAAAGAATAAACTTTGCTCTTCAATGCTCCCCAAAAAAACGAATCGCAAATATTTAAATCTGGTGATTGTTGTAGTATCTTCCCGCCACAATTCAAATACCGGAAAGAGACGGTTAGGGTATTTTGGTTAGTTGGCAGGGTATGTTTTGAAAAACAAAAAACACCACACTGTGAGATCAAGGCCGAAAACAAAATAAATGTTTTGTAACAAAATATAGTTTAAGTTTAATAAAATAAACAGTACATTCTATACCAATAAAGTGTTTTAGTGTTGTGCACCTCAAACACCACACTGGCGACGAGGATTGTTAAGATAATCCACGATACGTGCATTTAACCTCAAAAACAGAAGATTCGAGTCGTGCACGTGTACCAAAACCAACAAGCAACAGCCATGGAAGGGTTGTCAATGAGACCAATTGAGCCCTTTGACAGCCACACGGACATCCCCAACATTGGCATAAGGTGGAAGAAGTGGATATCGAGGTTCGAAAATTATCTGGTAGCAGCCAACATTACCATTCCGGCTCGAAGAAAGGCAATGCTACTCCATTTAGTAGGTGAGCAAACGTACGATTTGTATCAGTCACTCCCTGAACTCTCCGAAACCAGTACCACTGATCCTCCAAATCCCTATGAAACATGTAAAGCCAAATTTGCAGCTTATTTCAGCCCTAAAATAAACACAGAATTTGAAATTTACAAGTTCAGGCAAGCCAAACAAGAGGCTGACGAAAACATAGATCAGTTTTACGCCCGGTTATTGAAACTCAGTCTAAATTGTAACTTTACAGATAAAGACAAAGAAATAAAGTCACAAATAATCCTCAGTACCAAGTCCTCTAGCCTACGAAGATTCGGTCTGAGAGAACATCCATCCTTAAGCGAGCTAATTGCACGAGGTCAGGTGCTAGAAAACACGGAGTATCAACTGACTACAATAGAACATAACACCAACAACCCGCAGACACATCAGGTCAAGAAAATTGAACGTCACGGTAACAGACGCTTCAAAAATGTGAAAGCAGACTGTAGAAATTGTGGTAACTCTTGGCACTTACAAGGAATTCAGTCTTGTCCAGCGTATGATGCCATTTGTAATTTATGCAGAAAAAAGGGGCACTTTGCCAAAGTTTGTATGTCAGGCAGAAACGCAGCAAATCAGAGTACATCAACTTCCCGCGGCGCAAACAGCAACAACCACAGGAAACAACACAACAAGTATAAGCACAACAGCAAAAGACAAGACGCCAGGCAACGGAACGTACGTTATGTGGACAATGAAACAACCAGCATCAAAACCACCTCCGAAGATCAATCTTCTGACAGCTCCACATTCAAGCTTGCCGTAAACTCACTAATGAAGTCTCCACAAACGACGGTGGTACTCAACGATACGCCACTGACATTCACAATAGACACGGGGTCAACTGTCAACATAATCAACCACAACACATTTCAGCTGCTTGACAACAAACCCAGCAAACTCGAAATGAAAACACAAAAGATTTTCCCGTATAACTCAAAACAGGAACTCCCGATTTGTGGAAAATTCAAAGGCATTTTCAAGCAGAATACAAAAATAACTGAAGCGGATGTATATATTTTGGAGGGCAACGCAGAGTCACTAATGAGCTACCAAACTGCCCGAGAACTAGGTCTAGTGAATGTAGTCAACAAAACAAACAACATCGACATCAGCTACATCGAGTCACACTTTCCAGAGCTGCTCAACGGAGTAGGAAAAGCAAAAGGGCTAGAAGTGAAACTACACGTTGATCAGTCAGTTCCACCCACAGCACAAAAACACCGCAGAATACCATTTCATCTGCGTCAAAAACTTGAAATGGAACTACAAAGATTAACTGAAGAAGACATTATTGAAAAAGCGACAGGGCCTACTCCATGGGTTTCGCCAATTGTCCTCGTTCCAAAACCTCGAAATCCAGAAGCTCTGCGCATGTGCGTAGATATGCGCGCAGCTAATCAGGCGATAAAGCGTGAACGCCACATAACACCAACAATAGACGACATTTTTGTCCTTTTAAATGGAGCAAGAACCTTCAGCAAAATAGATCTAAAAGATGGTTACCACCAGCTTCCACTGAGTACAGAATCTCGCATCATCACAACATTCTCAACACATATGGGTTTGTACAGGTACAAGCGACTGAACTTCGGAATCAGTTCTGCTGCCGAAGTCTTCCAGAATACCATACGACAAATATTAGACGGCATCCCCGGAGTTTTGAATATCAGTGACGACATTCTAGTATTCGGTAAAACACAAAATGAACATGATGGAGCTCTTCAACAAGTTCTAGAACGGTTGAAGGAGCACAACCTAACAATTAACCCAGGAAAATGCAAATTCAACCAAGATGAGATAGCTTTCTTCGGCTACGTATTCTCAAAGGAAGGTATTAAACCAGATCCGAACAAAGTACAAGCCTTCAGCAACCTGAAACGACCTTCAAATGCAACAGAAGTACGAAGCTTGTTAGGCATGTTAAACTATGTTGGAAAATTCTTACCAAATTTAGCCAGTCGCACAAAAACTCTCCGACAACTAATTGTAAAAGATTCAAAATGGAAGTGGACCGAGCAACACGAACAAGTCTTCAACGAGCTAAAAACACAATTATCAGACGCCAAAAAACTAGCCTATTATGACACTAACAAACAAACACATGTATATGTAGACGCAGGACCTCATGGTTTAGGAGCAGTCCTCTCCCAACAATCTGAAGGTAATGAAATAAGCGTCGTTGCATACGGCAGCAGATCGCTGACCGAACCCGAGACCCGATACAGTCAGATAGAAAAAGAAATGCTCGCTATCAGTTGGGCATTGCAACACTTTCACACTTACTTGCTAGGAACAGAGTTTGTGCTTCACACTGATCACAAACCTCTCGTCGGAATAATCAACAATCCCAAGTCCATAACAACTCCCAGAATAGAACGCCTGCTGCTCAAGATTCAACAATATAAATTTGTCATACTTCACGAAAAAGGATCAAAAAATCCATCAGACTATCTGTCAAGGTATGCCATTGCTGACACTCACCATAAAACAAACATTGTTGAAAAGTATACTACCTTTCTTTTAAAACACAACATACCAAAAGCCCTAACGTTAGAGGAAATCGCCGAACACACCAAGAACGACGAGACTTTAACTGCGTTAATTAATGCGATAAACAGCAACAGTGAAATCCTATATAACACACAAAATTTAAAAAGCTTTAAGGCCCTCAAAAATGAATTGTCTGTCGTGGAAGGCATAATCCTACGAGGTTCAAGAATAGTCCTACCTAAAGGCCTACACATGAGAGCCATAAACCTGGCGCATAAAGGACACATGGGCATCACGAAGACAAAACAACTTCTGAGAAGTAAAGTATGGTTTCCCGGAACTGACAACTTAGTTGAACAAGTAGTCAAGTCCTGCATATCCTGTCAAGTAACAACAGAGACAACTCACAGAGAACCAATTCAAATCACCAATCCACCATCATATCCATTTGAACGAGTCGATATCGATTTCGCTGGTCCGTTCCCAAATGGAAAATATCTCCTAATAATAATTGACGAATTCTCAAAATTTCCCATCGCAGAGCCCGTATCATCCACATCATATGAAAATACTCGGAAAGTACTCATGAAAACATTCGCCAACTTCGGTATTCCAGAAGTAATCAAGTCTGACAATGGACCACCATTTTCGAGCGAAAACTTCTCGAACTTTGCAAGTGAGCTAGGCTTTAGACACCATAAAATCACACCTTATTGGCCTGAAGCTAACGGGCTAGCCGAGCGCACGGTAAAAACTATAAAAAAATCTCTAATGTGCAGCATGCTCGAATGCAACAATATCTTCTCACAACTACAAGAATTTTTAGTCAATTACAGGGCGACACCACACCCCTCTACCAATATTTCGCCCTATGAAGCTGTATTCGGCAGAAACATAAAATCGTTTTTACCCTCAATAAATCACGACCCAATACACAAATACGAAGAGATCACCAACAGTGATTTAAAGTCAAAAGAGAGAAGAAAATTATATGCAGATAGAAGAAGACATACAAAACAGGCGAACTTCAAAGTCGGCGACACTGTTTTGTGTAAACAATTACGAGGAACAAAACTCACTCCGTCATACGAGTCAAATCAATACGTAATCACAAAAATCAAAGGCTCCCAAATAACTGCAAAAAGCGGAAAAAAAGCCATCACCCGTAATTCCTCATTTTTCAAACACTACTTCCCACCAAGTCACAGATCCATTCCCGATAATACTGATACAATCTACGATGATGAGTCCGACATCACATTTCCACGGACACCACCGGCAGGCCAACGCGAAGACCCAAGCCGCGATACACCTGGACACGTCCCTGATGAACAACCACCGCACGCCCGGAATCCCCCTAGAGACCGACGACCACCGCCCTACCTCAGAGACTATGTAACTTATTAATTTCTTGTTCATATCAATGTTTTACATAATACTATTAGTGCAATGTATTATTTAGCGTTTATACTTCAGTGCACACTGTTTTATAAAGTGTTTTGTACTTTTTTCAAATCTACGTCAAGGGAGGAAATGTAGTATCTTCCCGCCACAATTCAAATACCGGAAAGAGACGGTTAGGGTATTTTGGTTAGTTGGCAGGGTATGTTTTGAAAAACAAAAAACACCACACTGTGAGATCAAGGCCGAAAACAAAATAAATGTTTTGTAACAAAATATAGTTTAAGTTTAATAAAATAAACAGTACATTCTATACCAATAAAGTGTTTTAGTGTTGTGCACCTCAAACACCACAATTGTGGAGACCACTTTACTGGAGCGTAAGCTCCTCTACCTATCCATTTATAAGGAAATTGTAAATTTAAATGGTTCTGAACATTATGAGTAAAATGAGGCGGTGCTCCGTCATGTAGAAATCACATGTCACGTCTGAGGGCTAACGAAAAATGTTTCAATGAATCTGGTAATACATTTTTAAGGAATTCTAGGTATCTCTCTCTCTCCATTTAAACGATTTGGTAGATTTACGGGACCAATAATGAAACTGTTGATAATTCCTAACCAAACATTAATCCTAAATTCGTGCTGAAAGTGGTGTTCCTTGCTGACATGCGGATTTTCTTCGGCATACACATGTTCATTGTGCAAGTTAGTAATGCATCTCCTTGTGAAACATGCCTCATTCGTGAACAGAATTGTTTTGTAAAATTTATTATTTTCAACTCCTTTTTCTTGGATGAAACGGCAAAACTCTAGGCGCTTATTGGGAGCAGTTGGTAAAAGTTCGTGCACAGTCTGAATATGATATAGATATAACAGTTGTTCTTTGAGGACCCTATGCGCTATATCCTTTGAGACTTCTACTTCTAGTCCCAAACATCGACTACTAATACTGGGATTTTGTTTTACAATTTCCAAGATTTCTTCTTCTACGTCAGGAGTGCGAATTATAAGAGAACGTCCACGATCAGCGGCCACTGGTGCAAAACTTCCACTTTCACGAAGACTCCTTTCAACACGAGGAAAGGTTTCATGATTCAGCATGCGACGATTTGGAAATCTTTCGGCTCTAACGGATCTGCGACAATTTCCTTCACAATACCCTAAAACGAGTAACATGTCCGTTTGTTCCGCATAAGAATATGTCAAAGCCATTATTATGGTAACAAGATTAATAATCTTAGCTTACTCCTAAGCAACTTGACAGGATTGACAACTCATAATCAATTGTTACTGAGATAAAAATGAGGTATTTGTCAAAGGAAGGGAAAAAATTACGTTATCAGCATTGCCATTAAAAAGTTACCATCTAATTAAAGTCGTCACATCTAAGTTTCTTACACTAGTGGTTCACTAATAATAGCAAATATCAACTTAAAAGATGACTTACATCCATATGGAGGGTCATAACAAATATTATCTAAATCGATCAAAAGGTTCTGTTATATAAAAACAAAAATTTTTTTAGAAGAACTTTGAAGCAGAATACTGGCTAAACGGTGCACTTTCGGATAAGGGTAAGTTTAGTTAAATCATCTTATTTTAGCCTCAGGAATCTGTGGACACCCTATATATATATATATATATATATATATATATATATATATATATATATATATATATATATATATATATATACAGAAGCATGATATTGTGGGTGTTGATAATTGTTTAAACAAAGGCACTTTCGGATAAGGGTAAGTTTAGTTAAATCATCTTATTTTTATTTTTGCCTCGGGAATCTGGGGTTAAGCCATGTCCCACTATTTCCAAGACACCCTGTATATATATATATATATATATATATATATATATATATATATATATATCAGCATGATATTGTGGGTGTTGATAATTGTTTAAACAAAGGCTTACAGTCTTCGCGATTTTCAGTTTTAGCAATTTTTCAATTATTGACTTTTGCATAATAAAAACTTTCCTAGCATTAGATGCATTTCTCTATAGAATCACCCCATATGTGATTAGACTATGAAAAGATCCAAATATATAGTTATTAGTCATTTCTAGTCTAAATTTAGAGACAAATGCCAAAAAGAAAAATTATGGATGCAAGTCTATTACAAAGAACATCGAAATGGCTACTTAAATTTTTAATCGACTACAATGCCTATTATTTTCAAAGTACGCCCTTGACGTAGGTTCTGGCTCGTGGACAGTATTAGTGATTGTGTTTTTTCATGATTTAATTTTAATTTGTTGGTCGTAAACTATTCTTGTGTCACACCCATAATATATTCTATGTTCTCTTTTAAAGAGTCGATGTCTTTTCCCGAGGAGAATAAAGTGGTATAATGGGCATAGAGAATACGTTCGTTAGGATAAATAAATGAATATATATATATATATATATATATATATATATATATATATATATATATATATATATATAAATATATTAGAAATAGGACAGGACGCAGGACTGAGCCCTGTGATACACCGTATTTCATTTAGCAAAAATTGAATGAACAATTATATACGTTTATGCACTGTAATCTATTTTCTAAGAATGATAAGAAGAAGTCTAAGAAAACCACTCTAATACCACAGTTTTCAAGTTTAGCTATCAAAGGTATATGGGAAATATAATCAAATGCCTTAGAAAGGGCAAGCAATGCTAAAGCGGTGTATTCTCCCTTTTCCATAGCATCAGTTATTTTATTTATTAGTTGCTGAATAGTCTGAATTGTAGATCTGGACTTAACAAAACCATACTGATTATCGCTAAGAACTGAGAACTTTTCAAGGTAAGTATCTAGATGTTTTACTGTTCAATATTCGATTATTTTCCCTATGATCGGTATAATAGAAACAGGTCCAAAATTCTCAGGATGTAAGGTATCGCTGTACTTGTAAACAGGCACTACTGTACTTATTTTGAAGGGGAAAATACCCATTTGAAAACACTTATTAGTAATTATAGATAAGGAAGAAGCTAAGATATCAGCAATGGCCTTAATTAGATTACTATTTAAGTTATACACATCCGTAGATTTAGATTTTTTAAATTCTTAATAGTAATGATAACTTCTTCAGCTGTAACAGTTGTAAGGTATAAATTTGAAAATGAAGCAAGGGATGCAATAATTTTATCAGTAACATAGTATACATTGAATATTTCTGGTAACATATCTGTCTGAACACTATTAGTACCATTTTTGCTTTTAATATTATTGCCTATTTTTCAATAATTTTCGGATAAACTGGTATCATTCCCTAAGTTATAGATACACTTTTGATTTCATTATGATATTTTTTAATTATCTTAAAAGCTTAATAACGGTTTGGAATTCTTGAAGTATTTAAATATTTTTAGAAATTTGTACTGTTTCTTATTATTTTAAGGTTATCATTAAAACATACTATTTCCGAAAATTGTATAATATTTTTCAGTGGACAATGTATAGTAGTTAAGTTTACTAGTATTTCTATAAGAAGGGTGGATAGTTTATGAACATTTTTGTTTGGATTCTCGAACTGTCGCCAATCAACCGATTCCAGAGCAATTCTAACCTTACTAATATTATTATTGTTAAAATTTCTTACCCACTTTACATTTATTTCGTAACAAGGGGTAAGAAGTGCAATTATTTGTCCTGCATGATCAGATAATCCACACTCCCGAAACTCAGTCTAGTAGCTATCTTGCTCCAGATTAGTCAGAATGTTGTCAAAGCAGGAATTAAGTACTGTGTGTTTGTTAATAGTTATATTAATATCAAATGCTTCTAAAAGACATTTAAACTCTCTAATTTTAACCGAATCTCGCAATAAAATTGATATTAAAATCACCCACAACAATGATTTTGCCATATTTTCATATTATAAGATTAGTAAAGACTCGAATTTGTCTAAGAATATTCTGTAATCTCCAGATTTGTATACTGTAATAATTACCATTAATGACTAAGCCACATAACTCAGCATCGAATTTCTCGCAGTAATTATATAAATTCATGGTTTTAAATTTTAAATTAATATTATCTTTCAAAATTATAACTACTCCGCCGTGTTAGTTATTAAATTAAAATCTGTTAGTTTAATAGTTTTAATATTAATTTCTGTGAGCCAGCGCACTGAAATACATAATATGTCATGCTTAGAAAAATCAGCTATGAATTCGAGTTCATTTATTTTACTAGGTAAATATTTTACGTTTAGATGGAGTATACTTACTAAAAAATCACATTCTCTTTTGATAAATTTTTTTGGCGGAACTAGACAGCCGCCTTTTGTAGGGTAATCTTCTGAAAAAATTGTTTTACACAGATTCCGGATGACCAAATTTTCGGATTGAGAGCCTCTTGTTTATTCGTCTCATAAATTGTGATTTTGAACGAAGCGTATAGCTCAGAATATTTGGCGTTCATCTTTTCCATTCGTACTCACCAACTCTCCCATCATTCCATTTTTCATTAGTATGTAAGTCTAAGCAACAACATAATAAATGTTGTAATGGTATATTTGTGTTAATAAATAAACCAAATTGAGTAAAAATTTATTCACGCTTTTGTTATAAGCAATCCTAATTTCATACGAAATTCCTTTTCACAAAATATCCTACGAACGCCCTTATATTTTCAGGTTTCAGTATTATTTCGGTATTTTTTGCGAATGGGGTTCATTTTTAAAATACTTGCCGCACTATTGAAAGTAAGTAAAATAGTAGTTTTGATGTACCATGCACCCTCTTTCTGCTAGCTAGCCGGTGTCATATTTAGAAGGCCACCTTTGCGGTAAGTGCCCTATTTAATTTGTGCTTTGCCCGCGGATGTACATACCTCAATATTAAATTTTATTTGTTTTTGGAAAAAGGTACGTGGCATTAGAGATATTGTAAATAAAATGTTGTACGATTCGTACGAAAGGCTAGTTAGATCTCCACTAATTCAGTTTCGATGAGTTTTGACAATTTAGAATTTTACGGATCACAGGCCATCACATTAGATAAATAATCGTTACTGATTATATCAACACTAACAATACTATGTTTTATTAGTTCTGCTTCTTTCTCATTTAAATTTAGACGATTGAGATTACAGCATTGTTCATAATCTGAATCTTCAATCGTGTTTTGAGCGTCATATTTGGAAGGAATAATTAGTATTAGTAATTACGTCAGCAAGAAATTTCCGCTAGGTGACGCCTGGTAAACACGCGCACTCGAATATGTCATCATCATTACCGATATCGGCGTGCAAAGTAGGTTGGCATACCGCACACGTAGGAATATGCCGTGATGATATATTTTTATATTTTATTATAATTGCTAAATAAATTCAAATTTGTGTAGTCGACTTCTGCAAAATAATTTAAAGAAGAAACTCCAACATATTGTCACTGTAAGTTATCAAGCATATAAGATGTATTCCCTTTGACTCGCAAAGACCAATCTGAATTTATTGATAATTCCGCTAACGTTTATAAACAAATTCTAAATACAAAAGCAGGCACTAAAAGATTAAAGTTCAAACAGGTTACATACCTATTTATATTTTCAAAAATCGTTTTCCTTTTTAACAAAAAATTATGCAATATTTAGATAAAAATGCGATTTATAATGGAGCAAAATTAATATTTTTTCTTAAAACTAACTATATAAATTATAGGAATTATTTTGGAATGATTATAGTCATGATGATTACTGAATGTACTTTGACTACTAAAATCATCAAATTCAATATAACACTGTAGATATAAAATAAAAACTGCATGGTTCGATCGACCCACAGGCTTCAAATGGGTTAATTAAATCTTAAATTCAATCCAGATATTTTTTCTTAATTTCGATTGTATGGTCATAGCACGTATGAAAGTGTTGGGGTCATTAAAAAGCAATAACGATGCACTAACTAGTGGTAGGTTAATTAAATTTTCAAATTTAATTTTAAATTGGCCCACCTAGGATTTTTTTTAAATTTCGAGTGTGTAATTATAGCACGTACAACACTGTTGGCACTAACTAGTGATAGGGTACATATTAAATAAATCTTAAAATTTTATTTCTAGTTGGCCCACCCAGAGTCTTTCTTAATTTCGAGTATATGGTAACAGAAAGAACGAAAATGTTGGGTTCATTAGAAAGCACTAGCGATGCACTAACTAGAGATAGGGTACATTTTATTTAAATCTTAAAATTTAATATGAAGTTGGCTCACTAATTTTTTTTTTAATTTCTACTTTATTTATTTAGAGTACGGCATAAAAAGAATGAATAGGAATGTAAACAATTGAAAAGTTACAAATTTTAAAATTTACATGCATATAATCTAAATTATATAAATAAACCAAAGCATCACTTATTCTATTCAGGTAATGCAGAGGCCCTGAATATGATCTTAAAGGGCATTCCTGGTCGATGTGGCGGATAGTTAAGAAATTCTGCGCCGCAATCACATTGAGGGGAGATGGCCTTTTTCCATTTAAAAAGGGCATCTACGCATCTATCGTGATTTTTTCTTATTCGATTCGGAGTGACCCAAACTTTCGGGGATGCTCAAAACCTGCCGGACTTTGGTCAATGTACTTTAACTCTTGATATTCAACTAGTAAATTTTCAATCCACTTCTCCTTCTATTTGTTTTTAATATCAAAAACGCTATAAGATAAAGACATGGCTAATCTAAGAGGCGGATGTCTGGAGCGAAGTCTCTTAGCTTGCATATCGTTAATGTCAGAATGAAAACTGGGGATTATATTTAATTTTCTTTTCATTTAATATCTTTAATTTTTTTGTAGTCCCTTAGCAGAACATTTTTCTGTGAAATACTGGTGGTTGGATATGGCTTAAAGTTGGCAGCCAATAAGATGATGTTGATTTTATTGTGCCAGTAATAATTCTTATAGCCTGTTCAGCTGCGCGTCGACCTTTCTAATGTGGGCACTGTTTAACCACACTGGGCAGCAGGGAAACCAGTCCAAGGACAGAACTCCGTAGCAGGTTTGCTGAGGAAACCCACGTAGAGACATACAATTTTTGGATGATGTTCCGTATACTCAGTTATGCTGTTTGCGTTAAATGTTGTTTAAAAGAGAGAGTTCTACTCAGAGTAACTCCAAGATTCGTACGAAATTTGTTAAATTTTAGGTAGGTTATGTCGAAATATACTTGAAGTTCTCTATTTAACATTTTATTACTTAAGTGAAAACAGGCTGTTTCGGTTTTGGTAGAGTTAAGTTGTAATCTCCATTCGCGAAAAAACCTAGCCAGAAAATTCAAGTCCGATGTTAAGGTGATCTCAGTAATTGCTTTGCGTAGCTATTGCCCAATCATCTGCATACCCAAACTTTCTCGACACTGTTGTACGCATATTATTTATGTAAAAACAGAAGAATAAGGGGGAAAAACTGGGCCTTGTGGTAAAGCTTTGCTTAGTTACATCCGATGGCTGATCTTGTTGATCAAAATTACCTGAAAAGATGTGTTGCTGTGCATACCGTTGATAAGGTTAGATATTTTTAGACAAGGTGTGACTCTGAGTAGCTTGAGAATTAGTCCATGTCTCCAAACAGTGTCATAAGCAGCAGTTAAGTCGACGAAAAGAGCAGAAGTTTTCAGTTTTTTACGGAACTCAGCCTCAATGTAATTCGCCAGAGAAAGGACTTAGTCGATACAGCTTCATTTTGGTCGAAATAAAGCTTATTCGTTAGGAATAATTTTGAAAAGGGTTGGGCTTATCCTATTATAGATTAGTCTTTGAAGCAGTTTGTATGCCATGCTTAAAAGAGCTATGGGCAGGTAATTCTTTGTATTGTGGTTGGATTTGTCTGGTTTTAAGACAGTTACAACTTTTGCTCGCTTAAGGGAATGAGTGATGCGACCGATTTACAAAATGTCAGATTTGAAACGTGCAAGCTATTCTTTAGTGTACGTTCCACTATAAAGAAGAAATTTCGAATGAACTCCGTCAAAGCAAGGGGCTTCACCAGGTTTTAAGTCTTTAATAGCATTACTGACTTCAGTAGCAACAAATGATTCAGAATACATTTAATCATTTAAGGTATTTGATTTGATAGTTTTTATTTCTCGTTTATCTGTTCTAGAATGTTTTTTATCATTTGGAGCTCAGGAGGTATTCACAAGATGGGGCGCAATTGTATTTGGTGTTATAGGTGAATCTTTAAGGGAAGAAATGATACAACTACCGCTAAGTTTATTTAATAAACTACAAGATTCTATATATGAGTTCTTAAAATAAAGACTATACTGTATTCATCAAACTCTCGTGTTTTGCGGTATCCAGACGGTCAATAGTCCATCTGCTAACTTCTGCTTACCAGACTACAGAAACTGTTTATATAATTATTTGCTTTGCTGGCTCCAACGAGGTTTGTATTCTTTTCTATATCCCGTTGGTATACATTTTTTAGCTGTGCTAATAATTGCTTCTACAAATCTCTCATAGTTGTTATGATTTGGAGGGATCCAACCAACACATTTGTCTAGTTTACTGCAAAGGTCTCCCAATCAGCTTTTTTCATCCTGGCTGGGGATATGAGCTGATCAGCGATATACAAATACCTATTTCAACCGAGACAGAGGGCGGTGTTGGTTGTGATGCATGTCTTGTAATACCTTACGGGTGACAGGAAATGGTCGATTCTTTACATCGGCAGTAACAAAACACAGATCCGGGTTATACGGTTTGTTCCAAACAGTACCACGGTCCTTAGCTTCTAATAGGATTTGAATGTTAACATCTGCAAATTTTACTAAATATTCGCCATTTTGAGCATTTTTTCTATACTTCCATTGTTCATGTGGACTGTTAAAATCTCCAGTGTATAACCGTGGATCTGGCAAAGGTTGAAGAAAATGCGCTGCCCAAGGTCATGTAGGCAATTTTTAGACGATATTAATTGTAATTTCTCTTATTTGCACAGTGATTTCATAGATATTATTTGCTGAAGATGTGGACTGTAGTGTAACATTTTTTGTTATTTCGAACGTACATTGCCGTACCATATGCTTTGCGGTAAATAGTTCCAATCAAATCAAAACCTGGAATTTTACCTCTAGAATTTAGTTGGTTCTCATTATATAAATGTGTCTTTTGAATACCAAAAACATCAATCTCATTTTTTATAAGAATTTTATGTAAGTAGTCACATTTAACTTTGCTTATGCGTTCTATGTTTATCTAACAAACCCTGACACTGAGCCCAAGATTTCTAGTCGGGTTGTCCTTAAAAGAACCCGTTAAAGTACCGTTTCGATGTGTCATTGTGATGATTGTTTTAGAACAGAAGAACTCGAGGATTATTTTTTTATAGCAAGTGTATGTTAATAAAACTAACATAACTGCTCGGTTCGTTAGAAAGCAATTATGATGCACTAACTAATAATATGGTACTTATTAAGTAAATCTGAAATTTTAATATGAATTTTCATTTGTAGTGCACTAAAAATCACTAACGATGCACTAAATAGTGCTGGTGCTAGATTGGGCCGATCCAAAATTATCTGAGCTATGCAGTTCAGTGGAAGGGTAATAAATTTATTTTAAAAGTTGAATATTCGTAGTTGAAAACAAATATATCATATACGCTACGCTAATGATTTTTAGAGCAAGAATTTTATTTTTAAATATGTGAAATATTCTTATCATGTACATTGTACATCTCAGCTCAGCTCATTTCAATTTACTTATCAACTGAACTGAGCAAATGTATTCCAAAAAGAATGCAGTTATTACTCGTAATATGTACATTTTGTATGGTTTCATATTTCAATTTATATAAGTGAATTAAGTTATATACGATTACATATAATTACAACTATATATAAAATTAATTACCATTTTCTTGATGTTTAAAAAATAATTATAACTGTATTAAGCCGGGCTTAAACGACTTGTGTACTTGACGAATACACCAATATTCGTATACTTGGCAAGTGTATTAGCTCATGTAGGCCATTAACAAGCAAAGGCGCTCACACGATAGGTACATTTTTTTTTAAAGTATGCCAACAAATTGGTTCCATGTTGGCGAGAAACTGTTGAAATTATATTTAAATATACGCAGATGCACAGAGAATACAGAGTATAAAAATATTGGCAGTTTTCATTAAATCTATTTATTTCTTTTTATATAAATAACGACAGATAACAATACCAAGGCATTGTACATAACTATAAAATTTTATGAACGCATTCTTCATATTTGTTGGTGATCTGTTCAGTTGATATGCAGCAGTTTTAATTGCTTCTCCCCACAATATTTTAGATAAGTCTGATTCTCCCAATATTGATCTAGCCTTATCAAGTAGAGCTCTATTCATTCTTTCAGCAACTGAATTTTGCTGCAGTGTATATGGGATCGTGAATAGGGATTCACCAAGCCAAGCTACTTGGCTTGAAATAAAAAAGCTTGGCTTGGCTTGAAACTTCAAGCTTTTTTAAATGTTAGGCTTGGCTTGGGCTTGATGGAAACAGAGCTTGGCTTGGCTTGAAAACTTCAAGCTTTAATTATTTTAGGCTTGGTTTGATTTTCAAGCTTTATCAAGCTTTTTCAAGCCGTTTCAAGCTATTTCAAGCTTTTTCAAGCTTTCAAGTGTTATAAATGCTCATGCGCACAGTAGGTATATAGGTCTTGAAAACCAGTAGTAGTTGTTCGGTATCAAGATTTTAATATAAATATTCGATGTGAATTTAATTAAATATATCGATATACTGATATATCGATGTATTGGAATATTGATGTATCAATATATCGATGTTATGTCGATGTTTCATTGTATCGTAATAATGTACAAATCACGTTTTGTTTTACATAAATTTATTGTGGTACAAATGAAAAATATCTTCTTATGCGTAAAGATAAACAAAACGATAAAATAAAATTTATGAAACTTACACCAAGTGTTTTTTCTTTGTAATTATTAAAATATAAAAATATTGAAATGTATATTTTATTCATTTATTTTATTTTTAAGAGTAAACAATCAGCATAAATTTATTATCTTTTATTAAATATTTACCCTTCAATTTTCATGTTTCTTTTATTATTTTCGTTGACTGTATTCATTCAAGTAGGTATATGCATTAGTTGGACTTTATTGTATTGTATTTTAACTAAAAACTCGAAATGTCCTCCCAACTGTTAAAGTTTGTCATACTATTTAGTTCATATGCACCCTATATAAACAAAAAAAAAAAAAAAAAAAACTCAAGACTCAAATACGCAATAACAGTGTTCAAATAAATACATAAATATTTTGGAATGTACAATGGGATGGAAATGACCTGAGACTGACCTTTTATACCTACTTGAAATACATCTGGAAATCATAAAACCCTACAGACGGAAATTTCCCCGAAATTTTGTTTGTTCGTGACAAATACCTACTCGCCTCTTCTTATGAAATTTCTACTGATTTTTGAGTACAGAATCATGAAAGTTAAATACATAAATATAATTAAAGTAATCATGTGCAAATTCAAATAATACAAAAGTTAATATGCTTAACGAAACGAATATGTCGTTATTACTGAAATTTGTGAATAAAAGCAAATTAAAAACCTCCAGAACTAGGTAATAAGCCGCGATTATATATTTATTTGCTTATTTATTAACACATATTTTTGGATCAATGAAAACTTGTATCAAGGTAATATTTAAAAGAGAATGCTCTCTTTGTCGGTACATTGTTATTGTCTATTATACCTGTCACGGTTTATTAGGGGTACATTAGGGGTTGAACTAAAAATAGCATTGAAAATCTTTGAATATAAATATATACATATACACAAACAGAAATTGTCTCGTCTCTATGATTCGGAAATACCAGAATAACAAAACATTGTACAAAATGAAACTTTAAAATGCAATAATTATCATGATTTATGTAGTCTGTCACTCAATTTACCTTACGGTGTAGAGTATATTATTATTTTTAATAATGTTTATTCTGCAGCAAAATTATCTATTTGTAGCATTGCAATAAATACGAGTAATAAATATTATGTGTTGAAGCTTGATGCTTGGTATTTAAAATCAAGTTAGTTAAAATTTAAATGAATATTGATTATATTCTATCTATATCTATTTTGATTGGATAATATTCCGATATTATCCAATCAAACAAAAAGATCAAACTGCACCTATCTTCCCATCACTCTATAGTTAAAACAGATAGTTGGTTCAGATTGAGAAAATAAGTGGTCTTTGCATAATAAGAATGATGAAGGGTATAGTGACCTATTTACAAAGTTTTGAAGCATACTGGACTGGCAGGTAATGAAGGCTGGTCCTTTTGGAAATTCCAATTCTTAGAAGTTCGCAAAAATGTGCCGAAGCAGTGAGAAAGTACGTTATCACCATAAAATTACGGTTTTGTCGGCCTCGACAACATTTCTTAAGAAAAGCTTGAAAAAGCTTGTTTTCAACCAAGCTACTTGACAGTCTAAGGCTTGGCTTGGCTTGAAAATTCAAGCTTTTTTAAATGGTAGGCTTGGTTTGGCTTGGGCTTGGTGGAACAGAAGCTTGGCTTGGCTTGAAAAGTCAAGCTTTTTTGAACGGCAGGCTTGGCTTGATTTTTCAAGCTTTTTCAAGCCAAGCCAAGCCAAGCTTTCAAGCTTCAAGCCAAGCCCGTGAAACCCTAATCGTGAACTGCATATAAATTCCTTCTGTTTGACAAACATCTTTTATAGTGTTATTTGAAAATTCTTTACCATTATCGCTTCTAATTTTATGGATAGGTTTATATAATTCAGCTTTAAATTGTCTAATATAATTAATTAAGTTTCTGGTTGCTTCATCTTTAGTTCTTAGAAGATACACTTTCGTAAAATGAGTGAGTCTTCAATAATAGTTTGAAAATATTTATAATCATCGTAAGTATTCGGTGTAATAGGCCCACAAATATCCGTATGGATCAATTCTCTTATACGTCTTGATCTTGGTAAAGGTACAGATTTAGATGGTTGTTTCGTTGATTTACCTTTTAAACATGCTTCACACATTTTATCGCTAAAAGGTAAATTTAATTTCTTTAAACCCTTCCTATTAATGTGTTCCAATCTTCTATGCCATAAATTTTCATCTACTTTTCATAAAGCATAACTATTTTCATTGGTTTCTCTGCTTTGTAGTTTAAAATTTACTGTGTAAAGTTTTCCCACAGTTTCACCTTTTATGAAAATATCTTTTCCAAAAAATTTTACACTATTATTGCAAAATATAACTAGTTTTCCATTAGATATTAATTTGTTTACAGATAATAAATTATGCGATATTCCTTTTACAATTAAAGCGTCTACATTTATTTTCAAATTATTGAATTGTAATTTTAATATACCTTTTTTGGTTGCAGTTAAAAGCTTTCCGTTTGCTACTTTAATATTTGTATTATTAGCAAAAGTTTTTATATTTACCATTCTTGTGTCTAAATTTTCTCTAACGAGATGGTTAGTAGCTCCCGAATCAATAATGAATGATACTTTTTCATTTGTAATTTCATCAATTTGTTATGAATTTAAAGCTATAAAAGTTGTTCCGTTACTTTCATGATTTTTACTGGAATATGCGCGATAATTTATATATTTATTCTTATTGTGATTATATTTTTTATTTTCATTTAATTAGTATGCATTCCTCTGTTCTGTTTCTTTTTATTGTTATATTTAAAATTTGGACAATTAGGTTTTATATGTCCTTTTTGACCACACTTATAGCATTGGACATTATTGTATTTGAATGAATTTTTAGCTGCAAATGTGCTTTCGCTAGTATTTCGCGTTTTGTAGTTATTGAATTTTAATTCTGCCTCTACTAATCGTGTCTTTACAAAATCTAATGTTACTCCCGATGTCATAGTTTCTACTGCAGTGATGACATATTTTTCAGGTAAAGTAAGTAAAAGATGACATACCTTATCACTTTCATCTGATATACATCCTATAGCTTCTAAATCTCTTACCAACGTATCAAATTGAATAAAATATTCCTCCATTGTTTGGTCTGACAGCTTTAAATTTAATAATTTGCGTTTTAAATACAGTTTTGAAAAGCTGCTTTTACGCTGAAATATTTCTTCCAAAGCATTCCTCATTTTCTTCGCGGTTTTCGCATATTTAACATATTCGAAATGATTATCTGCAACACGCGAAATTATTATTGATTTTGCTTTTGCATCCTTTGTCGATTATTCGCTTATTTTTGCAGGATCGTCTGTTAATACACATTTTACTCCTTATTCTTTCAATATTACTTCAACTCTGATCTTCCAGTTTCCAAAATTTTTTCGAGTTGTCATCATGACCTCTGTTTTTATATCAACACTTAACACTCTGGGCAATCTGGGCCCATAACCTATTGGATTTACATTTAAATATACGCAGATGCACAGAGAATACAGAGAATAAAAATATTGGCAGTTCTCATCAAATCTATTTATTTATTTTTTATATACATAACGACAGATAACAATATCAAGGCATTCTACATAATTATAAAATTTTATCAACGCATTCTACATATTTCAATAGTAACTAAAAAAGAAAAAAATATTATTCAAACCTCAAAAACTACTTCATTTGACCACACCATTTTAATTTTTAATCATTTAAACAATAATTAAATATAAGTATTTTCAAAACACACAACCTTTTCCATCCGCTTATTGATATAGAATGAATAGTAGCGAAGCAAGTCATAATATATGTACAACTCGTGTGAGCGCAACCTCAAAGTTAATACTTGTCAAGTGTAGCAATAATTGTGATTGCTTTGACTTTTGTCATTTTTACCGACAGACGTTGGATAACTGACCTGCACTCACCAGTGACAAATAATTGTACAAGTCAAGTAAACCACTCACACAACATGGCAAGTACACCAGCCGTCTGAGCCCTGTTTTTATGAAAGAAAGCCTTCTATTTCTTGGTTTCGAGTTTAATAAAAAGTCATAAATATTTTAATTTATTTTTAATTAAATAATATTTATCAGACAACAAACGTAAAAGATGTACCTACGCGAGTAACTAAGTACCGAATATACCCCTATTACAGTTAGATACAAAATGGCGCTCAAAATCCGTTACACTTACATCGTTGAAATCAGAAAAAATCCCTATCTAATGAGCTATAAAATTATATAGGGTACCATTTAAAAAAATAATATTGTCTACTGTTTAAGAACCACTGGTTAAATTTTTGGTTTGTTATTACTGATAAATTAGCCCCTTATTACTAATCTTTTTTGTATAACATTTGTCTCTAAAGTAATTACTTCGCCGAAAAAAAGCGCTAGTTGTTTTAAAGGAAACACCTTGTATATCTAGTTTCTAGCAGGTATTTGGTACAACCCATAACATGTGTAAATGTAAACACACAATGTATGAAATTCGCGATCGCATAGACATGGCATTTATGATTTATAAAAATTATGGTGACAGCGCATATGACAGAAAGTGATATTGAATTGACAGTGCTACGAGAGTATAGAACTAAACAAGAAATATTTTGCAATGTATATTTTTGTTAGGTTGTAGTTTATTTTAGTTAATTTCTGCTTTCTATTTTATTCTGACTTATATTTACTGTCTATTATGTTATTTTATATCGTCTTATTTCTATTTGTTTAGTACGAGTCATTGCATTTTTCGTTAAAGGTTAGGTTTTGTGTTTGATTTCGTAATGTCATTTTAATTATCGATTCTGTTCGGCGCATGCTCCGAGATCTTTTTGCTAACGGCTTGATGAACCCCTTCGAGCTATGCCTGCCGTATCCCAGAGATATAGAGGTGGGGAGAATGATTCTGTAACCTGCGCAAGAATACAAGAATAGAAGGACGCCATTTTGCAGATATAGAGGTGGCAATTTTAAATGTAGAATTAACAAAATAATTATGAAATTAATTAATTTGCATTTTAACATACTTTCGCAGGAATACAGAGGCAGTAATTTTAAATTTAGAGTTTCAGAACAATATAATTATAAAATAATGTTGAAAAATTTATTGATATTTTAACATACATACATATTAAATATAATACCTAGCAACTACTGGTGGTGAAATAATATTTATTTATTTATTTAATTCTCTCCTTACTAATTTCCCTTGTATAACATCTGTATATCTTTTTGAGAGATTAATGAACCGAATTCTAGTATAACAATAAATATCTTTTACTAAAATAAAACCATGATTTTGCTCTATTAGTGTATCTTTCAAAAAATAAAGAAATTAACAATCTATTAAAAAAAAATTTTACAACTCAATTTGGTTTACTATTTACATGTAGAAATAAACTCCTTCTGGCTTTAATCTTATATTATTAGAACATGCTAACATTGAACACAGCGACATATTAAAAAATTTAACGTTTCAAACCACACAAGCAAATAAAATAGTAATAAAAAGATAATGCTGACCGCGTGTTTACAAAGCAAGTTGACAGTTGTATCTGCAAAATGGCTACCTCCAGTTTGTACATCGAAAATTGGATGCGCAGTCGTCGAAGCGCTTTCTCCCCACCTCTATATCTCTGCCGTATCCTCGTCGTGGAGGATTACAAGGCGACGCCGCCATTTTGGACCGGAGTACACAGATAAGGACAGCCATTATTATTTCGATCCACGATTTATACTATTGTCGAATTTTATCGTCTCATATTATTGTTGTCTGCGCTTAATGACTATATTATTGTTAAATTATTGTTTCGAATTTTATGTACTGTTTAAGACAAGTGGCTTACGCGAGATTACTTATGGTATTAGAGTTAGTAGCCATCAAGCCATCTTGTAGGGATTACGTTAACGGAAAGGAACAAGGACTTGCACTTTGGTTTATAATTTATAATGGCACGACATAATCGAGATTGGTATACCAACCGGCGTCCTACATTAGGGTTTAGCGCTATTTTTAAAAGAGTTTATGTATCAGCGGTCCTGCGATCTGACTACGCCTTCCCTGCAGGGAGTATTTTAGTAAAGTGGCCTTTCATTTTGTTCGCCAGATCTCGCGCGGGGCTTTGCCTTAATATAGTTCGCATTTTAGTACACGTTTTGCATTATTTGTTTTTATTTCTATTTTGTTTGCCCTATATCTCTTCATATTAAGTTTTCCCGTTCTCGAGGGTTTATTACTCAGCGGTTTGGAGGCTATGAGAGTAATTGGCGCCATGTTCATCCCTTTAGGCACAGTAAGGACAACCATCTTCACTGAGGCTAGCCGGCGCAATGAACTACTTGGGAGTTTGGGATACTTTCTATAACTTGTGCCGTGATATCAATTTTATAATTTAAATGTTAACAGAAAATAAATAAAGTAAAATATGGTAATAAATAATAATAATATATAATATATTTATTTGTTACGTCATTTAACCTATACAAATTATCACAATTTACATGTACAAAGTTAACATATATACAGTTATACAGAGATATTTTTAGTGTCCTCTGTTGATACCCTCGTTACATGCAGAGTAGCTTATAGTGACCTCTGCTACTGCTACCACTCGGACTCATCGGAGTGTGTCGGTTTTTTGATTAAAAACTGACTCGTGTGGGATTCAAACGCGGTCCCACACGAGCAACCTTGTATTTTAGGCGAGCACTTTTAACCACACGACCACCGATGACCGTAAAATATGGTAATACAAATTGATAGTTTCTAAAATAAAATAGAAATACCAAAGCAGTCTAAACTAAAAAAATTAATATTCGTTAGGTATTCATTAATACAGACAAAAGGACGAAAAATTTTAGAACATAACTATGACAAAATTTCTGTTTAAAGTTTGTAGACAATGTTAAATTATTAAAACATATTGATTGGACTTGCATTGTCTTTATTTTTTAAAAATATTACAACGTTTCGACTGCTGCAAATCTACAGTCGTCGTCAGGTTACAAAATAATTATAATAATAAAATTATAAAACAAAATAAATAATAAATATATAAATTGTAAAATATAGACTTTGATAAAACTATTCAGTCAAATTTTGACGTCCTCTATTTGACATAATAATGTTTTCCACAGGTTACTCATTTCAACGCTAGGTTTACTAATATTATTTGCATTTGAAAATATAAAAACTGCTTCTTTAAATTTTCTTTTCCTCCATTGTTCTTCCTTGTGGAGTATTTTAGCTTCTTTCCACAACATATGGTGCCCTTCCTCCCATGAATGATATGCTGCCCCAGATTTTGATACTTCACCATTTTTGGTATGCATTTTATGTTCTTTTACCCTAATTTCTAATGGTCTTTTAGTTTCACCTATATAAAATTTTCCACACTCACATGGAATTTGGTAAATACAGTTTTTTGAATCTAAGATGCCAGAGGGTTTAGTTTTTGTTAAATAACTTCTTAAATTTTACCCCGCATTAAAAACAGTTAAAATATTATAATCTTTCCCTATTCTTCTTATTTTCTCGGAAATTCCTTTCACATATGGAATTGACAAAGATATTCTGTGTCCAAGGTTTTTGTTATGAGAATATTCTTCATAGTTCGCCAAGCTACGAAGAGTATTTTCAATTAACCTTACCGGATAACCGTTTTTTAATAGATCTTGTCTAATATTTCGTATTTCTTCACAAAAAGTTTTTTCGGTATTACAGATAGTCTGCTCGAAAATATAAAGTTTTGATTATTCCCTGCTTTGTAGATCCCGAATGATTTGAAATGGTGAAGTATCAAAATCTGGGGCAGCATATCATTCATGGGAGGAAGGGCACCATATGTTGTGGAAAGAAGCTAAAATACTCCACAAGGAAGAACAATGGAGGAAAAGAAAATTTAAAGAAGCAGTTTTTATATTTTCAAATGCAAATAATATTAGTAAACCTAGCGTTGAAATTAGTAACCTGTGGAAAACATTATTATGTCAAATAGAGGACGTCAAAATTTGACTGAATAGTTTTATCAAAGTCTATATTTTACAATTTATATATTTATTATTTATTTTGTTTTATAATTTTATTATTATAATTATTTTGTAACCTGACGACGACTGTAGTTTTGCAGCAGTCGAAACGTTGTAATATTTTTAAAAAATAAAGACAATGCAAGTCCAACCAATATGTTTTAATATGACAAAATTATTACAACAAAAATTTAGGAAAAATAAAAGTAGCTAAAACAAGTAGATACGATGACATTAAAACAGAAAAACTAAAATACATGAGTGACAGTAGAGGAAATATTATATAAACTACCAAATAAAATTTGGTTAAACGGGGTTATTCCTATTTAATATGTGACCGTTAATCGTGAAGGATTATTTTATAGGGTCTTTTTACTCTATTTTACGGTTATAGTGAAATAATTACAAAATTTGTGTGAAAATAAATCATTATATATTTATAAAAATTCAATAATACTATCTATACACAATGAAGAATATGGATGATACATGAAGAGATGACATGACATGAACATTGTGGTTACATGAGCTATGAACAATGAAATGAATTAAGTTAACCATGATAAGCAAGTAAGTAACAAATCGCCAAAATTAATAATGTCCAGCAAGGCCGTGTCCAAGTCCTCCGGAGTAGGAGATGGCTTCACCGCCGTGTCCAAGTCCTCCTGAGTAGGAGATGGCTTCACCGCCGTGTCCTCCAAGCTCCAAGCCTCCGTGCGCAATGACAGGAGCGTGGATGATCTGCGGGTGTACAGCGTGGCCTTGGCGCTCCACGATGGCGTTGAAGCCGTTGTGTTTGTCAGCGGTGTACTTGACAATACGGATAGTGCCATCGGGTTCCTTTAGGGAGTACTGGCCTTTCACTACATCTCCGTGTCGCACTTCAGATTGCTCCTTCTCATCTCCAGTATGGTGATCGCTTACTCCATATTTGAATTCATATTGAGCGGGAGCCTGTAATACATATTTATAGTTAATATTTATAAAATTCAAAACGAATAACTAAAATATTAAAAATATTATCGTATTTTATTTTTAAGGCAAATATACAAATTAAGTTAATGCGTTTAAATAACTATAAATCGGTACAGTATTGTTTGTAATCATGTTTCGGGTTCCTAAATTTCTTCATATTTATTGTATTCTTTAATTTACAGTTTAACCTTCATATATATTTATACAGTAACTTTCCATTCAATAAAATAAACCAAAATAAAGGCGTGGAAGCACGGATTTGTCATGATTGGATGAGTTTTTGTAGTAAAATGTTTCGTTAGTTGTCACGCTTGTCACACTGAAAAAGTAACGAATATTTCAAGAAATTTGTGATTACATAGACTTTTATAAGCAGTTGGGGTGTTTCATATTTGCTATCAGATCCGCCCAGCCACTTATTTGATTGTTTCAAATAACAATAAAATATTTACAAGGGTTATAGTGTCCAAAAGAACAAATTTTTGTCCAACATTAAATTCCAGCCCGTTCTACATCCCAGTTTCAACTATGCCCATTTTAGTTCTTGCCATATCTTAAACGTTAGGGATGTTATATTGACTATTGTTGGTAGCCAATACATAACTAAAAAATTTCCGCGCTCTAATTTCATGTTTTTATATGATGCTTTACATAAAACTGTAAAGTCCAAACAAAAAAATTGCGTTTTAAAGCTTTAACCTCATCTGAACACCGCCCATTTTTAAATATCGTAGCAAAAATATAAGTTATAGATGCGTATACCCTGATATTTCTGACAGTTCAAACGATATAATTTAGGTGTACATTATAAAAACAAAATATTTTTAGGTACTAAGGGTAGGATATAATTATTTGCAATTTTTATTTAAAAATCGAATTTCTGACAGTTCAAACGATATGCATTTCTATATAATTTTGTTTAAATTGTATGGCTACAAATGAGCAATATTTATAGAATTTTAAATTAGATTTTACAAGTTACTGAACATGCAAAATAAAATCTAAAATGTTAAACACCTATGGCCCGCTTTCTAGTTAACATCCTGTATACACACATATATACATTTTTAATCAAATTATAAAAATATACACAAATGGTTAGAAAATTGTACAAAATTATTTTTCTACGACCACTACAGAAAAACCCGAAAATTATTCATTTCCCACAGTCGTGGGATAAGATGTGAGAAATTATTTCTCATACAAGTTGCCAACTGTAATATAATATTAATATTTATAAATGTATTTCGATTTATGAATTACAAAATATTTGGTAATTACTTATCCATGCGTAGTAAAAGTAGTTATTGTAATAATTTTAAAGTTCAATTAATTAGTGAGAAAAAAAAATTCTTTATTAAAAATGAATTATTTATATCTTAGCAAAGATTGTGATCGTAGAAAAAGTATAGTGTGCTACTCGTGCAGAAACACCTATTGCCCACTCGTGTGTTTCCAGCCCTCGACTTCGTCTCGTGCTAAAACTCTCACACCTCGTGGGCAATAGGTGCTTTTTCGCACTTGTTGCACAATATACTATTTAGCTACTTTAAATATAGACTTAAAACTTTAAAAAACTATGGGCCCAATGACTAGTGATAATAGTTCGACCGGTATTTTAAGTGTCATCTAGTCCAGATTTAGCTTCTACCGAAACCCTGTATTTCTGGCACAATGAAAAGCAACTTCGTAAATCTCAGTGCGTACAATAAGACATATGGGCCAATACTCACAAGAAAATGCCAGGAATTTATCCAACATTTTGGGCCCATAAATTATTTTTTAAAGTTATGCATTTTTCTATCTGTCAGAATAAGCGAAGTGACTGTCAAGAGACATTAACATGTACTGACAGATAAAAAGTTAATTATTTGTTTATGATTTTGTTCAAATTTGGCATAGCTATTGCTATTAATACGAAAATGAATTTAAAAAAAATTAGTTCAAGGCCCTAAAACATTAGATAATTTCTATGTATTTTGTATTATCGGATGGGATGTTTAACATTACCGGTAAATTAGTACCAATTTTTTTCAATTTTGATTATAATCAGAACTTTTTCATGTTACTTGACCTTCGTACCTTAAATAGGACACTCTGTATATATATATATATATATATATATATATATATATATATATATACATATATACATATATATATATATATATATATATATATATATATATATATATATATATATATATATATATATATATATATATAGAGTTTCCTATTTAAGGTACGAATACATTGGGATCTGGAGAACCGTAAGAGCTACGAGGTTGGTTAAATTAGACAAAAGTTGCTCCATTAGAAGACCATTTTAATGGTATTTTGTTATTTGCGAAAAAATACATAGGTCACTAGATCTAGGCGAAAATGTAAATTTTGCAGATTTTTATTTTGCAAATAACTTCGAAGTGTGAAATTATACTGGATTTTGGTTTGCACATCTTTAGGGCACTTTTTTATGTTCTTTCGACTAGCGATACTCAATTTTTTTATCAATGTTGGTTTTCGAGGATTGATGTCAAAGTTTTAAGTTTTATATGGACGCCATATTGGAAAGTTACGCCATTGAAAAGAGATTTTTTTTAGCTTTACAATGATATAAAATAGTAATAATTTATTTTTATAATTAACAGAGAAATTAACAAAAAATGTTATTAATACTAAAATTTAAATGAAAAAAGTAAATCGAAGGCTGATGTTAAAGAAAATAACTATTTAATAAACAAATAATGTTAAAAATACAAAAATAATTTACAAAAACTTTACAATAAATTTTCTAGTAACCCACAATTTCGTTCTACGCACTTCTGCTACATACAAAACCATAAAAAAAAATTACTCATGCTCAACCACTTCCGGCGTAATTCAACTTTTTTTATTTGTCATCTAAAAACAACCACTCCTTTATCACTATATCTCGAGAAAGTAATCGAATTTTTATAATCTGTAAAAACAGTTTTATAAAAAAGCTTTTTATTATTATATTATATTTATTTGTAATTTCTACGTGAACGTAAATTTACAGTTCACAAAATTCAAAAAACTCAATTTTTTTAAAGGGAACACCCCGTGGTGGGTTTAAGCAACCCTCTGCCGAGACCGAAAATATCTAGACTATCTGGCAATGGTGGGTTAATGTCGTCCCCCAGTCCGGAATTTCTGTTTGGCTGTGTTGGGTAACATTTATCCACCAGAACCTGTACTAATCATACGCATTTGCGTTCAGCGATGATTTTGCAACATTTTTTTGCTATTGGCTGCTATGGTGGGTGGGTTATTGAAACCTACCAGGCCCTGAATATAAAAAAGGTGCGTAAATAGTGCAAATATTAGACGTGTATTTTAAAACAGTTTTATTTGTTACTTAAAAACATATAAACGTGTCGTGTCTTTTTAAATTTGCTTCATGAAGTTTAAAGAAACATTCGATACATAAATATTTAGCGCAACTTTTACATCGGTATTTGCATTTTGATGTTCTATTTTTGGCATGTTTCCTTTCATATTCTGCAACGTTCTTCTGGTAACAATCAGAACAAGTCTGTTTTTTGTCCATTTTTTCTAAACCATGGTTATTGTCTGTATGACTAGGGAAATGTGCTTCGTCTTCTTTCAACAGTCCTAAGAATTATCACATCAAACCTCTTGGTATCCATTATGTTCAAAATGTCACCTTTTATAAGGTTTTCCCTGAATTTTGTTACTGTCATTTTATCGTTAGTAACATGTTGATGTAACCTATATGAATTGACCAAAGCTGCACCGACAACTAATTCCGTGGCCAATTATCTGTACCATTTCATACTTCTCCGGAAGGAGGTATTATATGATTTCATTTGATCTAAAAAAAGACAAGTTTGATAATACTGTATAAAATAATATTTTGTTTTGATTATCTGATATGTCGATATAACTTTTGTGTTTGTTATATTCTAAAGTGGTTTTTGGTTTTAGAACCTCTCCTGCTCTTTTGCGAATTGTTACCATTTTCGGCACAAACTTGATGTTGAGCATGATTACATCCCTTTTAGCTTTCCACTTCTTGACATATAATCTCGTATTACTTTTCTCTGCAACTACTTCTCCACTTTTAGTTTCTTGTGAATCACATTCTTTGGGTTATTTTTTCTATTTGACCGTAATGTACCAAACAAGTGAGTACGCTGAACTCATAATTTGTGGGCTAACTCGACTGACGTATAATAATTATCTACACAAACAGTACGACCTTTTTCCAGTAAGTCTTGTGTCAAATTGAGTACAATTTTCAATGTTACAATTTTGCCCTCTGATAATTACCATTATTCTCTTGGCCACAATAGACTTTCAGATCATATAGGTATCCCCCGTCAAGGCATAATTTAACTAACTTTATTCCAAATTTGTGTCTCTTATTACTTATATGTTGTTCAAATTTGAGTTTTCCTTTGAAGGGCAACAAAGTTTCATCGATACACACGTACACTACTAGTACTATCAGAGCTTGGAATGATTTTTTCAATTTATTTAGAAGAGGCATTATTTTGTACAACCTATCATTTTTATCGTGTTCTTGTTCATATAGGCGAAGTGCCATGATTTTAATAACATATGGAAGCGATTGCGGACAAACACAATCGGAAACTTATTAAAATATAGAAAACTCTTCGTCCAGTATGACGCAATTGATGGGAGGTTCAATATGCCCGTCCACATCAGGCAACCAATGAATTTTTTCATTTCAGCCTTCAGTATCCTTCTAGTCTTGAATGCGTGCTGTTTAAAAAAAGCTTTTGTATTTTTCCTAGGCCGCGTATCTATTAGTTACTTCAACGGATAACTTAATAATGTCATCATTTATAACAAGCTTATAAAAAAGAATGGACTTCACTTACGTTTTGGGCAATAACTGCTTCAATTAGGTTATCAATAGGATCTAAGTTTTCTGAAATATTACCAGCATTTATTTCAAGTAATAGTTGACGGTCAGGACTTTTAGCAGAAGCATGTTGAAGCCGACTTGTAGACGGAAGATTTTCACCAATATCAGAAAACTGTAAAACTCTAGTAATTTCTTTGCGTTTTGTCACTGAAAACCTTAATTTTTTTCTTGGGAGTAGCTAGATCATCCGATGAATCACTTTCTTCGGTTTCATATTCGAAAAGTCAGATTCATCCGACATTACTTCATCCCACAGTTTTTGAAGTTCAACCGGCAACTAGGAAACTATCTTAATAAATACAACAAACCAACTGCGCAATGTGATTGAATAGGAATTAGGTGGGGAATTGCGTGCACCGGCCACGGCCACTATGGACGAACCATGTACTGTAATGGCCGTGGGGGGTCACTGCGACCCACCAAAAAAAAAGTTATTTTGGGCTTGTTATTCATTATTGTCAAAAATTAACTTATCCATTTACTAAGTAAAGCCCATTTAGAGTCATATCTGCAATAAAAAAATTTAGCCATTAGGACTCATCTCCTGAAGTTAGTACTGCGGCACTTTACGTGTTAAGTTTGTTACCATGATCTATTTTATTAAAGGATTTAGAGAAATCCGTATATACGCGTCTACCTGTCCTTTCTTATCAAGCGCTGAATAAATGAAAGGAGTAAAATACGTTAAATTGGTAGCAGTGGATCTTTTCTCCATGAAACCGTACTGAAATTGTTAAATTGTATTTTTAATACTTGGGTATATTTTGGAATAAATAATCATTTCAAAAACTTTGCTGAAGTTTGCCAAATAGCAATAGACCTGCAGTTTTTGACCTCAGATTTGTTATCGCTCTTATGAATGGGGGGGGGGGTGATTTTTGTGCGCATGCAGGCTTCCGGAAAAGTACCGGTTTTAATTGATAAATTAAATATATGAAGTAATGTCGTGGATAATGGATAGGAGCATTCTTTAATAAACATACTAGGGACAAAATCAGGGTCGCTTGAAAGTATCGAGTTAAGTTTTTTAATAGACAAATCAACATCGAGCAGGGAGATGGAATTAAGATAAATACAAGAAGATGACACTAGGATTAAGTTGAGGATTCACATTCGATGAGGGAGAGAAAGAAGATTCAAAAAAATATGCAAAAACATTGGCGATCTTACCAGGAGTATTTAACACACAATTATTGGAATAAATAAGATTCTTGATGGATAATTCACATTAACGGATATACATAGTTGGAATAATCTTTTTTGGTATCTGACTTAAGTTTATTTTTAACGCCCGTATCCATAGTCGATGCTCAATCTCGTACTTGAGTATTACTTCGCCAAGCATTACTCCGGTCGTTCTCGACCTCAAGCACGTCATTATGTTTCACAGTCGATACTTCGTGAATTCTCGGTTAAGTACTAATTTCAAGGTAGGGATTTAGAGAATTTGTTTTAGTTACGTTGGTATATTTGTAAATTTTAATATTTGACTGTCAAATTATAATTTTGACATCTAGATATGTCAGGTCATAGATATGAGTGTAATGGAAAATAAAATAATTGCATATACCACCAAAGAAAAATTGCGTTTGGCTAATTTGATAGACAAATTAACTTTAAAATTATATAGGAAAAGAAAAGCAGCGACAGAATTAAAATATCAAAGATTAGCTACGGGAGGTCGTCCTGAGCCACAAATAGGAATTGATCCAGTATTCGAAGCAGTGGATATAGCTGCACCACATGCAGTTCTGACATTAGAATGTACATGGGGCAGTACTGCTGTAATGGAAAGTCAAATTCAACATTCTTGTGATAATATTTCAGTTATATATAATAGTTAAACCTTCAAGTACATATGTATAATGTAGATACACTTCATTAAATTATTTCAAATAATAATACTACTATTAGTGTTAATATTAGTGCTGGTAATAACACTAGTTCTAGTACTAACAAAAAGAACAAACTGGCCAATTTAAATCCGGGTTTTCTATATCACGGATATATCTACGTGGTGCAACCACTCTTTCATCGTTATCATCTAAAACTTCCTCTACAATATCAACATATTCTAAAAATTCTAAATTTTCTTCGCAATTATTTAACGTAAACGTCTTACGTCACATACTCGTATGTAATGGAAAAAAAATAAGAGGCGCTATTGACATCATTAAATTGTTTGAAAGTCGACCAATCAAATTAAGCAATCAAATTATATAGTTTATTGTAATGAACTTTCCTGATATTGTATTGGAAACTATTAACAGTGAAATTATTTTTGACTGAACTATTTAATGGTGTTGATCATAATCAGTAATAGACAATTAGGAGAATGTTACAGAACAATATATATTAAATATAACCAGATCGAGCAAATTATCATATTTGTTTAACACATTATTATATAACAAGGTCTGTTGCATAACATTAATTTAACACATACAATATCAACATTAGATGGCAATATAGAGGAGTAATCGCTTAAATCAATTCTAGAGAATATGTGACTTTTGTTGACTAAGAGAAGCACCCCACCAGCACTTGTTAATTTAGAGGCAACAAAATTACGGTCACAGCGATGAACGTCGTACATATCGCTATATATTTCACTGTCATGAACAGTTTCATTTAGCTAAGATTCTTATAAAGCAATATATATATATATATATATATATATATATATATATATATATATATATATATATATATATATATATATATATATATATATATATATTTCAAATAGCATAAGCAATACAATCAATAATAAAATATTAAAAAACATTAAAACAATTAAAAGAAGTAGAGAGATGATATAAATAATCAAATATGACTGTATAAATTACTTTATAACGCACTTATATTTCCAGCTTTAGGTTTCTTAGCCATATAAGATTGTAATATTTGGAGTGAGTGGCTGTAAATATATCATTTATCTTATTTTAAAGTTTTGCACATTTTGATAGTAGCAGTTGAACGATTGGGCACGACTACTGGACCGTAATTGCTATTTTCCAAGAATGCTGGTTTTATATATCTCGAAAGTGTCGATGCAAACAGGGCACTTATTGTCCCAGATATTATGCGTAGTGTCATAATTAGTATTATTTGAGACGTTGCATCTGATACAGTTTATGCATTTGGTTTCAGAAGATTTACAGCCTTTAATTGGGTGTTCACCGGCACAATTGGGCAAGATACTTGCTTTTTACATTGTTTAGAATGATGATTGAACCCGCAACAATTAAAACAACGTCTCAACTCAAAAGCATCATACACAGCACAATAATCGTAATCAATAAATAATTTTTTGGACTTTGCAATGTCTACTTAAATTGAAACCTGATAAATGTCATCTTTTTAAGGAAGAAGTCTAATAATTCACATTGAGAATTCTCTGCGAAATATGTTTTGTTTTGCCTTTGTAAATAATTCAAAAATTGTTTCTTATTTAAATTGTCTGTCATGCCTACTATTCGAATGAGTGGGTGCAGAACGGAAAGTTGTTTAACATCGTATTAACAGGATTTTTTAGTTTATCTGGATCATCGTTCTTGCACGTAATTATTAGGGCACTATTGTTCACTGTTTTTACACTAGTAATGGGTATGTCAGAAGTAACAGGGTCAATACTTTTTAAAATTTCGAAGAGAACAAATGGCGAAAAGTAAACTATTAAAAACTATTCGCTTTTCAATAAGGATCAGATTGGTAGCACAAACTTTAATTAATTGTAAGAATAAACCATATTTGAAACACAAATGCGAGCAGCAATTTTTTTAATTAAAATTAAATCTAGTATACTATTGAAATCGTATTTTTAATAAGAAACAATTACAATAATGGACAGTAATTTACATTAGCCAATAAATAAAACTGTTTAGTATTAATATTAGTGCGATTAGGTAATAATCAAATATTCATATGAATTTTTCGCAAGAAGAACTATTAATACCTAATGAAATGAAAAAAAAACAATTGAGCCTAATTTATAACACAACATAAATATTTGTTTGTATCTCTATAAATAGCAAGAATAGAAAGTATGCACTAAATAACTCAAATGTACAGATAGCAGTTTTGTTTTTAATACATAGCATACTGACAAGTAACTAAAAATAAAATTTATTTAAATTTCAATTGCATTTTTCTCAATATTTTTGCAATGTATGGATATAAAATGATTACATGATTGAATTCAAAAAATATATTATCCCATTAAAAATTAACTTTATGTTACAGTTTGTCCTGATTACGGAACAAAAAGAATTTTTTCAAAATTCAAAAATTGGTACTTGAGGTTTTTGAAGGAAATAGTTTTGGGACACTGGTTGAATAGGTAGTTTTAATATTAAATATTACGTTGTATTATATGTAATTAATAAGAAATGTTTGCATAATACAATCATTTCATTAGGTTTCTAGTAGCCGGCCACATAAATTGTGTTTCTTATAACAGTTTTGATATTGCTCTTCTGATTATTATTAAAAATATGAATGGTTACAGTAACAGTAAGTTAGTGGATATGTTGCTAATGTATGGCGAAGCAGGGCAAAACTGTAGATTAGCTCAGCGTTACTACGCTGAACGTTTCCCAGGACGACGGCATCCGATTTCTCGCATATTTGTAAGCCTTAGTCAACGCCTTCGCGACACTGGTTCTTTGCAACCTAATCGGGGAAGAGCCGGCGGGGCTCATCGGAGACCAGTAACTGTTGAAAATGCTGTGTTAGATTTGGTACGCAACTACCAGGTGTACCACGAATGACAATTTGGAGAATTTTAAGGAATAATAATTTACATCCTTATCATTTTCAACGGGTCCATGCGTTAATTGAACCCGATCATTGCTCTCGAGTAAGGTTTTGTGAATGGCTTCTAAACCAATATGCTCAGGATGGCAATTTTACGTTAAAAGTAATATTTTCCGACGAAGCGATATTTACTCGTGATGGTATACATAATATTCATAACTGTCACTACTGGGCCGAAGAAAATCCACATGCTGCTGTCTGGAGTCATTTTCAGTACAGATTTTCACTAAATGTTTGGGCTGGGATGGTAAACGGATTGTTACTGGGACCATACATACTTCCTAACAGAATGTCTGGGAATGATTATTTACAATTTTTGCTGAATAATTTGCCTGAATTATTAGAAGATATTCCTCTTAATATACGTCAAAATGCATGGTTTATGCATGACGGTGCGCCGCCACATTTTGCTAGAAATGTCAGACATCATCTTGACAGAGTATTTGAGGACAGGTGGATTGGTCGAGGAGGTCCCGCGTCTTGGCCCCCTAGATCCCCGGATTTCAATCCGTTAGATTTTTATTTGTGGGGTAATTTTAAATCCCTCGTCTACGATAATCAAGAGGCACCTGAAACCCTTGAAGAATTACGGCAACGAGTTGAAAATTGTGCTGAAAGAATTAGACAAGAGAATGCAATTTATCGGGCTTGTTCAATTTCTTTAATTCAACGTGCTGCATTATGTTTAGCTGTTAATGGAAATAATTTTGAACAGTTTTTGTAAAAATAAAGTAAATAATTTGATTTTTTTTCATTACATACACATCTCACAAACTTAATTGGTGTGACAAAGCTTTACGTAATTGCATAAATTAATTTCATTGTTAAATTAAATATTATGTAATAGTTATAACTAATTTCACTATTCCAAATATTATAGTATCCAGGGGTACAAAAAATGTACTTCTTAAGTGAACTACCCTTAATTATAGGAATTTTGAAAAAAATCTTTTTGTTCCGTAATCAGGACATTAAGAACTATATGCCCTTCTAATATGTACCTGAAGTTATGGGACACCTGTATAGTGTGTTTGTAAAAGTGAATACACCTTTTTATCGCTTTTATTACTAATTTTATTAAATTCAACTACGTAACATAAATTATTATAGTACAATAAACCCTTTATGTAATAACGGAAGTATATTAATATTATTTCTTCTGGTTTTCAAGAAATTGATAGCAAATATTAACTTTTGAATAGAAAATGCTGTATATTTATTCATATTTATAAAGTTCATAATGTTTACTGTCCAATAACATATGAAATGCAGAAGGCTTTTCCTTTTATTTATTTTACATTACACCATACAAATTTAAATAAAATTAATTGATTAAATATACAAATTGATGTCCATCTACTTGAATATATTGTGGGCAACACATCTTCAGAAAATGTGTACACGTTTGCTACTGTTTAATTAGATACTTGTTATTTAACCTGAAATAATATTATTGGAATATGTCATAATCAAAAAAGTGAATTGCAAAACCTTCTGCATTGCCTAAAAATGTAATATTTTAATCATTCGCTATTGCATTTTTTAATAATGTAACATATGATGGTTTTTATGTTATTGCATAATGAATTACATGTACTTTTTAAATATGAACAAATAGGGTGTGCTGTTTGAAAATCAAAAGGTGAAATTATGTAAAGGGATTCATGTACTATAATTTTTATTATATAGTTGATTTCGCTAATTTAATAATAAGCTAGATAAAAGGGTGTCTCTAGTTTTTCAAGCACACTGTATACAGGGTGTATATGAAATAAGTACATTAAATTTAACCAGTAATATAACTTGTGGAGAGCAATAATATTTCTTAATAACTTTTTTTCGAAATCGCATATTTTTTAGCATTTTTGCAACCCCGTGAATTGATGAGTTGTTTTACGTATTTTTCTAATAACTTAATGCAGTAGCAACAGCTATGATGAATTTTGTTTTAGAAATTGACAGTCCTGTCATTTGTTTCAATTAAATTTTGGCAATAATAAACTTGTTTATAAGGTAAAATTCTGTCAAAATGCTTACGTTTACGAATTGCGAGTATACAGACAATTATTTACCTGTGGTTTATTTATTTATTCCTATCTACAATTTACTTTGTTATTGACATAAAGACACTTGCCATGGAGTTGCCAACGCATATAGACGGAGTGTTTTCCGAATACTGTTCGTAATATTCGCACGTTTGTAAATCTTGTAGGTACATCTTCGACACTATCACAGTACGAAGTGTCACATATGACAATTTAAAAAAAGCAACAGTTATATCCATATCACGTGCAAAAATTGAATGTTTTCAGCACATACAGCAGACCTCAAATTTTGCGAATAGACCAGAAAAGTGTAACGGTCAAACTTAGGCGCGAAATTCAAACTCAGTTCATAACGCTGAGAACATAATTTCAATCCCCGTGTATTTCTTACCAAGGAAATTTTTGCTCAACTTTAAAGGCCGAAAAATCTCATAAAAGTAAATCTCTCATGCAAAGCATTATATGTAGCATCTAGATCGATCATTTATCTCCATATTCGTACAATAATATTCACATGAACTGTGCTCAGTTTATATTTATTTAAATAATAATGATAATAATAATAATAATAATAATAATAATAATAATAATAAAAATACAGCACTACAAAATTCATTGAACCTATGTCTTAGTTTGATCGTGCATGCTTCATCTTCTATTGTTCTGTCCTATTTACTGGTGGATCAACGATATACGGTATCCTTGCTTGCACCAAGCTTTTTAATTTCCAATAATTTTCTTACTTTACCTTTTCTACAGGTTTAAATTGTTGCAATCTATTACTGAATAAATAAACTATCGAATTCTTAGCAAGAGCTGCTTAATTTCTTTTACAAAATATCTTTTTTTTTGGCACTAAAATCACACTTCCATAAGTAACCTATACTAGGGCATTCAAACTATGAACTCGCGCCAAAAGCAAATTCTAACCTAACTTTTCTGGTCTATAGCTAGTATTGTTCACTGATGAGGCTGGATTTACTAAAGAATTTCATTTAAAAAATGTTTGGGCGGTAACAATAAATGGATGATTAATTGGTACTCAAATACCTTGTTTAACTGGACAAGAGTTTGTACTTACATTTTTTGAATAAAGTATTTAAATTATTACGAGTATGATTTGTCGACGATAAACGAACAATCAAAGTATTTATTTATATATGGACGCTATATTGGAAAGTTGCAAAAGAGATTTTGTTAGCGTTCCGGCCGTGTTTAATTTGTCTATTTTCATTTGTTTCAAACACCGAAAATACAACAATTTCTAAATTTATAGATTTAAAACAATGGTCGTTGCATATATATATATATATATATATATATATATATATATATATATATATATATATATATATATATATACCCAGGCGGGGGTCCTACAGCCTTTGCTGCATCCCACATTTCGTTCGCCATCTATTTCTCTCTTTTCAATCGTCTATATCTATCGCTGGATCAGCCATTGTTACCTTTAGTTCTTGTATTCACGATGTTGTGGGTCTACCTATTTTTCTTCTATGATATGGTACATAATTTAGAGCTCTTTTGGGCCATCTCTTTTTTCCTACCCACATAACGTGGCCATACCATGTTAATTGTCGGGACTCTATTTTATCTGTGCTAGTATACTCTTCCAGTCCGTCGTCTAATGTACTCAATAGGTACGTAACAAACGAAGAGGAAACAGATATATTTTGGACGACTAAAGGACTGCGACAAGGATGCCCGTTATTACAACACTATTCACGCTATACATAAGCGACATTGAAGAATATTTCAGTAAAGAACAAACTGGAGGAATAGTAGTTGGAAAAAAGAAAATCTGGACATTAGCTTATGCAGATGATCTTGCAGTAATTGCAAAAACAGAAAAATAAATGAAATCCTTATTAATCAGGTTTCAAAACTATTCACAAAAGAATAAATTAATTCCTAAACGTTGAAAACTAGGAATGGGAAGGAAATATAATAGAAACAGTAAAAATTTATAAAAACCTCGGATACCATTTTTAAAGAAATAACAGAAGAGGGAAACTTGTAAAAGAAATGTCAAAAAAGCAAATTTAGCACTAACACAGATATGGGAGTATTGGAGAGAGAAAATTTGGAAAAAAATACTTTACAAGAATATTGATGTTTGACAGTTTAATGAAAAGTATAATATTCTACGCTTGAGAAATTTAGGGATGGACGGAACAAGAACCCCTAGATAATATACAATACAAATATTTGCGATGGATATTGGGATTAGAAATACAGACTCCAAAATATTTAATTCTAGAAGAAACCAAAAGAACCAAAATAAGAATTGAGACTGATAAGAGAGCAATGAAATATGAAGATAAAATGAGGATGAAAGGCGAAGAAAGAATTTTAGTTGAATGCTGGAAAGTCCTATAAAAAAGGGAGAAAAATAAAAATTCTATATGAGAAATAGACCGGAAAAAATATTATGAAAAAAACGTGTGTTATCTACAATAGAATTAGAAAGACAACGACGTTGATCGTGTATTAATTACTGTGTCTGCAAGAAAGCAAACACCAGCCGGCAATTTTTGTGCCGTGTGAACCGAACTTAAATTCAGGTAGCAGAGGGCAGCAGCGATTAGACCATAGGCGGGTACCTAAATATCTAACAAATTTTTAAGAATTTCAACTCAAAAACTAGAAAATTTAGAAAAAAGAATTAAGAAATATCGTTGCTCTCGATAAGTTACTTTACGGGTTATATTTAACGTAGATATTTATTTCATTTACACCCCGTATATATATATATATATATATATATATATATATATATATATATATATATATATATATATATACCGTGTGTCTGTCTTAAAGGTGTACATAGGAGATTAACATGGGAAATCAGTTTTTTGCAATTTCCTGCTCGCCTAATTATTTTAAGCAAAAACGCGTCAAATAAAAGTTTTAGGGCATAAAATTCTGCATCTAAATTAATAAACAGAATTACCTTTACATGCTTTGTAACGACAGAAATTAAATATAAAAATTTCGAAAATTACTACAATTTGATTTTTTTGCTCAAAATAATTAGGCGAGCAGAAAATTGCAAAAAACTGATTTCCCATGTTAATCTCCTATGTACACCTTTAAGAGAGACACACGGTATATATATATATATATATATATATATATATATATATATATATATATATATATATATATATATATATATATATATATATATATATATATACTCGTATATGCCGACGCAGCATAGGGGTTTTAATGGTAAAATCTTATTGTGCAGCTATTTACTCCCCTAATTATTTTAGCAACATTGTATTCAGGTTTATGGTGCAGAAAATAAATATTGCATCCGAATATGCTATTGTTTATAATTTTACAATTTCTGAAACTGTAAAAATAATCGAAAACAATAACATTTTTGCAGAAATCATTGAAACGTGTGTTATCTACAATAGAATTAGAAAGACAACGAGAAGATATGTTACAAAAAAGAATAATAGAATCTTATAAATAAAACCAAAGGCAGGATCAAGTAAACATAACAGAATCGAGCTATAATCAACAATACAAAAATATTATAAGTCTTAATTTACCACGATACTTACATAAAGAATCGCGCCGTTTAGATACGGTAATGAGAATGGTAATAAAAAATGGGAAGCAGAAGAGGAACAAAATAGTCGAATTTGTAATATTAAGAAAGAAACATTATGCCACTTACTGTATGAGTGTTGGTGCATCAAAGGAAGAAAGCAGCATAAACGAAATATTTGTATTTTACTGTCAAAAATATTTGTACAACATTATGAAGATTATGAAAATAAATAAAAAGTCAACAACGCAAAAGAATATACCTAAAAAAAGAATATAAAAGGAATTTGCGAAAAAATGACGAATAAATGAAAAGAAAAGGAAAGTAGAAAAAAAATCAGGATATAGTATATAAAGAAAATGTATGTATTGTACATAATTTATATTAAAATAATTATTTTGTAGTGAGACATGAACATATGTATTTGTATTTAAATATATTTTTCGTTTTATACGTACAACCAGGTAAAATATCAGGCGAGAGGTTATGTGTTGGCCACATCAGATTTTTATTATTTTATATACGACATTAATATTATGAAATCATCTTGCTGAATTCTAGGACTTATTGAAAGAGCGACAGAAGCAGTAGTTACATTTTTTTGGTATAGTTTCAACTCAACCTCCAATTTTAACAATTTTACAACTGAGTTTATTATCAGCATTATACATATTGGTAACTGGTTTTGACACATTCAGTGGAAATAAAATTATTATTACCGAACTGATATTATTATTATTATGTTTATAATAACCTTTATTGTATATCAAGTATTCAACTTATTACAATCGATATTTAATGAGGGCGAGTCAGTTTTCTTACAAATTTTCGTAACTTCGGCGTTCTATACCTTTACTTGATGAAGATGAAATGATGAAAGACACACACAACAACCAAGCCTTATCCGGTATTCGAACCCGAGACCCTTGAATCGTGAAGCGACAGCGCTACCGCTACTCCACCTGGGTCGGCATTATGTTTATTATTATTATTATTATTATTATTATTATTATTATTATTATTGATATAAATTGTATAAATATATGATTTATTTTGCAAGCTTTGTTATTTTGTTACATTTATTAATTACATTGTGGTACTTTGTATTAATTTTTTATGCTTGTTCATATACATAGAATAAAATACGAAAAAAGAACTAAATACGGTCCAGATATTTTCAGCACTATAAACCTTCTATAAATTATATTTGTACCTCTTCGCAGGTAGATGCGGTAAGGTACTAAATATTCCAATAACGAAAAAGCGCTAGAGATTTACTCCAATTTCCAATATACTGGCTACCAAGATTCAGTCATGCCTCCACCTCCACCAGTATTATGGACTGAACACGCTTTGGTTAGAAAATACAAGAAAATTCGATATATTCTGTAACTACCTATTGATTCCGATGTAAATAGTTATGAGACGCTGCTCAAGTATCCGCCACTAGTTTAATCATAATGTCTATTATGTGATATTGGCTTTGCCCTTAAAAACAAATGGAAGGAGCAGTGGATTGAACAATCACCTGTTCACTATCAAGGGCTACACTGCTACAGTGCATTGACCAGAGTCCATTAGCTTTTTAGTTTTCCTGCAAAGTTTGGGTTACTGCGAATCGATTCCGAACAAATCACGGAAAATGCTTTATAAATGGTGAAATGCCACCTCCCTTCAATGTGATTGTAGAACTAAAAAACTATCCCTCACAATGTCCAGAAATACGCTTTAAGGTTATACACAGGGCCATTTGAAAATAACAAGTAATGCGATATGATTATTTATAGAATTTAATGTTTTTGTGTATAACTAGCACAACATTTCAATTTTACATAGGTATGATGGATATGCTATACGCTATATAAATCAAATGAATTCGGCTTATCGTCTCCAATTTAAAATAATAGGTAAAATATAAATTAAAATGTCTTATTCAAAATCAGTGTTTTTTGTTTCTTTAGGCATTAGCAAATGTACAAATATACATAGATATTAAGGTACACTATTTTTTAGATGTAATCCTAATTAATATAAACTGAAAAATTAACGTCTTCAAACATGTTAAATAGATATTCACTTAAGATACAATTTATAGTAATGAATTGTACCATACTTAAAGTACGTACTTACTGTCGCCTGATAAGCAAATGTTGTAATTAAATGCCATTTAAATACAATTCTTATTAATTCTTATTAATAAGTTCATACATATTATATCGATATGACGTGACATATTCTGTCATTTTTTGGTTCAATCTGATAGGCCTAGTTATATGTATACTTTAAATTATAATTATAAATTAAATATATGAAGTTCGCATTAAATTATTATTTTAAGCTATTTTAAATTAATCACAATATTAATTTGAAGCTTTCGAACGCTGACGTTTGTATACATTGCCATAAACTTATATTTATAATTATAATTACTATTTATATTACTTAATTTTAGTGCTGTGAATGTGCCTTAGCTCATGTAAATGTTTAGCCTACCATGTTGACTTTACTGGAAACAGTGTTATAAACTCCAATTTCATTGATATACAGTACGTACGATATCTGTTGAGCCAGAATTCCCAAAAAGAGAAAGCCTATGACGTTTTATTTTCCGCCATTCGCCAATGTCTTTCCAACTAGGGTGCCGAATGTGGTTATTTTCGAGAAAGTAAGGTAGCGGTCGTTAATGAATTTTGGCTTAACAAATATCTTCGAACTATATCCTACTCTCTAAAGCCTCTTTGCTGATAAATTGTATAACAAACTGATTTCATCGAAAACGAATGTTTTGTCAAATGAGTTGTTCTTCTATTCCATCAGAAATTTCATAATGCTTGAATCTGTATGACCTGATTAACAATTTATTAAAAATTAAACGGGCCTTATACATGTATGACATGTACCAATTTTTAAAAACTATTTTTTGAGATCATGTGTATATTGTATACCAATAACGATTCACAGTCTGCATTTCGTGGGCCGGTTAAAATATACTGGCGGAGTGACGAGCTGGATACGATTGAGGACCAATGTTTTTGACAGTTATTGTTCTGAATTTTACAACTTAAGTAATTAATTCGCATTTTAAATTACTTATCTTGTCTACTTATTTGTTCATTTACTTATAAATACATAAAATAAATACACCATCACAACATATCCTCCCATTTCTGAGTGTGCCAATCTGCTTTTATTCATAAATTTCGAAAATGCCGGTAGATATATCAGTATTTATAACGAATGTAATAAAAGTTTTGAGAAGAATCTTACGCTCCAAATTTTGTAACTAAATATGGTTTAATCTAGTTGTCACTGGACATAATAAATACATAATAGTTGTTTTTTATCATACTATGTTAATTTTAACGTTTTTGGGAATGAAAATATTGGACGTATGACTTTTTACCGAACTATACGGAAATGCAAAGAAAGTGTAGTATTATTTTATCAAAAAGTGGGCGACCCGGATTTTTGCCCTCAAATCGAATCAGCAGATTCATTCAAAGTGCTCAAGACTAAGTCAGAACGTCATCGCACAAATTAACTCAACAATTTAGGATTTTAAGGCGTAGTTAGTAGAATATTGGTCAAAAATGTTCTAAAATATCGAAAAAGAATTAACGTAACCAAATAGACTGCGGCTAAGCCCGCCCAGATTAAGTGAATCTCCAGATGCTGCAGAGCATTAAGGATCCAACATTTTATAGAAAACAGAGACAGAGTATAATTCCCCAAATATTTCTCACGCGAGATTGATTCAAAACTTTTGGGCATTTCTTAGCAGAAATGTATACTATAATAGCAGAGAATACCAAAAGTACAACAGTTACAGACAAGAATATTTCTGACGATCCGGGAAGTAGATATAACATTGTCCAGGGAGTGTACCAATTTGCTTTTTAGCTTAAAATTTAAGCCTTGTTAGTGGAACTGGGCATAAATAATTCCGAAAATTATTTAGAACAAAAGGCGTAGTTACCCAATGGAAGCAAATAATACAAAAATAATGTTTTTATTTCTATTTTCATTTTAAATAAAAATAAAAGATTTTTACATTATTATTAGGAATTACACTCGTATTTTGTCACAAAAAATTAGTTTTTGATAAGTGAACCAACATTATGTTGGACGGGACTCGTATATCTGTGTATTCTATACCGTAAAGAGCGCTCACCAGACGTCACGTCATATGCTCTCAAAACTGTCACAGAAAGAGCACTAAAGTCATTTTTGTGCAACTTAAATTGGAAGAAAGTTGACTGGTTGTATTCGTACCTTGGCCGTCACTAATTGAAATACCAGGTGTTTTTTTTTAAGGTGCACATAGGAGATTAACATGGAAAATCAATTTTGTGCAGGCTGTTGCCCCTCGTTTTAACTGACAACGGTGTCAAGCATTTTTTTATGTTAAAATGCAATAGCTATTGCTATTAATACGAAATTGAATAAATGTATAATTAATTAATTTATGGGCCTAAAATATCATTTGATGAATTTTTTTCTTTCTGTTGGTACCAAAACCATCGTTCTAAGTTAAAATGGAGGGCAACAGCCTGCAAAAAAACTAAAAAGAACACCTGGAAACTACGAATAAAAAGTGACGGTAACGTACTGTATTCTCAGCAATATTGTTTTAAATTAAAACAAATATATAATATTTGTATATTCCTGTTATTAACATTTTAAACGTAAGGTACAAAAATGGAAATTAAAATAATCAAATGCAAAAATAATCAAAGGAATAGAATTTAGTAAACACCGACGTTCGGTAGTAATGTCTCTGTGATTTTATGGAGCGGAACATATGTTATTTTTGCTTGAATGTAAATTTTCAAACACGGTACAGGAATAGAACATACAGTTTACTATTCTGGAGTTTACGAGCGTAGTTTTAGATTTTGTATTTCGTTTCTCACTACCTAGACATAATAATCTTAACGACCTTTCTTTCATTAATTCTTGAGTAAATTATCACATGCTTGGTTGATCAAATTGTACAATTGAGATGAAATTATATAACCACGAGCTGATCTTTTCTCTTTGTCCTAATTACGAATTTTGAGTTACCGTAATCTAGAGTAATCAGGTTATACTCGTATTTATCTGAATTACAAAATAATATATAATTTGAACTTAATTCAGAATTGATATGTAACATTAATAAGTAAGATACAGGTAGGTTTATGATTCAATTCCTTTTAAAAAGATTATGTACTAAATTTCATTACTTGAATTGTGTTTTTCCATTGAGAGATGTGACAAATATTTTAATTTTAGAAATACTTACAAAATTATTTTAAATTTATGCTTAATGTAGATATGTTTTTGATAATTTGTTAAGAACGCGTTAAGTAAATTCTATCTTCCGAGTATTCATAGTTATTGGAGAGTTTTAAAATAATAGAGTAGCAACCGTGTTTTAGAGGTTTATTCCCTTGTCAACGTTTCAGGAAGGAAAGTCCTAAAGAAAAATAGAGTATTGTAATAGTCAAGAGAAAAATTACTAAAATGTATGCTATATAGTATGATTATTTTCAAACCCTTCAATTTTCAATAATTCGATCGTCATCTGAAGAAGTTATATTTCACTTTTATATTTTAAAATTTACTGTGTTCAAATTTTTACCTAGAATGCTCTATAATAATTTATTAGAGTGCACTTCGCAGACTAGCTTTTGTAAGTAATATGTATTTTTTTTTTAATTTATGGCTAGTTGCGCAATTGGGTATTACAATGTTTTTCTTTTGTTTTTTTTTTTGCTTTTCTTATAAAATAAATAATAGACAAGAATCTTTTGTATGTACAGTGAGCTATTACGACTCAGTGCAGATCGTTTCAAAACATTGCTAATTTTAATTTGAAATTTATCACAAACGTGATTTTCATGGCAAAATTCATTTTTACCTACTATTGCATCCAAGTTTCAATTAATATAACCAAAAATGTAAAATTTTATTTAAATATATAATGTTGTCATAATTATGTTGGTGAGATAATTATGTCAATGAAAAGACTGCCTTATGCAGGTAGGACTAGAATGCACAACCCTTGAGTTGGGGTGTGACATTGTCCAGATTTATTATCCTACTTACTATGTTTTGTACAAGAACAATAGTTCAATAATTGTAAAATAATTATTTTAATGATTAATATATGGTATTTTTTATTGTATTCCCTTCTTCATTATTTTCCGCTTATTATTCTCAATACCAGCGTTTTTCAAGCTATTTTTACTCCAACACCTGCCAAACCGTATTTTACAATTAAAGACTAAAGTGTCGAGATTCGCATTATGAAAAACCTTACGCAATAATGAGATTCCCGCATGTGTACCTGCGCATATATTACGCATTTTATTTTATAATGCATTAGAGGATAACTCCTGCGAACCATTTATTTATAATACATTTTATGTGCCTACATAATATTTACGAATTATAGGATTAACTATTCTTACATTAAATATACCTTTTAGTTACATTTAAAATTTTAAATAAATTCGAAATATCAGAAGGGGTCTGCATTTGTTCTTAAAGTAAAAATACAAACAGGGAGATAGGTAAATGTTTGAAATCCAAATCTGTGCGCATAGTTATCTTTATGGTTTTTTCTTTTTTGTGACTATGTCTTTGTATTTCGGTTAACAGTCAAATATATCTCTATTATATCTTTACTATTTCTAACGGTATACGAACTTACATGGTAGTCTATAACAGTTTCAATGTGTCCAGGGTAGGCACACACAGCAGCCGCAACTGCTAAGAGGATGAAAACCTGAAACACAGAGAATATCTTTGAACTTATTGTTTTAAATAATACTCTCTGTGATATTACTTCGTTTATTTACAATATATAACATTTACCAAAAAATATATAAACAAAACAACAAACGGAGCTTGCAGCTCAAGCGCGTCAGTTTCTCCCTTAAGAACATTCTGTGCAGCTGTAAGCGAAAATTCAAATAAATTGTTCCTGTACTCGAACTATTAATATTTTTAAAAATTCAACACCATACAAACATACTTCCGATATTAACCTTCATTTTAAAAAAATAATTATTGAAATTTATTAATATTTAAAATAAATAAATATATCATCACGGCTTATTACCCATTGCTGGGTGTGCCAATTTGTTTTGTACACAGATTTCGGTAATGATGATATATTTGTACCGTGCGGGCGTTTTTTAGGTGTCACCTCACGGGCACTCATTGCTGGCGCAGAGAGTGCACCTCAGGGATCAATTTTGTGCCATTTAAAATTTAAAATATTTGGCGTCGGTCGGGATCGAACCTGGTTCCCTAGATTCGCGACCAGACACTTAGGCACGCGGGAAAACGGCATTTCTCGTTTTGCCTATAATATCAAAGTCAAATATTAATAGATTTTAATAATTATATTTTAATGCAGGTTAATATTGGAAGTATGTTTGTATAGAGTTCAATTTTTTTTAAATGTTAATAGTTCGAGTACAGGAACTATTTATTTTAATTTTTGCTTTATATTTTAGTGGAACTGTACAGAATGCTCTTAACGACAATTACTTATATAGACTAAAAGTTACTAACCTACTTAACGCTTATTTTAATATATGTGTTAGATCGATTTTGACATAAAACTAACTATAAATACCGCCTCTTTAAACAATCAAAAATTGCATCAAATTCAAAAATGTACGAGGAAACCATATAAACTTAGAAAGTAAAATGTATACAAAGAAAATCGTTGCATCGTTAACCTACAAATTTCACTTTACAATCTGAATTATATCTTGTACATTTGTTGATGTATTGCGTAACCTTATGAATCACTTACTTTACTATACATATTGGCTACTATTTCACTGATCGTCAGGTATTGCACTGCACTGATGCTAGTTGCAAGTTTGCAGTGTCTTTTATACTAAAAACTACGTTCACCATAAAATAAAAATGGTCTTGTAGCGTATTACGTTATTGAAATGAGTCGAAACAAATGTAGGGACAATTTGAAAGTGAATTACTCGGTTGGCGGGGCTGGGCGAGTTGATGACGGCGTGTGCTGTGATGGTTTTTTACTTCCCCATCGCCGCCAGCGACTGATAGTGACATGTGCTATGTGAGCGAATGAGGTTGTGAGATGTGTCTAGAGCTTCACGATAAAAGTGACCAATATTACACTAATTTTATTTAATAAGTATCTTAATGCATAATTGCAACCATAAATTAATTAATGTCAAATTTAACCTAAGTGTGAAATAACAAAATTAAGGAAATAAGTAGTTAATGTATATAATTCTAGTAGTTTAATGCAATGCATACATAAATTCTTATTTCTACGATTGTGCAAAAATTTAATTCTTTGCATTTTCAAAATGTTAATCCATTGCACATGATCGGCAATTTGAATGTTAGTGTTCTGTGGGTGTAAATATCAAACTGACGTTTCTTGTTATGCTGCATTTTTTACGCTTTTGGTGTGTTTTGTTGTTTTCATTGTTACTGCAGCTTTGAACGTATTTAATAACTATTGTATCGGTGTATTATAGTAGTTGTCTTTTCCTAAATTATAGTTTAGAATTTACTTTTTAAGTAAATCATGCCCCGTGTAGTCGGAGTTTGTTGTACTGTGGGGTGTGTAGCATTCAAAAGGATAGCTTCCACACACCTTCTGCGACAAACACACGAGGTACGAAATATAAAAGTCTATAAATAGTATAAATTAATGTTATCTAACCTAGGTTGTATAGATATTGATTATGGTAGGCAAGATAGAAGCAATATATGTACCTCCCACTACACGAGGCATGGTTCCTACAAAATTTAGACTATAATCCATCAAAACATAAATATGTCTATAATACAGTACAAACACAATAAATATTTAAAACAACAGTAAAACTACCTAAATTTTTAAATATCAGTTTGATAGTTTCACCCTTTCAAGCACAGAAGCCAACACAAAGTGACAGTCACACCTCAAACATGGATTGGCCACAGAACAACGATCACGAGTGAGCCTGGGATCCATACTCATATATCTCTTATCAAAACAAATAGCTGCATTACGAAAGTACCATTTTTAGTATAGTATAGCTCTATTACGATGCACGCTTTTACCTTATATATATATATATATATATATATATGTATATATATATATATATATATATATATTTATATATATATATATATATATATATATATATATATATATATATATATATATATATTTATTTATATATATATATATATATATATATATATATATATATATATATATTATGAGGCTTTAATGAAAACGTTCTATAAAAATGGCTTCGTTATACGGGCCAATGTTATTACTGAGAAAACATGTCACTTTCACTGTTTTGTTTGACTGTACAGTCGAAGTATGTTTTACTTTACAGTCAATTTATTGAATAATATTTGATCGTAGAAAATAGCTGAGATATTTTCAATGGCACAAAATTAACCCCTGTGATGCACTCTCTACGCCAGCAATCAGTACCCGGGAGGTGACGCCTGGTAAGCGCTTATACGGTGCAAATATTTCATCATTACTGATATCTGTGTACAAAGCAGATTGACACACCCAGAAATGGGTAATAAGCCATGATGATATATATATATATATATATATATATATATATATATATATATATATATATATATATATAAATATTATATAGGGTCCCGTCCCTTATTGCACAAGTATTGCATTAGCGTTTAGTAAATTTCCATAGCTGAATAAGCAGGTAGATCAGATGTCAACCTAGCAGTTGAGATTCAGTAGGAATCCCAGTTTGTGTAAAATCATCTTAGAGATAAATCTTACCCTGACTTTGTACTTCGCGGAATTAATAAACATAAATAAAGTTTGAAGGTCATATCCTTCGGATCCCTGATTTAATTGGCGCAATCGCTGTGGGATGCCCAAAGAGATTTAAACTCAAAAGATTTTTGAAAACTCGAATCTCCAATTCGTTGAAAAGTTGAAGTCGTCACTTTTAAGTGTTAAACGCGGCATCCACGAACCATCAAGTTCCCATAGTGTCCTGTAGTCCGAAATCTCACCACAATAATTATTGGTAAGATCAATTCTATGAGTATTTCTCACTTCAAAAAAGTGGAACCATAATCGCAAGTACCAGGCCACAAGACCCTCTACATCTACACAAACTCCGACGAAGAAAGGCTAATCATATTAATTCTGAAAGTCATCAGAAGCGGATTGCCCGTAGAAGACATCTTGACCCCACCACCTGAGCGGAAATTAAGAACCATCCCAAATTCAGTCCACAAAGACCATGAAATTGGCCGTCGTAAATTTATTATTTATATTAATGTAAGTTTATTCCATTTTATTATTCATTGCTGGTAAACAACTTTGAATTCATTTAAATAATTATTATTTACATTAAACATTGTTGTAAAACATATTACACATACACAATGAATCCACCAGTTACACAACTCTAATCACCTACTTTGAACTTAATTCCAAAAATCCCTAACGAAATTAAAGAATTAATTGAGATCATACCCGAATTGCGATGAAATAATCGAAATAAGCGATAAACAAAACATATGTTACTGGAACTATACCCTACCAATTAAGAGATGTAGCAACCCGGGAATGCCCCGGAGGCGCAAGTTATTGCGGGTTGTATCTTCAAAGTTGAATTTTTCTACTAATAATAACAATAGAAAGGTCTTTGATGCTGCAGTGCAAAAAAAATGTTTGGTTACATATAACGTATACATTTTCCTCTTGAATTTAGCACATTGTGTTTTTTTGAAGAAAATTTTGGCGTCCTTTGCCGATTGCGTAAGAACGATACGTCATACAAGAAAATAAGCCGAATAAAAATTGTAGCGCGTTCAAAGAGCTACCGATATAGAGCTTAGTGGCGTGTCTGTGACTTTCAGAGGCCCACCGACACGGAATTTTCTAAAGGGACACGTAAGTGAGCCGAGCCGTCCTGCGCAAGACATACCATTGTTACGGCAACAGGAGCAAGGCGTTTAGTTTATATGTTGCTGGGACAATACTCTACCGATTAAGAAGTGTAGCCACCCGGAAAGGTTGCACAGGCTCTGTGTATTGAGGGTTGAATACTTCATTGGCGCGTTTTTCTTAAAGTAGCAGCGGTGTGTAAACCATTAGGTCTACAGAGCTGATTTTATTTTTTATTACTTACAATGATAAGGTCTTTGATGCTGCCGTGCAAAAGAACGAGTTTGGTTATATATAACGTATTCATGTTTCTCTTGAATTTAGCATATTTTGGTTTTTGGAGAACATTTTGGCTTCCTTGGCCGATTGCGTAAAATTCTACGTTAGACCGAAAAATAACCCGAATAAGAGTTGTAGCGCATTCAAAGAGCTATCGATATAGGGCTTAGTGGCGCGTCTGTGGTTGTCAGAGGCCCGCCGACATGGAAGTTTCTAAAGGGAGGCGTAGATGCACAGAATCGCCCTGTGCGAGACACAACATTGATGTGTCAGTTCAAGTAGCCGTTTCGTTTATAAGTAACTGGGACCAAACCGTAACGATTAAAAGGTGTACCCATCCGAAAATACCGCGTAGGCTTTATATATTGCGGGTGTTGTATACCTCATTGGCGCGTCTTCTCTTATTAAAGTCGCAGTGGTACGCAAACCATTGGATCTACAGAGCTGCTTTTTTATATATATGATAAGGCCTTTGATGCTGCAGTGCAAAAAAAAGAAGTTTCACTACTTATAACGTATCCATTTTGCTCTTGAACAGAGCATATTGTGGTTTTTTGGAGAAAATTTTGGCTTTCTTGGCCGATTTCGCAAGAACGCTACATTATACCGGAAAACAATCCAAATAAAAGTTGTAGCGCGATCCAAAAGCTATCGATATGGAGCTTATAGGCTTGTCTGTGGCTATCAAAAGCTCGCCGACACGCAAGTTTCTAAAGAGTCGAGTACGTACGCCGAGTTGCCTTGCGCGAGGGAGAATATTATTGCATCATTCGAGCAAACCGTTTGGTTTGTATGTTGGTGGGACCATACCCTACTGATTATGAGGTGTAGCCACCCGGAAATGCGCCGCAGGCACTGTATATTGCAGTATATCTCATTGGCACGAGTTTCCTTATTAAAATCGTAGTGGTGCGCAAACTATTGAACCTACGTCTTTCACGCTATAGTGCAAAAAAGGAGTTTGGTTATATATATATCGTACCCATTATCCTCTTGAATAGAGCATTTTGTGGGGTTTTTTGGAGAAAATTTTAACTTCTTTGGCCGATTTTGCTAGAACGCTACGTTATACAAGAAAACAACCCTAATAAAGCTTAGCGGCGTGTCTGTGGCTATCAGCGGTCTGCCGATACGGAAGTTTCTAAAGGGACGCGTAGGTGCGCCGAGCCGCCTTGTACGAGAGAGAACATTTTTACGTCACTTCAAGCAAACAGGTTCGTTATGTGTTGGTGGGACTATATCCTATCAAATAAGAGATGTAACCACCTGGAAATGCCGCGCAAGCAATGTATATTGCGGGTTGTGTATCTTATTGGCGCGTGCAAGTACAAGAAAGCATGTGGCGGGCAACGATGCAGCTGCACTAAGAGAGACCTAATGTGCACTGATCTATGTTTGTGTGGTGGAAAGTGTGCTAATTAAGAAAAAACATGCATTACTTTAATCATACGAATGATATTCTTACCTATGTATTTGCTAGCGTTCAGGGAGCAAGGCGGCTCGGCGCACATACGCGTCCCTTTAGAAACTTCCGTGTCGGCGGACCGCTGATAGCCACAGTCACGCCGCTAAGCTTTCTATTGATAGCACTTTAAACGCGCTACAACTTTTATTAGGGTTGTTTTCTTGTATAACGTAGCGTTCTAGCAAAATCGGCCAAAGAAGCTAAAATTTTCTCCAAAAAACCCACAAAATGCTCTATTCAAGAGGATAATGAATACGATATATGTAACCAAACTCCTTTTTGCACTATAGCGCGAAAGACGTTTTTATTACAATTTATACAAAAAACATATCAGGTCTTTAGGTTCAATAGTTTGCGCACCACTGCGATTTTAATAAGAAAACTCGTGCCAATGAGATACACAACCCACAATATACAGTGTCTACGGGGCATTTCCGGGTGGCTACACCTCGTAATCAGAAGGGTATGGTCCCACCAACATACAAACCAAACGGTTTTCTCGAATGATGCAACAATGTTCTCCCTCGCGCAAGACAACTCGGCGCACGTACTCGACTCTTTGGAAACTTCCGTGCCAGCGGGCCTCTGATAGTCACAGACACGCCTCTGGACTCTATATCGATAGCTTTTGGAACGCGCTACAACTTTTATTAGGGTTGTTTTCTGGTATTACGTAGCGTTCTTGCGAAATCGGACAAGGAAGCCAATTTTTTTTCCAAAAAACCACAATGTGCATTTTTCAAGAACAAAATGGATACGTTATAAGTAATGAAACTTCTTTTTTGCACTGCAGCACAAAGGCCTTATCATTACAATTAATATATAAAAACGCATCTCTGTAGGTCTAATGGTTTGCGTACCACTGCGACTTTAATAAGAAAAGACGCGCCAATGAGGTATACAACCCGCAATATACAAAGCCTACGCGGCATTTCCGGATGGCTACACTTTTTAATCAGTAGGATTTGGTCCCAGCTACTTATGAACCAAACTACTATTCGAACTGACACATCAATGTTCTCTCTCGCACAGGGCAATTCTGTGCACCTACGCCTCTCTTTAGAACATTCCATGTCGGCGGGCCTCTGTCAGCCACAGACACGCCACTAAACCCTATACTGATAGCTCTTTGAATGTGCTACAACTTTTATTCGGGTTATTTTCCGGTATAACGCAGAGTTCTTACGCAATCGGTCAAGGAAGACAAAATGTTCTCCAAAAAACCACAATGTGCTAAATTCAAGAGAAACATGAATACGTTATATGTAACCAAACTCGTTCTTTTTGTGCGGCAGCATCAATGACCTTATCATTATAAGTAATACAAAAATATAATCATAGCCTGTGCAACCTTTCCGGGTGGCTACACTTTTTAATCGGTAGAGTATTGTCCAAGCAACATATAAACTAAACGCCTTGCTCCAGTTGATGTACCAATGGTATGTCTTGCGCAGGGTGGCTCGTCTCACTTACGTGTCGGTGGGCCTCTGAAACTCACAGATACGCCACTAAGCCCTATGTCGATAGCCCTTTGAACGCGCAACAATTATTATTTGGGTTATTTTCTAGTAAGACGTATCGTTCTTGCGGAATCGACCAAGGAAGCCAAAATTTTCTTCAAAAAAACACAATGTGCTAAATTCAAGAGGAAAATGTATACGTTATATGGAACCAAACATTTTTTTTGCATTGCAGCATCAATGACCTTTTCATTGTTATTATTATTAGAAAAATTCAATAATACCACTGCGACTTTAATAAGAAAAGACGCGCCAATGAGGTATACAACCCGCAATATACAAAGCCTACGCGGCATTTCCGGATGGCTACACTTTTTAATCAGTAGGATTTTTTGGTCCCAGCTACTTATGAACCAAACAACTTCTCGAACTGACACATCAATGTTCTCTCTCGCACAGGGCAATTCTGTGCACCTACGCCTCCCTTTATAAAATTCCATGTCGGCGGGCCTCTGTCAGCCACAGACACGCCACTAAACCCTATATTGATAGCTCTTTGAATGTGCTACAACTTTTATTGGGGTTATTTTCCGGTATAACGCAGAGTTCTTACGCAATCGGCCAGGGAAGCCAAAATGTTGTTCAAAAAATTACAATGTGCTAAATTCAAGAGAAACATGAATACGTTATATGTAACCAAAATCGTTCTTTTTGTGCGGCAGCATCAATGACCTTATCATTATAAGTAATATAAAAATATAATCAGAGCCTGTGCAACCTTTCCGGGTGGCTACACTTTTTAATCGGTAGAGTATTGTCCAAGCAATTCAACTTTGAAGATCCAATGGGTTGCGCACCACGGCGACTTTAAGAAAACTGCGCCAATGAGTTATGCAACCCGCAATAACTTGTGACTCCGGGGCATTTCCGGGTGGCTACATCTCTTAATCGGTAGGGTATAGTCTCAGTAACATATGACCCAAACGGCTTGCTTGCATCACAAAATGCAGGGTGGATGCAAAATTTCGCCCTTAACAATCGGATTATTATGCATCACATAACTTTATAATAAATTATGAAGAACCATACGGAAGCCAACTAGCTGCTAGAAATCCAAATTCTCTGACAGATGTACAAAACTTAATCAAAAACGATTTTCAATATCTCCACGCACACATTAATAAATAAAATTTGCAAAAACCCAAAATAAACGCACCAGCCCTTCAATATAGATCTGCCTTTCCCCATAACCAAAACCAACATCGATTCCCATTAATTAGGCAATCTCGTGGCAAAATTTCCCAAGACAACCCATCCAATTTACACCAAGGCAAAACTACCCACAACCTATGTCTATTAGTACAAATACATTTAGACCACAATTAAAAAGACAACGACAAGATTTGCAAATATTAGATAAATCTACAGACTCAAATAACGAAACTGAAATTGAATATTTATAAAATGTAGACAATTAAAGAAATTTTAAAAATCCAGAAGAAAATGACGAAAAATTTTCCCTAGTACTTTTAGAAAATCGAATCCTTAGCAAATTATACTTCCTAATTGCCTTTCATTCAATTTAAAAATTGTAGTTTTAATCGACACTAGGTTACCTGAAAATTTTATCAGCGAAAAATTTGTCATACAAAATAAAAATAAATTTAAAATATTTCAATTCAAAAAGCCAATGCTACCTCTCATGGAAATCACTATACCTTTATATAATTACTTAATAAAAAAACTGAAATGTTATATTTACGAACTTCATAAAGATTTTAACATTGTAATAGGAAACTCAGGCTTAAAAGTATTAATTTCAAAAATAAACTATTCCAACGAAACAATAAAATTATTAAATAAGCACAAATTTAATTTCAATTATTTTAATAAAAATAAACTTGAACTGAATATCCATGAAATATCCGAAAAATTAAATCGCCAAACCGACCATTTAAACGACAGAAAAATCCGAGCTAAATAAACAAATAAAAGAATTCTATGACTTGACTTTACCCGATGAGCAAGACCTGACCTTCACCAATAAAATAAAACATAAAATCAAAACAACTGAAGAAACGCCAATATATTAAAGATCTTATAAATACCTATACACTTATAAAGACGAAGCAAAGTCACTAATCAATAAATTAGACCAAAAAATCATTAGACATTCATATTTACCGTGGAGCAGTTCGATTTGGATCGTACCCAAAAACAGGACGCTTCCGGCAAAGAAAATTCCGACTAGTTATCGACTATCGAAAATTAAATTCCAAAACTATCGACGACGAATTTCCAATTCCCGATATTACAGAAATATTGGACAAATTGGGAAAAGCAAACTACTTTACGACAATAACTTAAAAAGCGGATTCCACCAAATAGAGATGGATTCCGACTCAATCGAAAAAAATGCTTTCTCCACAGACCAGGGACACTTCGAATTTTTTAAAATGCCCTTTGGCTTAAAATATGCCCCTAGTACTTTTCAAAGATTTATGAACTTCGTCATGAAAGATTTTGTAAACAAAATTTGCTTCGTCTATCAAGACGATATAATAATTTTAGGCACTTCATTGCAGGAACATATAAATAATATGAAAACTGTTTACCATGGACTATGGGCCGGTTACAGAAACAAAATGTAACAGCGGTATTACCTGACATCGCGTCAGATGTAATATAACCAACGTCATATTTTTGATGCGTTGCACACACAAAAAATAAGGTTGTACTAGCTAACGTAACGTTATCGTGATGTTGGATAAAAATAAAATCTGACAGCAGTGCAAGCTGTCTAGAGTTTAGTGACTTTCTAGGGATAATTTGTTGAATGGTACTGTTTTGAAGTTTAAATTTAAATCATCTTTTCAGTAATAATATAAACTATTATTCACGAAAGATGACTATTCAAGGTCATTTGTGAGCCGGCTGATGTAATATTACTTGCAGATAACTTCATTGCATTTCATATGCATAGGCGTGCAACATGAAATATTTATGGACACACTTTAATTGAGAAAATAAGAGTAGTTTATTTGAAAATTATGTTTGTTTCTAAATAATGCCTTTCTGAAAGATGTATGTTCTTCACTTACGATTTTGTAAAATTCAAAAACATAGACAACTATAAACCAAGAATAATATTTTGATTTAAACGGCAACGCCACTGGGTAAATATTAGCACAGAGGGCAGTGTAGTAGATAATTAGGTATCTGTAATTCTACGACATACGTCATTATTATTTATAGTATGTTTGAAAGTAATACCACTATTTACGTATATATGTCACACCACATAAATTAAATAGATATAGGTCAAATAATTTTTCTTTTTCTAATACAAAATGTTGCTAAACTATTGCTGTAAAGTGATGTATATTCTTTCTTCGAACAAATGACCTTGAACAACCTTTCGTGAATAATAGTATACATCTAAACTATTCTATAAAAAAAATATTGAGCAATAAGAACATGGATAATTATTGTTAGGGTAAACAAAAGTACAAGTAATAAAGTTATAATAAGAAATTATGTTCGTCAGTTGAACTATCTTCCAAAGTTGTTGCCAACATATTTCGTACATCATTAAAATTATGGCCATTATTTCTGCGTGTAGAGAGGTTCCAAACGATTTACAAAATGTTACACCAAATTTACCGTGAGTTTTGAGAAACGATATCGTATCTTAAAATCTTGGTCATCATAAATATTAAATGGATCCTTGCGATCTGGAACTATGCGAATTCTACTAAACTATTATTCACGAAAGATAACTATTCAAAGTCATTTGTGAGCCGTCTGATATAATATTACTTGCAGATAACTTCATTGCATTTCGCATGCATGGGCGTGCAACATGAAATATTTATGGACACATTTTAACTGAAAAAGTAAAAGTAATTAATTTGAAAATTTCTAAATAATGCCTTTCTGAAAGATTTATGTTTTTCACTTATGTTTTTGCAAAATACGAAAACGTAAACTTAACTTATAAACCAAGGAATAATAATTTGAGTTAAACGTCTACGGCACTGGGTAAATATTAGCACAGAGGGCAGTGTAGTAGATAATTAGGTGTCTGTAATTCTACGACATATGTCATTATTATTTATAGTGTTAGAAAGTAATGCCACTATTTACGTACATCTGTCACAACATATAAATTAAATAGACATAGGTCAAATAATCTTTCTCTTTCTAATACAAAATGTTGCTAAGCTACTGCTGTAAAGTGATTGGTATTCTTTCTTCAAAAGAATGACCTTGAATAGTCATCTTTCGTGAATAATAGTATAATTGGTTCAACTTCATTGTCAGACAGGGAGCTTATTAAAGATAAATGTATCATATATACTAAAATTGTTTAGATGATATTAATTTATTAAAGTATATTGTAATAATAATCACACTCACCGACATGTAATGATGAAAAATATCTTAAAACTACAAGCAAAATCGAAGTATGAACGCTTTGTCAAAAGATAATTAAATGCTGACGTGCAGTTAATGTGACGTTATGTCAGATGAACTGTGAGGACGCGTCAGAGCTTTGTGCAATAGATTTTTCACTCAACAACGCGTCAAACGTACTGCACATCATTCTGACACAACGTTAGCTAACATCGCGTCAGATGGCTTTGTGCAACAATTTTTCATATATAATATCATAAGTGGTAAATTTTTGCCGGAAAAATTTTCAGATTGTTATGAGAGCCGGTTGCTTAGCAATTTATTGAGTGACATTGCCAAAAAAAACACGAGTTGTCAAATGAGTGATTTTTGATCAATGTCACGAGATAAATTGGCAACAGGCTCGAGTAAAGCAATCTGAAAATTTTTCCAGGATAAAATTTAACCACGAATGGTATTCGGATGACTATTTCCAAAATAAAAATCAGGTAATCATTTATATAATTTTTTTCTTGACAAAAATCTTGTAATTTTTATTGTGTTTAGAGGTATTATGTTTCAGTTTGCTTTTTCAACGTTTTAAATAGATTCCTATCCGAATCGACTCGTTTTTAATAAAAACTGATAACAATGAAATTATACAGACTTTGACAGGTATGTAAACAATATATTTCTAAAATGTCAAAAAAATTTCGCTTATCAAAACTCACTTACTTGTAAAATACGACATCTTATTGGCTTATAGGGGGTGTGATTTTTTTTTGTGTTAGTGTTTTGTCGAAGTTAAACTTGGTAACTAGGTAGAATCCTGAATTTGGATTGGTTTATATATTTATGAGTGAAATAGTCACTTAAAAACGCGCCAAACGTACTGTCACATCATTCTGACATAACGTTAGCTAACATCGCGTCAGATGGCTTTGTGCAACGAGTACCTTGATCTGATGTTATGTCACATCATCTGACATGATGTCAGATTTCTGACAACGCTTTCTGCAACTGGGCATAAGAGAGGCAAATCTCAAGTTACAACTTGATAAGAGTGAGTTTCTAAGAAAAGAAGTCGCGTATCTTGGCCATATAATTACTACTGAAGATGTACGTCCGAATCCCGATAAAATCTAAATTATTAAAAATTTTACCATCCCAAAAACCCTAAAGGAGATCATACAGTTTTTAGGCCTACTCGGTTATTATCGTAGATTTATTAAAAAATTTTAAAAATTAACAAAACCATATACAAAATGTTTGAAGAAAAATTCTAAATTGAATACAATAAAATATAATATAATTAATAATAATATGTCATTAATACTATAATTTTATACAAATAATTTTGGATTTAAATAAATCTAATGGTTTATTCATAACGGGTACGCTCTTAGAAACTACATAATGTATTACATATGCCCCAAATCATGTCATTTGAAGACCTTTTTATAATTTATGTAAAAAATTTAAATGTACCATCAAGGAAAAGAAACAACTTATAATTTAATAAATGAAGTATATATATATATATATATATATATATATATATATATATATATATATATATATATATATATATATTCCGGGGGTCATTAACAATAAAAAAAAATTATATGACCTATAGGTGAATTCGTCTTTGTTTCAGAGATAGCGAAGGTATGTTTGACAAATGAATGATTTTTGTGCTGCCTTATTATTTTAAGCCATTATGCTGCATTTCACAAATGAGGAATATACCGATATGGTTTTCGTGTATGGTTTTTGCAATGGAAGATAGTCTTCTGGAAGCTCGTCGTAGTTCCAGCAAGATGGGGCATCAGCACATTTTGGGAGACAAGTGACGGTATTTCTTAATGAAAATTTTCCGGAAAAAAGAATAGAACGAGGTGGTCCTGTACATTGGCCAGCTCGGTCACCTGATTTGTCGCCTTTAGATTTTTTCTCTGGGATTGCCTCAAATCTCGTGTATATAGTAATGGTAAACCAGATACATGCAAAGAGTTGACTGACCGTATAGTTGAAACTACTAATTCTCTAAAGAATGAATTGGCAGTAATGTTTAGAAAATGGCGGCTCTTATTTTGAACAGTTGCTGTAATATTGTGTTAATTAGCTATTTATTGATAAATAAATTTTCTTTTATCAATTGTTTTTTTAAATTCCTTCGATACCTCCGACACAAAGAGGAATACACCTATAAGTCATATAACATTTTTTGATCGTAATGACCCCCCGGAATATATGATATAAGTTTGTCGGTCGAGTCGCGGAACACCGTATATATATATATATATATATATATATATATATATATATATATATATATATATATATATTTTATTTTAAGTATACACTACCCAACAGGCGTAGCCCAATGAGAGGGTAGGAATAATAAAGAAATACATAGAAAATATATAAATTTAGTTACATCAAAATATTGATTAAATACATTTACTAAAAATTACAGGTATTTAATTGATTTCGAAATTTATTATACGAATTAAAGAATATATTAACTCTGTCGGAAAATTTATTACTTAATTGACTCATACATATTTTAAAATAATGAGATTTTTGCTTAAGATCTGATTTAATTTGTGACGTAAACCAAGGCGGATAAGATACAATTCTTCTAGGTTTTATTGGAACACATTCCTTAAAGATTGAATATAAATTATTGTAAAGATATTCGCACGCTAAGTTTACATCAGAAAAATCTTTTAACGAAACCCAATCAAATGATGAACTTAGATGATACATTTTCGGGAAATCAGCCCTTTTAAAGTTAAATGACTCAGATACAACATTATGCAAGCAGTCTGTTTGATAATTATTTATTGCAATATTGGCATTAATATATAGTGGAGGATGATGATTATATTGAACATCAAACAAAGAATCATCCCTATTAGCTACACAAGATACATTTGAAATAATTAAATTTAATAATCTGTTATTATAATTGTACACATTGTTAAATTGCTTGGCTTCAATAAAAGGTATAAAATTATTACATAACAGAACATTTCGATTAGTATTATCAGACACATATTCAGGGATATTAAAATCGCCAATAATCAGAAAATTATTATCGAACAAAAAAGGCAAATTCTCAAAAAATTCAAAGAAACTACAATAGCAGTCATAATTCATAGCCAGTGGAATATAAACCGTGAATATATAAATAATAGCACTATTAATAGTTAGTTTAGAACAAACCACATCAATATTTTGTGGCAGGAAATGCAAAAAGTCTTTCAAATTGACAATAACTACGTTAAATTTCTTCTTAATTAAAATAAGTACACCGCCACCCCGAGATACGTTACATTCAGCAAAGTTACGATCCGAACGAAACACTGAATAAGAACCATCACAGATTTCAGAATCAAGCACACTATCACTTAACCACGTTTCACTCAGGCAGATGACATCAAGATCAAGTGATGAGATGGTTGAGTAAAGCTGGTTCATCTTGGTGTTGAGCCCTTGGACGTTTTGATAAAAAATGTTAAGATGAATCGTGTTGGGTAGTGAAGAGTTTAGTTTTTTAGTATTTGAGGATAGCCACTTTTATAAGAAATATAAAGATCATTTTCACCTTGGGATTTGCGTTGGTCTAATTCTTTTTTAACATCCTTAAACAATTGTTGCTGCATAGGCGTTTTGTCACTATTAATATAGATATTCTTCAGTTCTCGGTGATTTTGAGCATTTTTAGCCAAGCGTAAAAGTTTTTTTGCATTTTCAGAATTCTGAAATCTAATTTTAACAAGACGAGGACGTGAATTAGTTGTTTTTCCAATTCGATGAATTTTACAGTCTGAGATGTTCGATATGCGGAGCAATTTTTTCAATGACTGCTGAAACCTTTTCAGAAAGATTTCCATAATCAGATTCAGGTATCCCAGAAACAATTACGTTATTTTGTCGAAGTTGACGCTAATTAATTTCGACGATAAGAGTTTCCGTGACAGCAGATTGATTAAAAGGTTTAGTAGTACTAAATTTTTGTTTAAGTTCTTCAATTTCGGATTTTAGATCAAGTATAATCTTTTTTAAAGTAGAAGTTGTATCAACTTCGGCTAAACAGATGTTGCAAAATATTTTTACAGACTTTACGGTTGATCGGGTAAAACGTTTAGCGTCTTCTGACGTTAGATTGACACGTCAAGTGAACACATTTTTGGCAGCCATCACAAGATATAGATTTATGTTGATCTATATTTACTTCTTTATTACAATTTGGACAGGTAGACATATCTAGGTGTAAGCCGATGATATACGAAGTAGTATACTCTTGTGATCCGTGTGTTGTTAATTAAATTTGTAGCCGGATCAACTTGATTGATTAGGAAATGACAGCAAGCAAGTGATAAATCTTTACTTACACGATAAATGTAGAGCTAATTCATTCACACTGCACTTACAAAAACTGAATCACTTTATTGTGCACAAAGTTTTTACTGACCGCTTGATATAATTTCCAAATTTTACACTGACTGAATAAATGTATAAAAGTGTATGTAAACGGAGAGCGCAAAATGCCGTGTTTCAAGTAACCAAGTTTATATATATATATATATATATATATATATATATATATATATATATATATATATATTGATATTGATAAATGATTAAATGTTAAAAATAATTCTTATCTTCCAGAATTCTTTGAAAGTGTAATTTGCTGATTCCTAATTAGACAAATCGTCTACATCCTCTTCATTATTGTACTTACTTTGTATCTTCTCAATATTTACTGAGCTAGTTCTTTAAAAACATTGTATACGTTTGTGTATACCCATACGTGAAACATATATACTAGGAAACTTTTTACTAAATTTTTTAATTATGTAACGGTAACTTTTAACCCCTATATAGAACTTTGTATTTAATAAAACAAATTATAACTTTTAATAACCAACAATTTTTCTTCCATATACATATTGTCACAATTCAAAATACATCTCTTTCTTTTCTTTCTTTTTCTCGCTTTAACTCGTATTTGTATTTCATTTTAAGTTGTGTGCTGTGCGCGGGTGAGAGTTTAACTCTCGTACTGTGTTTTATTTCTTTATGATAGTGAATCAATTATCGTTTACCGTTCAAGTTATTTTGAGTGTTCTGATCCCGTCACATCACCAGTGGATATTTTGTTGTTACGTTCATTGCTAACTATTTTTGAACTTGGTTTCCGTCGCCTGCACCGAATCATTGCCCCTTAGTCCACTTGGGGGGCCTTACAAGTAGTTGCCAATCCAATGCTTCTGACTACGTCTACCACTGCACATCGCGGCGTAATCAGTTAAGTACCCCGCAAAGCCATTTTTGCCTCTTTTTCAAACCACTATCGTATATGGTGTAATTATACTAATAATATTTAGAATTATTTTGAGAAATTGCGAGTATTTTGTAAGTGTTCTCTATTTGCCGAAATATTTCGTATCACCGCGTATGTATCTGGCCGGAGTTAACCGCGCCTCTTAAATTGTATTACAATTATTAAATATCAGAATTTATATTTCAACACTTATGAATGGAGATCTCCCTAATATTAGTTTCATTGAAGGTTATTTATATTTATAAACTGTAACATGTTGTAATGCAAGTTCGATGCATGTTTGCCATTTATTTTATTATGGGAGTCAATTACATTTATTTGTTATGTTGTACTACATTTGTGAGTTTTCCTCATTCTAAAACACCTTCCAACGTTTCCACGGACACACGCTTATTTTATTCGTTTTAACATGGCGCTCCTCCTATCAAATGTATATTTCAAGTATTGTGAATTGTGGACAAAACACAGTGAATATAATTTTATTGCCCTTTCAAACCCACAAAAGGTACTTGATTCGCGTACTCCCTCTACCCGGTACCTGTCGGTTGTCGATTTATTTAATTACTGCTAAATAACAACCTGTCGCAATCTATATATATATATATATATATATATATATATATATATATATATATATATATATATATATATTTACAGAGTGTTAATATTAAGTCGTAATATCCGAAAATAGTAGTTAGATCTCATTAAAACAAACAACTTTTCTTTTGGTGCCCCGTTCTGTAGCTATTGGAGTTTTTTTGTTTTTTGAAAAATAGTTATAACTCCCTTATTTTAAAGACTATTGAAAAAAACAATTTCTTTCGAAATTTCTTTTTGGCCCTGCAAAACATTTGCATTTACAATTATTTTTATTTTTTCAAATGACAAAATGGTAATCGATTAAAAATTCAAAACAAGGTTTATTGATAACCATTCCATCGATTTTCAGAAGTAAAACATTTATAAATATCTACTACAACATTTGACCTACACATTTTTTTAGATAAAGTCTTTATTTAAATATAAATACATTAAAGCTAATCATTTGTGTGCGAATTTTGCGTAATTTGTCATTTTACGTACAAATTTTGCATATTTATTGAAATTTCAATATTTTTATTATGAAAGGAGATAAAACAAATACATAGTTGAATTTAAAAAAATACGCTGTCGAATAGACATAAAGATATCTATTACCTCATTTGAAAAAATATAACTTTGTGTTGTAACTTGGTAACCACTGGTTTAAAAAATATTTTCTTTTTTCGTCCCCCTCCTACAACTTCGTTCTATAGTATTTTTTGTAACTATAATAATAAAGAAAATAATGGCGATTGTGGGTGTTGGTGTTACACTCTGTATATATATATATATATATATATATATATATATATATATATATATATATATATATATATATATAAGAAAACAATTTTTGAAGCGGGATTTAAACAGTCGAATGGAATTTAGTGGGCAGAAATAATTTTGACACTCTTTTTAATAAAGTCAAGCTTTCGGTTTATTTGAGGAATATATGGAAGCGATGCATATTTTATTCTACTATTGTTGTTATCATTTTTGTTTTCTGTGGGTGTGTCACGTCGAGTTTGATTGTTGAAGAGTACACTGTTGAGGAGTTTTTTTTTTTTTTTTGGATAAACATTTTCTTCTAAAATATTTCTCAGTTTTAATAAATTACCCTCATGGAATGTTTCATGGGATAATTTTAGGATCCGAGATTTAAGTGCAAGAATAACATTTATTTTCAGATGTTTTGATTGTTCATATTTGAAATGGATGTATCTTCCTGATGATATGGATTTTTTATACTAGTCTGTTTTTAAAGTCCGAAATATATATATATATATATATATATATATATATATATATATATATATATATATATATATATATATATATATATATATATATATATATATATATATAGTGTTCAAATGATTCTAAAAGACGGAGAAGAAGAACGCTATAGAAAGGTCAAGGATGTATAAATGCGTCGTAAAACGATTTAGCAATTGCATCTATAAACCAACAATGGGGACCTTTAGTTTGCGGTTACATACCCCTAATACATCATACAAACAAGCAAGGACAGGGTCGGTCCCTTTACATTAAGAATTATTTGAAAGAAAATATTTCAAGATATTTTTATATATGATTTAAATGTTATATTAATCTTTCAAAAATTATTATTCTCAGAAATTTTGAAATTCAGGTTTTTCTTTAATCTGTCTAATTTACTTAATCTTCTAATCTTGTTTCGTATTTCCAAAGTGACGATGTACTGCATAAATTTTAAATTTTATCGTTTGTTGTACTTGTTTTTGTAATAACATTTAAATCTTATATAAAAATATCGTGAAATATTTTCTTTCAAATAATTCTTAATGTAAAGGAACCGACCCTGTCCTTGCCTGTTTGTATGATGTATTAGGGGTATGTAACCGCATACGAAAGGTCCCCATTGTTGGTTTATAGATGCAATTGCTAAATCGTTTTACGACAAAGGGTTGTGGTAATATGCATTTTACTATAACTTGGCGAGTGGAAGTAATTCATATTATCACTGCGGTAAAGGAGAAGTTATAAAATCCATAGGCGTAGCAAAGAAAAATGAAGTTCAATAAAATTACGAATATTACAAAAGAATATATTTATTTATATAAAAAAACGTATTACTAGTAGTATAAATATTGGAATGAATTATTTATACCTTGTTCCATTTAAGCCATTCAGTATTGCAGAGCATAGGGAATAGTTTTGACTTCTCTGATTGGCTGAAATTGGAGACAAGAGACAAGTTTACCCAGTGTGATTTCGGCTACTTCAAGTTTGCGCTGTTGCCAGCTCCATCTACTGAATGGATTAAATGGAACTGTGTATAAATCATATAATTAATTAGTTTTTAATTTAATTAAGTTTATCTACATCATCCTCACTCTCACTACTAGAGTCTGATTTCGTAGTAGAATCGTCTCCAACATTTATTACAAAGAAATCTATAACATCCTCTATTTGTCCATCAGTGTTACAATAATGTTCTTCTAAAGATGTAGTGTATTTTATAAAATTATTCCATTTCTCTTCTGTCTCAAAATATGCACCTACGCTTATGTATGAATATAACTTCTTGGGTTGAAATGTACCTAGTACCCCGAGTTTGAGTGGATTAGGGTGGAATTTGCTTCGTGTAAGGCAATAAAATCACTATTTCACTTCTGAAGCTGTGCGGCATCGAAGTAAAAGTAAATATTTGACAAAACGCAACTTTCGAATAGTAAACTGAATTACATTCTTTTGCCTCGCCAATTTAAATTGTACGGACATTATATCTGGCTGCCTTAGAGATATCGTATGGAGCTCCACATAAAAAATGTTAAAAGCAAGTCTCCGATTTAAAAAAAAGCGATTAGAGAATAGAATCCTTAGAATTACAATTATGCATCGAAGAGGTCGTTAAATGAAGATGTGGAAGAAGGAAGACATGCCAATAGAAAAAAATTTCGTACGCCGCTGGATAAACAATAAACTTACATAATTTTTATATTTAAGAAATAATCTCGGAATGATAAATTCATCCAACTTCAGTATTCCACCATTAGTAACCTATAAGAATTTTTGGCAAAACAAAGTCACATCTAAGATGGCTTTCCAAAGGCGCAGAACATGTCCTATATACCCGAAGTCGTATACCTTATAGTTTTCGAAATCCCAAAGGTGACTTTCGAAATCAGCCAGTACAAATAATTGAGCTCCCCAACTGAAATTTTGGATTTTGAATAATTGAATATAATAAACATTAAACAAAAAAAAAATCATCAAAATCGGATCTGTGTTTGTGGGTTTAGAAGTTTTAAGGATTTTACGTTTCATTGACTCGACTATAGGTTGTCATTACAATTTTAAAGTTTTAAATTGAAGACTTTTACTCGTACAAAACATTGTTGTATAGCCCCATTGTACAGACCATTTCAAAACTATGTACACTTTAATTATTCTAATTTAATGTTTATTGCAAACATAATTTTCGTTAGTTTTCATTTTTTTGTTTGTTTCAATTAATATAACCAAAATTGTAAAATTTGATATAGGTGAAATACCCTATTGAGTACATGAGCAGAACCGAAAGTGGAAATAATTTCTTTCTACTACCGTTTAGAAAAGTCGTCTATCTTTGTTTCTATATTCATATGAGTTAGGAAACGTCTTTTCTTTCCGCACTCAATGTGAAGAAGTATTTATTTGCAGAAAAGTATTATTTTTCAACACTTAATACGGAAAAATAAACTATCATTTCTTGTTGTAACACATAGTTTCATTTTTATTGTACATATTAACATTATAATTTTTAGGGTTTTTCCAAACGGTGTATTTCATTTAAAAATGAACTGGAGTAATAAATAAATCATTTCGTCAAAGAAATCCCAGTGGTGCATCAATAAATGTTTGGTAATTGTAACGTGGAGTGGTTTCAACCTCAATAATACAAATTTAACTGGGTCCTTGCCAAACCGCGTAGTTCAAACAATACCAATTTTAGGATCTAGGAGTTGGGTGAAAAACAATTGCTTAAGTATTCGTATAAAGCCTCATTTTTACCGATTGTCCTAATCGTAATTAATAACTAAGCGCAATGTGTAAAAATGTTTATCATATGACAAAGTTTAATATCATTTCCAGCTATACATAAGGCTTAACGCTTAAGAACTAAGAGCAATGCGTAAGAACAAAAGTTTGCGAACTTTAAGGTTTAAGGCGTAATGACTAAGCATAATTGTGAGATGGACATACATAACTGTCATCTGTCTTTCTTAATTTTTTCATTTGAATTGTCAGCTGTCAGGCTATTTTAAAATTAAGTTTTTTAAATTTTTCGATGTGATGTAGATACGAAAAATTATGCGTATGACATAACAAAAAAGAATTACTGTCGCAATGGCAGTCTGCTGTAGTTAAGAATAAAAAGGAAAAAATGTGACATATCTGTCGAATTAGTCACTAAACAAAGAAGCTGGAAATGGTATCATCGTAAATTGTTATAATGCATTAAGCCTTATGCACAAATTATTATGCATGAAGCATTAAAACATTTGTTGGAAATTAGGCTTACAAGTAATAAAAATAAGTATATTAAATATAAATATAGTTAAAATAAATATTGTAATATAATTTGTGATCTTAAAATGATTTGGACTTATTAGTTCGAAAGTTAAAGACAGTCTATCTATTTAACTATTCGTTGTTTAATAACTGCCTTTTTTCATATCATAATGTTTAGTAACTACCGTGGAAAAGTCTATAAACTTAAAATGTTGCAAAAAATATACTGTATTCACTCTTCATAGATTGCCAACGCAACATATTGGTTGAACTTTAATAAACTCTACATGCTTATACTGCATATTTTAAACTGTACAGAATATTTCGAAATTCGAGGATATGCACCTTACAATCCTCCTACCTTTAAAAATTTGCGTTCCCTTGGAACGTACAATTTTGAAAAAATTAAACTAAATTTAGAGGAATAATACTATAATTGAATGAACATTCTATGGAACAAGTTTTTCATATATGTACTACTACTATTGACTAACATTACTATAAAGCTTTAATAAATTATTATGGGTCATAGTGTAAGAGATGGGTGGGCGTCGTTGTTTATATATCTTGCCATGTATGGATCAGCTGTGTTGAAGACGGTTTTATTCGTCCGCTTGTTTTTGGTTGGTATGTGAATAGATGCCGTGAAATGTGCTGATGTTGCAGCCCTCTTCTTGTATTCCGCATTGGTGTAATAGTGAGTATACTGTGTATGACATGTGACACCATTTCATATTAACAAACAAACAAAATTATGTATACATTTTTAAATACTAATTATATTAATTATTGATATCTAGGTGAACTATCAGTGCATATTTTAGGGATCTGTGCCAACGTTCTACGCATCCATTTGCTTGAGGGTGATACGGTGTGGTTATAATCTTGTCTATTTCCAATCATTAAACTAGCCTGGTAAATAAACTTGATTTGAATTGGTGGCCTTGATCTGTTGTTAGTCGGAGAGGTGTGCCGAATATACAAGTCTAAGTAGAATGAAATACTTCGGCGACTGTTTCAGCTGTAATATCTTCAACAGCTACTGCTTCGGGCCAGCAAGTAGCGCGATCTACCATGATGATACAGTAGCGCTTCCCGTCAGATGATGGAAGATGACCGATTATGTCCGAACACATTTTGCAACTTTGAGTGTGATGCCATACCTCTCTAATCTGCTAAGAACTTCTTGCAAGTGCTCTTTTTGTTCTTCTTTGTAACAGAGGCAATTAAAAATCATCGATGTAAGCAAATACAGGAAGATTTTAGAAAATGGCACATATAAATCTCTGAAATGTCTGTGCTGCATTCCGCAAACCAAAACACATTAGTGTATATTCAAACAATCCAAATGGTGTAATTATTGCTGTTTTTGGAATATCTGATTGGGCTATTGGTATTTGAAAATTTGCCCGTTCTAGGTCAAGAGTAGAAAAAATATTTTACCAGCCAATCCACTGTTGAAGTCTTTCTAATTAGGAACGCTGTATTCTCGATCGAATCGTCTGGGCGTTCAATCTCATAAAATCCCGCAGGGTATTATGCTCCCATCTTTCTTGTCAACCACATGAAGAGGGGTGGCCTAAGAACTGTTTGAAAGTCGGCAGATTCCTTTGGCTACCATTCGTCTAAATTCTTCTTTAACTGCGTGGCATCTATAAGGTGCCAACCGACACTTGGCGAATTTCTCTTCTCTATAGTCTGAGTCCGTCGTACAACAGAGACAGCTGCCCCCGTATTTATGAGGTAATTTAACTCTGTCGTGTTGTGTCTGACGAAGAGGCGGGATGGTAACCCGACAATGGTTTCCGCCAGTCATTGCCGGTATTAATTTCCCTTTTCTGACCTTGTGCAAGGCGCGCGACGTTCGGTTGTTTCTTTATCAAACTTCTTGTGGTAGAAGCTAAAATCGGTTGTTCCTCGAGAACTAGATCTACTGTGTCTCCTTCGACTGTTCCTGTGACTTTTGTCTAATTTTAAGTTAGCTACCTCTAACCTTAGTTGCTTTTACGGGGCAAAGTAGTAGTCTGTCTATCTCAGCTAGCTGCTTTGTATCTGGGTGGCCGGTAACCAGGAGGACTTCTTGCATCCTACTAGGAAGTGCCCTCATTCAAAGATATCGGATTACATCCTCAAAAATTAAAGTTCCAGCTTGGCATTTCATTTGACGTAGAAATGCTGACGGTTTTTCATTTCCAAGTTGCCTTTCCTTCATTAGCTTACGTACTCGTGTACTCTCTGAATCGGCGAAAATAGCGATGAGTTTAGTCTTATGTGTCTCATACTGCTATGGGCCAGGATTCTTAACAATTTCCGCAACTTCTTGTAAAATGCTAAAAATCATGATTTGCAACAACTAATTGAAACTTTGCTACGCTGGCAGTAACTCGATTCGTTGTGAACACTGCTTCAAGTTGGAGATGATTAGTCGTGCTTTCCATATGTTGTGAAGGCTGCGTACTTATTCTGTTCCTTGAATATATAAAAACTTGAAGAAAAATGAATTCTGTCAACGAATACTAGGTTACTCGCTTATCACGTCGGGGTCACTAATGTTAAATAAGAGATTTCGAGTCAATATTCCAAGAAATAAGTACACAAGAATACAAAATGTTTAATAATAAATTAAATGTCATAAAAATACCACTTGACAGAACATATCATAAAATCAATAATAATTATCATATTCGTAGCAACCTGTCAGCTTGATTATGAGGGCTGTTTGAGTCGAGGTACAGTCAATCTAGTAACCGCTACACTGACATACGAGTATTTTTACTAAATTTTTATTTCTAGCGTCTGTAGATTTCTTTAGTTTTTGAGTAACTTGTTCAAATGCAATATTTAATCTTTTGCGTAATTCTGAGTTATAATTTTTTTTTGGTCGTACCGCAATGTGTGTGGTTTTGTAATATCATTGTACTGTAATTCCATATCTCTAACGTGCATTAAATAAAATGGTGTTTCGTTAGTCAAAGTGTGAACGGTACTTATATATGCCATAAGCATTCGCAATCATTCGTCCCAGTTAGTTTGGTCTCTGTCAATAAAACGTGATATAATATTTTTGAAAACACGATGACTTCGCTCAATAACACCATTTGTTTGAAGGGAGGGTGATATGCCACCGTTTGAATTTTTTGTACTTTTTTTGAACATTTTAGACATGAAATTTGTGGCACTGTCAGTTAACAATTGCCTCGGTGCTCCATGTCTAGCAACAATTTGTTGTGCGAATATTTTGGCAACTGTGTCTGCTTTGTCATTGGGAATAGCGATCGCTTCAGGGTATTTGGTAAAGTAGTCTTGGCAAGTCAAAATATATTTGTTTCCGTTGTACTGTGTAGTCAGTAGCCCAACTATGTCTATTATAGTTCTTTGAAATGGTCCATTTACTTCTTGAAATTCTTGTAGTGGAGTATATCTTTGATGAGGGGATGTTTTTCGTTCGTTGCAGGAATGACATTTATCACAATAATATTTGATGTCGTTTGTCATATTTTTTCTAATATAATTTTTCTTTTATTCGATTAGATGTTTTTTAACTCCTTGTTGTCCAGCATAGCGTAAATTTTGATAATCATGCATCACTTAAAAAGTCATAGATTTGGGAAATACCAATTTATGTCAGTCACTACCTTCTTTTTCTTTAAATAATAGATTTTCTTTGTTTACGTAGTATCGTATGTCGGTCCCCGATAGGAACATATGCTGAGTCGTCACTCATTGTGTTCTCTACTTAGTTCACAGCAATTCTAGACAGTTCGTTAGCGTTGCTATGGTTTTTTTCCGGGTTTATATATGACTTCATATTCGTGCTCGCTAAGTAATAATGTCCATGCGCTAATCGGGATTGGGGGTCTATGAGTGATATTAACCATTTCAGTGGTTTGTGATCTGTTATTACCATAAATTTTCGACCACACAAATAACACCTAAAATATTTTATACCCCAAGTGATTGCTAAACATACTAATTCTGTAGTTGTGTATTTCACATCATGTTTGTTTAGCTAACAACTTGGGAATGTGATTGGTTTTTCAAAACCTCCTACCTTTTGACATATATAGCGCTAATTGCTGTCCCACTAGCGTCTGTTGATACAATGAAATCTTTATTAATTTGTGGAATGTACTGATTTTGAATATAGAGCTGTTTTCTGTTGCTAAAAAAGTTATCACAGTCTGATATCCAAGTAAATTTTTCATCTTTTTTGGTCATGGATTATGATATGTCGGCAAAAGTTTAAATTAAACCAAGAATAGATCTAATATCTTTAACATTTTTAGGCTTTGGGTAGTTTTGAATTACAGATACATTATCAGGGTCTGGTAAAATTTCTGTTTCATTCGTGATGTGTCCAAGATATTTAGTTTCAGGTAGTAGAAATTTGCATTTTGATGGTTGTAATTTTAGATTGCCTTGTCTTATTCTATTAAATACCTGCCTAAGCCGTTCGATATGACCGTCTATACATTGTCCATTGAAGACTATTTTGTCGTCTAAGTATACAACACATCGATCTCCAGTCAGTCCTATTAAAACACTATTCATCAGTCGTTGGAAAGTACTTGGCGCATTTGATAACCCAAATGGCATCTTCGTAAACTGATAGTATGGTCCGTTGGTTGTAAATGCAGTTTATTCTTATATTTTTCTTCCATTTGCACTTACAAGTACCCTGAGGTTAGATCAAATGTGGTGAAAAGGTTTGCGTAACTAATATAAAGTTTCTTGCATATTAGGAACTAGATAATGGTCTTTCTTTGTTACGGCAATTAACCTTCTAAAATCAATAAAAACTCTGATTTTCTTTTCCCCGTTCTCAGATTTCTCGGGAACAATAACTACTCGTACATGGGCAGACCATGGTGAGTCAGATGGTACAATGACTCCAGCCTCTGACATGGATTGTAATTATTTCGTGAGCAGTTCTTTTTGCGCGTGTGGTACTCAGTGGGGCGCTTTCGCTATGGGCTGCACAGTTTCTTTTAATATTATTTTATGTTTAACGGTTGTCGGTACACCCTAATTTTAAGTTTTTCCACATGAATATGTTGATATTCATTTAAAAGGTGAAGTATTTCCCTTTTAGTATCGCCTTTTAAAATGTGGGAGGTAAAGTTCGTGTCCAAATCTCTATTTGCAATGGAATTTCTGTTCCACTGAACACAATTAACTCACATAATCTCATCTATTTTATTTTCCTTTATTCCTTTTTTTTATTTATTTCTACTTCAACTAGTTCCTCTTTACCTAGTTTTGCATTAGGTTAAACTCTTATATTTCTATTAGTTATATTAATGAGTTGTACTACTAGCTCTCGTTATCCTTTTGCAATTGACCTTACAACAATTATGCCATGAATGTTAACTTCTTCGGGTTCAATCAAGATGTCACGTGCGGAATTGATCATATACTGCACTGCTTTGTATTGAATTTCGCTCATCGGAAGGATTTTAATAGCTTCCTTCATTCACATCCAGCTATGGCCAGTAGCTGAATTCTTTGAATTGGCTTGATCTATCTCGGTATTGCGTTTCCTTTGTTGTCTTCTTAACTGAATTCCGCGTGTCTGCCGACAATTTTTGATGAATGTGAACTTTTCTTGTCATTGCTCATAGAGAGTTGTATATGTTTATCGCCTATTTTTACTGTTTTCTTTTTATAATTCTCATAAAATTGAAAAAAAAATTGACCCAATAGTCCATCAGCTGCGCGACAATTCCAAATTGAAAATTTTTGCTACTCTCTTGTAAAACAATCTGTCTTACCTGCACCCGAAGCTCCTTGGCCATCGCTTCTTCCTGCACCAGCACACCCGAGCCGCTGGTTCCTCCTGTACCAGCACCATTCGAGCCGCCGGTCCTTCCAGCAACAGAATCTCCTGCGCTTCCGCTGGCACCACCCGGCATTTTAAAACTCGCGGCCGCGATGCAACTATCACTAGACAAATTGTTATTATTTAAACCCTCGTGAGAAAATCAGATATACTGATTTGTCTAATTTGACAGTTATACCCCTAAACCGCTGCCACCAATTGTAACGTAAGGTGGTTTCAACCCCAACACTACAAATTTGACTGGGTCCTTGCTAAACCGAGTAGTTCATACTATACCAATTTTAAGACCTAGAATGTGGGTGTAAAATAATTACTCAAGTAAAAAATTAATAAAAATGAGTATATTGAATATGAATATAGTTAAAATAAATATTGCTATATGTTACGTCCCTCCGGTGCGAAGGACCAAATAATAAGGACCTAGTGGCTCGAAGGACCAAATGTTCAATCCCTAAACCAGCGAATCCGGCCTAGAAGAACCAAATGTTTTGATCCTGCTCGCAAGCCCAAATGTGATGTCTTTAGATCAGCGAATCCGGCCTAGAAGCACCAACAATGTGTTTGATGTTAAATTCAATGAACAAAGCAAAACTATATGTAAACCAAATTAATTACAACCTTCGATAGCTGGTTCACATCACTGGACTTGGCCAATACACGGGATAATATTAATTTGTGAAACGTACTAATTAACAACGAACGAAGGACCAGCTAGTTTTACGAACTAACAAACGTGCTAAGTATAATTGCAACAAAATAACAAACAACTGAAAACCAATTCTGAGAGATATGTGATAGCGTACTGAATACAAGTGACATAAACTATAATAAACCAAAGATAGAACAAATACGATATTTGTAGAAATTAACTAAATCATTTAATAAGTGCATGACCACACAAATTTAGTTAAACAATATTAAGAACATTAAATGAACTTAATAATAACCAACTAGAATGCAAAACTTTTTGCATTGACTGTACCTAAGCGACAATAACAGCAGATGTGCTGTGGATGACGTCACTCGAACGTGAACGTGTGCAAACAGGTTTACAAAGAAATGATAATAATTTCACCCAAGGATATATGAATCAAATCCCTAACAACACGAGTTCCCGTGAGAAATCAAATTGTATAATTCGGTTTTACAATTGATTCCTGAGGTGTGTCTGTTATCTGCATAAAATTGCGCCGTAAAGTATTCACGGACTATAAAGTACAAAATTAAATGAAAACCGAACGATAACTCCTTGAATTAGTCGTGCTAGGCTAATCAAGCTACGCGAACGATAATTAAACAACAAATTACTTTGCTGACCATATGAAAATCAGAAAGTTTATGCAAAATGGTGGAAATTCCACTCTCGCGAACAACGATGCGATACGTCTATCTCGTATGCAAGCTAGACACACTCTGAGCTCTCCGCGGTCGATCAATACTGTAGATGGACTGCGCTTGGCGTGGGGGTGCGCGCGCACTCGACGTGAAGCTAGGTCGCAGTCGTATATTAATGTTAATAAATAGTTTAAGATACTACAGCTATTTCAAACAATTCTAAAAATAAACTTAAACACGTAGAAAATATATAACTAATTTTTCCAAGTAACAGAAACAGTTATTTATATTTATTTATTGACTTATTTAAATAGAGTCAGGGCAGGTTAACCATTCTATTCCCATGTGCAGCGGGTTGCTACCTCAAAGGGGTTAACAGTTTCCAATTCCTTTCATTTAAGACATATTAGTCTTAAACACTATATAATTTGTGAACTTATTAGTTCGAAAGTTAAAGACAGTCTATCTATTTAACTATTCGTTGTTTAATAACTGCCTTTTTTCATATCATAGTTTTTAGTAACTACCGTGGAAAATTCTATAAACTTAAAATGTTGCAATAAATATACTGTAGTCACTCGTCATTGATTGCCAACTCAACATACTGGTTTAAATTTAATGAACTCTATATGCTTATACGGCATATTTTCAAATGTACAGGATATTTCGAAATTCGAGGATATGCTTCTAACATAATGAATAGTCGAAAAGACTGAATTCAATAGAGATTGACCGATTCAGTTCTTAATTTTTTTTCGCGATCAGCTGAATCATTGAAATAAACATAAATTTTGATTAAAAACTTTATATGCATATACTATAAATACGTAGAGATCCTTCTGAAAACTGCTATCTACACCTCTATAGGGAATTTCAAAAATACTGCAAAAAAATTTAAGGGCATATATTACTGACCAGTATAAATAAAAAAGCTAATTAACATGGGTCCGATCTTCTGTAGTTTCCGAGATATAAGGCAGTGAAAAATTAGTTTTTACGGGGTTTACTTCTGTTATCTCGAAAACTATAAGAGTTACGACTTTTATTATACGAAACTTTTTGTTTACCTTTCAGAGGTAATCTTAGATGTGCTTTTGTTCTTTTTTTAATCAAATAGTGGTACCTAAGTTAAATGTTGCGGCGACCTTGACCAATATTTAATTTTCAAATAACTTCGTAACTATTAGATATTAAAAAAATATTTCATATAAAATTTTATTGTTTTTTTTTGTAGTCTATTTACTGACATAGACAAAACTTTGTTCGATCACTATCTTCGTCAGTTTTTCTTCGATTTTTCGTTTTTCTCGGAAACAATTGAAGATAAGACCTATGTTTATTAAGCTTTTTTTACTCATTTTGGTCAGTACTATATGCCCTTAATTTTTTTTACACTTTCTTTGAAACACCCTGTATAATTCTTCAAATAAAATTATCGCAACGTTAATGAGGTTTTTCAGCGGGTTTTTCTATTGTTAGACAAGTAAGATTGTACGAGTATAAAGCGGGTGGCATTATAGTAATTTTATAATTTTTCTAGTGGGTTTATTTACCGCATCCTTGATAAATCCAATAATATTCCTGCAAATTTTTATTTATTAGTTCAGCTCATTTTGAAACGAAGTATAGTAGGAAACATCTTGTGTGCAACAAGCTAAAAGAGAGTTCAGCACATAGATTCGAATATAGGTTTTTCAAATTTATCCAACAAATACGTGATCATTATTATTTTGCGAGTAAGAGAAATAGCATTTTCTGAGAAAAATCAAAGTATTTACCTAAAAATATAATTATCTATAACTACTCTTCGAAGGTTTAAATACTACAATCAAAATTAAATTGTGCAACGAAAAATTGGTACAAAGTATACAAACTACAGTTAAATTAAATAAAAAATTATTTTGCAATATGTATTTATAAAAATGAAATTGTAAACATTATTGCTTTGAAAAGTTGAAATAGTGTTTCTTTTAAATTATAATTATTACTGTCATTAGTTAGCAACAAAAACAAGTGGCCCCCTTCTGTAACAATTTCTTTGTATGTACTTATATGTATGTCAACAAAAGTGTCCAGTTAAAATGAAACTAGTTAAAATTGAACTACTGCGTGAAATGCCAACTGTAATTTTTAACATAGCCTAACATGTACATTGATAAATAATATTGTAATACAATGTACTAGGTACATACATGTATAGTTTAATCTGTTTTGTCGTTTAGAAGCGATTAATTTTTCAATAAATTTTTATTTTATTTCTTTGAAAAGATCGTCGACTCAAATAAATAAAATATATCGCAAACAATCATTGTCTTCTAATTATATAATATATACAAATAAACTGTTAAATAGTAATAAATAAACTAAATTATAATTAATTATGTATTGAACTAGTTCATTTCATTTGCATTTCTATGAAAACATAAGTAGAAATCATTAACATTACACGTTTATATTTCAAGTTGAGTGCGTAGTGCATATTTAATTTCATAACATTGCTCTAAATAACCTAAATTATTTCGAAATTTTCTCTTTACTCGCAGAATATATTTATAATATTTGAGATATGTACGTGTTATTTATTTTCCATAGCATTTCCAATTTTATTTAATTTCTATTCATTTCATTATTTATTTGATTAAAACTGACTACCCTATCTGCGTATTATATTTTAAGCGAAAATGCAAATATTTTATTCCCGTACTACAACTATTAAATTTTTTTAAAAATCAATATTAGATGAACATATTTCTGATCCGATCCTGCATTTAAATTGTTTTTATTGAAATCCATTGGTATTTGACTTTGATTTTATAAGGAAAACGAGAAATGTCTTTTTTTCCATTATATCAAAGTGAAATTCTAATAGATTTTAATAACACCTTTTTTAAAATGAAGGTTCATATCAGAAGTATGTTTGTCTAATGTTGATTTTCTAAAAATGTTAATAGTTCTAGTACAGGATTAATTTATTTGAATTTTGCTTCAAATATGGTAGGCAAGGGTAGTCTGTCCTCTTAAGTAGAGATTAACTATGTAGCTCTAATTTCTATGAAAGTAGAATATGGATCGTATACTTGTTTTTGCGAAACGTCTCTATCACTTTGTACAATGTAGAACGTTACGTTTCTAATGCCAATTAATCGTTTATTTTAAATTTCTTCCTGATCTAAAATCAGTTACACTTGTTGTTTGTAAATTATAGCAACGGTTACATTAGTTTATTTATTGTTTCACAAAATATTTATTTCATTTAAATTTGAAAACTGGTATTTGATTTAATTGTAAGATTTCTAAAAATATGAAATAACTGCTATTATAATCGTTACATAATAGTATGTGACATAGTTTTAGTTGTGTTGGTTATTTTGTAATGAAGTATATTTACATACAGACACACATAATTACTTGAAGCTGTTATTAACCATTTAATTTTGTTCATTTTCATATAATATGTAATTATTTTCCGTATCACCAATTTAATAGATTTTAAGTCTTTATTATGACTATAAGTTCATTGATGTAATATAAAATATGTCTTTTATTAAATAATTTAATAGTAATGTAATTGACACCATATGCTTTACGAGACCTTTTGAATTTGATTGAAACATAATAATTAATAACAAATCACTTTTCAATAATTTCTAAAGCATTATGCAAGTGTTAAATGTTATTGAATTATTTTTTTGCCGATAATATAATAACGGATAGGTATATTGTTTATTATATAATAAAGTTGAACTATATCAACTACTTTCAGTTTTAATTTTCAATTAAATAAATGTATTGTCAGTCACATAATTTCTCCATTTAAGATACTTACCTAACTTATTGCAATAATATTTAAAATACATTCACAGTAGAAATTTTTGAATAAAATATTGATAGAAAATTACTTAATTAGGTACACTTCGAATTACAGTAATTTCATCCTTCATTTTTAACCCATTGATATTTAAGGGTATAATATATCAATTTATTTAAAAGGTATGTATGAAGGCAGCGCCAAAAATTTCCGGTATAAAATAACATTTTATAATAATAAACGAGCCACTTCGCAAAACATAATACCAGCAAGTAGACAGTATTAAACAGTGTACATGACTTTTATTATAGCCCTAAACTGATAGGTAATTCTATTAATACAGATGTTTGTCAATCTTTAACTTAGGTTAAGTTTTCCAACGTTCAAAGATTGATTTACAATCGAACTCAATTCTTCGATCGTTTGCGAAGTGCTACTGCTACAGGTAAATAGTATTTTTCGGCCCGATTCACAAAAAAGCTAATCCTCATTTTTAGATTTTGAATTCTATTCTATCGCGGTATGTAAAATTTAACCTTCATTATATTATCAAAAAATCTGATGTGGCCAGCACATTACATTTCGACAGTTCCATGTCTTTGTACAAATTCCATACGCATAGTTTCCTGCACAAGATTCTATATTTCAAGTAAATTACCTTCTGTCAGTTCTGTTTTGTACAAATTCCATACAGATACGAGGGTCGATTGATATGTCTGTTAAATTTCCAAGAGATGGCGCCACAATGAACTTTGTAGGATATAACCTAGAAGTGTCACTCTTCAAACCACAACATACTCAGTTTTTTTTCCATAAGCAACGCTTAGCTTAATTTTGGTAGTCGTTTGAAGCGAGTAAGTCAACAGTTTCTAAAAAATGGATAAAAATGAGTTTAGAGCAGTGATAAAACATTTTCATCTGAAGCAGTGGACAGCCGCGCAGATCAAAACTGAGTTAGACGAAGTTCATGGGGACTCAGCTTCTACGTTGAAAACTGTTTAATTTGGATAAATGAATTTAAACGTGGCCGAACCTCTACTCAAGATGAAACGCGCACTGGACGCCCAATTCAAGTCACCACATCAGATATGGTAAAAAAATCCATCATATGGTTATGGAAGATCGCCGATTAAAAGTGCGTGAGATTGCTGAGGCCGTAGGCATCTCTACTGAATGAGTGCATAACATACTGCATCAAAAATTGGAGGTCAAGAAGGTGTGTGCGAGATGGGTGTCGCGATTATTGACTCCCGACCAAAAACTCAATCGAAAAGACATTTCAGCGCAGTGTCTTGCGATGTTTAATCGGAACCCGCAAGAATTTTTGCCTCGATTCGTGACCATAGACAAAACCTGGATCCACCACTATACACCCGAAACAAAGAGACAGTCGAAGCAATAGATACTGCCTGGTGAAAGTGCGCCAAACAAGGCGAATACTGTTTTGTCGGCTGGAAAGGTTATGGCCACAGTCTTTTGAGATGTTCACGGAATTATCCGCATCGATTATTTGGAAAAGGGTAAAACCATCACAGGAGCGTACTATGCAACGTTATTGGACCATTTCAACGCCGAGCTAAAAAGTAAACGGCCACGATTGGTGAAGAAAAAAGTTATTTTTCATCAGGACAACGCGCCAGGTCACACCTCCGCAATCGCAATGGCAAAAATCCACGAATTGGGCTACGAATTGGTTCCGCATCCACCTTGCTCACCAGATTTGGCTCCGTGCGACTTTTTTTTTCCCCAATTTGAAGACATGGCTCGGTGGGAAGAAATTCTCATCTAATGAAGAAGTCATCGATGCCGTGGATGTATATTTTGCAAACCTTGAGAAATCGTACTGTTGTGACGGGATGAAAAAACTGGAATCTCGCTGGACCAACTGTGTAGCCCTTTAAGGAGTTATGAAATAAGGGTGAATTAAAAAAACAAAAGAATTTATAGCTTTTTTATCAGACTTATCAAACGACCCTCGTATTTCATGTAAGAGATTCTATATTTCCAATAAAATTATAACACAAACATACTATGTCAATTTGCACTTAACGTCGACATCTGTCATTCAGCATTTTATTAATATAGTAGCTGTTTCCATGGTTATAGCATATCTGGCTGCTTAATGAATTTTAATTTCTTTATAAATTTTACCTCTCGCCATACCTAAAATTAGATAGTGAGTTTTCAGTAAATAAGCACGAATTACGGTTTACACAACACGTTTTTTATATTTTTACGAAGATCAGTTTAAGGCTATTATATAAGTCATGTACACTCTTTAATACTGTTTACTTGCTAGTAGAATGTTTTGCAAAGTGGCTCGTTTATTATAATAAAATGTTATTTTATACCGCCGTCTATATCTCCGATACCTACCGTAGAGAAGTCCGTTCGTACTTTATTTTCCATTAGTTTTTTTTTTTACTTAAATGTTGTTTCTATTGTCGTACCACGGGAGCACAGTTTTCAATTAGATCCATCGCAGTTCGTCACAGTTCATAAAAAGGGTTTCATTCTCTATTCTTGTGTATTGATACAGTTTGGGCATAATAAACTTGTTAGCTTAGATTAACACGTGCTTCTCTGACAAAAAACTTAACCCCCCCTCCGCGGAAAGCTACTTCCCCAATCCTCATTCTTTCAGAAAATTGCTGCCGAAGGTTCCTGACCAAAACCAAATTTCGCTGACAGGGTGAATCTCGCCACAGTGGCCACGCTACCAGTATGGGTGCCATGTGACGTACTTGAGGTAAATGTATTTTTTTTTTCTAAATTCATAAATAGGTACTTCTTAGAATTGTACGATATAAATATAAGAACAATGTAATTTAATACAATAATTTATTATAGCGAAAATATAATTTGTGTAAAAATAAAGAATTATAGCAATGCTTTGTTACATATTATATGGTAATAAACTAGTTACTTTTGTATATACAAGTTGAGAATGAATAGATACATCCAGAACTCCAAAAAGAAATGCTTGGCAAAGACATCAAAATCATGTTCTCAGTGACAGAAGCGAGATCCACTGACAAAACTGTAGAAGTAAATGCCATGAAGGAATCATCACGATCATACTATCATAATTGTGGAAAACAGCATCCTTTCAAGCCAATAAATCTGTGCTCTACGTAAGGTGCCACATGCCACGCTTGCAGCAAACCGAATTACTGGAAAGCCATGTACAGATCCATGCAAAATCAACAAAAGAACAAGTAAATACAACCACAAGAAAGGTTATACGGAAGAGCGATAAACAATGGCGGTAATGAAAACAGGCAAGTCAAAGCAAATGAAAAACGAAGAAATATAAATACCATCAACGCAGAAACACACGATGAAAACAGCAGCGATGATTTTTATTTAATTCATATTATGAACAATCACGAACAATAAGCAAAATGATAAAGATAAAGCCTTCGCCGCAAGACTATAGCCGTGTTGATAGCCAAAGTTGACACCGGTGCCCAAGGAAATACGCTACCATTGAGATTATTTAGACAGCTGTATCCAAGCAAAGTCACCACTGAAGGACGACCTGACGAAATCTTCGTGGAACCACGGTACGCTGAGCCTGATAACCTTGCATTGCTCTCTAAAGCAACAGCAAATATGCAACATATAATATTTGATGAAGCTTTACGCAAATCAGTTTGCCTGTATTAGAAATATGCCTGGTTTGTGTCATATCATCATTGATCTAAGACACATTCCAACCATTCATGCACCCAGAAAATTCCCGATTCAACTGAAAGACAGCTAACTGCTGCGATCAGCCGCCTTTAGGATTTGGGTATCATACGCAAAGTCACAATTCCTACAGAATAGGTTTAACAACATGGTGATTAGCATAAAAAAATCAGGAGATATACGATTATATATGGACCCGAAGGATCCTAACCGAGCAACTATGAGACCCCATCATAAATTACCAACACTATAGGAAATTACATACCACCTACAAGGAGCGCAATACTTCAGCAAACTTGATGCAAAAGACGAATATTGATCAATAACATTGAATGAAGAAAGCTAATACGCAAACAACATTTGATACCCGGCTGCCTGTACCGATTTCTTCGATTACCAATCGGTCTACGCATATCAAAGAACGAATTCCAACATCGAATGGACAGCATAGTGGGTACATTTTCAGGTGTTATAAACATATCCAATGACAATATCGTATTCGGCAAAACAGAGAATGAACACGATAAGAATCTTATATATCTCATGGAAACAGCAAAGAAATCGGGCTAGTACTTAACAGCCATAAATATACCATCAAAACGCAACAAGTAAAATTTTTTGGTGCTATGTTCGACAAATACGGAATACATCGAGATCTGGAAAAATTAGACGCTATTACAGACTGCCCACCTCAACTACCAAAAAGGATCGGCAATTAGTACTTGGGCTGATAACATACACGGCATCATTTGTACCAAATCTCTCAGCGAAGACCATGCCTTAAAAAGTTATTAAAAAATGAATCAGTTTTCAAATGGACACCATCCCAACAAAAAACGCTGCAAATCATACAAGATACCATTTGCCGATACATAAATCTATCATATTTCGAAACCATTGTACAAGTAGATTGTTCCCAATATGGAGTTGGAGCAGCACTATTTTAAGACTGTAACCCTATTGCATTTTCATCTAGAAGACTGTCAGACGCAGAACAAAGATATGCTAACATCGAAACAGAGGTGCTAGCCGTAGTGTATGCATGTGAACGATTCCACACATACTTATTCGGAAAGGAATTTCTGTAGAGAGCGATCACAAACCGCTTGAAATCATTAGACTAAAAAACATCATAGCAGCACCACCTAGGTTTCAACGCATGCTTTTACGTGTACAAAACTACGACATTACGTTAAAATATAAGCCTGGAAATAATATGGTTCTAGCCGACAGCTTATCAAGATTTCTGACACCAGACAATAAACACTTCAACTTAGATATGCAAGTTAAACACATTCAATTTAGTCAAAGAAAGTGGAAGAAATTTGTCGAAAAAGTCACCAAGACCCAATACTTTCAGAAATGCTACACGTAGTGACTCATGGTTAGCCAGAATGAAGAAAGGATTTTTTAACATAAATTAGGCCCGACTGGTTGCTACTAAAAGGTAATAGACTCATAATTTCTCGTAAAATGAAAAAAACTAATTTTAGACTACCTTCAAAATGGACAGCTTGGTATCAAGAGAACTAAATTGCGAGCCAAAAAATGTGAATATTGGAATGATATAAATGAAGATATAGAGAATGTAGTGAAGATATGCGAAATATGCCAAGAACACCAAAAAAAGTCACTGCAATGAAACAATTATTTCACATGACATTCCACCATGTCCTTGACAGGAAATAGCGACAAATTTATTTCATTTAAAGGCAAATACCTTATTGTCACTGACTACTACTCCAAACTTACGGTCGTCCGAAAAATGCCAACACCGTGTACCAGCCAAGGTTTGAAACAAATATTCTCCGAAAATGACGTTTGTTCCAACATGATTTTTTGGATGCGTTTATGTACGCATTTATGAACCCTTTTGTGCGCATGTCTTATTCATGTATCCATTCAGACATGTCAGAAACATTTTATAGTTTTAATGGACAACAGATTACAAAATTGATCAGCTGATCAGGATAAAATTGATTATTGTGATCTATACTCACAATATATATATATATATATATATATATATATATATATATATATATATATATATATATTTACTTATTTATTTATTTATTGATATTTGGGAAGCCCACAGTCTCCCAATTAAGGTTTTAATTTAGATCGTATAACAACTACTAAAGATTTAGAAATACTGTACGACTCAAAGTTACTCTTTAATGAACATGTTATACATATCGTTAAGAAGTCGTATAAAACACTTGGTTTTATCTTCCGAGTAGCTAAAATCTATGTACGTAAGGAGTCCCTCATACTCCTCTCTAATACGTTAGTTCGTCCAATTGTTGAATATGCCTTACAAATTTGGAACCCCATGTATGCTAAAAACATTGTACTATTAGAGTCTATTCAAAAGAAATTTGTATCATTGCTACAATATAATTTTTTTATGTGAACTTACATTATACAGAAGCCTTGATAAAATTTGATTTGAATACTCAATACAAAGAAGATCAAAAGCTGATATGCTGTTCTTATACAAAATATTAAATAATCTTACCGGTAATCAAAGTATTATGTATTTATACGTGCCCCAGCTGTTCACACACGGAGCACGACTCTCTTTTAATTGTATTTATAATTCTTTGTAACTTCGTGGAAGCCCTTAATTGGGAAACTGTGGGCTTCTCAAATATCAATATATATATATATATATATATATATATATATATATATATATATATATATATATATATATATATATATATATATATAATAAGAAAAGTGTTTATTGTTCATAAGCTTAGCTTATACAGAGGAGTGGATACATATTTTGAAATAATAGAACATATATTAAATATTTGTAGTGCAGATATTAGCTGTATTCTTTTTGGAATATTTTTGCTCAGCTCAGTTGATAAGTAAGTTGAGATGAACTGAGCTGAGATGTCGTGGAAAAAACAACGTTTCGCAAATAGAAAAACTAAAAAGATGATTGACAAAGCGCGCACAATTTGTTGACAGTTGTATTTGTCAGTTACGTTGTTTTCGCTTTCGCTGTAGGATAAATTAACCGCGATTACAACAAATACGTTTATTGTTTGAAAATGGAGAACATTGAAGATATTTTCCTAGTACGTATGCTTATTTAATTTCATACCAATTAAAAAATGTGTAACACATTTTTCCTACTGTAGCAAGCAGTATTGGAAAATGATGTGGACACTAGTTCAAATAGCCATACTACCAGTACTAGTGACTCTGATTTCAATCTCATATGCATTGGTAGAAGAATTTGAACAAGAGTAAAATATTATGTGGAAGAAATGGTGGCACAATACAGTGAAGAAGAATTCAGGAAGCATTTTCGAATGCCGAAAAATACTGCCTCGTTTTGTATAGGTAATAATTAGAAATGAGAAATATAACAATGTAAAATATTGTGAATATATGTTTGTTTTAATTTAAAGAACAATTGACCACTGCGCGTGTATTGTCGACTTATTCTACTGGGCGAGATAAAGTAACACCTAGAAAAGCCTTTTTGTTAACTGTGTGGTACTTGGCAAATCAAGAGACTTTTTCTCCAAATATCAGATCGCTCTAATATAAAGAAAAAAATGCCGCCATGCAGTAATAAAAAAATTATTAATTTTTTAGTAAAAATCAGTCCTAAATATATAAAATGGCCAACAGCAGAAGAACAACTGAAAATTGAGGTAGAATTTTCCAAAAAACAAGGATTGCGTGGAGTTGTGGCTGCAATTGATGGGTCCCACATTACAATTAATCGTCCTAAAGAAAATCAAGAGACGTATTGTAACAGAAAAGGCATCCACAGCATTTTATTGTAAGGCGTAGTTGACCATCAACGTCGTTTTCTTGACGTATTTTGTGGAGAAGCGGGGTCAATACACGATTCAAGACTTTTAAAAAAATCGGCTCTCTGCGAAAAAGCTCAAAATGGTAGTCTCGATATTGAAAACAGATATATCGTAGGAAATTCGGCATATCCTACATTACCATGGTTAATTCCACCATTTAAGGACAATGGGCATCTCACGGATGAAGAGAGAGAATGCTTTCGGTCTATTGAAAGGAAGATTCAGGCGGCTTAGGCATTTTGAGAATAAAAATATTAATTTTGTCGCAAAATGTGTTTTAGCTTCACTCTACATAACATTTGCTTAATAATGGATGATTCGAGTTTAAATGATTTATTTATTGATGAGGATATGTAGTAGTTTATATTTTATATGTATTATAAATATTTTTTAATATCTGATAACTCTGGTTTCTAGAAAAATACTTATAAAAATAAAAAAAATAAGCAAAATGAAAATAGATTATATTAGAACTAAAATAAGGAACAAAAATTTCTCTAAACAGCATGTAGAAAATTAATTCTAATAATTTTTTTTGTTTTAAGAACTCTTCCAGTACTTGTATTTTTCTTTCTTCCATTTTAAGCTTCTTTTTCCTTAGGTCCAACTTTTCTTCGTGCCTTTCCTTTTTGTCTTTTCTTCGCATCTCCCATTCTGCTTCCTTTTTTTGTATTAAAATTTCGTGAATACTTGACGACTGCTTTATTTTTCTCCTCTTCTTTGGGGATTCTACAGCTGATCCTTCCAATTCAGTTGTATTATCATTCAAAACGTTTTGTTTTTGGTTTCCATCTTCTGACTGATCATCGTCGAATATATTAGGTGTTACTGTTAATTTAGTTACATCTGAAGAATGGGGACTCGACTAATTCGGCTTATCATCTAATATCTCGCCGATTTGATTAAAAAAATTAAACCGGATAGGACCTCGACCAGTTTTAATTTTGTTATCTTTACAAACTTTATAGCTTCTAATTAAATTTTGCCATTTTTTTACAAGCTGATGCAGTAGCCTCAACGTTGTGGCTATTTAAGTCATCAGCAATATTTATCCACACATGTTTTTACCTTCCGTCACCTTTAGGTAAGGAAGGTATTGTCTTTGGTCAAAAAATTCGGTGGTGAGTTTTTGATGAATAAGCACGTTTTAGGGTCCCTAGAATACGATTTTACTATTTTTACGATGATGTCTGTATGTGTGTGTGTGTGTGTGCGTGTGTGTCTATGTATGTGTGTCCGTGTGTGTGTGTGTGTGTGTGTGTGTGTGTGTGTATGTAACAAAATTTTCGTCTACGATAACTTCCATATTGCAATTCCAAAAATTATAATTCTTTCGTATTTCTTTTCGTTACATCCATGTGAAGAGCTGATTAGATTTTGGTTAGAATTGGACAACCGGAAGTACCTTCATTTGAAGATTTTAACAGTTTTTCTTGAAAAAACTATGTTAAATATAATTTTTTCACGTTTAATGTTATTATAAATATTAAAGAATATTTTATTCTCTATACGATTTGACTACATTTTATATTTAATATTAAATGGAGATAGAGTTAAAAAATTATAAGGAAATTAAATTTCATAAAGTAGCCATAGCTATGGAAACAGCTACTATATTAAGAAAATTTTGATTTAAAGATGTCAGTGTCAAGTGAAATTGACATAGTGTGTTTGTCGTATAATTTTATTGGAAATATAGGATCTTTTGCTATAAATTTTCTGTATGGAATTTGCATAAAATACATGCAACTGCCGGAAGGTAAAGTACAAGAAATATAAAGTTTAGCAAGGAACTTTCTGTATGAAGTTTGTACAAAATACATAGAACTGACGGAAGGTAATGTGCTGGCCACATCAGATTTTTTCAATTTAGGATGATACAATTCTCCGTAATGACTTTCCACTGTTCTTATTAAAAGCAATGACATATCATAGTTCCAATTCTTTTTCTCCTCCGAAACTGTTCCTGAGCATGATGAAAAATGTACTTCGGTAAATTCCACGATTTCAGCTTCCACAGCTTCTAAAATATAAAAAAAATGGTATAAATACCTTATTCTTTAAATGAAATATAGTATTTCTTACTTACATCATATAATACCGCATACGACATTTTTATTTTGATTTCAATCGCTTAACTTTCAAAACACAAGTGACAGTCACGTGACAGTTTTCTGTCAACCATTACCCCTTCCACTGAATTGCATGGCTTAGATCATTTTGAGTTTACTTCGCGGGTGGTACAACGTCGGTAAGCGGAGAAGTGAGTACACTCAGTACAACTCAGATCAGTTGTGTCAAAAATAACCACGATTTCCTGAGTTTATCTAAAATGATCTGAGATGAGCTGAGATTTTGTCCAAAAAAGAATACAGCTATTGTGTAATTGTAAATATCATATATTTTATTTTGGGCAATGGTTTTAGAAGTTGAATAAGGTAGTTGTCCTCGCTTGGGTTCTGTAGGTGTTTCTCCAGGAACGCCAGTCTGGGTGACGCAAAAAACGGGTATCTCAAGAAGTGGTAGAGACTATCTGGTTCTAAGAAGTTACAAACAGTACATAGTCAAATTTATGTGCTGTTCCCTGAATGTATATGTGTGGTGTACTTCGTATTACGGCTACTCGGATTTGATTTATGTTCTTTATGACTTAACTGTCGTTATGTGGAGTTATATGTGGAATTCTCTATTCTTGTCCTGTCCTCTTTTTGTAATACATGAAAGTGTATATTCTATATTGTATTAATAATTATTAGTATTATTTTATTATTATTATTATTATTATTATTATTATTATTATTATTCATGAAAACTATAAACTAAAAACCAACTAATCATGAAAACAACATTGACAAAAATTTGTGGGATAAATTTTAGCAATTGATTGAGAACTATAACTAAACTACCTAGGCATCTTTAAAACATTAAAAAACATTTCTTACAGTTGCAACTAATAATAATTCTACAAAATTTTGAATAAATAAATATTTTTCAATATAGCGATTAGGCTTTTTTAAAACTCGTCCACTTCTTGTAATAGTTAGATCTGGGTTGAGAACTCGCTGCTCAGGAACTCTTGTCGTTGGTGCTGCAGGTGTTTGTAGACCCGTTGTTTCTCTCGATGCTCCTGCCGCTGAATAGTTGGGCAACTGTAACTTTTGTTCCTCGTTTTCCTCATCGAATAGATCATAATCGCTGCTATTCTCGTCCCCTTCATCTTTGAGCTGAATAACATGATACCGGTTGCGACGTATTGTCCGTTTATCTGTATCGACAATGTAGAATCTTGGTTCTTTGGAGTTTTGACTGATTATCCCCGTTCGCCGCAGATCAGTTATCCAAACTCTGTCGCCAGGCTGCAACTCTTTAAGATCGCGCGTTCTGTGCCGGCGATTATAATTTTTCTTCTGCGTTGAAATTCTCTTCTCTTCTCGGGCATCAAGATCTTTTGGATCTGGTATTTTTGGATCCAATAATGAAGGTTTGATAGGTACAGGTGTTCTGATTCTTCGTCCCATTAGAAGTTCTGCCGGAGAGAAACCATTCGCTAAAGGTGTTGCCCTGTAACTTTGTAATGCTTTGTAACAATCTTCCGATTTCTTCACGCTTTTTTGATTATTTTTACTCCCGCTTCTATTAAGCCACTGCTTTGGGGGAATTTTGGACTTGATGTATTGTGTTAAAACCCCATTCTTCCGCAAATTTTGAGAATTTTGATTGAAACATCGGTCTAGTATAGTACTTCTGGATTACCGTGTCTCGCAAATATTGATTTTAGATGAGTAATCACTTCCGCTTCCCTTAATGTTTTTAATTGTCGTATCTCAGGATACCTCGAATAATAATCAACCACGAGCAGATACCATTTTTCATCCAAATGGAATAAGTCCATTCCGACTTTTTGCCATGGTCTCCTTGGAAATGCCGATGGCATTAACGGTTCATGTGCATTTGATGATTCCATTATACAACGAGTACATTCTTTTATAAATACCTCAATATCGGTTGATATTCCTGGCCACCAAACCGATGTCTTTGCTCTTGCACGGCATTTTACGATTCCCTGGTGTCCGTCGTGAATTTTTCCAAGAATGAATTTTCTTAGGCTACTTGGAATAACAATTCTCGAACCTTTCATAAGGAGTCCATCTTCAATCGCGATGTCATCCTTTGACTGTCAATATTCTCTGATATCTTGAGTAATTTTGTGTTTACTCGGCCATCCATTTTGACTGTATTTGCTCAGCTTGGCGCATATTGGGTCTGCTCCTTGTGCTTCGATGATTTCTGCAAGTTTTTGGTCTGTAACGGGTAGATGTTCCTTTATCATCTAAACGAATGCTATGACGCCGTTTATAATGTCGTCATCGTTATCATGGTCTTTTTCCTCTTCCATTTCCGGTAATGGATATCTTGACAGAAAATCGGCTGTGCCCAACTCCTTGCCTGGCACATGTCTAATGACGTAGTGATATCGGGCTAGTCGCAATCTCAGTCGCTGAAGTTTCGGAGTGAGCTCGTCGAGTTCTTTTGACGAAAATATGGGTACTAGAGGCTTATGGTCTGTTTCTAAGTGGATTTGTTATGTCGGTTACAAAATCCTTGAACCTTTCGCAGGCCCAAACGAGTGCATGGCCTTCTTTTTATATGTGTGCCCAATTCTTTTGACATTTTGTCAACGTCTTGCTTGCGTACGCAACTGGTCTGTATTTTCCGTCGTCTTGTTTCTGCTTAAGTACTGCGCCGACACCGTAAGATGATGCATCGGATGTAATTACCGTTTCTTTCTTCGCGTCAAATCAAGCGAGTACTGGCGCTCTTGTTAGCTCTTCCTTGATGGCTTCGTATGCTGTTTGTTGCTGTGGTCCCCATCGAACCTCATTTTTGTCGCTGAGTAATTCATTGAGAACATGCGCCTTTGTTGCTAAATTTGGAATGAAACGACCCAAATAATTTACTGATCCAAGTAGGCTTCTCAGTTCTGAAACATTTTCTGGCTTTCCCATGTTTTTCATGGCTGTTACGCGGTCTTCGTCAATGTGTACGCCATTCTGATCAATAGTATGCCCAAGGAACTTGATTCTTGTGGCACCAAAAACACATTTCTCTCCGTTCAACGTGACTTCTGCCTTCAGTAGACATTCTAAGACTTTCTGCGGACGTTCATCATGTTCTGCAATTGTAGTTCCATAGACAAGCATATCATCGATGTTGATCTGTACGCCATCCAGTCCTTCAAGAATTTGCATTATTCTCTTTTGAAAAAACTCGGGTGCCGCGTTGATTCCAAAAGGAAGTCTTTTGAACATATATCGTCCAAAAGGTGTTATGAACGTAGTGAGACGTTGAGATTCTTCATCGAGTTCACATTGCCAGAATCCATGATTAGCGTCCAGCTTCGAGAAATATTTGGCTTTCCCAAGCCGACCTAATATGTTTTCCGTGGCTGGCATTGGATGAATCTCTCGCATTACGTAACGATTCAGCCTTACGTAATCTACGCACATGCGGATCATCCCATTTGGTTTTGGGGCTAGGACCAAACTCGCACACCAATTTGTAGGCTCGTCTACTGGTACGATAACTTCCATAGATTGCATGTTATTGAGGTTTGCTTTAATTTCTTCTAATAATGGGACAGGAATTCTACGAGTTGTCGTTAATGCATACGGACTGGCATCTGGTTTCGAACGAATTTTATACGGTACCTTGATTCTGCTCAGACCATCGAATAATTTCGGGTATTTGGTTTTTGGATCGAATGTTGTCTTCTCCATTTCTACCGAATCGACATCTGCTCGCTTAAGTATTCTAAGGGCTTCGCAAGTATTACCATCTAGCAATGATTGACCCAAAACACGTATAACATAAAATTCTATGAGATTCGACCTTCCTGTATATTTTATTTCCTTTTGAAAAGATCCCAAAGACTGCATTTCCCCTCTGTTAGCGTTCAGCAATCTTTACACAAGTTTCCGCAGTTTTACGGTATGAAAGAAATCATAAAACGTTGTATCGGATATGCAAGTTACTTCTGCACCTGTATCCGCTTTAAAATTTATTTTAACATTATCTATTTGTAGGTTTACTCCTCATTGTCCAAATTTGTTTCCGATCATGTTTATTGTGGAAATAAACGCGTCTTCCTCATCATCTACCCTATGGATACCTGCATTTCTGCATACCCTGGCGTAGTGACCTTTGCATTTGCATTTGTGCCACGTTGCCTTTATTGCTAGGCAATCTTTATAAGCATGAGATTGACCGCCGCATCTATGGCAAGACTTGTATTTTTTTGATTGATTAGTATTTTCTTTTTTCCTATGGTTACCATCTGGCTTTTTTATCCACGTTCTTGGTTTTCTTTTTCCAGAAATCAGCTGTTTTTAACTTACGTGTGTCGACTCGATCTATATTTTTCGGATAATTGGTCTCGTTCAGTTTCATATTTTGAATTTTAACCTGCTCCGATTATTTTGTCATCTGACTTGCAATCTCTATAGTTAGATCACTGCGCAACTGTATTTTCTCGTCCATTCCATTGACTATTTTGTCCCTTATAAATTCGTCTTAAACGCCCCGAACTCGCAATATTTTGCTAATGTATGCAAAGACGTAATGTACTCGTCCATGGACTCTCCTTCTTTTTGCATTCGGTTGTAGAACATGGCTCTTTCATAAATTACGTTTCGCTTTGTGATGAATTTCTTCTCGAATTGGTCAATGACTTTTTTATAATTATTCTGGTCATTTCTTTTTAGATTAAACGAGTCGTAAATCTCTTGTGCTGTTTCACCCATATGGTACAACAATGAAGAAACTTGCTTTTTCCCCGTTTTTTCGTTAAGTTCAGTTACTTCGCGATAGAGTTCAAATATTCTTATCCACTTTGGCCAATCCACCGAATTTGTGAAGTCAAACTCCTCTGGAGGTTTTATATTATTATTGACCATTGCCTTTATTTTGGATTTTATATGTTAATTTGTTAAAGAGTTTTGATTGATTGATGGATTACAATCTGTCCACTTGCTGCTGGAATGTTGATTATTTTTCAGTCTAAATTCCGCTGCATTTGGTCGTAAATTGCTTCTCCCTATCATCGACAGTTTTCTTACTAATTTTATTCGCTTTCCGCTGCCACCATGTGTTGTCCTTTATTAAATATTACAAATAATATACAAACTGAACAGTTTAATTTTATTATATGAACTCTATTGTTTCCTGGCTATCTATATAAAACTAATATAATTATCTATCATGTATCCATGACCACAGTATCTAACAACACAGTAAACCTATATAAAATTTAATAATCTTTAATTTTTATAATAACATAAATATTGCAAAAATAACAAATAAAGGTATAGTGAACAACGAATTTGTTGTAAAAAATTACACAAAGTAAAAACGAAGAATTATTACAGCGTTTACAGTACTGTGCAATTATTTGACTTAATATAGTCCTACAAAGTGTAACATAACCAGTGTACAAGTTTTATTACAGACAATCGACACTTAACCCAAGTTAACCTCAAAAGCTCCCAGCCACATGTTATTTGGCGGAACAATGGAAAGAAAAATTAATGAAATTTTTCCAAAAATAAATTTATTTGATGATATCAAAGAAGACGTCACTAAAAAAAATCAGATGTAATTTCATCTCAATTTCAAACAAAAATACAGAAGTAATAGAGCAACTAGAAGTTAAAGTAGTAACATGTAAACCGCATTCACTACTTAGAGAAATGTTTAAAACGTAAGAACTTAATACTTATCGGTCTAAAAGAAACAGAAAATAATAATTCAGATCTAGAAATATTATTTATCAACTTCATAAAAACTAATCATAAAATTAATATATCTGACAGCGAAATAGAAACTATCGTCCTACTAGGAAAAAAACACGAAACTTGCAGGCCAGTGCACATTGAATTTATCTCGAAAAAATCCAGAAATAAAATTTTGGCACAGAAGAAATTACTCAAGAGAATAAAGTGGTACTTAAATGAAGATCTATCAAAACAAGAACAGGAAGCACACAATGACCTGGTAACTCAGATGAAACAATTAAGAAACGAAGGCAAAAAAGTACTTATATTCCGTAACAAGCAAGTAATTGATGACCAACAGTCCTCCAAGAGAGGTTGTCAAACTTCCGATGAACTAAACTATACACCACATCATTCTAACAGGAATCTTTAACAACATCCAACTCAGCTGAACACCCCAACAGGAAATACGTCGTCTCCTTTTTTGATGATAACCCCATCCACTCTTCCGGCTTTTTATGTAACACAGCCTAAAGGTCATCAGAAGAACAACTTGAATTCCACACACAACATTGCTGTGGATAATCAACCAACTGAAGTAAATACACTGAAGTGGAAGTAATATAATATGTAGCGAGGCTCGCAAGTCTCTATCATGGTTTACAATTGTATTTTGGAACATAATCGATATCAATAATTTGTTTAACTTAGACAAGGATACAATTATTAGTTTACAGGAAGGAACCGTGATCTGCATTTGCGATACTTGGTTGCAGTACGAACTAATTAATTTACCACTGTTCTTATCTGATTACATAATTCTCAATCAATTGAGTTATTTGTATTGCCATTGTCCCTGTGTCGATGATCTCGTCAGTAATCTAGAATCTGCCATTAAAAAAGTCGCATGTAATTGCAATACGATGAAATTAAAAAAAAATTTAAACTTCAACTAATATTGTTAATGACCATAAACCATGGTTTGACGTAAACTGTGTAAAACTTAAACAAAAAAAAATGTAGGAAAAGTTTGAGAAAATTACAACATGAATTCTCGGAACCCAATCTATATAACTATCTTACTAACAAGAAAGCGTACACGGACTCTGTTAGAGCGAGTAAAAACAACTATTACAAAAAGATAAAACAGGGCTTATTTAACGTTAAAAACAACAATGAATTTTTGGAATTTAGTTAGATCTCTTAAGATAAAATCGAAATACACTAATGATTAAATAAAAGTGATTTTTGGACTTCCATTATCTTTATTTAACAAAAACATAAATTTTCACAACGTTTCGGTAGCTAATATCTGCTGCCGTCATCAGGTTATATTATCAGTACACCTGATGATCTTATAAGTTCAAAGTTAAAGTACACTAATGATGTTAATTTAACAGATTGGAAAAATTTATACTTATCACTATTTTCAAATAATATTCGATCACACATGCAGTTTATTGATTGTTTGCATCCATATTTTGACTCTGCTATCACGTTAGATGAGCTAGAAATGAGTTTATATGAAGCTAAATTAAATAATACTCCTGATCTGGATTCTTTATCAAACGAGTTCTATATAAATCTCACTCCTGAATGGCAGCATTACATGCTAAACCTTTTTAATACCATCTTAACAACTGAAAAAGTACCAAGTTCCAAGAATGACATATATAACGCTTATATTCAAAAAGGGCAATACTACAGATCCTCTAAATTATGGAGGAATTGCCATATTAAATTCAATGTGTAAATTGTTCACCCAAATAATATATAACAGGTCATATCTATGGTGCGAATCAAACAAGTCACTTAACGAATGTCAGTCAGGATTTCGTAAAAATAGAGGTACGAGAGACAATATATTTATCCTAACTTCAACAATACAGTTGCGCTTACGATTGAAAAGAGCAAGTGCCTACGCAATATTCGTTGACTTTCGCGGAGCATTTGACAGTGTTCATCAAGGTATACTGTGATAAAAATTATACAACACGGGTCTATCGGGCAAAATAATCAGAATTTTACAAAGTCTTTACAACAACGCATTAATTAAAATAAAATTACTCAACTAATACTGTAACTCATTCGCAGTAACTCAAGGAGTACTTCAGGGCGAAGTCCTATCGCCATTATTGTTTGCTATATTTTTAAATGATATATGGTCAAATTTTATTAGCGCTGGAGCCGAAAGTATGCATATTGTCAGTCAAAACAATGTCATGATTATTGCGTATGCCGATGATTTGATAATCCTGTGCGATTCACCAATAGACGTACAAAGAAAATTAAACATTCTGTCTCAATATTGTAGCGATAACCATTTAGAAGTTAACACTAACAAAACCAAAATTGTACATTTTTTAAAGAACGTCTCAAAAAACTTCCCATTCCATTTCTGTACAACGAATCCCCTATGGAATAGTTAAAAGCTACAATAAACCATTAGTTGCATTGCACAAAGTTAAAACTATATTAAGTAAAAGTAAATCTGAAGGATGGGCTGAAAAAGTAAAACTAATTAACTTCATTGTAAAATCCACACTTTTATACGCAGTACAGATATGGGGACTTCGACAAAAGGAGAGTATCACTAAGTGAAATTTAAATGTTTTGATAATCTGTGCTAAAAGTATATCATGTAAGTAGCCTAATAGTAAATGTAAAAGTCAAAGTTATGACGTATCCGGCCCTGGGAATATTATATTTTAAAGTAAGAAAACTCACCATAAATAAACTCCAATTTTATATATACGTAAAGTTTACACACCGGCAAAGTGACAAAATAAAAATGTCGAAAAGAGAATCTTGGAATACACGTTTAATGACTCATAATAAACTATAATGTTAAATGCAGTCAACTGACAGTTTGAACGAAATATAATAGATGCCAATATGATATTTTACTTCAATTATATTTTGTGTCTGTGCCATAGAAACTTACACTAGGGCCGCATACGTACTTCCGGTGGTGTTTAATATTTAATATTTTTTTCGCAGTAAATGATACTTTATAGAAAAAATTAAAATTACGTATCTCTTATTTTTTCATGTAGATTAAGATATAAAATTTTCAAAAATTATAATACTTCTATATTAGATTTAATCGAGAAATCCTAAGTATATTATTTAAAAAGTATTTTGCGCCTCCCGAGAAATACTCGTAACTACTATGTAAGGCTGGAGACAGGCGAAACATATTTGGCGAAGCTTGGAAGTGAACACTCAGCTGGTGGTCATCCATTCTTAAAATGCCTGGCGACAGGCTACCTAAAATAATTTATAAGAGGCTAGTTTCTTTAGATGATTTTGAATATAATAACCCAAATTCAACTGGTATTCGCAAATTAAATTTTTGTTTATGAAGTAGACTACCACTCAGTGGCAGGTAACCATACTTAACTAAAGCCAAAATAGACGAAATCATCTCCGCGTACAATTTGTGACTTAAGCAGAGAGACTTCCGCAGGCTAGAGCAATCCACTTTTTTATTTTAATATATGAAATACTGAAAAATAATGCCGAAACAGAGCAATACTTAAAAATTTATATGTGCGTAATTAAACACTAATTTATAAGTCAAATTAGACTTTCCAGTGATAAAAGCATTAGAATATTTTATAAAAGTATGCAATATGAATTGATCGCCACTGAAATATGTTCAATTTGTAACAAAACATATTTCATTTTTATATTGAATGTCCAATTTATAAGAACATTCGATCAGCTTATTTAACAAAATTTTTTACTATGTATTACCTCATATTAATTTATGTTTGTATTTAACTTTATATAATTATTGTAAATTAATATATTAAACCAGGTGTATAGACCAATAGGGAATAATTGCAATTATTAGTTAAATATTTTGTCTCATTTATAAATATAATTTTAAGATACATAAAATAATATATGATATTGTATTTATTTAAAATGTATTTTACAAATGTTGTCAATTTGTATGGGCATAGCCCGATGGCAAATTTATTATTAAATAATAATAAGATAATTTTTCGGAGAAAACTATTTTGACCTTTAAGTAAAGTGCCATTTCCGGTTATCTGATTTACGCCAAAATCTAATGGTTTCTTTCCATGTTAGAATACGGTAGAAATACTAGATTTCAAAATTTTCTGAATGACAGTATTTGAGTTAGACCGTAAACATGAACCACACACACACACACAAACACACACACACACACACATACACACACACACTCACACACACACGCACGCACGCACTCACGCACGCACGCACACACACACACACACGCACACACACACATATACACACACACACACACACATCATCATCATCATCATCGTGAAAATGTTAAAATTGGATTTTAGGGACCTTAAAACGTGGTCATTTACCAAAATCTCGATATGCGATTTTTAGCACGATCCCCATACCTCCTTATACCTCCCAAGGGCAGCAGGAGGTAAAAATATAGCATTCCATTTAAAATAGGAAAATTAGGGTCTAATTTCGATTTTACCGGAAGTGCTACTGTTTTCAAAATATTTTAGCTGAAATGGGAATGTCGGAAGTCCTCTAGATACCAAATTTCGTAAAATAATCTTGAACAGTTTTTAAAATACCGATAGCGTAAGTTCGTCCTGGGACACCTGTATAAGTAATTATAATTTTAAATACATATTTTAGTTTATATGTTCAAAAGATGATTTTATTTAATAATTAGTTTTTAAAAGAAATGATCTTAATAAACATGTTCATAACAAAGGAATGACTTTTATTTAGTGTAATAATAATAATAATAATAATAATAATAATAATAATAATAATAATAATAATAATAATAATAATAATAATAATAATAATAATAATAATAATAATAATAATAATAATAATAATAATAATAATAATAATAATAATAATAACAATAATAATAATAATAATTTTGACTAAATAAATTTTATTAATAGTATTATAGTAATACAATCTACATAGGCAACGTTTGAAAAATTCTATTTCTAATTACTTGTGCATTTCTGTCAATTCCATTTTCTCTTTTATCTTAATTTATTTTATTAACAATTAGCTCTTCTGGAACAATTTCTTCGTCATTAATTCCATCATTTAAAGCAATATTGTGTAGCACGCAAGCTGCTCGAATAAAATGAGCAGTGAAAGTAATGTTCCTAATTTTTATGTGATACAGTTGCCTAAATTTTTGCTTTAAAATTCCAAAGTAATGCTATATATCTATTTTTTGATATTTTGTAATTATAATTTATTTGTCCTCTGTCTTTAAAAAGAGTCAATACATTCTTTTAAAAAGGTATCCACGGGCCGCAAGTATGTACTCGTAATAATCTCCACATTTCCCTTCCAAATTTTAAAATAATAAGAATTCCTAAAAACTCTAATGTTGTGTTCGATATTTTTGAAATGCGCATGCTTCTCACGTACATATGACAGTCCGGACTACCTATAGGAACAAACTTAGAATTCAGGCGTTTCAGAACCGAATGGGAAATAAAAACAGTTATTAGTTCGCCCCATTATTCCGAATCAAATTATCTAATAGAAAAGAACGTTCAAACCGTTAAATAAATACTTAAAAAGACTATTCAAAATAAGTATATTTATATGGGATTTCTGAGTTTGCAAACAACACCCGTAAGCAACTTCGTGCCAAGTCCTGCTCAGTTGCTATTTAATAAGAGAATACGAGGAAACCTGCAGACTGTCACGTCAAATAAACAATACAATAGAGATGAAATCATGGAAAGTTTCCAAAATCGGCAAACTTCGATGTAAAATTACTATAATCACAACTCTATTGACCTCCCACCCTTACGTGATGGGTAGTTAGTAACAATGCAAGACCTCGTAAAAAAGAAATGGGCCCCAGCAGCTATCGTTGGGATAGGAGAAGAATATCGAACATACATGGTCCATACACCAAATGGAGCAATCCTACTGAGAAACAAGGTACACTTGCAAGATATAAAACAGCGTGATGTACAGCGAAGAATCAATTTTGATTTAGAAGAAAACCAACATCCAAAGTCCGATCATGAAATATTGCAGGCAAGTAACCCTGTACCATAACTGCAAGGACCACAAACCCAGTTCCAACACCAACATCTAGACAACACCACCCAGAGCAAGACACGTACTAGATATGGCAGAGAAATAAAGAAACCAAATTGATTAAATCAAAAGTTCTTATGTAAATGTTAGAATTTATAATGTTAAATATATAGTTTTTTCATAGTTCCCTCGGAATTGTTTTAAAAAAGGAGGATGCTACCTTTTATATGTTAGTAATAATCCAGTTACTTTTGTATATACCGAAGTTGGGAATGAATAGAGAATAACAGGTGATGTTTAATGGCGAAAATATAAACGCAAATAAAATATATTGGTTCACAGTATTCAATAGTTGTATTATTCAAACATAACATATTACATGCTTATGTCTATTATGAGAATATTGGCATTTCTATTTTTATTGAATTTCATCATCCGATAATTAATGCCTGAGAGCTGAAGTTGAAAGTTACTTTTTGCTTCACAAATTATTTAAAATAAATAAATGTAATGTAAATGAATTTATACTAGGTTAAGGTTATAAATGATTACTATGAATACATTAAACTACAATGAAATAGTTTATTTATAAATGTATACAATAAAATATAATATAATATTTTGTCATATTATTACAGATGAATATGAAAAATAAAAATAAAACGATATAATATTTACAACAAATATTGAGCATATAACAATATAGCATTCGTGAACACAACCTTATATTTTATAAACTCATTAATATCCGCCTCCAATTCCACCTCCAAGTCCACCTCCAAATCCTCCTCCAAGTCCACCTCCAAGTCCACCACCCAATCCAATGCCTCCATGTCCACCAAGGCTTAATCCAATGCCTCCTTGACCGCCCCCCTGTCCACCAAGGCTTAATCCAATGCCGTGTTGTACTACGGGAACTACCGTCTGCACAGGGGTCAGCACCTTATGCACGACGGGCTGTACGACCTTATGGACAATCTGCGGGTGTACGGCGTGGCCTTGGCGCAGCACGACAGCGTTGAAACCATTTTTATCATCAGCAGTGTATTTAACGATGCGGATTGTGCCATCGGGTTCCTTGAGGGAGTACTGGCCTTGGACGGCATCTCCATGACGTACCTCGGACTGCTCTTTCTCGTCTCCGGTATGATGATCGCTTACGCCATATTTGAATTCGTACTGAGCTGGAGCCTAAATATTATAAGGAATACTATAATAGTTTATTTCATTATTTATTTACTAAAATTTTCAGAAAACAACCAAACTTTTCATTTCAGTATCGTTTACTGTATGGTGCTGGTAAATTTTCTCAGAAGATACAAGCTTAAAGCCAGGTGGTCAGCTTGAAACATTTTTTATGAATTTATTATATATTTCAATAAAAATTAACAACGTAGACTTATTTAGTTCTTGTAACAATTTTTCATTTACCCGATGAAAAGTTAAGTATATATGTATCACTCAGAAAGAGAAATTTATCGTACAGCCGAATTCATCAATAATCCGTTGATTAATAATCAGCTGATTGGAATCAAGCTGATCCGAAGATCAACGTTTGTTTTAATTCACCAACTTGATTTCTGAATCAAAGAATCATATAAGTGTCATGTAATTTAATTCGTTATAGTTGTACTTTCCGTTAAAAAGTATTAATATGTAAGTTTTTAATTTTTTATAATACAAATTTATACACCGAGTGAGCTAAAATAATATTTATCCATAAGAAAACACTGTCATAATGTGAAATTTCAATTGTTTACGATTTGCCAAAATTTATTTCGTTTTCAAATGGCCTTAATGGTTTGATATTTGATATGTCATATTTTAAGATAAAACACGGCAGGAGCGTCTGCGAGGGTAAAATTTGATTTAATTTTTCGAAAATCCTTAGTTTCAAGGATGTTAAACACTATAATTTTTTTGCCAAAATTTATTTCCTTTCCAAAGGGTCTTAATGGTTTGAAATTTTGATATGTTATATTTTAAGCCAAAACACGGCAGAGGTGTCTGTGAGGGGTAAAATTTGATTAATTTTTTCGAAAACCCTTACAGTTTCAGAGATATTAAGCACTACCTATTTTTGCCAAAATTTATTTCGTTTTGAAAAAGCCTTAATGATTTGATATTTTGATATATTATATTTTAAGCGCATACACGATAAGGGCGCCTGCGGGGGGTAAAATTTGATGTATTTTTTCGAAAATACTTATAGTTTCAGAGATATTAAGTACTATCTATTTTTTGCCAAAATTTATTTCGTTTTCAAAGGGCCTTAGTGGATAAAATTACATCAATAAAAAAATAGTATAAAAAACATGTACCATAAGGCCTGTTAACACACTCGTCCTTTGTAAAACTTGGACTCGTACGTTAACAGATTGACTTATAATACTTGTGTTTTAATGTACTATTATCTACGATAGAATCTAAAAACCAAATAAATATAAAAATTATTTCATTAATGAATTAGGATTACAATATTAGATGAGAAGTTTAACGTGTTTAAAAAAATTTAATCACGCGCTGCTTGGCAACCCGTGGCTAATGAAATCTTGTTACTACACAACCGTTTCACTAATTTAAAATTAATAGCCAAATGTTAATTTACGCACTATCGCAGATATTTTTTTAGTTCACTAGCAAATAAACAGTTAGTTATAGTTGTCGGTATGTAGTTAATAATGACAATTTAAAACGTTAAAATTTAATAAAATATATTTTATCTACGATAGTACGTAAAATATATGTTTAGTTTTAGGTTTAAATTTGTAAAACGGTGTTTAGTAAAAAGATTTAATTAGTCACAGGTTGCCTAGCAAAACCAGTTTGCATATTTTGTTATGGCAAACTTCTTATTTAATATTGTGCTCATTATTTATAAAGAGTATTTATTTATTATTAGCGTAGAATGTAACACAATAGTCACGTAAAAAAGTTTTCTTTACTAAGTAATATGTATTCCACACGAGTGCAATATAACGTTTTATCTATTACCTTTTTTTAAAACTTCTTAATTCAATTTTCATGTTTTCGGTCACTGTTTGACATTGACAAGTTATTTGATATACAATTTGAAATTACAAAGCAGCCGATGAATAGTTGTTTTGGTCATATTGTTGAGAATTTTTTTTGTAATAATTATTGTCTCACATTGGGAATTGTAAGAAAAATACATTCAAATGGGTAAAACTAAGGACGTTAACATACTTAATAGAAGCACAGGCAGCATCTCTGAATCTGATTCCGAAGGTAGCAACCATGCACTAACTAAATTTAATCAGTAGTGGATAACAGCTGTCATGGTAGGAATAAATAACGTATCATTTAATACAAATATTAATATTAATTTAAATATACAAGTTCCATAATGTCAAACTATTATTATAATAAAGCAAAAATCAATAATAATATATTCATCCGTGACTTCTCAATAATTATTCTCTCACAGAGTGAGTGATGTAATAGTTATTTATGATATATGTTAAAAGTGACATTTCAATTTGTGAGAAGGAAGTTGGAAAACGACACTAAGCGGAGTGCTCCAAAACTTCGATCAAAATAATAATATATTATTCAATCGTTGTGTCAAATTTAAATCCTATCTTTCAAAGAGTACGAACAATTTTTTTAATAATTAATTCTTTCCACATAGAAAGCCAAAATTACACTAATTTTTTTTTCATTTTTCATACTTTAATTTTCTCCTTAAGGGTAAACTGTAGCTGAGGCTGTATGTTCGGTTTTAGGATTTTTTGTTAAATGTCAAATCACTTCATAATTTTGATACACCAGCAATCGTAACTAGATTTGTCTATGTAAACAATTTTTTTTTTTGCACTTATCAGTGGAAATCTTCTACTTATTTTTTAATACAAATACTTTACTGATATGTTATTATTTGACAATTGTGGATAAAGTATAGTATTCTATTCTCATGTAATGGCTATTACCCATTCGAATGATTTACATCACTCGCCTTTCGGCTTGTAATGCAAACATCATTCTCGTAAGTAATAGTATACATTATTTATACAATTATATTTATTTGTTCATTTAATTTTTCACCATTTTTTATTTCATTATAGTAAAGAAATGATATTTGCATCATTATTTATATATTTACAAATTAATAATACATTTTTACTTACATGTAAGTCTTGAATAATAGTGCCATGTCCATGTCCTGAGCCTCCTAAACCCAGTAACTGTGCATTAACGGCTACCGCAAATATTGTTAATATTAAAACCTGTAAATATTGAAACAAATATAATTATTATATGTATAAAGTGTTCCATTAGAAATATAATTAACTGCGCCAAAACGAAATCAAATTTAAAATTGCACAAAAGTGACCCCTGCAGGCCAACAATGACCAACAGTGAGGTGAAATCTTGTAAACTCTCGCACGGTAAGAATATATCATCATCATTACCGATATCTATGTACAAAGCAGAGTGACACACACAGATATGTGTAATATACATTAACAATATCTAAACTTGGTACACATACATATAATACTTAATCAAATAACGCTCAAATAAAAGTGAAATTTATTAGTAGGTTGTAAACAAACAAAATAAAATCAGTTTTTTATGAATACTCGTATCGTATACCTATTTTTAAAATTCGTATTGCGAGTCTATAAGCATTAAGAATTAAAATTGAGTATTTACACATCATGCTCGTTCGGTAAAACTTTCCTATTTGTAAAATAAGACTATACTTTCTGCTTATATAACTATTAACTTTTCTGATATGCAAATGTTGCATATGATTTTTGTATAATATTTCAAAATATATTTTTACGTTATTTTTCTGCTGGAGTTGTAGCTGAATATTCTACATAGGCGAATATTTCCTGAGTGGCTACGGGCTTTGAAATTGTTAAACCGCCACTGCATACAGCGATATATATGTGAAAAAAGATTCAAAATAATTTTAAGTGAAGAATTGTTTATGTAACGAGTTCATATAAACTTATTGTTCTAAAGAACGCAGCGTCGTTAAATAACGACACAACGAAAGTAACACTTATTTAAATATATAAAACCACGTCAGATAGAAACCGCGTGCTTTTGTATGAAAATATGAAGTGAAAGATGTAATGAATAACAAGCTGTAATTGGCAATCAATACTTTCACTATAATATGCATTATGTATTATACTGTTTCATTAATTGTTTTATTAAATTGATTCTTAACCACGCATATTTTTTATTTGACCACAAAAGTTTTATAAACATATTGAAATATATTTTTGCGTTGAAAAAGATAAATTTATGTGACTCCAATTAGCCAACTCTACTGTTTGAGAACAAGTAAGATTGACAGCTACGTAACAGATTTTTTTTAAAAAATAACGTTATATAGGAGCTAGGATTTCGAAGGACACAATTAGGATCTCGGTAACTATAAGAGATACGACTTCGGTTCAATGGGACATGTGGTGTTTTTGTTTTGACAAAAATTCTCATAGGTTACTACAAAATAAAAATATCGACCAATTCAGTTTTCCGCCATTTTCTAGTAACATGTGAGAATTTTTGTCAAGACATCTAAGATGGCCCCTCAAAGGCGCACCGCATGTCCCATTTAATCGAAATAATATATCTTATAATTTCTGAGATCCCAATGGTGTTCTTATAAATCCAGACAGCCTGTATATGTGTATATATATATATATATATATATATATATATATATATATATATATATATATATATAAATCCAGACAGCCTGTATATATATACGAATAACAATTAAAAGTTTGTAGAAATATATATCGTTTTCAAAATAAATGAAGTTTCATAAATTAAAAAAAATAGTGCAGGCGTATTTACAGTGAATGAAATTAATGTTATATATTAGTAATATTTAGTTTCCTTACTTTGGAATACATTTTTGTAGTATATAAGTCTTTTCACATTAACTGACTACTTGAACAACTAAACCAAACTGATCCTATTTGAGATTTTAGTGCCTTTTATACCAACATGTAACATTCACTGTAGAAAAAAATAAATAGTGTCACGTTTCAAATAGAATAACATTTCATGTTTATTACAAATTCATAGAGAACGTATATATTGCAGGTCCTAAACTAGTTTTGCATTTTTGCAAAATTAAATTCTATTAAGAAAATACAGAAATGGTCAAAGTAATCCTGTTGCTTAGTTTTCATATATCTAATTAGCCAATTAGTAGACGAATGAAATTCAAATTTTGAAGTAAATGATGCAATTAAAATAAGTGTTTGATATGATTAATAATTAATCAGTGTCACACTATACAAAAATTGTAGATACTCTAATTAGTTTTAGATGATCATTTATAAATTTAATACGAATTATTAAATAAATAAATTTATTTTACTTCATTTATATCCATCATCGATATTCTCCAGTTTAATATATATTTGGATACGAATTGCACATCTATTATTATTTATGTAAAATGTTCTTTATATACAATCCCAGTCTTCGAAAAATAGCAAAGTAATTAAAATAACGTTTTTAGTAGCAAGGTAAAATGAAAACCAATATTGCGCATCGATGATAAACTGACTAATAAAAATAATAAACTTATTGACAAACGACGTCTTATTTTTAGTGATATTGTATTTATGACGTAAATCAATTGACGACTCTACGTACTCGTCTGTCAAACTTGAATAAACCTATATTTCTAACTTCCATAAAAAATATAATTATTGCAATCTTCTTTTCACTGGATATTCTGTGTTTATATACCAATCAATTCGATGAATACTGCGTCTAACTAATTATTTTTAAATTAGTGGGAAACTGGAATGTCCAAAAAAATAAGTGATGTTTGTGCTGCTAAAGTATTTAACAGATCTGTAAGACATTTGACAGTACTTTTGTTACCACTATCGCAACAGCTAGCATTCATTTGATCTTACGTTTTACATAACATAACATAATGCTATTTATTTATGTTATTAATTAATAATTTAACGATTTCGGAGAAAATATAATGTATATCTCACCACTCCATATTCGTAACAAAAAATTATACTTTAGCGCCTAGGTATACAAATAACTATTACTGTTACATAAAATATGTAAAATTTATTTTGTTAATTATACTTATTTTTACCTTTCGTCACCTTTAGGTAAGGAAGGTATTGTCTTTGGTCAAAAAATTCGGTGGTGAGTTTTTGATGAATAAGCACGTTTTAGGGTCCCTAGTATACGATTTTACTATTTTTACGATGATGTCTGTGTGTGTGTATGTGTGTAGGTTGGTGTGTGTGACAAAATTTTCTAATGCGACAACTCTAATACTACAATTCCAAAAATTATAATTCTTTCGTATTTCACTTAGTTACATCCATGTGAAGAGGTGATTAGATTTTGCTTATAATTGGTCAACTGGAAGTACCCTCATTTGAAGGTTTTATCAGTTTTTTTTTGAAAAAACGATGTTAAATACCTTTTTTTTCATTTAATTTAAGAATATTTTATTCCCTATACGATTTGAATGCATTTTATACTTTATATTAAATGGATGTAGAGTTAAAAAAATATAAAAAATTAAATATCATATATTAGCCAGCTATGCTATAACTCTGGAAACAGCTGCTATATTAAGAAAATTCTGATTGAAAGGTGTCAGTGTCAAGTGTAGTTGACAGTATGTATGTGTTATAATTTTACTGGAAATATAGGATCTTTTGCTAGAAACTTTCTGTATGGAATTTGTATAAAATACATATAACTGCCTTAAGTTGAAAAAGAAATAAAATCTTTTGCAAGGAACTTTCGGTATGACATTTATACAAAATACATAGTATTAACGGAAGGTAATGTGCTGGCCACATCAGATTTTTTACAATAATATTATAATATGAAGAAATCATTTTTATCGGTAAATATTTGTATTTTTCGGCCAAATCTTTCCAGAAACATCATCATTAGCAAAGAAGAACTTTTAAAAGATCTATGCAGACAACGTAAGACGAACGATGAAATTTTCCAGGCAAAATTTTATTGTAAACTTATTTAATATTGTCTTTTTGAAATATAATTTTTTTTAAACGTCGTAGAAATGGCATTTTTTGTGTGATTCTCAAACTAAAACAGAAAGTTATATATTTTTTAAATGAGATAATGTATATTTTTAAAGCTCATTCGACAGACAATTTTTTTCTGAATTCAACCATGTAATAATTTTATATTCTTACATTACAGAAATATTTAGAAAAATGCAATTGAAATTTAAATAAATTTTATTTTTATAGTTATTTTTCAGTAGGCTATGTATGGAAAACAAAAGTGCTATATGTTACTTTAAATTACATATGCCCGGGTACAGAAACGTTAACCAACCTATTGTTCGGTTAGCCGTTCATCAAAACGAACAAATACAACGCAATTTTCTGACAGCAACGATTTAAATGTCATAAGAACAAAGAAACTGATTCGAATTTGTTCGTTTGATTATATATATATATATATATATATATATATATATATATATATATATATATATATATATATACCGGGTGTCTACTTTTTTATAGACGATACAATGGTAAAATTTTCATATGGCTGTAAATTCTTCCCTATTTTAGAACTAAAGTGTGTAAAGTAGGTTAGTAGATAAACAAACGTAAAATAATATATCCGTCTTTACAGCTTGATTCTCGTGTCACTTGTTTACAAAACAATATTGTTTCGCATACAATGCTGAAAACAATGTAGTTTAATATACTCGTATTGTATAAAATTCGTATTCACGTGACTCCCTTGTAAACGGTCACTATGCAATTTATTGTATTGTAATGTATACAGGTATGAAGTTAGTCAGCTTCCTTATTTGACATTTAAAATTTTTGACATGTGACATTTCCTAAATCCAAAAGAATATTATATTTATTATTAATGGTGGTTGTATATCTTCGCATACATTCATTAAAGAAAGAAGATAGTATGAAAGACGCAATAGCAGATTATGTACAAGAATATTTAAAACCCGGTACAACAACTTTAATTTCAGAATATGTTAGGTACCTATGACAAGAAATAGTAGATTGTTGCGGAGGTGGACCGTTCAAAGACCAAACGAACACTGGCAAACGGCATATACGAGTAAATGATTGATGAAATAGTTAATTATAACAATTTGATGAAATTAACCATGGCTGTATAAACCAGAATAATTAGTCCTAACTACCTATTATATTATTAAATTCTTGAAATACATACATGTATATTCATGAATCTTAAAAACTAATAAAAGTATTAACGACAAATATATTCTCATTTTCGGAATCCACTGAAAAAGTATATTAAAAACGTACCTTATAAAGGCAATAATCATTCATATTTCACAAGATATTAATTAAATAAAATTTAATGATCTTTTAGCCGACCCAGGAGGAGTAGCGGTAGCGCTAGCGCTTCACGCTCCAAGGGTCCTGGGTTCGAATCCCGGATAAGGCATGGTTGTTGTGAATGTCCTTTTCATCATATCGTCCTCATCAATACAATGTATACAGCGACAAAGTTTCAAAATTATAGCAAAAATTGACTCACCCCCATATATATCAATAATTGTAATAAGTGTAAACACTTTAAATACAATAAAGAATTATTATTATTATTATAATGTTCTTTTAGAAAAATCGTGCTTTGAAATATGAAACAAGTAACCTAAATAAAATATTCGTTATGATATTTGTTGTATAAATTCCAAACAAATTGAGTTTATACCTAAAAGAAACTATACGACAAATAAAAAATGTTAAAGTGAATATTTTATTTAGGTTACTTGTTTCATATTTCATATTTAAAAGAACATTAAATTTTATTTAATTAATATCTTGTAAAATATGAATGATTATGTAATGAAGTTGCATTTATAAGATATGTTTTTAATTTCTAAGCAACTTGTATTCTCACCTTTTTGCACTAAAGTAAATAGGTAAAGAGATAGCAGTATTAAAAAAAATAACATTGAAATCGCTATGCGCCACTTTTCATTTCTACACTATACTTGTTTGTGGACCATGGGAAATATAATGGTAAAATTTTCATGTTGCTGTAAATTGTGCCCTATTAATTTTAGAACAAAAGTGTAAGTACAAAAAATGTTCAGAATTAAATACTGCATCTAAAAAGTCTAAAATTATTGTTTACATGCGTTTCGTTTATGCAAGAGAGGCAAAATAAAGATGACAACTGGCATAAAGTTTTTATATTTATTGAAAACGAACAAATTCGAATCAGTTTCTTTGTTCTTATGACATTTAAATCGTTGCTGTCAGAAAATTGCGTTGTATTTGTTCGTTTTGAAGAACGGCTAACCGAACAATGCGTTGGTTAACGTTTCTGCAACCGGGCATATGTAATTCAAAGTGACATATAGCAGTTTTCTTTTCCATACATAGCCTACTGAAAAATAACCTTAAAAATAAAATTTATTTAAATTTCAATTGCATTTTTCTAAATATTTTTGTAATGTAAGAATATTATTATTTCATCGTTGAAAAAAATAGTCTATCGAATGAGCTTTAAAAATATACATTATCCCATTTAAAAAATATATAACTTTCTGTTGAGTCTGTTTTAGTTTGAGAACCACTGGTTAATTTTTTTTATCCAATGAATGAACGTCCCCCTTCATTTACTACAACTTTTATTTGAATTATTTTCTTCTATTTCGAATAATAAAGAAAATAATCGGGGTGTCCCGGATCCGAGAAATCAGAAACATACATATGTACTGTTTAAAACCAACATGTTTTAAATGAGAGGAATTTGGAAAATATTAACCCCTTGAGGTAGCAACCCGCTGCACATGGGAATAGAACGGTTAACCCGCCCTGACTCTATTTAAATAAGTCAATAAATAAATGGAAATAACTGTTTCTGTTACTTGGAAAAATTAGTTATATGGTTTTACGTGTTTAAGTTTAATTTTAGAATTGTTTGAAATAGCTGTAGTATCTTAAACTAATTATTAATATTAATATTGCTGCGTCTAGATTCACACGAGTGCGCGCGCACCCCCACGCCAAGCGCAGTGTGCAGCTACAGCACTGACCGACTGCGGAGAACGCAGAGTGTCTCTGGCTTGCAAACGGTAAACACGTATCGCGTCGTCGTCCGCGAGAGTGGTTTTCCACAATTTTGCATAAACTTTCTGATTTTCATATGGTCAGTAAAGTAATTGGTTGTTTAATTATCGTACGCGTAGCTTGATTAGCCTAGCACGACTAATTCAAGGAGTTATCGTTCGGTTTTCATTTAATTTGGTACTTTATAATCCGTGAATACTTTCCGGCACCAATTTATGCAGCTAATAGACACATCTCAGGAATCAATTGTAAAATCGAACTGTACAATTTGATTTCTCACGGGAATTCGTGTTGTTAGGGATTTGATTCATATTTCCTTGGGTGAATTTATTATTATTTCTTTGTAAACCTGTTTACACACGTTCACCTTCGAGTGACGTCATCCACAGCGCATCTGCTGTTATTGTCGACTAGGTACAGTCAAGGCAACAAGTTTGCATTCTAGTTGGTTGTTATTAAGTTCATTTAGAATTCTTAATATTGTTTAACTAAGTTTGTGTGGTCATACACTTATGAAATGATTTAGTTAATTCTACAAATATTGTATTTGTTTTATTTTTGGTTTATTATTGTTTGTCACTTATATTCAATACGCTATCACATATCTCTCAGAATTGGTTTTCAGTTGTTTGTTATTTTGGTGCAATTATATTTAGCACGTTTGTTAGTTCGTAAAACTAGCTGGTCCTTCGGTCGTTGTTAATTAGTACGTTTCACAAATTAATATTATCCCGTATATTGGCCAAGTCCAGGGATGTGAACCAGCTATCGAAGGTTGTAATTATTTTGGTTTACATATAGTTTTGTTTTATTCATAGAATTTAACATCAAACACATTGTTGATGCTTCTAGACCGGATTCGCTGATCTAGTGACATCGCATTTGGGCTTGCGAGCAGGATCAAAACATTTTGGTTCTTCTAGACCGGATTCGCTGGTTTAGGGTTTGAACAGTTGGTCCTTCGAGCCATTAGGTCCTTATTACTTAGTCCTTCGCACCGGAGGGACGCAACATTTGGTCCTTCGAGCCGGATTTGGCGGTATTTGGAGATAATTATTGTTTCTAGTTACTTTGGTATTAGTAATTGCATTTATTAGCACACTCTAAAATGGCTAAACTACTGCACAAACAATTAGAGGTTGTGACAGAAGATATTCGTCGTCTATCAATCTATTCTTCAGAGACTGATGAAAAAAGTAAAGTGAAATTTGAGGTAACTTTTCCGTCTCTCGCAGCTTGGGAACAGGAATTCAATCGTACTTATTGTGAATATTCTTCAAAGTTAGAACAAACCAAAAATCCCGACGAGGATATATTGGCAGAAATTTCCCGAGTTAAGAAATTGTTTAATGAAATAAAAGAACTCATTTGGGACATACGTGTCAATTACAAACTTATGTTCAGTGGAGACACCGGATCACAGGCAGGGTCCGACAGAGCTAAATCAGAATCACATTCGATTCAATCAGCACAATCTTTGCGATATATGCAACCCAGCTTGCCTAAATTGAATCTTCCAACATTCAATGGGGAGAAGACAACTTTTATGAATTTTTACGATTTATTCACACAGTTGGTGATAAATCGGGACAGTTTGTCAGATATTGAACGACTTCAATATCTCAAGTTATCTTTAAAAGGAGAAGCTGCTAGGCTTATTACAAATATCCCCGTTAAAGCTGATAGTTTTGATATTGCATGGAACGCCATCACAGATGAATATTATCGTCCTAGGTTGTTGAGGTCGGTACATCTGAATGCACTCCAAGATGTGCAAAAGGTCAAGCAGGCAGACGCTCCTACACTAAAATCATTGTTGAACACAGCACGCGAAAACATCGCTGCTCTGAAAAACTTAGAGGTTGATGTTGACTCATGTGGGGTCATTTTGGAAAACATGATTTGTCGTAAGCTAGATTCGGCTACTAGACGACAGTGGGAACTAACGTTGGATTCTGACTCCAAGCCCACTCATGTAGAGTTAATTGCGTTCTTGACTAAGCAAGTTTCAAGCTTAGAGGATGAGCCAGACAAACCTGTCAAAACTCACGAGCCAATCAAAAGGCACAAGCCAGCATCCCGAGCGATGACATTGGCAACTAATACGAATTGTCCGTATTGCAGAAAATCTCACTACATCAGTCAGTGTGAAGGGTTTATAGCTCTTAAACCTAAAGGAAGACATGATGCTGCAATCAAACACAAGTTGTGTATCAACTGTCTTAGAATGGGTCACATACGCCCGAACTGTCCTAGTACAGCCACATGCAGAACGTGTAACAAAACTCACCATACGCTGCTGCATTTTGGTGAAAGGTCGAACAAGTCGTTATCACCCAAGCGTGATAAAAAATCTGAGCAAAAAAATCGTCCGTCATCACCCAAGAGTGATGCAAACTCTCAAGCCAGTAGTAGTAATTCTGAAACTACTACGTCAATGTCTGCTAGGACTTATTCACTAAGTCAACACAGAAAACATAATTCGGTATTACTACCCACTGCAAAGCTGCATATATTTGACAGTGCAGGAAAGGTACATGTTGTACGTGCCTTATTGGATACAGGATCGCAGAAATCCTACATCACAAGTCGTTGTGTCCACAAATTAAATCTGTCTATTGAAGCGTGTCAAACAAAGATTATGTCAATCAGTGACACCCACGTCAAGGACACTAGTGGTATTATACATACCAAAATCAAACCATGTCGTAGAGAAACTCCAGTTCTCGATTTGAGTTGCATTGTAATCGACAACATTACAGGCAGAATCCCAGATTATCCAATATCTCGGGATACCTTTAAACAATTTGGGAATATCCAACTTTCGGATCCCGAATGCTATAAATCTCAACGAATAGACATGCTGTTAGGAGCTGATATTTGGGGTCAGGTCATTCGTAACGGAGTTAAGAAAGGAGTCGATGGCACACTTACCGCCATCAAAACAATCTTTGGTTGGGTGGTTATGGGGGAATATACCAGCAAGCAAACAAGCAATGCTGTGGTGTCCTATCATACATACACACAAGAAGATACCCACGAACTATTGTCTAAATTTTGGGAATTGGAAAACGTTCCAACTCCATCGGTTGTCACTAAACCGGAGGATAAAATTGTGGAGGATCATTTTGTCAATACTACCCAAAGAGACTCCGAGGGAAAATACACGGTTTCTTTACCTTTTAAACAGTACCCACCAGTACTAGGCAATTCATATAAGAAAGCTTTGTCCATTTGTCACGCACAGCTGACTCGCTTGAGTAAAGACCCAGAGTTACTCAAGGCTTATGATGCAATATTCGAAGAATATTTGCAAAAGGGTTACGTCACGAGACTTGATGTGCAACCCAATTTGAATGATCAGGATTCGTACTATATTCCACACCATGCAGTGGTTAAACCTGATAGTGCGACGACACCGGTACGCATTGTGTTCAATGCTTCAAAGCCATCGTCTAATGGAAAGTCGATTAATGACTACTTGTATCCTGGTCCGGTACTACAGAAGAGTATCTTCACTCTTCATTTGCGAAATAGATTTTATCCTATTTTAATTACGGGGGACTTAAAACAGATGTTCCTACAAATTAGAGTTGTACGCGAGCATCAACGATTTCTAAGGTTTATTTGGAAACCTGCGGATGCCACACATCCTATTGTGTACCAATTCAACACTATCTGCTTTGGTTTGAATTGTTCGCCGTTCTTAGCGTTGCGTACAGTTGAGCAGTTGGCTCAAGACGAAGGGAATCAATATCCCTTAGCAGCTAAAGTCCTGCAAAATGATGTCTATATGAACGATGTTGTGACTGGAGCTGAAGATATTCAGTCAGCACTGACACTGCGCCGTGAACTCACGGATATATTCGAAAAGGGAGGATTCACCCTTCGAAAATGGGCCAGTAATTCTCAAACAATACTGGATGAACTACCAGACAATGCACGCGTAGTGAAAGATGTCCACTTCAATGACGACGAGTCAGTGAAATTGTTAGGTGTCAAATGGGTTTGTAAGTCCGACTGCTACGAGTATACGGTCTCAAAACCCGACGATTTATGCACAAAAAGAAACATTTTGTCCTGCATTGCAAGGATCTATGATCCATTAGGCATTATGTCCCCATTGGTGATGTTTCTTAAACTCATCATGCAAGAGCTTTGGAAATCAAAGGTAGAATGGGATGAAGAACCTCCCGCTCATATTGTCTCGGAGTGGAACTTGTTTCTGAACGAGATCGATTGTATATCCAACTATTCGATACCAAGGTTAGCCTGTTTGGGTTCTAAATTCGGTCTTATCGGATTTGCGGATGCCTCCGAGCGAGGCTACTGTGCCGTTGTCTATGTTAGAAGTTATCCAAACGATAAACCAGTGGTTCAATCGCTTTGTGCAAAGACGCGTGTAGCGCCTTTGAAAAAAATTACTTTACCTCGTTTGGAATTATGTGCAACGCATCTTCTCGCCAAACTTCTTGAGAATATTCTCGAAAATATTCCAAAACAACCGGAGGCTGTACATTGCTTCTCGGATTCTATGATAGTTCTTGCCTGGTTGCGCAAGGAACCACACACTCTGAAAACTCTGCTCAGACAGAGATTGTCAAAAGCCTAACATTAAAAACCGCTAAAGGTGAAATCACTCGCCCTATAGCAAAACTGTATCCTTTGCCAACAGCATGAGTTTGTCTTTAGGGAGACCCTAAGGTGGCCGGTATGTTTAAAACCAACATGTTTTAAATGAGAGGAATTTGGAAAATATTAACCCCTTGAGGTAGCAACCCGCTGCACATGGGAATAGAACGGTTAACCCGCCCTGACTCTATTTAAATAAGTCAATAAATAAATGGAAATAACTGTTTCTGTTACTTGGAAAAATTAGTTATATGGTTTTACGTGTTTAAGTTTAATTTTAGAATTGTTTGAAATAGCTGTAGTATCTTAAACTAATTATTAATATTAATATTGCTGCGTCTAGTTTCACACGAGTGCGCACGCACCCCCACGCCAAGCGCAGTGTGCAGCTACAGCACTGACCGACTGCGGAGAACTCAGAGTGTCTCTGGCTTGCAAACGGTAAACACGTATCGCGTCGTCGTCCGCGAGAGTGGTTTTTCACCATTTGCATAAACTTTCTGATTTTCATATGGTCAGTAAAGTAATTGGTTGTTTAATTATCGTACGCGTAGCTTCATTAGCCTAGCACGACTAATTCAAGGAGTTATCGTTCGGTTTTCATTTAATTTGGTACTTTATAATCCGTGAATACTTTCCGGCGCCAATTTATGCAGCTAATAGACACATCTCAGGAATCAATTGTAAAATCGAACTGTACAATTTGATTTCTCACGGGAAGTCGTGTTGTTAGGGATTTGATTCATATTTCCTTGGATGAATTTATTATTATTTCTTTGTAAACCTGTTTACACTCGTTCACCTTCGAGTGACGTCATCCACAGCGCATCTGCTGTTATTGTCGACTAGGTACAGTCAAGGCAACAAGTTTGCATTCTAGTTGGTTGTTATTAAGTTCATTTAGAATTCTTAATATTGTTTAACTAAGTTTGTGTGGTCATACACTTATGAAATGATTTAGTTAATTCTACAAATATTGTATTTGTTTTATTTTTGGTTTATTATTGTTTGTCACTTATATTCAATACGCTATCACATATCTCTCAGAATTGGTTTTCAGTTGTTTGTTATTTTGGTGCAATTATATTTAGCACGTTTGTTAGTTCGTAAAACTAGCTGGTCCTTCGGTCGTTGTTAATTAGTACGTTTCACAAATTAATATTATCCCGTATATTGGCCAAGTCCAGTGATGTGAACCAGCTATCGAAGGTTGTAATTATTTTGGTTTACATATAGTTTTGTTTTATTCATTGAATTTAACATCAAACACATTGTTGATGCTTCTAGACCGGATTCGCTGATCTAGAGACATCGCATTTGGGCTTGCGAGCAGGATCAAAACATTTTGGTTCTTCTAGACCGGATTCGCTGGTTTAGGGTTTGAACAGTTGGTCCTTCGAGTCATTAGGTCCTTATTACTTAGTCCTTCGCACCGGAGGGACGCAACATGTACTGTATCGTACCTACCCCTGTGTAGGGTTTGCTGTTACTGCTTTCGGGCGCCATTCTGTGAACTGTCTGTTTTAGGGGATAGCTAGTCGGAGGTCCAGGATTATTATTTATAAATGATTGTGAAATTTGTAAAACTTAAACATTTTATTAACACACACCAAATGTACAAACATGTAACTAAAATAAAAAAGTATGCCTTGGAAATCTGTCTGACTCTAACTTTGAATTTAACTTGGTATATCTTTACTATACTCGACTGGAATCCTATCTCTGAGATGACACTCTCGCTCGGATTCAGCGACTATCTCGCTGATGGCAGTTCGCGACGCGTGTGTCGTTGACTTCTAGGCTACTGAAGCTGCAGGTAGACTGATCCTCTTGTTTAGCCGAAGCAGCTATCCCAAGAATTGACTTCTTTGTTAGCCGATGCAGCTACTGTAAGAAGTAGCTTCTTAAGCTCCGCGAGTGATATTTATACCCAAATTTGGTTACATTTGGTTGAAATTTCCGCGTTGGAAGAGGGAGATGTTACCGGCAATCTTATTGGTGCGGAGGCGGAGTTGTGTCGCGATGTCTGATTGGCTGAAGCCTGGGTTTGTAAAATGTTTATTTTGTGGCTTTAAAATCTAAGCAAAAAAATAATTTTCCAGCTTTTCCGTGACAGTTATTATCAGGTGGGATATACAATTAAAAATTACATGAATACAATAAATAGTCAATATTAAATATCTCAGTTTCTCTTGATGTCCGTGGCTGGCCGTAGCGCTAGCATCGCTCAGCTGTGGAAGTTGTCAAATGGATTTCCCAGTGATTTTCTCCAAGTTCTGCGAAAGGAATTGTGTTTTTAAGGGTCCAATTGTTGTCCAGACAGTTAGGCCCGGCCTGTGGATTATGGCTATGCTGGCTGGCGGTAGTTATACATCCTCACTTGTAACCTGTAAGTTTTCTAAGTGTGCTTTGACAAAAAAACATGATTTTCATCCAGATTTCTTAGCAAAAGGATTGGATGACTTTCTCTGCCCAGATTAAAAAGCCCACGGATCGGTTAGGAGAATGGAAATCGCTGGGCAGACCGTGAACTTCGAGTTTTGACCAACTCGTGTCTATGGAGAACTATGGCTCTGTGTGTCGTCCTTTGCCGGGAAATTTGAAAAATATGCGACTTCGTCACAGTACAGGTAAACATAATAGTATATTGTGTTATTAGGAGTAAAAAAAATGCAATTTATACGACGTTTGAAAAAAATTAGATTTCAAAGACAATATTAAATAAGTTTACACTAAAATTTTGCCTGGAAAATTTCATCGTTCGTCTTATGTTGTCTACATAGATCTTTTAAAAGTTCTTCTTTGCCTGATGATGATGTTTCTGGAAATATTTGGCCGAAAAATACAAATATTTACTGATAAAAATGATTTCTTCATATTACAATATTATTGTAAAAAGTTTGATGTGGCCAGCACATTACCTTCCGGCAATTCTATGTATTTTGTATAAATGTCATATCAAAAGTTCCTTGCAGAAGATTTTATTTCTTTTACATTACCTTAAGACAGTTGTATGTATTTTATACAAATTCCATACGGAAAGTTTCTGGCAAAAGATCGTATATTTCCAGTAAAATTATAACGCATACATACTGTCAACTGCACTTGACACTGACTCTTTTCAATCAGAATTTTTTAAATATAACAGCTGTTCCCAGAGTTATAGCATAGCTGGCTAATATATATTTAATTTTTTATAATTTTTTAACTCTACATCCATTTAATATAAAGTATACAATGCATTCAAATCGTATAGAGAATAAAATATTTTTTAACATTTATAATAACATTAAATGAAAAAAAAAGATATTTAACTTCGTTTTTTCAAGAAAAACTGTTAAAATCTTTAAATTAGGGTACTTCCGGTTGACCAATTATAAGCAAAATCTAATCAGCTTTTCAAATGGATGTAATGAAGATGAATACGAAAGAATTATAATTTTTGGAATTATATTATTAGAGTTATCGCATTAAAAAATTTTGTCACACACACACACATACACACACACACACACATATATATATATATATATATATATATATATATATATATATGTATGTACATATATATATATATATATATATATATATATATATATATATACAGACATCCTAAAAATAGTAAAATCGTAATCTAGGGATCCTAAAACGTGCTTATTCATCAAAAACCCACCACCGAATTTTTTGACTAAAGACAATACCTTCCTTACCTAAAGGTGACGAAAGGTAAGTATAATTAACAAAATAAGTTTTACATATTACATGTAACAGTAATAGTTATTTGTATACCTAGGCATTGAACTATAATTTTTTGTTACGAGTATGGAGTGGTGAGATATACATTATATTTTCTCCGAAGTCGTTAAATTATTAATTAATAACATAAATAAATAGCATTATGTTATGTTTTTGTAAGACGTTAGATCAAATGAATGCTAGCTGTTGCGATGGCGGTAACAAAAGTACTGTCAAATGTCTTACAGATGTGTCAAACACTTTAGCAGCACAAACATCACTTATTTTTTGGACATTCCAGATTACCACTAATTTAAAAATGATTAGTTAGACGTAGTATTAATCGAGTTGATTGGTATATAAACACAGAATATCCAGTGAAAAGAAGTTTGCAATAATTATATTTTTTATGGAAGTTAGAAATATGGGTTTATTCAAGTTTGACAGATGAGTACGTAGAGTCGTCAATTGATTTACGTCATAAATACAATATCACTAAAAATAAGACGTCGTTTGTCAATAAGTTTATTATTTTTATTAATCAGTTTATCATCGATGCGCAATATCCAGTGAAAAGAAGTTTGCAGTAAGTATATTTTTATGGAAGTTAGAAATATAGGTTTATTCAAGTTTGACAGACGAGTAATGGTGGCCCATTTAATATATATATATATATATATATATATATATATATATATATATATATATATATATATATAGGGTATTCATTGTTAAGTGGCCATCATTGTGATTTCGAGAACAATAAGGCTTGGGTCACACTATGCGTTTTGGCGGGACCGGTTGACCGGGAAGACAAGAACTTATTGTTTTGAATGAATGCGTCCACACCGATGCGGTTGCGGTCCGGTTGCCGGATATTACCGCACCATGTTGCGGTTTGGCGGGACGGTCAATTTACCGTATGCTAACTACAACACTTTGGAGATAATGTAAGCGTTCACAAGGGTCTAGTTTTGTTTTTAATAGATAACGTATACTATTTGGGCTCTGCACTGATCAGATTGGTCAACTGTGTCCAAATCGAGTTGTCATTGCTGCCGTCCTGTTTAGCGGGATATATCTGGACGCTGTACGATCCATCCCGTTTAACCGAATGCGGTTTTGGCGGGACCGGTTTAACGGGAAAACAACAACTTATTGTTTTAAATGAATGCGTCCACACCTATGCGGTTGCGGTCCGGTTACCGCATACTACCGCAGCATGTTGCGGTTTGACCGGACAGTCAATTTGCCGCATGTCAACTACAACACATTGAAGATAATGCGAGCGTTCACATTTGTCCGGTTTTTACCGCAGCCGCAGTTGATATTTATACAACTTAATATAAAATTTGAGTGGAACGCGGAGCAGCAAGTGTGTATTTGCTATTGTCAATAATCATCTTAAATTTATTTAGTATGTTGAGGAGTACCCTGCCTTGTGGGAAAAGGGTAGTAATGACTACAGCGACAGGACCCTGCGAGAGAAATGATGGGATAACGTCGGGGAAAAAATGTATGAATTTTGGACAGATATGATACCTGGAGAAAAGGAAACAAAATGTAAGAAAAATGTTTTGCTATAATTTATTATGCAAGATACAGATTAGTGAATTACTACTAGGTACTCACAGGTACTAATACTAAAGTAATTTTAAATCAATAAGCATGATTTCTCTGAAATGATACGGTTCCAGCTGTCATAAAGTAATCAGCAAAAAAATCTCTGACGTCTGATCCTTGAGCTCGTATACTTGGCCCATGGTCAGCCACGTCCATAAAAGGATGAGTTTCAGTATCTTCATAATTGACACCATCCCTCTTTCTAACAAAATTGTGTAATATTCAGCAAGCCTTAATAATGTCATCCACTGAATCAGGTTGTACTAAAATCGGTGTGTGAAAAACTCTCCACTTATTTGCTAAAACTCCAAATGCACATTCCACAGATCTCCTGCATCTCGACAGCCTGTAATTAATAATTCTGCGGCGGGGATTCAGTTGTCGTTGTGGATAGGGTCTTAAAAGATTTGTGTGAAGTCTAAATGCCTCATCGTCTACCATTACAAATGTTTAAGGGTCTGCAGTTGTGTTCGGTAGACATATAGGTTTTGAAATATTTAATTTGTTGGAATATAATTTTTTGCCCTACGGACTGTCTCTAAAGACAGTTGAATCTCCCTCTTTTCCATATGCACCAACATCTATAGCAATGAACCGCAAATTGGCATTTGCGACAGCCATTAATACAACAGAAAAAAAAAATTGTAATTGAAAAAATTTGACCCAGACAAACGGATTTCTACACTTGATGTGTTTTCCATCAGCTGTACCAATACAATTTGGAAAGTTTGTTTTTGAGTGGAAGGTTTCAGAAATTTCCAACCACATTTATTCTGTTAGTTCAGGCATTCCCTTTTCTTTCAAAACATACCATATAACTTGACAAGTTTCACGTACTATTCCTGCAATAGTGCTTTGGGCGATGTAAAATTCGTACTGCAAAGCAGCAAAGCTAGGACCAGTTGATAAATATCTAAAACAGAAATAATGCTTCAATGATAACAATAGTCTTCAATAAAAGGTTTTTGTTGTTTACAGTAACCGAAATCAAAAATAAGAGATAATTTCAGAAAAAGCATGAATTTAGGAAAAACTGGAGACCCTGCACGAAAAAAAAAAGAAATATGCTTATTCTGATGCATTAATGTTTCTTCTCCATACTTTTGAAAAAATGAGGTACTCATATTCTATATATCTGATAATGCTTTCAATGAAAAATAAGCACTTAAGAATGTAATAATTCATTAATTATCTGTTCCAGAACTTCGGGAAATATAAATGGCGAAGAAAGTAATGATGATGATGATGATGATGAAAATGATTATACGCCTGAACGTGTATATAATAAAGAGGGTGATTCTGGCAGAAATGCAAATGTAGAACAACTTGTACCTGCTTCAGAGCACGCAACAGTCTTCAAAAAACCTAAAGCGCGCAAATCAACAGGCATCACTACTTTTCAAAGTAAATTACTTGAAAAATTAGATTCGTCACAAACCAGTGAGGAGGATCCTGACAAATTATATTTACTCTCCGTTTTACCGGACTTTAAAGCATTAAAGGATGACGATAAGTCTGCACGTTCTTATTTTTTTAGAGACCTCAGACGTAAAACTGCACAACAACATATTTATTAGACTTCTTACTAGTATCATCCACATTTTTCAAATTATAACCCTATAATTCGCCAATATAATAATCCCTCACCAAGCCCTTCATATCAAATTTTTAATTAGTTCCCCCTAAATATAATATTGACAAGTGTGCCATGACAAAAAAAATAAAGATAATTTTGAGCAGTTTTTATAAGCAAGTCACTTTACTGAAAATAAAGTTCTTTTAAATATATTAATTTTTTTTCATATTATATTAAATTTATTTTGACATATTGACAAGATTTACTTACAAGCTAGGTTAGAGTAAAAATTTATATTTGTTATTCTATGAACCGACAAATAAATACCTCGAATTTTAATTTAGAAGAGTGCTTAAACTGTTTGATGTAAATATTTTCCTATAAAAATCTAATTTCAGGAATTTTGCATTGGTAATAACAGGTAGTGACAACTAAAATGAAATATGTTTATTTACAATTTACCTACTACACAATTTAAAAGATCCCCAAAAACATTTATACAAAATTGTTCATTGTAACTCTGTTTTTGACAAACAGTTGTACAAAATTCACTTTGTATACGCGAAATAGGAAAAAAATATTCTCTGTACGTTCCCGCTGGACTCGAATCCACGTTTTAATTAAAGTTTCAAATGCATATTTAATTTTACTGTACGAGTATTAAATAGAAATAAATAAAGGTTATCGATTATAAATTTTTAATTATTGTATAAATGTTACAATTGTCCCAGGAGTGAAATATTAAATAATTCAATTTATCATTTGATATAGACTGGTACTACAGTTGCCCTTGTCCGATGTCAAATAATCATTTTCTTCATAGTTTTATTTTTGAATGAAACTAAGAAATATATAGCCTGCTCTTATTTTACCTATTTAACATTTCTAATAAATACTCGGTCATAAGCGAGAGACGATTAATATAAATCGTCTTATTAAATATTAAAATAATTAATAATTAATATAATTAAAAACGTAAGTAATACCTCGCACTCAAAGGGAGGTACACAAAAGGTACGTAAAACAGGAGCTCCGAAATAGAAAAACAGGTCTAAACGTATATCTATAATAATTTTATACTAATAATATGCTACATTTTGCTGCATAAACCAAATTTTGTGTCCGTCTTATTCTTGTATTACTTGCTTTTGTTTAAATGGTATTCACGCATAGTACCGTGTGCAAAAATTCCCGTATTTCATAATACAGTAATTCTACGCTTTTTTAGCGCTAATTATTGCTATAATACAGTTTAAAAAGTACACAAAATCATAAAACACACATTATAAACACGCTTTATTTGATTCTTTGTTAGCATTAATGAAATTTTCTTTGTAAGATTAATCTAGAAATCAATATTCTTCAAATATAATCAAAATAACCTAATGTTATTATTACTGCAATCTGCAATATTTTTTAAAAATTAGGTAAATCTCAAGATTTGCAACAGTAAAATATCAGCTCGTTTCATTATAATAGAGATATAATATTTAAATTCTTTGAGATGAATAAATGGATAATTTCGGTATTGTTTTCTCACAGCAATGGGTAATAATGTCATTCTGTGCGTACAATTTATGTATTTAATGTTCGTCGTTTACAATTAAGGGCTATGAATAATTATCCGTTTAATTTTATTTCTAAACGTGTTTATATTATGTGGCGTATCTACCCATGTGTTGGGTTTGCTGTTACTGCTTTCGGGCGCCATTTTGTGGCGTACCTACCCCTGTGTTGGGTTAGCTGTTACTGTTTTTTAGGGGTAACTTTGAATTTAACTTGGTATATCTTTACTATACTTGTCTGAAATCCTGTCTCTGAGATGACACTCTCGCTGGGATTCAGCGACTATCTTGCTGAGGGCAGTTCGCGACGCGTGTGTCGTTGACTTCTAGACTACAGAAGGTGTAGGTAGAGTGATCCACTTGTTTAGCCGAAGCTGCTATTGCAAGAAGTGACTTCTTAGTTAAGATGACGTTCTCTGCCCTGATTACAAAACCCACGGACCGGCTTGGAAAAACGGATTCGCTGGAAAGACTGTGAACTTGGAGTTTTTACCAATTCGTGTCTATGGAGAACTATGGCTCTGTGTGTTGTCTTTTGCCGGGAAATTTGAAGAAAAGGGACAAAAATATGTGACTTCGTCACAATTATTAACAGATAACATAATCTCATTAAAACAAGTCTTAAATACCAAATTTGAAAAGTTTTGGATTATATCAATATATTTTTCACGAAAATATGTTCAGAATTTTAAATAAAGTATCACTTCCGGTTTATCAATTTTAGTCAAAATCTAATATGTTGCTCCCCTTTATATAAAAGTCTTAAATACCAAATTTGACAAGTTTTTGAAAATGTCAATATATTTTTCACGAAAATCTGTTGAGAACTTTAAGTAAAGTATCATTTCCGGATTATTAATTTTAGCGAATTTTTTTTTATGTTATTCTTCTTCATATAAAAGTCTCAAATACTAAATTTGACAAGTTTTAGAGTATATCATAATATATTTTTCACAAAAATCTGTTCAGAGCTTCAAGTAAAGTGTCACTTCTGGTTTATTAATTTTAGCCAAAATCTAGTATGTTGTTCCCCTTGATACAGAAGTTTTAAATACTAAAATTGAAAAGTTCTAGATTATATTTTAATATAGTTTTTCATTAAAAACTATTATGGGCTTCAAGTAAACAGTCATTTCTAGTTATCTAATTTTATCCAAAATCTAATCAACTGTTTATATAGATGCATGAAGCTTAAATACGGAAAATAGAAATGGTTGGTAGTTTGTTATGAGTTATCGTGGACGAGAAAATCGTCACACACACACGCGCTCGCATGCACGCACGCACGCACGCGCGCGCACACACACACGCACACGCATACGCACATACACACACAGACACACACACACACACACACACACACACACACACACACACACACACACACACAGACAGACATCATCATAAAAATAGTAGAAACGTGTTGTGGGGTCCCTAATTCGTGCTTATTTACTGAAAACTCACCATCGAATTTTTGGCACGATTATATTACCTCTCTTACCTACGGTATGATGGGAGGTAACAATTGGGTCAAAGTCAGTTATTGTCGTTCTTATTTTTAATACTACCTTTAATAAAAAAAATTATTTACTTCACGGTATCTATACCTCACAGCATAAAAAAATTAATTACTTCACAGGTATGTTCGAAATTTAACGGTAATTAACACAAAAAATTACCTGCAGGTTTACAGAAGAATATAGTTAATGCATGTATGTTTACACAATCTTAAAAAAAATATTTTATTCATACAATTTGTCCTACGGGTCTACAGAATAATACAGTTATTAAGTTATTGCATTTTGTTAATGATAATATAAGGATAAAACTATCTTTAATAACAATCAAATAAATAAATAAATATATATATATATATATATATATATATATATATATATATATATATATATATATATATATATACAGGGTGTTAATACTAAGTCGTTACACCCGAAAACGGTAGATAAAACTCATTAAAACAAACAACTTTTATTAGCTCAAATTTTTTATTTGGAGCCCCAGTTCATAGTTATTGGCGTTCTCTTGTTTTTCGAAAAATCGTCATAACTCCCTTATTTTAAGGAATATTTAGAAAATACAAAAACTTTCAGTATTTGCTTTCGGTTCTCTAAAACACTTGTATTTACAATTATTTTCTTCTTCATCAAATAACAAAATGGCAACCAATCAAAAATTTCAAAACAAGATAGTTTGAAAACCACCCCATCGATTTTCGAAAATAAAACATTTTTAAAATCCATAAACTTTCTCTTACAATATTTGTCTGAAACATTTTTTTCTATCTGTTCAAAAAAAAAAATGTTTTTATTCACTTACTTGGCTCCTTCAACGTTGTAAACTGAGAAGGCATTTTGAAAAATTTGTTTTGTTTACCGACGAAGCTTGCTTCACAAAGGACGGGGTATTTAATTCTAAAAATAATCATTTGTGGGCTGGCGAGAATCCCCACGCACCATTTATTCGCGCACATCAACAACGTTTTGCGGTAAATGTATGGGCTGGAATCATAGGGCAGTACGTTATTGGACCCTACATTCTCCCAAACCGATTGAATGGTGAAAATTATTTTATTTTCTTGGATACTGTGCTGCCGGAACTACTTGAAGACTTGCCACTAAACATAAGACGGAGACTTTGGTTTCAGCATGATGGGGCACCGGCTCACACAACGCGAGAAGTCACCGCATTGTTAAATAGAAAATACCCGAATAAGAGGATTGGGAGGAGAGGTCCAGTTGCGTGGCCAGCCCGGAGCCCCGAACTAACTCCACTAGATTTCTTTTTTGGGGTCAGATGAAGACCTCTGTTTACGAGACACCGGTGAACACAGAGTTAGAACTAGTGGCTAGAATCGTGGCTGCAGCAGAAGATATAAAAGAGAAGCAGGTAGTCCTTGCGAAGGTCTCCACCAACATCAAAGCACGCTGCCGGGCTTGCGTTTCTGCGAATGGTGGCCACTTTGAAAATCATATTTAGTCCCACCCTTGTTGTTTCATTGTTCATTGTTTTATTTTTCTTGTTTGTTTCTTGTTGTTCTTGTTTAATGGCAGCAAGCCTAATTTGTTTTAAATGATTGTTGCAGTTTGTTGAAATTTATCTTGCAATTCAATTTGAATAAAAACTTTTTTTGGACAGTTATTCTCTTGGTCGGCCTAAGACACCCGGTAAACAAAAATCTTTATATTTTAAATCCAATGTGTCGCAAAATTTATTGTTGAAAGTTAAAATACAAAAATCAATTTTTTTATTGTAGAAAAATGACAATATCAATTTTCTGAAGTAATATTGTTTCTCCTACTAATTTATAAATAAAGGAAATGAATAATACAAAAATGTTTATGCGCTCATTTCATTTAGAGTAGGAAAGTGAAGATAATAATTTATTGTCAGGGAAGTGTTCTGACTATTCACGCATCATGAATACTCATACGCGGTCTGATATGCGTAACGCGAACCTCCGGGAACATGTACGTGTCGTGCAACGCGACGCGACCAGTTCATCGCAACTGACTGTTACCGTTACTCGTGCTGCATGTTTAATTTTTAGTATTATTTACGTGCGATTTGCACTTAATTGCGATGTTAATTCATTTTTATTGTTCGAATACTAGTACGATTTTCTTTATTATGTATGCTCGTAAAAATATTTCAGATATTTTATGGCATATATTCCGAGAATACAATATGAAAATAAATTTGTTGGAAGCGATTCGGGTGTTATACCTATGATTGTAACAACAAGAATGTAGAAATTGTTGGTTGATTGAATAGCTAGTTCGTATAAATACTAGAGTATGATTTTTGTTTCTCGTGGTTTGTATACAAACGAGTATAAGTGAAAGTATTGTGCATATGTTTGCATTTTGATGAAAATAATAGAGCTATAGTCAATAATGGGCATGCATGGAATAGTACAAAAAAAGAGATGTTAAAAAAAATTGTTGTGGAAAGATGCAGTTGAGATGGTTTGGACATCTGAAAAACTTAGCGAATGTACATGTCAGTAGTGCAGACCGGAAGAAGAAATACACGACAGAACATTCAATTAGTACGACTCAAAATTTTAATCTTGTGTACTTTCTTTACTTCTACTTTTCAATCATTATGAGTGCGTAGCTCAATATTTGAGTTTTTCAAGTAATGTCACTTAAATGAATGCTAATGAAATATGTGTAATTATTTTAGGTTTCAGTTACAAATTCGCTCGCAAGCGCGCGGCGAACGAACGAGTGCTTGATTTGCCTTCTGTAACGTATGTTTTATACTATTTTCTCTGTTGAGGAGAAAAAAAAAGAAGCATTTTCTTGAAATAAAAATCAAATATGGCTTCCATTTAAGAAAATAAAAGTTTGTATTATATCGCGAAAATTATTAAAACAAAAATTATATCCGTACGCCACTGGATACACAATAAAAATATCTAGTTTTTTATTTGAAATATTTTTCTAGATTACTGACAATTTACAAGAAATTTCAAAATGAAACTATCGACACAGCAAAATCGTTCGCACATTCATTAGACAACTTATTGAAACAAAATTGATAATCGCCATAGAAATTTTTCATTGTCTTTTTTTTGAGTTACAGACTAAAACTTGTTTTTTGTTAATTTTGAAAATACCTCGTATCTTGCTTATTATGAGAGGTGCGGAAAAAATGTTTAAACCATTTTGATTCGGTATCTTATGTAGAAAAAATTATGGTATAATATGGGTTGCCCCATTATGTAGAAAAAAAATCTTCAAATAAAAGTTGTAGAATATAAAATTCTGCATGCAAATCAGTAAACAAAATTAATTACGCATGTTTAGTAACTCCAGAAATTGAATATGAAAATTTTCAAATTTTTAGTTTAATAGTGCTAGCCATGGAATTAAAACAAAAAAGACAAAGAAATGTAATGATTTAAATGTCAAATATTGTGATTTTTTGTCAAGAAAAATGAGTATTTGAAGAGTATAGAAGAATTAAATTATTATTCTGCTTAAGAATTTTACGTTATGGTAATTTTATTAAATAATTAAAAGTAAATTAAATTTTATGACATAAACACACGTTTGTTTGTTAAGCTTTTTGTTAATTCCATGGCTGTCACTACTTTTGAGTAGATTTTCGACGTTTTCATACCTAATTTCTGCTGTTACAACGCATGCAAAATTAATTTTGCTTATTGATTCAAATGCAGAATTTTATGTTCTACAACTTTTATTTGAAGATTTTTTTTCTAAAATAATTTGGGGAGCAATGTGCTAGGAAAAACGGTTTTCACATGTTAAATGCCTATGTAACGGATTTCGAGCGCCACCCGGTATATATATATATATATATATATATATATATATATATATATATATATATATATATATATATTCATAAAAAGATTTTATTTCAGAGTAACATTAAACTTAAATGAATTCTAATTAAAATGTATACATCAACCGGTTTAAAAAATAACAATGACAATAAATGAAACGATAATAATAACAAATAATATTTTTTAATTTTGAATTCATATTATCGATTACATTTCTGAAATCTTCTGTTAGGTAATAAATTGTAGAATATATAGTTTCCGTTTCTACGATAGCTATATTTCTTTTTAACATGAGTTTTTAATTTACATTTCATACATTCATATTAATAAGAAAAAATGGTATGTATACAAAAAACTGTACCTTCCATCTGTCATTTCATATCAATATTTATTTTATTTAAATATTGTATTAGCATGCTTGTTGTAATGGGCAACGGGCGGCGTAAACGGATATGTTTCGACCTGTTTTATACCTGCGGTGGAGTGATCCTTTACATTCGTTGTTTTTATCGCTTAGAATGTTGAAGAAGGTTCTGGAACAAAGACGCCGGAGTGTATAAACTGTTATATATGTTGGTACTTCCATCTCTGTCTATCATAAGTAAAGTTAGATATAAGTAAATATAAAATTGAGAAGTATTGTTGTATTAAAATATAATTAATGAAATAAATATAAATGTAAATGTGTTTATTAATTATAACTCAAATATAACACAAGGCGCAGTTGTAATAAAATATAGTGACTTAGAAGATAATTTAAGATTGTAAAAATACGTTGAAGATAGCATAAAACATGGATTTAAGGGTTCCAGACAAGTTTAAATAGGAAGAAATATAAACGAAAATTTAAAAAAAAATCAAATTTGTTTAAAAGCCTCTAAAAAGATAAATTAAGCGATTTTCGTGTGGCACTGTTATTAAATATTATTGGTGAAGATAGTATACAAGTTTTTAATACTCTCAAGCTAACAGAGGAACAGGAAAATGATTACAATGCAGTTATGGCAAAGTTTGAAATGTATACCAATCCAAAGAAAACTATAGTTTATGAAAGGTATTTCTTCTATTTAAGAAAACAAGAAGAAAACGAACCGTTTCACCATATCCTCACTGATATCAAAAGGTTAGCAGCGAACTGTAATTTTAGTAGTCAAACTGAATCAGTGATAAGAGACAGGATTGTGCTTGGAGTCAATAATATGCCATGCAAGAACAATTATTAGAAAAGAAGAATCAAATTTTGAAATCACAAGAAGCCAAGTAAGAAATGTTCAAGGAAATTTGCAAGATAAAGCTGGCGTTGCTAATATTAACTAGAAATTTTAAAGAAATACCCCAAAAAACACAACTAATAGTAAAGCTCAGTATAAGGAACATCAAAATAGGAACGATTTCCAGTGCAGAAGGTGTAGAAAAAAGACATGGAGTTCGACAGTGTACAGCATACTGGAAGAAATGCAGCAGATGTGGTATCTTAAATCATTTTGCAGTCGCATGCAGAGTAAGAAAAATATGTGAGGTGACCGAAGAAGATGCTGTTAGACAATCCAGTGATGGTGAATTAGATATATGTAGTATAGGCTTGAAAAATAATGTAAGTTGCATAGAAACTAAAAAATCTAAATCATGGTTTAAAATTATTAAAGTAAATAATAGAATGTTGAATTTAAAGTAGACACAGTGTCTCAGATAAATATTGTAACGTGAGAGTACCTACGGCTCAGTCGGCGAGCACGCGAGCTCAGCAGCGCGGTGAGCGAGTGTCTATTCTTAGCGATGACGTAATCACCGCGGGTAATTTGACGACGTAAATAGACCTGTTTAATTACTTGGTATTGTATTCGATATTTTTTCTTGAAAAATGCTCTAGTAGTTTCTCGAATAAAGACACCGGAGTATATAAACCTTCTTAGGAAAGGCATTCGACAGTCCGATATAAACAAGCGTCGTGAAATGAATAGAAGCTAGATGTAACTGGAAATACTAATGTTAATATATCCGAGCAAAGTGTACCTATTTGTTTGGTTATTCATAAATTTCCCATTAGATTTAATGGTTTCTATTTTATGTTCTTCCAACAAATTTTATTTGGATCTTTCTTCTTGAAATATGAAATCTTTTTTGGATAAAGAATGCATATGATCTGGAGTCGAATGCGAATATTTTCATATATATTCCGGGTGATTAGCATATATACTACTACATACTACCAGTACATGTATCCAGCATGTATCTTTTTTGTACAAAATTAATACTATTAATACTAGCTACAAGACAGTATACAATATACTATCCACATATAATTCATAAATTATGACAGTTGCATTGAATATACAGGCTGTAATCATACTTCGGGAAAAAAATTAAAGGGCATATAGTACTGACTAAAATGAGTAAAAAAAGCTTAATCAACATGGGTCAAATCTTCAACTGTTTCGAAGAATCGAAGAAAATTGACAAAGATAGTGTTTGAACAATTTTTGTCTGTCAGTAAATAAACTATAAAAAACAAAATTTTATATGAAACATTTTTCTCTAATATTAATGAAATTATTTGAAAATCAAATATTAACCAAGGTTGTCACAACATTACACAAAAAATCTTATTTAATCGAAGTCGTAACTCTTATAGTTTTCGAGATAGCAGAGGTAAACCCCGTAAATACTCATTTTCACTGCCTTATATCTCGGAAACTATTGAATATCGGACCTATGTTGATTAGGCCTTTTTTTACTCATTTTGGTCAGTACTATATGCCGTTTTGTTTTTTTTGCCGAAGTATGATTACACCCTGTATAGGTTGCAGATCACAAGTCACTCATTTCACGCCGTTATTTAGCCACTAGTGGTTAACTTAATTTTTTTAGCAAGGTTGCTAACATACTTTTGCGGAATGTTAATTTTTAGTAGATTGTTATCGGAGTTGTTAAAATTTTATAATTTAGCAACCTTGCTAGTAAGCAACTTCATTTAACAACTTTCTGTTAATAATAGTACACATTTTTCATTAAAATAGTTTTATAAAGAATGGCTTTTTTAATACATGAAAGTGTGAATAAAGTGCACGTTTTTAACGTTGTGTCGTGAAATAATGAAACGATATGGCACTTTTATTCACAGTTTTATTGCTGACATAAAAGAATATTTTCTCGTAACTATTATCTAATTTACTCATCGTTTAATAAACGTTTATTTTAATAATTAATAATTCTCTGATTTCCACATTTCACCCAAATAAATAAACATTACATTTTTGTAATTTTTGATATGTACAGAGTAATCAAAACCATCTGATAGTCATGTGACCTAAGTAGTTCTCAATCACAATATATTACTTCGAAACAAGTATTAGCAGTTTCATGGAATTCATAAGCGTGTATTGTTCTATCAATCAAATATTTTTTCAAATATCTGTTAAGTTCTTTGTTCCATTTTACTGTCTATATTTATTGCATTTCATAATTACATCATCGACAACAGGTTTATTGCCTAAGCTTATTTTTTGATCAGAAGTTTGCAATGAAAATAATGAATGGGTATATTCGGATGAACATTGCAATTTCAAGAACATTAAAACTACTAAAATAAAAATTCTTTATAATAAAAACTCGCAAGCCCATAAACATAGATACAAAACTTTTCTTCCTAGAAGCCTAGTTTTGATGTCAATAAGGAAAATTGCGGGTCATTTATTATATTTCCTTATTGTAAAATCACGAATTATCGAACAAGTAATTTTTGAGCAATGTCATGAGATACATTAGCAACAGGCTGGAATAAAGCAATCGAAAAATTTTTCCAGGATAAAATATAACCACGAACGGTATTCGGATGACTATTTGCAAAATAAAAATCAGGTAATAATTTATATTTTTTATTCTTTTCATTTTAAAAAAATCGGGTGTGGTAAACACAATACCTTCCGTCATTTGCAGCCCGAGTCACAAAGAAGATTAAGTTAATCCTTATTTTTGGATTAGCAAATTTTACTCTAATTTTGACAATTTATTTTTTTAAATTTAAAATATAGTCTAATCTAATCCAAGTAACTACCATTTTTTAAACCCCTCAATAGGATTAAATCTCAATTACAGAGTAGGTTCACATTCATACACATCCATGCCTTAGTGGGATTCGAACCCAGAGCCCCGAGGGCACTCATGACATAAGGCGTTTTTCCAACCATTGTGCCGCCGGAGCTATAATAAAATGAAGATTCAATTTTAAATACCGGGATAGAATAGAATTCACTAATCCAGAAATGAGGATAAGCTTAAACATTTTTGTGAACCGTTAATTTTTATTAATCTAAATACATACCTACATATTTACTTATGCTGGACACTGTACTGAATTCCTTTTCTATTGTTCTATTTACTTTTTTCTTTTTAAAACCTTACTAATATTATTTTGAAATGATTAGTTCTTTGAGAGTGACATTTATCTGTCAGTTACATGCATTTGAATAACTGCGTTTTGTTTGTTTTTAGCGTAGGCTCTGGGATTTAAATTATAGATATTTTTATAAATTTATCCATAAAATATGTAGAAAAAGTATTAATACATATCTATAGAACATTTAACAATCTTTAATTTTTATTACAACATTAAGCTCGAAAAAATAACATTTAAAGGTATTTTTCGAAGAAAAACTATTTTGAGCTTCTAGTAAAGTGCCACTTCCGGTTATCCGATTTTCACCAAAATCTAATGGGCTCTTTCCATTACAGAAAAAGATCGAAATACAAGGTTTCAAAATTTTCTGAATGATAGTATTTGAGTGAGAGTGGAGGATCCACACATACATACACACACAACATACACACAGATATCATCGTGAAAATAATGATAATAATAATATATATTGCCCAACAGTTTAACCAATTACAGGGCAATACAAAAGAAACAAATAATAATATATTAGGATACATAAGACAAAGATTAAGAGTTAACATAATTGTGGTAAACAAAATTTACAGAATGGGGGAACGCTGTAGCACATCGGATCGGGACGTAGGGAGTTGGAAAGTCCGTAGTCCGTGGGAACCTGGACGTCTGACATGGTACATGAAATTGGACACACGAGAGAAGGAACGCACCGTTCTCTCGGGAGGTAGATGGTGCATCTACCTCCCCACGTAGCAGGAGTCGAAGGAACCTAGCGCAGTTTAACTCTCCGGGCCGCCAGCGAAGTCACATCGTGGCGATCTAGGAGGGACTGCTGATTCCCACTTCTTGGTGGATAAATCCTATCTAATTTGTTAGATAAAAAATTTAAAAACTTACGATGGACACGATCTAGTGCTAGCTGTTGATACGCATAGTAAGGAAACCAGAGGTGGAGCCATCCCATATTGTAATTGATATTGACGTGATATATTAAACGACCAAATCATAGTCAAGTCAATTGCTAATTTGCACTATACCGTATTGATAATAAATAATTAATAAATGATTCGGATATCTTCGGCTTGGATTGATAAATCTACGTACATTTCAAAAACATTGTGTAGACAGGCCTGCGCAAACAATCATTTGAATAACGAAAACCGAAAACGATTATTACAAGACTTCAATTTAATTCGCAGAACAATGAGAATTCAAAGTAATCAATTTACTTTAGATGATATCCTTTTTATTACTTTATTTTGCCTTAGAAAGAAACTTATACATAATGTTATTCATCAGCTTTTACCATATATGTCAAATTCAAACCATCCAATATCTATTACACCTGAATTAAACATATTTGCGGCGTTAAGTTTTTATCCTACTGATGTTTATAAAAAATTAATTGGACCAAGTTACAATATATCTATGAGTCCACAAACAATTTCAACTTTCGGATGAAGTTGTAGATAATCAAGCAATAAACTATAGTGTTTAGGTTGTACACGCATTCGTTTATTCATCCAAAGAAAATTATTCATTATTAATACAGTTTTCAATATAGTACGTATATTTAAGTTTTACCTAATAATAATACATTTACAAAATGACTTTGAACACTTGCTTTTAAGGTTATGTTTTGATTAGTAAAGCCGGTTCTCACACAGCAAGCACATCGTAGTGTAGAAAACGCTGATAACGCTACGACGAAAAATATTCCGTAAACTGTTTTCGAAGGTTGATTTCGTATTTTTTGTCAAAAATATATTGCAGGATAAGCAACAACTTTATATTGTCGCTTTCTATCAAGTCAATAATTTCTACATATCTATAAAAAATAAAGCAATAGCAACATCGTGTAGTTCCAAAATATTGAGATTGACAAGTGACCAGGGGAAGGGATAAAGCGCAGTAACGGGAAAATATCAATGTCAATGTGGCGTGGTAGCACCACAGATTAGGTTTGCATATTCTAATTTACTTAGTACGTAAGAAAAGTTTAATCACATTAACATCTTGAAACAAGTGAGTAATTCTAATAATAAAACTGAACATTTTATTTGCATTACGTACTACATTGTTTAAATGGTCAGTGACAATGAATGTAGAGAAAAAGGCTCGGCAAAAGGTTACACCTAAATCTTTCACAGATGTTACTTTATCAAGTGTTAAATCACACATTTCATACGAATATAAGATATTATTAATTTTTCGTGTATAAGAAATTACACAACATTTATCTACACATTTAGACAATGTTTATTCCTTTCGCACCAAGCAATCATCGTGTTTATATTACTTTGTAGAAATTTCGCATCAGTAATTGAGTTAATTGTAGTAAATAATTTTATATCGTCGGCATATGCGAGAGCATGACAAGTGAATAAGGTTATAAGCTCATTTACATATAACAAAAATAAAAGCGGACCTAAATTGGATCCCTGAGGAACCCAGAGGAAGCTATAAAGTTCATTAAACAGAAACCGTTGTAATATACGTAGCAAATTCCGATTTCCAAGTAAGAATTTAATAACGGGTGCTCCGTATATACTTATTTTGGATAATAATAAACCATGGTCGATTGAATCAAAAGAGTCTAGAGTTTCGGCTACATATCGCGAGAGGCAAGCTAAATTTGTAACAGTAGATCTGCCTTTTATAAAAGCATGTTGATTTGCCGAAATTATAGAGCTAGCATGTCTATAAATGAATTTATATATTATAATTTCGAAAAAATTTGCAAAATTATTTAATATAGATATTGGACAATAGTTTGAGATGTGAAATTTGTCACCTTTTTACCTTCCGTCACCTTTAGGTAAGGAAGGTATTGTCTTTGGTCAAAAATATTCGGTGGTGAGTTTTTAATGAATAAGCACGTTTTAAGTCCCTTGAATACGATTTTACTATTTTTACGATGATGTCTGTATGTGTGTGTGTGTGTGTGCGTGTGTATGTATGTGTGTTTGTGTGTGTGTGTGTGTGTGTGTGTGTGTATGTAATAAAATTTTCGTCTGCGATAACTCCAATACTAGAATTTCAAAATTTATAATTCTTTCGTATTACTCGTCGTTGCATCCATATGAAGAGCTAATTAGATTTTGGTTATAATTGGTCAACCGGAAGTACCTTCATTTGAAGATTTTAACAGTTTTTCTTGATAAAACGATGTTAAATGCCAATTTTTCACATTTAATGTTATTATAAATATTAAAGAACATTTTATTCTCTATACAATTTGACTGCATATTATACTTCATATTAAATAGATATAGAGTTATAAAATTATAAAGAAATTAAATTTCATAAATTAGCTAGCTATGCTAGAAACAGCTAATATATTAAGAAAATTCTGATTGAAAGATGTCAGCAAGATGTCAGTGTCAATTGACATATTCGTAGTATATTTATGTTATAATTTTACTCGAAACCTCCAAATATAGGATATTTTTGTTCGAAACTTTCTGTATGGAATTTGTGTAAAATACATATAACTGTCGAAAGGTAATGTACATACAAGAAATTGAGAATCTTTTCCAAGGAACTTTCTGTATGGATTTTATAGAAAATATATAGGCATTTACGAAAATTCTACCGGTAGGTACCGCATCTACTGACTGTGTTCGAAAACACGAGTGGTAAAAAGTTACCGTGTTCGAAAATTGTACAATATCTACCAGATCTATCTACCGGATTCATAGAGAATCTAATCTCAAAAAAATGTAGTGATGTAAAGCGAAGCGCGCGCGTTAAAAGTTTGTTAACTATATCAAATTTCTAACCTGTTTCAAATTTTCAATTTTTTTTATAGGTTATGGATCTACCTTGTTTACCACTTGCGTTCTTAAAATATAGATTCCGGTAGCTATAACCTGATAAACAGCTGTTTACCAGTAACAGTTCACTGGTAGAATTTTCCTATAACTGACGGAAGGTAATGTGCTGGCCACATCAGATTTTTTAAATACTGGAATGATTCGTGTTTTTTTTCACTTTTCAGGAAAAGTACATGAACTGATACACATTTTTATTATAGTAGCAAGTGGTTTTGAGAGAAAAAAACGAACATCTTTAATTAGGAGACAAGGAATCTGATCTTCACCTGCTGTGAGCTTGTTTTTAAAAGTTAACATAATTAATCTAATTTCATCATCAGTCTCAAAATTCAAATTGAATGAAGGAATTTTCTGTAGGGTTGCTATTGTATGTAGAACTTGATGAAAAAGGTTGTACAAGAGACGAAGCAAAAGCATTAACTATGTCTTGTGGATTGTCAAATTCTTCAGAATCATTATGTAGTTTACCCGGTATTCTTGAAGTTCCTTGTTTTTGTTGTGCATACTACCAGAAAGCAACGGGATTGGTTTTAGTATTATTTTGAATTGACTCTATCTATAGGCTTTATAGGCATCACTAATTTGACATTTGATTAATTTTCATAGCCTTATAAACTCATTTAGGTCAAATTGGTGATTGTATTTGTTGAACCTTTTTCTTAAATAGGCTTTTTTATATTGAATTTGATATCTTTAGTAAACCAAACTGGATATCGGGATTCAGAATATGATGACTGAGGAACTGAATGATTTATTGCTGAATATAGTTTGTTGTAGAATATGTTGAGTGCATCATTATAGTTAAAATATGATTCTAGGGACCTTAAAACGTGATCATTTACCAAAATCTCGATTTGCGATTTTTAGCACGATCCCTACTTCCTTACCAAGGGTAGCGGGAGGTAAAAATTTACTCAATCACACGATTCTTGATCAAAATACGCACCAAGCAGAGTCTCGATTATTGCGAATGCATTGGAATCACTTGAGGATTCTCTGTGCCTCAAAATTAACAATTGTTTTTATCTGCGAATCCATTCAATTGAAAATGTTATTTTATATAAACAAAATATAACCACAAAAAATTAGGTTTCTATAACCATAACATAGAAAAAAATATCTTTATAGACTTGCTGCAATCGTCGCAGATATTGTAAAATAAGTAAAATCGTATGCTATGAATATGCTATTACTTTTTCTAGGCATTACCTCTGTTTTGTAAGCAAGGGATAAAAAATTAAAATAAACGTTTGTTATTAGCGTAAACAACAACAACTCATCACATCCGCAAATTAAGGCGAATATATAATAGATATCACCTTACAAGAAAATTCCATTTATTTCAATGTATGAATTAATTGCAGATATATCTACCCACAATTAAATCATTTAAATATTACAAAAAAAACTCGTCTGTATACCGGGTTTGTATATGTTTACGTTATTACGTTTATATAAGATCTATGTATATTTGAATCATACGAACACTAAAATGTGAAGTTTGCTTCACTGTTAAGTGTTAATAGTATATTAAAGAACAAATGTAATAATTGTCTTTGTTTTATTTTGTGAGAAGGAAGTTTGGGTCACTACGCAGAGCAGAGTGGCCCAACCCTTCGAACATAATATTCGACATTTATGAAATGAGTTCTTTTCCCTTTTTTTTATTTTGCGCCTTTTATACCATTTTTAAATATTAAATCGTAGTTTCAAAATTTAGGGAATTCGGTGTTAGTTGGTGATACTAACAAACTAACTAACTCTAACCTTATTTTTGTAACACCAATTATCTACAGTATTTTCTATTTCTTTATAACTATTATTGCTTCTCTTCCTCTTATTGTTACTTTTACATTCAAAATTATTCAAAAATATAATTCTTAACAATCGTTTGTGTTCGTTTATTATGAGAGTGAGATTTGACAGTTGATATTTTGTGACATTCATAGTTAACAACCTTAATAAAATAAATTGTACTAATTTATTACAAAACTAGAATGAGCTATTAACGAACTCTTTTGAGTGCTGTATGTAATAGCTTTGTGACAAACGTAAAATAGAAAAAAAGCATTTTATGTTACTCGTACTTCTCTATTCGGTTCGCGTATCTATTATTATTATTATTATTATTATTATTAATAATAATAATAAATAATAAACTTTATTACTCAAAAAGGCATACACCCATGACAAGTAATTGATAAATGTATTCAAAATTTATACAAACCATATAAACAATATCACTAAGAAAAACCAAAGTTCAAGAAAATATGTCCACATTGTTGCAAACATCATTATAAAAATTGCACGTTGCAAAGACTGGCAATTCATACAGTAGATTAGACTTATGAGGCAGAGGTAGAATGGGTATCCTGTAAGGGACGTTGACGTAGGTCCTAGGTAGTCGAATTAGAAATTTGGATAGTAAAGCTGAACAATTAATTATTTTATTCTGAATATTAAAAAGCGTCGTTAAAGAAATAACAAGGATACTATACAAGATTTGCAAATCCAACTTGGATCTGACATAAGTAAAATAATGTATTTTTAGAGATTTAACATTACTAAAACCTTTACCCTTTAAAAATTCAATCTTATCTGCATGTAAAGTAATGGTCAAAATAAATACCTAAGTCTTTAACAGAGCAACAGCGAGAAAGAGATTGATTATTAATACGATAATCAAAAATAATAAGTTGTTTCTTCCTTGTGAAAGTCATAAAATTGCATTTATTTATGTTTAAAAACAACTTATTATCATTACACCAATTTTGAACCATATCAATAATTTGTTGTAAGATATTACAATCAAGTACATTATTTACTTCTTTAAAAAATAATATTGTAACGTTTTTATTTATCTGGATGAAGTGTAAATATTAGACAATTATTACTAATTAAAATTAAGTGTTTATTAAACTACAAAGAAAGTTACTATTAATTATATTAAACAATTATTAAAAACTAATTAAGACTAAAACTATAATTAACTAGATAACACTAACACTATTTACTTAACCAATTAACTACTATTTATTTCCACGATATTATTTATTTCACCACGCGTTCCAATCTTAGACTGCCGGTCTGTTGCAGATTCTTGTAGACTGTTTACGCGATATTTATATCACTATATTTATATGACTATATTTATATCACTATATACTTATATCATGTTCAACTGTCCGCCTACCGAACTCTACAGCGTCTATATACTCAACTGACTCAACAGCGTCTGTATATTCAACTGCTCGGACAGAAGTCAGAACTTTCACCTCACTATCTGTCTATTTATGTAACTCTCTCTCTTCCACAGCCTCCGTATCACCGACTTTCCGTATGCCACAATTCTTCAACACCAATGCCGAGTATTAGCTTCCACTTGCCGTTCTGTCCCCATATACCTAGCTTCCCAATACTCTTCAACACTACCGAGTATTCTCTTTGACAGCTATCCCGGTATATCAGTAACTTTCCGACTCGCCGTTACTGTTCTTGCACACTCTAACTTCCCAATACTCGTCAACATTACCGAGTATTTACATCCACAGCTATCCCAATATACCAGTAACTTTCCGAGTACCTACTCGACACCAACTGCATACGCTCACTACGATACTGCTGTGCTTTTCACTAACAATTTACTCTCTAACACTCCATGTGCCTCTATGACTGTATGTCACTAACTGTAAGTCAACCCCCCGATCACACAACTAATGTTGTGTGGTCAGGGACTCAACTGAACTAACTGTATGACTGTATGTAATAAACTGTGTGACTGTATGTAACTAAATAATTCACTCGGGCATAGCTACGTCCCTTATATACAGCTGTCATTATTTTCTAGAACAGTCTAGATTATTTGAACACATAATAACAATGAACACAAAAGGTTCAGGCGACCGGAAGTAATTAAACACGTCGCGACCAGTCTGTTTACATCGGCCGGCTACTAGCGCGATTACGTCACCGCTATAAATAGACACTCGCTTACTGTGGCGGCGACGGCGGGCGTCTCATGTTACAATATATCTCTTGCATGCATAAGGACTACACATATTATTTTATCTGTGATATCGTTAATAAAGAGGAGAAAAAAAGGGGGCCTAAATTAGATTCCTGAGGAACTCCTGATTTTGCTGTATATAAGAAAGAATTAAACCCGTTATAAGTTGCATACTAAAAACGGTTGTTTAGATAAGAATTAATAATTTCAGAATATCTTTATGAAACCCAAACTCTTGGAGCTTCTTAATTAATACACCATGATCAATTTTGTCGAAGACTTTCGAGAAGTCTGCAACACGACATCAGTTTGACCTGATTTTTCTAATATATCAGCAACATTCTGTGTAAAGACACATTAGTGACTGTAGACCTGTGAGGCACAAAGCCATGTTGAAAATCAGAATAAAGGCTTTATGGAGGCAAAATTTTCATATATACACTGATTTCAAATAGTTTAGCAAAGTTAAAATTTATGGCATTATGTCTATAATTATAAACACAAAAAGAATCACCGGATTTTAAAATTGGACAAACTTTTGTATATTTGCAAATATTTGGGGAATTTCCATTTTTCAGGCAAATATTCAAAATATACAATGATAAAGTACCTAACTCAAACTGTAATGCAATATTCTACTATAAAACTAGGAATTTGGTCAAAGTCTATTCTCCTTTATAAGCCCTGACATTTCTGTTGTGACAGCTCTATGGGAAACATCGTTATTTGATTCAAAATGTACAAAATATGTATGCAAGGAACATGCAATATAATAATAATAATAATATTTATTGGTTTTCAAGCGTACATGTTTTATACCAAGGTATATGGTAACTTAAAAACATTGTTTATAGAGTTAATTTACATAAAATATTTGTATCTCACAAATTAATTTCTAATCACAGTCTATACATATTAAATAGAATTAAGCAAACGTATATAAATTTAAATACCAAAAAGAAAGGAATATAAATATTATTTGTTCAATAAATTTACATGTTCCCAATAAATAAATAGGCATAACTTAGGCTTAAGAGATCATACGTACATAATATATAATAAAAAGGCTTATATAATGAAATATATATTTGCCAAACAAATATACGGCCGAACCCTTAGTTTGAACTTGAACTGATAAAAAATATACATCCATTTTTAAATATACATAATAAATATATAATATTTGCCAAACAAATATATGGACATACACTATTATTCACGAAAGATTACTATTCAAGGTCATTTGTTTGAAGAAAGAATACACATCACTTTATAGCAGTAGCTTAGCAACTTTTTGTATTAGAAAGAGAAAGATTATTTGATCTATGTCTATTTAATTATGTGGTGTGACAGATATACGTAAATAGTGGCATTACTTTCTAACACACTATAAATAATAATGACGTATGTCGTAGAATTACAGATACCTAATTATCTACTACACTGCCCTCTGTGCTAATATTTACCCAGTGGCGTTGACGTGTAAATCAAATTATTATTCCTTGGTTTACAAGTTAAGTCAATGTTTTTGTATTTTGCAAACACATAACTGAAGAACATAAATATTTCATAAAGGCATTATTTAGAAAGAAACAATTTTGAAATAAATTACTCATTTTTTTATTTCAAATGTGTCCATAAATATTTCATGTTGCACGCCTATCCATACGAAATGCAATGAAGTTATCTGCATGTAATATTGTATCAGGCGGCTCACAAATGACCTTGAATTGTCATCTTTCGTGAATAATAGTTTACCTTTAGTTTGACCTTAAAACTATCAAGAATATGCATCTGTATAATTTGGTGTGCACCCGGGGACAGGGATCGCTCGGCAGCGAACTGGTAGTCTTAGCTTCGGCTCTGACGCGTCCGATTGAGCGTTATTTAATCCCTGTTTTTATGGTTTGCCGAATGTAGTGCCTAACAGCGGAACATTACTGACTTCGTGTATAATTTGGTGGAAGAAGCGAAAGAAGTATTATCTATATAATAGTTATACACTCGTATATTTATGCAAAATGTAAACAGTGATCATTATATATGTATATTATATTTTAAATAAATTATAAAATGGAATTTTTCGATAATTTTTTTAATCCAATTAATTCATCCAATATTATGTTTTATTTTATAAAATTCTTATTGTGTTTGTTTTTATTCATTTAAAGAATAGCTTCGTATTTCCTTTTATATTCCAAAACAAAATATTTAAACAATGTTTTAAAATTTTAGAACTACGAGTATTATGCATAACATCATTTAACCCTGAAAATATATCATTATTAATCACATTTATACTATTCACATTTTGCATCAACTTATATTTATCAAATTGTGGGATATACTGGAGTTCTGAAGGGGGGGGGGATATAATTACATTGGCTAGATGTTGTGTCAAATACAATTCCCTCCAACTTGGGGGGGGGTCCGGAATTTTGCTTAAGGGTTTTTGCTGCTGGCTTAGAAGGTGTGTTATCAGATGAGTTGCTTTCTCGATTTCTTTTAGATGATGTAGCTGCGTAATTTTCGTAGAATATACCATTTACATATAATTTCATTCCCTTAGTTTGAACTTGTTTGCTCTGTTCCTTAAAGTGTTTCTTCATTTTTAACAATTCTTGTCTCCGTGCCTGTTCATATGATGTTAAGTCATCACTGACATATATTTTAGAGCCTTTTAAGAAGTTTTTATTCATCATTACACCTTTTTCGTGTTGTAATAAGTAAAAGAAGTTAATGCTGGCCTGACAGAATTACTCTTCTTCCCAAGACGCCAAGCATCTTCTATATCATTCATCGTGCAGTTCAATTGTAGTTTCGTCTGTAATACATCCAGAATTATTTGTATTAAATTTTCTTTGTTAGTTTCCTTTTCTTCTAGACCGTAAGAATCATTTTTTTCTTCTTCATTTGCTTTTCTAATGTATTTATAGTTTGTTGTTGTTTGTTAATTGTGTTTTTTAGTTGTGCACATTCTTCAATTGTTGTTGTGCAATTTCTATTCAAACTGACAATATTAGATTGTATGCTGATTATTTCTTTACTAATTTGGTCTAGTTTCTCCAATTGTTGTAGATTTAGTTTAATATCATTTTCCATTCTAGCGGTAGGAATGAAAAAGGCACTTAGAATATGTTGTGTTTATTTCGGTTTCAAGGTAATGATTATTTGAAAATACTTGCTTGATTCGGACAGCAGTGTTGCCATTGTATTAATATTTTATTTTTACAAACCACGCTATTTTTTTAGCGCGAATTATCATAACCTCTAAGCACTCTCCTTTAACTGTTGTCGATAATTTGGATGTGTCGTTGTCAGTTACTGGAGATAATAATTATTTGGATTTAAATTATTGTAACTACATTAGAATCATAAAAATTAGAGTAACACAGACAATTTTTACGTTGTTACCAACCTTCTGCAAGGAACATGCAATGACGAACATTACTTGTCCTGAATGCAATAGTAACTGGAAGGACAATGTCGGTGAGAGCGAATAGTTATGTTCAGACAAGTTTATAACAATTTACTTTATTTGTGGCGGTAAAATAGTTATTGACTACGTTTATCTCGACGTTTGAAGCCGCTTGAATTTAGTAAATCTCTTTTCAATCTTTGAATTAAACGATCGAGATTAATATTTGAAGCCGCTTGAAAATGTCAAGTCAAGCCTATAAAGTAACAGGCTTGGACTTACGAAGCGGCTTGACTCCTCTCGAAATAAACAGTGAAGCTTCAAATAACTACGCATGCGCACAGCCACAATATGTTGCAGTGTTACTAAATTCATATCAGTTGTTGTTTGTTTTAAATTTATTTGAAAGAGAAGACAAATAACATGACAATTTTTAGATTTTGAGGTTATATATCCAGGATGAAATTAAATCATATATCTCTCCTTGTCTGTCTGCATGATCGAGTATTAAATTATCTGTTTTTAGTCGATACGAATTTAAAGAAAATTGAAAATAACTCAGTCTTATTTTCAATCCGCTGAGATAAACCAATAGGATTTTTCAAGTCATAATATACTTGAAGCCGCTTAAATTATCGAGTTAAACGTAGTCTATGTTAGTTTTGCGACCTGTTTTATTAAATACCGACAAGACAAACAAAAAATAAATTACGATCAACGTCATGGAACGAGAGAACTTAAAGAATTACAACCAGGCGATCGAGTAGATTTGCGTCGAACGGGAGAAATTCAAAGAAAAGACAAATCCCCACGATCATACATCATAAATACAAACAAGCAAACAGTGAGAAGAAATCGATTTCACTTAATTAAAATTCCGAACGTAAGGGAAGATATAACAGAAGAAACAACGACTTTTCCAGACCTATGGGAGGAGGAAGCGAATAATCATTCAAAGCAACAGGAAGCGAATGATCCTTCACAGCAACAGCTGTTAGAACTTCAGCATCTAGAACATCCAGTTCAAATTGAGAGAATACCAGCAAAAGACGGAGCAGTACGAACACGAAGCGGACGCATGTCTAAACCACCAGAAAGAATGGGCCTATAACTTAAGGAGGGAGATGTGTAATAAGGATACAGAAGTGTGCTATGGATAGAATAGATGAAATAAAATGTCAGGTGTAAATAATATTGTGTTTCAATGAATTGTATATTTAATAAATAAATATAAATAAAACCCCATAATAATACAAAAAAGATGAAGTCATCAAACATTTAAAATCTATCTTTGCACCTCGCGGAACACCAGAGCCAGTTTACAGTGACAACGGAACTCATTTTGGACCATTGATAACATCAAAATTTACCAACTTTGCAAAAGAGTGGGGTTTCACACATGTAACCTCAAGCCCAAAGTTTCCACAAAGTAATAGATTTGTTAAAGCTGGCGTGAAAATTGTGAAGCGGAGTTTGAAGAAAAGCGACGACGGTTATAAAGCTCTTCAAAGTTACCGATCAAATTTTTATATTTCCGTTTGCTTTCTTTTTGTTTATTTTCTTCTTAACATATTTTGAATAAATTTTCTTTATCATATTTTATACATAAGCACCATTTACATTTAAAGCGGTTCCAATTTCATTTAAAAAAATATGACTTAATCACATGGTACTTGATCGAAATGCGCACCAGTGTCTCGATCGTTGCGAATGCAATGAAATCTCGTGAATCACTTGAGGATTCTCTGTGCCTCAAAATTAACAATTGTCTTTATCCGCGAATCCATTCAAGTGCAAATGTTGTTTTATATAAACAAAATTTAAGTACAAAATAATTAGATTTTTATAACCATAACAGAAAAAATTATCTTATTAGAATTGCTGCAATCGTCGCAGATATTGTATAATTAGTAACATCGTATGCTACAGATATGCTATTACTTTTCCAAGCATTACCTCCGTTTTGTAAGCAAGTGATAAAAAATGAAAACGAATGTTTGTTATTAGCGGAAACAACAATAGCACATCACATCCGCAATTTAAGGTGAATATATAATAGAAGTCACCTTACAAGAAAATTCCATTTATTTCAATTATGAATTAATTGCAGATATATCTACCCGTAATTAAATAATTTAAATATTGCAAAAAAAAACACGCACACAAATAATTGTCTTTGTTTTATTTTGTGAGAAGAAAGTTTGGGTCACTACGTAGAGCAGAGTGGCTTAATCCTTCGAACAAAATAATCGACAATTATGAAATAAATTCTTTTCACTATTTTTTCTATTTTGCGCCTTTTATGCTATATTTTAATAATAAATTGTAGTTTCAAAATTTAGGGAATTTGGTGTTAGTTGGTGATACTAATTAACTATGTACGATATTTTCTATTTCTTTCTAACTATTGTTGCTTCTCTTCCTCTTATTCTTAGTTTTAAATTCAAAATTATACAAAAATTAAATTCTTAACAACCGTTTGTGTTCGTTAATTTAGTAAGATTTGACAGTTGATATTATATGACATTCATAGTTACCAACCTTAAAAAAATAAATTGTACTAATTTATTACAAAACTCGAATGAGCTATTAGCGAACTCTTTTGAGTGCTGTAATAGCTTTGTGACAAACGCAAAATAGAAAAAAAGCATTTTATGTTAATCGTACTTCTCTATTCGGTTCGCGTAACTATAATAAATAATAATTAACTTTATTACTGAAAAAGGCAAACACCAATGACAAGTAATTAATAAATGTATTCAAAATTTATACAAACTGTTCTTGCATATCGCAAGTAATTCAATAATAACATAGGACGATATCCTAATACTTGATTCACATACATATTTTATTCTGGCATACTTCAAAATTACAAAACAATTATTAATTAACAAAAGCGTAAAATATTACCATATATCAAGTTAACCTAAATTTTAGAAATCAAGTTTCCAATACAAACCCTAAAAACAATATCACAAAGAAAAGCCAAAGTTCAAGAATATATGTCCACATTGTTGCAAACATCATTATAAAAATTGCACATTACAAAGACTGGCAATTTATACAGTACATTAGTCTTATGAGGCGATAGGTAGAATGAGTAACCTGTGCGGGACGTTGACCTAGGTCCTATGTATTCGAATTAGGAATTTGGATAGTACAGCTGAACAATTTATTCTTTTATTCCAATTATTAAAAAGCGTCGTTAAAAAAATAACAGGGATACTATACAAAATTCGCAAATCCCAACTTGGATCTGACAAGTAAAATAATGTATTTTTAGAGATTCAAAATTACTGAAACCTTTACCGTTTAAGAATTCTCTTATCTGCATGTAAAGTAAAGGGCAAAAGTAAATACCTAAGTCTTTAACAGAGCAACAGCGAGAAAGAGATTGATCATTAATACGATAATCAAAAACAATAGGTTGTTTCTTCCTTGTGAAAGTCATACCATTGCATTTATTTATGTTTAATAACAACTTATTATCATTACTCCAATTTTGAACCGTGTCAATGATTTGTTGTAAGATATTACAATCAAGTACATTATTTATTTCTTAAAAAATTATATCTTCTGCATACATAAGGACTTCACATGTTATTTTATCTGTGATATCGTAAATAAAGAGAAGAAAAAAGGGGGCCTAAATTAGATTCTTGAGGAACTCCTGATTTTGCTGCATATAAGAAAGAATTAAACTTGTTATAAGTTGCATATTAAAAACGGTTGTTTAGATAAGAATTTAGTAATTTCAGAATATCTTTATGAAACCCAAACTCTTGGAACTGTCGGTATATTAAATAACCAAACAAAATGCCGCACTGCTGTGAAAATAAAATAGGTCTTTTATTTGCAAAAACGAAAGTATGAAATGATTACATTAGACTGAAGAAATACCTAGCTCAAGAAGAATGGATAATAACGATAAGTTAAAATTAAATATAAAATAAATTGTGTGAACAGTTGTGCTGCCACCTACAAAAGTTTGGGGTGAACGCTCCCAATGGACATCCACTTTTTCACTTCACTAGTTTAATGCACTTCAAACAAATAAATTACACAGAAAAAAACTGAATATTCATTACAAAATTGGCATTAATTTTTTGAAAAAATAAATGCCAAAACAATATCTTGAAGTCATATTTGAATACGTTCCATCTTCGCTGTAAAACTATTGAGTAGTACTGTAAGAATAAAGTGTACATTTTATTATTTTTTGTTATGGTGGAGGACCCCATTGTGACGACTATAGAAAAAATCGTGTGTGTGTTTTGAGCGCAAAAGAACATTATCGATTTCGATATCATAATACTGGAGGCAAAATTTTCATATATAAACTGATTTCAAATAGTTTAGAGAAATTAGAAATTACGGCAATAGGTCTATAATTAGAAACACAAGAATAATCACTGGGTTTTAAAATTGGACATACTTTAGTATATTTGCAAATATTTGGGGAATTTCCATTTTTCAGGCACATATTCAAAATATACAATATAGAAGTGCCTAACTAAAACTGTGATGCAATCTTTTACTATAAAACTAGGAATTTGGTCAAAGACTATTGTCTTTTATAAGCCTTGCCATTCTTGTTGTGACAGCTCTATGGAAAACATCGTTATTTGATTCAAAATGTAAAAAATATGTATGCAGGGAACACGCAATTACGAACATTACTTGATCTGAATGCAATAGTAACTGGAAGGACAATGTCGGTGAAAGCGATTAGTTATGTTACGTCCAGACAAGTTTGTAACAATTTACTTTATTTGTGGCGGTAAAATATTTATTGTTAATTTTATGACCTGTTTTATTATTTTTATATTTCCGTTTGCTTTCTTTTTGTTTATTTTCTTAACATAGTTTTAATAAATTTTCTTTATCATATTTTATATATATATATATATATATATATATATATATATATATATATATATATATATATATATATATATATACCGTGTGTCTACTTTTTTTATGGACCATAGGAGATACAATGGTAAAATTTCTATATGGCTGTACATTTTCCCCTACTAAATTTAGAATTAAAGTTTAAACATAAAAAATGTTCAGAATTAAATACTGCATCAGATTAGCCTAAATTTGTTGATATAATAGGTTCTTGCCATGAGATAAATATAAAATGAAATATCCGTCTTTAAGCTTTTTACAGAGTGCCATGCAAGACAAAATATGCAATTTAAATAGTCATATTATTTGACTTTGACAGATACAAGTTTATTAATTGATATTTAATTGTTAATATTGTTCCATTGAGTTTTTTCTGCGATGGCAAATGTATCCATGCTTACTCATAAATAATTTAATGAATTCAATAATTTTAAAAACTGTATGACAGATGTCATCTGCCAAATTCAAGCAATACAACTGTTTAAAATTTTGTGATAGTGCTCATGGCACTCTGTAAGTAGCTAAAAATTATTACTTTTATTTTGCCTCTCTTTCGCAAACGAAACGCAGGCAAATAATAATTTTGGACTTTTTAGATGCAGTTTTTAATTCTGAACATTTTTTGTATTTACACTGTTGTTCTAAAATAAATAGAGCAGAATTTACAACATTATGAAAATTTTACCATTGTATTTCCTATGGTTCACAAAAAAAGTAGACACACGGTATATATATATATATATATATATATATATATATATATATATATAAACAATTTTAAAATATATCAAGAACATATATATATATATATATATATATATATATATATATATATATATATACAGGGTGTTAATTAAAAAGCGGGCCATAGGCGTTTAACATGGAAAATCAGTTTTTCCTTGCGGAAAAGTTCCCATTTAATTTTAAGAGATAAAGTTTGAAATAAAAGTTGTAGATAATTAAACTGTACGCCTAAATTACTAAACAGATTTAATTTTGCACGTTTGGTAACGTGTAAAATTGAATTTGAAATTGTAGAAAAATTGCTCATTTGTAGCGATAGCCATGGAATTTTAACAAAATTACAAAGAAATACATATCGTTTGAATCGTCAAAATTTCGATTTTTCAGGTTACAAAATAAAATTTAAATAAAATCTCTGCAGTGATTTAGATCTACATTATAAAAACAAAATATGTTCAGTGGCTTAAGTATAGAATATAATTACATGTAATTTTTATTTGAAAATCGAATTTCTGACAGTTCAAAATAAATGCATTTCTTCATAACATTGTTTTTAATCCATGGCTATCGCCACAAATAAGCAATATTTATAGAATTTCAAATTCAATTTTAGACGATACCGAACGTGCAAAATGAAATCTGTTTAGTGATTTATGCGTACAATTTAATTATCTACTACTTTTATTTGAAACATTTTTGTCTAAAATTAATTGGGTACTTTTGTACATGGAAAAACTGATATCCCATGTTAAACGCCTATGGCCCGCTTTTTAATTAACACCCTGTATATATATATATATATATATATATATATATATATATATATATATATATACAATTTTAAAATATATCAAGAACATATTAAACATTATTATTATATTTTATTTAATTGTTCTGTGAGCACTTTTTATTAGTAGTATATAAAGTACACCATGCATGTACTTATGTTAGAAACAAAGGCAGGTGTAGTTAAAAGAAGATTAAGTTTGCGAGCAGCAATAGAAATGGCATTTTCACTTATGCAAAAATTAATATTATGTGTTTTGCAACCTGTTTACACAGGGTTAGCAAGGCGACCAGGATGATGAATCAAGGTATACACTGCTAAGAAAGTAATGAAAGCATTAATGTTTAGTATTTTTAAATGCCAGTAAGTTCTTAAAGAACCGAGTTAATAGCTATTTATAATGTAAGTGTCAAATATGTCATTTTATTTTGTGAGTCTGCCGTGACATATGGCAGGTGACATTGACAATGACATGTCATATTACAGGTTGGACATGTGGTGACATATGACAGTTGACATTCACAATGACATATGTCATTACGAGATAAATCAAGTGGCCAATACCCTGCCCTAACGACAATTGTTTGTGTTATGCCTAAAGTGAACCTGGAAACTATATATAAATAAGTAAAGTTGAAACTATTACTGAAGCGTTTATTTCGGGTTGGGTATCTAGATTTGGATCTCCTTCTGTAATAACTACAGACAGAGGGCAACAATTTGAATCCTTAGTTTTTAAACAATTACTTTGTATTCTAAACACAACCAGACTCCGCTCTACTGCTTACCATCCAGAAACAAACGGAATTATTGAAAGATTTCACAGGCAATTTAAAACATCACTAAAACCTTATAACAATGCAAACGACTGGTATGATAATTTACCATTAGTCTTATTGGGAATACGTACATCATTTAAAGAATCAATAAATTGCAGTAGTGCAGAACTAGTGTATGGAATGCAACTACGTTTACCAGGTGAATTACATAAAATTTTCAAAAATAATTTATAGACTGTTTAAATTTACCAGTATATTTGCGAAAATTAAAAACAAATTTAAGCAAAGTTATAGCAGTCCCACCAAAAACACAAAATTCAAACAGATACACTTATGTAAACCCAGATTTACAAACTGCAACACATGTATACATACGAACAGATGCAATTAAAACCCCTATACAAAATCCTTATACGGGCCCATACAAAATTCACAGCAAACATGATAAATATTTCACTATTTACATAAAGAATAAATTAGAGAATGTAACAATTGACAAACTAAAACTAGCCAACATTTTCTAAAACACAAATGAAGAAATAACGTCTTAAAACAGGAGAGACAACGAATTTTTTAAAAATGTATTATTATTCATCTTTATTATACTCTGTTTCTTTAGTTAGTTGTTCCTATTTCCATGTATTTTTCTAGGGGGAGGTTATTGCCGAGACATATGGCAGGTGACATTGACAATGACATATGTCATATTACAAGTTGGACATGTGGTGACATATGACAGTTGACATTCACAATGACATATGTCATTACGAGTTAAATCAAGTGGCCAATACCCTGCCCTAACGACAATTGTTTGTGTTATGTCTAGAGTGAACCTGGAAAGTAAATAACCAGTTGATTTTCTGTATTAAAATAATAAACGTCTAAATTATATTTCGTTCATATATTTTATTGTTGTACAATTTAATCCCTATTTATAGGTACTCAAGTAACTGCTCCAGCCGCTTCAAGTCATCCAGTATTTGTAACAAACACGTTTAATACGTACACCATACAACACTTTATTTACAAACACTATTTTTTAATTTAAATTTGTATTTCTTATATTTTTTATATATTTCAAGGTAACTACATAAATCACTTTTTTACGTCTGTTAAAAAAAGTACTCTTTTTTTCACCAAAATGGGTTTATAAAGTATGCCTTTTTTAATACATGAAAGTGTGAAAAAGTGCACTTTTTGACGCTGCGGAGTGAAATAAAAGAACGCTACGGCACTTTTTTTTACCCTCCCATTGCAGACATAAAAAAAATTGTATGCAACTCGTGAGTAATTTATATCTTTTTTTCAGGAGGAGGAAAATTTGCTGAACGAGCCGAAAGCGAGTGCGCAAATTCTTCGACATATACTTTACTCACTTGGTACATAAATAACTATTAACACTGGTGTCATAAAGTGACATTTTTAAGTCTAAAAACAAACGTTAAAAAGCCTAGTATTAACACGTTCACTGCGCCTGACGCAAATGGTGCGCTCGTGTGCTTGACTGTTCTAATTCGCATTATTTCGATAGCATTACACAAGTTTCATATTTTACTTACGCTAGAATTTATTGTATTTTTTAGCCACCAAAGAATTTACTTTTACTTCTTTTTGTACCAAATCTGTTTGTTTTTCGTTGTTTGTTTAGAAAAATGTATTTTTTGTTTTATTGTAATAAAATTAAAACATTTAGTTCATGAAAGCGTGCTAGTCAATCTCAAAAATCCAAAAATACGTGGACGCAAAGGGTGCGTCAGTAGCATAACCGATAAAAAGTGATCAACAATGCTACCGACGCATCGTGTGCGTTTTTCAAAATAAGAACAAACTCAAAGCAATAACTAATAATATATGCGTCCGGGAGTATGTATCAAAGGAGAGATTAATTGTGTAATCACAAGTGTGTATTAAAAAGAATATATTAATAATTTATAAAAACAACAACTTAATTTACAGTTAATTTATTCGCCTTTAACAATAATTACTGGGGCTTACTTAGTAGATTAGGCCATATACCTCATTTTTCTAGCCGAATAGTCCCTCAGACCGGTGCGTACTCTTGTGAATCAAAATTTAGTGCATATTTCTGACGTCATTATATTAACATTTGAGATGAATTCTGCAGTTAACTAGCAATTTTTTATACAAATAACTTAAAGAAATGACTGAAGATTTTTATTTTCATAAAAATATATTTCTCTTTAAATATTAAAGATTATGTACAGTTATATAACACAATAAATACAAAAACAACTTAATACTCTTTAGTAATCATGTCCACCGTATGCGTATGCAGGAGCAGCTTGAAAAGCGTGCCCAGCGGGGTGATGAGCATGTCCAGATCTGGTGACGACGGCGTTGAAGCCATTGTGTGGGTCGGCAGTGTACTCCACCTTACGGATGGTGCCATCGGGCTCCACAAGCGAGTACTCCCCCTTCACCACATCACCGTCACGAACCTCATGCTGGGATTTGTGATCACCAGTGTGAGGGTCTTCTACTCCGTATTTGAATTCATATTTGGGGTGAGCCTATAACAAATTTAAAATATTATATAACTATTTTGTCGACATACCCGTATTTAAAATTTGTTGTTAGTGTTACTCTCTAATACTAGTAAGCTACAGTCGATAATCTGCGTTTGATATGTAACACATACTATACCCTGCTCAATAATAATATTCAGGCTGTGCTTGAGGATATATTTTTATCAACTTAACAAAAACTACGAATATAAATTGTACCTACATTTGACATTTCGTTTCGAAACTGTTTTTTTTTTAAATTTAATTTATTTGACTTATACGATTTATACGTAACTTACATGAAACATATTTGCAAATTTTCATATCTATTTCCATAATTTTAGTAGTACGACCAATAACGTAAGCTATACGTACATGAAAATCATTTATAACTCGAAAACAAACTACAATATCGGAAAAGTGTTTACATCATTGAATTAAACACGAAAAGATAGCCCGCAAAGACTTATACTCTGTTCAATTTAAGCCATTCAGCAGATTTAAGTAGCCGAAATCACATTGGGTAAATTTGTCTCTTGTCTCCAATTTCAGTCAATCAGAGAGGTTTATAATTTTTTGTAGCATGCATAATAAGAAAGTTTGTTCCACCTGTACAGAGCGCTTATTAGATTTTAACTCCTTTAAACCTGTTGTGGAGAGCACCACAGCGACTATTATTTTATTTTTTTTGCTATATGATATTCGAAATAATTTTAAGTTTGACTTCGATTTAAGTCGTACATAGGTCGCCAGAATTTAAATCCAGACACGCAGTTCAAAAAAAGTAAAATAAAAACAGATTGTAAATTACTTACATAGTAGTCAACATGTTCTTCTTGGCCATGGTCAGCCTGGAGGACGGGAGCGGCGGCGTAGCCTTCATATCCACCATAGCCTCCGTCATATCCTCCTTGAATCACGCCGGCATGCGCATATGCCACCAACATGGCCAGAGCTACGTACTGAAATGTTTATATAATATTATTATTAATGTAACAAGTGCAATAAATATGCAAAAAATGGTTTTCATATAATCTATTTATTAAATAAAGTATAAAATTAAAAATAATAGCTGCGTTATAACATACGAGTAAAAAAAGGTTTTTGATTTAGTAAGCGTACTATTTTCGTCGCAGTTTACATTTCTTATTTACTTTCATTTAGTAATGTTATATTTACAAAATATAAAAAAAACACTAGTGCAATAATGTAACTTTCAGATATTTTCTGCTTTAGCTCAGCTTATTTAGATTTTAATGAACATTGAAGCAGCTTTCAGACAAATGACAAATATTGTCGAATTTAACGAAATGACAAAAATGATTTTTGAAAGTGGACGATATTCGTTTGGTAATTTCACATTATAATACCATATACCTACTCCTAAATTGAAACTTATTAAATGAATAACAATAATTGCACATTGGCATGTAAAATAACTTTCTGCATTAAAGATTCACAATTTTTTCAGCAAATTTTGACAATAACATTATCTACATACCCTGTATTACTTTAAGATTTTTTATGAACTAAAATTAAAAATGGTATTTGCAATTATCTTTAATATTTATTATTAACACGTTCGCTGACTTCGTCACCTTTATTTGGCGACACGTTTGGTATTTCACATATGCCATCGTCGCCATTTGGCTACCCAGTTACGCTGCTATTTTAAGGCAAATTTTATGCGGTGGTATTTGCACACGTGGTTTCCTTTTTGTTTGTCAAATTATAGCGCAAAATTTGTGGCAGTGATCTTGTTAACGAATATTTGTTAAAATTTGGTTTAATGTGGACCTATTGTAAATTTTTTATTTATAGCACAAATAATTTACAGAAAGTGGGTAATGAAATGAAGTCTGTGTTGCTTATTCTTAAAATTTAAGGTGGGACCTTTTAAAATGAGCACCTATACTATATATATATATATATATATATATATATATATATATATATATATATATATATATATATATATATATATAAAATGCGTGCCCGTGAAGTGACGCCTGGTAAACGCCCGCACGGTACAAATATGTCATCATCATTACCGACATCTGCGTTCAAAGCAGATTGGCACACCGAGCAATGGGTAATATGCCGTGATGATATATTTATTTATTTATTTTGTTATATATATATATATATATATATATATATATATATATATATATATATATATATATATTATTGGGATTAAAAGAAAATCATGTAAATAAAAGTTGTAGTCATTGCAGGGAAACATTCACTTATTTAATCAGTAGTTCTCAAACTATGAAAAAAATATATATTTCGTTAAATTGGATGCTATATATTTTCTAAGCTTATTCAAACGAGTTTTCCGATTTCAACAATGTAATCATTTTATATCCTGACATAACAAACATATTGAGAAAAATGCAATTGAAATGTAAATAAATTTTATCTTTATACCTACTATTCAGTAAGCTATGCATGAAAAAAAAGTTAACTTAAAACGAAACATAAATATTTGTTAATAACTATAATTAGCAAGAATAGGAATTATGCACTAAACAATTATAATTGACAGATAACAGTTTTTGTTTTTTGTATATAGCCAACTGAAAATAAATATAAACGTAAAATTAATTTAAATATCATTTGCATATTTCCCAATATTTTTATTTAAGAATGTAAAATGAATATATGGTTGAATTCAGAAACAAATTCTTTATTGAATGAGCCTAAAAAATATATAGTATCCCATTTAAAAAATATAAGTTTATGTTACAGTTTGAGAACTACTGATTCCATCCTTTACTATAACTTTTATCTTAATGATTTTCTTCTAATTCCGATAATATATACAGGGTGTTTCAGGACTAGTGTAACAAACTTTAACAGCTTATTCCTGAGGTCATTTTGAGCCAAAAATGTCATATGAACATAGGTTCTATTCCTTCTAGGTACCAAAATACAAGAGGTTAAAGTTCTATAAATATCATGAATTTTTTTAATTTTTGTAATCAAGGCACTTTCGGAAAACAAGAGTTATATTGAAAAGTCGTACCTTATTTGTATATATATATATATATATATATATATATATATATATATATATATATATATATATATATATATATATATATATATATATTACATGCCAGGAAACTGTTTTTCGGGGCTCGTATTTAGAGAAATGTACAGTTTTTAGACTAGTGAGACAAACGTGTTATTTCAGCATCGAGCGCTATTTCATAATAAGGCATTTAGTGTTTGGACACAATGTAATATTCTTGCTTTTATTCACATTTAACAGATTTCGATACCTAAATATTGGTGTATATTTTATCGTAGAGAATGTTCACTAGACTTCGCTTCATAAGTAGATTTTTAAGATTGCTATGGGGAGTTCAATTATATGAGTTACTTTTGTGCAACAAATGAAAGTTAATTTGTTGTTATTGTAAAATTACAAATTACCTACATTATTGTTACGTGAGTGAAGCTAATTGGTGGTTAAAATGAAATATGGTATTTTAGTACGAGTATTACATACGTACAAAATGCATTGAAAAGAGTACGTATTTAGTTGCATTTATAATATGTTTAACGAAACACTTTCAATTAAGAAGCACAAATGGATAAACACAACAATTAATTTATTGGAGAAAATTTTTATTTATTATACGATAAAGAAAAAAATACAAATAAAAGTGCTTTCTATATTATACCTACACGAAAACTGGTAGAGAAGAAGTACCAAATTTTAATAGAGCTTACCTAGTGAATATCAAAAATGAATATAAATAAATTGGATAATAAAATATAAACGACTACCTATAACATTACGGTTTTTTTGATAATTTGCTATATGTTGATTACGATAATGACAACGTTCTTTTAAAACTATTCCGTTAACTGATTACTGATTATCCGATGTTACTGTGATTTACAAGAAATAGATAATTGGATGAATGATAATTCCATTATTTCTATGTACAATTAACCTGTTATTACGAATAACTGGATAGTTGGCATGTAATTAATCTGGCAAACTGCAAACTAAAAGAATTCGGTTTACCGATTTATTCAATATTAATGAAATTATCTAAGCTATTCTTTTGGGTATTGGCCTAAGTATTTCTTTAAATAAAGTGTATTGAATATTAACCGATTAATCGAAGAACCGGTTATTCGTCGTTATATGGGTATGAAGTTTTTTTCTTCGTGGTTAACCGGTTTGTTCTATTAGCCAGATTGCACAGTAGACCAGAAAATTAGGATTAGCCGCTTAACCACAGGCCACATCACCACACAAACCACGCCGAGACAGCACAACAGATATCATTTTTTGATAAAAAAAAAAAATGCAAGTAATTTAATATCGTTCAAGTTCAGTCTCAGATCACTAGAATTACAGCTGATTACTTAATTTATTTATACGGCTCCGGGTTCCATATATGAATATGTCTATTGTTTTTCTGTAAGCAGCTTCAATTTTTTTGATGGTTTATTTAAATTAATTAATGAAAACGTTCATGTTACCATAGTAATTGGAATAAATGTAGGAAATAGAGTACAGTAAAAAGTTTTCATTTAATAATTGTCCATATGCCCTCTAGAAGACTAATATGTGTTTACAGTTATATAGTATATTTGGAACAATATGTGCTCAAATTTATGAAAGGACTGAAAAATTCTTACCGTTAAATTATAAAAGGAAAAAAGGCATAAATCTAAATATAGTTCGTCTAGGGATCATTTTCCGAAGACTCGTTATCGTTTTATTACGGCAGTACAATAGAGGGTACCAATAGCCTGGCATGTGCCAGGGCTGTAATGAAATATTTGAGTAGGAGTTTGAAATATTTCATTTCACACATTTTACTTTCCAAAATAGTAAAAAAAAAATAGTTTAATATTTAACTGTTTTAAAAAATATATTGTATAATCAGATTTCCGTGACCACCCAGGAGGTACTGATTGCGGACCGTTAATTTTTGTTCATAGTGGCGATTTCCCCAAGAGGCCTATAACCACATGTCATTTAAAAAAATATATGAATATTTATTCGGACATAGTGCACTCGTCCTCGTCTTAAGAATTGTTATCGGACATATCTGAATCCCTTAATGATATAATTAATGGATTCACGTCTTTGTAAAGTGATACAAATTTATTTTCTTCTTTTATAATATGTTGAATACAGTTATTCCATTGTTGCTGGCCAATATTTTCAACTTCTTCCCTGATTAATTGAACTACACTAGAATTTAATTGTGGTGATACATTTTTTGATCTAACATTGTTTTTTAGTTGGCTCCAAATTAACTCAATCGGATTGAATATGCAATAATAAGGTGGTAAACGTAATATTTTATGCCCTGCCTGTTGTGCCATATTGTCTATAACGTAAGACATCAAAATTCTGCTGTTTTATAATTTTAAGTAAATCATTTTTTGTTGCCCTTTCTGGTATTGGCATATTTTTCTTTACTAAAAAATTTATTATTTCAGCCTTTCTTGTTGCTGTCGGAATTTTATTCTCTTGTCGTGAATGGTAGGTGGCATTATCCATGACTATTACTGAATTTGGTGCAATATTAGGAAGTAAATTATTTTCAAACCAACGTTCGAAGAGTGCAGCCGACATATTTTCATGATAGTCTGCAAAAAATGTTTTGAAATCTTTTGCTGATAACAAAAGTCTATTTTTAATCCAGCCGTTCTCGTCACCAGCGTGTAAAATAATTATCCGTCGTCCCTTCCTGGAAAAATCTGGAAAGTGCAGTCTTGGTCTACAGTCGAATAATGGGCGTAAAATATATACCAGCATTGCAAATACTGAACTGGTCGACTGTACGGACCGAAATATTTTGGCATTGCGGTTTTAGCTATTGTGCACCCATAATAAAACGATAACGAGTCTTCGGAAAATGATCCCTAGACGAACTATAAATCCTTAGTCAGAAGATGCTGCATTACAACAATATATGTGATAAAGTTGTACGTTTGATAAATATCCAAAGTAAAATTGAAAATCGAAACAATTGTAAAACAACACTTTATCAACCTTTAATACAATTTATTTTGTACGTGACAAATGGTACCTTAATCGTTTTAAACAGATGCTTTATAGTTTTTTATATGAAAAAAAATCGCAAAAAGTTTAAAGAGCTTAGTTTGTAATTAAGTACTATTTATCATTTTATCAATTGGCTCTTTAACAATTGGATCCGACGTTTTAAAATTGTAGCACGATAATGAGCGGGTTAAATTATCAAAATTATATGCATTTTAGTGACACGTTACTCTAACAACGTACATATCAGTTTGATAATTATTTATATAAGACTAATGCAAAAAAATAATCATCACGGTATCCCGTTTTTGTACTACCGTATTAGGAGTATATTCAAAATTTTCCTAGTACTATCTACTCTTCTCATTGGCTAGAACTTGTAATGTTTATATTCAGATATAAATCAATTTTTCATTTCGAAGTTCATTCATTTAGCATACTCTTTTTTCACAATTTATTCACACGTATAGGTACTCGATTAGCAATTTCCAATGTGAAAAACAAACAATTGTCGTACTAAACAATATTACAAGTATATTGATACAGAAAATTAAATCAATACATTAATACACATCTGTTTTTTTAAATTAACTTTTAAATATACTGTTACTAGTTTAAAACTATAAAATGTCACATTCTCAATATAATAAAAAGTCTGGATAATATATATATATATATATATATATATATATATATATATATATATATATACCGTGTGTCTGTCTTAAAGGTGTACATAGGAGATTAACATGGGAAATCAGTTTTTTGCAAATTCCTGCTCGCCTAAATATTTTAAGCAAAAATGCGTCAAATAAAAGTTTTAGGGCATAAAATTCTGCATCTAATTCAATAAACAGAATTACCTTTACATGTTTTGTAATGACAGTAATTAAATATGAAAATGTTGAAAATTACGTTGCAAATATCGACAGCCATGGAATTGAACAAAAAAAAAATGCTTGACGTTTTATCTGTCACAATGTAAGTTAACTTGTTTAACATTTCTGATAATTTGATTTAAAATATATCGTTAATTATGATAATAAGAGAAATATTATATTAGACTAATAAATAAAGTTAAAAAATACAGTTTTGTATAAATAATATAAATTTATTAAAAATTCAACTGCGTAACAAAATTATGTATGATGCTGTGATGTACTCCCAACTCATTGCCAATACATCTAGTACTACAGAACGGGACTACACTTATTCCTAATACTCTTTCTTCCAGTAGCGCACGTTTTCCTGCTCGTTCTATATTCTGATTACTCGGCTCACGTGTATTTTTGAAAACACATTAACAGTTTTCAAATTTTATCACGAATTTAGCAATTGTGAAATCGCGCTTTTCATTAGTATAAATATTTCTTTTCTAATAATTTCAGACAATAAAATTAGAAACAAATTCAAATTGTCAGAAACGTCAAATAAGTTAACTTACTTTGTGACAGATATAACGTCAAGCATTTTTGGTTCAATTCCATGGCTGTCGATATTTTCAACGTACTTTTCGACATTTTCATATTTAATTTCTGTCGTTACAAAGCATGTAAAGGTAATTCTGTTTATTGATTTAGATGCGGAATTTTATACCCTACAACTTTTATTTGATGCGTTTTTGCTTAAAATAATTAGGCGGGCAGGAAATCGCAAAAAACTGATTTCCCATGTTAATCTCCTATGTACAGGCTGTCTCATTTTTGATGTTTTTTTTTAGGTATCTCAGGTAATATTAATGATAGAGTAGAACCATTTGCACATACCAGGGTCAACTTTTCCAGAAATGTTTAATAGTCACCACAGGAATTTTCGATCTTCTGTTTCTGAGCTACAGGCAAAAACTCGTTTTTCGCTCATTTTGAAAATATCTCATATCTTATTTATTATGATAGTTAGAGAAAAAAAATTTTTACAAAAAATTTACCGTTTTTTAAATAGGATAAAATGGCGTAATTAGATTTTTTAAAAACTTAATAATTCTCGAGATATAACACAAACTTATGATTTTTTAAATGGGAACCTATGTTGAAAATAGTCTCATTTTTGTGCTTATTTTACAAGCTACATTCTTTTGTTTTAAACATTAATAAAAGACGAATTATGAATTTATTGGGGTGAAAATATTGGAAATTATTAAGAAACAAATGAAAAAATCTATTCCAGATCATCATTTGCATATTTCTAATGGTTTTTGTTTCAGTTTTACTCATTTTTTCAATTTATTTGCTTCAAAAGCATATTAAACCATTTTGATCGGATTGTGTCAAAGCCAACTGTAACGTCGATAACTAACCCGAAAATAATTGGTTAAGAATAATTTTGAGAACAAAATTAATGGATATTGAATCAAAATAAACAAATGATGATTTGTAATAAATTTTTTCATTTGTTTCTTGATAATTTCCCATATTTTCACCTCAATAAATTAATATTTCGTATTTTATTAATGTTTAAAACAAAAGAATGTAAACTTGTTATATATCATTGAAAAGCTTATAAAATAAGCAAAAAGACGAGACTATTTTCAATATAGGTTCCCATTTAAAAAATCATAAGTTTGTGTTATATCTCGAAAATTATTAAGTTTTCAAAAAATCTAATTACGCCATTTTATTCTATTTAAAAAACGGTAAAATTTTGTAAAAACATTTTTTCTCTATCATAATAAATAAGATATGATATATTTTCAAAATAAGCGAAAAACGAGTTTTTGCCTGTAGCTCAGAAACAAAAGAAGATCGAAAATTCCTGTGGTGACTATTAAACTTTTCTCGAAAAGTTGACCCTGCAATGTGCAAACGGTTTCGCTCTATCATTAATATTACCCGAGATACCTTGAAAAAACATCGAAAATGAGACAGCCTGTACACCTTTAAAATAGACACACGGTATATATATAGTAGGATTTTTTCAAGGTGTACATATGAGATTAACATTGAAAATCAGTTTTTTTGCAAACCATTGCCCCCCGTTTTAATGGAAATTATCCAATACTTTAGGCTCATAATTTAATTTAAAAAAAATCATTTTTGTATTAATAGTAATAGCAATGCCAAATTTGAACAAAAGGATAAACAAATACTTAACATTTTATCTGTCAGAATAGTTTAATGTCCCTTGACAATGTCAATTAGCCTATTCTGGGCCGATATTTCTATCTCCGGATAAAGTACAGGATAACTATCCGTCAGATAAATGATAAAATATCACATCGAAATAAAAGCATAAATGAAGTAAATTATATTGAATATCATTTTTTGATGCGATTTTGTTCATTTATTCGACAGATAAGTTATCCAACACTTTATCCGAACATGGAAATACCGGTCCTCTGTCAGATAAAATGTCAAGCATTTGTTTATCTTTTTGTTCAAATTTGGCATGGCTATTGCTATTATTAGGTAACTGTATAATTTTTAAAATTAATTTATGGGCCTAAAATATTGAATAATTTCCAGGTATTTGGTATTTTTGGATGGGAATTTTTTTATCTTTCTATTGACACCATAACCATTGCCGTAAATTAAAACGGGGGCAACGGTTTTCAAAAAACTGATTTCCCATGTTAACATCCAATGTACATATTGAAAAAAAACCATCTTGTATATATATATATATATATATATATATATATACAATTTTAATAAAACGGTACATTGTAGAAAACAATAATTATAGAGTTCAATTTTTTTAGCAAAATACAGAACAAATTTCCATATAAACGTTTAATTTAAATTCACTGGTATTTAAATCCACAAGAAATGAGAAAAACTATGTTCCACATGACTAAATATCACAAACCTTAGCAAACATGTTTCTATATTAAGTTGTCACAGTGAAGCAAAGACTAATACTGATTCCTTCTGAAATTCATTGTTCTTTTATACTAAACACCTTTATGCAACGCTCACTTCAATGCAGTGCATGAAAGAAAAAATCGGCGGGGATATCCCTCTATGACAAAAGTTAATTTGAAAGTTGTTGGTACATGGAGTAAAATTCCGTGACAAATAGGGCAAGGTTGTGTTTTTATTATTATATTTCAATAAAATGGGGTTCAGACGGATTTCTTACATTTTTCCGTTTCTTATAGTTATGGAAAAAAATGTTTTGCAATTTTAATAGGCGGATATTTGTTTAGAATTTATTTCGTTCTTAATTAATAGCTATTGCAAAATGAAACGTGACTGATTTTGTTTCATTTGTTTACCTTGATTGACAGAAAACAATTATTCTTTGTTACAGCATCTCATAATTATTGATCTTGTACGTACTTTTTACAATAATTTAAATAATAAATTTAATAAAAACGAAATTTTACATGAAATCTATTATAACTATTGCAATACTTTGGCAATTCTTGACTAAAGGAAATAATAATAAGTTTCACTTCCTATTTAAATATTGATTAGGTCAAAATTGTGACATCTTTAGAAAGGAATTAATTAACACCTTCACTAATATACATAATATGTTTGTATGTATGTGTGTTTTAAAATCAATACGAAATTTTCTTATAATCATACCTACCTTAAATCAAAAATTAAAAGCCTTTTTTGAGTAATAAAATTCGTAGCCAATGTTTTATTTTAAAGATAACTATATGTATTACAAATGAACGACTAAGGTTTTTTTTTTTAAATTTTGCATTAAATTTACTTAAAGATTTCTATATGTTTATGCTATTTTGGTAGTTTAATAAACTGCAGTAGATAAATTTTAAGTTGGACCGTAACGGAGACTCGACGAGAACGATTGCCGGAAGTATAATATCGAGTGTTTATTACATACGAGTGTTTGGCGCAAGTCCGGTACCAAGAATATTTCGTTTATTTTAAGAGATACAAAAAATATTAATAAGCATACTTAAATTAGACAAAGGGGCTCATAAGATGGTCATAGTAAGATTTTTGTATCACATCCGGTTTTAGCGGAAATGGGTACAAGTTTGAATCTAGCATAGGGAATCAGTATTTTTATATTTTTTTCCAGAATATAAATAAAGTTAGCTTCATAGCGACACCAAAATATCATAGTTTTTCTTCAACCGTTTCAAAATGGCGACCATTTATTTTCAAAATATGTATTAATAAAATTCCATACAAAATTAAAGATAGCATGCTATGAAACAATTTTAATACCTTAAATTAAATCACAAAATTGTTAGGCGGTTAAATTTAAGTAAATAAATACTTTTCTTTTGTTTTAAGGTAATAAAATTGTTTCATAGCTTACTATGTTTAATTTTGTAATGAATTTTATTAATACATATTTTGAAAATAAATGATCGCCATTTTGCAATGGTTGAATTAAAACTATGATATTTTAATATTACCGTGAAGCTAATTTTATGTACATTCAGAAAAAATATATAAAAATACAGATTCCCTATGTTAGATTTAAAGTTGTACCCATTTTCTCTAAATCCAGAAGTCATGCAAAAAACCAACTTTGGTCATCTTATGGACCCCTTTGTCTAGTTTTAACGTTTTCTTGTATCTCTCAAGATAAACTAAATATTCTTGGTGCCGGACTTACGCCAAACACTCTGTATAGAAAAGCAAGAAAAAGTGGAATAAAATAAAAAATATTGACATATCGGTGCCAAAATTTTAATAACTCGACAAGGTTTTGTTACCAGTACAAATTACAAGAAATATTTGGTATAAAATGAAAGGCATTGAGAAAAGTTAGAATAACAATAAAACAACCTTTTAGTTTATGTTCTGTTTATTTTAATTTAAAATATACCGTATCGGCAGCATAGACTGTTGTCTTTTTCAGGAAGCCATGCTCGCATAAGTTCTAAATCGTTACAATAATTATGATTATTATTCTTGGTTTTAAAAATCTCTATGGCTTCTCTAATTATTAATCTGTTGTTGAGGCGTAAAGATCTTGCTATAAATTTTGCTTCTTCGAATTTAATTTTATGGAATTCATCCAGGGCATGCTCTTCAACTGAAAGATTTTTAATAATTTAAAAATTAGGATGTTCGTGTCAAAAATTTAGCACCTAAACATTTAATATTTTCATAAAATTCTGAGAATTGTTTATGTGATAAAATTGTAATATGTGGCCACTTGTTTAATCATATCTATGTTGTATTGTAAAATGCAACCAGATTGTCAAACCTTTGACTTTGCGATGTTTTGCAATCTGGCTAGTCGTGTAAACGTTTTATAAAACGACGAATAACTTACTTAGCTTGCATATTTTAGTAAATTTAGAACAAAAACCTAACCTGTCGCACAAAACTCGACCCGAGTTTTCCAACAGTGACTTTTGCGCGTTAAGTAAAGTTATTGTTGTTTTACTGGAATTGCAAGCAAAAATGTCCAAATATTCATATTAAAAATGGTTGTAAACTATTCGTCGTTTTATAAAACGTCTAGCCATATTGTGAAACGCCTGACATTTTATAAAAACGACATAATTTAAAATCCGGTTACGACATATACACTTTATTTTTTTTTAACTCATTACAAGGTTTCAATAATTTATTCAAATTTCTCAACTAAATTCGTTAACACCTCTTCACAGAATTAAATGTTGCATCAAACTACTTTGAAATAATGTAATTACCGCATCTTCAACAATTTAATAAATAAAATTAGTAAATACTCCTTGAGAAATTTCATACTCTGAATTCATTGTTATATTACAATTAGAAGATGAAATTTGTATCGCTAAGAAATATGTTCCCATAAAATACTCTCGCACGATATATTTTTGTTTCATTGTAAGCATATACATTATGATTATTTTCTTCAGACTAATTTAATTGCAGAAGAAACTATTTGCATATAAATGTTAATGTTTATGAATAAAAATTATAATTCTTTAATATCTGATTTCTGATACATGAAATACGATACCTATTCCTCAGCCATTTAATTTAATTTGTTTTCGTACGATCGTGCAGTAAGTAGGAAAAACTACACATTTTGAAAATTAGAAGGAGGCCTTTATTGCAAAACGTACAAAATATTGTATTCTATGTTACTAATGGCAACGAAGAAGTCAATATATTTACTTAGTTCTAGTTCGTGATTTGCTGCATCAACAGATCACGTAGAAAAGGGCCTGTGCGATAAATATTTTCGTATATTTCATACGATGTTATTTGACTCAGCGATAAAAGAAAAACATCTAATTCTTGTGTTTTGTGCAATTAAACAGCAAACATCGTATCAAAAGTAGAGTCACATATTTCATATTGAGGTTTATTTAAGATGAAATTTAGAAGTGGTAATTTTAATTAAGAATGGTATTGCACATTGCGGCAATTATATTCCGTTTATAACTTGTTCAGATATATTTCATACGCTCTCTATAATCAGTGCTGATATCTTCTAGGATCTAGGAGAGTATCTTTTTCTGCATTAAAAAATGCACATTAAAACAAGTACAGCACTGGACAGGCCAAAATTTTGGAGGCTCGACCCACCCGAAGCCCGATAACTTTTAAGCCTGGCTCGATTTAGCCCGAGTTTTATAAAGAAATATAAAGCCCGACCCGGTCCACTCATTTAAAAAACCCGGCCCAACTTTTTCAAGATAAATATGAAGCCCGGCCTGACCTGGTCCATTCACTTTAATAACCCGACCCGGCCAGGCCCGTTTACATAATGAGCCTGGCCCAATCAGGCCCGTTTGTTTAAAAAGCCCGGTCCGGCCAGGCCCGTTCATTTACAAAGCCCGGTCCGGCCAGGCCCGCTCATCTAAAAGCCCGGTCCGGCCCAGGCCGACCGGATCCGTTAATTTACATAACTTGACTCTATGCAGTACAAAAATTATTTAAATCACGCAAGCCAAAGTATCTAATGATTTTTTTCTATAACTAAGAGTCTTTAATGTCAAATTTGAAATTTTGGATTAATTTTTTCCATAAAGTTGTTAAGTGCTATTTCATTTATTAATTAATAATAAGTAATTACAGTAATAATTAGTAAATTTATTATAATGTACCATATCACACATTATCACAATAACTTATTGTCTTACTCGCAACTAAACGTTTGAAGAACACGTGTTTACGCTATTTATAAAAATGCGTTTAGCCATCTGCATTATATGCATTATTATGCAAATCTACATTTTCTTTAAAAATACCATTTATCAATATTAATAAGCGGTCAATTATAATCGTATTTGGAAAACTAAAATTTCATTGAAAATAATGATCCTTCTCAAAAATGGAGATGAACAACACTTGGAATTAAATCACTTGTTTTATTTTGGCTTATGGTGGATAAACCGGTAAATTTAAAAAGGAAGCATCTGTGATACACTGCTCTATATTTGTTAAATTAAAAATTAACGGTTGAGTTACAGAATAGGCTGCTAAGAATATGAAATGAGAGGTGAACAATTATTACCTGACACTTGCCGCAGTTCTCGACATAGATTGGAATAAAACGTGTAACAAGTCATGTGATCGTTTGTTCTCCATAAAAATGTATTTTCTTATAGTTAGTACATCAGGCTCACACAAATTTTGTTGTTCTCGACGAGTTCTATCACTGGTAAAATTTAATAAACTTGTTTATGTCATACCCTGTCTAACAAACAAATCACATAGTACCAAAATAACCATTCAATGGCTACTTCATAATGTAAAATAGTTTAATTTATAGGAGTATTTTTTTTTGGATTTAAGCTTCATTGTAGTTTATAATCATTTATTATTGGTGTTACAAATTTGACGATAAGTCTTTCTCAAGTCTGTTGTACAAGGAAAAAAAATTAATATTAGACATACATTGACAAATGTAAATTACATGTAGTCAAACATTACTATAAATAAGTTATATATGAAAAGAATTTATTTAATATCTTTTAAACCCATGTTTGAAAAATTTTTAAACCCAACCTGCGCAGGTTAAGGAGTTAAACTTACTAAAGAAAAGTATAAAATAAATAAAAAAACAGCATATCGAAATTTTGACAATATTATTTAATAACATTTGACATTTTGTTTTAATACGATGTAACTGGCTATAAGTAAAGAACTACTGCCTGATAAACAAATGATACTAAAAATAATCAACTATACACATACATATCATATAAATACAAAACTCAGGGATAGGAATAGGTACCCAAATTGAACATTTTGGAATAGTAGTATTAACGACATCATGTTCGAAAAAATCATGTCATACTGTAATACATATGCGTACATAATAGTAAAAATATACCGTGAGTCTACTTGAAATTTTCTATACATATGGGGAATACAATGTTAATATTTTATTTTACTGTAGTTAGTAACCTATTAATTTTAGACAAAAATGTTTGAAATACAGGTTGTAGATAATAAAATTCTACACATAAACCACTAATAAGATTTTATTTTGCAAGTTTTGTAACCTGTAATACGAAATTTGAAATTTTATAAATATTACTCAATTGTAATATAGTGATACCCATTGAATTGACACGAAATTACTAATAATTGCATGGTTTGAACTATGAGAAATGATACTATTGAATTATTTGCAGATTCTCGTCTTAATAAAAACGATTTATTAGTATATAAATTAATGTTCGGTGAAAAATGCAATAAAATCTTCTATAGTAGCTATATTTCGAATGCCGAAAAAACTGTCACATCAAATCCAAAACAATTTTGGTCATTTGTACAGAACAGGAAAAGCACGTTAACGATACCTAACAATATAAAATCACACAATATAATCGGTGACATTCCACATTCAATTTAGGAACTGTTTAGTGAATATTTTAGTAGTCTATTCAGATTCATCTGTCTAATAACAATCAATATTTAGTGTCAAACAGCTTAATTATGTGTCATAATATAGACCTTAACATAAAAGAGAATGATTTACTGAAGGCTAAAAAGTACTTAAAAATACTTTAACTGCTGGACATGATCAGATTCCTAGCTTTGTGGTGAAGGACTGTATTGTAGCTTGAATAGTTCCGCTACTATTTATCTTTAATAAATAAATTTCAACCAAACAATTCCCGGACGTTTGGAAATTAAGTAAAGTCTGTCCAGTACTGAAACCGGAAGATTCATCAGTTATTTAGAATTATAGACCAATTTCTATATTGTCTAACTTGGCAAAATTATTTAAAATTGTTATATGTAATCAGATTTTTCCTCAAGTAAAGAAGTACGTCTTACAACACCAACATGGTTTTATGCCTAAAAGATCGACCACAACTAATCTTTGGTTTTTACGCAATATGTGTCTGAAGTTTTGGATAAAAAAGGGCAGGATATGTCGAAAGCTTTTGATAAAATAAATCACATGACCTTTTTGCATGAAATTAGCAACTTCGGTTTTCAAGATAATTTAATAATTCATTTTTTTGCATCGTACTCATGTAATAGTCGACAGTTTTAGTTATAACGGCTACCAGCCCAACTATTATATCGCTACATTGGGTGTACTACGAGGGTATAAGCTGGGACCGCTTTTATTTTTTCTTGTTGTGAACTACATTGTGGAGAATTTGACTAGTTACGTGTTAATCTACAAAATAATTTATGTACTATTGCAAACTGGTGCAATACCAATAAACTTGAACTCAACATCAGTAAATGTGAAATACTGTCATTTACTCGCCGGAAATCACCAATTTTATATAACTATGCTATAGATTCAATCAATTTATCTCGTTCCTCGCAAACTAAAGACTTAGGATTCATTTTTGATCCACAACTTACGTTTACATTCCATATAGACAATTTAATAGCTTCAGTCAATAGAATGATAGGATTCATCATTAGAAGTAATACATTTTTTTCTAATATTAATGCAATTCGAGTTTTATATTATGCTTTTATACAATCCAAGATAGAATGTTCTGTAATTATTTGGTATCCTGTGTATGACACACACTTAGCTAGACTAGAAAAGTTATAACGGATAATTTTAAAGTATTTTTGGTTTAAATATTTTCAATATTATCCCGATCATAATGCGCCTACTGGCATCTTATTTAGAACATTCAATTTTGACTCAATTTGATCAAGATTTAACGATATTGCATTAGATTATTTAGTCAAAATAATTCACTAGGTTGATTGTCCAGATTTATTAGCGAAACTTTATTTTCTTGTACCGAGATTATTTTCACGTTGTACTGAAAGCTTTTATATTTCTTCATATAATTCAAATGTACTGTTCAAATCACCAATTTATGTTATGTGAAATTATAATTCTGTTTGTGATGAAATATATTTTTCTTTTTGTATATTTTATTACTGTTTATTGTAATTTATTCATTTACTTATCATGGGTTGTAAACCTTTTAAAGTAATAAATTTATTATTATCATATACCAAAACACAATAAATAGTAATATAACAATAACAAAGTATGTTTTTATAACACAATAGTTATTTAACTATCAAGTGTGTTAATGAGGACGATTAATGATCGAGACGCGTTAATTGCTGAGATCATTAATCTTCAATTAACACATGTATTACTTACAAAACTTTCCCTTGGTCATATCTTCTGACAGTAGGAACAGTTCTTATCATTCAAGTATTATGCATTTATTTGTAATTTTGTGCCAATTCCATGGCTATCAATATAAATGTGCAATATTTACAAAATTTTAAATTTGGTTTTATAGGTTACAAACGTGAAAAATTAAATGTGATTCCTGTCATAGATGTAAAATTTTATTATCCACAACGTTTATTTGAAACATTCTTGTCTAAAATTACTAGGTAACTAAGTATAGAAAAATAAAAAATACAATATATTCCCTACACAAGGTTGTGACTCGAACATTAAAGATAGAACATTAACACGTAAAAACTGATTTTTATAATTTCCTGCTTCCCTAATTGTTTTAGGTAAAAAGATTCAAATAAAAGTTGTAGAGCTTAAAATTCTACAATAGGTGCGTTCTATCGGTGTCAGAAATCTTCCTTCTTCTACTAGTAGAACCTCAATGATCGTTCTTTTGCGTCAAAAAAATCTGGTAGGAAGATATATAGAGTGGAGATTAATTTCAAATTTTACTAGCCGACTGTCGCGCGTACTTTTTTGTTACATTTGTGAATGTTCAGATAAGACTGTGCTCAATAAAAATACCTCCTTTACGTTTTTAGTATTTAATATATTTTTATATAATTATAATCTCTGTAATATTTACATAACAACATTTTGAAGATCCACAATAAACATACAAAGTTATCTTTAGTTGTTAACTAACAATAACACATAAACACTCCCACTGTTCTATCGTATTTATTTTTTACTTGACAGTTATTTGCCACTGAGCGTTCTGTTGCTTTAAGAATATTCTTATTCTAGTCGAATATTTCTGACACCGATAGAACGTACCTATTGTGATTCTTATTATCTTCCACGGAAAGAAATTAGCATCAATAACCGGCAATATCAAATTATGTTACTGACACTATTTTTAAAATAAGACTGTTAACTGTCGTTACGTTAGAATAGTGTTTACGGAAGAACATGACAAGTTTATTTTGGACGTATATTTTCGTAAATCAATTTGTACTACTCTAAATATTTTGAATACACTTATTTTTATCCCTTTTCAAAAATTCACTGTACGCCAAAGTAATCAATCTGTCAGTAGTATTACACTTATTTATTTATTTATTTATTTAGCGTATAGCATTCTACACAGTTACTAACAAAAAAGCGGGCTTATACATAGTAATAAAATAAAATAGTATCATATATAATAATTTATACGAACACTTTACTGCAGTTTTTATATTTCTTCTACAAGTTTATATCTAAGGTTTTAATCCAATTTAGAGCTTCAGGAGTCATATATATATATATATATATATATATATATATATATATATATATATATATATATATATATATATATATATATATATAATCTTTCCAATCCCCTTGGAACTTTCTCAGTGGGCAGTCGCTGACGATGTGTTTGACCGTTTGTTCAGGAGCTCCACAATCACACTCTGGGCTGTTTGTGATGCACCATTTGTGCAGTGTTGCATTACATCTACCATCTATGTGATCGTTGGATTCCTACTTTCTCTTCGAAGCGTCTTTTAGGTTAAAATGTGATTTTATGGCATCGTCTTGCCACATTGGTTTCCTCGAATTTAATCGTTTTCGTGGGAGGGGGGGGGGTATTATTCTAGTATACTGCGAACAGGAAGTTCTTAGAATATGACGGAGTTGTTTATTTTGTTCCACTCACGCACGGTGGCTTGCTGTCGTCTGAGTTCTGGTGGAAGAATACCACTGAGAACGTGGAGCCATGGAATTGGAGTTGATTTCAGAGTTCCGGAAACTATCCGCATTGCTTTGGTTGAGATGGACGTCAATCTTTTTTGTGTGGCAACTCCTGGACCAGACCAGCGCACAGTACTCTGCCGCAGAGTATACCAATGATGGGTGGCAATACGCAGTGTAGTCGCTTGAGCTCCCCAGTTAGATTCCGCAATCTTTTTAATAAGGTTATTTCTAGTTTTCAGTTTCTGACCTGTTTTTTCCAGGTGTTTTTTAAATGTCAGTGATCTATCAAGGGTGACCTCTAGGTACTTCGGATAGTCATTATGTTTCACCAGTTGTCCACGGAATGAGACACGAAAACGTTTATTTGCAAGTTTGTTGTTTAGGTGGAATGCGCAGACCTCCGTTTTACTCGGGTTGGGGCAAAGTCTCCATTTTTCGTAATATTTGTTTAAATTTTGTATATCTGACGTAAATATTTGTTCCCCTTCTTGTAGGCTACTGGTTTGTATTGCTATTGCCATGTCGTCGGGATAGCAAAATTTTTGTGATGTTATCTCTGGTAGGTCGGCTATATAAAGTTTGAATAATAAAGGAGCTAGAACAGATCCTTGGGGCAGGCCGTTCTTTATGGTGTATGACCTGCTGGTTGACTGGCCGAGGGTGACCTTGAAATATCTGTTTCTTAACATATTCTTCAGGAGTCTAGTGAGTTTAGAGCATTTGATGTCTTTACGAATTTTTAGGATCAAACCATCTAGCCACACCGTGTCATATGCTGCTGCCAGGTCTATAAAACAAGCTGAAGTTTTTTGTCCTTTTTGGAATCCTGCTTCGATGAATGATGTAAGAGCTAGAACCTGATCACAGCAGCTACGTTGAGTTCTGAAGCCCGCTTCTTCTGGGGGGATCTTATTGTCAATGGTTTTGTATATTCTGTTGTATAAGAGTCTTTCCAGTAGCTTATGGCAGATGCTGAGGAGTGCTATGGGGCGGTAGCTGGAGGGGTCGTCACGAGATTTTCCCGGCTTTAGGACGGCAATGATTTGGGAGATCTTAAATTGTTTTGGAACTTGTCCTTTGTCCAGGATATCCGTAAAGAACTCTCTGAGCCACTTTCTTCCGGACGGTCCTAGGTGTTTAATAAATTCCGGTGATATCCCATCCAAACCTGCTGCCTTTTTTACTTTTAGATTTTTAATGACCTCATTTATCTCTGTATCAGTAAAAGCGTAAGAGAAAGCCGTATTTTCTTTGAGTCCGTCGGATGTACACTATCACAACGATATGGCAAACAAAAAATCAGAACGAGTTGGAACCTTCAACACTTCTGGATCACTCTGTACATCTGAATCAATAAGTACAATTGATTTTGAATGCTTTGTAACGGCAAATCTTAGGTCTGAAAATTTCGAAAATCACCCCAAAAATACCGATAGCCATGGAAATAAAACAAAATTAGATCAATTTATTTTTATTTGTAGTTTATGGCCAAGTAAATAATTATGTTTTTAAATTAATGGCTACTTGTTAATTAGAACATAGATTATAATTAATAGCTGATAAAAATATACTAACCTATAACTTTTATTTGAAATATTTTACCTAAAATAATTAGTGAAACAGAATATTACGAAAGTACGATTTTACATGTTAAAGTCAAATGTTCGGGTGTTCTAATCACCACCATAATAAATTTCCAGTAGGTACACGCGGCATATTTTTACGGCGTATTATCCATTGCTTTATGCTTTATATACAGATTTTGGTAATGATACGATCATATGCACACCGAGCGGGCATTTACTAGGAGTCGCGTCGCACGTATAGCTGGCGTGAAGGGTGTACTACAGGGGTCACCTTTGTGGCATTATAAGAACACTAAAATCGTATTAAATGGAATCTAAATCACTGAATTTTTTATTTGTAGCTTTGCATCACACACAAGGTTTTTGTAACCCCGTTTAGTTTCAGCATTTCAAGAAAAAAATAAGGAATTTAAGAGGTTAGCTGTTACTTTTTTGCATTAGTGTAATAAAAGTGACAGGTTGTCTCTAATTGTTTGATTTGGTAACTTTAAGGCATTAATGCTTTAAAGTGACAAGTGAACGCATTTTGACGTACAATTTAACAAAAAATAAGTTGAAATTATGAAACGGGATTACAAAATGCATTTATATCTTTTTTTATTTATTATTTATTTATATTTTTTTTATTATACGATTATAAAAATTATATACTGCATTACAAGTAAATTACCGTTGTTTATCACTGGCATTTCTAATTTATATAACGAAAAATGGTATATTATTTCGTAGATACATAATTATGTTAGAAATAAACTTACTTTAGGACATTGCATTAATATTTAGAAAAATTACAAAGTGAAAACAGAGCTCTTATAGGTGCATAGCTTAGTAATGATGAACTGTTCTTTTTACCTTGAAATACGATGATCAGTTGCCATGTCACGGCATCCGCAAACATGTCAATGGAAAGTGATATTTTTTTAAGCAAGTGAAATTTTGATTAGAAATTATTTTTAGTACCGATATCTGTGTACAAAGCAGATTGGCACACCCAGCAATGGGTAATAAGCCGTGATGATATATTTATTTATTTATTTATTTAGGATGAGTCTAGTTTTTACATATCTACAATTATAAAATCTATTAGCAATTAACATATTAATTTGTATTATATTTTACAAAAAAATTAAAAACCACTCCTATTTTGTTTGAAAAGAACAGTGGCTATCAATAAAGACGAATTTGATTAAGGGAAAAAGAGCAACAAAATGTACACAATATGTAGGAATATTTTTATAGGAAAATAGAATAAGGAAGTAAGATAAATCAAATTTGCAATAAAACAATTAAAACAAACTTAGATATTTGAGCGCAAAGTAAAATAAAAAAATAAAACGTGTTTTCAAACAATTTAGAAAATCAATAAAAAATATCTGGGAAACTTGAATGACGGACAAAAGTGTTAGGTCCATTTTATCATTTTGTTCAGTTTTATCATTTCTATTTCATCTAATATGTATTAGAATTGCCTGCAATAAAAAAGTTCAGTTTTATTAGAAATTATTTATTGTTTGTCTTGATTGCTGCATTTCATAGTTAAACTTACTTTATTCATAATAGAATATTCAATAACTACAGATGTTCCCTGAGAGCAAAAAAGTCTAATCTTGTGACTTTTTGTAAACTCTGACTGTCAGACATATAATTTTATTTGCTGCCTCTTAAATACTTCCGCCTATTTATAAATATAACAAAACTACACTTTTGACGAAAATATTTGAAATCATCAGTATTACGCCAAGTGGATTATTAAATATGTAGGTATGAAGGAATTATAAGCTACTTGGGTTGGAAAAGGGTTACAAAATACATAAAAAAAGTATTATAAATTTATGAAATGCATTTATTTAAGAAAAAAAGTACAAAACTGAACACAGAAGTAAATGGTGGATCTGTAATTGAAATCCATTAATTTAGACAACTAGTCTCAATGATGGTATCCACCGTAAGCAATAGCGGCACCAGAGTGTTGCACCAGAGGTTGGCTAAGTCCTTGGAGGGCAGATTGCTGGTGGTGAACATTGACAGGTTGCGGTGCGGGGTGCACCAGGTGACCGTTTTTGGTGACGATAGCGTTGAAGCCGCTGTGCTTGTCTGCCGTGTATTGCACTTTGCGAATGGAACCGTCGGCGTCCACCAGGGAGTACTCGCCCTTCACCACATCACCGTCGCGTACTTCGTGCTGGGTTTTGTGGTCACCGGTATGGGGGTCCTGCACGCCGTAATTGTATTCGTATTTGGGAGGAGACTGGAACAATAAATAATTATTATTGCATTTTTCTCAAAGACAACTGGGAGACAATAGGTTTGTTTGAAACTACAATTCGAAGTTCACAAGGTAATAAACTTATACGTACAAACAGGATGTTTCATGTAGCGGTACAAAGCTTCGGAGTATAAATTCTAGACACCAATAAGAAAAAAAAGGCCCATAAACATTAGTGCTATAACGCTTTCTAACAGAGATACTAAGGATTTATTTTAACTCAAGCGTAATGCTGAAATAGCAGAAAATAGTTGGCTTATATCAATGTATCCCCTTTTATTTTTCCATTTAATTCAAATGAGACTTAATTGACTAAATATTGCACCCTCTTCAATCCGATATGTAATTATTGCACCTGTTATTTAATATTTTTAGAATATTTGTAATTCAAAAAACAGTATTGCAAAGTATTCTATATTTAATATAAATATAATAATTATTTTAATTATTTACCATTGGATTTTTAAATAATACTGAATTATGTTTGAATTCAATGTCTTTCAAGTTGAACATTATTTGCTCTAAGATTCTCTTTACAATTAAGTATTTATGACGACACAGTACAAAATAAATAAAACTAACCTACTACTTTTTTATGAAATGCTCAATATCTCTGTTACGAAGCGTTTCTTCTTGTTTTGGTATCTAGAATTCATACTCCAAAGCCTTCTGCTGTTATGTGAAACACCCTGTATACGCAAGTTTATAAATTTTGTACTTAAAAAAATTTAGTTTTACGAAAAATTCATAGTTTTTCATTTGGACAAGCTATAATTTTTAATTCAAATATAATTAAGAAAGCCAAAACAAATACAAAAAAATATTCATCGCTTACAGAAATCTACAACCTACAACAATATCGGAATATATTTTTGCGAACGATCTAGCTACATTTGCTTCGTCATAAAAAAAAATTACAAGACAATATAAACATATGGACGGAGGAACTAAAAATAGCAAGAATGACTGAAAATATAGAGTGAACTAAAGTTATGAAAATCAGCGACAAAAAAGAAATAATTAACATTCAAATAAACAACCAACTCTTAGAACAAATAAACTACTACAAATACATCGAATCCATAATCGAAAACCAAGGGGGAATAGAAATAGAAGTAAACAATAGAGTACAAGCAGCAACAAAACTATACTACATACTAAACAAGATAATAATAAACAACAAACTTATATTTTTTTTAAATTATTGAATTACTTGATTTTTAGTTTCACAAATAACTTTCACTATTTAGGAGCTGACACAATTAAACAAACATATTTCACGAAAAACAAACATAACAACTTATAAAACAATATTCCTACAAACCTTAATTCACTGAAGCGACATTCGGATTCTATCTAAATGACAGAAAAATAAAATCCAAGCTAGGTAGATGAAGTATTTAAGAAGAGTGAAAGGGGTAACGAAATTAGATAAGAAAAGAAACGAAGACGTAAGAAGAGAACTAGAAACACGAGAAATAAACAAAATAATAGAAATCAAACAACGTCAATGGTGGGGCCATTTGATAAGAATGAACGATGATAAACAGGTTAAGAAAGTATGACAAACGAAAGTAACAGAAAAAATAAAAACTGGAAAACCGAAGAAAAAAAGAAATACGGAAGATCAAGAAGAAGATATGCAAAACATGCGAGAGATTGCAATAAAGAAAAATGATTGGCATAGTTTAATAAAAGAAGAATAAAAACAGAAAGAAGAGAGATTATACTAAAATATCATTGTAATTTGTAAATATTGTAAAGTTTTCATTTGAATATATACTATCTGTACAAAATATTATTTTGTATCAAATTTCTAAAGTTAATAATATGAAGAGAAATATGCTAGCTAGCAGCATTTCATCATAGTAATATAACTGATGACATTCTCCGACGCCATTATACAGACATTGTCAAAATAATGTAAACGTTAATTATTATAATTTAATAATTATCACAAATATATTTTTTTTACGAAAACATCTAAGATTCAACTACTCGTACATAATAAATTCAAAATTGTGCGACACTCTACTATTCCGAACTGACAATTTGACTAGACCTAATAATAACAAGTAGGTATGATAATTTTGTAATATCTAAGTGGAGTCGTGTTTCTATTGGAAAAAATGGAAAGATGCCTAATCAGAAAACAGAAAAATTAAAGACAAAACACTAGTCCTTCTGAATTTGACAAAAGATAAAAGACTTATGGAAAATACTTAATACATCATTGAAATAATAAATACATTAAAGTCGTATAAATAATTTTTTTATAAAATATTTATTATAAACACTACGGAAATTAGCTATTCAGTAAATTAAAGATGAAATTAAAATCTTTATTTCTTTATCTACATAGAGAATGAAATGAAAATTTCTATTTATAGTGTAATGTAAATTTTATTATTTTAATTGTAGACAGGTAAGTTACGCTGTACGCAAACAATCAAATTATGTGGCAATAAATATTTTAATTTAATTTTGCTGTAAAACAAATGAGTATGAGGATAAATAAGGATATTAAAAGCATTGTACTACAAGTTAATGATAATATTGAAGAAGCAAACTCACGTAGTAATCAACGTGTTCATCCTGTTGTCCGTGGATGTTGTGGGCAGCTACGATGCTGCCGTATCCTCCATCCAGGTGTCCTGCATTGGCGCAAGAGGCAATGGTGACGAGGGCGAGGACCTTTATATAAAACTTCTAATTACAACATTTCCGTTCTTAACATAATAATTACACGTTTTGTTGGATTAATGATAATATCTACATTATTTTTAATTGACAGAAAACCCTGAATTTTTCCCCCATTAGATTTGTTAATTGTTATCAACATACAGCTCGCAGAAATTTAAGAATAATTTTAGAATATACTCGGGCTAGTATTTAATAATTAGTTAAATAAACAAATGTTTAAATTTATATATGACACGGTTAAATGCACATCAAAACATACTATTTATTAAACTGGCTAGACTTTTTAGTATAAGCCCTTCGTACATTACCCATACAATATATATATGGAAAAATTTAGTAAAAACAATTTCTCCCTATCAAAATAAATAAGACATGATATATTTTCAAAGGATCTAAAATTCCTGTGGTGGCAAACTTTTCTGGAAAAGTTGACTGTGGAATGTGCAAGCGGTTTTGCTCTATCATTAATATTACCCAAGATACCTTAAAAAACATCGAAAATGAGACACATGTACATATTTCTGTTACACTCTGCATTACTAGAAGTGGATCTTTGGCTGTATATTATTATTAGTTAAAAATAAATAATGTCAAAAGAAATTAAATAAATTTAGATAGTTGCTCAAATAAGAGAAAACTGAGCATGCGCAGACACATCAACCGATATCGATCGACATCTTTCGATCCTACTCAATGCATGCAGAGTGACCATTTCTATAGGTTAGTGTTAGTTTATAAATAATAGTCGATTGCAATCAATTGATATCACTTGATCTCATTTGTCCATTGTAACCACTGTCGTAAAATCATACTTTCATAATATCCGGCTTCCCAAATTATTTTAGGTAAAAAAGCATCAAATAAAAGTTGTAAAGCATAATATTCTGAGGAATTCATTTTGCATGCTTTGTAAAATTAGGGGTGAAAATGAGAAAAATCATCCCATAAATGGCGATAGCCATGGAATTGAAATGTATCTGTCAAACTAGGTTAGTGTATTTTTAATATTATATGTAGTTTCTGTTCAAGTGAACAATTATTTATTTAAATTAATAGATAATAACTTGAACAGCAATTATAAATAATACCGAATGAAATTAAATTAACCTAATTTGACATATAAACTGTTAAACATTTATTAATTTTTTGTTTCAATTCCATGGCTATCGCAATATTTGGGCAGTAAATTATAAAAGTATGACTTTACAAGTTAAAATCCTATGTTTAAGAGTTCCAGTCACTACTCTGTATGCATAATTGCATATGCACGCATGTGCAATTTTTTTGTAATTCATAAACTCAATAATTCTTTTTCTAATTAATTTTCTCCGATTTACTATTTTCGAGCATTAAAAAAGATTTAAACATTATATTACACGAAAATTTTCTGGTTGTATGAAGTGTGATATATTTTAGTTTACAATTACAATATATGAATTTAGTAATTAACTATTAGTATTAATTAAGTTTAAAAATATTATGTCTTAAAGGCTTCCCACAATTTAAAATTTACAATTAGACACAGCGTTATCTTTTTACGTAGCTACCTAAATACAAATATAAAATTAATATCATACAAATTATTAATTAATACCATGTAAATAATAATAATAATATTCTTGGAATACACATTTATTGCATACAAATTTATTTAAGGTAAGTATGAAAAATAATTACATATTCATTCTAATGCTCGAACAAGTAGCAATTAAAATTACAACGTAAAATCTAAATAATTTGTTGAAAGTGAAAATTAAGCAATTGGACTCTTGTATGCATATTAAATAATTAATAATATTAGATACACCGACACTCGCTAATAAAGCAACACAAACCTTGGTGAACATTTTGAAGCAGAAGAAGTATTACACTGCGAGGTAAAGAACTGCACTGTTTTCTCCTATATTTTTACCAGCTTTTATAGTAAAAAATTCACGAACTAAAACATTCACCAATTAATTTAAAAAATTTCGGTGGGGAATAAATTAATTTTTATGTCTAAAATATGTAAACAAATGATAATTTGAAAGTATTCCAGGTATTGTTTTATTTGGAAGTGTTGAATTCCACCATAATTAGGATAAGGTACAATGATTTTATTAATGTTTCATTTTACTGCTTCAAAGAAACAAAATGTAATATATTATGTAATATTAAATAAATGAAAAGATAACATATATAAGAATCACTATTCAACAGTTCAACTGTTTCAAACGCCAAGTAAAATACCTATTCAGTTTTGAAGACACTTAAACATCTGTTGGGTGTCATAAATACGGGTACATATTGAACAAGTGATAACTTAATCTACGTAACAAATAATGTGATCAATGCAGTTATTTTAAACGTAATCAGAGTTTATTAGGTAATGATTAAACAAATTTAGTTGTTTTTTAATCAAAATAATGCGTCTATAAATGGTGGTCATGGTATAAGTTAATACTACTAGTACGTTTATTTTCTTACCTGAAGTAACAAGTATGGTAAAAATAAATGGCGTAGAAATAAAGAGTTTAGAAATGGAAAAAGAGGCCAAACAAGGGGATAGTCTCAACCCACTATTATTCATAATTTTCATTGACAGAATAATGACAAAAAAAAAACACCAGAAAAAAGACCAATAAATTACAGACATAGGTTACAATAGAATGATGCCTGTGAAAATATACAACTTATACGCAGATGACGTAATATTAGTAGCAGATACATATACAAAAATGAGATCTCTAGTACAAATCTGTACAGAAGGAATAAAGATGGGCATGGAAATCAACATAGGGAAAAGTGAAACCAAGATAATAAATAACAAATATCAAAACAATAATACAAGAATAGTTAAAATAAATGGACAAACATGGCAAGAGTCCCAACTTACGAATATCTAGAAAGTATAATAACACAAGATGGAAAAATAGATACAGATATAGCAAATAGAATAAAGAAGGCAAATAAAGTGTACCACACAATTAAAGAAACAAAACTAGCCAAGAGAAAAAAGCTAAAGATATACAGGCTGACACTGAAAAACGGGCCACTCAAAACAACTTTTTTATTTATAAATATGTTTTATTTTTTTTTGTGAATTTGCAAACTAGACTTAGGGGCTCAGAAATTATTGTATTTGTTATGAATTATTAATAATTTTTTCATACATATTTGAATAAGTAACCTGGTAAGCAATATCATGTAGGCTGGGATATCAAATTGATCACTTTTTGTAACAATATAGACTTTTACAAAAATAACTTATTATTTAAACAATTAACTTAAATATTACTCAATATTATCTCAACTGTTTTCACATCCTGCCTGATATCATGGCTTACCAGGTTAAGTATTCATAATTTTCTCTTACGTTTTTGTAATTTATTTCTTTAGTAAAAATGCTTTTCAAGCATATCCTTAAATTCGTAATTTTACTTGGATTCCAAATTTATGAAAGTATATGTGTCCCATTTTAAATATGAAAGTTAATGTCAGTAGCTGTTAAACCGAAAGCGCTGCTATAATACCAAATACAATGATTTGTGAGCCCCTGAGCCAAGTTTATAAAAATTATGTATTGTTGTATTCCTGTTCCACAAAATTATTTCTAAGTCAGCACTTCTTGCAGTAATTTTCCATTATAACATGGTTTGTAATAAAAACCCCTGCAACTAAGATAAGTTGTACATTCTTTCTGTATTCTCTTATCTCATCACCTGTAACCTTGTTGATATAATAATAATAATTTTAAAAAATAATTTAAACGAAATTATTTAATTGTCGCAGTTGCGGTAGAATCAGAAAAACACATAAAATAATTGTAATTGTGTGGTGAATATTAATTATTTACTCTGATATACCAAACAATCAATCGCAAACCAAGAAAAATTATATTTCTATAAAACCGTTTACGACAACCTTTGGAAACAAAATGAAACGCAGACCTGACGGAGGAATAAATTTTCCTTGGCAGCCCAACAACAGAGAAATCGAGAGAGAAAGGAAGATATGCTGTTCAACAACCCTTCGATGTTGTCTTCAGATCCAAGAAGAATCAGTGACCCGATGTAACGCTTTAAATTCCTATTCATTTTTGTATTCTATGCTGTTCTTCAATATAAAATAACATCTCTTTAAGTCGTATCTTGAAACATTAATATACCTATTTTATTTTATTCTACACTTACCGTTCAGTTTCATACGCTACTCATTTATACAACCTAGAAAACGTCCCAGCAAACTCGATTATTGTACATTTCTCTACTGGCCTATTGCTTGTCAAGCTTGAGGTAAATGACCCTGTGATGCCACGACGTCAAGGTTGAACCTGATTTCTTTGGTATAACTACTTTTTGGTAAAAGTTCGATCGTCTGGGTCGAGATATTCCAAGAAAAGAACGTGGTATTTTGTCGTGCCGAGTTGCCGGCCTCATCCTCTCTGGACTAATTTTGGCTGCATTCAATTCTTCTGGATATGTGTTTATACCGAAAAGTCCGGGATTTAAACACAGTATTTCTGTAAAAGAGGCAATTTTCACTATCAAAGCCGTACAAGAACTTGACTAAGATCCTCACGTGTAATTTACTTATTCAGAAATGTTTTACCTATTACGTTTTACCATTTATATACACATGTATGTGTATATTTCTGATAGATTTATTCTAAAATACAAGTAGATTATAACCCTTGGTTTCTCTGTATACTCCAACATTCACGTGCATTTGTCCTTATCGTACCGTCAATTTTTGGAGCGACAGGTGACCATGAATACCATCGTACTACCCTTGCTTCTCTGAATCGTGTCACAGAAGATGATGTATCAAGTGTTATGTTTACATTTAAAAACAAATCTACAGTAGGAGAGGATATGATTCCGAGCTTCTTAATTTTCGATAGCAGATTAGTAAATGCAGAACCCGTTTGTCGTATTATTAATCTTTTCATCTCATCGGGCGTTTTTCCTGACAGATGGAAGAGAACAAGAATTACTCCTATGTTCAAGAAAGGGAACAAATATATTTCTAATTATCGGCCAATTTTTTTATTAAATAATTTTGCTAATACATAGATCTATCTATAAATATACTTCTTCAATTATCTCAAGTGATCAACATGGCTTTGTGCCAGGGAGATCCACCACCACAAAGTTAGCCTGCTTGTCACAGTATACAGCTGAAATTCTTGATAAAGGTGGACAAGTAGACGTTATATATACTGATATCTCGCGTGCGTTTGACTGCTTTGACCATGGCATTCTGTTATCTAAAGTAAGTAACTATGGAGCCTCCCCGAATTTAACCAAATTGCTAAATTCAATCTTAAGTAACAGAATTTGTTATGTTTATTACAACGGTTTTTCATATTCTTCCTTCATAGCCACTTCAAGCGTACCTCAAGGGTTCAACCTCGGTCCTTTGTTATTTATCCTATATATTAATGATATCTTTTCTATGTTAACTATTCGTGCTCTAGCTTATGCTGATAATTTGATATTATTTATTTTTCCTAAGTCAATTAGCGACGCCCAACTATTACAAAAAAATCTGATGTGGCCAGCACATTACCTTCCGTCGGTTCTATGTATTTTGTACAAATTTCATACGGAAAGTTCCTTGCTAAATTAAATATTCTATTTCTTGTACATTACCTTCCGGCAGTTGCATGTATTTTATGCAAATTTCATACAGATAATTATTATTTTGTGACGTTTTCTATATACAGTGTAATGTATCTGCAGAAATAAAAGATTTATTATTATTATTATTATTATTATTATTATTTTTATTATTATTATTATTATTATTATTTCTTGTACATTACCTTAAAGCAGTTGTATGTATTTTATACAAATTCCATACAGAAAGCAAAAGATCCTATATTTCCAGAAAATTATAAGACAAACACACTATGTCAATTTCACTTGATACTGACATCTTTCAATCAGAATTTTCTTAATATAGTAGCTGTTTCCATAGTTATGGCTACTTTATGAAATTTAATTTCTTTATAATTTTTTAACTCTATATCCATTTAATATTAAGTATAAAATGCAATCAAATCGTATAGAGAATAAAATATTCTTTAATATTTATAATAACATCAAATGTGAAAAAATGATATTTAACATAGTTTTTTCAAGAAAAACTGTTAAAATCTTCAAATGATGGTACTTCCGGTTGACCAATTGTAACCAAAATCTAATCAGCTCTTCATATGGATGTAACGAAGAAGTATACGAAAAAATTATAATTTTTGTAACTGTAGTATTAGAGTTATCGCAGACGAAAATTTTGTTACACACACACACACACATCCACACACACACACACACACACACACACATACACGCACACACACACACACACACACACACACACACACACACACACACACACACACACACACACACACACACACACACACACACACACACACACACACACATACAGACATCATCGTAAAAATAGTAAATTCGTATTCTAGGGACCCTAAAACGTGCTTATTGATTAAAAACTCATCATCAAATTTTTTGACCAAAGACAATACCTTCCATACCTAAAGGTGACGGAAGGTAAAAATATCAACGTATTATACACATGGTGCAAAAATAATAATCTCACCCTAAATATCCAGAAATGCTGTGTTGTTTCCTACACTAAGAAAATAAATAGCATTACTTTCCCATACAATATACATGGTTCAGTTCTTGACAATGTTAAATCATTTAAGGATTTGGGCGTAACATTTTTTTCCAACTTCCGCTTTTCGGAACACATCAGCATTGCAGGAGAATTTTATTCTGATTTTTAAACCGCGTTATCGTACCTTTAACCGGGTCAGAGTTGTACATGAGTTTGTAGGTAAGCATCGAGAAAAATTTTTCGATGCCACGACGATTGTAAACTGTTATAAATAGTAAAACCTATTATAGTTAAGTATTAAATACGTAATGAGTATTGTTTATTTTTTGAGTAATTTAAATTACAATCATAAATTGTTATTCTGGTTAACTATTTTTTAACAGTTCATCATAATTTAAAATTTTAGAACCTATTTATGTACAAAAAAATTATTAATTTTGTTTTCTTATAAAAGTTTGTTACGGGCCACTGCTTTCAAGAAAATGGCCAAAAACTCATTTTTTGCACGATATTGGTCCAAGATGGCGGCAACATCCAGGGTCACTAGAGGGTGCAAAATTAATATATCTTTTTAGATGCGTCTATAAAGAGAATAACATTTACGCTTGCCACTAATTATTTCCGCAATAAACCCTTTGTCGACTGGCCTAACAGTCCTAATTAACGGATTATTTATAATATTGTTTAAAGTTAGTTGTAGGGACAACCTTTATGTGTTACACTACTGAATTTGTTATAAATTATTTGTTAAAATTGTTGTGTTCAAATGTTTACACTCAATTTTATTTCTTATATTCCTTAGTTTTCAATAAAGGCACAAGGCTGTACACCTTTCGTCTGATTTTTGGAAAAAAAAACATTATTTAATTCTTTTAATAGTTACTCTATACTACGAAGAAGGTAAGTAAATACAGCTTGTTATAAGTATGTGTACAACACTTAACCGACGGTAGAACTATATATATATATATATATATATATATATATATATATATATATATATATATATATGTATATATATATATATATATATATATATATATATATATATATATATATATAACTTTTCTAAATTATAGTTTCAAGAATAATGTTTTCAACTTTGTTATCTTTATTAGTTAAAATTCTGTTTGGAAATAATTATCATTTTTCTATTAACTATCTTTGCTTAGCCTGAAAGACAGCGGTTGACAATTATGTCTTGAAATTAATAAGCAAACGTGCGTGAGTTATTGTGCCATGTGATATCCTGCACCCCGCACCCTTAAGTTAATCCACTCCTGAAGATAAACGGTTTTGTTTTTAGTCAGTCGGGGTTTTATTGTCAACAAGACATGTAGTCTGTAAGAGTTTATCACGCTTACTCATATTTAGTTTTTAGTTAATTACTTATGTGTAGTTTAATTAAATTCGTAATAATAAGTTGTAGTGTAAGTTGTAATTATTTATAAATCGAAGTATGTCCGTGTCCATAACATAACATATGTGTTCATCATCTTACACCTGTCATCAAATGTGAAGTGTGTACCTTCCGTCTCAATTAAATCGTCGTCAACAGCCATCATCGTCGAGTTAGTGAAAATTATCATCGTTGGTAAAGCATCATCGTTTTGGTAAGAAGTCCAGCAGCATTTAGCAGCGGCCGGTCACAGTGGGGTCCTTCACCATAACAAAAAATGTACACTTTATCCTTATATTTATAAAGGACTACTAAAAAAAGAACGATTAATATAAAAAACCACATTTTTTAATAATTACTTTGCGAGACTTTTGAATTTATCATTTCCACCGTGGCGTCCACTATTCTTATATTTCTCGCTCAGCCTATTATAGAAACTGGTGCGAGAAGGATAGCTACAGGCTTTGTTAAAAGCAAATGCAATTAAATTAAAAACAATTATTACTTTTTCATACTACGAATTGCTTCAAAATTAAACAAACTTTCAATTAAAATAATAAAAAAATTGAGTGGAAGACCCCATTGACATATAAGAGCACTAGCGTCGCGACAGTTAATAACTATTTGAGACTTTTACAATCAAAAACTACATGTGTATATATCATCAAGGTAACTGGCAATTTGATATCACGTTCGAGTCCGCTGCCACGGTTCTAACCAGGGCATACCTACGGCATAAGTAACAGACATTATATTAGTAGTGAATATCTATTGACCAATGTTACTTGCTGAATAAACATTGTTTATTTTTGAATCTGTGCATGATTTTTATTTGTTTTATTCCTTAAACTACCACGGCTTCAAATGAAAGAATTCTGTGCGCTAAACCCAATACAAATTGTATGCTAAAGCAAAAAAAGCATTTGACAAAAGTTTTGACAATCAACAAATTACGTCAGATACACCATTTTTATAATATGTTTGCCAAGTTTTGGAACATAATCAGTAGTTTTACATAGCATCGTTTTACACTATAAGACATTTTATAGAAATTTATATACCATGTTATATTTTTTGAATCCAAACCATACATGCATAATGAAGTTTATAAAAATACATAACACTCGTATACCAATATAAAAATTGTCAATTTGATGGGGCATTGTTCTTTACCACAATGATGTAAAATGGTTTCTACTGGGAGAGATTATTATTGTACAATGAATAAAATTTCAGTCTTGGTATTCGCATCTTTAAATTCGTGGACCACGCTTTAAATCTATCAGCTTACTTATTTCATCTTTCCAAGCACATTTTCAACACTAGTTCACATATTTTTTATGCAGGTATTGTGAAAGTGCAACCAGATATGTACTAATAATTATTATTCACAACTTACATATCTGATAAGATGCACAAATACATAATATTTAATAAGATTTCGATATTTCAGATAGCTAACTACAGAGTAGATGATTTTACACAATACAGGATCTGTAGTTCACAAATTTCAAATTTCCCACCATACACTCCACTGAAATTAAATGATTTTATACAAATGGTACAAAATAATACGATTGCAATTTTTGATAAGATTTTATTACATATACATATATATATATATATATATATATATATATATATATATATATATATATATATATATATATATACCGGGTGTTCACTTTTTTTATAGGACATAGGAAATACAATGTTAAAATTTTCATTATGCGATAGTTCGTTCCCTATAAATTTTAGAACAAAAGTATAAATACAAAAAATGTTCAGAATTAAAAACTGCATCGAACAAGTATCAATTTATTGATATAATTCGTTCCTGTCATGAAATAAACGTAAAATAAAAATTATAATTTTTAGCTACTTACATTGTGCCATGGAAAACAAAACATACAATTCAAACAGTCGTACTGTTTGAATTTGACAGATGACGTTTGTTATTGTCGTAAAGATTTAATAATTATTGCTTTCATTTAAATTATTTATCAGTAATTATGGATACATTTACTATCTCTGAAAAAATTCAATGGATAAAATGGTATTTGTCTGGAAATTCGTTAAATCAAGTGAGAGATTTATTTAGTACTTTACATCAGGCCCGGCCTATTCCTGCACGTGGGACTATTAGAAGAATTATAAACATTTTTAATGAAACAGGAAGTGTTATTCCTCTTTGTAATAACTTAATGACAATGACAAATGTTTTGTTTTCCATGGCACACTGTAAATAGCTAAAAATTATGAATTTTATTTTACGTTTATCTCATGACAGGAACGAAGTATATCAATAAATTGAAACTTGTTCGATGCAGTTTTTATTTCGGAATATTTTTTTGTATTTACACTTTTGTTCTAAAATTCATAGGGAACGAACTATCGCATAATGAAAATTTTAACATTGTATTTCCTATGTCTTATAAAAAAAGTATATATATATATATATATATATATATATATATATATATATATATATATATATACAGGCTGTTAATTAAAAAGCGGGCCACAGGCGTTTAACATGGGAAATCAGTTTTTCCTTGCGCAAAAGTTCCCATTTAAATTTAAGCAATAAAGTTTCAAATAAAAGTTGTAGATAATTAAATTGTACGCCTAAATCACTAAACAGATATAATTTTGCACGTTTGGCAACGTGTGAAATCGAAATTGAAATTGTAGAAAAATTGCTCATTTGTAGCGATAGCCATGGAATTTTAACAAAATTACAAAGAAATACATATCGTTTAAAATGTCAAAATGTTGATTTTTCAGGTTACAGAATAAAATTTAAATAAAATATCTGCCGTGATTTAGAACTACATTATAAAAGCAAAATATATTCAGTAGCTTAGGTGTAGAATATAATTACATGTAATTTTTATTTGAAAATCGAATTTCTGACAGTTCAAAATAAATGCATTTATTCATAACATTGTTTTTATTCCATGGCTATCGCCACAAGTAAGCAATATTTATAGAATTACAAATTCAGTTTTGCACGATACCAACAGTGCAAAATTAAATCTGTTTAGTGATTTCGGCGTACAATTTAATTATCTACTACTTTTATTTAAAACATTTTTGTCTAAAATTAATTGGGTACTTTTGCACATGGAAAAACTGATATCCCATGTTAAACGCCTATGGCCCGCATTTTAATTAACACCCTGTATATATATATATATATATATATATATATATATATATATATATATATATATATATATATATACAGGGTGTAAATGAAACAAGTGCATTAAATTTAAACAGTGATGTAACTCGTCGAAAGCAACAATTTTTCTTAATAATTTTTTTTCTAAATTTCCTAGTTTTTGAGTTAAAATTCTTAAAAGATTTGTTTAAAATTTCGTTACCCGCCACTGGCAAGATCTCTGTTGTCCTCAGCTGTTTGAATCAAAGATCGATGTACACAGTACAAAAATTGTCGGGTGGTGGTTGCATACATGTAGACACATTAATTAATAAACAATCGACGGAAAACATATTTATTATTAATAAATTCGTAATAGTACAATTTTTAAAATAAAGAAATTTAAAATTTGATTAACAAAATTATAAAATTGTTTATTAAGAGCGCAGGGTACCCATATGTGAAATACGCAAAAACAGGTCTAAGGAAAAAACGCCCTGTGTACTTATCTTACATTTTACTTAAATCTTTTTTATTTTACCGTATTTAGAAACAATAAATCTATGTTTTTTAAAGAATATTTTTTTAAAAAAAATGTCCTAAAATTAGTAATTTGTCTTTAAATAAATGTATTTTCATACTCAATTTTTCGGTGTATTACACCTAATTTTTAAAAAATAAACAATAGGAAACTTAGTTCCAACTTTCATAAAACTTTTTCTAAAATTTTGAACAAAGATTAGTACAAATACAGCCTTCTAGACATTTTCTACAAAATGATAATTTTGGTGTTTTCATTAAATTTACACGCTGTACAGCAGCGACGCCACATAAATTGTGTGTATTTGGGTAAGCTCGTTCCATAGGCGTGCGTGTTGGGCATATTTTAGCTATAGACAAGATTGTCACTTCTTAGTCACTTGTTGCTGTCTATTATAAACTATTTACGTTGGTTGTTTTCTACGGTTTTCATTTTGTATCTTTTTGTTTATTATTTCGTTTGCACTTTGCAGTGCTTTTGCAATAAATTGTTGCTATAAAATCAGTCTTTTTCAAGACTAAAACCTTTTATTTTATATTTTTCTTTGTATTGTATTTTTATTGTGCATCCATACAAATAGATAATACTAATAGTGACGAAAAACATTATCGGCGAGGGGACAATAAACGTCTGCGATTAAATGTTAGGCGAAAGAAATGTCAAAAACTTCAAATTTGGCGAAAAATGTATTTTAAATTTTTAGTTAATTTAAGGTTCTGTTATGAATGAAAAATGAAATATAACATTATTGGGAAATCTGGTGTCACTTATGTTTACATTTAGATACATGTATGAGAATTTGTTTGAGACACAAGTGTGATGAAACAAATTTTATATAAGCGCGTAAAAGTCATAATGCATGTTGAAAAATTAGAAAAAAGTGGTTGCGTTTACACTAGTAAACAATTTCATATACAAGTTAAGAGAGTACACTTAGTTTATACGAATATTTACACTTTAATTTGAGTTAATTTTTGAAGTTAGATATTCAAATTGTGTGTGATATTCAATAATTGTGTTCTGTCACTATGGCGATACCGAGAAACTGAGGCCATGCTGACGTCACCAAACCCTTCTCCAAAATAATCAATGCAATATTATTAAGAAAGAATGTTTAATTTTTATTATTATAATGCAAAGCTAAGAGTATAATGGTTAATTTTTATATTTTTTGAGTCATATATTGAAATTCCATGCATTATGGTCACATATCTCATTAAAAATTTATTGAAACATAATTTGCATTACCTACAACCAACATTAATTTTGAACCAGTTGATGAAAAAAAACGTGGTAATGAGCTCATACAGGTCAAAGTTTATGCTATTTCTTGATCACTCAAAATGTATGAGGTAATTGTACAGTTTAAGCAAAATGTATGAGCCCTTGTATGAGGTGATGTTTCACGATTTGTTTATTTGACTAGTATCTCACATAAATTCTCATACATGTATCTGAATATAAACATACCTTTCAAGACATGCTTTCTAAGTAATATTATTTGCCTTGTTTAACATCACATGAATGATTTTGCCAAGAGCTGTCTTGTACAAATTTCAAATTTGCTAGTTTTGTATCGAGTATTTGCTGCAATGAAAAATATTTAAAAATACTGAATCGATATAATCATATAATCAATATAGGTAACCAATTACCTGCAACATATGCCTGAATTAGAGTAAAAACATATACTTATGTAATAGGTAATAAATATAATCTATTTTTTGTGTGGTTAGTACTTTTGTTACGACACGAGCAGTCATGTGATTTTGTTGACCCTGGCAATTAATATTTTTTTGCTGTAATAAAATACTTCTTCTCACTAGAAAGATCAGTGACAAATATACTCAATTTCTTGTGTCATTTTTATTAAATTAATTATTAATTTATTAAGTTAATACATACAGTAACAAAAACAATTATAATTTAATTTAATAACAAGAATGTATTATAAGTAAAAAAAATTTTTTTTGGATAATAGACAAAGAAAATTTTCTTGTAAATAAACATTACTGGTACTATCAAATTCAGGGTCAGCTACATATAACCAAACACAACTACTGCTTGCTTGTGGTTTGGACACCATTAGGAATCAAGTTCGAAAACATTTTTCGGAATGATATTTTTTGGAAGCAAGAAATGGAAGCAAAATTAAATAGGTTTTATGAACACCGTATATAACAGAGGCCCAACAGAATAGAAAAAGAAACATTAAAATCTAATTTCACACATTAAACGGCTTTCACAAATAAAAATTATGTTTACGTTTTCACTTCAAGTTTACAATTTAATGTTGTGTTCAGGTCAAATTTTATTTATCCTCAAGTCAAATATTTTTATCTTATATCTATGTGATTTCACTCTAATTTTATACATAAAAATTCAACAATACATTGTATTGTAATCTTAATTAGTATAACTTACATAGAATTGCAATGTAGGTATATTTAATGTTTTATATTTGTTTGTTAATAAACGAAAATAGAAATTAATTTATTTTATAATTTTAATTTATAGTTTTCATCATATGGTAAGGCTTTTCATTTCGTATAAGTCGGATGACCCCAAAGCAAAACGTAACACGCTGCCAATGAAAAATAGCATGTAGAGACGTAAGAGGGGAATATTCAGCCCCGCCTTCTAGACGTTCAGATTCTACCTCACCCTTTACACCCCAAATGCAGCAGAAACTGTTCGTCTACATCACCTACAGCCTTAACAAAGGTTTCGGAACTGTGTGAATAGAGTAAGCGCGTGGGAAGAGCATACTAGTTATGGAGGTTATGAAATGAATTTTCGTGTGTCAACACGGCAATACACGGCAAATCATAATAGTTTAAATACGTTATTCAAAAAATGTAAGTACATACTTTTGCCCATTTAAACGAGGTGGGATTATATGAGGACCAATGACTCGTCAATTTATTCCCGCCCAACAATTAATGATATTGTTTGTTGAAAATTGTTTCCTTCTTACAGTATGAGGATTTTTGTGACCAGATAAGCGTATTGTGCATTATTAAAGACGCTTTCTCTAATATATCCAGCCCTATCAGTGAACAATACAACTCATTCGCAAAATTGAAATGCTGGAAACAATGAAATTTTTGCAAATGGTATGGAAGTAACTGTTACTCTTTTGAAATTTTCCAAATTGTCATATGTGACACATCAAACTTAATGTCGAAGATATTGTATGTGGTACAACATAAATTTACGACTATTACGAAGAGGATGATTTTCGTGTAACTTCGGTGACCTTGAGAACTTCACCATAGGTAATTACAATGTCTGTGTATCCGCTAATCTTAAACATAAGCATTGTGCCAGAATTTTACCTTATAAAAAAGTTCATTACTAATGTTAAAATTTAATTGCAACAACTGCCAGGACTGTCAATTACTAAAACAAAAATTTTCATAGGTATTGCTACTGCATTCAATTATTACAAAAATATTTGGAACGACTCGTCAATTTACGGGGTGGTAAAAATGCTAAAAAAAATACGATTTCGAGAAAAAGTTATTATGAAATATTGTTGCTCTCGACGAGTTATATTACTGGTTAAATTTAATGCACTTATTTCATTTACACCCTGTATATATATATATATATATATATATATATATATATATATATATATATATATATATATATATATGTATATATATATAGTGTTCCATTTACGGTACGAATGCATTGGGATCTCGAGAACCGTAAGAGCTACGAGGTTGGTTAAATTAGACAAAAGTTGCCCCTTAGGAGACCATTTTAATGGTATTTTGTTATTTGCGAAAAAAATGCATAGGTCACTAGATATAGGCGAAAATGTAAATTTTGCAGTTTTTATTTTTGCAAATAACTTCGAAGTGTGAAATTATACTGGATTTTGGTTTGCACATCTTTAGGGCACTTTTTTATGTTCTTTCGACTGGCGATGCTCAAATTTTTTATCAATGTTGGTTTTCGAGTATTGATGTCAAAGTTTTAATTTTTATATGGACGCCATATTGGAAAGTTACGCCATTGAAAACATAATTTTTTTAGCTTTACAAATAGTAATAATTTATTTTTATAATTAACAGAGAAATTAACAAAAAATGTTATTAATACTAAAATTTAATTGAAAAAAGTAAATCGAAGGCTGCTGTTTAAGAAAATAACTATTTACTAAACAAATAATGTTAAAAATACAAAAATTATTTACAAAAACTTTACAATAAATTTTCTATTAACCCACCATTTCGTTCTACGCACTTCTGCGCCCTTCGTTCTGTTCCTTCTAAAACTTTTCTCAGCATTCTTGGCCTACTTTGATTTATAATTCTTACTGTGACATTTTTTAATTCATTTTCATTCCGATATTCCCGAATGAAAAGTTTATTTTTTAAGTATCCCCATAAAAAAATCTTAAGGTGTTAAATCTGGAGATCTAGCAGGCCACTTGATTTTGCTGTTGGTCCCTATCCATTGTCCTCCAAATCTAATATTTAAATATTGTACTGTAAATTTTAGTATTAATAACATTTTTTGTTAATTTCTCTGTTAATTATAAAAATAAATTATTACTATTTTATATCATTGTAAAGTTAAGAAAATTATCTTTTCAATGGCGTAACTTTCCAATATGGTGTCCATATAAAAATTAAAACTGACATCAATCCTCGAAAACCAACATTGATAAAAAAAATTGAGCATCACCAGTCGAAAGAACATAAAAAAGTGCCCTAAAGATGTGCAAACCAAAATCCAGTATAATTTCACACTTCGAAGTTATTTTCAAAAATAAAAAACTGCAAAATTTACATTTTCGCCTATATCTAGTGACCTATGAATTTTTTCGCAAATAACAGAATACCATTAAAATGGTCTCCTAATGGGGCAACTTTTGTCTAATTTAACCAACCTCGTAGCTCTTATGGTTCTCGAGATCCCAATGCATTCGTACCTTAAATGGGACACTCTGTATATATATTGCAATTTTCTTGCATGGTAATGTCGTAAAAATCAAATGTTTGAAAATGCAGCTCTGGGAGTCTTAGTTGACTTTATATAAGTAATATACAAATATTGTTATAGTGTTGAAGATAAAATATTTGAATTATTTACAATTTTTAAATTATTGTCTTATAATATTCCGGTTGATTAAACTTAAATCCGCTCCATATTATGCAATAAAGTTTAATTTATTATAAACAATACATGCACATAATATTATCTCCGCCTGTATGCATTACACAAAAATACAAGTACTTAGCCATCGTTTTCCTTGCTTTTCTTTATTTTTATAAATTTTTGTTGTTAGTAGATTTATTATTTCGGAAACACATATGTAGTAATAAATACTAATTGGTCTAATTTATCTAATAATAACAAGTTTAAAATATTGCACAGTTTAAACCAAGTATCATTGCACAATTCAAACAATTTTAATACATAGGTTGTATTATAATTTCTTACGCTAGAAATTATGTAAAGCAAAACTAGCTTGAGGCTATATTCACAGTTACAAATTTTATTTGTAGAAATAATAAAATATAAGATATGATGAGTAATAAGATATAATTTTTATGAAGCGCTAATACGTAAGATTAAGGAAAATGATGTTTTTTTTCTCTGATATACTAATAGTTTTTGTAGCTAATGATACTTGTGCCGCGTGCCTGAGTGTCAGGCCACCGACGCCAAATATTTCCAATTTTAAATGGCATAAATTGACCTCTGTGGTACACTCTCCACGTCAGAAATGAGTGCCGTGAGGTGACGCCTGGTAAGCGCCCGCGCGGTTCAAATATTTGATCATTACCGATATGTGTATACAAAGCAGATTGCACACCCAGCATGAATATTAAGCTGATGATATATTTATTTATACTTGTATTTGTATGAAAATATCTGAATAATGTAGACAAAAATTATTTAAATAATAATAACATATAGAAGCCGTTAAAATAATTTGATACTATTTTAAAAATAATATGAATATAATATATTCCTTATAGTAAAAGAAGTAATTATTGCCCAAGCGAATACGAGTAGAAATCTCAACTCTATCAGCGATGTCAAATTTTATTTAATTGATTTATTTTTATTTCTATACAGTGTTTTGTAAATAAATATAGAACTAACTGCCACAGATAGTGTTTTTCAGTGTATTGGTCTTGACTTCTTCACATCTGTCATAATATTTATGCATAAAGGTTGTATACAAATATATTATATAGTTAGCACTAATTTGTAACTGTCGACATTCTTTGACGTTACCATCAATCAATACTTTTCACATATTATGTATATTACCACCATATACGAGTATGTAGCATGTAGCATTATACAGAGTGATCAAAACCATCTGATAGTCACGTGACCTTAGTAGTTCAAAATATTTTACTCCGCGGAAACAAGTATTAGCAGCTGCGTGCAATCATAGGTGTGTATTGTTCCGTCAATCTGTCAAATATTGGTTCAAATATCTGTTACGTTTTTTGTTTAATTTTATTTCTTGCGTTTCATAAATAAATTATCGACAATAGTCTTTTTAAAGACTTATTAGTGTATTTTGTTATTTGCTTGGTATGTAAATTATAAAAATAATTTTAGTAGCTTAATTAATATCTTTTTACCTTCCGTCACCTTTAGGTAAGGAAGGTATTGAGCCAAGCTCATAACCTTTTACTAAATATTAGTAGCACTACTAATAATTGCAACTAGTCACTATTAAATTATTTGCGCTCATAAAGTAAAACTAGTGCAAGTATAACTTAGTAGTACCTAATAAAAGGGAAATTTAGTAGTGATAATTAGTAGCACCAAAAGATATATTAAGTACTATTACCTGTTAATCAAAAGATTGTTGTAATAATATTCTTTTTTTAAATGGTTGAATTAAGAGAAAATCACTTGCCACTGCCAAACAAAATATATAGAAAGAGGAAAAATCATGAGAAAAACTTACAGAAAATTAATTTAGGAAAATATACAAATATTTATTACAGTTTTTCTGATTTTATTATATTGCAAAAAATACTTGTAATATTCTTATGCTAATTACAATAAAGGATATTTACAGTCCAAGAACATTGATTACAACAAAGAATCTAAATCCAACAAAGAAAATTTCATTAATATTTCAATACTAGCATTTAGCGTAGAATAAAAAATAAGGCATATGCAATAAGAATTACTCTACTTAACATCTTTTTTATTACTATTCAGCTAGAAAACACATAATTTAAAATAAATACACCTTAAACGTGTCTTAATATCAAAAATGAAATCCACATACTTTAAAAAAAGTTTTATTATTACCATTCAGCTAAAAAATACATCATTTAAAATAAACACATCTTAAACATGTCATAATATCAAAAATGAAATCCACATACATTTAGATAAGTTTATCAGATATTTCACGTTTTCCGTGGCTAATATCCACATTCAAAGTTGGTTAACCAATCTTGCCATGTTAAAAATCGTTAATATTTTTTCTTCTTGTGTCCAATTTTTCCCACGCTCCGTTTATATGCCATTTTCTTTAATATGTAATCTTATTTTTCTTCACTTCACTTCACAATTTCACTGCTCTCACCTCACAGCTCTCAAATCTGTTTTCCTTTATAGGTTACGTGCACTTAGTAGTACTCTAACCTGTATTAACAGATCTTTTTTTTCATGCTTACATATTTATTTTTGTATATTACTATCTCTTTCATTCAACGTTTTCATTAATAGTACAGGGTTGCCATATATAATTTACTACTAGTTAAAATAAGCTAGTAGTGGAATTATTAGCACCAGTATCATTAGTTTTATACTAATCTATTTTAGTAAGTAACTCCTAGTTGTAAAATTTAGTAAAAGGTTATGAGCTTGGCCCATGTCTTTGGTCAAAAAATTCGATGATGAGTTTTTAACCAATAAGCACGTTTTAGGAACCCTAGAATACGAATTTACTATTTTTACGATGATGTCTGTGTGACTGTGTGTGTGTGTGTGTGTGTGTGTGTGTGTGTGTGTGTGTGTGTGTGTGTGTGTGTGTGTGTGTGTGTGTGTGTGTGTGTGTGTGTGTGTGTGTGTGTGTGTGTGTGTGTGTGTGTGTGTGTGGATGTGTGTGTGTGTGTGTGTGTGTGGATGTGTGTGTGTGTGTGTGTGTGTGTGTGTGTGTGTGTGTGTGTGTAACAAAATTTTCGTCTGCGATAACTCTAATACTACAGTTACAAAAATTATAATTTTTTCGTGTACTTCTTCGTTACATCCATATGAAGAGCTGATTAGATTTTGGTTACAATTGATCAACCGGAAGTACCATCATTTGAAGATTTTAACAGTTTTTCTTGAAAAAACTATGTTAAATATGATTTTTCACATTTGATGTTATTATAAATATTAAAGAATATTTTATTCTCTATACGATTTAACTGCATTTTATAGTTAATATTAAATGGATATAGAGTTAAAAAATTATAAAGAATAGTATATTATGTTATTAGGAGTAGAAATCGGTCTTTTTGTGTTGAACCCAGCTATTGCGGCCGAGGCGCTAGCCGAGGCCTGGCAAGCTGGGTAAAACACAAAAAGGGCGTTCTACTCCGAATGACATATACTATTTTTTCTTCAAGTGTTTCAAATAATTTTTTGACATTTTTTTGGAATTTTTTTGTTTGTAAAATTTGCAATTTTAGTCAAAGCTGGCCGTGTACACTACAAAACACAAACGATTCAACTGTCAAATAACAATTTTCAATATGATCTGTGTTGCTGTGGCTACTGCCGCCGCCAGCGGTGAACTAAGAAACTAACATTTTTTTACTAGTACAACAATAACAACATTTTTGTACTAGTAAGACAATGAATATCTTCTACAGCGTGTGTACAGTAGCATAATATGCATATTATAATACGCTTGAAGAAAAATTAAATTTCATAAAGTAGCCATAGCTATGGAAACAGCTACTATATTAAGAAAATTCTGATTGAAAGATGTCAGTGTCACGTGAAAATGACATAGTGTGTTTGTCTTATAATTTTTATTGGAAATACAGGATCTTTTGCTTTCTGTATGGAATTTGTATAAAATACATACAACTGCTTTAAGGTAATGTACAAGAAATAATAATAATAATAAATCTTTTATTTCTGCAGATACATTACACTGTATATAGAAAACGTCACAAAATAATAATTTTCTGTATGAAATTTGCATAAAATACATGCAACTGCCGGAAGGTAATGTATAAGAAATAGAATATTTAATTTAGCAAGGAACTTTCCGTATGAAATTTGTACAAAATACATAGAACTGACGGAAGGTAATGTGCTGACCACATCAGATTTTTTTAGATTAAGTTACCACCCGAAATGTATTTAACAGGCGAACACAAGTTTATTTTCGAAGTGTATTTTCGATCAGGAATACGCAACGAAAATAATGAATATATATTCGTATGAAAGTTGTTGGGAGCAATTTCAAAAACATTAAAATTACTAAAATAAAAATTCTTTGTGATAAAAACTCGCAAGCCCATGAACATAGATACCAAACATTTCTGCCTAGAATTCTAGTTTTCATGTCATTAAGGAAAGTCACGTGACTATCAGTAGTTTTGATCACTCTGTATTAAAACAGTAGTTGTGAATCATGTTTAAACGATGTTACGAGTACATGTACGTAGATTTGCATTATAATAGTTATTTGTATATCAAGGCCGCGAAATCACTCTTTAGCGTACCGAGAGAAAAATTGTCGCCGAGGCAGCCTGCGGCCGAGGCAAGACAATCTCGAGGGTGCTAAAGGATTTTGCGGACAAGGTGTACACAATATTTTTTGTGCAACCGTAAAAAATATGTAATTATAAATTTTATTATTTTAAACAGTTTCATTATAAATAGAAAGTTAGCTTTCAAGGTGGCTATAGGACTAACATTTGATAAACAAAACCATGCAATTCTCAAGTGTCAAAGTGATTGTTTACCTACTTTCGCAGCCGCTACCATGACAACGGCCGCGAAATTAATTTCGCGGCCGTTACCATAACAACGGTTGCGAAATACAATTTCGCGGTATGTATTGCGGCTGCAAAATGCTTATTTCGCGCCCGGTTGCACAAAAAAAATAGTTATTAATTTAAAAATTTGTTTACTTAAATTTTGACTAATAATAAAATTAAAATCCTAATCCCCAAGAAGGGAGACCAAGAGGAGAAATAAATCCCCCACTCAAATTATTTCCATCGTTATTCAATTGCCCATTTTTTCCATTATCGTTGAAATATTCATATCTTTCCAGTTCTTTATTCCATCTTCCTTCTGGACCGTTCTTAATATCCCTGTTATTTACTTGACGTTTAGAAATTCTGTGAACTCTCTCAGTCCAGTGATCATCCCATCGCTTTTCATTCTGCTCTAAATCCAACCTTTTTTCTACTTCCTTCAATCTGTCATCCTCTTGAATCCGGTCTCCTTGTTCCTCTTCCTGTTCATCGTCAGCATGAATCCATTGAAATTCTTCTTCGCCATGGTCCCAAGCGTTGTCTAGACTTTCCCAGCCGCTAATTAAATATAAGTTGTTGGTCTGAACAGGAACAACAGGGACAGATACAAGAGCTCCATGAGCGATGCCAGCGCCGGGAATGTGAGGGATTACATACCCCGTGGTTATGGCTACTGCTACGCAGCAGAAGATTGAAATCTAGAAAAATTGTAAAATTTAACACATTCTCTGTCCATGAATCATGAATCACATGTGATTCATTGCATATAGATACTTGCACCTCCATGTATCATATGTGATCCAAATACATACTTCTCTACAATGTAGAGTAATAACTGTACGTCTTATATCTGTATATTATGAATTAATGAGTCGGTTTCACATTTTTTAAAAGTATTTTAAATGAAAGTTTATACAGTATATTTCATAGTAATATATAAAAAAATGATTATCATTATTTTTGTAAATAATTAAATAAAAATATTGGCACGAGATATAGTCACGAAAAACAACCCCCCACTCCTATGACATCAGAGCACATACAGTACGTCATTCATAGCTAATAGAAAACAAGTTTTTGTTATTTATATAAATAAAAGTAGGCGATAGTTTATCATATGTTAAACTGCATGTGCTTTGATGTCACATTCTGTTTCAGATCACGTGACTTCTTCAAAATATTACACAAATTTTAATAATTAATTGTAAAATATCTATTGAATATTTCGTGATATTTTCAAATTTGAAGCTCTTTAAAGAACAATATCTTTTAAAATTTAGTGCTTAGAGTCATAAAAAATTCTGGCAACAGCTCTACTGGACGTTTGAGAGAAATATAATAAATGATTTTGTATACGGTTTTGAATCAAATATGATTCATGGATTAAGAAAATAGAATCATATTAGTTATTTAATTGCAATTACTATTACCTTCCACAACTTATACAAATAAATATATTCCTTTAAATGGAAGAAAAACAAATTGTATATATTTACTATTATTTATATTATTTATTTTGTAGTGAGATGAATTTTTTTAAATATTTTAGTAAAAAAATGTTCATTCAAGTTCATTTTTTTGTTTTTTGCATGACGTGTATTGCCTTGGCTGGCTGTTAATAAATGAATAAACAATTTTCTTGCTCTTGTCCTCCGATATAATTACTATGTAGTGTCGCGTTATGTCAACCCGTCGGTACATTTGAAAGCTAAGTAATCAAAAAACATCCGACGTAACACCTCATCACCGCTCATTTTGGTAATCATTCCATTATTTGTACCCGTCGGATACGGACGTTCAACAAGTGGTTGTGTGCTGTGTTTTTAAATAAAGTGAAGTGATAATGATATTGTGAAAAAGAAGGCACTATTCACTTTTAGGTTACCGCTACGCTGCGTTGGAGGCGGAATTAAATAGACTGAAAAGAAAACTGATTTTGAAGTTCTAGTAAGTACTAAATACTTTGTTATAGCAAGGATTAGGTAGTCATGTGACACTCTCTTAGATCCGTTGAACGCGTGTTCATTCTTTTTCTGTCATGTAACATTTGGATCTGGAAGTCAGGGGACTTACCCCCTTAGATTCGATGGACATATATTCATTATGGCGTATAATTACACTAATCTGAACCAGATAGTCAAGTGACTTACCGCTGCGTTTCTGTAAACATGTGTTTATCTAATTTTTAGTAATTAAGGTATGTACTTTATAATACCCTTCCATAGTCTAGATTTTTGGTTGACGTTATTTTTATTCTTTCGGGTTTGTGCTAACCCACGAAGTGGGAAATGCGTGATTTTATGTATATATGTATAGTCTAGATTTAGTGTAGGCTTATTCCTATTAGAAACAATGTTACATACGTTCAGTCTTACATTTGTTGTGTAAACATCAAACCTTATTTGATTCAGCTAATTAGTCACGTGACTTATGAACCTTATTTTTTTACTCATATAGTTTCAGCACAAGGAAGTGATACACATTCATCCGATGTACTGTAACGAGAACTTACCCAGGTACATGGTTCCGGAGACAAGTCTTTTTCCTCTTTAGCTAAACTCTTAAGCGAAGATGTACTTCTTTCTTGGGGAAAAATCCTACCGACTAATAAAGGCCAAAGCAAAGATGAATTTGTTGTAAGAATTAACAATGATTTACAGAAAGAAACGGCTGACAAGTACCCGTTAGTCGCCATTTATTAAGCCCACCTAAACTAAATGGTGGCATTCAAGCGTGCATACCGGAAACAGTGGTAAAACAAGACAATTTGCTGATATCCTTTCAAGAATAAATTCCTCAGAGCCTTTTAGCTTTGGTTATCTTAATAAGCAACATGCTAACAAGCGAGCTAACTCTAACTGGTGTAGCAGATTTTTTGCCAAAATTGGCAGACGCTTCTCAGTTTATGGATAATGCCGCATATGTACAGAACACAATTTCGCTCCAAAATACATTTTCTCACCTCATTAAAATACAGAGTGCAGTAAAGTGGTGAAAGACCACCGGTATGGACGATTATTTATTCAACAAAAATCTTTATGAAAATATAAGAACGAACACTCTGTCATTCAAGACCGTGTAAACTAACAGCGGCGTCGAAACTCCACCAGGCTGAAAGAGATGAGGGAGGTGTTAAACACAGGGCAATAAAAGGATAAGAGATACATGAGAAACTATGCTGGTTCCCTACCTAATTATTGGTGTAATTGGCAGGGTTTTACGCAAGACAAAGTTGTCTTAATCTGGGAAAACGGAACTGCTATACCTTAAAAAAATATTCCTTTCAAAATTCTATACCAAGAACAGTTATTGGAAACAGTCAACTTAAAACATAAACAGGATGTTTCTGACTTACTTTTTATAGGTACTATATCCAAGTGCTAGGTATGAGTTCATAAATGTCACTGTCAAAAATATTTGCATGCCAATTTCAAAAAAATATTTGTATATCATTACGAAAATAAAAAAATCTGATGTAGCCAGCACATAACCTCTCGCCACATAGACGAAGGTATCTTTATGGGATATTCTGATACATTAAAAGCATTCAGAATTTGTATACCAAACATATAAAAATAATAATAATCGCGACCTAAAATTTTTAAATAATGTCGATACAATTTTTCAGAAATAAATGGAGAAGACAACTTACTAACAAAAACTGAAGAAAAAATTAAGAACTTACATGAAAATGTAAACATAAATCACGAAGAATTAATAAATACACGACCACAGCGAAATAGAAAACCTCCGACATGGACTTAAGATTTTGATATGTCAAATATATGTTGTGACAAAGCTGAGCTTTGCACAAAATATTTAATGTAATTCTACATCATAATTTTATGTAAATCATTAATTTCATCGGTTATCGAGTCAGACTGCTGTCATTCATTTTTATATAAGTAACATTATGTCTTTCAACTGCAATAATAGAATGTTATTAGTTGAAGAAACAATTAAAAGTGTTAATTGTTGAGGTATTACTACAGATATTTGTGTGTAGCAAGGTATTGTTACGGTTTTGCAGGGAGTAGTGTAACGTAATATGAAACTATCCTTCCAACCCTTATTTTTCTTAATAACGGTAAATAGCAATTTCAGATGAATATAGGTTTAGTATTAGTAAACCAGTTAGTACGAAAACTTTTATTCGGAGTTAGGAGGACAAGGGCTTGCGAATCACCTGGTCTTTTAGGGAGCAACCCTTGTTCCAAATTTTACATTATGTTACCATTGTCATATGCGTTGTAGACCACTTGGTGTAAGTTTAACTTGGTTTCTTAAGATTTGGCTATAAAAGCCGGGGCCGATTTGCGAGTAGACAGTAGTGTTCCTCTGCGAGAAGCAGAGAGCTCTGATAAGATAGCTACCCTCAACGAGAAGCCGAGAGAAATTGACAGACAGTGGAAGTTGCTGGCAATTGCAGGTAAAGCTTTTATGGTGTTTTTGTGGAATATCAAAAACGGGATTTTGAGGTTGAACACGGATATCTTGGAAGAGTAGACCGATAATAACCACGCGACCCAATATTTGGATGTGAAACGTCACGTTTACTATGTCACCCTCTGAGAGAACCACGGCTCGTATGGGGAAAGAGATCATCGCGTAACCCTCAGAGGAGAATCCTAAAACAGGGACCGCGCCGCCGCAACGTTTGGCACGAGATTTCATCGCGACTCAATGTTGAGCGTTCACATAACTTTCGTTGAGTTAGGGCTAATCCTCGGAGAGAACTTCGACTCGTTAGAGTGGAGGATAGACTAAAGCAACGAACGTCGGCTCCGGCGAGCGTCGAGGTCGGGGGGAGGCACCCAGTAGAGTCAGTAACGTTTTTTGCCTACTGGAGATCGTACAAGTGACGTCATCGTCCTGTTTTTGGTCTAAAATTCGCGAACCGTTCGTAGTATTAAAGTACGGATGTCGGTATTCGACTTGGACACGTATAACGAGTCAAAGACACTGATCCGGGTCGCGACGCCAGGCGTCGGTATTGAGTTTTTTCGGAAATTAAATCCACTCTTCAGATGTCGACTCGAGAGCACACCACGAATCACCCACGCTGATCCGCGCCACGACGAAGGAACCATTTTATCGAGGGAATACAGTAATTAGTCAAACCATTAAACTTGCACCGGTTGTAATTCAGGATTTATATAACTATTCTTTACGATCCAAAGATACTGTAAGAGAAATTGGCTGAGAAAATAAAAGACCACATCTTCATCCAGCCTCGTGTTTTATTGATAACCCTGGACATAACCCGACTGTGATTATCCGAGGTAGGCGCCCGCGGCAAACTTGCGTCAAATACCTTGTGTCTAACCTAAAGTATACCACAATGTTATGAAAACAATAAAAATGATCAAAAAGAAGATTTATAACAATATGAAGACAATAAAAATAATGAAAAAGAAGATTTAGAACAATAGCACGAAGCAATTAAAGAAGAAACTAAAGCTCACATAATAAATGAAACGTGAATAAAAACAAAGAAAAAGAAAAATAAAGAACTCATTGACAATAAATTAATACTGAAAAATAAATTGAATGCTGATGGTTCCATAGAAAGAAAAAAGGCAAGACTAGTAGCTGGTGGTTTTAGCCAACAATATAACATTGATTATCATGAAACCTTTGCGACAGTAGTAAATTTAAATTGTGTATGAATTTTTTTAGGAATGGCAGCAGAAGAAAATATAAAAATGATTCAATTAGATGTCACTACAGCATATTTAAATGGAAATTTGGAAGAAGAGATATACATGACAATATCAAATTATATTGAAAAATATTTAGGCGAAAAATGATTGAAGAACGCACAAATGAAGATAAAAATTGTATAAAAAAGCAAGAAAAATGTTAGAGGATATAAGAAACGAAAAAGATAGAAAATTATGTTTGTTACAAAAAGCTCTATACGGATTGAAACAATCAGGAAGACCGTGGTTTAAAAAACTGGATAGCACATTAAACCTTAAATTAAAAATTAGATGTTTAAAATTTCATGTAAATTTAAGTTTTAAGTAACTGGCAAAGCTCTCATCGGCAAAAATCGTGTAATAAATGACACGAAGGAGAATTTCATGCTGAATTTAAATTTTCAAACCGTGTTATTGTATATTTAACCGGGTCAGAGTTGTGGATGAATTTAAAGAAGGGCGTTGAAAAAAATTCAAAAATCATCAACAATTTACTTCTTTCGATGTCACGACGAATCTAAATTGTTATAAATAGTAAAACTTATTATAATAAGTATTAAATACCTAATATTGTTTATTTTTTGAGTAATTTAAATTTCTATTAATATATTGATATATTGTTAGAGCTACGTGAAGATAAATTTAATAAATAAAACAGGATTCTTTTCTTCACAAATAAATGTTTATTGCAACACTAAATGTACATTTCGACTGCCAAGTAGTCATCATCAGTAGTACACTAACAAATTAAAAACTCGTACACGTATTTATACTAATGTATACAATAATGCCTGGAAAACAGGTTGAAGAAACAGTACAAGGGATTTCCTAATTACAGTTACTCTTATTTGACAAATTTCAATAATGGGTTGTCTAACGGTGAAAGATCAAATTTACCTTTGAGTTAGAAGACAATAATATCCTGCCGTTCCTAGACTTAAAAGTGATAAGAAACACAACCTACTTAGAATTTGACATTTACAGGAAAAGTACCCACACAGATAATTATATACACAATTCAGCGTATACTTCAGTTCAAAACAAAATGGCCTCTTTTAATTTTCTTATTCATAGATTACATACAGTTCCTCTTAACAAAATCAGATTCAACAAAGAACTAAATCATATTATACACATTGCTACTCAAAATGGTTATAACGCAAAAGTAATTTTGAAATTAATGGATAAATATAAATTTAAAATGCTGAAACGATCATGCACGAATTTGTTAAGCTTGGAAGAAAAAGACAAATTTGCAAAATTATGTTACAATAAATATTCCCAATTCCAATTCAGAAATTTATTTAAGAAACATGGATTGAATGTAGTTTTTTCTAATAAATTAAATCTTAAAAATCTAATTTCCAATAATCAAGATAAAATTGAAAACACAAAAAAGTCTGGAATCTACTCAATTAAATGTTCACAGTGCCCCCAGTTATATATAGGCCAAACAAAAAGAAATATTACTAAAAGATTTAACGAACATATGTATCATGTTAAATGTAAAAACATATTTAAATCAGCGTTAGCATCACATAGTCATGATACAGGACATAAATTCACAATAAATAACTTAGAATTACTTAAATATTGTAATGTCAAACGAGATTTAAATATGTTAGAATCTATTCACATGAAAAAGCACGAAGAAAAGTTATTAAATTTCGATCTTTCACCGTTAGACAACCCATTATTGAAATTTGTCAAATAAGAGTAACTGTAATTAGGAAATCCCTTGTACTGTTTCTTCAACCTGTTTTCCAGGCATTATTGTATACATTAGTATAAATACGTGTACGAGTTTTTAATTTGTTAGTGTACTACTGATGATGACTGCTTGGCAGTCGAAATGTACATTTAGTGTTGCAATAAACATTTATTTGTGAAGAAAAGAATCCTGTTTTATTTATTAAATTTCTATGATAAATTGTTATTCTGGTAAACTATTTATGTAATATATGCATTTTTTATTTAATATTGGCATTAACTTTTCATGAAACGTGGACATATGAAAAGATTTTGTTGATATGCCTAACAAAAACAAAATATGCAATTGCACAAAATCCACTCTTTAATGTTCAGACGTATATTTTACTGTTCGTAGCCTATTCAGAGTTCGTTTTTTTAACACACTGTAGTATATCAATAGATCGATACCGTAATAATAATAATAATAATAATAATAAAAATAATAATAATAATATATTTATCGAACTACTTATATCAAATATGGTAATCTATGTCGAACACTTCACAATCACAATAACTGTATGTGTAACTAACTACGAAACTTACAAATGAATTCATGCTGCTTTTGATAAGTGATCTACTGAACTAATAAAGTTTATATTGTGTTTGGAGTTTATATACATTTTTTCTCGCCCTTATTGACCTTGCCCCTGATACTTTTACCATGTGACGTGGCCTTAACACTCAGGTATTATTTCCTATACACTCATAAAAAACCGCATATTTGACATTCATTTTTGCGTACCTAACTTGAGTTACAATTATTTATTAATACTGTAACTATTAGTAACAGGTGTAAAGTAAAATTTCATGATTTTTATTATTATGTAATACTGTAAACTGTAATACTGTAAACGAAAAAAAACTAACAACTTTATTTATCAATTTTACAGGGTGTTAATAATAAGTCGTTACACAAAAAAGGTAAATTTATAATTAAATAAAACAAACAACTTCTTAATTCGAATTATTTATTTAGTGGCTCGGGACGTAGTTATTGGAGTTCTTGTGTTTTTCGAAAAATTATCGTAACTCCCTTATCTTCACGACTATTGAAAAAAAAAAATTAAAATAATCTTTTATCTCTCTAAAATATTTGCATTTACATTTTTTTTAAATTTCAAATGACGATCGATCAAAAATTTCAAAACAAGATTTTCTGATAACCATTCCATTGATTTTCGAAAGTAAAACGTTTATGAAATCCTTAATTATTTACTACAACATTAGTCCTACATATATTTTCCAACCTATTCAAAAAAGGGGAATGTCTTCAACGCCCAAATATTTAAAATTAGAATTTTCAAAACCAGAAAGCATGCACAAAATCATTGAAATCCCGAATATTCAAAAACAGAATTACGCATCGTCAGAAAGCGCTTTGCCCGAATCATTCAAAAACCGAATAACGTTCCGTGGCCAAGCGGAGGTCACTTTAGGTTAAGTGTGCTTAGTTTAGATACGTTTTCGTGCAATACTCGATTTTTCGGGATTGAATGATTCTGTGCTCACATATTCTGGTTTTAGATATTCTGGTTTTGAATATTCGGACGTTGAATATGCATCCCAAAAAGTCTTTATTCATTTACTTGAATTACAAGGCAAGCCCAGCTTGTTTTTTTATGTACAAATTATACAAAATACGCACACAAATGATTAACTTTATTGCATGCTGCGCTTGCGTTGTAATTCAAGTAAATGAATAGATTTTTTTGATAGATTGTTACGTCAATTGGAGCAAGCCATTTAGTTTGTATGTTGGTGGGACAATAATCTACCCATTAAAGAGTGTAGCCACTCGGAAAGGAGATCCATTGGTTTGCGCATCTCTGCGACTTTAAAAAAACATGCCAATGAGGTATGTAACCCGCAAAATACGGAGCCTTCACGAACTTTCCGAGTGGCTACACTCCGTAATGGGTAGATTATTGTCCCATCAACATACAAACTAAACTGCTTGATCCAATTGACGTAACAATAGTCTTTCTCGCGCAGAGCGGCAGGGCTCAGCGTACGTACGCGTCTCTTTAGAAACTTCCATAACAAAAAGCCTCTAATAGTCACAGATACTCAGGTGAGCTCTGTATCGATTGTTCTTTGAACGCGCCAATATTTAATTCTCCGGTATAACGTAGCGTTCTTGCGAAATCAGCCAAGAAAGTCAAAAAAATTACCAAAAAAATACAAAGTGCTATGTTCAAAAAGAAAATTGATACATTATATGTAACCCAACTTCTTTTTGGCACTGTATTATCGAAGACCCCATCACTACAATTAATATAATAGTTAAATCAGCTCTGTAGATCCAGTTGTTTGCTCACCACTGCGATTTTAAGAATACCGTGCCAATGAGGTATACAACCCGCAATAAGTCGTGCCTGCAGGGCATAGTCCTAGTAACATATGAGCCAAACGGCGTGCTTGTATTACAAAATGCTGCAGGGTGGAGGCAATTATTCCGCCTTAACATCCGGACTACATCAATATTTCTATATATGCGTGTTTTGCTCTGTAGTTTATTAAGTATAGCCCATTGAGAAAAATTGTAAATGCAAAACTTATAGCAAATTTTATCTTCTACAATATTGATAATAAAAACGTTTACTCTCTGATGTATCGTACCAGAGAAATTGATGTAAAACCGAAAAAAAGGCAGAAAATTTCGAACTTTTTTCCCTATATCTCTGGTAGCACAGGGCTTTCGTTTCTGCAAAATTGGTTTGGTTGGCCTTGGTCCTTACAACATATCCAAAAATTATAAGTACCCGAACTTTTGCAAGGATAACAGGTTGTATTGTACATATTGACTGGACTATAATGTATACATAAAGTTAGTATAATGAAAATAGAACTAAATATAAAAAGGGATAGCAATTTTGGTTTTGTATCCATACAACAGATGGCGATACCAGTATCATTAGTATGTCAATTTTTTTCACTTAAAGCTTGACGCGAATCATCGCGAATTTTCGATATGAGTCAGACAGTATTTTATTTACCGTCAAGTTAGTCTCTATGAAATTTTTTATTAATATTAATAAGATGCTGTTTACCGAATTGTACTGCTATTGGTAAGTTAAAATATATTCTTGTATAAGTGATTGTATTTGTATACTAGTAAAATATATTAAAAAATCATATTCTAGAAATGAGACAGCATAGATTTCCCAATCCCAGTCCTATAAGCAGTTGGAAGTATTAAACATGAAAGAACTTCGAATTTTAGATCCGCAAGTCGTATGCAATAATAAGTGTTTTTGCTTTGCCCATTTTGAGGCAAAACATGAAAGCCCATATAATCGACGTCTCCACATACTTGCAGTTCCGTCGCTGAATTAACTTGGTGAGTATAATTGATTTACGATTCTTTATCTAATTTGTGTATCTTTGATGTTTTTAAGTTATTAGAGTACATATTCTAGTTTAATAATATGGGGAACCGGGTTCGATCCCGACCGACGCCAAATATTTCCAATTTGAAATGGCACAAAATTGACCCCTGTGGTGCACTCTCCACGCCAGTAATGAGTGCCCGTGAGGTGACGTCTGGTAAACGCCCGCACGGTACAAATATGTCATCATTACCGATAGATGCGCTTACAAATCAGATTGGCACACCCAGCAATGGGTAATATTCCGTGATGATATATTTATTTATAATAATATGAAGAATGCGTTTAGATGTTATTATATCTTCCAATTTTCATTATTTTATTTTTACACGTATAGTTCATTCTTTAAATTCAGATACCGCACCTGACGCAAATGAACCTAATACCGAATTAGGTTTTCCGACAAACAAAAAAAATCCAATTCCATCCACATCAATTACCGCACTTGTTGTAAACATACCTAATACAAATATTTAGCTACTGATTTAAATAAAAAGATGCATATATTTTAAATTTAGCAAAATATATATTTTCAGATAATTTGACGCAATCCCTATTTCGGTCAGCACTAAGTATTGGAACACGCAGTCTGATCAAAAAAGAAAAACAAGTCATTTAAACAACGTTTGGAAGCAGCGTCACCTCACGCTCACTGACTCTCAATGATATCGTGGAGAGAGCACCACAGTGGTCACTTTTGTACTATTCGAAAATTTTAAATAAATCCGAAACACAACCGGTCACTTAATGCATATAGACACGCGATCCCATATTTATTTTTATTTAAATTAAATTAAATACATTATAAACTTTGATGGTATGTGTTAATGCATTAGGACCACAAATTGTGCTCAAATAATAATTTAATTTGATTTTCGTACTTTTTGTTCTTTACATCTGATAAAGATAAAAATATTATATACGACGATAAAGTTTGATACCTGACTCGCGAATAATAGTTCTGCTCGTCGACCAAATAAAATTATATTATCTCGTAAAAAAATAAGTGTTAAGTATTGTATCCTTTTTAAATGAATTTATACTTTTTATAATTTAAAAATGTAATATTTTTTATTCATTTCATGTAATCTTGGTAAGATTGATTTGTAGTTGAAGTATTTTTGTTTCATAAAATACTAAGCAATAATATAGTATTTTGTGAAAAAATTGCTTCAACTGCACATCGTACAAACTAAGTAAATATTAAACTGAATATACCAATATTAATTGTAGATAATGATTATACCAACCGAGTTTTACATTTAATTAATGCTTCCATACATCAGATGACGCCGCTGATGTGGTTCCGATGCTTAACACGTACGTTTCGTATCTAAAATAATGTATATGGTCTGTGACGTACAGAAAGCTGGAATCGTAAGCCCTATCTTACTCCTAAGTTAATTCTTATCTGTAATACAGTATAGAGGTTTATTCTCAGTATAATAATGACAGGATTAGTTAAAATACAGACACGTGACAAAAAATGAAACATTTCAATGGTTTAAAGATATGTCAAGAAATAATATTTATAATTTTTTAACTCTATAACTATTGAATATAAATGAAAAATTGTAATGACACCGTATAGAGATGAAATTATTCTCTAATATTTATAATAACATAAAATGATATTTAACAACATTTTTTTGTCAAGAAAAACTATTAAAATCTTCAAATTATGGTACTCCGGTTGATCAATTATAACCAAAATCAAATCAACTCTTTATATGGACGTACAGAAGAGGATATGAAAGAATTAAAATTCTTCGAATTGTAGTACTTATATCATTAAAAAATCTTTCAGAACTCATAATACAACAAGAACAATACAACCTTTTTAGTGTTCTGTATATTTATTAAATTATTTCAGTTATCAAAGGAGTAATTTTTATTACATACACACGCGCACGCGCGCATTCACACACATACACACACAGAAACACACACACACACTTCCGGTTCGTTCTTAAGATGACTTACTTTCAATTCACTTAATTTTTATAGTTTCATCATTTTATTTATTTTTATTTACACTTCACAGTTTATTAACCCCACACCCGACAAAGGTAAGGTTTTATTTATTTGGGTGAAATGAAAAATAAAAAATATTATTAATTAAAATAAGTGTGTATTAAACAATAAATAAATATTAAAAAGGTAATAAGAATGACGATTAGTATGGTTAAACGAATATTCAATACGAATTTAAGATAGAATAAAATTAAATACTTACACACTAAGATTATTTATTTATCTGAGCTATTAACACAACTTCCTATTTATTTACACGCAATTTATATCACTACGCGTTCCAAACTTAGACTGCCGATCGGTTGCAGACTGTTGTAGACTATCTAGGCGATATTTATATCACTATATTTATATATTTATGGCACTATTTATATATGTCCCCATTCAACTGCCCGACTTCCCTAACGGTACTTGTCAGCTCACTTCCATTGATTCAACTTTATACTGAAATTACCGTCTGCTTATTTTAACTTTATTAACAGAATTCTGACTTCCACAGCCTCTGTATACTCAGCTGACTTCTACAGCCTCTGTATACTTAACTGACTTCCACAGCCTCTGTATACTCAACTGACTCGAATGTTTCAATACAGGTCAGATAAATATCCATATCACATTATAGGTAAAAAATACTCCACAATACTTACATAAATTCCAGACTTAGGAAAACGAATACCTCACAGTATGTCTCTATGAGCCAAATAACTTAACAAACGGTTATATTCTTATTATCCCACTTATTAAAGTAACGATTAGCGGCGATGCTTTACACATTAATTGATATTTTTTAAATAAATATGATAGTACAATGAAGTAAAATGTAAATGTATTGCAACAAATACGCTTGCGTAAATTAGTATTTTTTCTCAAAAATTCAACATGCAGTTCGCCAGTTCAAATGACAAAAAAGTAGAATGGTAGTTGTGAAAAATCCTGATATAAGTAATAAAATATAGAAATTGAAACCTTTAATTTTCAAAAGTAATATTAAGAATCCCGTGTCTTTTATTTGAAAGATTAATCTGAAAAAACTGATTCAATTATCCGACTCGCTCACAATAGTGACCGGAATGTAAAAAACGACATCATTTATTTGACCTGAAATTTCAGAAATATATAAATATAAATGTATCATCACGGCTTATTACCCATTGCTGGGTGTGTCAATCTGCGTTGTACACAGATATTTATTTATTTATTAGCAGCCACTCAACAGGATACCGAAAAGTATCCCAATTACTGAGGGCTGGAAAAATATATACAAAAAAAAAAGAAAATATAGTTTCAGACGTAAGTGTACAATAGAAAAATAACAAAATAACATAATAATTTTAAGCCTAAGAAAAATACGCAGGTAAACAGTTTTTAAATTGCATAAGACTACTATTAAATATGTCAATATCAGTGTTGGAAACATGATTATTAAAAATGTGACAAATTCTCCTAAGAGGCGCTTTAAGTTCATAATTGGTTGTTGTTAATGGTAGTTTAAATGTGTATTTTATACTTTTCCAAACCTGAGATATCATCAATGTGGCCATGGATAAGTTTTTAAAGAAATACGCAAGATAGAATATTGAGTCGACTCTCAAGAGTAAGCATATTGAAATCCTGTATACAGCTGGTATAACTGTGTGTAAGGTAATTGAAGGAAATACAAAATTTATGTATTTACTTTCTCTATATTCGTTCAATTTCATCACTTTGATTATTGTATATAGGATTCCAAACCACAAGACAATATTCAAGCTTGGAGCGCACAAACGAGTAGTATAAGGATTTGAGTGTCATTAAATTAGTAAAATATAAAGAATTTCTGATAACAAAACCTAACATTTTGTATGAAGATGTAACTAAAAAATTAATATGTAGTGAGAAAGTTAGTTTTGAATCAAAAATGACCCCCAGATCTTTACATTGCGTGACTCTTACGAGAGGTACATTTTCCATATTATAAACATAACAAATCGGATTCTGTTTCGTAGAATATGTCATTACTTTACATTTACTAATGTTAAAAAATAAATGTGAGGCAACAGAACATTTATGTATATTGGCGACGTCAGACTGAAGAAGTAAATAATATTGATATGTATTAATAATTTTAAAGATTTTCAAGTCATCAGCATATAATAATAATTCAGAATGTTTAACATGGGAAGTAATACCATTTAAAAAAAGGATAAAAAATAACGGATCAAGATTAGACCCTTGTGGAACTCCAGAAGAAGGCATGAAACTTTTAGATTTACAGCTATTATAGTAAACATAATTCTCTCGATATTTAATATAAGATCTGAAAAAAGATAATTAATGCAGGCGAGAAGCTAAATTAATGCTGAAGTTTCCAAAGAAAGATTTCATGATTTACCCTATCAAAAGCCTTGGCAAAGTCAGTGTAAATTACATCCACTTGAGTATTTTTGTTTAGTGATTTAGCAACAAATTCAGTAAAATTGACTAAATTAGTACAAGTTCCAGTGACAAAACCGTGCTGACAGGGGGTGATGGAGCTGGTAACATGATTATAATTTTTTTTTTTTCAAAACATTTTGCAATGTTGGATAGTACACAAATAGGTCTATAATTCTCTGTATTGTGGGGATCACCAGATTTAATAATAGGAGAAACAAGGGATTTTTCAAGGACAGTGGGAAATGTACTAGTACAAAGAGACATATTGAAAATAATAAAAAGAGGTTCAATAAATATATCTCGACATCCCTTTACTATAAACGCTGGAAAGTTATCAGGACCGGGAGATGTGAAAACTTTGAGCTCATCTATGGCGTATTTAATATCATCCCTAGTACGCGAGTTAATGTTAAGTTGATCAAGAGTTGTTGAATCTGACGAGATGCTGTTGAAATCAATACTCTGAATATCTGGTGGATAAACACTATTAAAGTAATCTACAAAACTTTGTACAATGGATGTTGTGGACTGAAGCTGTGCGTCTTTCAAATGCATGTTGCTAGGAATAAGAATACGTGTGGTCTGTTTCATTTTGTTTATGAATGTCCAAAAAAATTTTGGGTCGCTAACAATGTTCTGTTCAGCATTAGATACAAAGTTGCGATAAGCAACTTTAATATCGGTTTTTACTTTAGATCTCAATGCTTTAAATTTATTGTATTGATGTTCATCACTATGTAACTTGTAAAGCTTGTGAGCTTTAGCTTTGAGTTTAATATTGTTTATGATTTCTGTGGTAAACCACGGAGGATAACGTGAATTTTTCTTACGTATTCTAGGAACACATCTCTGAAAAACATTGTCTAGCAGATCATAAATTTTGAGAGCTTCATTAACATCACTGTATGACTTCAGAACATTCCATTCAGTCTCATGTAATAGCAAGTACATTTTTTCAAAGTGAGCGAGGCGGAAATTGTAAAAGAAATCGTGATTAAATGTAGAATTATGGGCAACATTAGTTTTACCATCAACATTAATAGTTAATGAAGGATGATATTTGTCTTCACATACTAAACATGTGTAACGTTACAGTATAAATTGGATACTACAACATCAAGAAGACGATTGTCAGTATTTAATACTTTATTATGTTGTGATCCACCAAGAAAATTGCAGAAATTATTAAATTTGGCTATGTGATTATTTGTATATTTAGTATTATAATAATGCACTAGATCAGTGATATTTAGATCTTCCACTAGAATAAAATAATTATTGAACAGGGCACCCGACGATTCAAGGCAGTCGTAAATCATGTCTTGCTGGACAGCAGAGATAGGCGAATTATACTTCTTCCAGTGTTTAAGTGATATATCGGTAATGATAAAATATTTGTACCTTGCGGGTTCTTACCAGGCGTCACATCACGGGCACTCATTGCTGGTGTAGAGAGTGCACCACAAAGGTCAATTTTGTGTTATCTAAAATTTTATCTCCTGTTAAATTATTTACCTATAATTTGTATAAAAATAATAAAACAAAACACTAATTTATAAATAAAATTTTATTTAAAAAAATATAAAAAACAATATTAACTATTATGTGTGGTCCAGCAGTTCAGCTAGTAGTCGTGAGATTGGGTCTGAGGGTGCACCAAATGTCCGTCTTTTGTGACGATTGCGTTGAAACCGCTGTGCTTGTCCGCCGTGTACTGCACTTTGCGGAATGTACCATCAGCGTCCAAGAACGAGTACTCTCCCTTCACACTGTCACCGTCGCGCTCTTCGTGCTGGGTCTTGTAGTCGCCGGTCTTTGGGTCTTCAATGCTGTATTTGAATTCGTATTTTGGGTGATGCTGAAAGAGATAAATATAAATGAATTATAGAATTATATTACTTCTATTAAAGGAGTGTTTCAGCAAAAGTCTTTTAAGAATGATTTAAAATTCACTTCAAACGAATATATCATTTCATCATGAGTGAATTTTAGGTTTACTTTTTAAATTTTATTATTAGACTATTACTGTACTATGTTATTGATTGATATGACACTTTAATTTAATAAGAAATAAGAATGTTCTAGGTTTCCATTAACTAAACTATTTTGAATTGGATAAACTAGAATAGGGCAATTATTTTCAACTCGAATAAAAAGATTCTGTCCGCTGTTAACAAACTGTAATATAATAAATTAATACAATGGGTTCTTTGAAGCAATATGCACAATAAAACAGAAAAGACCAATGTTTTTAGTTAGTTATAGAACAATAATAATAGCATGTTAAAACTCCTAGTAATTTGAATATACTTTGTAAATGATTTTGTTCGTACATTAAAATGAATTATCCCTCAATAAAACTCACAAATGTATGTATACATATATGTAACGGAATATGTAAATAACATAATCTGTAATATATAGATAATTTAATAAATACAATATATTTAGAAGAATGGAGTGGGTTGTGTTTAGTGGGTTGTGTTTAGTGGCAAAATAGTTGATGATAAAGGAAGCGGAAAAATAGACCATCCTACATCTCTGACAATAGAAAAAACTAGCTGCACTACATTTTTACATCTAATACGAAAGGCAGAGGTCCAATGGCGTTCCATGATTGTTGCCTGCATACTGCAACAGAGAATACACTTAACAAAGGTAAAGGAGAAATAATAACAAATTTAAATAATTTGTATACCGGGTGGGCTATTAAAAAACGAATCCTGTTTGTAATTACATATCTCAGGGTACATTGAGATATCGATTTTAAATTTGTATCTCTTGCAGGCAAAGAGTTGAAAAGTATTCTTATAAAATTTCAAACATTTATATAGAAAAAAATTAATAGCGACTAATTTTGCCAGTCATTATTAAAACAAATTTCTAGATAGTTTGTCTAAACTTAGAACAAAATTATGATAATGTTACAACTAACTCGAACTGTCACTGAAAGTTACATTTGTTTCAATAACATCCTACTTCGTTTAAAGCTGATTATAAAATTACCAACATGTAATAGAAGATTTAAAATGCAAATTTTTTAAAAATCGCTATACACTGGTATTTTTGAACCCTTTGTCTACAAAATATACAAATTTGTTATCAATATCTCAATGTACTCTTAAAATGTGGAGTTTCAAACAGTTTTCGTTTTTAATGACCATCCAATCTTTACGATTTTTTATTTCTAAAAGAAAATTAATTAACTTTGAATAAAATTTAAACGATGTAAAATATAATTTGTATATTTCCTTGATTATAGAATTAAGATTTACTTGTCTTTTAATACGTTTTTTACTTCGTTTCAAAACATTGTGGTTATTTATATATTTTACTTCAATTAATTCTGATTCATTTTTATTTTAATCTATTTATACTATCCTTGTCGGAATTATTGTTAATTGATGTCAAATGAATATTTGGTAACTTGTCAACTTCATGCCAAGAAAATTATACTTGTTATCGGACATACGCGAAATCCGGGTAGGTAATCTAGTTTTAACTGGTTAAATCCAATGCTTCTACTGGCGCTAGCAACTACACAAATATCCTAAATAGATCAGAAAAGATTAATTTTCAAGAAAGAAATTTTATATTGGTATAGATTTTCAACAAGAATAAGAAATTAATTAAATTCTTGTAATAAACCATAACATGGTGAATATAACGGTTTTACATTAAGAATGAAGCATTTTTTAACAAAATCTATTGTACGTTTATGAAAGTGTATTTTTAATGCATTCATAGATTATAAATCGTATCGTCGCTGGCGTGTTAAAATAAACAAAATGCTTTGGTTATCAATGTTTTAAAAATATATGTTTTCGGTAAAAGTAACTTACATAGTGATTTTCGTGATGGTCTTCTTGAAGCCCCCCATGGCCGGCGTATTCTGCTCCAGAATCGTGTTGTACTCCGTATCCTCCGGCCAGGATGCCTGCGTGAGCAACAGCCACAATGGCGACCAGGGCGAGAACCTGCAATTATCAATATCAATATTATTATGTACAATTTGTTTTTTGGAATTTATCAAGTGATTATTAAAAGCACGTATGTAAACCATGATCATTTACTCGGAGGTACCAAATTTGATAAATTTTATGTTACTGCTTACAATATTCCATTTTTTGTGGTGTTTATTCATTTATTTAGATGAAGTAAGAGGATATCTCATTTCTAAATAATATTAAAATACATAGAACTCATTATATAAACTTTAAAAATACGTTATTAGATACATGTATTATGTTAAATGCAAAACAACTGTTTATTCTGTGCTCTATTGCGCATATTAATTAATTGCCTTGTTCCATTTAAGTCATTCAGTATTGTAAAGAAATGGGCATAGTTCTAAACCTTCTGATTGACTTAAATTAGATACAAGAGACAAGATTATCCAATGTAATTTCGGCTACTTAAAACTGACGCTGACGTCGGCGCCATCTGCTGAATGGCTAAATAGAACAGTCATATAATATTGCTGGTTACAAAATATAACTAATTCGAACAATAAGACAAGGTAGTCTGCATGGTTTTTGGGCAATTTCATATCCATCTCTTTCGCCGATAGTAATAGTACCTATATTAGAGAACGAATTTCATAAATTTTATTTTATTTTGTGAGAAGGAACAAAATAATCGATAATTATGAAATGCTTTCCTTATCCTATTTTTCCTATTTTGCGCCTTTTATGCCATTTTTAAATAAAAAAAATCTGATGTGGCCAACACATTAGCTTCCATCAGTTATATGAGGCATTAACGAAAATTCTACCGGTGAACTGTTACCGGTATATATAGGTAAACAGCTGTTTATCAGGTTATAGCTACCGGAATCGATATTTTAAAAACACAAGTGGTAAACAGGGTTGATCCATAACCTATGAAAAAATTTAACAATTTGAAACAGATTAGAAATTTATCGTAGTTAACAAACTGAGCAGTCCTACTTTGAACACATTTCCACTTTTAACGCGCGCGCTTCGCTTTGAATCACTACTTTTTTTGGGATAAGATTCTTCTTGAATGCTGTAGATAGATCTGGTAAATATTGTACAATTTTCGAACACGGAACTATTTACGACTCGTGTTTTCGAACGCAGTCGGTAGATGCGGTATCTACCGGTAGAATTTTCGTAAATGCCTATATATTTTCTACAAAATTAATACAGAAAGTTCCTTGCAAAATACAATTACCTTTCGACAGTTGCATGTATTTTATACAAATTCTATACAGAAATTCTCATATATAATATTATAAGTGGTAAATTTTTCCCGGAAAAATTTTCAGATTGTTACGAGAGCTGGTTGCCTAGCAATTTATTGAGTAGCATTGCCAAAAAATCACGAGTTGTCAAACGATATTGGCTTAAAGGGTGCGAAAAAATTTAACTAGTAAGAATCCTGAATTTGGATTGGCTTATAAATTTATGAGAGAAATAGTCGAGCAAAAAGATCCTATATATTTCGAGTAAAATTATAACACCAATATACAACAAATATGTCAATTGACACTGACATCTTTCAATCAGAATTTTCTTAATATAGTAGCTGTTTCTAGCATAGCTAGCTAATTTACGTTTTTGCATATAACAAAAATATAGAGTAGACGTAAACTATGAATTAATAATTTGATTTAAATGCCAACGTCACTGGATAATTATTAATACAGAGGGCAGTATAGTAGATTATTACATCTCTGTAACACTACGACATACGACACTGCTTTTTTTAGTGTGTTATAAAATATTATCTGTTACACCACACAAAGTAAGTAGACATAATGTCAAATAATCTTTCTCTTTCTAATACAAAATGTTGCTAAGATACTACTATAAAATGCTGTGTATTCTTTCATCGAACAAATGACCTTGAATAGTCGTGGATAATAGCTTACACACACACACACACACACACACACACACACACACACACACACACACACACACACACACACACACACACACACACACACACACACACACACACACACACACACACACACACACACACACACACACACACACACACACACACACACACACACACACACACACACACACACACACACACACACACACACACACACACACACACACACACACACACACACACACACACACACACACACACACACACACACACACACACACACACACACACACACACACACACACACACACACACACACACACACACACACACACACACACACACACACACACACACACACACACACACACACACACACACACACACACACACACACACACACACACACACACACACACACACACACACACACACACACACACACACACACACACACACACACACACACACACACACACACACACACACACACACACACACACACACACACACACACACACACACACACACACACACACACACACACACACACACACACACACACACACACACACACACACACACACACACACACACACACACACACACACACACACACACACACACACACACACACACACACACACACACACACACACACACACACACACACACACACACACACACACACACACACACACACACACACACACACACACACACACACACACACACACACACACACACACACACACACACACACACACACACACACACACACACACACACACACACACACACACACACACACACACACACACACACACACACACACACACACACACACACACACACACACACACACACACACACACACACACACACACACACACACACACACACACACACACACACACACACACACACACACACACACACACACACACACACACACACACACACACACACACACACACACACACACACACACACACACACACACACACACACACACACACACACACACACACACACACACACACACACACACACACACACACACACACACACACACACACACACACACACACACACACACACACACACACACACACACACACACACACACACACACACACACACACACACACACACACACACACACACACACACACACACACACACACACACACACACATACAGACATCATCGTAAAAATAGTAAAATCGTATTGTAGGGACCTTAAAATGTGCTTATTCATTAAAAACTCACCACCGAAAGGTGCCGGAAGGTAAAAATCGTAGTTATAAATTTAGGGAATTTTGTGTCAGTTGGTAATATTAAAATGACGTTTGAAATTTCATTTGATCTTAAACAACAACTCTAAACTTATTTTTGTAACACCAAATATCTACGACATTTTCTATTTCTCTCTACCTTTACTGCTCTATTCCTTCTCTTCATCTTATTCTTATTGTTAAATTTAAAATTGGGTATACAAAAATTAAAATCTTAACAATCGTTTGTATTCGTTTATTTAGCAAGATTTGACGTTTGAAATTTTTTGACATTCATAGCCACTAACATTAACAAAATAAATTGTACTAGACTGTTTACATATGTATGTAAATTGTAATCTATAATATCCCAGATTATGCGTAGATGCACATCCCTGTTTCTGTTCCCGACTATACCTTATTCCATTTAAGGCAGCGTTTCTTAACCTATTTGCCGCGACCCAAATTTTGGTCGCAAAGGGGTTTGAGTGGGTCGCGTAAACTATTCAGAATTTTATAATTTTGATTACTAACTGCCAATCATATTTTTCTAAAACGTATAATATAAAATTTCACTAAAATGTTACTTATAATACAGACGCTATAACCATTGTTATAAAGTTGTACTTAACTTTTTAAACAATTAAATATATTTTTATTATTATTATTATTATTATTATTATTATTATTATTATTATTAATGTTACTTATAATACAATGCAGAATTGTTACTCCTAATAACCCTACCGAGACAATGAGTTCATTTTAGTTAAAAATGAAAAACCAATCTTGGGAAATAAATAATTGAAAATATTATTACCTTTTGTACTACCTATCTACATGTGCGAATCTTGTTTTTCTGCTCTTGTAATTACTAAAACTAAATTTTAGGAACCGCCGCGGTTTATTAATTAACATTAATTTTTGTAAGCTACTTGTATTTTTTATTTAAAATTTTGAAGAATCATGTTCGAAAGTTAAATGGGACAAATATGCGAATACGAATCTACCTAATATTTATGTTTCGGACATTTTAACTATCAGACAAAATTAAAATTGTATCAAATTCATGTACCAAATTGAACAAGTTTCGTTTTATTTGAAATAATTGCTGGTCTTATTATGGTATTAAATTTATATTATTTTGTTTATAAATATGTAGGTAGGTATATGATATATTCGTACATATTTATTCTCTTATTTTCATAAATAGATTATATAGTTTATAATAAGACATTTGTTTTTAATTTTTTAATTAATTTTCTAATGGGTTGCGAACCCAATACAATAGATAAATTTGGGTCGCGCCTTGAAAAGGTTAAGAAACGCTGATTTAAGCCATATCATTTAGTATTGCAGAGAATAGGGAATAGTTTTGACTTCTCTGATTAGGTTAATACTATTATTATTCTACGCGGATTTTCAGACCAATATTCTATTCTACTCGTATATGGTTTTTAGAATTTTTTTATTTAAATAGATACTACAGAACAGGGCCATATTACCCAATAGGCAAAACTAGGCGACTGCCTAGGGGCAAAACCCTCAGGGGGCGCCGCCGTCAAGCACCAAGTATTAGACAAAATATTAATATAAAAATTAACTTAATACACATAGAAATTTGGATATAGCTCTACGCATTTTTTTATGTATCCCAGCTACAAATTTGATGATTTAATGAGATGTTGATGGGTTTTGCAATATTTTTTGTATTTTATAAGAATTTTTGTTATTGTTTTCGCTGTGAATTTGTGATTAGTTATCCTGTTCTTTATTACTTTGTGCTGTAATTTTATATCAAATAAACATTCAATAATTCATAACACAATCTTTACTTTATTATATTATCCGAGCGAGAAAAATGTAATTTTTGAATTTGAACATATTATTCTACGTCTAAGAATTAAATAGTTTCCTTTTTCAAGCAATTTTGCTCTGATTTTTGGGGGCATCTGAGAAAATAGCCTAGGGGCGATTTTATGCTTAATCCGGCCCTGCGACAGAAAAAAGTTTACAAGTACATACTCGTAAATAATTTGTTGACAGATTAAAAGTGAAAAATTGTTTCGTATTTGGGTACAAATACAGCAGCGCACCAGCGAGTCGGAAATAGTAACAAGAAATTGTGAATTTACTCCTATTGGTTTAAAAACAGGTTTCGGTATAATATCTTTGTTTAGAAATTTATAATAATATTACATAATATCATAATAGTGTAAAACAACACCTACTTTTTAGGAAAATAATGTATCACTCTTCTGTTGCGTGCATTAGCATTTCTTTCATGTTTGCTTGACGCAACGACCTTGCCTTGCGTTCCGTCAGTCATGACGAATCAATTCTCGCGGATGTATTTTCACTAGTCAATGTCACTTTCTTTCATTTAGCATTCTCTACGTACTTAAATAGATCTTATAACATAATTACTATTAACTGACAGATTTCAAATTACAATATTTATTTCTGTCTCAGCAAAAAATACACGTGTATAGCCATTGGCATAAATTTATTTATGTTGCAGTTTTTCAAGTTCAAATTAAGTTATTATAATATTTATGTAGGCTAGGATAATATTCTCGGAAAATTCAAAGTTATATCTATAATAAATTGTATTTTATGGTACTCACATAAATGTTCTCTGATATATAATTAGATAATACATTATGTACATAAAGTATGTAAATTTATCAACTTTTGTACATGTATTGATATCGATAATTATTATCTCATTACCAGTATACACTCTATATCTCCCAATTGATCCCCATGTCACCGATTTTGGATGCAAAAATTACAAAACTTTTATCTAGGATCTTTGTCGTTTGTCGTACATATATGCCATATATGAGGCTTTTGTTCACTCTCTCATTGTCGTTGATGTTTCAGAAGGGTATAAGCTATCTCCGTCTAACCAACGGCAAAAAATGAAATAGAAACTGTATTGTAACCGCGGTAACGAGTGTCATTTTCAAATATTTCAATTATTTGATAAGTCGATAATAATTTATGCTTCGTTGTGTGTTAGTAATTTTGTTATTTCTTAGGATTATACGTATTGTGCATTTTGCTATTGCAAAGACGGTGTTTCTAAGATTTCCGACAATTATTGCAACATATTACTTTTGGACAATAAAAAGAAGTATATTTCATTCATTATACTTGTATTTATTCAATTGGTTTATTATTTCTAAATAGCTATTAATATTTCGAATTTTGATGAATAACGAAATTGGCACAATATAGGTCATACAGTCAGTTTTTATCAGCTTTAACGGTACATCATAATTCAATTGCAAAATTTGTGTCACTTAGAATTTTGATGAATAATAATATTCATACGGTAGGTAGCGAACAACAAAATTATTGTAAATAAATTATTGAAAATGTTGAATATGACAAAGTCCTGTCATACTCCACCTTATATTAAACTAAAAAATTAAATCCCTATAATTGAACCATATGTTTACTATTAAACGTGGGGATCAAGTCGTAGAAACGGATTTTATTATTTTTTATTTATTGTTGCACGCCTTTACTTACATTTTCATATACAGAATGGTTACCGACATAGCTGAACATAGAACTTTAACATGTAAAATCATACATTCCTAATTACGTACTTCCATATAATTCTGCACAATAAGCAAAATTAATTTTACATGCTGCGTAACGGCAGAAATTATGTATGAAAATGTCGAAAATCAACTGAGAAATAAGAATAGCCATTGAAACAAAATAGTTAACAAATTTGCAACGGTTTATCTTCCAAATTAGGTATCTTTCAAGACAATACTTGTTTCTTTTTTATCGTTGTTAAAGATCGAGGTATGAGCTCAAAGTTATAATTATTATATCCACGTCAGTGGAAGTTATACCATTGTAATGATATATTTTTTATTTTAACTTTCCCATCGATGAATAATTTATTTATGTTAATTTGTTAAACAATAGAAATTAGAAATGCCACAATTATTTTTGAATTTATATTATAAAAACAAATATTGTGGTAATAAAGCAACAAATGAAAACACTATTGTAATATTTATTGTCATTGCTCATTTCATTGTTTAGGTCTCAAAAATTGCATTCAGTCCAATTATTTTTATATTTTTACGTGGTCGTCTTAGTAGGTGATGACATGATAATAAAATTTGAAGTGTTTTAGTGCTGAGCAATTTAAAACTTTTATTTTGTACCAGTTGTTAAAAGTAGGCTGCTTCCATTTTTTGTTAATAAAATAACAATTTAATATCAACAGTAGATAAAAATTCAAAATGTAGATATAAGTAATTTTTTATCTACACTGACTTTTATCTACACTTTATAAAAATAATAATAATGCATAATGTAAAGAAAAGTTGTAATTATAATTTTGACAAACCCACGTAAAGTTAGTGATAGTTTAAGAACAAAGTGTTGCGGCTTAACATTTAATATCGAAATGAACTATTAATTATTATTTAACATCAGGTACAAAATAAAATAATATTCTATACACGACAATAAAGAGTCTTTATCGACTCATGACAGATAGTAACATCTTCCACTTGTCGATAAAGTATCTTTTTATCATCTTATAATAAATAACTAATTTTCAACAGAGTTCATTAATAAGTAAGTAATTATACTTTTCTGAAGGAGATATTTTTTGAAACGGAAATTATTAAATTTTAGTTGATAGTGAAATTACAAAATATTTTCTTGAATATTTGTTGTGTTTAATATTATTTTCCGTTGGTCACTTATTGATGGGTTTCATTAATTGATTATTTAAATGGCATGTACGAACGATTGATTTTGAATTTTTATTAATTAATGATTTTATGCCTGTATGCACCAACACTCAATAAGGCTTAAGGATTCAATAATTTAAGATAATGAACAAATTGCAATTCACCATCATTACCTAGCCTTATTGACTCAATATATATGTAAATAAGTTACAGATTCAAATTTTATTCAATAACGATGATATTGAATCAATAGAGAACTTTCACCTGTCAAACGAAATATTGAAAATATTTTATGTTGCTTGTTTATTACATTCCTAAAAGGTATTTGTACAAAAATGTAATATATAATGAAAGCAGTGATTAGGTGTCTAAATAATTTTTATTTTGTAGTATAAATTTTTATACCAAACTTCTGCATTCATCAGAATCTTTAAATGATGATGATGATTTGGCACAAAATCGAGTTTCCAGAATACATAGTTTTCGGCTACGAACAAATCTTTTTGAAGAGTTTGACGAAACTGATTTTAAAACACATATCGTTTATCAAAAACTTTAGTATCGACATTATTATTAAAAATTATCAACAGCTTGCAACCATCATCTTAAAAAACAGGCCAGTTCCACCGATTAATCAGTTATTGAGATACTAAACTATGCTATAGTCAGAAAAATTGTCCATCAGTAAAACTATAAATATCGTAATCATGACAAAGCGGCATATCGCTCACTGCTCACGAACTTGATGCCAACAAGTCATTATTTGCGCCGCTCTGTTTAAATGAAGACATGCATTGCATGAAATCTTAAGGGTACGCTACCTGTACTGAGTGTTTTGCATAGTAAAATAATCTTACTGTTCCTTTAGCATAAATTCTATTTTTGTATACCTAGCGTTTTGACATAATTACGATAATTATAGTTTTATTACAGGAAACGACAAAGTCAATTTTTCTGACTATACAGGTAACATACATTTAGGAATTGGGGACTATTTACATGTATACTAAATCCCAATTAACGGTATGTCGCATAATACCTGTTTGTTTAATTTGTGCACTGGTCCGTGATTATATAAAAAATACCGACAAACCATCGATCACAACAAAATATTGTTGAAAACTTTTATAAAATTGCTGGACTTAAGAGGCATATTTACCCCTGTGCTGAAATATAAAGCGAAAATTCAAATAAACTGTTCCTGTACTAGAACTATTAACATTTTAAAAAATTCAACACAACCCAAACCTACATGCGATATTAACCTACATTTTAAAAAAATAATTATTGAAATCTATTAATATTTGACTTTGATTTTATGGGAAAATCGAGAAATGCTGTTTTGCCTATAGAATCAAAGTCAAATACTAATAAATTTCAATAATTATTTTTTAAAAATACAGACTAATATCGCAAGTAAGTTTGTGTTGTGTTGAATTTTTTAAAATGTGAATAGTTCTAGTACAGGAACAATTTATTTGAGTTTTCGCTTCATATTTCAGCACAGGGGTAAATATGCCTCGGAGTTATTGGTGCTTTAGATGCACACATATTCGGTTGGAATCTCCAGGTGATGAACAAGCAGAAATATTCAGAAATAGGAAAAAAATACTTTAATATGAATGTCCAAGCTGTATGTGAAGCTGATGTTATTAATTGTAAAATATTTATTTATATTGTTGTTTGACACTGACATGAGTGACAGGTAGCAATTTTGTTACCAACATACTAAAAAATCTTCAAAAATGACTATTCAATGAATAAGTTTTTCATTAGAAAATGAACGAATAAAATCAATGGTGAATATCATTAAATTTTATTGAATCAATAAATTATACTTATTCATTAGTTACTGAATGATTTATAGAGTGTTGGCGCATACGGGCATTAGTATATTTGTGATCAACTTTTATGGTTCAAACTTTAAGCTAAAATAATTGAAAAAAATTGGATTTTCTCCAACATAAAATACAATAAGAATACGACCAACGGAAAAATATTATAAATAACGTCTGTAATTAATGGCGATTACTAATCTGAACAATTAGCAATTAATTAGCATGTGTCGTTTTTTAATCGAATTTATCTATAGTGTTGCCACAAGACGAGACGAGACGAGACTTGAGGTCGGTCTTGTCTCGGTCTTGACTAAGTCTCGACTACCTTGGTCTTGTCTTGGTCTTGTCGAGACGAGACTTGCAGTCAGTCTCGTCTTGTCTCGAGTCTCGACAAGACTCTCGACTCTGCGTCAATCAACAAATTGTTTATAATTTTATATAATAGTGCATGAAAATCTAAGAAAATCAGTACAATCATGTTTAAAAAATTCTAATAAATATTTGAGATATTAATTTTTAAAGTCTTCTAGGATCATTGTCTACTTGATCTCTTCAAACAATTAATATGAAAATTTGTGTACATAGTGAGTTATAGTATTTATTTACCTTTACGTATTTTAAGTAGGTGAAATACCTAGATATTTTACAGTTAATATTTGTATTCCATAATTTAATATATCGTTTTACAAACTTACTTGCTTATTACGGGTTTCTGCATTTCCAAATTCTTCCAATTATTTTTTATTTAATTCTGCAAGTGTACACTTTTAGTGACACTGGTCAACATGAAATATGTATTAAAAATAATTACGAATTTATTTTCTATTCAACGTCAGTTAAGTACGTTATTAGATAATTAATTATTTTTAATAGAAATTTTATATCGGCAGTGGCGCACTAAAAGAACACTGCAAGAATTGAATACATAACAAGAAATAATTTTCCAAATTTTGGAAAAATTCTTTTCGATTGAGAATCAGCTCAGCGAAATATGTATATCCTCAGAAAAAATTTTAAGAGGTAATCTTAATACTAGGGTTTTCGGATAATTAAAAAGAAAGTCACATTTATTTTTATTGGAATCAGGGCCGTAGCCAGATTTGTCAGGGCACTTTACCCGACTGGTCGACCAGCGTCTTTAATAATAACGGTGTGGGTGTTCTAACCCACTGTAATATATTGTATATATTATTATTGTTGTTATTAGTGTAAATAGTTGTAAATAAAATGCGTGTCGCTGTCCTTATTTTCCCTTCCCCAATATTTCTTTTCATTGTCAAAGTCACGTATATTTTTAAACAACATCCCTTGCAGTGACCTCAGGCTCCAAAAAAATCCGCTTTCTCTTATGTTTTCTAAGAATTCGTACATCCCTACAATGTGTTTTCTCCAGGTCTCCACAAGTCAGTTCATCTCTCCGATTTAACTGTTTAATTATTTATTTTATTATATACCAAAATCTATGCAATTAATGCTCATTTATTTCTTTATTTATAGATCATAAATAGGAGTATTATGCTTATTTTGCAATATTTACTATTTAAGCCAAGTTTCAAACCCATTTTGTGAATTTCTAATAAAGTATCCAAATTTTCATATTTACATAAATTCATGTTTCAGGAACACAACGAAAATACATAATTATAAATTTTTAAAAATTCGTATCTCTCTTCTTTTTACTAATTCTCAAACAATATTTATAGCGTTACTCTTGAGTTGTGAAGCACTTTTAGTAAATATATTCCAAAAAATACCTACAAACTGAAGTCGAGAGTCTTGTCGAGACTTCAAGACTTTCTCGACAAGACTCGGTACTGGTCTCGTCTCGTCTCGACTTTTCAGTCGAGACTAAAATTATGGTCTTGTCTCGACAAGACCAAGACGAGACGAGACAAGACCAAGACTGGTCTTGGTCTTGCGGCAACACTATTTATCTACATGCTTGATAGTTAAATAACTGTTATTATAGATCATGTTTTTTCCCATAGGGATGTTTGAGGTTTGTTGAACGAAAATAATATTTTAACACATTCTCATCCATTATCCCAATAAGAATTATATACACAATGTGGCTATAAAACTTTAGGACCGATTTTCTGTAGTCTTATTAATACTGGTCCAGTACAGTATGCATGAAGGAATTGTGATTTTGATGATATAACGGCTTTTGTATTATTTATAAGAAAAGACTTTAAACTTTATAGCCACACGTGCAAAATATCATAAATTTTAAAGTTAGGTACAAACGAGCAATGTCAAACACGTATTTTGTATATCAATAGTGGTAAATAATTGTAGTTTGAATAAAATTTCTATATTTGAAGAATATAATGACAAATAGAAATATCTGGAATTAAAAAAAATTATGCAGCTAGCACATTACCTCTCGCCATTTAATTTTTATTCATTTAAGCCTCCTTCCGACACAATATTGGAACCGGCGAGTTTGGACGCAATGTGCCTGACAGGCGCGGGTAAACCAATTGCAAATTTTTACTCATTACTTTTAAATTTAGAATTCTAAAAGTAATCATTGACCACCGTCTTTATACAAAAACATAAACAAATTCGTTGCAAAAAAACACATTTATTGTTCAGAAAACATTAAAAGAAAATTTAGAAAAAAAACACATTGAAAAATAAAAACAAAATTCGTTGCAAAAAGAACGCATTTTTGTTCAGAAAACATTAAGTTGTTTTCCATTGCAAAAGTAACTTCTGTCATAAATGTAAGTACTGACTGCACGCACACTGGCTAATATTATTTATAATATTAAAGGCAATATTTTGTAAAGATGTAAACAATGTATATTCTATATTCCTGCCCTCTGGGCAGGCTGCGAATCGATTGAATAGGTTGATTTCAAACATCCCGTAATGATAGGCTACTAGGAGGGGCAGATTACTACCTCTCCTATGGGTGTTAGCGGGAACGAAAACGTCCGAACTGTGCCTGTCAGGCCGGTTGCGCCCGGACCGATGGAGGGTTAAGGAAGTTCACCATTAAATCGACTTTCTGTAGATATTTATAAATATTTAATGGCGTTAAGAATAACCTAATACATGCACAGTTAAATGTTTATGAGCTTCTGACGTACAGAAACTGAGATATTAGCCTTGAAAGTCAGGCGTTTTAACATGTGAAACATAGGATCGATGCTATCAAAATCAACGTTTTAATTGATAGCATCATTTTGCTTTTACAGATTAAAAAAAACTAATATGTAGTAGTTTAATATGTTTCGAATGATATATCAAACGATGAAAGCGCTCTGACGTATACAGTTTCAGAGCAATCGTAGTATAAAATAAGCCGTTACTATATACTAAAATGTCGACGGAGAGAGGCAGCGGCAATGTTGCGTATTTACGTCGCGGGGGCGGTTCAAACTAATAAAATATAATTATATATATATATATATATATATATATATATATATATATATATATACAGGCTGTCTCACAACTCGCGCCCCAGAGCCAATGACGAAACACGAGACTGCACTCGGATGTGTAATTTTGAAGAGAAAAAAATTAGCTTAAAAGATACTCGAGAAAAGACGTCTTAAAACTGACCAATCAGAGACCTACACCTTTAACGTGTATTTGCCGAAATTTTACGTTACTAGGGTTTTATACAAATCAAATCTTCTTTAAAATGTGTGGGCGACTGTAGCTTCGAAAAATGTCACTGTCGAATTAAATTTGACAAGGTGAATAAAAAAACCCATTGACACAGAGGAGGAGCTCGAATTCAAGAGGCCTTTACAACAGTTACTATGATTATGGACTCAAAATTGAGCCTGTTAAGAAGGGCGCGATTATGTTTACAAATGAACGGAGGACATTTTGAGCATCTGCTCTGATTGAATCGTTCCATGGGTGTTGTTACCATTGTATAAATTGCATTACAATAAAAACGGTTCTTTTTAGAACCACCATATGTTGTTTTAATCTCAAAGAATTCAAATGACAATAATATTTTCGTTTAACACATTTTACACAGCTGCTACAACACGTTGCGCTGTACCTACATTTGTTGACAGTGAAAAGTCAACTCTAGAGTGTCAAAATTACAGAAAGTCAAACAAGTTTTGTAACTCACTAGTAGTATTTTTAAAACCTAGCAACCAGTTTTATTTTGTAATAATATCATCACACCTCAAGATATCCCTCCGTGATTGGTGGATTAAAAAGTCTTGTAACTCCGTTATGCAAGCAGTCGCAAATTATTTTCTTCTATTTGTTGGCAACCTATTGTCGTCGGCAAGTGTCAGTTTCGTCTGGGGCGCGAGTTGTGAGACACCCTGTATATATACATACATTTACATATATATATATATATATATATATATATATATATATATATATATATATATATATATATATATATAGGATGTAACAACATGATATGTCACAATTACGTGGACGTGTTTTAGTAACAAAAACAAGAAAAAAAGTCCTTTAAACTTTTGCCCTAACTTGATTCGTTTTCAAGTTACAGGGTGTTAATTTTTTTCGATAAAAGCGGATTCTGTTCGGAGATCACTATTACGCAGAGCCGAAGCCTGCATTCAAGTGTAAGGACGTCACTTTGAACAATTGTTGTAAATATTAGATGTCAATAAAATAATAATAAAATAATAGATGTTATAAAATAAAGCCTTTTTTATCGAAAAATTTTAACATCCTGTAACTTGAATACGGATCAAGGTAGGGCAAAAGTTTAAAGGACTTTTTTATAGATAAAAATATTACCTACATTTGCAATTATTGTATTTTTTATTCATTTATATTTTTTAAAAACCTTGTTACAACATTATAACTGCTAAACTGATTTTTTGACAGTCAAAATATGACATTTAAATGACAGCGGGAATAAACTACGCCTTCATCACCGGTTTTAGAACTAACGTTTTTGTCCAGATTTTAAATCAAAATTTGAGATGTTTCCCCGCCTTGTATTAATAACGTAGACTACGATCCACCAGATATCAAATTCAAATGTAATTTGAGACTGTCAAAAATTAATATTCGCGACTGAAATTAACCCGTAGCCACCAAGCGGCAAACTTGCGAAACCTCTGAATTGGTAATGGCAGCCAAACACAGCGCAGGAAAATGCGTGTTATGAGTTGTTGCTATGGTAATGTCAACAAATTGATATTCATATTAGAATAAAGCCTAAAAAACAAGCAAAAGCATTCATAGCCTACCTACTCCGCAAATTTTATTAAAACGTTCTGATGCGTAATCCGTAGAATAGTAAAAATTATAGTCGGACGTTAAACGTTGAACGCACCACGGGAGTTAAACGGACAATAATGCCTTCGGTCAACGAACACATCTCGGGCCAGAGGCCCTCGAAAAGTTGACCTCAGGCGTTATTGTCCTTAAAACACCCTTGATACGTTAATTACTATAATGTTTTATTAATACTTTAATATTGATTGTATTGCTTATGCCAAATATATATTTCAACATTTTATTCTAGTTTATTAAAATAGGTTTTAGAGAGATAAATATAACACACATTTCAATTTACATTTAATTTTATGCCAAATGATTAGGTAGGGTGCAAACAGGAAAAGAAAAATGCAACTGCGTCATCAGTCGCCTGGTGCGCGGAAGGCGGAAAGAGAGAGGATCGTCAATTTGTTTAAAACTGGGAGCTATAATTACGCTTCGTAATAAAGCGTACGTTTTCTGTACCTTTTACTATTTTTTTAGAATACATGTTTGCAATGTGAGACTTCTTTATAGCCGACACCGATAATTTAAATTTATATTATGATAGTGACGTTTATTTATTGCCAATTGCAAAAAATGTATATAAACTGTTTTGTTAATTAGGTTATAAATTCATAAAGCCCTTTCGTTATAACTATGATTAATTATTTTAATCGTAACGAGACAATTACCCCCTGGTCAACCCCCTCTGATATAAATTTCCTCATCCTCAATAATGTCCCGGACAAGCTTCTAATAAAAACAAATCATCGGCGATTAAATTTCCTGTTCAAATTTTTTAAGACCTAAATCAAAATTACAAATTTTGTAATTATTTGCACTGCACTAGTTGCAATTTAATAAAATGCAATTCACTGAAATTTGTTTACCTTGAAGAACATGTTCGTACTGTGAAGACACACGAGTGAACAACCACACTGAATCCACGAAGAAAAATGTTCCCCTTATATACTATAAGAAACTGCTAGAAAGCATTCATGTGTTAATTAATTAGTTACGCATATAAGATTTATTCAATATTCCCTGGAAAATAAATGTATGTAAATTTACCAACGATCTGTAAAATAATGTAGGTAATCTAAATATTTCTGAAAGTGGTCATTTCATGAATATGAATCAAGGAAAGCACGAGTACGCATCAGGAACAGTTAATTTCTAACATTTTAATTTTTTATAACTTTACGGTATATTTAAAGAAGCGCGAAAGAAATGAATTGTAAATTTAAATGGCGTTAAAGTAATACTAATTAAGTATATAATAATACGGAACTGAACATGTATGTCAACAACAAAATGTAAAAAAGATGTTCCGGCTTACACGGATATATTTAAAAAAGAAAATAAATTTAAGACGGCATAGCAAAAAGAAAATATCGTTTGTAGATATAATCACAAAACTTATATTGTTACAAGAATAGGCTATTCTAGCAAATTTCAACATTAAATTGTACTAGGACATGCTCTGAAGTAAACGGACCAGAATATATTAATGTTACAGTAGTGTACATAATAATGAGTGAAGTAAATAAACACTTAATTAAACTCAAATCAAATAAATAAAAACGTTAGAATATTCATAATTGGAAACTCGTCTGTAAGATGACGGTTAAGACAAGAACTGCCATGAAGGAATATAAATTTCGACATAAATTGAATTCAGCGCATTTCAAAATGAGTTTTCTTATCAGTTGCCTGAAAAATAAGTAATTGATTATTGATAGTTATTCGTATGTCAGATTATTAATCTTCGTCAAACTATTTTGTATAAACATATGCACTTATTTTCATGGCCATAGTTAATTTATATTATTATAAATCCACGAGGATAATTGAATACTTTTTATATATGACAGTTATATCGTTTTCGTTATATCATTACTATGATTTATTTTTGGGGAGATTTGTTAATACTTCTGTTATGTTTGTAAAAGATTAATTAATTACTGTGTATGTGAGTGTTAATTTCAGCTAAATATAAATATTAATCAAAACCAAAACACACTTTTCAAATATAGTCACAGGCAATTTTTCTATCTCGTGAATTGCATAAAAACATGACACGGAAACAAATCAATCTTCCTATCTTGAATAGAATCCAGATGTGATTACCACTGATACAAATGCTCGGTATAAAATGGTCCACAGACGACTCGATTCATCGTATGTGAAATCAAAATTTATTTAAATAGGGCTCTTGCAAGAATTTTTGTGACTTCTACGTACTAAATTTTAAAGAAAATTGTTCTTTAAAGAGCCTTTAATTTGAAAATATCACGAAATATCCATTAGATATTTTACATTAGCTATGAATGACGAGCTGTATGTACTGCGACGTCACAGGATCAGGGGGTTCTTTTCATGACTATTTCTGGCGCCAATCTTTTTATTTAATTATTTGCGAAAATAATAATTAATTATTATTTTTTACCTTTCGTCACCTTTATGTAAGGAAGGTATTGTCTTTGGTCAAAAAATTCGTTAATGAGTTTTTGATGAATAAGCACGATCCCCATAATACGATTTTATTATTTTTACGATGATGTGTGTGTCTGTTTGTGTGTATGTGTGTGTGTGAGTGTGTGTGTGTGACGATTTTTTCCGATTCCATAACTCCAATACTATAATTTAAAAGATTATAATTCTTTTTATTCCTCTTCTTTACATGCATATGAAAAGCTGATTAGAATTTGGTTATAATTGGTTGCCCGGATGTACTCTCATTTCAAGATTTTAATAGTTTTTCTTGAGAAAACTCTGATAAATATAATTTTTTCACATTTAATGTTATTATAAATATTAAAGAATATTTTATTCTCTCTACGACTTGATTCCATTTTACACTTCATATGTAATGGATATAGAGATAAAAAATTATAAAAAATGTATTTCATAAAGCAGCCAGGTGCTTTAACCATGGAAACAGCTACTATAATTAAGAAAAGTCTGATAAACAGATGTCAATGTCAAGTGCAATTGACATATTTGTTATAATTTCATTATATATAATAATTTCCAAGAAATTTTCTGTATGGAATTTGTACAAAATACATAGAACTGACGGAAGGTAATGTACTGGAAATATAGAATCTTTCGCAAGAAATTTTCTGTAATGTGCTGGTCACATCAGTTTTTTTTTATTACTATGAAAAATATTTCACGAACTTTCATTAAAATACTTTTTAAAAAATGTGAAACCGGCTCATCGAATTATTGGATGGAAAATCTTGCAGTCTCTAGAGTTGTACCTATAGCAAATTGTACATCTTGCTCTATTCTGATGAGTGTATACAGATTACTGGGGGCTAAATCTCTCAACTAGGGTAAATATGAAACTTAAAAATATTCTGGTGAAGGTAAAACATATTAATCAAATTAAATGGAAAAATAAAATAATTATTTGTTGGCAGGATTTTGTTCTATGCAGATTATTAATTTGGCATTTTTCGTTTTAATAATTCAGTTAGTGTGACTTGATAAAATGAGTTAGGCTTGCTAAACTTTTCCTTTAGATTATAAAAATTTATACTGATTAATACATATTTGCTATTATTTACTAATAAAATCTTTGTTTTTAAAATGCAGTACTTTTTGATTTATGTAGCTTTCACTGTGCGAGGAATAAATGAAATTGTGTTAGTTTTAGGGAGGAAAGAAATTTAGTTAATAATAAATTGTATTATTTATGCAGTATAAAAAATATCGAAGCAGAAATTTAAGTCACTATTATGATGATGACCAAAACTAGGTTCTGGCCGGGACGGTGAAGGGAAAAATCACAAGAAAAAATAAATGCGTCGTTCTAAAAAGCCTCTAAAACATTACACATTTTTAAAATAGGTACATGAAAATACAATAGTTATTTACATACCAAGTTCAGGAGCGCTTCGTACCCGGATGAATGTTTGACGGCGCGAGATTACGAGCGTTGCCATAGAACGATTCTGGGAACCATATTCACGCACGCAGTTTGTACAATATTTTTGTACGAAAAGTATAAAACTAATAATTTATATAAAAAAATATATTTTTTTTTTAATTTCAGAGTGATGTGTCAAATTTAAATTCCATTTATTTTAATGTTTACTTTTAAGTAACGTATGTTAATCATGGTATGTAAATAAATATTTATTACTTACCATGTATTTCACTTGTAGCATATAGCAAATTTAAATTTAATAAACTTCTTAAATATTTTATTGTTTAATTACAATTTACATTACGTGTGTTGGTTATAACCGACTTGGCTGGTCAGATTTGAGTTTTAATTAAAAGTGCACGCAGTAATAAGGTTTTTAATTAGATTTTTATTTATAATTGGTGACAGATATGTATATATACAATACTTTTTACTAAATATTTGGTATATTAATGTTTATATACCAGGTGTAACACAAAAAGCGAGCCAAAGGTGTTTAGCATGAGAAAACAGTTTTTTCTTGCGCAAAAGTGGCCTATCAAGTTTGGGCAATAACGCTTCAAATAAATATTTTAGAGAAAAAATTCTACATTAATTCAGTAATCATATTTTATTTTAAACGTTCCTTATACAATCCTTCTACCCAGCTCATCTCTACTGGGCTTGCATGGTTACGAAACGTGCAAAAAAATATGATACTGACTTGGATGCAGAATTTTATTCTCTAAAACATTTATTTGAAGCATTATTGTCTAAAATTGACAGGTCATTTTTGCACAAGGAAAAACTGTTTTCCCATGTTAAACGCCTATGGCTCGCTTTTCGTGTTTATAAACATAAATATACCTAATATTTAGTAAAAAGTATTGTTTACGAAGTCATTGGCAGTGGATTGTGACAAAAAATCCCCAATAAATAACTTATAAAAAAATAATTGGATCATATTTGAAAAAAATATATTAAAACATGATCAAAACATTAAATTTGGTATTTAAAACTCGTGTATAATTTGTTACAACATATTAGATTTTGACTATATTTAGGTATATGATAAACCGGAAGTGGTACTTAATTTGTAGCTCTTCACAGATTTTCGAGGAAAAACAATAAAATATAATCCAAAATTTCGTATTACAGACTTTTCTATTTATTGGAACAACAGATTAGATATTGTTTACAAACGATCAATCGGAAATGATACTTTACTTAGGGCCGGTATTTCCATCTTCGGATAAAGTGCTGGATAACTTATCTGTCGGATAAATTAACAATATAACATCAAAAAATGACATTCAATATAATTTACTTCATTTATGATTTTATTTCGATGCGATATTTTATCATTTATCTGACGGATAGTTATCCTGAACTTTATCCGGAGATGGAAATACCGGCCCTTAAAGCTCATTGCTATTTTAAACATGGAATTGACGGGAGGTTATGTGCTGGCCACATTAGATTTTTTGACAATAAAATGAAGATTTAAATACCGTGATAGAATAGAATTCACTAATTCAAAAATGAGGATTAGCTTAAACTTTTTGCGAATCTTTAATTTTTATTAAGCTAAATACATACCTACATAATTACTTATGCTGGAAACTGTATTGATTTCCTTTCCTATTGTTCTATTTACTTTTTTCTTTTTAAAACTATACTATTATTAATTTCAAATGATTAGTTCTTTGACAGTGACATTGATCTGTTAGTTACATACATTTGAATAACTGCGTAACCAATAAGTTTTGTTTGTTTAAAGCGCAGATTCCAGGATTCAAATTATAGATAATTTTATGAATTTATTCATTAAATATAGGTAGGTACAAAAAGTACTAAAGCAAATCTGTATAAAATTTAATAGTCTTTAATTTTTATAATAACATTAATCTCGAGAAAATAACATTTAAAGGTATTTTTCGAAGAAAAACTATTTTGAGCTTCAAATAAAGTGCCATTTCCGGTTACCAGATTTACACCAAAATCTACTAGGCTCTTTCCATAATAGAAAATGGTCGAAATACAAGTTTTCAAATTGTTATGAGTGATAGTATTTGAGTTAGGGTAGAGGATCCACACATACATACACACACACGCACACACACACACACACACACACACACACACACACACACACATACACAAACGCACACACATACACATACACACAGACAGACATCATCGTGATTCTAGAGACGTTCTAAAACATGATTATTTACCAAAATCTCGATATGCGATTTTTAGCACGATCCCTATACCTCCCTTACCAAGGGCAGCGGGGGGTAAAATTTTTATGTGGCCAACACAACGCCTCCTGCCATTTAATTTTTGTTAATTTAAATATAGATACTTACATATTTAGTTATGCTGGAGACTGTATTAAGTTACATTCCGTATAACTGGTTCTATTTCCTGTTTTCTTTTTAAAACGTTACTATTATTAATTTGATATAATTAGTTCTTTGACAGTGCCATTTATCTGCCAGTTACATACATTTGAGATACCTATGTACTGTGTAACCAAGGAGTTGTGTTTGAAGCGTAGGCTCCGGGATTTAAATTATAGATAATTTTATAAATTTATAAATAAATTAAATAAAAATAAATACATCATCATGGCATATTACCCATCGCTGGGTGTGCCAATCTGCTTTGTACGCAGATATCGGTAATGATGATAACACATTTATACCGTGCGGGCGTGTAACAGGCAACTCCTCACGAGCACGCATAGCAAAAGGATTAATGCATACCTGCAGAAAATTTAATTATCTTTAATTTTTATAATAACACAAATCTCGAAAAAATTACACTTAAATGTATTTTACTTAAAAAAACTTTTTGAGCTTTAAGTAAAGTACCATTTCCGGTTATCCGATTTACACCAATATATAATGGCTTCTTTCCATATTAGAATAAGGTATTTGAGTTGAGTGGAGGATCCACACACGCGCGCACACACACACGCACGCACACAAACACACACACACGCACGCACGCACGCACGCGCACGCACACACACACACACACACACACACACATCATCGTGAAAAACCAAAATCTTGATATGCGGTATTTAGCACGATCCCTATACCTCCCTTACCAAAGGTATTGGGAGGTAATTAAGTAAATTGCACAAAATTACATTAATAAAAGGACGTGGCTAGAGTTTTGAGTACAAAAATTAAAGTCCCGAAGCGGCGTGGTGGACCAATTAAATCACGATGAGGCGTGGGTTAGTAACACGGGATCGTTGTTGAACATCTTACTGAGCTTGATATATTTCTCTTAAAACAACAAAAACCTATACCTAACGCACAAAACTAGGCCATAGTTTTTCAAGTATGAATTTTGTGTGTTAGGTTAGATAATGTTAAAATGTATTTAAAGAAATTGCGTAAACCACGCCTATTCGGGACTTTAAATTTTTTTAACACAGTCCCGCGGTCGGAACTACAGACACTTTCTTAATCAAACGAATGGAATTTATACATTGATATCTTTAAACACAAAATATAAAACTATACAAAAGCACATGGCAAAAAAGTATTTAATTAATATTTTTATACAATATACAAGATTTTGAATATACTACAAACATGGGAACCAGTTCTAAAACCTCACCTAACACTATAATTCTAGAAAGAGCACCTCGTGGTTGTTAAAAAAATTATCACACTTTTAAAATAAAACACAACCTCTTAAATCAGTGTTTATTGACTAAAAGACCGAGCTCTCGAGCAGAAATCGCACAACAGCCCTCGCCAGAACTCGAAAATGCTTGGTGCTTTTAAAGACATAACGCGATAACAAAATACAATAAAACTTTAAGGGATATAAAGGGATGACAGCAACTTTGTTTTTCTGTAAGATGAAATGCTTACAATATAATAGACGAAACATTTCAACCTTTAAATAAACTTTTTTATCAACATAAATAGCACGGCCAACTCTTAAACACATTCCATAGCGCACTTTGTTACCATCATCAAGAAATAGGCCATATATTTGATTCCAATAATTCCAAAATTTTGCGAACTGAACCAGATAAATTTAAACGTCTCTTATAAAAAAAATCTTTTGATATTATCTGTTCCGTAACATGCGGTGTTCTTATACACTCGTAGAGAAGATAATTGTTAATTTTTGGTTGTTAAAATTTTTGAATTCAACCTTTTTGTGCCAAAGTAAACTTAATTTAAAGACAAATTAAAAATGGATTTAACATGTGAAACGTGTCAAAAAATAATGTGTATGGCAGTTTATACGCTTATTTAAAAAAAATAAAACATACTGAATTTGTTTTTGCTACATTTTTAAATGTTTTCACGGTACTAAAACTTTCAGAATTTTATTGTCTAAAACTGTACGTATAAATCATATCATGCCATACATTTTTATGGGATAGATCATATTTGAAAAACATTTTCCTAGTTTATACGCCCATTTCACAAATTCTCGAGTTCACCATTAAATCCTAGAATATGTACATCCATGATTATGTATATAAAAACACAGACAATTTTTTATTAAATAAAGATTATCATTCGTTCAAAAGATCAAAAGGCCTGTTTGATATACTAACTGAATTTGTCATTATTCCTTCTATAATTCATATAAATCAAAGCTAAGTTAAAATATCTTTTGAAAAAAAATGTTTGTACTCGTACCTACCTATTCCTTATTTGTAATAGCCATATATTTATATGTCGTTCTATTTTACATGAAAATGTATGAAACATTTACCATTTTTATTAAAATAGATCATATTTATTTCAAATCTTTATAACAGATTTTCCCTTTGACAAGGTACAATTATATTCTGAAAGTGACAGCTGTGACTAGTTAAAGCCAGTTAAACCTCACTGACATAAATTTTTGGCGGAATTAATGACATTGACAGATATAAATAACTTTAGTCAGTAGACAAAGTAAAATTACAGATATGACGTCACGCAAAACTAATTTAAAAAATATATATATATATTTCAAAAACTACATCTTTGGAAAGTGTAACAAATGTTAAAATTCATAAATTTATTAAATCTTTTAAAAAAATTGAAAAATGAGTACCGGACTTCATTGTCTGGCTGAGTAAAACCAAATTTAAATTTTATGTATTAGTGGTGCAAATAGGCATTAAGTGTAATTTTTTTTTGTTAATGAGTGTAATTTTATTTGGGAGAAGAGTAAATTATTGTTAAGTGAACAAAATGTAAAATGCGACAAATGAATAAAACATAATTTGGTGAAGAGAAATAGTAATATACTTTTTAATTTTTACATATTTTACTACATCAGTCCTGAATATTAAAAGTTTCATGTGACAAAACTTACAAGAATTAATAATTTTGACAATTATTTTTAACAGTGGACGCCACTTTCGTTGTCACCGGATTCCTGTTGCTCACATGCATCCCCACCAGTTTTCTTCGTCCATAAAGTGATATTCTCGCGCAGAAGCTGCATGACGAAATTACTCTCTTTCGATTCATCATTTAATTCGCCCAACTCTTTATTAGCGTCTTCTAACGCTTGATTGGCTATTTGGCAAGCAGTGTCGTGTAGATTGAGAATCTCGAAGAAGAATACAGAAAAGTTCAATACCAGACTCAATCTAGTAGGATCCGCTGGTGCCAATTCCGCCTTTGCAATCTCGAACGCCTCCTGGTATGCTTTCTGAGAATTTTCGGTTATGGAGTTTCTCGTCTCTCCAGTTGATACTTCTGCTAGGTATCTGTTGTAATCACCTTTCATTTTCAAATAGAATACTTTCGATTCGGCATTTTTTGCTTTAGGAATGAGGTGTGTATCCAATAGTCCTAAAATTTCGTGGCAAATGTCTGTTATTTCTTTCTCAACTTTATCTTGGTATTCTTTAGCCACTTGTTGGATAGAGTCTGAATTCTCAGACATCTGTCCAATAGAGGATATTAAAGTCCATGATGATCTTCTTGTTTCAATTGCATTCTTGTATGCCACGGATAGAAGGTCTCGGTCTTCAGTAGTTAATTCATCTTCTTTTTCTGACACTGCTTTCATTGCTGATGCCATATCATCGAATCTTTCTTCTTGTTCAGCAAATTTTGCTTCTACAATTAGGTCTTCTTTATTTGTGGACATTGTGAGTCTGTCCTATTGTAGATGCTAAACAAATGTATATAGTAAGCGAATGCAGTTGCACAAAGCAAACTAAATGAACTCAACAATAAATTTCAAATCTATAAATAAATATTAATATTTGACACATATGTTGTCAGTGCCATTACAAAACAAAAATGTAACGTCATAACTTTCTGATGATACTCAATTTTTTCTTTTAAATATTTGATCAAGGAGTATCCGAACAGATTGCCTATATACTCGATCCTGATGTACTGTGTCAAAAAACGGATCTTATATTTTTACCTTCCGTCACCTTTAGGTAAGGAAGGTATTGTCTTTGGTCAAAAAATTCGATGATGAGTTTTTAATCAATAAGCACGTTTTAGGGTCCCTAGAATACGAATTTACTATTTTTACGATGATGTCTGTATGTGTGTGTGTGTGTGTGTGTGTGTGTGTGTGTGTGTGTGTGTGTGTGTGTGTGTGTGTGTGTGTGTGTGTGTATGTGTGGATGTGTGTGTGTGTGTGTGTGTGTGTGTGTGTGTGTGTAACAAAATTTTCGTCTGCGATAACTCTAATAGTACAGTTACAAAAATTATAATTTTTTCGTGTACTTCTTCGTTACATCCATATGAAGAGCTGATTAGATTTTGGTTACAATCGGTCAACCGGAAGTACCATCATTTGAAGATTTTAACAGTTTTTCTTGAAAAAACTATGTTAAATATGATTTTTCACATTTGATGTTATTATAAATATTAAAAAATATTTTATTCTCTATACGATTTGACTGCATTTTATACTTAATATTAAATGGATATAGAGTTAAAAAATTATAAAGAAATTAAATTTCATAAAGTAGCCATAGCTTTGGAAACAGCTACTGTATTAAGAAAATTCTGATTGAAAGATGTCAGTGTCAAGTGAAATTGACATAGTGTGTTTGTCTTATAATTTTTACTGGAAATATAGGATCTTTTGCTTTCTGTATGGAATTTGTATAAAATACATACAACTGCTTTAAGGTAATGTATGAGAAATAATAATAATAAATCTTTTATTTCTGCAGATACATCACACTGTATATAGAAAACGTCACAAAATAATAATTTTCTGTATGAAATTTGCATAAAATACATGCAACTGCCGGAAGGTAATGTACAAGAAATAGAATATTTAATTTATCAAGGAACTTTCCGTATGAAATTTGTACAAAATACATAGAACTGACGGAAGGTAATGTACTGGCCACATCAGATTTTTTTTGTAATTACTGATATTTTCATCATTGTGGTCTATTACGTATTATGTAAATATACTGCCATGTACTTCGTATTCATTTTAAAATTAAATATAAAATATGGACAGCAGTGCTCTAAAAGGATTTTATGTTTATTGAACGACTAAACGAGGTTTTTATCTAGGATTTTTGAAAACAAGTTTACTTCACATATAAAACTTATCCATTGGCCAGCAGTGTAAATAAAAATTTCTTTTTTTGTTGTTATAAATTCATTAAATTCTTGCAATATGTTTTTGTTTACACAAAAAGAATTAAAAAGTATCTAGTAATTATTGATAATTTATGGATTATTTATTCTCTTTGGTATACGAGTAGAGTTACGAACCATGCATTGCTTAAGTTTACGAGTATATCAGTTGAGATTAGAATTATAATTTTAAAATATAAATCGATATACCATTTCAGAACCACTAGTAAATGATAAATCTGTCACAATTTTGCAACTCAACAGGTAGTTTTTTTCCGCATTAACTGTATGTAGGGGTTGTTAGTTGAGAATGTGGAGCCAAAACAGATATCGAACGGGAAAAATCTTGGTAACGTGTTCTCAAGGTAAATATTACGTACTGTTATTTGCTTTGCACACTACCCGTAATACAAATGCGAGAAAAAATGCATGAGACTGTATGATTTGAAATATACCAGTAAAATAATGAGTATTTCATAATCTATCCTATATAAAGGTATCTAGGTTATCTAGAAATAGAATATATTAAAATAAATACTTTATGTAGGTAAATATGTTTGTTTGTTCATAAGCTAATATATATATATATATATATATATATATATATATATATATATATATATATATATATATATATATATATATATATATATATCATATATATTTTTTTTCGTCATTTTTGAGTTCTTTGATCTCACTTCACATCAATTAAAAATCCATATAAAATATGAAATAAAGACTAGTGTAGTGTTCATTTGGATCGTTAAATTACCTGTATTGTTTAAATAACTATAACTTTATTTAAGGTTGCCCGAAAATTCGTCCTAAAAATGTATATCCATAGGTTTTGGGGTCGCCGTGTTTAAATATGATGTCAAAATAGACATTTGACTCTGTTGAACTATTCGCATCAGAGATGTAAAATTACCGTAATTTACTTTTGGTCAATTACCGCGGTAATTTACCCATTTAAAATTATCGTTTAAATTACCGCGTAAATTTTGTATTACCGTAAGATATTTAAAATTACAGTAAATTACCAATAAATTACAGAGAAATTGTTAAGAAATTTATGAGAAATTACTGAAAAATTAGTATTTTTTATACAGTTATAAAATTATTTTGTTGTGACAATTTGCAACGTCACAGACACGGTTTCTTTACAAAAATTTTTACAATTTAAAATAAATCAAAATTCTTGTACTACATTTTGTGAAACGATAGGAATCTCCAACATTTGTTAGTTTTAGAGATGCACGACATCTTGCAAATATTATTAAATAATTTATTTTAATTCTTATATTTTATGGTTCTACATGAATTTATTTCAGTCCTTATTATTGTCAATCGTATTCTAAATTGCGATTTATTATTACCCGTAGGTATGTCAAACTGGAAAAATTTTCACAGTTGGGTAACTACCTACTAATTTTAAAATAAAATAAATTAATAATATTGTAAAATATGTAAATATATGAATGTGTATGTAATATAAATCGTTACTCAAATTTAATAGCATGAAATTCTGCACTTAGTTTACTTGATAGATATTTACTTATTCAGTAAATTTAAACACTTATAAATCCCAAATCTACACTTAAATAAATTTACTTGGTAAATAAAATTTAAGTGAAGACTATGTATATATACATATATATATATATATATATATATATATATATATATATATATATATATATATATATATATATACACCGGGTGGCGCGCGAAATCCGTTACATATGCATTTAACATGGGGAAAAAAATCAATAAGCAAAATTAATTTTGTATACTTTTTAACAGCAGAAATTAGGTATGAAAATGTTGATAATCTACTCAAATGTAGTGATAGCCATGGAATTAACAAAAAGCTTAACGTGTGTTTATGTCATAAAATTTAATTTACTTTTTATTATTTAATAAAATTGTCACAATGTAAAATTCTTAAGCAGAATAATAATTTAATTCTTCTATACAGGTCAAATACTCATTTTTCTTAAAACGGAATAGCAATATTTGGCATTTAAATAATCACGTTTGTTTGTCCTTTTTGTTCTAATTCCATGGCTAGCACTATGAAACTGAAATTTTCAAAAATATTCATATTCAATTTCTGGAGTAACTAAACATACGAAATGAATTTTGTTTACTGATTTACATGCAGAATTTTATATTTATTTGAAGATTTTTTTCTAAAATAATTTGGGGAGCAACGCGCTAGGAAAAACGGTTTTCCCATGTTAAATGCCTATGTAACGGATTTCGAGCGCCACCCGGTATATATAGGCTGTCCGGATTCCGAAAGCCACCATTGTGATCTCGGAAACTATAAGAGATATGACTTCGATTAAATAAGACAAGGGTGCACCTTGGAGGGAGCGGCATCTTATTTTGACAAAAATTCTTATAGGTTACTAGAAAATGGCGAAAACTGAATTTGCTCGATATTTTCATTTTGAAAAACATTTAAACTATCAGTAATGGAGAAAAATATTTAAAATAAAAACGTTAGATATTTTTATTGTCTATACGTACGAAAATATTTTTTTTTTGTAAATTTTCGAGGTATACCACAAACTTACATTTTTTCAAATGGAACCCATATTTGATTTTTAGTCTAAAAAATACTATTTTTTCTATAATAGATTTAGTGTTTTAATTTTATTTTGCCCTTAAAATCTTAGATTTTTCATTATATTTCATGAAATTTCTTTTTTTTTGTCAGTAATTCCATTAGTTTTTTAAAATAGTATTTCATAAGTAGGTATATCAGGTATGATTTAAAAAATATTTAAAACACAAAAACCCTTATAGCAATAAAAAGAGAGAAAAAAGCATTTTTTGAAGCAAAAGTCAAATATGGGTTCCATTTAAAAAAATATAAGCTAGTGTTAATCCCAAAAAATTACCGAAAGAAGAAATATTTTGGTACGTTATTAAATAAACAATAAAAATATCTAACGTTTTCATCTGTAACATCTTTCTCGATTTCTGATGGTTTAGAAGTTATTTAAAAATGAGTATATGAACCAAATTTAGTTTTCCGCCATTTTCCAGTAACATGAGAATTGTTGTCAAAACAAATGCACGTTCAAGATAGCCCCCCAAAGGCGCACCACATGTTTCATTTAACCGTATCTCTTATAGTTTCCGAGATCCCAATGTTGGCCTTCGAAATCCGGGAACCTATATACAGAGTGTTTCCATACTTCGAGCAAAAACTTTAAGGGCATGTAATACTAACCGAAATGAGTAAAAAAGAGTAATCAACATACGTTTGTATTTCAAGTCTTTCCGAGAAAGAGACTTTTATATTAGAATCGAACAAAAACTGACAAAGATAATGATCGAACAAAATTTGGTCTATTCCAGTAAATAGATTATAAAAATACAATAAAATTTTATATGAAACATTTTTTTTTCAATTTCGAACAGTTAAGAAGTTATTTGAAAATTAAATATTGGTTAAGGTCGCCACATTTTACTTGGCAAAATTATTTGATTATTTTCGAAAAACAAAAACTCGTGTGAGATAACCTTTTAAAGGGAAACAAAAAGTCTCATTTAATCGAAGTCGTAACTGTTATAGTTTTTGAGATAGCAAAGGTAAATGCCGTCAAAACTCATTTTTCATTGCCTTATATCTCGGAAACTATTGAAGATCGGACTCATGTTGATCAAATTTTTTTTACTAATTTTGGTCCGTACTATATGCCCTTAAAGTTTTTGCTCGAAGTATGTAAAAGTGGAACATAGGCGTTTAACATGGAAAATCAGTTTTTCTTTGCGCAAACGTTACAATTATTTTATGTAAAAAATACTTCAAATAAAAGTTATAGAAATTTATATTCTGTATCTAAATCATGGGAAACGATTATTTTAACTCTTCAAAGAAACGTAAAATATAATTATAAAGTTACAGTTTTCATGAGCTTTTAATCTAGGCAGCCATGGACTGCGTTGTGTTCATAAAACAATTTGAATAATTTATTATATTTATTATTAATTTAACTTATTTGGAAGGTAATGATAATAAATTTTTAATTGAAAATAAAATAACATTAATATTCCCAGTATCGCAATTGTATTTTATTGTACCTACATTTATTATCATTTATATATTATTGTTATTACTGTTACTAATACTTTTATTCGTTGACAAGAATTATTAATTAATACTTTTATGCAAAATGGTTTTATACCTGTGCATTTTATTGGAGACACCGTTCTCCAGATGGACAGTCGACAATAAAAAAGATTTATCGACAAGTTGTCGACCGACTTCAATAATAAATTTAAACATACATAAACTAGCTAGTCGCCCGACTATCATAATGTTACAATATATAATTTAGACGGGTGACTAGTTAGTCGCTTCCTTGGTCGGGCTTAGTCGCGAGCTCAGAATACCAGCCATTGTTATTAAGGTACTTATATATTAATTTCCACTAATAAATTATTCTAATAGTTCAACAATGTACATATTTCCTGGTTGCATTATTATATAAATGCAGCACAGCAACAATACACGTATAACAACTGTTGCAAGTAAAATGCAGACTACGTAGATAAGCTACCTGTCTTCGGCAAGGGCGCGGCACTGGAATTTAAGAAGGGTTCATCTATAAATAGATGTAGATGAATATTAGGGAGAGCATTTCGGTACCGCCTACTGGCTCTTTCCCGCTTAACACCTCCAAAACCAGACATGGTCAAAGAAAACAAGTCAAGGATCTTAATTTTACTCACACATGCCACATGTTTTGATCTGTATTTCTCGGTCTTTGACAGAACTATATCTATTATGTGTTGGCCGTTTTTAATTCAGTAGGTATATGCTGCAATCAATTTAGTATATAATGATGCTTGGTGAAAAGGTAAAATTGTGTAAAATAAAATAAAAAAATACCTTTCCACAAAAAATCCCAGGCGTCGCTCGATTCATGCCAGAAACTAAAGACTGCAAAATGTTCGCCATTGCCGTCGCACTCTGTAGCAGCAACAGTGCTCGTAAGCGGACAGATCTACGGGGCGAAAGGCGACAAAAATCAATCGAGGCGGCGCCGCGGACAACTAAATTCTCAGTCTATAAGACCAAGACGGCAGCGAATGACGAATGTCTGCCAAAATTTATATTTTTTTCGATTTCCAAGTCGAGTTTATATTGATACCTTACTACTATTGCACTACGACCGCAACACGGCTACACGCCTTGAGATGTATACAGTATAGTCGCACCGGGTTCGTTTGGCGATCCTTGTTAAGGCCCCCATACACGTACAGTTTTTCTCTCGTGTTTGGCGCGTGAGCCTGGATTATGCTCCAATCACGTGCGTGTGTACATGCTAGCCTGGCGCGGCGCGACTCGAGTTGGCGCAGCGCGGTTTGTGATGCGCGATCCCGGCTTGCAAGCCAAATATCAACGTGTGGACGCACTGCAGCCAGAAGCGAGCTCCGTTTGATTCTGTCACAAACCTTTTTACCCATTACACCCCTGATAAAAGGAAAATTTCCTATTTATTATAAATCAGTATGTTATGTAGTTTACCGGTTTCAGGATATTATTGCATTGTTTACATGTACAAAAGTAGGCTGGTAACTAAGTAATAACTGTATCTGTATGGTAATATTATTACCATACTGACTTGTCAACAACGGTCTACAAAATGAAAATAAAATAAAATGAAATTATAATGCTCTTCATTAATACATACAGATAATGTTAGCCCAAATACGGTCTACTTTATTCTAAAGTAATAAACATGTAAAACAAAGCACATAATTTGAATATTTGTCTTATTGACATATGTCAAAATAATTGTTCTGTTAACCATAGCAATCTGAAAGTAACATTAATGAGAGAATTTAAAAAAATGGTATTTATCAATAATGTCTTAATTTTCTGAAACCGATAAACTATTGAACAAACCACGGATGTTATTAATCATAACAAGCCTTAGATGTCTTAAAATCCTCGCTCTTACATTTTCGGCAGTTATGATATACATAACATTCCTAGGTATGTTAATAGCTATTATTTCCTGTGCGTTTGGCTTTATCACAAACCTTTTTACCCATTACACCCCTGATAAAAGGAAAATTTCCTATTTATTATAAATCAGTATGTTATGTAGTTTATTTCCTGTGAGTTTGGTTTTGTCACAAACCTTTTTACCCATTATACCCCCGATAAAAGGAAAATTTCCAACATATTATAAATCTTTATGTTATGTAGATTAATATCTGTGAGTTTGATACTGTCACAAACCGTTTTACTCCTTACTCGTAAACGTGTCTTACATATAATATGAAGTCGCTTGCCGTCCGTCTATATGTAACACATGTTCCGCCTCCTTGCAACCTGAACGGAGTTTATTTTCGTCGCTGAAAATTCGTCGCTAACTTCACTCCGGTATATTCTACTTCTTTTTTAAAGATACCTACATAATTATATCACTATTTTTGTATTCTGCGACTTAATTCCTATTGGAATAAATAATATGTATGTATATCTAATAAAAAAATAACTTCTTAAATTAAACTTGAAATAATAAAAAAATATACACTAACTTATAAAAAATAGTTGCTTTTATTTATAAAAGTTATTTACAGACGATGACAACAACAATAAAATCTCAGATAAATAGTGCGGTGGATGAAATGAAGAAAAGAATAATAAAAACAAAAATTCGTTTTACATGACATTTTTAATGGTGGTAGCCATCGTAAGCATAGGCTGGGGCAGCGTGGACAACTGGGTGGTGCGCATGTCCAGACTTGGTGACCACGGCGTTGAAACCGTTGTGCTTGTCGGCAGTGTACTCCACCTTGCGAATGGTACCATCTGGCTCCACCAGCGAGTATTCGCCCTTGACAACGTCACCGTCGCGGACCTCGTGCTGGCTCTTGTGGTCACCGGTGTGCGGGTCCTCCACGCCGTATTTGAATTCGTATTTAGGGTGAGCCTAGAAAATAATACAAAATATAGTTAATGTATTTTGGTATAATGTGGTAAGTTTGTATTAAAGGTACGGATATCAATGTACTTTTACTCGGATTCGTGACAATATAACAAACTATCATTGTAACCTAGACAACATACAATAACAAAAACTTTTTGCATTTAAATTATTTAATAAATATATCTTCAAGGCATATTACTCATTACTGGGCATGCCAATCTGCTAGCTTATACCTCCATGATACACTCTTACAGACGATCCGTGAGCTGTGGGGATGAGTAGTGCGTAGACGGGAAAGAAACAGCTAGTTACGCGTGAGAGTATATTACGAGACACAAGTTTCCTGACTTTATCTTGAAATTGCGCGTCCACGCAACTTGGATTTAAACTCCATACTTCTGCCTCAGAATGTACTTTCTCGATGCTAACTCTACGACTGCTAGGAAGACAATGAAATCCCCACAACAAGGCCAGGCTACAGCGCATTAAAGCTAATCGGTCACGAGTTCCTCGTTAGACTGTAATAATTATTCTGGTAAGCTTCGTGCAACTACAGGTTGTATCAAGAAGTTATAAGTGAACCGTAGAACTGTACTGCATTTAGCCCTAGAAATACTAAGATTTTTAATACTTAATAAGTAAAACTGATGGAAGGTTTATAAAGGTCTATGAACCTTAAAACTTACGAAGTTTGAACAAAAATTTTAATTTTTATCAAGAAATAATCATTTATTCATCAATATTAACATTGTCCCCTTCAAATTAGATATAATGCACTTGCGCCAACAATTTTCAAAACACTTGTGGAATGTTCTTTTTAGTTCTATCTCTTCTATGGACGCAGAACGTTGTTCTTTAAATATCCTTTTTATCTTCGGAAAGAGAAAAAAGTCGTATAGAGTCATGTCTGGTGAATAAGTTGTCTGCAACATCACGACGTTGTTAATTTTATTCAAAAATCATGAATGAATAATAAACTGTGAGCCGGTGCTTTTATCATGATGCAAAATTCAGAAGTTGTTAGCCCACAATAATCACTTTTGCAGGAACCGTATGAAATACCAAATTCCTCAGAAATCTCCCTTAAAGTGATTCTGCGATTACAATAGCCTCAATTTTCCATCATAGCTTCCTCGCCAGATGCCTCCTCCACCATTTACCCAACTTCACTGCACTTTATACCATTTTTAACAAAAAAATGCATATTCTTTGTTCCGTCATTTTTAAATTTAAAAAATCACCGACTGCGTCAATATGCTCCATCAATATACAGGATGTTTCCTTTAAAACAACCAGCGCTTTTTTGGGCGAACTAACAAATTTAGAGAAAAATGTTTTATACCAAAAATGATCAAGAATAAAGGGATAATGTACTCGTATCAATAGTAACAAACCGAATATTTAACGAGTGGTTCTCAAACTGCAGAATAAAATTATATATTTTTTAAATGGCACCCTATATAATTTTTAGTGCTTTCAATAGAATATTATTTTCTGATTTCAAAGATATAAATATAGCATAGGGTTGTATAACAACTATTTCGAGAAAAATGGTATTAAAAACTAGAAATAATGTAATAAAAAATGGGTTTACTACTAGCGTAACTAGGCAACAGACCTGTGTATTGCGTAGCCTATTGTAATATTATAACATTTTTAATACCATTTTTCTCGAAATAATTGTTATATAACCCTATACCATATTTTTATCGTTGAAATCCGAAAAAAAATCTCTATCTAATGGGCTAAAAAATTATATAGGATACCATTTAAAAAAATATAATTTTGTTCTGCTGTTTAAGAACCACTGCTCGAATTTTCGGTTTGTTATTATTAATAAATTAGCCCCTTATTCTTGATCAATTCTTGATGTATATAACACTTTTTTCTAAAGTCATTAGTTCGCCCAAAAAAAGCACTGGTTGTTTTAAAGGAAACACACTGTATAGCTGTTGAACATAAACTACACATCCAATATGAATAATTTTTCGTAACAAAGATATATTTCACAAACACTGGTACCAAAATGAGATTAATTGAAAACGAATAACGTGCATAATTTAAAAATTCTCTTTACTTCTTGACCAAACAATAATAATTAAAGAATAATTTAAAAAGTTATATATCTATACAATGATTTTTCTACATAATTTTATTTTTAAAAAATTTAGTGTAATCAATTAGTTAAGGAGAATGTCAGTGTTTTATTTAGGCCTAAATAAAAATGATGATTCTTTGAAAATGTAGTCAAGCTTTCGCCTTTCATTCAAGGCTTCCTCAGGACTAATTTACATAAAGTAATTTTCAAAAATAAATACACTTAAACATAGAAAGATATTTTTGTCACACTTGATATTACATTGTTTTCGTTGTTTATATATATTCATAAATCTTGAGAACCGCCATCTTAAATTTAATTCTGACAACATATTTAAGTTTGTCTCATCAAATCACGAAACTTTTATATGAAACATAATTTTATATCTTTTATAATTACGGAGTTATTTGACATCTAAAATTGCGATTTTCAGTTCTTTTTTTTTTCGTGAATAAATTTGTCTCAGCGGAATCTGAATGAGCACTCAAAACTGCACAACATTGTCCATTTAACCGGCCTCCTAGCTCTTATAGTTTCCGAGATCCCAATTGTAACCAAATGAATTTGTGACAGCCTGTATATATATATATATATATATATATATATATATATATATATATATATATATATATATATATATATATATATATATATATATGCACAGAATTTTATTTTTTAGTTTTTATATTTTTTTATAATAATTTGTGATATTTTAAATAAATATTCTTATAAGGAAATTTAATTTTAATGTACTTAGACGTTATTCTCAAATTTTGAAAAATATGCTGTAAAATTGTAAGCTTTTTTTAAATTTTAACTGACAAGAAAAATGTGTTTGGAATTAGTCCTGTGTTAGACATTATATAGAAACGGGTTAGCAGAAATGTTATTTAAGTATATTTTATTTTGATCTCCACAGACCACACCCGATGTAAAGTATTTCAGAAAGGGCACCCGACAGACCGAGGGTTAATACTATGTTTTAAAAAATCAAAAATGAAATTCTGTATTTGGTAAATTATACTAGATACATTATTGCAATTAGAAGCAGTTTCGAATTATTAGTTTTTAAATAAATCCAATTTATTCTTTTTTTCTATATTGTATGCACTATTTAAATTTGCTGCGAATAAAAACAACTTACCGGCAGCCAATCACAAGCTTATTTTAGGCGCGTAGTTTTTGAATCGCTCCTCCGAAAAAAATCAGAGTGTAATATTAATTGAAAACATTATTGGTATGCAAAATGTAACTGCTCCAGTTAAGATAAAAGAAGCGTACAGAATGAAAATAAATTAAATGTAAATAATAGAGATGTGTGTTAGCGATAACACAATTGCACAATGAATTAATTGTAATGGCATGTGAAGAAAGTATTATGAAAACAATAAGTAATAAACATCAATATTTAGTACTTTCATGCGAATCTAACAATAACTTATTATTGAGTAGTTCTCATAATAAGTAATATTTTTAATATGTGCAATTATTATAAAATATACAAAATTGTAAAATATGGTAATGAATTTGTCACTAATAAAATTTAAAAATTAGATAAATGTAGATAGCGCACCTTAAGTTGAGACTGGATCTGTGCACACTTTGGCTTATAAATGAAACCCCTTTCTCTTTATATCAATTTAAGACGTTGACGAAATTTTTTCCTCGTTTTAAAAATAGCATATTACAAATATAATTACTACATTTCGATTTATTCAAAGTACGAATTCTAGATTCTGTGCATCTAAGATTAGTCTCAATTTAACGCGCGGCAGCTATACAGAGAATTTATTTTAAAATGCAACATATGGTTCATCCCTTCCATGGTTACATACAACTGTCAATTTTAAAATGCAACATTATAAATATTATTGCAGCACAGGAGATATCTCAAGAACACATTACATATGGTGTCAGTTCCTTCTACGACCGACTAGGATATTGCCTCAATGTGAATGAGGGTATTTTTGAACATTTATTACATTAAAATTATGAATTTATGTAAACCAAAGTTTGTAAAGATATATTGGAAAATAGTATTGATAATACATAACTACAAATTTTGTATGATGCATTATAAAATGGACAAATATTACATTGCTGTTATTTTTTGACAATAGTGTGTAACCATGAGAGTATTTAACCATATGTTGCATGTTAAAATAGATTTCCTGTATGTTCAATAATTATACAGGCTGTAATGTAAGTAATGTGCCATAGTTCATGGTATGATAAATAAAACTGAAAGGAGTTATAATCTGAAATATATTTTGCACAATCTGTCAAGTTGTGTTCTGGGACTGTTAAGTCGACCAATTATGAATCAGCTTTTTAATAAATAAAAATCTTAAAATCAAGTAGTTCTAAAAAAATATTTGTCAGTTGTCATAAATGAAATTGAATTTGCTTAAATGGCGTATTTTTTAGATACTCAGAATTACCTGTTGCTTGCACTAATCAAGAATACAGCGACGTGCATTTGGTTTACACAAGAATGCGCCGAAACAGTCGTCATTAATAAAAAGTGTCATGCATGTTCCGTCTCTGACTTCAAACCTTTAGAAATGACAAGTTTTGTTGTTTTCACTCAAACTACTGTAATTTTTAAATAATTCTTTATTCAAATAAATAATTGTGATTGGTCCATCTTGAAGTGCTTTTATAAGTGTAACAAACATATTAGAAAAGATATTCATGCAGAATACGGTATGTTGCAACCTTCGTTATTAAGTGGTAACGTATAGCACACTACTTACATAACAACCTGTATTTTTAGAAGTGAATGGTATATGTTCATTTAATATTCTATATTTAGTATTCACAGTCATGTTCGAGATTAATATACTTTTCGTGAATTTGATATTGTTAACATAAGTAGTAATTTGTTCCAAAGAAATTATTCTTTGACAGTATGGCACGAAATATTCTCAAAAATGTTATCTAATGAAATCAAAGCTTTGCTTCTTGAATCTTAACTTAGAAATGTAAAGAAATTATAAAACGGCGAATGAAAATATAAGTATCTACTCTATATCCTTCTTTATTATATTTTCTCCTTAAAATAACATATTTTTACGGCTAATTTCGACAACTTGACTTTTGCATTGAATAATGATCAGATAAACTATTATTTACGAAAGATGACTATTCAAGGTCATTTGTTCAAAGAAAGAATACACAGCATTTTATAGCAGTAACTTAGCAACATTATGTATTAGAAAGAGTAAGATTAGTTGACGTATGTCTATTTAATTTGTGTGCTGGGACAGATATACGTAAATAGTGCCATTATTTACTAAGACACTAAAAATAGCAGTGACGTATGTCGTAGAGTTACAGACATGTAATTATCTACTATACTGCCCTCTGTTAGTATTTATCCAGTGGCGTTGACATTCAAACCAAATTATTATTTTATGGTTTACCTCAAGCGTTTATTTTTGTTTTATGCAAAAACGTAGGTGAAGATAAAATTTTGATAAAAACATTATTTAAAAGAAACAAAATTTTCAAATAAAATACATTTTTTTTCAGCAAAAATATGCCCATAAATATTTCGCATTGCACGCCTATGAGTAAGAAATGCAAGTTATCTGAAAGTAATATTGTTTCAGACGGCTCATAAATGACCTCGAATAGTCATCTTTCGTAAATAATACTATACTATATACGTGTCTGTTTTTTTTTTGTTTCAGTCGGGTTCGAACCCGGGCCCTCAGATTCGCGACCAGACACACAGGCACACGGCCATCAGACCCCATAATAGGCGAAGAACATAATACAGAAAAATTTTCTTTTCTTTTGAAACACATGTAAAAAAATCTGATGTGGCCAGCACATTACCTTCCGTCAGTTCTATGTATTTTGTATAAATTTCATACGGAAAGTTCCTTGCTAAATTAAATATTTTATTTCTTGTACATTACCTTAAAGCAGTTGTATGTATTTTATACAAATTCCATACAGAAAGCAAAAGATTCTATACCTATTTCCAGTAAAATTATAAGATAAACACACTATGTCAATTTCACTTGACACTGACATCTTACAATCAAAATTTTCAAAATATAGTAGCTGTTTCCACAGCTATGGCTACTTTATGAAATTTAATTTTTTTATAATTTTTTAACTCTATATACATTTAATATTAGGTATAAAATGCAGTCAAATCGTATAGAAAATAAAATATTCTTTAATATTTATAATAACATTAAATGTGAAAAAATGATATTTAACATAGTTTTTTTCAAGAAAAACTGTTAAAATCTTCAAATGAGGGTACTTCCGGTTGTCCAATTCTAGCCAAAATCTAATCAGCTCTTCGCATGGATGTAACGAAGAGAAATACGAAAGAATTATAATTTTTAGAATTGTAGTATGGAAGTTATCGTAGGCGAAAATTTTGTTACACACACACACACACACACACACACACACACACACACACACACACACACACACACACACACACACACGGACACATACATACATACACACACACACATACAGACATCATCGTAAAAATAGTAAAATCGTTTTCTAGGGACCCTAAAACGTGCTTATTCATCAAAAACTCACCACCGAATTTTTTGACCAAAGACAATACCTTCCTTACCTAAAGGTGACGGAAGGTAAAAACATTATATGACATCTGGTATACGCTTTCAAAGATAAAAAAAAACATATCAAATGCTAAAATTCTGTAAAGCAAAAAGCCACACCCGTCAGTGGGTAAAAAGCGTGACGCTATTTTATTATACAAGCCATGCAGTAGTAAAGCTACCTACTACATGAGATGAATTTCATTAAATGATAAACTGAGAACATATTATGTCACCGCGTATCACTGAGTTCTTATTATGCTATTTTACTCCACTGAAAGTGTGATTTAAATAAAAAAATAAATATATCATCACAGCTTATTACCCATTGCTGGGTTTATTACATATAATGGTATAAACACCGATTTTTCTCACTTGAACCTCACGTCATTGATTTCTGAACCACAAAATAACAAGTAATTGTATGTTTGAAGGTTGTAGACAATGGTTGATTATGACTAATAACACACGTAATTCGAACAGACATTGTCTTTATTTTTACAAAAAATATACTACACGACGTTTCGATTGATAATATCTCCAATCGTTATCAAGTGGAAACTGAACAATAATCTTAAAGCTACGACATTTTATACTAGTACAGTTGTTCAGAAAAATTTCTAACTCGGAGTAGTCTATGAACAAATACCTGATTCACTTTAAACTGTTTTTCTTCAAAAACAAAATATAAATTAGTTCCAAATCATATTTTGACAATTTTGTTATTCTAAATATTAGAGAACATTATATTCTCTGTTCTCGTTGTTTCATTTACATTCTTTTCCAAGGAAACTAGTTGAAACAAATCAAATGTTCATAGTTAACAGATAAATGACAGTGCCAAAAATGAAGTACCTATACTTATAGATTACGAAGTAGGTACCTAACATAATTTTACTAAAACCGCAAAAATTATAATACAGAAACAATTTAAAAGGAAAATATATGTAAATATGTGTTTTCAAAAAAAAAAAAAAATTAATGTACTGGCCACATCAGTTTTTTATTATCATTATTTTGCGAGTTAACTTCTTGCCTTTTAATAACCATAGCATTGTCATAAAGCTGTTTTTCATAAGTTCGTTTTAAACTGAAATTTTGTGCTTTTAACTGTCGCTTTAAAAAAAATCGCCAAATTGTTCATTTATATAAAGTACGAAAGACTTTACCTCTACACATTTTGGCGAAAATAAAACTACAACAAATTTAAATTTATCGTAGTATTCTATTTTCCACCTAAACTCTGTTAGTATTTTTAAATAATTGAAAGGTTTATGCTAGGTTGTAGAAACGCTCATCAACTCTTTGTTTAATTAACGGACCATCAGAAAGAACAAATTCGAATCAGTTTCTTTGTTATTATGGCATTTGAATCATTGCTGCCAAAAAATCGTGTTGCATTTGTTCGTTTTGATAATCCGTTAATTAAAGAAAGAGTCGATGAACATTTTTGCAACCGGGTAGGTATTAATCTTACATAGTAGTCCACTTCTTGATGACCATGAGAAAGAAGAGGCGCGGCGTGAATAGCTTGAGCTGCGACGTAGCCTTGGCCAAAACCATGTCCTCCGTAGCCTCCATCCAAGATTCCGGCGTGAGCGCACGCTGCTATGGTGATCAGGGCAAGGATCTGCAAACAAACAGAACACGAGCATGAACTTATTTTATTTTCAGTAAATTTTTGAATTATTTTTTAATCTCATACTATTTTATGTTTATAAATACATACATATTTACTTTAATAATCTAAAATTTGAAATTAGAAATACAAATAGACGAAATAAAAATGAATGTATATTTAGAACTTAAACAAAAATAATCTCAATTACACAGTAATTTGGATGATTTACTCGTAAATCTCTAATAAATAACACTTCTATATATTAAATTTTAAATTGAAATAATTGTATAACGTATTATCAAATATTATTATAATTAATATTATTATTGTTTTCATAGGTAAAAATTATTAAATTATTATTATTATTATTATTATTATTAATTAGGCAAATTATTTCATATTTCTTTGAGGATTGAACTACGATTAAACACATAAAAATAAACAAACTTTGAGTTATTCATGAACTTGGTGTTTGTAAAAATTGCTTGGACATTGTTAGGGAACTATTTGTTTCATTTACCAAAAAACAGCCTTCATTACTTTTGGGTAGAAGGCTTGCTATTGTTTGCAATTTATATAATTACTGTTTATATTATATTTTGAAGATTATACTATTTATCACTTGAAAATAATCACAGTCACTGTTTCACGTAGAAATGTAGTTTGTTTAGTAAACGCACCTTAGAGAACATTGTCGCTAGAGAAGTAGTATTCACTGCGAAGAAAACTATACTGGCCGTCTCCTAAAATCTATCTTCTTTTATACTTAAATTTCACATTATGTGAAACGTATGCTCCAATTAGGCACACTTGGAAAAAATCGGCGGGGGTACTGCATTACGTTGAGACAAACGCAAGAAAACAAACCGTAGGTAAGTTGAAAGTTTCTGTTTGGATTACGGGGAACACAACGACATCGGCATGTGGGGCAAGGTACCCGGCCTCGACTCTCGTTTTCATAATCTGTTTTCCGGGCCGGAGGTCGACGTCGTCGCTTGCTCCATCTCCCAACGGATCTGCAGGCGCCGATGTTCAATAGACTAGAACACTAAATCACCAATTGCAATAATTGAAAAATATATCTATACATTATTCCGAATTGTCGAAATTGAAAGTATATATATGAATATGAACTTTACTTTCCAATTTCTTAACAAGAACTTAAAAACTTGAAAGTATTGTACATAGTATGTACTACATTCTCAATTTATTTTGTAGCTATTTCGTATATGTTTAAATAATACCTACACTTTTTTATATGTACAATTAGCATTCAAATGATTTTTTTTCTGGCTTTTACAAATAGTAGATCATATGATTAGAATTACTCCTATGAAATAATAAATACTATATGTCCGTGTATTGCAATTACTGTAAGAATGAAGATTACCTTTAAATTTATTTAAAAATTTATAGAAGTTTATAAAATACTATAAAATAATAGGCATACCTAAGATATACAGCTTCTTATAAATTACATGCTGCACGCATTACGGGTCATCTATACCTACGCGTAATCCTATCACCTAGACAGGACAATGTATTTTCCTATTTCTCATAAGTCATAAGACACATATGTGCGTTCGTTATACTTTATTCAAACTTCACAGCTTCTAGCAAATATTAAATGTCACTATTTCAATAACCTAACTATACAGGATATTATGTAAGTAATGTGCCATACTTCATGGTATGATAAAGATAACTGAAAGAAGTTATAATCTGGAATTTATTTTGCTCTATCTATCAAATTGTAAAAGTTATGGGACTGTAAAGTCGACCAATTACAAACCAGCTTCTTATTAAATTAAAATATAAAAATATTTGTCAGTTATCATAAATGACGTTGAATTTGTAATAAGTGGCGTAGTTAATTTGATATTTAGAAATGCCTGTCACTTTCACTAACCAAGAATACACCGGCATGCATTGGGTGTACGGAGAAGTGTGCCAAAACAGTGCTGCTGCTGTTAGACGCTAAAGGGAGTTTTACTCAGACATAATGGTGAAACTTTTGTTATAACTATTTTTGTCATTAATAAAAAATGTTTTATCGACTTCAAAAATGACAAGTGTTGTTATTTTCATTCAAACTACTGTGATTTTTAAGTTATTCTATATTGAAAAAAAATATTTTTGTTGGTCCACTTTGAAATGCTTTTATAATTGCACCAAACACATTAGAAAAGAAATTATTGCAGATTACGATACATTGCAACCTTGTTTATTAAGTGGTAACATATGGCACATTACTTACATAGCATTCTGTATAATCAGTGTTTAATATTCCATAACAGAATCCATGTGTAGTCGCGAATAGACGTGTTTTGCGCAGCTCCGTCTTAACCTAAGTAAAGTGTCGTAAAATACTACTCACGTTTTCAAATTTTTCTTTTTCTGTGGCCCAAATTTTGTTCTCGTGATATGAAAATGGGTGGAACTACACGCAGCCAGGCTCAGGCGACATCGGCGTCATCGGCGATTAAAGAAACGATCGATACACTTTTAAGTAATGATACTTTCCTGAGCAGTCTAGTTAGCAAAGTTATTGCTCGACTTGATGAAAAGCTCGAGGAACAGCGAGTGCACTATGAGGGCATCATCTCAAAGTTGACCGATGACAACCGCATCCTGGAGGAGAAACTGGATCAGCAGGAGCAGTACTCACGGCGTAACTGCATCCGCGTCTTTGGCGTTCCAGAAACTCCCAGCGAAAACACCGAATCAACCGTGAGTGATGTGTTTAAAAATATCTGTGGTGTGAGTGTAGTACCTGGTCTCATTGATCGTTGTCACAGAATTGGCAGAAAAAATCCCTCCAGTACCAAAATACGACCTATTATTGTTAAGTTTGTCTCTTACAAAACTCGTGAACTTGTAATGAATCAACGCAGGAAACTAAAAGGTACGAAAATGTCCATTAAAGAAGATCTCACCAAAAAGAGACTACATTTACTTACAAGTTCATCCACTAAGTTCGGCTTTAAGAACGTTTGGTCCAGAGATGGTTATATTTATGCCAAAGTCAATGATTCTATCAAAAAAATAAATAATTTAAATGACTTACATTAGACACTGATAATGATGTAAATTATTATTGTTTACCACTATTTGGAGCTGTTAATGTCCGTCATTGCGAAATTGTGTTTTTTTTATTTCTCTCTTATTTGAGGTTACAGTATTTTAATTTTAAGTATAAATTTCTCATCTTTGAACAGTTGTTTGCTGTGAATATAATTTATTTTTGTACCTCTCAAGATATCTGCGCAAGATCTAACAAGAAATTAAACACCTATCGTTTCATTTAATCTTGACTTGATTGTAAATTTCTTCAAATACCTACCGTTTCGTTTAATCTTGGCTATTTTTTATTTGTAAATTTCTTGCACATTATTTTTTTGGTAAGCATTAGTCCCATACGCATTATAATCGGTAACATACATATATATTTATAATTTTTTTTTCCAAATTTGATGAGCATGTTGATCTACTATCAAAACGCTAGAGGTTTAAATACCAAACTTGAACATTTTTTAAATAATTGTTCCTCGTCTCCTGAATTTGATATTGTTTCAATATCTGAAACTTGGCTCCAGGATTCTGTATATAATAATGAGTTATTTGCTGAACACTATACTGTATATCGCAAAGACAGAGACCCTTTAATCAGGAATAAGTCACGTGGAGGCGGCGTCATTTGTGCCGTCAAAAATAAATATCGTTCTACTCAAATTAACTTAAACTTAAATGCACAATCCAATTGTGATTTGCTATGTGTCAGAATACAATTGTCTCATACTGAGAATTTATATGTTATTGTAATTTACTGTCCGCCACCAATTTCTATAAATCAACACGAACTCATTTATGAATGTCTTGAATCAAATCCTCTTCTCTTAAATAATAATTTTATTTTCCTAGGAGACATGAATATTAGCAAACTATCGGATTGCCACAACACTGGACATACGAATAATATCGTTACTAGATTTGATCTTTTTTGTAACTTTTTTAATGCTAGGCAATATAATAATATTAATAACTGTGATAACAGACTACTTGATGTTGTTGTATCTAATAAATGCTGTACTGTCGCGCGCTGCTCTTCACCTTTAGTCAATGAAGATAAGTATCACCCTACTCTCGAAATTTCCTTCTTTCCTGAACCTTCTTCAAGCTCGCATCTACGTCATAGCGGTCTTTTTTCCAATGAATCAGTTTCTTTTAACTTCCGTCGTGCCAACTTTCTTTTACTATACGAGCAACTATCTCAGATTAACTGGGACTTTCTTAATTATTTTGATAATGTCAACACTGCATTTGAAGAATTTTATCAGGTCATTTCCCAAATTATTTGTAATTGTGTTCCAGTCACCAAAAAACGTAAATCGATGTATCCACCCTGGTTCAATAAATCTATTATAGAAAACATTAAGAAAAAAAATCAATTTCGCTTATTGTATAAACAAACCAATATGACGAAATATGGTGATGAGTTCAAACGCCTTAGAGCCTTATTAAAGAAGGAAATCAATGTTGCACACAGAAACTATATGAAGAATATTGAAAAAAATATCGCGAAAGATCCTCAGAAATTATGGTCCCATATTAATTCAAAAAAACGAAATCTTAACCTGCCTTCCACTATGCATTTCAATAATAATACACTCAACAATACTGCAGACGTTGCAGACGCGTTTGCAGATTATTTCTCCACTGTTTTCCAGCCGATAAACTCGTCACCTTCACCCACTGGTCTTCATTCAAGTATAAATAATTCTAATAATTTAAAAATTAATCATATTACTAGAACAGATATAATTTCAGCAATTAATTCAATAAAATCTTCTCCTAATCCCGGACCTGACAATTTACCATCTTATGTCATCAAAGGCTGCCGTGATATCCTTGTTGAGCCTCTTTATATTCTTTTTAACCTATCCCTATCAAAAAATATCTTTCCTTCTGCTTTGAAAATTTCCTATATTCGACCTATTTTTAAATCTGGCGATAAATCTAATATTATCAATTATCGCCCTATCTCTATTCTCTCCAACTTGGCTAAAGTTTTTGAAAAGATAATATATAAATATATTTTTAGTTCCGTGCGAAACAAAATATCCGTTTGCCAACATGGTTTCTTTTCTGGTCGCTCTACTACTTCTAACCTAATGAACTTCACGGATACAGCACTTAATTCACTACATAACAACATTCAGGTAGACGTTATTTATACTGACTTTGCGAAAGCCTTTGACAAAGTCGACCACTCTATATTACTAAGTAGGCTCCATTTTGATTTTGGATTCTCTGATGACTTGCTACAATTCATGTCGTCATATCTCAGCAATCGCGAGCTTTGTGTTCGTGTTGATGGTATAACTTCTAAATGTTATTACGCAACCTCTGGTGTCCCGCAAGGGTCTAATTTAGGGCCATTACTATTTCTTCTTTTCATCAATAGCATCACTAATATTATTCAACATTCTAACGTTCTTTTATATGCAGATGACCTGAAACTTTTCAGAATTGTTAACAATGCTAATGATTGTGCTTTATTACAAACTGACATTAATAATGTTCTTGATTGGTCTTTAGCCTCAAAGCTTTTATTTAATTTTAGCAAATGTAAAATTATGACCTACTCTTTAAAGCAAACAACTATACCGTTTAACTATCAAATGAATAACACAATTTTGGAGCGAGTAACTTTATTCAAAGATTTAGGAATTCTGTTCGATCCTAAACTTAGCTTTATACCCCATTTTAATGATATTCGAAAAGCTTCTTACCGAAATCTTGGCTTCATAATTCGTAATACACAAGCGTTTTATAATTTACAGACTCTCAAATCTTTGTATTATTCATTTGTGCGTAGTAAACTGGAATATGGATTACAAATTTGGAATCCTGTATATATTAAACATGTACAAGCTCTGGAGAGTATACAGAAAAAATTTATAAGGTATTGTTGTGCTAAATTCCACCATCGTCGCATTGATACGATTTGTAATTACTCCAACTGTCTAATTGAGTTCAATGTTATTTCTTTGGACTGCCGTAGAAAAATCCAATCATGTTTATATCTGTATAAACTTGTTAATAATCTAATTGATGATGCTCATTCGCTAGCTTGCCTAAATTTTGGAGTACCTCGCTTAGGTTCTCGGCGTAAATTAACCTTCATATACAGCACCCCTAGAACAAACTATGAACTTCGATCTCCAATTAGACAGTTGTGTGCTACATTCAACACTGTGTCCATATACATTAACAATCTTGACATTTTCTATGATACTCAGTCCAAATTTGGAAAACAAATTATGAACTATTTCTTGTCTGATCTTTAGCAATTAAATTGAGTTATTTCTATTTATAATATTGTCACTTCATTATTTCAAAGTTTTCTTGTAACTACACTGTATTTTTCTTTATTTTTGTCAATAATCCTCTGTAATTGGGAACATCTGTTCCTGTTGAGTGATTAACAAATAAATAAATAAATAAATTTTAATATTTATTATAATTTTTTAGTCTGTATTTATCAAATAACACCGAAATAGTTAATTTAATATTAATATTTACTTCCATTTTTCTTAATTTTATTGTCAATGACAGCGATATGGAGATTTTTTTATATTTCATTAGGTTGGTATGAGATGGACATTCTAAAATCCTAAATACCTACGGAAAAAATTGAATTATTATAATAACAATGAAATGTAATAAAACTAGGTACTACAATACTCGAGTCGTATAATAGGCTACTTGCGTGCTACTGAAAATCTGATGTCTATCACTAAATACCTAAAGTAAACTTGAAAAAGTATGTAAAAATATAAATTTTATTTTTAAAAAATTATGTTTTTTAATAAATTACGAAAGAAAATTTTCATTGACGTCATTATTTTGAACTGGAGAAAGGGAAGCATATTTAAGAATGTAACCTTTAGATGGCGAGCGAGTGCGATTTCTAATATGATTTTGACATTAGTTCATTTTTCTGTCACTGCCTCTCTTCTTTCTTATTTGCAATTTGCGTGGTTCTGTTACTTTTATTACGTACTTCGATTTGTTAAGCAGGATTTTTGAAGGATTTTAACTTAGCTTATACTCGTACAAGGTTAAAGTGACAAACTAAAATATTAACCTCCAAACTATTATTCAAATGTCAAACAGGTGATCTGTCATGTTTAAATTACCCGCACGTGCCGTTACTATTGGACGTACGGATGTTATTGCGCCCATTCATTGGTTTGGCGTAATTCTACGTCATACATGGCGGTAATTTAAATATTAAAGTTTCATTAATTTTTTTCTAGCCAATTAATGAAAATTTTGCCAAGAAAAAATATGGGTAGCAAGTTTTTATCGTCTCTTCAAAAATATTAAATAAAAAAAATGGCACGCAAGTAGCCCATTACAACACTCGCCACTACGTAGCTCGTGTGTAACTTTCATATTCGCGCGTTATTTGCTATTTACAACTCTTATCACATAATATACTATTTTCTAAATACAATAGTTATAACGTATCAAGAAATAAATAAATGGGGTCTCATGGCCGCGTGTCTGAGTGTCTGGTCGCGAATCTGAAGAACCGGGTTCGATTCCGACCGACGCCAAATATTTCTAATTTCAAATGACACAAAATTGACCTTTAAAGTGTACTCTCCACGCCAGCAATGAGTACAAATATGTCATCATTACCGAAATCTATGTACAAAGCAGATTGGCACACCCAGCAATGGGTAATATGCCGTGATGATATATGTATTTATTTATTTATTTATTTATAACGTATCAAGTGCCGAAAGAGAAAGATTACGCCTGCGGACGAAGTTTAGTCGTATAAGGGCGTATTTTTTTCGGCCTGAGGTTATTGTTTTATAAAAACATGCAGAAAATCTCCAGGTAGTCGATATTGTAGAAATCTAAATGAAACATAACATGCGTCGCCATCTCGGTCGCCATCTATATCACGGTTACATACAAGTGTAGCACAAGTGTAGCACATAACATTCATAATCTTGTTTTATGGTTATATTATAAAATAAATGCGTTTAAACTTCTTATAATTAAATAAATACTACTATCATTACTGGGTGTTTTAGTTTTTGTACAGCCCGGCGGACGGTAAAGCTGTCCGGTGCCTGGACCACTACACGTATATCTTTTAATTATAAACAAGGGCAAACGAACTTTACCACATAAGGTTGTAAAATTATTGTTTAAACCATTAAAGTAACATAATTTGATTAATTATGTCTGACCGTAAATAAAATATTTTTTACACTCCCGTAATTAAAAGTGTCACATAAATCTCCTTTTTCTAAAACCAGTGCTTTTTTGTAGAAAAAAAGGTGTCGGTACTAAGAAAAAAACACACATTTTGTTAAATTTTTTATTGATAAAATAGAACAGTATAACACATGTAATGTGTGATGCATGAATGTGAATCAATATATCATTGGCGTAATTTATATTTCCAAAATTTCAGAAAAATATCAAATTAAATAAAAATATTAATAATTTCAAAAAACCGTCGAAATAGATGCCGGAACGCCGTACCGGCAAGTTACATTACAAAAAACTGAAAAACTGAAGTGCAATTTTCAATCCAAGGCATTAAAATAAAAAGTAGTTTAATGCCATTATGCAAATGACTAATTAGAATGAATAATAATTGTCAAAATAACACTCCAATTCATTAATATTATTTATTATCCATCTTCTCCATACCTATAAAATTTATTATTATAAGTACCGAAAAGTGGGTTACTTTGTAAACGTTTTAAGTATATTTTGCATTATATTGAGCTAAGCGTTCTATTTTTAAAGAAATAAAAAATACCATGACTTAAAACATGAACGGCAAATAATAATTTACTTTTTAAAAATAATATTAATTAACAGATTTTGTAGAAAAAAAATCTGATGTGGCCAACACCAAACCTCCCGCTATTTAATTTTTAATTATATATATATATATATATATATATATATATATATATATATACTTACATATTTAGTTATTGCGGACACAGTATTAAGATCCATTCCATATAACTAGGGTTCTATTTACTATTTTCTTTTTAAAACGTTACTGTTATTAATTTGAAATGATTAGTTCTTTGTGACATTTATCTGTTAGTTACATACATTTAAGATATGAACTATGTAACCAAGGAGATTTGCTTGTTTAAAGCGTAGGCTCCGGGATTAAATTTATTGATAATTTTATGAATTTATCCATAAAATATATAGAAAAAGTATTAATGCAAATCTGTAGAAAATATAATAATCTTTTTTTTTATAACATTAATCTCGAAAAAATTACATTTAAAGGTATTTTTCGAAGAACAACTATTTTGAGCTTCTTGTAAAGTGCCATTTCCGGTTATCGGCTTTACACTAAAATCTAATGAGCTCTTTCCATTACAGAAAAAGTTCGAAATACAAGGTTCCAAAATTTTCTGAATGATAGTATTTGAGTTAGAGTAAAGGATCCACACACACATACATACGTACATACACACAGCATCATCGTGAAAATGTTAAAATTGGATTCTAGGGACTTTAAAACGTGGTCATTTATCAAAATCTCGACATGCGATTTTTAGCACGATCCCTATACCTCCCTTATGAGCGGGAGGTAAAAATTAGTAGCGCGTCACTTCATATTCGAAAAGGGGTCACTTTGACATTACATTATTTTTCACGAAAATTGAAAGTAGCATATTTACTGAGACTTTTAGCGTTTTTTAAAAAATTAGGAATTCATTCTGTAATTAGTTATTAACAATTAAAGGTATTGGGGTGTCTTTGATACAAGAACAAGAATAGTATAAATATGTGTAAATAGGTATATTTAATGTATAAAAATATCAAATATCATACAAATGTAGGTAACACTAGTCGTTATAGGCACATAGTGTAATTATAATTATCATCACAGGTAAATAAGGGATCTACTAGATAAAATAAAAAATAGAAACTATTCCAGAATAATAGGTAATAGAAAATAATCCGTATTTTACTTTTCATATACACAGCTGGTGCTTCAAATTTGTAGAATACTTGTTTACCCTTCTCACTAACATTTTGTGTCGATAATATTTTAATATTTCGCTAATTACTTTTGCCTACTGGGCGGCATGTTAAAAATATTACTAATAACGTTTTTAATTTACTTATCTTCACAAAATATCTCATAATAGATGAAATCAAAGTGTCCCCAAAATTCAATCAAAAAATTGTCGTAAATAACACATACAATGATTTTAAAAAGCTAAGTTAACAATTCGTCATCCTAATAGTCGACCTTTTGACATTGTAAATATTATTCAAGATTACACTGCACAGTTACATGTGTACACAAGGAAGTTTCACATTCACATACTAGAAAAATAGCAATATTTCGCCTGTTACTTAAATATTTTTTAAATTAAAAACTATAATACTTACGGTTGTGCTTTCTAGATATTTACATATGAACGGGTTAGTGTTACAACTTGATATATTAAAAAAGACTCTACGATTCATTACAGTAGTGCTACATGGACAACAAAAGTTTTCCATAAAAAAATCAAAGCCACCCCGTGAAATCAAAGTTACCCCATTTTACAGTTATGTATTTTGTAAGTCAAAATTTAAGAAAGAGCAAAAATAAATTATAAACTGTTCTGCGTCATAAATTTTACAATTTGTGCGATATTTTAAATTTCACATTAATGTAAATGAAACTTGTTGCAACGGTAATGCCATAGCTTGTAATTAAAAATATATTTGTCATATTACAAAAAAAATTATTTCAACTTATTTCCGCATCATATGTTATGTATTTTACATAACAGATGGGCTTAATTGTGACATTTCTAAAGAAAGTCTTTAATTATATGACAATATGGAAGTAATAAAATTTTTATATCAGTATCAAATTGTTATTAAACAACTCGTCATATAGTTCCGATGAAGGTTTACTTTAAAACGTAGGAATGGAACAAGTGACCAACAATATAATCTTTTATTGGAATTTAATTTGTACTAATAAAATGAAGCAGGAAATTTGTAACAAGTATATTAGCAATTGATTTATAAGTGGAGATAAACAAATTATATTACGTCTTGAGAAATCGACACTGATTAAGTTGTTTATTATCCTACGAGTTTCGCTATAAAACGCATGTTTGTATAATTGTTCAAATAGACAGATTCAATGCAAGGTTTCATTTAAAAATTAAGTATAATTTCCCTGATTTTGTAATAAGTAAATTATTTTATTATTGTTCGTTATAAAATGAAAGTATACAGTCAGTATTTCAAATTAACATTGACAGTGACGTCATGAGCAAATGTTGTAATGTAATTTTGTCTTATTATACTTAATACGTACAAATTATATATGCTCCTACGTTTTACTGATTCAAATGAATTTTTGATTGTTTTGTACAACGCCACCGTCAACGTTTATTATTATTATTTAGTATCTATACTTACTATACTTTGTGCTGAACTCTCCACCCCAGCAATAAATGCCCGTGAGATGACGCCTGTTGGGCGCTCGCACAATACGAATATGTCATCATTACCGATATCTGCATAAAAAAGCACACCCAGCAATGGGTAATACGAGTATACCGCGATGATATATTTATTTGCTTGTAATTTATTGTATTTATTTATGTATTCACTTATTTATTTATCTATTCACTTATTTATTTATGTATTTATTTATATATTAATTTCTTTTCTTTTTTTTTTTTGTTTGAGATAAGGCGGATCGACTACCGGGGTCATTACCGCCCAAATGCAAATATAAAGAAAGAACTGGTTCTTATAACCAGTTAAGTAAATTTAAATAATTGTCACTAAAGAGAGGACATTACTGCAAAAAAAGACAGGATCTTATATCCTGTTTGTAAGAAGTGATAAAGTGCGAATGCGAATATTATGGCTGAAGCCAAAGGCATATTCTTATAATAAGTAACGTAGAAATGTGAGAAGTAGATAAGAGCTACTACTGGCTATTTCAGAAATAAATAAAATTTATATATATATATATATATATATATATATATATATATATATATTTATATATATTCATTTATTTATGTATTTATTTATTTATGTATTAATTTATTTATTTGTTTATTTGTTTATATATTTATTTATTCATTTATAAATTTTATTTATTTATTTATTCAGTCAAGTTCACATGCTTTACAGTTTTTTTCTATATATTGTAACGTTTTTATTTATTTGGGTGAAGTGTAAATATTAGACAATTATTATTAATTAAAATAAAAGTTTATTATAACAATAAATAGATATTAAATATAATTAAAAGATGATAAATATAACAAACACTACGATTAAACAAATATTAAACACTAATTAAGACTAAGAGTATTAAAAAACACTTAAACACTAAGATTATTTATTTAAACAATATATAGATCACTTGTTTATTTAAACAGCTGTATTTATTTATATTCACCACTTGTCTACTATCTGTTTATATCACCAACTGTTTAACACGCAACGCTTATTTATATCAGACTGCCCAATACCTTCGCTAACGGTGCTTATATACCCTGGCATTTTTATTCCAGAGAATTCTAGAGTGTTATTCTAGATAAAACACAATAGGTTACATCAACCGCGTAATTAAGCAGGCTTCGACAAGTCGCTTGCGTCATCGCTAACAATAGACACTCGCTCGTCCCTGCGACAGCGGCGGCGACAGTGACGGGGACAGAGGCGGTAACAGTGGCGGCGACGGCGGGCACTGCACCTTACAATATATAATATTACAACGATAAATTTAATTTAATATAGGTAAGCCAAAAAGATATGGGTACCATATATTGCAAAAACAATAAAGTATACAATAAAATTCATTGTAGCACTAGCTGAAATCATTGATCCGACTGGGAACTACAGGAGATAAAGGGTTAAATGAAATACACCGGTTGTGTCATGATGCAGAATGTATTATTTATTTATTAGTGGCAATCGATTTCGGAGTCCTTCGAAGCTAAAAATATCTTACAATTTGTTAGTTACATTTTTTAATTTTAATACCAGTTTGTATTGAAAAAGTGACACAATAAAATATAATAGAATAATGTTTTTTTTGGTGAAATATATAATAATAATAATTGAAAGTTGTGAATGAATATTTATAAATATTTGAGTTAGAACTATTAAAGATTTTTACAAAAAATTGTCTATAAACAAATATTTATATAATTTTACTAGGATAATTGAATTGAAGTAAATATTAATGAAAATTTATAATAAAATAAAAAGAAAATAGTTTAACAATAATTTTTATGATGAAATGTGCAGGATAGTCCAATAAAGCATCTCAGATCTCAGGTAATAACCATATATTGGTCATTTATACGGCGCGGAAACCCATGCAAGTTTTGCGGGAAATGTTTCCTGGAAAGTTAATTTCCCTGCGCGGTTATGTCGCCTAACTTTACACCCTACGATTTGTTCTTGTGGGGTTATCTACAATCAAAGGTGTATACACATCGACTTGAAAACCTTACAGCCCTCCGGACAAAAATTTGCTGTTTCCCCAAAAATGACCCAATGAGTTATGAGAGCATTCAGAAATTGTCTCGAAATGTGTATCGCTAATGACAGACACCACAATGAATATATTATTAAAAATAAATATTGGGATATATAGATACCCTTTCTTGTGTTATAATGAAATTTATGGTTTTTTTTTTCTTTATAGAATTAAGTTAAAACCAGATACTTCTTGAATCACTCTGTATTATAATAATGTAAATTCGGAATATTGCAAAACGTTAGCAATGATCTCAATGATCCAGTCGTTTTAATTTTGACTGATTTTTTTAAGTACTTTGCAATATGTCTGTTTTAAATCAATCATACTGAAAACACTATTTTTTATCTTTTAACTTGTAAATTACTAAAATAATTATTTATGAATTATCTCCTTCACGTCTATAAGAACTAGGTAAATAGGAAAACGGTGCTGCGTTATTTGACAGTACTTAGGTTTGGCACGAAAATTTTCTGGCCCACATAATTTTATTTGGGTACTACACATTGTAGTAGCATAACGTTTTTATTACGTTAGTTAGACAATAAGTTTAGGTAAACTAATATCTTATAACTGGTAGGGTGGTATGGGCCAGTGTAATCTTAACACTTAACTAACCTTACCTTTGGTGACTGGAACTCCCGAATTTAGAACATAATATACATACAGGATGAATACGAGATTCCATGGCAGACGTTTACCTAATATGACAAATAAATTATCAGTGTATTGACATACACAAAATAAATGTCATCATATGTCACACGTGTCATCTGTCATTCTGTCATTCAACAATTTTTTACATGTACCCTGAACAACTAAAACACAAGTGAGTACTTCGTGTTTAACAATAGTACAAATATTATATTTTGCAGATTTTACATGATATATGTGCGATTGTATCACTCAGATCATTCGCAGCAGCTTCACGAGCTGGATGAAAGTTTCAACACGGAATTTGACTTTTCAAATGACAACTGCGGCTTTACGGTTTACAAATGGTTTACCCAAGTATTAATACTAAAATCAAGGGTCAGTTTGTCACAATATATATATATATATATATATATATATATATATATATATATATATATATATATATATATATACATATTTTAAAAGTTCCCGCCTGAAAATTCATGAATAGACAATCCATGATACAATTCATAAGTGACTTCGTTTTTAAAATTTTGTTTTGCTCTTATACCTACTGTGATTATTCAATTTATAGTACTAATATTTACCAAGTGGCTTATGAAATGTATTCTGTTTTGCCTATTCTTATAATTTCAGGCGAGAACATATAAAATGGGCACAATATATATATATATATATATATATATATATATATATATATATATATATATATATATATATATATTGTGACGTACCTACCGCTGTTTAGGGTTTTCTGTTACATCTCTCGGGCACCATACTGTTAAAACTGACGGATTAAGGGTTGGTTAGGGTTGCGGATAGCTAGTCGGTGGACCAGGATTATAATTTATAAATCATTGTAAAATGTGTAAAACTTAAACTTTTATTGACACACACACACAATTTACAAAAATAAGTGTAACTGGTTTCTGTGAGTTTACTGAAAACTGTAATTTGACTCTATAATTTTATTGTAAAGTGAACTTAGACTCCGTGCTGTTTATTGTAATCTGACTGTAATTTTATTGTAAACTCGGGTGACGTTAAACTGTAAACTTACTCTGTATTTTTACTGTAAACTGAACTTACATTCCGCAAAGTGAAATCTTAATCGGACTCTGTGTTTTCACTGCAAGACTGTTTCGTTGTTGAGTCAGTCTACCAGGATGCTGGTAGACCGGTCACTCGTCTCCAATGGGGTCCTGCACCATAACAAAATAAACTGTACACTTAATACTTAAATATTACTCAATAAATAGTGATTAAGATGAAAAAAACAATTTTTTAATAATTACTTTGTGAAATATTTTAGGTTTGTTGTCAGTGTCACTCCGACGTTACATTGGCGCCATCCTTTTCTCGCTGCCTACTGTAGATCTTGTGCGAGAGAAAGATATAGCAATAGGCGTCGCCGTGACGTCATGTTGGCATTTTAAATAAAATGTTGTTAATCTAGAAACTATGAAGACTTTTTAATACTACGAATTGCTTCAAATATGAAAGAACGTTAATTTAAAATAATAAAAAAATCAGAGTGCAGAACCCCATTCTAAGCTTAGCCGGATGCAGCTGTTGCTTAGAATCTGCCTCTCTGATTTCGACGGCGCGTTCTTCATACCCGAATTTGGTTGAAACTTATTGGTTCGGAGGTAGAGTTGTAACGTGATGGCTCGGATTTGCAAAATGTTTTTTGTGACTTTATGACATGATAAATAATTAATTTTCCCGCTTTTATGTGACAATTATGCCTAGGTAAAATATACAGTTAAATAGCACATGAATACAATAAATGATATTATATGTTTCAGTCTCCTTTGTAGTTCGTGGTTGGCCGTGGCGCTAGCATCACTCAGCTGTTGTTGCAGCTGTCAAATAGGTATCCCGGTTTTCTCTAAGTTCAGTGAATGGAATCGTGTTCTCAGGGCCCGTATTGTTGTCCAGACAGGTAGGCCCGACTCGTGGATTGTGGGTATGTCGGCTGGCAGTGGTTATACATCCTTACTTGTAACCTGTAAGTTTTCTAATCGTGCTTTGACGAAAACATAATTTTCATTCTGTTTTCTTAGCAAAACCTGAAGAAAATTTTTGGACGACGTTATCTCCCCTGATTGCAATGCCCGCGGACTGGCTGCATAAAATGGAATTCGCTGAGAAAACTGTGAACATGGAACTTTGACCACAACGTGTTCGTGGAAAACTATGGCTCTGTCTGTCGAGAAAATATGTGACTTTGTCACAATATTTATGTTCATATAGAAGGAGAGGAAGTAGGAGACTTCACATATATAGGTAAGCGAGAAAAAAAAGTAAGTGACTATGTAATTGTAAATCAGGAAAATTGGAGGAAATTAGAGTACATGAAAATTTTAAAAGTTGTTGAATCCGATCACCAGCTTCTAAATGTAGAACTTAAAAATCACATAGCAAGAGAAACCGAACAACAAATAGTAATACAATAGGCAGTGTGGGGAAAATACGACGTGGAAGAATATAAAAATAAAACGAAAAACATAATTATTACAAATGGAAACATTGACGAGAAACTCGACGAACTAATAGGAAATGTAAACGAGCCTACAAATAAGAAAGAAATATTAATAAAAACTGGAGCCTCTGTCCGTAATGACTGGAAAAGAAACGGCAAATGAGAAAATAACGGGGACTTTGGAAAGATTAATTCCAGTAGAAGAGTACAAACAAGAATTAAAAGAATATAAAGAGATATGTAAAAAACAAAAAAAAATATTAGAAAAGAAAGTTAGAAGAACAGTTGTAACCTATAAACACAGAAGCATGGAAATTTATAATTATAAATAAAGAAAGAAAGAAAGAACAGAAGAGATATATCCAAAAAAATATCACAAGAAGAATGGAATGAATTTTTTTCTAAACTGCTAAATGGCAATGAGAGAAAAATAATACGTACTGAACAATATAAACTGTAAGAAGATGCAGATAAAAAAGAATTAAAAAAAGATTTGGGGCACGGCTGAAATACCCAGAAGATGGAGAAAAGGAATAATACAACCAATCCATAAAAAGGGAGATACTGATAAAATACAAAATTACAGAGGAATAACACTGTTGGATACAGTTTTCAAAATATACGCAATGATTTTACACGTAAAACTAGAGGAAGAGATAATGACAAAAAACTTGATTCCAGAAAATCAGACAGGATTTAGAAAAGAAAGAAGAACAACAGACAATATCTACATACTAAATCAAATAGTAGAAAACGAAATATGCAAAAAAGAATAAAATTATACGCTTTCTTCGTAGACCTGAAAGCAGCATCTGATAATGTTAACAAAAATATTCTCTTCAAAACTCGTAAAAAAATTAATATAGACAAAACAATTACTGGCGGATTTAGAGATCATTTACAAAGAGACAAGTTCGGTAATAAGAATAGACACCAAATACACACATAAATTTTAGGCAGAAAAAGGATTAACGCAAGGATGCCCTTTAAGCCCGACGTTATTTTTACTTTGCATAGCAGACTTAGAAGAATTTCGTAGTAAAAAACAAACGGGCGGCGTAGTCATTGGAAGGAAGAAAAAGGTCATTAGCTTATGCAGACGACATATTAATAGTTACAAAAAATCCAACAAATATGAAAACCATGATACACATATTGCAACAATACTTAACTAAGAAAGAATTATCATTAAACGTTGAAAAATTAAAAATAATGAAATTTAAAGAAGGCGGAGGGAGAGAAACAAAATAAGTGTTGCAGTGGGCTGATAAAAATAGTGAAGAAGTGATAGAGTTCAGATATTTAGGTTATACATTTCAGAGAAACGATCAACCTACAAAGCTCTAAGAATATCAAAAAATAAAGAAATTGTCTCTATGAAACAAATATGGAGTTTAGGAGAAATAAAATTTCAAAGAAATCTCAGAATCTACGTGGCAGAAATATACGGAGGGACAGAATATAAACAAATAGAAGACATGCAAGTACGGTACACAAAGTGGATTTTGGGTCTCGATAGGTGCACACCAAAGTATATAGTAATAGAAGAGATGAAAACATTAAAAATTAGAGTAGAAACAGGAAAGAGAGCAGTAAAATACGAGGAACGAATAAAACACAACAAAAATTAAATTCTGCAAGAATGGTGGTGCGTAATAAGACAAGGAGAGGAAACCAATAAACTAACAAAATGGAGGCAGGCAAGAAAAGCTTATTACGAAAGAAAACACATATTCATATTCATTATTCTTAAGATAATTATGGTTAAACTATCGCACATAAAGCCCAAAAAAATTGTATATGTAAATGGAGAAAAATCAAATGTATTTAGGCACGGTTAAATATTAATATTAAGCGGAATTATTGACTGTACAATTTTTTAAAATTTATTTGGAGCCACTTTAGGACTATCTCTTTTATGCGTGCGGCATCCTTGCCCTTCCCTTCTAATGTCATATCAAATACGAGTAGAATATCTTTGGCGACTTAATATATTTTATATCTTGCCGCACATCGCTATATTGAATATATAAATATTGATTATTATATTGCCTTAAATTTATAGTGGTAATGTGATAATTTGCTTGGCAATAAGACGATGGAAGTGGTTGTGATGGGCGGCTTGGATAAAATTCGACTTGACCTCTTTTATATACATCGGGTGTCTACTTTTTTGTTTACCAAATGCAGTGATAAAATTTTCATATTGCTGTAAATTCTGCTGTATTAATTTTAAAACAAAAAATGTTCAGAATTAAAGACTGCATCTAACAAGTCTAAAATTATTGTTTACATGTGTTTTGTATGTGAAAGAGAGGCAAAATAAAAGTAATAATTTTTGGCTATTTAGAGAGTACCCTGACCAATAGCATAAAATGTTAAACAGTTGTATTGCTAATTATTATTATTATTATCATTAATGTATTTATCAGTAAGCTTGGATACAGTTACTATCGCAGAGAAAACCCAATGGTACAATTAAATATCAATTAATAAACTTTTATTAAATTTTGCCTTATACAGTCATGTTTATTTCCTTGGATACGGACCATTAAATTTATTTCGCTAGCGTTTTAAAGAATTTTATTTCACTAGCAGTTGTAAAATTCAAATTGGAATAAATTAAAATAATCAACGTATACGCGCTATTTCGTCACAAGAAGAAAAAGAATTTTATGTAATGTATGCCTGATTCATTTCATTGTCATATAATGTGACTTATACTGAATTTTGTTATATCTTAAACTCTAAATTATTAATTTCAATGAAAGGTTTTATATTTATAACCAAAGTCTTTGTAGTTAATGTGTCACCCGTGGGTATGGTCCAATAAAAATAAATCAAAAATTTATTAAATAATTTTACATACATTACAGGTATTTAAAAATTCAAGAACAAATTTAAATACGAATTTCATGTTCTCATTAACGAATTTAGGTCCTAAAATTGCCACGGTATACCCATAACATGACAAGCCTATTGAAATTTAAGGTATCCGCAACAATTATGTAATGTAAATATGTACAATACGATCTCTAAATGCACAATTTTTTCTAGTTACCTCTCAATAACCACGTTCTCGAAAATAATGAGGCAAGTTTTTAATATTGATTAATAACTCCATAGTGAAGATCGCTTCAGATTGTTTGAATGTAAACAACAAACAATTCAGTCATGGCAACGCATCAAAAAAATCACTCATCGACTAGTGACATTTTAAGCTTTGCCTTTATTTATAGGAATCATACACTCAAATTAGAGAAGTTTATTTAGGGCAAAATTTAACTGTTGTATTATACTTGCTGTTAAATGAATGTATAACTCGCGGGATTAAGACGCTCGCGCTCCGCGTTCGCGCATTCAACTTCCTGTTCATTAAACATCCATGAAAACCGCTTATATAATCTATTATCTGTCAAAGTTAAACAATACGACTATTTGAATAGGGGTTTCCACTATTTTTCAATTTTTTTATATGTTATTCCTCATGAAAACTTATATGTATTACAATAAATAAAACATTTTTATTATAACAGGTTTTCTGTAAAAAAATATTGAAAACAGTATTTTTTGCAACTCGTTTGAACGGGCAATTTTTACCGCCACGACAGCGCGTAAAAGGCCAGCTAATATAGATAATGCTCAACAGATGGTGCACGATTACCCTAGTAGCGTCATCTGTCAATTGATGGTGTACCAACACTTTTCTATTACAGTTTTCTTGAACTGACAAGTGTTTTATTTCATACTAAGTTTGTTTGTGACCTTACTATTCTTAGAATTAAAGCACTGAATTTCGAATCTTTCGAGAACGACGTCAAGACATTAAGACTTACAAATTATATGGAAAAATAAATTATATCATACAAAAGAAAGTTTTATACTTTGAACCTCAAATGAATAAAAATAACGACATTTGCAATTAATCTAAATTAAAAATTGACAATACCATCACATAAAAATATATAGATCTGTCTGTTTCTCCGTGTTAAATAGGATTACTCTCGTGTAACCTCTGGTAATCCCTTGAATACGTTGCTGGAGATTTACCAAATACTTTACAAATATTTAATCCATGAAATACAATAATCTATAAAATACGTATACCTTAGAAAATGCTTTACCAATATAACATACGGCAAATAATAATAATTGTATTGTATTGACATTTTTAACTCTACTTAATTTTTTTTAAATATGTTGCAATTTGAATGTTCTGCCATCTATTATCACATAGGAAGATATTGAATGTATTTGATGTATGTAGGTAAAATCGAATATTGTAAACTACTCCCATCACACACATATATTGACAGATAACATAGAAACTGTGAAATCGATCCGGCAAATGACGTCATTGGCTGGCAGCGTTTCAAACGTAGTAAATTGTTTTCATTCATTTTTAAAAAATTGGAAACATATTTAACCATTTAATTAGTGCTTTCAGAAATGTTTCATGATATATTTTAGTGTAATAGTGTTATTTTTCACTATTTTGATTACGGTGGAAACCCCCATTGTATGTTTTGTCTTGCATAGAAATCTGTAAAAAGCTTAAAGACGAATATTTTGTTAAACGTTTATCTCACGACCAAAACCTATTATATCAATAAATTTAAGATCGTTTGATGCAGTATTTAATTCTGAAGATTTTTTGTTCTTACACATTAGTTCTAAAATTAATAGAGCAGAATTTACAGCCATAAGAAAATTTTACCATTGCATTTCCTACACTGCATACTTTTGGGGTAGAAACAGGGAAGATGAATCTCCAATTGACTGAATCTTCCTTCAAGTTGATATAGGCTAGGAAGGTTGAAAAATGGTAAGAAAAATTAGGATATTTTGGTAGGGCAGATTCAAGTCACTTACAGACATCTGTGTTGCACTGTAAGTATGTTAGGTAGGTGCTACTACCTTCGTAACACGTTTAGAGTTGATTCGGGCTGTATTGTTTACGTTAAATTTGAGGTGCAGTTCCTATCATAAAAATATATACTTACATTAATAACAATAATATATATATATATATATATATATATATATATATATATATATATATATATATATGTGTGTGTGTAATTTCAAAGGAATCATAGGTAAACAGTGGCAAAAATATATTTTGTAACTTATTGTACATACATTGTTAATACAAATCAAATTTGTTAATTAATAGTAGGTATTATATTTTTTTATAATTCCTTAGAACACTTACATACATTGTTTTCTCCGTTACTTATTAGAGAATGATTAATAACAAACTATTAAATATACAGAGCATGTTACAAGATAAATAAATAAATATGTGAAATGCAAAACGAAACAAATTACTATTGATTTAAAATATTATTTACCTGTGCTAACAAAATTATATTAAAAACTAGAATTTTCCACGAAACTTAAATATGTGTAGACTTATAAGTATATAAACTAATGGAATATTATATTATTAAATTGTAAGATTTTGGAAGTAAAAAGTAATTAAATGAAACTTTAGTATTTCTCAGAAAATGTGTTTGTTTACCCAGCAACTAAGGGTCTTTCAGAAGGTCATAATAATGATAAATACAGGGTAGAACGGAACAACAGAGAAATGTGAAATTCTTGTTATTCTGTTGCTGACAGTCATGATACACTTGAAACTCAGGTTTGTATTTTTAATTGTTTTAAATATTTATTTCTTATATTTTTATCTCCATCTTGATTTAGTGCGATACAAAACAACATACATGTAAATTGAATGAAACTTTAATAAATAACTCTTTTGTTCACAGACATTTATTAGATACAGCAATACTAATTTTGCCTTGTCTGCTACAAGAAGATCCAAGGAAACTGAATAAATATTTCTCCAAGACCTGCAAAAATTGAAGCAATAGCCAGTGAACGAGAACTATTTTTGAATACATACATTATTTTATAAATAAATTAATTAAATAAATAATCACGACATATTACCCATTGCTGGGTGTGCCAATTTGCTTTGTTCAAAGATATCGTAAAGGATGACATATTCGTACCGTGTAAGCGTTTACCAGGCATCACTTCAAAGATAAAACGTATTATGTAACTCACAATATACCTGATTTTAATCCTATTATTTCAATAATATACTTTTCAAGGAATTTGGAATGTCCGCATGTAGGGTTTCATATAAATCACTATAAAGCATTTTTGACAACCATATATGCATTTACAGGTACCTTGTGTTACGGAAATTCGAAATCACTTTAAAACATTTGCTTCTCACTATATGAAGAGTTACTTCGTGTCTACCTGGGAGTGGTCAGGTTTTCCTACCCTAAACAGAGATTGATGCATCGACATTTTAAAAAGAAAGAATTGTTCTACCTTGAGGTTGCATACAGTTTCAACCCTAAAAGGTAGATGCGGTTACATCAAATATTTACAGTGTACGGTCCATAAAAAAGTAGACACCGGTATATATCCGTAATGTTAGACTTAATACTCTGCCTAAATATTTAATTTAAAGTGTTTTAATTTTACTTTTCATTGTCCTAGATAACCCCCAAAATTTACAGCTCTATGTTGTTAAAAATAATTTGTATATTAAATTGTATACCGTTATCTTCGTTTTGATATTAAACTACTTCTTTCTTATGAAGCATATATTTATTGCATGGAAGAATTTCGCTATTTTCTGAATTCTGACATTTATGTCAGCCTTTTGTGATCCATAATTTTCAATTTGGACTCCTAAATATTAGAAAATGTTAACTTGCTCTATATTTGTCTCAATCTCACTTTGTTCCATCCTGCTGAAACATAATATAATCTTATGGTAGCTCTTTGAAAAAAAATTTCAAGCTTTGTCCTATAGCGCACTTTATTATTGTCCAAGAAAAATTATAGTCCAATAATACGATTGTCTGTTATGGTACACCACATTGTTTCTCGAACTGGATCCAAATAGTCTCTGGCAATTTATTTTTAGTTTCTTCTTCAAAATTTATCACTACATTGATAATAGTGATAATTATGTTTCTAGTCGGCACATTGCGAAGTATATAATACGATTCAAAAGGTTGTTGCGTTCGATATTCTGACTGATGATTATCTAACATGGTCACTATTTTAGTCCGTTAACATATCGTGTACCTCTACAAAGTAAAATCTTCCAAGACTTATTTTTAAGAAAAATAAATATATGCATAAAAAAATAGTAAACTAATAAACATACGACATTTTTCTTTAAACCATCAGTTTATTTTGGGCCATCTTATAAATGGCGATATGTTAAATAAAATTGGATAGAATATAAAACCCAATTAAATTATCATCAGTGACATACCATATCCGTATAGCCATATTTTCTGTTATAAACACAGTGTGCCGAACCCATGGACATATTGACAGACATGGATTATCATTTTAGCATATTTTTTACATATATTTCATTTATAATTAAATAGCTACATATTATAAGGTTAACATAATTTTTATCATAAAGTAATATACGAGAAATCGCAATACGTATAATATAAGAACACATAATTAAATCGTATTACATTATGAAATAAAGAAAAGGAAAATAATATCTTCTGTGACAATTCTGAGAGAATCATGTCTTCTAAAATTTAATTATGTGAAATTATACATTATACAGAATTATAACACTTATTGCAATAATTTGTTTCGAAATGTGATCTGTGTATTCACTGTAGTGCGACATAGTTCTCACCTTCATAGTATATGTTTCGATAATAAATTCCCATTGTTAAATTGCGCGAGTCATTCTATAGCTTAATCATCACTTATCTTCCGGAAATTGTTGCTTCTCTGAAGCACGGAGTTTTTGAGACGTTTAATTTTACACATAATTCATTATTTGTTGCGATGCAGCAACTGTGAAAATACTCATTTGAGAAATTAAACGCCTTGTTGATTGTACTGTAATATTACTTTAAAAATGAATTGCAAAATATCTGCTAGGTCAGAACTGCTAATATGTTATTTGTATTATAAGCTGTAATTTTCATTTTAACACCTTAATAACTTGCCACTCTTGTACGTGAAATTATTTGAAAGTTTAATCAATTTAATCAGGCAACGTAAGTAAAATTTTCAAAACAACATAATTTCTCTAAATGTACTAAAAAAATTCAATTATGTTTTTTCAGGCCTATAGTGTAACAAATAAATTAATTTTGAACAAATGGTTAGCAGATCCAATAGATGTATATTTGACAACTAATAATCCAATTTTTTATTTATCGAGGCACTTGAAGTGGAATTGAACGGCTTGCTAAAAATTAACCACTGGGTTGTAGAATAGGGTCAATATTTCAATAAAATTTTCTGTTTTAACATAAAAAATTTAAATTGTTCTAATAACTTACATTATCTCTAACTCAGTTGTTAATTTTAAGCAATTGGTTAAAAAATTCAACAGATATTGATTTGAAAAACAAAAATACTTGATTGGTCAAATTTTTTAAACAGTTGCTGAAAATTAACCACTAAGTTACAGAATACATACATATGTCTTACTCAATATGTTAACTTGTGTAAAACATATTTATTTAATGGGCATCTCTTGACTGAATTTAGAGAAAATGTTTATGTTTTATTAAAATATAACTTTTTGTTATCATAATATTTAAAAATTCTATTAATATTTAACAACTTTTAAATACTGTGATTACCATATTTAAACTAATTTAAATGGATTTAAAAAATTTAGTGACATATTCCATTACTTGTTTGAATTTCAAATTTATATCTTTTGTTATAATAATCAATCAAGGCGCATTCAGAATAAAAAAATTAGCGGCAGTGTAAGAATTAGTGGCATCGGTAGCGTAAGAAATTTATAGTAAAAATTATTTCCGTTCACAATGAAAAATTATTGAAATTATAGTTACTAGGAATTTTTTATTATAAATTACTAGGGTGTAAGGTGTATAAGGGAATTTAAAATTATTTAAAAAAAAGAAAATGCGTGGGCACAAATTGCCTTTGAAATAAGCGAAAATGGTAAGTTACGTATTCACATTTAATTGTGCAAAGTTTATTAATAAGTCTGTTTGTTTATATAGCGCAACGTCTGAGGTACACCACAAAATGATCCTTTTTCTATTGCTCATTTTATCTGATGAAATCAGATATCAGATGTCAATAAACGTCAAAACTGTCAAAAAAATTAAGCGGTAGCGTAGTGGCAACGTAGAAGTTTGGAGATTGCAAACTCCTACCGCTGCCATTGCCACTGCGCTACTACTAATTTTCTTAATTTTTGGATGTGAACGAATACATTTGCTATAACGCATTAAATCTTTACCCAGGCCACTACCACTGCCACTAATTGTACCGCTACGTTAATTTTTTTGTTGTGAATGATACCTCATAAGCTGAAAATGTTCGTTATTGACAAACCCCCGAAATCCTAGCCTATAATTACTTTTTATCACTAAGGAGAGGCCGGTGAGGTTCTTATATCCCGGGCCGGTACAAGGAGCCAGTCCATCCACGGACTTATATACAGATTAATTGAAAAAAAAGAAGCAAGCTATTTCCGTGATACTGATGATCGCTACACTAAAGAAGAGTGTTTAATTAGGCCGTTTGGATCTTCTAAAATCTTGGGCCGATATCAGCGCAGTAAATAACAGGGTACTTAGTTACTTAGTTGCTTAGTTACGTAGTTACTTAGTTACTTAGTTACTTAGTTACTTAGTTACTTAGTTACTTAGTTACTTAGTTACTTAGTTACCTAGTTACCTAGTTCCGTAGTTACCTAGTTACCTAGTTACTTAGTTACTTAGTTACTTAGTTACTTAGTTACTTAGTTACTTAGTTACTTAGTTACTTAGTTACTTAGTTACTTAGTTACTTAGTTACTTAGTTACTTAGTTACTTAGTTACTTAGTTACTTAGTTACTTAGTTACTTAGTTACTTAGTTACATAGTTACATAGTTACATGGTTACATAGTTACATAGTTACTTAGTTACTTTGTTATCTAGTTACCTATTTACCTAGTTACCTAGTTACTTAGTTACCTAGTTACTTCGTTACTTCGTTACTTCGCTGCTTCGTAACTTCGTTACTTCATTACTTAGTTACTTATTTACTTAGTTACTTAGTTACTTAGTTACTTAGTTTCTTAGTTACTTAGTTACTTAGTTACTTAGTTACTTAGTTACTTAGTTACTTAGTTACTTAGTTACTTAGTTACTTAGTTACTTAGTTACTTAGTTACTTAGTTACTTAGTTACTTAGTTACTTAGTTACTTAGCTACTTAGTTACTTAGTTACTTAGTTACTTAGTTACTTAGTTACTTAGTTACTTAGTTACTTAGTTACTTAGTTACTTAGTTACTTAGTTACTTAGTTACTTAGTTACTTAGTTACTTAGTTACTTAGTTACTTATTTACTTAGTTACTTAGTTACTTAGTTACTTAGTTACTTAGTTACTTAGTTACTTAGTTACTTAGTTACTTAGTTACTTAGTTACTTAGTTACTTAGTTACTTAGTTACTTAGTTACTTAGTTACTTAGTTACTTAGTTACTTAGTTACTTAGTTACTTAGTTACTTAGTTACTTAGTTACTTAGTTACTTAGTTACTTAGTTACTTAGTTACTTAGTTACTTAGTTACTTAGTTACTTAGTTACTTAGTTACTTAGTTACTTAGTTACTTAGTTACTTAGTTACTTAGTTACTTAGTTACTTAGTTACTTAGTTACTTAGTTACTTAGTTACTTAGTTACTTAGTTACTTAGTTACTTAGTTACTTAGTTACTTAGTTACTTAGTTACTTCGTTACTTAGTTACTTAGTTACTTAGTTACTTAGTTACTTAGTTACTTAGTTACTTAGTTACTTAGTTACTTAGTTACTTAGTTAGTTAGTTACTTAGATACTTAGTTACTTAGTTACTTAGTTACTTAGTTACTTATTTATTTAGCTACTTAGCTACTTAGTTACTTAGTTACTTAGTTACTTAGTTATTAGTTACTTAGTTACTTAGTTACTTAGTTACTTAGTTACTTAGTTACTTAGTTACTTAGTTACTTAGTTACTTAGTTACTTAGTTACTTAGTTACTTAGTTACTTAGTTACTTAGTTACTTAGTTACTTAGTTACTTAGTTACTTAGTTACTTAGTTACTTAGTTACTTAGTTACTTAGTTACTTAGTTACTTAGTTACTTAGTTACTTAGTTACTTAGTTACTTAGTTACTTAGTTACTTAGTTACTTAGTTACTTAGTTACTTAGTTACTTAGTTACTTAGTTACTTAGTTACTTAGTTACTTAGTTACTTAGTTATTTAGTTGCTAACTTAGTTACTTAGTTACTAACTTAGTTACTTAGTAATTTAGTTGCTAACTTAGTTACTAACTTTTTACTTATTTCCTTCGTTATTTACTTATTTACTTACTTAATTACTCGGCACTAAATACGACGATTTCCTGCAAATGTAGTGTGTCCAACTTTATGATAATTATTTCACGAGTAAATTGGACAGGTGTACGTTGTAAAGTTGTAAATATATACGTAAAATGACAAAAAATATATGCAAGAAGAATGAACTAAATAATTCAAATGAACTAGTTCAAGATAAAGGTAATACACATAAATTTGAGTGTCAGACTGACAGATATAATGATATTAATATATACACTTGATTGCTAACTTATATGTTATGCGCTTATACACCTGTCAGGTAAGCAACTGCAAAACAGCCATTTGGAAGACAAGCAAAATACGCGCGAAATTTAAAATCTCATATAGAAACTAATTATAAATGCGATGAGTTAACAATTTATTTTATTTAATGCGTATACTTTAAAAATTATAGTTATTTTAATAATATTTTATTAATTACATATATAGCAAATCCACAATAAAATGGGACTATGAAGTAAAAAATTAAAAATTGGCCGGCACTCACGTACCGTTGCCCGGAGGAAACGAGTAAAAATAGAGGGGGCATGCAAATTTAATAGAGCAAGATAATTAATAATGAGATTAAACAGATGAAGTATAAGAAGGCATTCACGGCGTTCCAAAAGGCTCTTTATACCGAAAATACGAAGTAAGACGGAGTACCTATAGTTTCTGTCTGGGTACGATGTATTAATTTTAAAGTAAATATATTTAAAATATTTTTTGAACGGATTCAAGTAAGGCTTGGTAAGACTCATAAACAGGGTTCCAAATTGTTGCAATACTCGAATTTGGACCTAACGAAATAATAAAACAGCGTGAAAATGATAAGAATGATAATTTTGGATCAAATTTGACACCAAGATCCTTAACTAAAGTCGATCTTTATAAGAGTATATCGTTTAAGGAATTGTAATGTAAAATTGGTGTTTGGTGTCATTTTCCTAGTAAATGTCATATCCCTACATTTCATAATATTGAGGTGAGGATTATTAAAGCAATACCAATTAAAAAGATTATTCAGATCATTTTGAAGCACAACACAATGAGTCGGGGATGAAATGGGGTAAAAGATTTTCATATCATCTGCGTAGAGTAATTTATGATATTGCAACACGTTCGTGACGTCGTTTATAAATATTAGAAATAATAACGGGTCGAGGTTAAAGCCTTGAAGGGCACCGGAAGTAACGAGAAAGTATGAAGAATTAGTGTTTATATACAAAACATAAAGTTGATGATTTAATAAGTAGTAGATCAGATTAGTAAGGGGCGTAGAAAAAAAGTTACTTCATTTGCCATCTAAAGTATTATGATCATGGTTATTTCCATAAAAATTGCATTAGATTTCATACGAGAAGCAATATAATATATTGACTTGTGTACTGCAGGTTTAATCCTAAAGGAATTTGCGCAGACATCTACGCACAAATGCACGCACGCACACATACACACGTCCGCACGCAACCACGCACGCACACACACACACACACACACACACACACACACACACACGCACATACACACACACGCACACGCACATGCGAAGACAACCATCACCCTATTCGCTTACACACGGACAATGACCAAGGCTTCAATTTAGTAGCGGATAGTTGAAACTTGAAATTATTTATGTGCGGGACGATTTTCGTGGAAAATTCTACTTATTTACAAATAATAACATAAGTTAGAATTTTTTAAAAATTGTAACATTAATAAAAAAAAGTATTGTGTACGTTGCCCATAACAACAGTAGAGAGTGAGCGTAGCTTCTCCACACTTAAGAGAATAAAAACATTTTTACGAAACACTATGGGACATGAAAGACTATCGTTGTAGTGCATTTGTATTGCAGTGCGCAAGTATCGTTCACATAGAAAATTAGTGCAGTTGTATTTGCAATACAGAGCAGATAAGCCTATTGAATTTGTGATGTTTTAATCTTTATTCAATATGTCAAATAACAATGTTTCATGCGCCATTATGATTTATTTAATAACGTGTGCAGCAGTATTATTATTGAAGAAAAGAAAAACAAAACATCGTCGCTGGTGTGTTCGTCCAATATATGTGGTTCAAATCGCCAGGGGTGGGAGGGAGTTGATGAGTCATATTGTTACCATGATTTTATTATAGGGATTTAATTTTCTAGTTTGATATAAGGTGGAGTACGACAGGACTTTGGCATGTTGAACATTTTCAAAATTTATTTCCAATAATTTTGTTGTTCGCTAATATAACATATACCTACTGTGTGAATATTATTCATCAAAATTTGAAGTGACACATATTTCGCAATAGACCTTTTCAATTTAAAGAAATAGAAGACATGCGCAATGGGGATCTGCGCATAGGGGCGGAATTTCGAATAGGGTCCAGCTTTAAAATGCATTTTTTTTTATTGGACTCTATTCTTTTATGTAAAATATCATATAAAAACATAAAATTAGAGTTCGAAAACATGTTTAATAGGTTTTTTTTAACAAAAATTTGAGTTTTTGACAAGTTAACCCCTTTGTATGTGTTATGCAAATTACTATCAAAGATTAGCAAATTAAATAGAAATAAATTTGTCACTGACCTTAAAATCCATATTATAGGCAAACAATAATTTAGACACACAACAAATAACACTGAAAAAAGCAAGAAAAATTAGTACCAAACCACATTTGACAGACAGTACACTGAATTTATCACAGATTACTAAGTAGCAGTGTTAACAAATGGCTCATATAAATTATCCCTGTCAATTGTGTAAAAATCCCTAATTTGTTCCCACTTTCACATTTATGACGTAGCAACGGATGCAGCTGTTTTCATAAACATCGCGCAAAATTTGAATTTTTAAGATTACTACAATAATACACTTCATTTAAAACATAATTTACATAATATATTTACTACAGAAGGGTAAAACAAAATAAATTTATGCAAAGTTCATAGATCATTCATTTATGTGTATGTATTTTAATAACAACAATAATCGAATTACATATTTTTAATTAAACATTGTACTCATTTCCACACTACCCATGAGGTAGAATACATTAGTGCGTTTTTTTAACGTGGTATCGCCAGGAGCCCTAATCCACAATAAAGCAGTAGAACAAAGGACAAGTATGAAAAGAAAACAAACAGATATGACAAACTTAGAAATATGTCTTCCACATCTATGTCGTTTACTACTTCCTCCTCCGGGACAGGAAGAGTAGCATCATACGTCGCTCCCGCTAAACGAAAGAACTCTTCAGTTCTGTTTAACTTGAGCTCCGCACATTTCTTGTAGAAGATATATCTGGCTAAATTGCCAGGTATATATGCTTTCTTCCGTCCCGAAGAAGTCGTTATCGCTTTGGCAGCTCTCCACGATGACTCAATGCTGTTGGTATGAGCACCGGTGACAGGATCCCTGAAGTTCACCGAATGGTTTACTTTCAGGTGGAGGTACCCATGCCTATCAAAGCAGTCGTAGACTCTCCAAAAATCCGACACTATCGTGGTGCCCGGTTCGATCCATTCCTCAATCAGAGGAATGAGGGTATCCGCTCCACTGAAATAAAATGATATATTTATTAATGTAACTAATCGAATTTTAGACGATTTTATATTTCGCGCGCCTTCGATCACGATCACTAATCCATTTACGAATTAAATTTTATAAGACTTTATTTTTTATTTAATTTTTCGCTATTCCATTTATGAAATTTTATAAGACTTTATTTTTTATTTAATTTTTCGCGCCGCGATCGTGTTCCACTTATGAATTAAATTTTATTACTATTTTTCGCGTTGCGATAGTGTTCTTCGGCGCGCGCGCGCGCTTTCGAACGCGATCGCTATTCCATTTACGAATTAAATTTTATGATTTTATTTTTCGCGCCGCGATCATGTTCGTATAATTCAAAATTTTGTACATACCGATCGTCAACCGGAACCATGAAAATTCTGCCAGTTCCTCGCTCGTTTTCGCCAAATACCCACTGGCCATCGACACGTCGGCCCCTGTAGTATTTTCGCTTTCCGAACTTGGACTCGTCGATCTCGACTACTTGTCCTGAAATATTATGCAGAAATTTAAGATGATGATAATGAAATAATTAAATTAAGAAATATACCTGTTCCTCCTAGCTTCGTTTTTCTTTCCACAAAATGTGTCAGCAATACCTCGCGACAGAAAGAAGCCCAGTCCACACTTACACTTTTGCTTCTTTTGGACGGACTTGCGACGACATCTCCATCTCCAGCCATCAATGCGAGAACTGTCCTCGCACAACGTTAGGTTGCCCCCACACTTACGGCACTGCATGTTACGCGGGATTAAATTCCACTCTTCTTGCAGCTTCTGCAGAAGAGCAAATTTATCTTCACACAACTTATACAGCGAAATTATGTTTACAGCCATTGTGGATGTGATTCACAAACACGAAATGGTGAAGAAATGCAAAACAAACTTGTTTATTTATAATTTGTCAATTATCTTACCTTGTAACCTGATTGCCTAGCAAAAATGTTACTTTTGTTATAATAATTTTTTTGAAATTTGTTGTAAATATATATGTACACATCTGTAATTACCTCAAACTACGAGAAGAACGTAAAAAATGCTTATAATTATGAACATATTTTCTAGATAAAACTTCTGTATCTGGACCCAGCCACCATCTTGAAAATTAGAAATCTCAATGAACGAATTCGATAGTCAATTAAAGCGGGAAAATTAAAATAAACACGTATTTTATTTTTTAAAAGAACGAATAACAATACCTAATAAAGAAGGAAAAATTCTATAATGTATCGGTAATCTAACGAACAGAACACATTTTAACGAAACTCGGATGGTTACATTCATTCTATAGGCATTTCGCGCCGACATGATTATTAGTTTTGAGGATGTTCGGAGCGTACCAACATACAAGCAGTGTTGCCAATTTGGTGATTTTGTCACTAATTCTAGTGTTTTCAAATGACAATTTCAGACAAACGTTTTTGATTTTATACGACTGAATCAAGTGTTTTTACAACTTTGTCACATCGGTTATTTTATTTAATATTAAATCTGCTAGTGTCAACAATTAAAAAATAATGTACATCTGTCTTAATTTTTCCTAAGATGGTAATATTGTATTCTAATCTGCCGACCTGACATGAATTATCCAAAGTATTTTTTTATATAAATATTTTAAATATAAATGTTAAAATAATTAAATGCATAAATGATTTTCTAAAGTTAGTGATTTCTAGTGACTTTTTCTGAATCAAATTCAGATATTCATCAACCTACTATTGGCAGCACTGCATACAAGAATAAAATAACCCTGTTTGTCGACAAATAATTCAAATTGCAGAAAATAGGTAAAAAAAATACTTGAAATTATGAATATATTATTTATTTATTAATTACCTGCTTACACAAGGCTATATAATTACAAATACCTTGAAATATTCGTTTATTTTTTCAGTGTGACAGGCATGACAAGTAACGACGCATTTATATTTTCAGTGTGACAGGCGTGACAAGCAACGATACATTTTACTACAAAAATTCATCTAATCATCACAAATCCTTGCTTCCGAGCCCTAATTTTGGTTTATTTTATGGAATAGAAGGGTAATGTACCGATATGTAGTCGTTTAAATGCATTTGAGTGTGGACCCTATTCTTAACTGTAGCCAAAACGCTTATCGAAATAAGTTACAAAATCTTTTATTGAAGTTAAAATGTCCAACGATGCAAATTTGCACTGAGAATGCAGGTATTTTAATGACTGCAATATTTTTGACGTTTCGTTTGACAGCCCAACTGGCAGTTGTTCGAGCCATTTTCTTACTATTTGCAATGATAGAAAGAGATAGCCGTTAAATTGAAAAGGTCCATTGAATAATTTTGATGAAATGTCAAAATTGGTAAAAAACTGACTGTATGACTATATTGTGTCAATTTCGTTATTCATCAAAATTCCAAGTGCAGGTAATGATTTAGAAATAATAAACCAGTTGAATAAATATGATACAAGTATAATGGATGAAATATACCTCTTTTTATTGAAAAGAAATATGTTGCAATACTTGTTGGAAATCTGAGAAACACCGTCGTTGCAATTGCAAAATGCACAATATGTATAATCTCAAGAATTAACAAAATTACCAACACACAACAAAGCACAAATTATTGTCGATGCCAAAATCACCTTAATTACAGGAATGACAGATGACATGCATAATCAAATAATTAAAATATTTGAAAATGACATTCGTTACCGCGGTTACAATACAGTTTCTATTTCATTTTTTTTTGCGTTGGTTAGACGGACATAGCTTATAACTCTCTGAAAACCCGGCGACAATGAGATAGCGAATAAAAGTCCCATATATGCCATGTGTGAACGACAAAGATGGTAGATAAAAGTTTTGTAATTTTTGCATCAGAAATTGATGACATGGGGATCAACTGTGAGTATATATATATATATATATATATATATATATATATATATATATATATATATATATATATATATATATATATAAATTATGTTATACCCATTTCCTTTGTTTGACCATATAGGAAAACTACTAAGTTGTTATCAACCATGATAACAGTTAACACTTGTACTTTTCTGCTATAACCAGTATATACCAGATTATTCTGGAATTGTAGTTATAAAAATCTATGTATTCTAGTGATAAGCGTTCATTATTGTATTAACGACTCTGCACGTTACATATCGACTCGATAAGTGATTCTTTGTACTTAGAGAATATAAGTTCAATAAATAAATTTATGAAAATAAACTTTTGTTTTTTTTCAATATTAAGTTGAACACAAATTTAATTTATATATATATATATATATATATATATATATATATATATATATATATATATATATATATCTAGAGATTGAAATAATATGCTTCGGTCTGATTGGTCATTGCATCGCAGCGTTGGTAGTGTACTGCAAAGTTTGAACATTGCAAGCTTCTGCACTGTAATGCAAGGCAAGATCATTACCACGAAAGTCTGAGTGCGAACGGTTGCGTTTACCTATTACTACGCTACAACTGCACTAAGCTCTATCTGAATGGGGATTAACAGTCAAAACCTGTGTAATTATTACAAATTCTTTATTAGTTTTCTTATTTTATATCTGATAAGGGAAGACGAAATTTATACTTAATAGATTTAGATTATAAATAAATGTAAAACGTAGTTCATGTTTATATATTTAATATTATATTTTTTTATGACATAATTATGTTTTATTTTTAGAAAAATGGTCGACGAACATATTTGTTATTTGTTGTAGTTAAATATATATATATATATATATATATATATATATATATATATATATATATATATATATATATATATATATATATATATATATATATATATATTACTTTTCAGGTTAGCTAGCAAACTAGCTTGTGTGAAACAAGCACTCGCTTTGGTACCGCCACCGCCTTATTCAGCGTTCCAACACTTCGAATTCATTAGCATTAAAAAAAATTGGATACATGTGCAAACTTGTCCAGAATTACCGGCTTGAACAAAGCTAATAATTTTACACTTTTTAATATCTATTTAAATTAGTAGATAATTTTTCACTTGAACAAATATTATAAATAAAACTTAATAAAAAAAAACTAACATAACTTGGCTGATGACTTATAAACCCTTATTCTTTTATATTTTTTGTTGCATTTACATGGCTGTCGCTCTCTTGGGGAGATTTTCGACATTTTATACCTAATATCTGCCATTACAAAGCATGCAAAATTAATTTCGATATTGATTCAAATGCATAAATTTAATCACCAAAACTTTTATTTGGATCTTTTTACATAAACTAATTGAAGAATCAGGAAATTACGAGTATATAATTTTACATGCCAAAGTCCTATTATTAACAATAGTGTCAAAAACTAGACAATGAAAATAAAAGTAGGCTAGTTCTAAAAAGAAAAAAAGGGGAGGTTGCCGTGGTTTTTAAGAAACATTTGAGCAATAATGCTGCCAAAGAGAAAAATAGTCTAAAATAAATTATAAGCTATAAATAATTGAAAAATACGGAAAATAGACCAAATGTAAGATTTAGGTAAAAACTGTTTAAATCATTATACTATACTCTGTTCCATTTAAGCCATTCAGTAGATGGTGCGCACATCATCTCCAGTTTTAAGAAGCCAAAATTACATTGGGTAAACTTGTCTCTTGTCTCCAATTTCAGCCAATTAGAGAGTTCAAAACTGTGTCCTATTCTCTACAATACTGAATGGCTTAGATGTGTAACAAGGTATAATGTTATGAATTATCTTATAGAAATTTGTAGCACACCTCACCATTCTTCACATTAAATAAACGAGATTTGAATAACGACAGCTTACAACCTTTCCATCTTGAGAATACAAAGTTAATACATTTCTCAACACCTATCTTCGGCAGTACCTTGTTACAGGAACAACTCGGATTTATGATTTCATATACAAAACTACATCGACTGGAGTTTTGTGCGTTAAGTAGATCATTGTTAAAGTATTTTTACAGAAGTTGTACGCGAAAGTTATTCAATATTTACATATATACAATTTTGTATTTCATTACCTGGATTACCCACATTTTGTAGAGTAGACCGCTGATTAACCGAATAAAACTCAAAAATAGAATTTCTTCCAACTTTTTATCAGGTTTTCTTAGATAATTTGCGTTTTACGCGGACAATACTAATTATATCCAATTTCCAGACTTGCCGATAAAAATACACATATATTTGTCAAAAAAGTTAAATATTTCCTACGTTCATTTATTCTACAGTACTATATTAAAGATAAATTTTAATATTTACCATTTTACCTAACAGTAAACTGATTTATCATTCAATTTTAATAGGAATATTTCAAGAATATGAAAATAATATTATAATGAGAATTGAATTAACAAAATACGAGTAGGTACCTATTATGTAAAATAAAAATAATGATACTTCATATTTTGTAGATTTCTTAAAATAAATTATGTATGAAAAACGTATACCCAAATAAACGAATGTACATAGGTGTGTAATATATTCTTAAATATTACAACGCTGATGATATGTTATTCTCGGAAGACTGTTTACTATTTACCATCTCATTCATGGTATTCATGCTACTTTTGGACTTGCATAGTTTCTAACGAGTTTCTATTTTAAAAAACCCGATATTCCTATATAAGGTTTTTAAAATTTTATGTATGTTAATACACAAACAAAAAAATTGTATTGTATCTAAATTTCTTTACTTTCAATATTTATTTAAACATATTATTTAGGAGTAATAATATGATCCTATCAATAGTTTAAACACTAATCGTATGTGTATCAACTTGTATTATATCAGTTCTTTATTTATGTAACCAGTGCTTTTTTTGTAGAAAAAAAGGTGCCGGACCGGAACTCACATTTTGTTAAGTTTATGACGTACCTTCCACTGTGTAGGGTTTGCTATATCTGCTCTTGGGCGCCATATTATGAACTATCTGCTTTAGAGGTAGCTCAGGATTGCGGATAGCTGGTCGAAGGTAAAGGATTATCATTTATAAATCATTGTAAAATGTGTAAAAATTAAACTTTTATTGACTCACACAATGTACAAAAAAATACATATTTGCCTTGGAAAGATGGACGTTTATTTTATCTGTTTGGTTTTAATTAATTGTAAAGATTTAACTCTGTGATTTTACTAAAAACTGAAAGCGGATTATATAATTTTACTGTAAACTGAATTTAGACTTCGTGAAGTTAAACTGTAATCGGACCCTGTGTTTTTATTGCAAATTAAACTTGCCTCTTCACTGGTCTGTCTCGGACTTGGCATAAAAATGCTCTGTTGCAGCGGCGGTTTCGCTAATGAGTCAGTCTACTAGGGAGCTAATAGGCCGGTTTCTTGTCTCGAGTTTCTAAGCTACGCTGTGTGTAGCTGTTGCTCAGGATCTGCTTTCTGAGCTCGACGGCACAATTTTTATAACTGATTTGGGTTGAATTTGGTTGAAACTTCGTCATACGTTTTTTTTATTGGCAAAATAGAACAATACATAGATGTAGATGTGTATATTTATCGTGGTGCATTTTTTATATCTACAATTAAATAAACACAATGAAAAATAATTTAAAAAAAACATTGTTAACCATTCAAAATAGGTGACAGAATGCCGTACTGGCGCGTTACATTACAAAAAAGCCCTGTATGTAACAATGTTTTATAATTAACCTAATTTAATTTTATATACATATTTAGATTATATTGTATTTTCTACAATTTTTAAATATAGGTATATAATAGTTATTTACGTATAGAGGGTCGAAAGAAAACGTTTACGCCTGCGGCCGAAATTTGAGTGTTTGTAAACTATTTTACAAATAAATTTAAAGCTTGTTGCTATGCAAAAGTATTACGTGGCCAGGTAGTCATGCCACAAAACATTATGGCGATGCGTTAGTTTTTTAACTATTTGGTTATGTGAAATTTTGTTTGAAATGTCAAGCTTGGATCCTTGGAGGCAATTTTTGAAGAATTTCCTCAAACAATTCTAGTGTAGCTATAGCGGAACTGATATTAATTTTTTTTAAATAGAAGTGTTGATTATTTTTCATATTGTATTTTTGATGTTTTGTTTACCGGTCGTCGGGCTTTTGCTTTACTTTGCCGCCCGCATGTGCTACTTTACCGCCCGCAGGATGCAATGTTTTACTTTCTGCTATAGTAACTAAGATGTAAACAGATGTAAACAAATAATTTTAATGCAGTTATGTGGAAAATCTAATTTTCGTTTATAGTAATTAAGTATTATCTTTTATTGTCGAAAAGTATAAATAGTGAAAATTTCATGACCGCAATTTGGAGACTTGAGAATGTTTCCGTTAATAACAATGCTTTAGTTATATTTTCTAGTTAATTTGATGTTATTGAATTTAAAAGAAAATATTTTGACTTGCCTTTTTTAATAATCACAAAACAATAAAGTAAATCAAAAATTCAACTTAATTTATAAAGTATAGGCTAGCATAAAATGTACATAGAGTAGGTAGGCTATATTCTAACGTTTTATTTATTTGGGTGAAGTGTAAAAATCAGAAAAATATTATCAATTAAAATAAAAGTATATTAAACGATAATTAAATATTAAAATAGATAATAAAAAGATAATAAATATGACGATTACTGTGGTTAACTAAATATTAAATAATAATTTAGAACTAAGAATATAATTGATTACTTAAACATTATTTATTTAAACAATTAACACGACTATTTATTTTCACTATTTATGTCACTATTCGTTTATATCACATTTAACTGTCCGACGTCCGACCTCTACAGCGTCTGTATATTCAACTGACTACACAGCGTATGTATACTCGATTGCTCGAACAGAATTCACCCCTTGCAACTTTCTATCTGAACTCTCTTAAACTCCAGGTGACTTACTTCCGATCCAGTATCTCCAAGCCACAACTCTTTAACCTCAATGCTGAGTATTTATTTTAAATCACCGTTACTATCCTCGTATACTCTAGCTTCCCAATACTCCTTAACAATACTGAGTATTCACTTTCACAGCTATCTCAATAACTTCCCGAATACCACACTCGACACCATACTGCATACGCTCGCCACGATACTGCTATGCTACTAAACTCACTATCTACTCGTATTATACTCACTGTCTATATAACTAACTTGAATTCCCTAACGGAACTAACTCCCCGGCAGAGCTGCGTCGCTTTTATATAGGTGCCCATTACCTTCTGGAGAACTCTAGAACATTCCATAAGATAATGATAATTCAGGCGACCGAAAGTGTATCGAGGGAACAAGGTACAACTTCATTATTTGCGATTAACCGAACGAGTAGAGTTAAATTTTTGGTGCATTTCCTTTATAACAATCTGATATACTGCTAAAAAACAATGAATCATCCAGAAGTTTAGTTTGTAAAAAAAATATTCTTTAACGATTAGAGAAAGTAGAAAATTCTTCACTTTCTTCAATAATAATACTAGTATATTCATTTGCATTCGTATTTGTGGTATTACACTCATATGTATTATTAATTACACTCATAGAAAATAACGGATCATATTCTCTTGAAATTGATAAAATTTGTGGTTAAACACTCAAAACGTAAAATTTCCTCGTATTCACTCCATGTACCCTTGAATTTCGTGGTTGGGCTTATGGAGTTAACACTTTTCACTATACATGACTCCATCGTGCATTTGCCGAAACGGTCCATTTTAAAACGCGTATCACTCCATTTAATTACCGAACGATGCTGGGAGTGCGTAGAGTGAAAAGTATAAATAGAACTCATTTACCGAACACAACTATTGTGGAGGCATACTATATATCATAACTATCAGTTTTAGTTTATAAATACATTATTATTACATTGTGTGGTAATGTTACTCATACATACGTTGAAATCACAATGGAAACTATGCAATGATATAACAGATGTAGATGTCACTTGTTGACATCAGTATCTGATTTCTTTATTAATATACATTTAATTAACTAGTATACTTTAAATTTAATAATCACTATTTCCCTACAGAGGTTTGTAAAAGGATCAATAGTACAATGTAGCCTATTTATTAAAAAAAGTCTTACTACAGAATATGAATATTTCGTATTCCACTATTGTAATATGTAACAAAAAGGAGAAATGAATGGTAATGTAAGGTTACTTTAAGGCTTTCTGTTCTAATCTGTTATTCTTCAGTCAAGGACGAGCCTGGTAAGCTGCTTTGACTTCCTCCTTTACCGAAAAACCCGATTTTACCTTTCTTTTCTATATTATCTAAAAGAGAGTGAGTGCGGGGTGTAAGCCGTAAGGTAATGGGTGCTTTGGGTACGTTTGCTCGAAACGTAAACGTATCTAGAGAAGCTTGTTTAAGTGTGTATAATGGAGTGCTAGTGCCGGATTTATGTATAGAAGCGAATGTTGGGCATGGACGGGAAAACATAAAAAGAGAGTGACTGCCGTGGAAATGAGGTATTTACGTGGAGTATGTGGATATGTAAGACAAGATCGCGTGATGAATAATTTGGTTTATGAAGAATGTATGGTTAAGAACAATGTTGTTAAGAGAATAGGAATGAGCCAGTTGAGATGGTTTGGTCATGTGGAGAGAATGAAGAGTAAACGGATTGTAAAGCGTATATATATGTTGTTGAAATTGAGGGCGTTCGATTGCGCAGCCATCCAGTGTGTAAGTGGATGGATGTGATTGATAAGGTGCTAAAAGAGAGAAAGTTTCCGAGTGGGAAGAGAAGAAGAGCGATTATTAATGTGGCCGAGGCGAAAGAAGTGTGCTTAGACAGGAATGTGTGGCGAAGGATGATTGTTTCGTAACTATTATTGTGGTCCGGATGCGGTATTTCGCTACCGAAAATCGGTCCTTTAATATGTTAAGAGTGAGGAATACATGTTGTACCTATGATGTCAGGTTAGTAAGAATGTTGTTGAAAGAGAGAGTGATTATTTTTTGGTTGATGTTATTTTTATTTTTTCGGGTTTGTGCTAACCCACTAAGTGGGAAATGCGTGATTTTATGTATGTACGTATGTATGTATGTATGTATGTATGTATGTATGTATGTATGTATGTATGTATGTATGTATGTATTTATGTATGTATGTATGTATGTATGTATGTATGTATGTATGTATGTATGTATGTATGTATGTATGTATGTATGTATGTATGTATGTATGTATGTATGTATGTATGTATGTATGTATGTATGTATGTATGTATGTATGTATGTATGTATGTATGTATGTATGTATGTATGTATGTATGTATGTATGTATGTATGTATGTATGTATGTATGTATGTATGTATGTATGTATGTATGTATGTATGTATGTATGTATGTATGTATGTATGTATGTATGTATGTATGTATGTATGTATGTATGTATGTATGTATGTATGTATGTATGTATGTATGTATGTATGTATGTATGTATGTATGTATGTATGTATGTATGTATGTATGTATGTATGTATGTATGTATGTATGTATGTATGTATGTATGTATGTATGTATGTATGTATGTATGTATGTATGTATGTATGTATGTATGTATGTATGTATGTATGTATGTATGTATGTATGTATGTATGTATGTATGTATGTATGTATGTATGTATGTATGTATGTATGTATGTATGTATGTATGTATGTATGTATGTATGTATGTATGTATGTATGTATGTATGTATGTATGTATGTATGTATGTATGTATGTATGTATGTATGTATGTATGTATGTATGTATGTATGTATGTATGTATGTATGTATGTATGTATGTATGTATGTATGTATGTATGTATGTATGTATGTATGTATGTATGTATGTATGTATGTATGTATGTATGTATGTATGTATGTATGTATGTATGTATGTATGTATGTATGTATGTATGTATGTATGTATGTATGTATGTATGTATGTATGTATGTATGTATGTATGTATGTATGTATGTATGTATGTATGTATGTATGTATGTATGTATGTATGTATGTATGTATGTATGTATGTATGTATGTATGTATGTATGTATGTATGTATGTATGTATGTATGTATGTATGTATGTATGTATGTATGTATGTATGTATGTATGTATGTATGTATGTATGTATGTATGTATGTATGTATGTATGTATGTATGTATGTATGTATGTATGTATGTATGTATGTATGTATGTATGTATGTATGTATGTATGTATGTATGTATGTATGTATGTATGTATGTATGTATGTATGTATGTATGTATGTATGTATGTATGTATGTATGTATGTATGTATGTATGTATGTATGTATGTATGTATGTATGTATGTATGTATGTATGTATGTATGTATGTATGTATGTATGTATGTATGTATGTATGTATGTATGTATGTATGTATGTATGTATGTATGTATGTATGTATGTATGTATGTATGTATGTATGTATGTATGTATGTATGTATGTATGTATGTATGTATGTATGTATGTATGTATGTATGTATGTATGTATGTATGTATGTATGTATGTATGTATGTATGTATGTATGTATGTATGTATGTATGTATGTATGTATGTATGTATGTATGTATGTATGTATGTATGTATGTATGTATGTATGTATGTATGTATGTATGTATGTATGTATGTATGTATGTATGTATGTATGTATGTATGTATGTATGTATGTATGTATGTATGTATGTATGTATGTATGTATGTATGTATGTATGTATGTATGTATGTATGTATGTATGTATGTATGTATGTATGTATGTATGTATGTATGTATGTATGTATGTATGTATGTATGTATGTATGTATGTATGTATGTATGTATGTATGTATGTATGTATGTATGTATGTATGTATGTATGTATGTATGTATGTATGTATGTATGTATGTATGTATGTATGTATGTATGTATGTATGTATGTATGTATGTATGTATGTATGTATGTATGTATGTATGTATGTATGTATGTATGTATGTATGTATGTATGTATGTATGTATGTATGTATGTATGTATGTATGTATGTATGTATGTATGTATGTATGTATGTATGTATGTATGTATGTATGTATGTATGTATGTATGTATGTATGTATGTATGTATGTATGTATGTATGTATGTATGTATGTATGTATGTATGTATGTATGTATGTATGTATGTATGTATGTATGTATGTATGTATGTATGTATGTATGTATGTATGTATGTATGTATGTATGTATGTATGTATGTATGTATGTATGTATGTATGTATGTATGTATGTATGTATGTATGTATGTATGTATGTATGTATGTATGTATGTATGTATGTATGTATGTATGTATGTATGTATGTATGTATGTATGTATGTATGTATGTATGTATGTATGTATGTATGTATGTATGTATGTATGTATGTATGTATGTATGTATGTATGTATGTATGTATGTATGTATGTATGTATGTATGTATGTATGTATGTATGTATGTATGTATGTATGTATGTATGTATGTATGTATGTATGTATGTATGTATGTATGTATGTATGTATGTATGTATGTATGTATGTATGTATGTATGTATGTATGTATGTATGTATGTATGTATGTATGTATGTATGTATGTATGTATGTATGTATGTATGTATGTATGTATGTATGTATGTATGTATGTATGTATGTATGTATGTATGTATGTATGTATGTATGTATGTATGTATGTATGTATGTATGTATGTATGTATGTATGTATGTATGTATGTATGTATGTATGTATGTATGTATGTATGTATGTATGTATGTATGTATGTATGTATGTATGTATGTATGTATGTATGTATGTATGTATGTATGTATGTATGTATGTATGTATGTATGTATGTATGTATGTATGTATGTATGTATGTATGTATGTATGTATGTATGTATGTATGTATGTATGTATGTATGTATGTATGTATGTATGTATGTATGTATGTATGTATGTATGTATGTATGTATGTATGTATGTATGTATGTATGTATGTATGTATGTATGTATGTATGTATGTATGTATGTATGTATGTATGTATGTATGTATGTATGTATGTATGTATGTATGTATGTATGTATGTATGTATGTATGTATGTATGTATGTATGTATGTATGTATGTATGTATGTATGTATGTATGTATGTATGTATGTATGTATGTATGTATGTATGTATGTATGTATGTATGTATGTATGTATGTATGTATGTATGTATGTATGTATGTATGTATGTATGTATGTATGTATGTATGTATGTATGTATGTATGTATGTATGTATGTATGTATGTATGTATGTATGTATGTATGTATGTATGTATGTATGTATGTATGTATGTATGTATGTATGTATGTATGTATGTATGTATGTATGTATGTATGTATGTATGTATGTATGTATGTATGTATGTATGTATGTATGTATGTATGTATGTATGTATGTATGTATGTATGTATGTATGTATGTATGTATGTATGTATGTATGTATGTATGTATGTATGTATGTATGTATGTATGTATGTATGTATGTATGTATGTATGTATGTATGTATGTATGTATGTATGTATGTATGTATGTATGTATGTATGTATGTATGTATGTATGTATGTATGTATGTATGTATGTATGTATGTATGTGTGTGTGTGTGTGTGTGTGTGTGTGTGTGTGTGTGTGTGTGTGTGTGTGTGTGTGTGTGTGTGTGTGTGTGTGTGTGTGTGTGTGTGTGTGTGTGTGTGTGTGTGTGTGTGTGTGTGTGTGTGTGTGTGTGTGTGTGTGTGTGTGTGTGTGTGTGTGTGTGTGTGTGTGTGTGTGTGTGTGTGTGTGTGTGTGTGTGTGTGTGTGTGTGTGTGTGTGTGTGTGTGTGTGTGTGTGTGTGTGTGTGTGTGTGTGTGTGTGTGTGTGTGTGTGTGTGTGTGTGTGTGTGTGTGTGTGTGTGTGTGTGTGTGTGTGTGTGTGTGTGTGTGTGTGTGTGTGTGTATGTGTATGTATGTATGTATGTATGTATGTATGTATGTATGTATGTATGTATGTATGTATGTATGTATGTATGTATGTATGTATGTATGTATGTATGTATGTATGTATGTATGTATGTATGTATGTATGTATGTATGTATGTATGTATGTATGTATGTATGTATGTATGTATGTATGTATGTATGTATGTATGTATGTATGTATGTATGTATGTATGTATGTATGTATGTATGTATGTATGTATGTATGTATGTATGTATGTATTTATGTATTTATGTATGTATGTATGTATGTATGTATGTATGTATGTATGTATGTATGTATGTATGTATGTATGTATGAATGTATGTATGTATGTATGTATGTATGTATGTATGTATGTATGTATGTATGTATTTATGTATGTATGTATGTATGTATGTATGTATGTATGTATGTATGTATGTATGTATGTATTTATGTATGTATGTATGTATGTATGTATGTATGTATGTATGTATGTATGTATGTATGTATGTATGTATGTATGTATGTATGTATGTATTTATGTATGTATGTATGTATGTATGTATGTATGTATGTATGTATGTATGTATGTATGTATGTATGTATGTATGTATGTATGTATGTATGTATGTATGTATGTATGTATGTATGTATGTATGTATGTATGTATGTGAGTAACATAGCGTTATGTATTGAAGTTTACAAGCTAGTCTACATGTTGGAATACAAGATAGTCTAAGCGTGGTTGACATAAATAGGATAGTGAAATAAATGTAGTGTAATAAATAGTTAGTGATATAAATATAGTGAAATAAATATGGTGTAAATACATAGTGTCTCCTGTTATTGTTCATATGAATAATCCTAGTGTTTAAATGTTTGATAATATTCTTAGTCTTAAATTAGTGTTTATATTTGTTTAATCATAGTGTTCGTTATTTTTATTATCTTTTTCTAATTTATTTTTCATTTTCTGATTTTTACATTTCACCCAAATAAATAAACGTTACAGTATTTCGAGTTGGCTAAATAATGTCTTCGTAATTCAATAGTTGTAGATATACCTATCACTACAACAGTAGTTAAACAAAATAATTTACAATAAAATCATTTTCTTCATTACTTGAAGTAGCCGGGAACGTTCTAATTCATACTGGTGACATTACTCAAATAAATATAATACTTTTAAATGATTTACTTAGTCTTCTTATAAACGTTCTCCGATTGAACGCATTTTTAGGAAGCAGGTGCCTGATTTTCATGTTTGCTTTGACTGTGTCAGTGAATCCCGTTGGTCTTCTACCGATAAGTTGGCCGTCAACTTATAAATAAGACAACATTGCTGGATGCAATACGAAGAATGTAGCCGTACCACTGGAGCTGAATTTTTCACAACTTCTCATTAATCATGTTGTTGCGTATAGTTAAACAAAAGAGCGCCCTTGGGAAAGCGGCGTTCAGCAGATTTAATGGTTGGCCAGCATTTTATATCACGCATTGTTCAAAGCAGTAGCCTACATTACTACGTTGAAGTGAGTTTTTAAATTATTGTCGATTATGGTGATATTTAGACGAAGATCAAACTGACTAAGACAGTTTATTCAGACCTGAAGCTGTCGTTCCAGTTTTTCTCTAGAGATATTTCGTATATAGGATGTTCAGTTTCAAGTGGCCACCATTGCAAACTCAAGGACTATAAGAAATACGAAGTTGGCTAAATTATCAAAGAATTTCTATTTTACATGGGTATCTCAATAATAAACTGAAAAAAAAATTCAATCAGTTGTTTTCAAAATATGAATACCAACTTTTTTATTTTAAATGGAAACATATACATTTTATTTGCTCATTCAATAGAGCTCTTTATACTGAATCCAACGATATATAATTTTCATAACCTTACATAACAAAATTTTTGAGAAAAAATTTAATAAAGTTTAGAATTAATTCCCCCAAAATATGATATTAAGAAGAGTGCCATGACTGAAAAAAGTTAATATTTTATTTATTGCTACTTCTGTCAAATGAAAAATTGTTCTCTTCCTCTTTTTTAAATATATTCACTTTTTAGTCATGCCACACTTATTAATATCATAATTTAGAGGGATTTTAATTTAAAACTTTATTTTTTTTTCGAAAATTTTGTTAAGGGTATGAAAGTTGTATATCGTTAGATTCAAAATAAAGCGATCTATTGAATGAACAAATAAAAAATATATGTTTCATTTAAAATTAAAAAAGTTGGTATCCGTATTTTGAGAACCACTGGTTGAATTTTTTTTCAGTTTATCATTGAAATACCCTTGTAAAATAGAAATTCTTTGATAATTGGCAAAGGGGGCAGGTGCCCCGAGTGCAGTTGCTGGGCGGCAAAACCAGGCTTGAATGACTATAATTTCAATTTCAAAGTTCGTATTTGCATAAAACAAAATTTTAATGGACCATTTTCGCACTAGTTTGTCCAACCGTTGTTATTTTTTTGATTATTAATAATATCCGTCAATGGTTCACTAAAAACAATTTCTATAGTAACCAGTTGCAAAAAACAAAGAATAAGAATATAAAATAATACGTACCGTTTTTTTTTTCATTCTTTAGCGTCACCACTTGTAAACAACAGGAATATAATTTTTAATTCACAAAAATATGTTAACAGATATCTCATTTTCAATGAAAATGATCAATTAGACGAAATAAAGTATATGCTGATTAATTTTTTCTCCGCCAAAACAATCTAGAAATATCTTAATTCATAAAAATTGTTCGGCGATTTCAAGGATGATGTAACTTTGTTGAGAAGAATAAAACATAAGAATGAGCAACTGGAATTCATGCCTAAGGGTATATTACTATTTATTTCATCAATGGGCTTTACCAGTGTCCGTCGCGTCGTGTGAAAGATCCTTCAGCAAACTCAAATTGATTAAATCGTATCTACGTTCAAATATGAGCCAAGAAAAATTATCAAATCTAGCAATACTTTCAATTGAAAGTGTAATTTCGTCTTCTTTAAATTACAACGATGTAATAGCTGACTTTGCAGCAGTTAAGGTCAGAAAAGTTAAATTTTAAAAAATTGAGATATTTGTATATGTATGAATTTAAAGTTTAACAACAGTTCTATTTGTAGCAAAACAAAGTTATAGGTATAATTGTTTTTATATTCATGTTTGTATATTATATTACTAAGAATATAATATTATTTCCCTTGTTTGTATAATTTAGAAGAGTACCATATAAAACTTAAGTTTTTCTAAAACTATTTTCCCTTTTTTTGGGGAGGGGGGAGGATCTAAAAATGTTTTGCTACGGGCGCCGGAAAAGCTAGCTACACCATTAATAAAAATGTACAAGAAGAACAGAAGAATGATATATACATCTCTGTCCATTATCACTTTCCACTTCAAATATTCCGTTAATCTTAGTGTCTGCATGTACGAGTATATTTCCATGGTACTTAACATAATCACCTATTGTTCGATAAAATAACATTTTGCATATTACATATCTAATTACGCATACATGCAGATACAATCTCACTATGGTGATCTGTATAAGTAGAAACGCCTTCGTATAAGCAAAAATATCTATTGCTTCATCGTCAACTCTGGCTATCTGTGTCAGGGTGAATCGCGCAAAAAGCTTTATTATTTAAAACAGGAAATTTTACAATTCAAATCATTAACAAATGGAAACTTGAACAGCAATTTGCTCACATCTCCGTAATTTGAAAAAGTGAGGTTAACTTCCTCAGCACGCCATAACGGTTTCACTTTCCGATAAGAATTTCAAAATGGCGGAAGAGTGGGTGTCCACGCCACGCACGTTCCTCGTTTCACGTTCAGCGTTCCACTTTGCGTAACGTGTCATTTTCGGGTTCAAGCAATGTACGGTTTTTACATGTCCTCGTGTGACAATCAGAGCATGACAGACTGAGACAATGCGAGCAGCGAGCAGCAAAACATTGCACTCTGTGAAAGGTTATTCAAACGCATATTAATTCACGCACTCTATAATGAACAATGCAATTAATTAAAGTTTAATTAGCCTAATTTCATTGTCGGCCAATTATTTACTGTTGAATTATTGGGCAACGTCTTACCCATTAAATTTTATTCTTGCATTTATCATGAAAACCGTGCTTTTTATTATATATATATATATATATATATATATATATATATATATATATATATATATATATATATATATAAACTTTTAAGATAAGCAAGTTCAAGTCCCGTGAAAAATTTTACAAAATTTATAAAATATAAAATTTAGATAGAATTATTTTGCCCACGACAGACAACAATCACAAATATTGAAATTATTTAGTTGCTGAGGTGTTCTTTTTTGCATATCATTTGTTTATTCTTTAATTTCATTATTTTCTTGACTAAAGTCAGGTTTTATAGTGCATGTGTTTGATTTTCCCTTTTGTCCATGTTTTCTAAATAACTTTCATAGGTTTACTATGTTCAAACCATTGCAGTTGTTTTACTTTTTAATTCTTGGTATTCAGTTTTTATATCCAATTTTGCTTCAATTATTTCATTCCTAATTTTATTTATCTTTGTTATTCTTTCTATTTTTTAGTGACGGTTTGGCTTCTATATTTTTCTAATTTTTCTTAAATTTGATATAGAATTTATTTGTCGCTTCCCTGCTATACCTACGATAACACGATACAATTTTCTAAATACCTATGTATTAAAAATACAAAAAAAATATTTTATAATACATTTATTTTAATTTTTTTTTTAAGTTTATGTCACAACAATACTGCATTTTACTAAAACTAAAATGTAATATAGATATGTATATGTATGTACAACAGTAAAAGAATACAAGAATAGGAAAGAAAGCACATTCCTAAGAGTTCACAGACTATTTATTTGTGATAACATAGATGCGATATAATAAGTTTACATGAGTACGAATGTCGCAAGACGTAGAGAACATGAATCATGAGTTTGGCATGGCGATAATCGATTCACATTGAATCCAACCGAATTGTAAAATCTATCCTATGAAACAAAATAAATAAATTTACCTGTTTTACAATTACCTTGAATTCAATGTAAATGTAACCAGGACCGCAGCGAGGCAGCAATGAGCGCAAGGGTGCCAGCAGAGTATCCGGTGGAGCTGGTGCTTGCAGGCACTGTCGCGAATGGCTGCGATCCAGTGTGAGGTTTCTAGTGAAGGAGCTGGGCGCCGAGCAGGCCGTGGCCGCTGATGAGACCGTGGCCGCCGAGGGAAAGGGTGGGCGCGGCGATGGCTGGAGCCGCGATTACCTTCTGCGCAATTATTGGTGTGGCGGGATGTGCGGCATGCCCGGAGCGGGTCACAATGGCGTTGAAACCGTTGTGTGGGTCGGCTGTATAGTCCACGGTACGGATGGTGCCGTCAGGTTCCACCAAGGAGTATTGACCCTTCACTACATCACCAGACCTCGATTCGCTCTGGGACTTCTGGTCGCCTGTATGCGCGTCAGCTACACCATATTTGAATTCGTATTGAGCAGGGGCCTACAAATAAAAATAATTTTGTCAGTATCATTGTTATTCGATTTTACTGTAAAATAAAGGATTACGAGTATTTACATGACTTAAATGCGAATGTATTGTTAACCGACAACAATTCGAATATTCTTATTTTGACTTGGTGAAACATTGCCCTTAAAAACTATGTTTGGAAATTCTTTGCGTAAAACAAAGTTTAGGAATGATTATTTTCGAAGGAGATTTGGATTTTGCCAAATATTTTCAGTAAAAACAAGGTAAAATAATTTTGTCAGATTTCATTATCGTTATTTAAATTTTTTAGAACTATTAATGAAAAAACTGAAATACCAACTGTCTTGAAACAATACTTGAATAAAAAATTACAAATATATACATACATACATATATATATATATATATATATATATATATATATATATATATATATATATATATATATATATATATATATATATATAAGTTAAAATGTGCGTGTAACTTTAGGTATCTCCATCTGTAAAAAACTGTAGCGACTTTGTTGTAAATAGCTTAGGCATATCTAATAGTCTATCCTTGGTAACTTGATTTAATTCTTGTTACCTCTCTGATTATTTAAAACCACATTTGAAACTATTTCACAAGTACCTATTAACTTTTACATGTTTCGGTAATTTCACAGACTTCTCAGGAACAGTAGACGCATAGCATTTGGCTTATTTTAAAAGTATATACGGATTTCGAGTTTATCTGGATATATGTATTCTTCGGAACATAAGACTCACTTTTTTAACAATTTTAAAATCGAATAAGATTGAGCTGTGTCTTCCTACTGTCTGAAATTAGGTAATAATTTCAGAAGTGTGTACCTCGTTGAATATTCATGGGAAGCCGTAAATGAAGTAATGCACTTAATAACACTAAAGTTTTTGAAGAGATTGACAACAATTGTTCACACAAAAATAATTCGAACAGTGACGTTAACCAAGTGAGTACCTACCGAGGATGAAATTGAACTGAATATTGCTGTTACAAGTTATTGTACTGATAAATAAAAATTAAAAATTTAATCATATTAATTGAAGTTGCTGTAGGCACTCGTTGAAACATTTTAAATAAAGGTTATAATAAAACACTTGGTTATAAGTTTCAAAATAATAATCTTTAATACTTTATATGTATTTCGGCAGTGATGCCATCATCAGAAGTACACGAAGAATGTAGAAGACAATCAAGTTACTATATAAATACCTACAATTGTTCAACAATGTACAGGATTTCAAAGAAAAAACATACCGACAAGAATAGTCATAAACATATAAATGTGGAAAAATCAAACGTTCAAAATAGGGGTTTTAACAAGGGTGAAGAAAATAAATCTAATTGTTCATTCGTAAGGTTTTTATTAGAGTTGACCGCCTTATGGATTTCCAAAGCTTCTAGATATAAACCTTATGAATGAACAATTAGATTTTTTTTCTTCACCCTTGTTAAAACCCCTATTTTGAACTTTTGGTTTTTCCACATTTATACGTTTATGACTTTTCTTGTCGGTATGTATTTACTTTGAAATCCTGTACATTGTTGAATCATCGTAGGTATTTATATACTAACTTGATTATGCCTTCTACAATCTTCGTGTACTTCTGATGATGGCATCACTGCCGAAATACGTATAAAGTATTAAAGATTATTATTTTGAAACTTATAACCAAGTGTCTTATTATAATCTTTAATTAAAAATTTGTGATTATACGTTACATAATACTTTTTTTTCTTAAATTTGTCTCACAAGTTTGGCTTCTTATGTTCCGGTGCGTCTTATTGTCCGAAAAACACGGTAGTAAATTTGGTGTTGATTGGATCTTATAATAAGCCATAATTAATTAATATTAGTAATATTTATATCAATTTTAGGGATTTATTTGTGTTTTTGCGTACCTATAAGAAATATCAAAGATATTTAAAAAAAACGTGGTCAATTTTATAGTAACAAAGATATGAAAAACTTATTGTTTATTTTAAAATAAATAATTTTCAGATAATTCTTAAAATAAGTATTTTGTAGAACTTTATTTTTTATAAAAGCATTTTGTTTTAACATTTCTAGAACTTGTAGGCAGACAGTATGACAACTTCAAATACCAATCGTTTATATACAAGAGCCAATCCCACCTTTCTATTGTATGTGAATCTCGTAGGTTGCAGGGGAAAAGTATAAATGTTGTCTGACTACTCCAATAAAAGTTTAATCGAGAAAGGGGATCGCTTGTGCTCGTGACCAAGCTATCGTACTCAAAATGATGTAACAAACAATCTTATTGCACATTGGGTTAAAACTAGCACACTTGCGATCATAAATACGTTATATTTTCAGGTACCTATAATTTATGTGACAGCGTAATTAAATGCGAACTAAATATTAGAGTGTGATTTATATGGAATTATTTGGAGCAAACATGACTTACAAAATAGTCGATGGCTGGCGCAGCGTGGGTGGCGATAGGGGCCTTTAGGATTGCTGGGGCGTAAGCAGGGGCGGCAATGGCGGGTGCGGCGTATGACACGGCACTATAGGCGGGAGCGCCAATCAATCCTGCTTGGCAGGACGCTACTAGGCACACTACGGCGAATACCTAATATACATAATTGGATTCAATTAAATTAATATAAATGAAAATATTTTTAAGACATAATAATAGGACTACTTATATTATTTTTTTCTTCCGAGACTATAAATCTATTTCAAAGAAGAATTACTCTGATTTCATTAAGTATATGCACATCATGTGAACTAGTAGGTATATTAAAGAACACGAACGATATGCAAAATATTAATTTTAAAACAAAATATTCATATATTGGGTATTATACAATTTTTCCTTAAATCTGAATCATTGAAATCTATTAAAAGTGGGCTTTTTAATGTTTGTTTTAGAGTTAAATATGTCACTTTATGACATAGTGTTAAAAAGTGACATTGTTGCTCTTAATACTAGTGTTAAGTGAATTAGTTACATTGGTAATGACGACATGTCAAAAAATTTATAGAGATATAAATTTAAATAAAAAAATAGTGCTTGTGGAAAAATAGTATATGACATACGTGTTAAAAATGATTTTATTTTGTTCGAAGGTTTGGACCACTTCGCTTCGCGTCGTGTTCCAAACTTCCTTTTCACAAAATAAAATGTCACTTTTAATACATATCATAAATAACTAGGTATTTAGCTGATATCTAACTTATCAACCACTCAACTAGAAAATCCATTTTCGTTTTTGAGCCACTATAGTGAAATTAGAAAATGTTTTTTAAACATATTGCTAACAAGTATAATATAGATTTCGGAAACGACAAAATATTTTTGTTGTACAAATATTTTTCATACGACATTAAGTGAAGTATCACTTTTTTGTGATCAAATTTGTAAATAATTGTCTTCTGTCAGTTTTAAACTTGGGTTGTTAAAACCAAAACCGATCACTTAATGTGCTCGACTACCGATTCTTTCATTTTTAATTATTTTTATAAAAGATAATTAAAATTTTACCAGTAAATTAAAATGTAATTTTACATGTATAACGTAGTTTTAATTAGGTAACACAAATAGGTTCATTAATTTTAAATATTGTAATAAATCATAAAAATAATATACTTATTAACATTTTCGCGGAGCATTTGAAAACCTTGGTCCGGAACATCACAAGTCGATGTTTTAATTAAACACGAGGATAATGAACACATTGTTATAACCACAACCTACCTTTGCAATCATATTTACTATTGTTTGTGAACTAAACTGTTGTTTTGCAACTAATGAGGTATTGAACTCTACTGACTTGCTTGGGTCCCTGCGATGCTTATATACTTAATCTGAACCACCAAGCTCCTTGTAATTAAAATAAAAAACCAGAATAGTGTGTTACATTTTTCGTTGGGGGAAAAAATTCGCCCCATACTGAAAGTCTAGTCCTGTAGTAATGGGGCATTTTGTAAGGCAAGGTCAGTTTTAGGGCCAGTATTGCAGACAAGCGGCAATGGTTTTTATAAGTGTCGTCAGCCATGATCCAATTGTAGTACCGTTTAGATGTACACAAACTGCGGTTCGAATTAACTCAACTTGCACTACATTTCAGATAAGTTGGAAGCGTAATCTCGACTTGACTCTAGTTGAAAGTAGTATGTGTCATAATTTCTACCAAGCTCCAAACTACTAGGTATATATGCGGGGTGACACTGAAAAACGGGCCACTCAGAATAACTTTTTTTTATTTATAAATAATTTTTAATTTTCTTGGCAAATTTGTAAACTAGGGTTAGTGGCGCTCAAATCATGGTATTTGGCATATATCTTATATATTTTTATACAGTGTGGGATTAAGTATGGAATATTTAAAAAAAGCGACCTCCACCGGTTTTTTTTAAACGCTGAAACGTTGATTTTAGTTTTTAAAAATACACAATAATATGGGCGACTCACCTTCCAACTTTCATTTGATTTTTATTTATCAAGTAAATTTAAATGGTAATATAGACTTTTGGTAGTGGAATTCGATAGTGATTCTTCTTCCTTTTATGATCATGCAAGTAAATCGGCTTGCATAACAAAATTTTTGGGAAAAATCGAGCTGAAATTTAATAATAATGAATAATCAAAATACCTTGATAAATTTTTTAAATCTTTAAATATTTAATTTTGATATTATGGTACTTATAACTTATAAAACATAATAAACGAAAAAACCTTATGATTTATTTGCATGATCATTTATCATAAAGAGAAGAAAATCACTATAGGATTCCACTGCTAAAAATCTATATTGCCATTTAATATTTTTGTGTTGACGTCATAACTAAAAAAACAAATGAAAGTCGGAAGATGAATCGCACAGATTAATGTGTATTTTTAAAAACTAAAATCGACTTATTGGTCTTCCATATTACGTATTGGTACTCGTACACAAATACGATATAGTGCTTCCAAAATATTTTCTGTCAATCTCATTATATTTTACCCTCACACAAAGTGGAAATATTATTCTACCCCAAAATAAAATAGAATAACAGCTGTAATATTGGATTATATATAGTGGTGAGCTATGATAATGTTAACAAATAAGGGCACGCTCTTTGTTTAAAAAATACAAAAACGATAAATATTTCCAAATTTAATCGTTACCACTCAGGCAGTGACAATGACGACTACTACATAAGTTTCTGTTGCCACTGTTCACTTAGCTGTCTATGTACTCGTATTCATTCTTTATCGGATACACATTCGCCTTTGTTACATTTACATACTTTTAACCATTTAAAAAATCTATCTACAGTTTTGAATAAAATTGGTAATAACGTCAACACAATAGAATCTTCTTACATGTGTCAGACTAATTATTAATATACTTATTTTTTTTTATATTTAATTTGTAGAATGTGCCGCTTCGTATTGAGCGTAAGTCGAGATTGCGAGCCTGGGTGTGGCGTAGATTATACAATACATACGAGTTCACTTCAACACTTTCACTGTTCCTTACGGTGTATGAATGTAAATTTTTGCTGTATTTTTCACCAAACTGCGCTGCCTTGCGCTTTATCCTTACATCATAAGTTTTACTGCTCCACTAGGACAAAATACGATACAAAAACTTGTTGAGGTCATGCGGTTTATTTATTGTATCTGATTTATCTGCTCATGCAATACCCTGACAGCACCTACACAGTTGTTGGATATATTTATTTAAATTAGCTATAAGTATTTGGTTTCCTTCTTTTATCTTATTATGTATATTTTTTCAACGATTGTTGAACCAATATCTAAAATGCATGGCACGTTTCGTGTTAACTACTTCCAGTTTTCTTGTATACAGAAACATTTGTTTCGTACTTTTACAGATAACTCGATTTGCAAGTTAATTTTAGGAAGAAAGTGGAAACATGTCTAGAAATTTAAATGATTTTATTTCACTATTACAACATTTATTATTGTAGTATAGATTAATTGTCATGATTTTACAATTGTAACAGTTTTCGTTTCCTCTTATTGAAATATAAATATCTCATTACAATAAGAAAGTCTGTATGGAATTAGTTTTTTATTTAAATTAAGAGTTTACAAAGTAAAAAGCTTGGGTCGATTAAGGCTCGAATGTTGATTAGGGGTTGATGGATCACTAATGTAATAGCTACTCAGTTATTTGTAAATATTTTAAATGTTTACGTCACATCATTTCAAAATGATTCCTAATTAGTTTTCTTATACTGTCTTTTATGTACATATATCTATTGCACTTGTTCTATTCCTTTTTTACTTGTTTTGTTATAATTGCTCGTACGTTATAGTGAAATAGAGAGTATCAATTGAAAATTTTTGAACCGGGTCGTCGATTTCATAAAAAAGTTGCTTTATTTTATTATTATTATTATTTTCTCTGTTTATAATAAAAATATCAGTTTCAAATTTCCTTGGTATAGGATTCCTGCCTGTGATTAGCTTCTGTTTAACCTTGATTACTCTCGATCACAAATAATCACATAGGCCCAGTTGCATAAAGCATTGTTAACTTTAATCACGTTGTTAACTTTGACAAGGCATCTTTTCCAATGTATTTTTGATACGTATCCATGGTTACAATGAGTAGTTAAACAGATGATCAGCTAACAATGTTTTATGCAACTGGCCCATAAAGTTCCTTTTCTGATATTTTCAGACAAAATTTAGTTATCTTAGAAATATACATATTATATGTAGTATAGTTACGGTTGCTTACTGCTCTACTCTAAGAAGGGCAGTTCTACAAATGATACAATATATATATATATATATATATATATATATATATATATATATATATATATATATATATATATATATATATAACTTTTTTATTATAAGTAATAGGAAAAAATGGCTCATATAAAAGTTTTATTATTTTACATATACTATTTGATGGCAGATGCAGATATTTTTTATAAAGTCAGGTTTACAAGATACAACTATCAACTTTTACTTTCAAATGGCAACCTATAATTATTTTAATAAAATAGAAACCGCCATTTTTCTCTTTTCAACGATGTATTATTTTTTATTAATGTATTTGAAAAATTTCGAGAAAAATGAGATAAATTAGAAATATTAGAAATAATTTAAAAAAAAATATTATAGGTGGCTATGTGAAAATAAACAAAACGTAACAGTGCTATACAACTAAGCAAACTAAAACAACAAATTTAGTAACAGAAACAACAAAACAAATCGCTCCCGGTAAATTCTTCTTATGATTCCAGTCGATTCAACAATTATTAGAATCATATCAATTAATTCGTTCTTCGTAAACATTTAAAAATGTTTTTTTTTTGTTTACAAAATAAGTTAAATTAAGTAACAAACAATTGTATATTTTTTGACATTAATTTAATTGTTTTACATTGTTACGTTTTGTTTATTTTCACATAGCCACCTATAATATTTGTTTAAAAATTATTTCTAATATTTCTAAATTATCTCATTTTTCTCGAAATTTTTCAAATACATTAATAAACAACAATACATCGATGAAAATAGAAAAGAAATGGCGGTTTCAATTTTATTAAAGTAATTATAGGTTGCCATTTGAAAAATAAAAGTTGATAGTCGTATCTTGTAAACCTGACTTTATAAAAAAAATATCTACATCTATTACTTATAATAAAAAAGTTAAAGGGGGGGGGGGCGTCTTCCCAGACTCACCCTATATATATATATATATATATATATATATATATATATATATATATATATATATATATATATATATATATCGACCGACACATGGAGATTATTATGTGAAATCAGTTAATTGTGAATAGTATCTCCCCAGTGTAAGATATTAAGCTGAAATTTTGTATACTCATTAATGGCCATTTACACCACCTATAGTTAACGTCCTAAATACAGGATAACGAAAAAAGTGCATATCGAAATTTGGCAGTAATATTTAATAACTCATTTGACATTTCGTTTCGATACAATATTGTCAACTTAACCACCAGTTAAAATTTAACTATAAGCTGTGCAACTGGGCATAAAGGATATAATTCTAGTCAATTTAAATGTATAAATATTAGAAAAAAATAAGAAAATGTAGAATATTCAGGATTATTTGTCGTATACCGAGTAAAATTGTTACTAAATAACAGTACAAATAGCAACGTGGTAGAGTGTGCGCTTGGTAATAAACAAAACTCGGAGGTTTAGAACCAGCCAGCAGCAAATTTTAATTTTTACTTTCCAAAATAATTTTTATAGTAATATATTTTTAATCTTTTATTGAATTTTAATACTATATAAAAATTTAAAACAAATCATACGTATTTTGTAAAATCTGAATGACATTGATTACAACATACAGTTGAATAAGTAGAATAAATATTTATTATAAAAAATAACGTATCTATTTTATTAAATTCAATATTTTTTTTAATATTAATAATAAACATTATTTTGAGAAGTAAAAACTAAAAATTATATTTTGCTTCTGGCTGGTTACAAACCCAGGCTTTCCGAGTTTTGTTTACTACGAAGCGCCCACGTTACCATAATATGCTATTTAAGCTGTTATTTGGTAACCATTTTTTCCTGGATATAAAGAAAATTCTCGAAATTCTACAAATTTCCGTATATTTTCTGATATTATACATTTATATTTACCAATTTAGACTGAAATCCATGAAATTAGTATCTCCCAATAAGTACACAAATTTTTAATTTGATATCTTGCATTGGGGAAATACTATTCACATTTAACTGATTTCACATGTTATGGGTCGATTCTGTTCACATTTGTAAATCTTACAGATCTATAAATTTGTAAATAATGAACAAAATCGCAACACAACCTGCACTCTTATGTATAATTTTATATTAATCAACAAAAATAGATGCGTTTTTGTCAGGTTTTTACAGGTTTACAGATCTGTAAGACTTACAGATGTGAACAGAATCGACCCATAAATCTCCTATGTGTCGGTCGGCCTAAGACACTCGGATTATATACAAAATGTTAATGAATACAGGTTACAAATTTATAGGGTAGGAAGGGGATGCAAAGTGGAGTAACTTTTGCCTATAAACACATATCCGGAGACTCCTCTTTTTCTGGCTACAGGCTCATAAAAGTATAATTTTCTACCTCAATTTTAGTTTGCTGTGACCTGTAACTTCAGTTATTATAGTTTCGTTTATTTTAATCGCCTTATTGATCCTATTTATTTGGTTTTCCTGCAAGAAGTATTACTAGAATTGTTGGAAGAAGTATCATTGAGGATTCGTCAACAGATGTGGCTGTAACATGACGATACTTCTGCAAACTTTTCGCTTGCAGTCCGGAAATATATCAGTTAATTATTCGCAGACCAATGGATTGGCCGAGGGGACCAGTAGCTTGGCCGCCGCACTTTCCGAACATAACCCTATAGATGTTTTATAGGGCCATATGAAGAGTCTGGTGTACGATTCGCCCATCGAATATAAAAAAGACCTAGTGGCACGTAGTTTGGCTGCAGCACAAGAAATTTCAGCAAATCTTATCGTGCTTGAGCGAATATATCAAAATATGCTCCGAACATGTAAATGCCTGCGTTGACGTTGGTGGTCGCCATTTTGAGTAATTATAATGAAAATATGTACTTAATAGAAAAATTAACAAAATTATTTAGAAAATTCAATGCTAGTTGTTAAAATAAAAGAATTTAATAACTGAAATGATGGACACAACAAACTGAAATTAGGGTAGAAAACGGTGCATCCCCCCAACTTACCATATAAATTTGTAACTTGTATTAATTAACATCCTGTATATATATATATATATATATATATATATATATATATATATATATATATATATATATATATATATATATATATATATAAAGTTATTGTGTTTTAAATTTATTTTACCCACCCAACCTTAGATTTTTGGATATTTTTCATCAACTTTCAAATTTACGCCATTATCTAGTAACCTATGAGAATTTTTGGCAAAACAAAAACATATCTGAGATGCCCTAAGTTATTTATATATATATATATATATATATATATATATATATATATATATATATATATATATATTTGGCCTCCTAAAGTGTAAACATAACAATCACACATCGTTGGCGTCCATGGTAGTTGCGATTATACACATGCCATGACTTTACCGCACCGAATAAAGTAATACACACCCATATTTTCAAGTTTTAATAGGCCACTAATAAAGAAATCTACTTTGTAATAATAAAGAGTGCCTACAAAAACGCTAGCTACCGCAATTTTCGTACAATAATAGTAAATAAATAAATAAATAAAACTGAATTTCTTTTAATTTAATCCGCCAGCGCCATCTTTTGGCATAAGTCTCAGTCGGCAATGTCAATATGTCAAAATTGTCAAATGATAAAATAAGTGAAATGATTGATGAGAATTATTTATTTTATTTCAAATGTTTGAAATTAATTTTAGTGAAGAATGTCGAAAAGGGTAGGTAACGTTAGAATCATTCATGTAGTCTGTAGGAACTACGTATGTAGGAACTAATCTACCTAACCTTAATTTCCTTCCAGCATAGCAGCATAGACAATAGACATCCCTAATAAATAAAATAATCAAAGTGCAAATTCTTGGTCTTGTCCCAACCCAACCTCTCAATTGTTGACTTTTTTTCGTCACATCACCGTATGAAAACTTGATAATATCTCTTGTAACGGGCATTTGATTTTTCAGGGAGTAATTCCGATGAAACATTTTTTGCTTGTTCACGTAACTCTGGCGGAGTAGATGTTATAGATTCGTCACTGTCTGACATTTTTCTCTTTGATAGATATGATTACAAATATAACAAATACAATTTTTTGATTATTTTGACGTTTCGTTGGTTTTCAAAGCGCTTTGATGCTGAGCCTACAATAAATTGTTTTGATAGCAGCTCGCTTGATGACAACAATGGTTTAAGGTTAACAAGCAAAATTTATAGAAAATACATATTTTAGTAGATATCTCGGCCAAAAAATTTAATACATAATGTGTGCGTTAGGTATTTGTACAACGATCGGTTTTATTGCAGCACTCCGCTGCGCGTCGTGCTTCAATATAGAACCTCGCGTTGTAAAATAACACCTACCGCACGTATAATGTAAATAACTATTACTTGCTTACTTGATACTTCCTTACTTGCTTGCTTACTTACTTATTTATTTTGTTTTCTGTCTTTTTATTTTGTGCATGTCTCGAGCATCGAGCTTAAAGTTTTCGTTTAGTTGTTATTATCGTTATTTCTTGTTATTTTTATCGCACTTACCGTATATGTAGTGTTATTTGATATCTAGCCACTTTGCGAAGTCTATTATTGTTATATATTGCATATGTATACGTGCTTGCGACGAAGCGCAATTAACGTAAAACTTTAATTGTTTACATATGATTTAGGCGCCTCTTCGTTGGCCAACGCAAAGCTAGACCCGAAACAGTTACTTTACGCTTCTAATTATCGCGTCGAATAGGCGTGCCTGTATGCCTTTTATAATGTTTGTTAGTTATTCAAATAATGCCGCAAATTGCGCTAAAACTTTTATGTACTGCGTACGATATTAAATGTTTGTCATTGTTAATTTGCCACTCCCAAACCGCTTACACGGGCCTACCCATCTAGACGTAATAAAGTACAGTTAACTCTTACACCCTTTGAGGTTTTATTAAAAAAATCTTATTAGGTGCATTTCATGAAAGAAACGTGTACTCTAAATTTCCTATTTCTATAACACTATTGGTTGAGGTTGACATTGAAAGATGTCACCTTATAATTTTATATAATCGTATATAAAGGTAAAACAAAATTGAACGATACATTAAGGGAGTCATTTTGAGTAAAAAAATGTTAGATGAAGGTATGTCTAGAAACGTTTCGTTACACGGTTACAGCTCTTTGAAAGTGTACCTCATCAAACACATTTTTATTAATAGTAGTATTAAGTTTATTTTTACCATAAGGTATTAAATATACAAATAACTTTACATTCTATTATAATATTTCACCTGCATGACATATATACAATACTTTTTCTTATAATTTAGATATTTTATAAATTTGCTTAACATTTATTACTTATTTACAAGATTTATTTTTATGATGCATTATTTTTCATTTCTTCCATTTCTTTCATCCAAGGGAGCCCTTCACCATGTTCTCCTAAGATTTTAAATATTGGTAACTGCACTCGCTGGGTTTTATCGCACACGTACATTAGGTGTTCTAAGGAATCTTCTCCTCTTTCACACAATTTGCATAACTTCTTTTCGTCCTTTTCCCAAAAGTCGTTGTTTTTCTCCGCGTTGCCACATCTGTATTTTGCTATTAATCTGATATCTTTTACATTCATCTTCTCCGTTATATACGCTGGGATATTTTCTGGGCAAATTTCCTTGTATCTTGGGTTATACCTTGAGTGATCTATTTTTGATCGCTGAACTTGCTCTTGAATTTCTTTATCTCTTTGTGTTATAAGTTCTTGCATTCTTAACCCATTTCTTCTTCTGTTTTGTATTTCTAGTATCGAAAACCCATTCCTTTCATAATATTTTCTTCTCGTTTCTTCCCACTTATTTCTTTCTGTGTCTCTTTTTTCTTTGTTTATTACTTGGTAGCAATCGTTTAAAATTTTCTTTTCTGTGTTCATGTTTATTTTTTCTTCATATTTTACCGCGCGTTTTCCTGTGTCTACTCGAATTTTGCTTCTTTGTAATTCTTGCAATACTATGTATTTTGGAGTACGTTGTTTCAGGCCTAGCAGCCATCTTATATACTTTGTCTGCAGATTTTCAGTTAAATCGTATTCTGACCAGCCCCACACTTCGGAAGCGTATGTCACTATGCTTTTCACTGTATAGTCGAATAATGTTAGTCTTAATTTAATATCCCCTGGGAATTTTCTTTCTCCAGTTCCCCATATCTGAGCCATTGCAATGTTTGCTTTTCTCACTAGTTCCTTGATGTGCGCTTGAGGGTTATTGTTTCTGCTGAAGGTATAGCCCAGATATGTGAATGTTTTTACCGATTGTATTTCTTGATTCTTCCATAGCCATTTAACTCTGCTTTCCCTTCCCCCACCTTTTCTAAATGTAACTATTTTTGACTTATTTGCGTTTAGTATCATTTCTTTCTGATCTAGGTATTTTTCAAGTCTTTTTAGTACATATTCCATTTCTTTTTCTGTTTTTGTAACACACACCAAGTCGTCGGCATATGCGAGCGTCCATATTTTCTGTTTTTTAATAACCACACCTCCTAACTGGCCTCTTTCCATATAATTTTCTAAGTCTGCTATATAAATTGCGAAAAGTATGGGACTTAGTGGGCAACCTTGTCTTAATCCTTTCATGCTCCAGAAGCGTGTGGATGATTCTCCATCATGGCAAACTTGATTTATCGTCGTTTGGTATATTTCTGCAATTCTTCTCGTGAGGAGCTGGTTCACACCATTTTTGTTTAGGATTACTATTAGCTTCTCCCTATTAACTATGTCGAACGCTGATTTTAAGTCTGCGAATAGTACGTATATTTTTCCTCTATCTTTCTTCAATTCTTCTTCTATAATGTGGTTTAAAATATATATGTTGTCGATCGTGCTTCTACCCCTTCTGAAACCCGATTGCGTATCAGGGAGTAATTTTAAATTCTCTGCTTCTTGAGTTAACTTTTCTTCTAAAATCATTGCATATATCTTATATAGTGTATTAAGCAGTGTTATACCTCTGTAGTTAGCTGCATTTTCTTTATTCCCTTTTTTATATATTGGTCTTATTATACCTTCCCTCCATTTTTTAGGTAATCCTTTACCTCTCCATACATCATTTAGGATTTTCGTTATTTTCTGCAACACATTTTCGGTACAATATATCCACGCCTCGTTTTGGATTTGGTCAGTACCCGCTGCTTTCTTCTTCTTCAGTTTTTGTATTTGCTTGAACACTATCTCTTCTGTGATTAAATCTTCTGTGTCACTTTCTTCTGGCAGGGGTAGGTCAAAATTTTGTTTATATTCAGTATCCGAACCTATGTATATTTGTTTAAAATGGTCGACCCATTCGTTCATTTTGATGTTATTGTCTACAGTTGCTGTTTTTTTAAATGTGCTTGGTAAATTGATATACTGCCAGACTTCATTTAAATTCCTGATGCTCCTAATTTTTTCCTCTTCTGCTTTTTTCCAGTCTTTCTTTTTTTGTATACATATCTTTTTATATTCGTTCCTACTCTTTAGATATTCTACTTTTTCAATGCTCTCTCTCAACCAGAGTCTCAGCTTTTTTCTCACTTCTTGTTTTTTATTCTTGCATTCTATATCCCACCAAGTGCTGTCCTTTATTCTCTCTGTATTTCTTGCTTCTTTTTTTATTATCGCCTTGTTTATAACTTCTGTTAACTCCGCTAGCTCGCTTTCCACGTCATCACTCTCACTAAATCTGGACAATTTCAAGTTATTTTGGTAGTCTTTTATATTGTCTATGTTCCAGCATGCTACCTCCTTTTTCTTAACAGGTTTTATATTTCTGTGTCTTGTGCTTGTTAAAGTACATATAATTGGCAAGTGGTCTGATTCAGTTCTCTCTTGTATTTCGAAACTTTCAATATTTTCTATCGCTTCTTGATTTACGATGAAATAATCGATGACAGTATTTCCTTTGCTACCTATGTATGTGAAGTTGCCGTCCTCGTCGGATGGAGTGTTGCCATTCAGCATGGACCACCCTCTACTCGCTATCCAGTCTAATAATTCCTTACCTTCGTTGTTTATCACCTTATCCTTTGAATTCCTGGGTTTTATGATCCCGTCTTCTTTATTTATCAGGCCTCCTTCCGTACCAGTCCTTGCGTTGAAATCTCCAGCGATAATCAAGTTATCTTCCTGTGTGAATTCAACTTTTTCATCGATTACTGATTGTATGTCTTTTATCGTTGTACTGTTATATATTGTGATGATTCTCCATTTTTTATTCTCTAAATTGATTCTTGTTTCCATTAGGTTATTATTTATCTTAGTCACCTTATATGTGTCTGTTATATCTTTTTTTATTCCTACGATAATGCCACCAGCCGCCCTACCTTTTTTATGCGTTCTCAGAGCTTCGTTGCAATACCACATATAGTTCTTTGATAATTTTTTCTCCCATGTTTTCCATGTTTTATCCTCAACCCAGGTTTCTATAAGATTAATTATATCAAATGTATCTATATATTTCCAAAATTCAGAATCCTTTTTCGTTAGCCCGGCTATATTCCAGAATCCAATCTTCAGTTGTGAAAGTCGAATTACTTTATCCCGTTTTTTGAATTCGGTATTTCTTTCAAGGACCCTGTATGCTCATCCCATCTACTCCAGGTCCCATTTATTTTTATTTTCTGGTATCCAACAATTACGTTTCTGTTTTGTTCTTTTTCTGTTTTTGCGATTTTTCTTAACTCCACTTGTATGTTTCTTTCTTTCTCTGTTAGATCGCTTTCTATGTAGATCGGTTTACCTTTTAACATTTTTTTATTTTTCATTATATTCATTTTTTCTTCCCAGGTGTTTACTTCCACCAGCAGCGTTTCTTTTCCTTCTCTCTCTTTGAATTTATATACTTTAGCCACTTTTATATCCAATTCCAAATTATCCTTTATCCATTTTTGTATGTTCTGAACCAGGTTTTCTTTTGGCAGATTTTCTCCTTTAATAATTATGTTGTTTTTCCTGTTTTGTCTTTCTTTTAATTCGTCTTTTTTCTCCAGAGTGACTAGTCGATGTTTTAGATCTTCTATTTCACTTTTGAAAACCGCTTCTTTTTCTTTCCATTCAGAGCGTTCTGCTCTGAATTCTTGTACTAACTTTTTCATTTCTTCCACTAACGTTTGTGACGTTTCTTTTTCTTTCGTCAGCGATTTTAGCTCTTCTCTTATCTCTGTATTATCTTTTTGTAGTTCTTTAACACTTGCTTTAATTCCCCGTAGTATCTTTATAATCTCTTCATTTTGTTTCTTTGGTGGTGATCTCGGGGTTAATTCACTTCTGGTGAAAGCCTCATCATTCGACTGGGAGCTAACACTGCTGGTTCTAGTTCTTTGTGTCTCCAGGTATTTCGTTATTTTCTCTGTCTGTTTTTCTTTATCCGACGGCATTCTGCAACATGCGCTTTGAATGCGTTCTAAATGCTGTGTACTGCGTGAGGGGATATCACCCGAATCGACTTCTCGGAGGTGAAACTCCTATCTGTACACATGCACTTTAAATCCGTCGCTAAGCGCTACGCCACTGTGCTGTCACGTGACGCATAGAACGTATGCGAACTCGCTGTAGCGCTGTTGTTTACTTCGTCGCCGGCTCGTTTGGCAGATGTTAAAATCTGTAATAACTACTTTTTTACTAACCTTTTTGCTGAATCTTCACTATGACTCTATTTTTTATTCTTATCTTTTGTAGTTTTGTTCAGTTTTGTTATATCTAAATTATAATTTCAATACTTTTGAAGTAAAAATGTTCACTATAACTTATGCACAACTTCTCATGACAGGTGACCATAGGCGTCTCTCACATTTTTATTAATAACAATTGTATAACTGTTAATTAATTTTTTTTGGATACTCGATTTTTTCTAAAAATTAAAATATCTCAGAAACTTCTACGTTTATCCAGTTTTAGAAGGAGTACATTTTTGTGTGTTTATGTCTTGTATGTAATATTTTATAAGTAGAATAAAAAAGTCAATAGGTAAAAAACGATGAAAATTTTTAATTACTTCCCCATACGATAAGCCTCTCGTTAAATAAAATAAAAATCAGTGTAAACATACATCTAAATAAGTACCTAGTAAAATCGTACTTAATTTCAGAGATTTAATGCATCTAATACCAGATTTATTAATAAAAATGTCCGGATATACCTGCCTTCAACTAACATTTTTTGCTCAAAATGACCCCCATTATATGGTTTAATCGTTTAATTTTGGCACACCGTAATGAATAAGCTGTATAAAAAATAGAATAAAAATATTAAAATTTACAATGCTTTTTCAACTAAAATTATACAGTATCTACTCGTATACATATTTTTTTTGTTATTAAATATTTCATCTTCCATATTAATTAATATATCTTAAAATATAATATAATTGTGATAAACATCATAGAAAAGTTGTAATTCATCCATTTTGTTATTAATTTAATGATTAATTATCTCACAATAGAATCAAATTACAAAATCTTAAGCATAAAATATAGTAACGATTTTTATTATAGCGTGTTAAGAATCGAGTTACAGAGTAAGTGGCGTAAAATTTATAAATTTATACATACATGCACCAAAATAAATTTTCTCTTGTATACTGTTTGCATGATGTAATTGGTTGGTATATAACGACATAAAGACTTATGGGCCAAATAAACAAATTTTAAGTTCAAAAGTCTCGAATTTCTTATACTGTACGCAATCATTTGAATGCATATAGAGTTCGTAGTAATGACACATATTGTTATAAAGTCACGTAAATAGTGCAAAGGTTAGAGGATATTACAAACACATGAAATGATTTTTATAACGTTTGAATTCTAGTGCAAAAACATTCACTTTCTTGTCCTGGTGTTTAATCTAGATCTTATGTGTAACCTGCCATTACTTATTGCCGACCAGAAGTATTAAACATTTTTGAGCGTGGGACTAACGTGTTTTTAATGCGTGATTGATTATTTTTCGTATAGCGGTATTATATAGAGCAAAGTAAATTTATTGAAACTGGTATAGTATATCGGTTTTTTGTTGATATTTCTTCCGTATTTTGAACGTTGAATTGGAGCACGTTTTCTCGAAATGGTGATACATATCTCAATTTATTTTGTACTTAAATCTTGTCATACACAAATAATTTCGGAGAGGTTTTTTTGACTTTTATAATTACATCATTATTTATTATTCTCAGATTTCTAAGTTCAAATACTAATTCTACTCCATATTATTTCCCTTTCACTATTTCAAAGTTCTAATGCAATTTAAATCAATTGTTACTATAATTATTGTAGTTATTAGGTGTTTCAGAAAATATAAAAAATATTTAATTTATTTTAAGTTTTAAATTCATAACTCAGAATTAAATTTTTAATTGTTTTTTCTACAGATGTTTTTATTATTATTATTATTATTATTATTATTATATATATATATATATATATATATATATATATATATATATATGCTAAAGAAATAATATATAATCACTATTATGTAACAAAAATTTTTATACATATTTTAAAAACAAATAATTTATATATTTATATGAATGTACCGCCATTTTGAGTAATTATTATAAAAATATGTACTCAATAGAAAAATTAACAAAATTATTTAGAAAATTCAATGCTAGTTGTTAAAATAAAAGAATTTAATAACTGAAATGATGAACACAACAAACTAAAATTAGGGTAGAAAACGGTGCATCCCCCCTACCTACCGTATAAATTTGTAACTTGTATTAATTAACATCCTGTATATGTATATGTATATATATATATATATATATATATATATATATATATATATATATATATATATATAAAGTTATTGTGTTTTAAATTTATTTTACCCACCCAACCTTAGATTTTTGGATATTTTTCATCAACTTTCAAATTTACGCCATCATCTAGTAACCTATAAGAATTTTTGCCAAAACAAAAACATATCTGAGATGCCCTAAATTATTTGTATATATATATATATATATATATATATATATATATATATATATATATATATATATATATATATATATATACATATATATTTACTTGCTTACTTGCTTACTTCCTTACTTGCTCACTTATTTTGTTTTCTGTCTCTTTATTTTGTGCATGTCTCAAACATCGAGCTTAAAGTTTATGTTTAGTTGTTATTATCTATTCTAAGTTCAAATACTAATTCTACTCCATATTATTTCCCTTTCACTATTTCAAAGTTCTAATGCAATTTAAATCAATTGTTACTATAATTATTGTAGTTATTAGGTGTTTCAGAAAATATAAAAAATATTTAATTTATTTTAAGTTTTAAATTCATAACTCAGAATTAAATTTTTAATTGTTTTTTCTACAGATGTTTTTATTATTATTATTATTATTATTATTATTATTATTATTATTATTATATATATATATATATATATATGCTAAAGAAATAATATATAATCACTATTATGTAACAAAAATTCTTATACATATTTTAAAAACAAATAATTTATACATTTATATGAATGTACCTCGAATGAGAATGCGTTTGTAACATATTGCTAGTTCATTTATTACTATATAGGCATTTAACATTTTTATTTATGTTTACAATATTTACGTACAGAAGAGTTTTAATTAACCAAATTGGATAAGACCGTGACTCCCTTCGATTATCGACAAACTCAAATTATTGGAGTTTGTAAGTAATGAAAATTTAATATACAATATAAAATTAATATTTTATTGAGAAAACAATACCAAAAAACAGTATACATTTGTTGATTTTTAAAGTTGTCTTTTCCACAAAAAACATAAGGCTTTAACCCATTTCTCTTTTTAAGGAATAACGTGATTAAGAATTTCTTAGTCAAATTTTGAAATTATTTTCTCGTGGTATCTGTATATGCATGTATAATTTTAAAATACAACATAACGTAAATAATAAATCTTAGTAGGTTTACATGTAATATACCTTCAAAAAATAATAACAGAACGCTTTGAAGAAAATCTGATGTAGCCAGCACAAAACCTCTCGCCAAATATTTTACCTGGTTGTACGCATAAAACAAAATATATTTTTAAATACAAATACATATATTCATGTCTCACTACAAAATAATTCTCACATATATTTGCAAAATCTATGGGATATTTTAATATAAATTATGTACAATAAATACATTTTCTTTATATTCAATATCCTGAAATTTTCTTTTTCTACTTTCCCTTTCTTTTTCTTTATATTCGTCATTTTTCGCAAATTCCTTTTAAATTCTTTTTTACGTATATTCTTTTGCGTTGTTGACTTTTTTTATTTTCATAATCTTCATAATGATGTACAAATATTTTTGACAAGGCATACAAATATTTTTGACAGTGACATTTGTGTGTCAGTTACAAACATTTGAATTTCTTGCCTTGAAGTAGTTTGATCTGAGATTTTTTACATCAAAATATTTTATATGCATATCTATAGAATATATAATAATGAATTTATATTTATCGAATAAAGAATTTAACGTTCTTTAATATAAGTATTTACATAAATTTTCGATAAATAATATTAGATGATTTTTTTCTTGTAACTACTACTTCCGGTTGTCCAATTGTTACCAAAACTTAATAAACTCTTCTCATTATTGTTAGATTGAGGAATCCGTAGTTAAAAATATCTTAAGTGTTATAGTATTTGAGAAATCGTGGATCTAACACACACACACACACACACACACGCACACGCACACGCACACGCACACACACACACACACACACACACGCACACGCACACGCACACGCACACGCACACGCACACGCACACGCACACGCACACGCACACGCACACGCACACGCACACGCACACGCACACGCACACGCACACGCACACGCACACGCACACGCACACGCACACGCACACACACACACACACACACACACACACACACACACATACACACACACACACACACACACACACACACACACACACACACACACACACACACACACACACACACACACACACACACACACACACACACACACACACACACACACACACACACACACACACACACACACACACACACACACACATATATATATATATCCACATACATAGGGTGACCATATAATTTTTTTCGAACCTAGGACATATCGAAAAAAACTAGGACATTTACAATTTTTAAATAGAGGACAAATAGAGGACATTTCCACGAAGTATTTTATTAATAAAAAATATGGCTAATAAAAAAATTCTTCAAAAACATTAATTCTGTAAATTGAAGACAGAAATATAAATTTCATGTTTACAATAAAAAAAATCTGATGTGGCCAGCACATTACCTTCCGTCAGTTCTATGTATTTTGTACAAATTTCACACAGAAAGTTTTTTTGCAATTGATTCCATATTTCCAGTAAATTACCTTCAGTGAGTTCTATGTAGTAGTCGACCAATTATAATTGCAAATGGCGAATCAGTCAGATCCCCGTTGTTTTGAGTGTAAAGAAGAACTTAATCCAGAAGATGAATTAATTGTAACATGTTTTGGAAAATGTGAGAATACGTTTCATACAGTGTGTGTATCTGTTCAAAAAAGTGAGTACAACTGTATCTCAAGAAATAAAAGACTTAAATTTGTTTGTGACACGTGCCAAGCTAATAAGAGTGAGACCAATGTTGAACATATATTAAATAAATATTTAGAAATATTTCAAAATCAAGATAAAATTATTATTAATCTCAGTGAAGAATTAAAACATCTTAAATCGAGCATAAATAATATCAATAATAATTTATCTGATATAAATTCATCCTTATCGATCAAGGCTGATTTAGCTACAAATAAACAAGTATTAACTGAATTACCGACTAGCGACAATAATATTGCCTTTATTAACAATACGGCAGATGTCGATAGCAACTTAAAAACGAAAATAAATAAACAAGTGTCAAATCTAGATAATACATCAGATAAATCATATGCACGAAGATTTAGACATAAATCTAATTCTTCGGTAAGTGACCCACATATAAATGAAATAGAACCTCTAAAAGAAGTTATTGATAAAAATCCCAAAATAACCTTAAATGTGAATGAAAACAGTGAAGACTTTATATTGGTTGAAAACAAGAAAAATCAAAGGAAACAAAGAAATAAAATTATCATCGGCTCCGGTACTAATTTATCCAACAATTCTGCACTTACTGTAGTACCTAAATATGAACATGTATTTATATCGCGTTTGTCAGCTGATGTTAAACCGAAACAAATAGAAGATCATTTAAATGCTCTAAAAATTAAAAACTTTGCCGTAACCTCAATAAAACCTAAATATACTACCTATTCATCATTTAAATTAAGTTTTCCCAACCATTATTTAAATATCGTTCTAGATGCTAATAACTGGCCCAGTGGTGTAATTTTAAATAAGTTCTTTTTGAAATTTAAAAATAATAATGCAAATAAACCTTTTTTAGAAGTAAAATGAACTGTAATAATAATATTACTATATATTACCAAAACGTACGTGGTCTGAGAACGAAAACACATTTGATATACAAACATATTTTGTGTGAGAACTATTCCGTTATAGTGTTAACAGAGACTTGGCTACATGAAGGTATTAACGACTCTGAAATTGTCGATCAACGCTACTCCATTTATAGAAAAGATAGAAGATTCGATCTCCTCAAAGTTTCCATGGGAGGGGGTGTCCTAATAGCCGTCAAGAAAGACATCACATCTAATATAATATCTGCAAACACCGAAGATAGAGAAGAAATTTGGATAAGTATAAGTGTCTGTAACAAGAACTACATACTATGTGCTCTATATATTCCCCCCAAGTGCAATAATATGGTTTACATGGACCATCTACTTACTGTTAAATCTGTAATGCGTAATTATCCTTACTCAGAGTTTATTCTACTTGGGGATTACAACCTACCCAATATAACTTGGGAACAAGATCCAGATATATGCAATATTTTAACTTGTTGTCCCTCTAATAACAACGAAGAAAATTTTTGCGATAATTTCAGTCATTTAGGCCTTATGCAATTAAATAGCATTCAAAATGTTAATAATGTAATATTAGATCTTATATTAAGCACAAATTCAGATATATCTGTAAATAAATCTAATATTGATTTAGTTAAATGTGATACACATCACCCAACACTAAATATTGTAATACCTACTACAGAATCTAGTAATAAGCTACCTAAAACTGACTGTTATAGACTGGATTACAAAGCTGTACCTCTTGATATCCTTATTCACAATTTATCTCTTATTGACTGGAGTGAACTTTATGTAACTGCTAATTCATACGATGCTGTAAACTGTTTATATTCCATACTATACAATACTATTGAAAACTGTGTGCCTTTAACAAAAGCAAAAAATACAAGTACCTTTCCTTCTTGGTTTACAGCAAATTCTAAATCTTTAATATTTAAAAAGAAAATGGCACATAAAAAATATAAAGAATCTGGTACTATTAATGATTACAATGTGTTTCACGAATTACGTAAAGAATGTAAAAATTCTGTTCATAATAATTATACCTCTTACTTAAATAAAGTTCAATTAAATATCATCGAAGAACCTAAATACTTTTGGCAATATGTGCATTCTAAAAAGGAAAATAATTTTATTCCTAACAGTATGTTTTACAATGATATTTCTGTTTCAGAGGGTAATCAAATTGCTGACTTATTTGCTGATTACTTTCAGTCAGTGTATACTACAAGTAATTTTTCTCAATCGGATCACCATAATAACGTCCCTGTGGCTAATACCATAAATCACGTACGAGTCACTTGCGAGGATGTCAGAATAAGGCTTTCGAAACTAGATGATAGTAAAGGATCAGGACCCGATGAAATACCAAATTATTTCCTTAAAGAAGGTGCCGATATATTGGCTGAACCTTTAACTTACATCTTTAATTTATCGTTAACTACAGGATGTTTCCCTGATCAGTGGAAATCTGCGTATGTAGTACCGATTTACAAATCAGGTAATAGAGCAGATATCTCCAATTATAGACCTATTAGTATCTTGTCAGCTATCCCGAAAATCTTGGAATGTATTGTCTATGAAAAATTATTTGAAAATTTCAAAAATGTTATATTAGACCAGCAACACGGATTTTATGCAGGAAGATCTACTGCTACTAATTTATTACCATACATACAGTTTGCCTATACGTGTATGGATAAAGGTCTCTACGTAGATAGTATATATACAGATTGCAAAAAGGCATTCGACAGGGTGAATATTGAACTACTAATTCATAAATTAAACAATTCAGGAATTGGAGATCCACTCATAAATTGGTTAGAATCTTATCTCGTAAATAGAACACAATTTGTTAAGGTTAATGGTATTTTTTCTAAAATGATCAGAGTTACCTCTGGCGTTCCACAGGGGTCGCATATAGGGCCTTTACTTTTCTCTCTATATATTAATGATTTGCATGCAGTTATACTATATTCAAAAATTTCTCTTTTTGCAGATGATTTAAAAATTTATAAAGATATTGGAACTCTTGATGATTGTGCCAAGTTACAATCAGATTTGGATAGATTTTACACCTGGTGCAAAAACAATTTCATTGAGCTTAACCTAGAAAAATGTAAACATATGCGTTTTTCAAGAAAACGAGAACATATTGATTTCCTTTATAAAATAAACAATGTAACTTTAAAATTAGTCACTTCTATACGAGATCTTGGAATTATATTAGACGTTAAATTGCTATTTGATGAACATTTTAATTTAGTAATAAATAAATCATTACAATTATTAGGTTTCTTGAAAAGAATTTCGCAAGATTTTACAAACATCCGTACTCTCTTAATAATTTATAATGCTTTTATTAGATCTACATTGGAATACTGCTCTGTTATCTGGTCGCCATCTTATATTACACATATTGAAAGAATTGAAAATGTTCAAAAAAAGTTTGTTAAATATTTAGCCAACAAAAGTAATGTCCAATTTGATAATTCAAATTATTTTCTCTTACTACAATATTTTGGTTTAACACCTCTAAATGTAAGGAGAAAATACTATGACATCATTTTCATTTTCAAAATTTTAAATAATTTGATCATCTCAACTGAAATACTCAACATGTTGTCTTTATTAGTACCTCAATATATTACTCGTAGTACTGCACTGCTGAAAGGAACCGATGCTAGAACCAACTATATGCTTTTCTCCCCTCTAAACAGGATTATCGGAAATGTAAACTCTGTATATGATAATATATGTATATTTAATAGACCTTTGAACAGTTTTAAGAAAGATTTAAAATCTACCTTATCATAATTATTATGTATTTAAATTAAATTATATATGTACTTTACTTATATATTTTCAATATATTTATTATTTCATTTGTGTAACTTGTTTTGTACAAAAGGGTATAGTCCGTAAATAAAGTTATTATTATTATTATTATTATTATAACCAAAATCTAATCAGCTCTTCATGTACGAGTAGATCTAAAGAAAAGGAATACGCAAAAATTATAATTTTTGGAAAGGTGGTATTGGAGTTATGCGATCCGAAAAAATACATACACACACACTCACACACACACACACACACACACACACACACACACACACACATACATACATACAGACATCATCGTAAAAATAGTAAAATCGTATTCTAGGGACCCTAAAACGTGCTTATTCATTAAAAACTCATTATCGAATTGTTTGACCAAAGACAATACTTTCCTTACCTAAGATTTTTTGACAATTTTTTTTTTAAATTCGTAATTTTAATTATGCGATTTCTTTAAAAATCTAGGACACTTTGTATAAACCCGGGAGGACGTCCGAGGACACCTTCAAAAAGTGGACATGTCCTCGTAAACTAGGACGTCTGGTCACCTTACACACACATCCACATACACACACACTCACACACACACACGCGCACACACACGCGCACACACACACACACTCACACACACACATACACACACACACACACACACACACACACACACACACACACACACACACACGGACATCATCCTAAAAATGTTTTAATCGGATTCTAGGGACCTTAAAACGTGCTTATTCGCTAAAATCTGGATATGCGATTTTTAGCATGAATTCAATACCTCTCTTAGCGAGGGGTAAAAAATAATGGCTGATATTTATAACAAACTCGAATTAAGGAAACAAGGATTAACGTGGCTATTGTATTTTCACATATTTTTGCTTTTCCTTATATCTGTATTATATTATTTCTTGTTCACAATTATATTGTATTAACTCCAATTAAAATAAATTTTCAATGACGTGACAATAAATGTATTGGCTTATTTATTAGTATTGTATCTACAGGTTGTACAAATGAATCTCCTATTAATACCATCGCTTGCATGCTCTTGTAGTGGAAAGATAAGCCGGTGCTTAGGGGACGCCCAAATGCAGTACGCACTCTCCGTGGAGGCTCTATCCATGTCCCAAATGTTAGCGACTTCAACTTCATTAACATTGACACAAATGTCACATTTTTTCAATTTTATTTCGCTGACATGGATTGACCTTATTTAATATCATTGGGTGTCTTTGAATTATGCTTACCTTTGCTTTATGTATTCTTCCGCCTACTCAGTTAATTTCTTTCTCATCTAGGTACGGATGCATACTTAGTAACGTACTTTTCTTTTGTAGTGGCTTGTTTAATATAATATCTCCAAATTCTTGTGTATCCCTAATTATAATTATTCAGCTCTATTTAGCTCTTCAACTGTCAAATTTAATATTTGAATAATTGATTTTACAAGTTGAAATAAATCTTTTACAATACGCTACTATTCTTAGAAAACTTTTCATTGATAAATATCTATAAAAAATATTGTCTTTGTCTTTAACTGCTATCATTGAAATTGGTTTTCGTTTAAGCTTTAATAATTCATGTTGTTTTTCCTTTTGTTTTGGCCAATTGTTTGGTTCTAGCCAATTTAGGCCTTTCCACAATAATATAGAATATATAATTTCATATGCAGTTAATCCTTTAGATATTAGATCTGCAGGATTTTCTGATGACCTCTCAGCAACTATTTTACAGCTTTAGTAAGATATTGGATTTCTGCTATTCTGTTTGCTACATATGTTTTTAAATCTTGTGGAGATTTTTTCATCAACCAATCTAAAACAATAGTTGAATCTGTCTATAAGTATGTTATTTATTTTGTTTTTAAGTATTTCTTGAACTACTGAAATTAGTCTTGCCAGAACTAAAGCGCCGCATTATTCCAGTCTTGGAAGTGTATTGGTTTTCAATGGTGCCACTCTTGATTTAGCGCAGATTAATCTTATAATTTTGTTTAGTTGCTCATCTAGACTGGTAGCATAAACACAAGCTCCATACACTCTCATTGAGCTGTCACAAAAGCCGTTAAGATCTATATATTTCTGTAAATTCTGTGGGTTTGTTCCATGGTATCTCTAACTTTGTTATATAACGAACTATGGTAATGTCGCCAAGTAGTGAATTTATGTTGTAACACTGATTCAGTTCGTTTTAAATCTAATTTCCACAACTCCTGCATCAAACTTTTGCTTCGATTATCACTGGGCCTATAAGTCCAAGAGGATCAAAAATAGTAGCAACTGTGATAATATGTTTTTCTTTGTGATCATTTTTTCATCCTTTATATTTAATTTGAAGTGTAATTGTATCTAGATATGAATTCCAAGATATTACTAATATTTTGACATCTTTATTTAGAACTGACAATTTTATTCATCATCTTTGTTTTGAACAAGTAAATTCTCTAACACTTTTTCTACAGTTTGATATCCATGGGCTCAATTCTCGAGCATTCGTAATCGCCAAGGTCGTGCGCTTTCGTACGAATAGCAAACAAAATCAGTATAACTGTATTCTCGACTCTTCGTTTCGTTGCGAATTCGTGGAATACTGTTCGTATTGCAGCGAGAGGGTAAAACCATTCGCTTTCGTCTTGTCATTCGTTATCCGCTTTCATATACCTGTGTCTTTTGGACGTTGTTTCTAATCAATGTAAAATGAACGAATTAATTAACTTAATACTAATTTATCGTTAGGAATTGAAGAATTAAATTAAAAAATCAAAATCTAATCGATTGATTTTTTTTTCGGTTTAAAAAAAATAGAAAATAAACTTATATTTATCATGTAAATTATATACTTACTTCAATGAATTATAAATTTTACGCAGATTTCGATAAATAATTCATATTAGATAACTAGCAAAAAGCAAAACATCTTCAAGGGTTTTTTCACTTATGTTGGATCGCAGAGGTTATTATTTAATAACTAATAAGAAACCAATATGTAATTTCAGTACAGGTTTCGGTTTTGGTTCTCAATTTTTTTCGGTTCGCGGTTTCGGTTACCATCTCTGCCTATATTATTTACATTTTTAGCCTTAAATGAAAAAATCTATTAATTTTTTTAGTAGTAACTTTATTTATAAACTCATTTAATAATTTTCTTCATTCAGTACTTTTAATGTAAAGAATGTTACTGCAGACACCATTAAATATAATAAAATTTGTTTGTAAATATAAATATTCATTAAATTTAGAATTTAGTAGCCAATTATTCTTTTTTATATATTCTATAAGTGTTTTTCTTTGGTTATCCGGTATTTTGCAACTATTCTTAATTAATTCCATGTTAATATAATAAAAGTACACTTAAAACTCAAACTTCTTCCATTCGCAAAATGGCAAACAGTGTAATGTCAAAATACATGTGAAGTTGTCGAGTTGTCTCATGCAACGTTTCCAAATATTGTACTTCGTGTTATTCGTGTTCGTACGATACGCGAAGCGAAGAGTAGTCGAGAATACGTTTTAGAGTTACTGTTCGTATTGCAGCTTCGCTTCGCTTTCGCATTCGTGCGAATACGAACGATGTCGAGAAACAATACGAACAGTAACTCTAAAACGTATTCTCGACTACTCTTCGCTTCGCGTATCGTACGAACACGAATTACACGAAGTACAATATTTGGCAACGTTGCATGAGACAACTCGACAACTTCACATGTATTTTGACATTTCACTGTTTGCTTGCTGTTTGCCATTTTGCGAGTGGAAGAAGTTTGAGTTTTAAGTTTACTTTTATTATATTAACATGGAATTAATTAAGAATAGTTGTAAAATATCTGATAACCAATGAAAAACACTTACAGAATATATAAAAAACAACAATTGCCTACTAAATTCTAAATTTAATGAACATTTACATACAAAGACTCAGAAATATTAAATTCCATACTATATTAGAGTTTATAAACAAATTTTATTATATTTAATGGAGTCTGCACTAACATTACTTATACAATATTGAATTAAGAAAATTATTAAATGAGTTTATAAATAAAATTACTACTAAAAAAAAATTCATACATTTTTTCATTTAAGGCTAAAAATGTAAATAATATAGACAGAGATGGTAACCGAAATTGTGAACCAAAACCGAAACCTATACCGAAATTCAAAACAAATACAAAATCGAAACCTAAACCATTTTTTATTTATCGTTTAACGGCATTAAAAAAATTGTTTCTTGTTAGTTATTAAATAATAACCTCTGCGATCCAGCATGGATGAAAACCTCATGTAGATGTTTTGCTTTTTGCTAATTAGATCTAATATGAATTATTTACTGAAATCTGTGTAAAGTTTATAATTCATTGCAGTAGGTATATAATGTATGTGATAAATATAAGTTTATTTTCTATTTTTTTTTTTGTATAAAAACCGAAACCAAACCTACGAATTAGATTTTGTTTCTTTTTCATTTAATTCTTCAATTCCTAACGATAAATGACTATTAAATTAATTAATTCATCCATTTTACACTGATTAGAAACAACGTTCAAAAGACACAAGTATATGAAAGCGAATAGCGAATGACAAGACGAAAGCGAATGATTTTACCCTCTCGCTGCAATACGAACAGTATTCCACGAATTCGCAACGAAACGAAGAGTCGAGAATACAGTTATACAGTTTTTGTTTGCTATTCGTACGAAAGCGCACGACCTTGGCGATTACGAATGCTCGAGAATTGAGCCCCATGTCCTTAACTCAAATTGACCTACTTCAATAATTTTGATAACTGTGATTGTAGTTCTATAGCTTGTTCCATCCATATTGAAGGCATTAAGTAAAGCTTTTTTTGCGATTGGACATTGATTGCCATCATCTATAGCCAATTGTTTGAGACATCTAACTGCTAGGTATGGGGCCTCAATTCTCGACATCGTTCGTATTCACATGAATGCGAAAGCGAAGCCAAGCTCCAATGCGAACAGTAAGTCTAAAACGTATTCTCCACTACTCTTCGCTTCGCGTACGAACACGAATTACATGAAGTACAATATTTGGCAACGTTGCATGAGACAATTCGACAACTTCACATGTATTTTGTCATTTCGCTGTTTGCCATTTTGCGAGTGGAAGAAGTTTGAGTTTTAAATTTACTTTTATTATATTAACATGGAATTGAATAATAATAGTTGCAATATATCGGATAACCAAAGAAATACAATTATAGAATATATAAAAAAAATAATTACTAAATTTAATGTACATTTACATACAAAGACTTAAAAATATTAAATTCCATGCTATATTAAATTTTATAAACAAATTTTATTATATTCCTCTCCTTACATTAACAATATTAAATTAAGAAAATTATTAAATGAGTTCATAAATAAAATTACTACTAAAAAAATTTCATGATTTTTTCATTTAAGGCTACAAATGTAAATAATATAGGCAGAGATGGTAACCGAAACCGTTTACCGGAAAAAATTGAGAACTAAAACCGAAACCTGTACCGAAATTCAAAACATACAAAATCGAAAGCGAAACTATTTTTTATTTCTCGTTTAATGGCATTATATAATGGTTTCTTGTTAGTTCTTTAATAATAACCTCTGCGATCCAGCATCGATGAAGAAACCCTTGAAGATGTTTTGCTTTTTGCTAGTTAGATCTAATATGAATTATTTATCGAAATCTGTGTAAAGTTTATAATTCATTGGAGTAGGTATATAATTTATTTGATAAATATAAGTATATTTTCTATTTGTTTTTACCTTCCGTCACCTTTAGGTAAGGAAGGTATTGTCTTTGGTCAAAAAATTCGGTGGTGAGTTTTTGATGAATAAGCACGTTTTAGGGTCCCTAGCATACGATTTTACTATTTTTACGATGATGTCTGTATGTGTGTGTGTGTGTATGTATATGTGTGTGTGTGTGTGTGTGTGTGTGTGTGTGTGTGTGTGTGTGTGTCTGTGTGTGACAAAATTTTCTAATGCGATAACTTTAATAGTACAATTCCAAAAATTATAATTCTTTCGTATTCCTCTTCGTTACATCCATGTGAAGAGCTGATTAGATTTTGGTTATAATTGGTCAACCGGAAGTACCCTCATTTTAAGATTTTAACAGTTTTTCTTGAAAAAATTATGTTAAATATCATTTTTTCACATTTAATGTTATTATAAATATTAAAGAATTATCTATTCTCTATACGATTTTAATGCATTTTATACTTCATATTAAATGGACATAGAGTTAAAAAATTATAAAGAAATTAAATATCATATATATTAGTCAGCTTTGCTATAACTCTGGAAACAGATGCTACAATAAAAAAATTCTGATTGAAAGGTGTCAGTGTCAAGTGCAGTTGACAGTATGTTTATGTTATAATTTTACTGGAAATATAGGATCTTTTGTTAGAAACTTTCTGTACGGAATTTGTATAAAATACATACTACTGCCTTAAGGTAATGTACAAGAAATATAATATTTTGCAAAGAACTTTCTGGATGACATTTTTACAAAATACATAGAACTGACGGAAGGTAATGTGCTGGCCACATCAGATTTTTTGTTTATATATATATATATATATATATATATATATATATATATATATATAAATCCCGAAACCAAAATCGATTACTTAGATTTTGATTTTTCTTCATTTAATTGTTCAATTCCTAACGATAAATTAGTATTAAATGAATTAATTAGTTCATTTTACACTGATTAGAAACAACGTCAACAATACACAAGTACGAGTATATTAAATCGAACAGCGAATAACAAGACAAAAGCGAATGGTTTTACCCTCTCGCTGCAATACGAACAGTATTCCACGAGTTCGCAACGAAACGAAGAGTCGAGAATTCAGTTACAGAGATTTTGTTCGCTATTCGTACGAAAGCGCACGACCTTGGCGATTACGAATGCTCGAGCCCCGGAGCGGAAGCATTTTCATAAGTAACTGTATTTAGCTGAAATGTCTTCAAATCCTGTCCATCTTCGTGCCATATTATTTGCTGTAGCTATCTATATTCCTTACGTCATAGCTATATGTGCTGTAACTACAAATTCATGTATTCTAAATCTTAAAATTATGTTGAATAAATAATCTTGTATCTTGGGTCTTAAATACAACTGATCATTGACCTATACGAGTATATCAGATGTAACTTTAAAACTTCCAGCAAAAACTACTCTTACTTTGGTGGTGATGCAATTTCATTGTTGTTATTGTTACTATAGCTATTATTATTCTTATTATTTTTATTATTGTTATTGTTGCTATTGTTATTATTCTTATTATTGTACGTATTATTATTATTATTAATTATTAATATTAAAATATAATGTTTGCTATGGGCTCATCGCTATCGCCTATATTAGCAGAAATTTTCATGAAGAATTTCGAAACTTTATTGTTTGAAAACTTGCCACCAGTTTTTTCAAATAAAATCAAACTTTGGTTTGCTACGTTAATGATACTTATGCAGTTGGACTGGCACCCTCGAAGAATTAAATTCATTTCACCTATATTTAAATAATATCCACAATAATATAAATTTTACTGCAGAACTTGAACATGAAAAACAAATACTTTTTTAGATATTAATATTAGTCATAAAAATAGTTTAGAATTCAATATTTTTAGAAAACCTAGACAAACAAATGACAGCATTATTAATTTTCAATGCTTATATTCACAGACTTCTATATCTCCCGTTAAATTCAGATAATTTTAGAAATAAATGTCTTTAAAAACATTGACATTAGAATTAATTTTAACCCGGGATTAATAGATATATGAATTAGTAGAAAAATATTAAGAATGCAGACAAACACTCAAATTAGCACTAGAAAAAATATCACAATTTAACATTCTTAGGCAGCATAAATTATAAAATCAAAAATATCTTCCAAAAGTCAAATTTAAACTTACTTTTAACCGGAAAACCTATTTCTATTTTAAAGAAAGTATTATACAAAAAATAGATACAATAATACCTATGGATAAATATGGAGTTTACAAAATTACTTGTTCGTGTGGAGCATCATACGTTGGGCAAACAGGTAGAGCGTTTCACACCAGACGTAAAGAACGCATGCAATGTATTAAATACAACAAAACCAATTCAAGTTATTGTAGAAACTGGCCATTATTTCAATCATAATGATTTCGAAATTCTTCATTTTAAACATAACTGCAATATTCTCAATACACTTGAAAATTTTGAAATCAAAAAACATTCAAATACTAGTAACGCCATCTCTCTAAATGATCAAATAGATGTAAATCTATCCCCTCTTTTTACTCACATGCTACAAAGCCACCAAATTATAGTCGACAAGTTGTTTCACAAGATTTAGACAGTTCTGCAAAGATGGTTTTTCTGTCAGTGGCTGTGGGATGTTTCTCTCTTAGAATAATGTCATTTTCATTGTGTATCTAATGAAAATGCCAGTCTGTACTTCTGTTTTGTTATTATTTCTAAAACCTTTGAATGTGTTTGTAACAATATTGTATTTCTTTATTTGTAACAGTCTCCGGTCCTAATGATAATTTTCTAAAAAACCGAAACCGGTCGAAATTATATTCTACTAAATCATTATTATATTCAAAAAATTATGTTCGACTGTGTTGGGGATGGAATAAATAAAGTTTCGGACTGGCAGTCAATATTACAATTTATTCACGCCGACGTTTCGACTATACAATAGTCTTCTTCAGGGCTTTTTCCTTCAACTCGACCATTCTAGCCCTGAAGAAGACTATTGTATAGTCGAAACGTCGGCGTGAATAAATTGTAATATTGACTGCCAGTCCGAAACTTTATTTATTCCATTATTATATTATTAATTATTATTAATTTCCATAGTTACCTGCTAGAGACGGTCACTACACTAGTAAAGTGTGGTGACTTCGGTCCAGTTTCACAGCGGAACTATCACATTTCTTAGAAAATAGGTTACTCTACCCTGCAGAAGGGATACTTTATATTTGTATTTTTTAAATTTTATAAATATATTCATTTCCATATTCACGTAACAATATACATATGCGGCGTTGCATTATTTTAATATAATTTATATATAGGTATGTCGCAGGGATTTGACTAAATTAGTTGTTTGATTAAACTATGGGGGTTAGGTTAGGGATTTGGTGAAACTCCTATGGATTTGATCAAACAACTAATTAGGTTAGATTAAAGTTTTGATAAAACCCCTAGAGATTTAATCAAATAACTAATTTACTATATCCCTGCGATATATACACCCGCATCGAGGTCCAGACATATTTGCTGTAATTATAATAGATTCGTAGTTATAAGAAAATTAATTTTATTTGCTGTGAACTGTATAAAATCATATTCCGGACAATTTTTTAAGAGAGAATGGCACCTTACGGAATTAATTTCGTACATTGTTTTCTTTAATAGTACTATAAAAAGTCAAAAACAGTGTGTATAATGAATTAATAAAATTATGTTTTTTACATTTTTTGTTTTTTATGTATGCTTATATGTCCCAGTTCTGATTTCAAATTTATTCTACTTTTGGTTGCAGATAAAAGAGAATAGTTCTAATATGTAAACGATTATCATGAACGAATAATCAATTTACAGGATGCAGATGTTTTCAGGACTCTATTACTAATCTAGTAAAATGGAACTTACCAAAACTCATAAGTAATATTCGACGTAAAATTACATTAACGTATTTATAATAAATGAATTCCTTATAAAACTTTGCGTTTAGTGATATTTAATTTATGAGAAAATAATAGTTTGAAGAATAGAAAATTTTGAAAAGAAAATTATGTTGTGTCACGGTTTACTATAATAATAAACCGAGTTGGTCTTGACATAAGTACCAAGAATGTCAAATCTATTGCTCTGAAACTATAAGATATGCTAATGAATTTATCTATGAACTATTACACTACCGTGTTACTTTGGTAGACTTATATGTATTAGATACTGTTTGAATGAATCAAAAGTTCTTTTATAATAACTCAACCTTGTAATGATAGAATGAGTAAAACAAGTCAAGCAAAGAAAAACGGGCGATCATAAAATCGTAAATAATATGTTTACTTCACATAGTTCCTTGACTGCACCACAAAGTCGTTTTCAGTTCATCGGAATGTAAAACAAAACAAACAAAAGTGACTAGATATAACATTGACTTTTATGTTTTATGCTTCTGGTCATATGAAGTTACTTATAAAGCAACTTATTCTATTTGATAATTATTTTCTTCTGTTTATTGCAATTTTTACCTCCCGCTACCCTTGGTAAGGGAGGTATAGGGATCGTGCTAAAAATCGCATATCGAGATTTTGGTAAATGACCACGTTTTAAGGTCCCTAGAATTCAATTTTAACATTTTCGCGATGATGTCTGTGTGTATGCGTGGATCCTCCACTCTAACTCAAATACTATCGTTTCAGAATATTTTGAAACCTTGTATTTCAAACTTATGTAATAAGTAGAAATAGCCCATTAGATTTTGGTGAAAACCGGATAACCGGAAATACAGTAAATAGAACAATAGAAAAGGAATTCAATACAGTTTCCAGCATAAGTAAATATGTAGGTATGTATTTAGATTAATAAAAATTAACAATTCACAAAAATGTGAATCCTCATTTTTGAATTAGTGAATTCTATTCTATCCCGGTATTTAAAATTTAGTCTTCATTTTATTATAGCTCGGGTGGCTCTATGGTTAGAGCAACGCTTCATGTCATGAGTTCGAATCCCACTAAGGCATGGATGTGTGTGAATGTGAACCCACTCTGTAATTGGGATTTAATTCTGTTGAGGAGTTTAAAAAAAGGTAGTTATTTGGATTAGATTAGACTATATTTTAAGAAATAAACTGTCAAAATTAGAGTAAAATTTACTAATCCTGTTGGCCACACCAGATTTTTAAAATATATTTTTGTGAAATTTGAAATTAAAGTTATGTTTGTAATAAATAATTAATTTTTTTATTAAATTCTGCATCTAGTAATATATGCACCTATAAATTCGACTACAAACGAACAAAATTTGTTTGAAGTATCGTCGTATTCCATCTGATTGCGATGTTGTCTTGTGACAGATATGTAACATGTTGAACGTCAGGAGGAGCGACGTATCGATTCACGTATTTTTATATAGGACTCAAAGAAAAATTATTCTTTTTTTTTGTTTTATTCTTTGAAAAATTATACCTTTTAATCTCATGCAGTATTGTAAGTACATTTTAGTAATAATCATTTTTTACTTTTAAAAAATCAAGTTTTGAGGTGTTCATGCATATTATGTACGAGGTTTGATGAAAACGTAACGAGAATTTTTTTCGTTTCTCGTGTTATTCTACTTAATTTATTTCATTCGTTTATCACTTTGGTACTACGGTCTGCGTAGTGTATATCAAGTTTCATTGAAATTTGACGCGTAGTGCGTGTTTGACTGCTAAATATTGACGCTGTATTTTGACGCTCAGCGATTTTTTATATTTAAAAAGAATCTGTATTAAATATTGTATTAAAAGTTGTAGAGTGTAGTGGTTTTGCTAAAACTGGAGAAGGCTTTTGGCGAAAAAGCAGTGATGAAACTAAGGGATTATGAATAGTGCTAGTGAAAACGTTTTCAAGAGAGCCGTGAAAATGTGAAAGATGACAAAAGAGTAGTGTTTTCAACGACCGATTAAATCGCTGGACGTTCTTACTATAATATGGCTCACTTAAAAATAATTATGGGCAAACAGTATTTAGATTTTACACTACGACAATGCATCAGATCACTGCCTTGATGTCGCAGCCACCGTATTCACCAGATAATGTCCCTTCACAGAAAGTTTTGTAATCAATGGAAAATCGCTGAAGAGGTAAAGGCTTTACTACAAAGTGTATGCCACGTCTTTTACAATGCATTAAACGTATCTAATGATTACGTTTTTAAACAAATTAAATTTTTCGTAATTTTAAACCTGGTAGATTATTGTGTATAATGTGTTTTTTGCCACTTGCATATTTTCTGTAACATTTTATTCCTTTTAAAGGTTAATTGAATATGACGTTTCTACAAATTCGACGATTTACCATGAGCGGCGCGCTCTCAGGTTTTATAGAAATCTTTTACAATTTTATTTATAATTATTACGGCTCTAAAGAATGATACAGTGTTAAAGTAATACTAAACCAGTATTTTTACTATTTAAATTAATCACATTTTCTGAATTTATTTATAGTAAATTATAGTCGATATGTTGTTCAAATTTTTGCCGCTACGCCTAGCCAGTGGATGGTTACCAGCGAGCTACGATAAATCGTTTTCTTAAACTGGAGAATTCGTGCTTGAAACGTCTCTGACTGTTGATTGTTCAATTTATCCAAATTTCCGAATTGTTGAATGTAATTATTCTATTGAAGTTCTGTTGTTTGTCATTTAGCTGAGTTTAAGCTATATTGCGTGCTTTTATTATAATTTTGAGTATTTTTTGACAGATTTGGGTCAAGGTTAGTCGAAAACATAGTCGACTGTATTTCATGAGTAGTGCGATAGTTTTTTCACAGTAAATTTTCAGTTTTTGTAGGAATTTCAGCGTTCATATAGTTGTAAAGTAGCTTGGGGTTGATTTATTAAATATCATAGTTTTTTTATACCAACTTTCAGAGTTGCGACTTGTTTTGAAGTCCGCCCGTTTTATCCTTTTTACCTCCCGCTATACCCTTGGTAAGGGAGATCGTGCTAAAAATCGCATATCGAGATTTTGGTAAATGACCACGTTTTAAGGTCCCTAGATTCTAATTTTAATATTTTCATGTGTGTGTGAGTGTGTGTGTGTGAGAGTGTAGGTGAGGGTGGGGTGTATGTGTGTGTGCGTGTGTGGTTCCTGTTTACGCTCTAACTATCATTAAACAATTTTTGAAACTTGTATTTCTACCTTAGTCTAATATCGAAAGAAGCCATTAAATTTTGGTGTAAATTAGATATCCGGAAATGGACTTTACTTGATGCTCAAAATAGTTTTTCTCCGAAAAATACCTTTAAATGTTATTTTTCGAGATTTATGTTATTATAAAAATTTAAGATTATTAAATTTTCTATAGATTTACATTAATGCTTTTATTATATATTTTATGGATAAATTTATATAATTATCTATAATTTAAATCTCGTAGCCTACACTTTAAACAAATAACGTACACAACTCCTTGGTTACGTAGTTCATATCTCAAATGTATGTAACTGACAGATAAATGTCACTGTGAAAGAACTAATTATTTTAATTTAATAATAGTAACGTTTTAAAAAGAAAATAGTAAATAGAACCATAGTTATATGGAATGGGACTTAATACAGTTTCCAGCATAACTAAATATGTAAGTATGTATATTTTAATTAATAAAAATTAAACGGCGGGAAGTGTTATGTTGGCGACATCAGATTTTTTGTTTGGGCCCTACGACTTCAGTTTTTTATTACTTATTCGATATAATTTTCGGCTACGACTTTTCTAGTCTCAAAATTTGTTTAACTATTTCTTATAAAAAATACTTACTTTTTTGTATCGAAATGCATTTAGATTCAGCTTAATTATTTCGCGAGGTCGTCTCTTTGGCTTCTACATTTTTGTGATTTTTTTGTTCCATTTATGAGCAATTCAGTATCACTTTCCGTTAGTTCTATGCACCTTGGAACTTGCGGTTGTTCCTGTCCTCGAGGACACCTTCAAGTTTTGCTTTAGCCACTTTATAGTCCTTCTGCGTAAGAGAACCTACCCTCCCTGATTCCCTGTCTATTTTCCCTTTGTGACGTAACTTTTCCCTAAAGGGTTAATTGAGTCACTATACTCCACAGGGATATTCTGTTGGGAGGCCGCCAGCTTTTAAACAGTGGAGACGGGCAGGGTTGAAAACCACAAGAATGGTTGTCAAAAAAAGGATAAGGGCGCCACGTAATTTTTAACCTCAAAATTACAAAAAGGACGGCGCTAAACAAAATACTGAAGGAGATCTTACCTACCGTAACGTTGTTGCCTGTAAACGACTGAGGTTTGCGAAATAAAAGAAATAATTGTTAAAACAGAATTTAATAAAGCGCAAGTTACTGCGTGCTTAAGGCACGGTAAAAAATGTAAAAATTGTTAATGTACGACAATATAAAAAAATGAATATAAGTTAAGAAAAAGTAATGAGATCATAAACACACTAATTGTTAAACCCTAAACCCATAACCCAGTTTCGGGCGCTGCGTAGTTACATCTACAACATTCGAAGTGATAACAGTTCAAAAGTAGGCAAATCATGCTAGTTGATACGCGCAACCTAGCTGAATCACAAGTTGCGACAATGGGCAACAATGTAATCACATATAAAAATATTTAAAAAAATGCTGTATACAAATTAAATAGTTCTGTACTAATATAACAACAATGAGCTGATGGGTCCAATGACATACTCACAGTAATCATTTTCATAAAAAAAATACAAATACAAAAGTTTCAAAATGAAACTTACAGTGAGGACAATGTAGAACAGTCCTCCACGGCAACACACAACTTTAAAATGAAACTTCAGTTCTTCTACGCAAAAAAATACAAAACGGAAGAACGATCTTGAAAGAAGGTAAAGTACTTAACTGATGTGACGTGTGCAGGTCGGAAAAGGGCTGTGCAGTCTGGCGATGTCGACGGATGAAACTCAAGGTGGCTGATGTCCCAACAAACGAAGATGAGATGGTAGAGTCGCCGAATCCTCCCTAGGAGATCTCAACTCCAAACACAGCGAGGGGGAATCACCTACCACGGAGTTTAACTGCCAGAACGAAAACGTATTGCCCCTGAATCCACAACGGCGCACCACCAAAACACTGGACAGTTAAAAAGTACCTCGACGCTGTCAAAATCCGCACACAGCAAAACCAAAAATATTGGTTCAAAAGGACAACGACCGAGCACTCTACGGGTACATCGACACAAAAACTCCACTAAAAATCTAAGCTGAACAATGGCCTTGTGCCGAAATACGATGGTAAAAAAAGTCCCTGAGATCGGAAACTTTTACACGGACCTCAATATAGTGGCCGGAAACATACAGCGCCACAGTAAAACAAAAAGAAAATAACATAAAGAAGAAATAATAACATGAAGAAGAATACGATTAAAAACGAAGTGTGCGCCGCTGACATATTAACCAAACTGTTCATGCTTGTCAAAAATTGTAAACATGCTACCAAGTCGTCTAAGAATGAATGATTGGAAGAATGACTAAATAAAATAGAAATAGGCCGAAAATAATCAAGATAGGAACACAGGTAAGTTATTAAATAGAAGTGAAACATATTTTACATGAGATATACACAATGTAGGAACAGATGAACAGTAATCACAACCAATAAAAAGGATAATGAAGTTGCAAAGAAGATTTATTGGACAGAACACTAAAGAAGTTCTAACAATTGAAAAACACAAGGAATATAAGGGATTCACAGAATAACAGTAAAGATTCGACGAGAGAAATCCAGATTTAGAATGAAAGAAAGGTACGTAAAAGATAGGAATAGGAATCCAGAGCAAAATTCCATGTTGGTGTGAATGCTCAGACTGTGGACTTTTTTTTACTAGACATTCGGACGTACTAACTACACTAGCAAGGGTTGGCCCGCTACCATTTAAAACGATCATCGATACACCGGCTAGTGCCGGCCGACTAGGCTTTATAAGGGAGACTGACCTGGAGTACCCAGACCCCAGCCTACCTGCAACACGGCCGTTAGACACCTCTCCGCACTCTGATGTTGTCAAGGTTAGCCAGGGCAGAATTCATCGGGTCCTGCGGCCACCAAAAGAGCAGCTTTTAGTTAGATGAGGACTCGGACGAATCATTGATTCAACTGGTATTTTTTTGCAAGTACTTACATTTTTATAATATTTTTTGCAAATAAACTCCGTTTCAATTTATTTGTCCTGTTTCCATGGCCGGAGAGCTCTACTCTGGCTTATCCCTTTTTTAAGGCTGGCGCCTGAAATAACAATCGAGACCGATATTAGTATTAATAAGATTTTCTTGATTTATTGACCCTTCATTAGACAAAATAAAGACGGGTATAAGATCTGGCCACGATTGTTCTTTCGAACCCACACCTTGACTCTCGTTATATTTATGGCTAGTCGCCGCTTTTGTTTGACAAAAGGTAGATACTGTCGCCACGATTTTGTCACAAGGTAATTGCTTTTATTTTAAATCGTCAGTAAAGTACACAAAAATCAGGTCACAGTAATTATTTTGCGTAAGATTATTTTTATTAAATTTATTATGATTTGTCTCTAATTAGCTATTTAGGTACGTAACCGATGCTGTTGGATAAGAGCTACATTTAATGATACGTATTTTATTTCAGTTTATTTCTAGATTTCAGTGTGAGAACATCGATATCGTAGTGATTGCTTTGTGTAGTGATTCAGGTGAGTTGAGTCTTACACACATTTTTAGTCCACGATAGCAAGAGTAATGCAGATACGGATGCGTATGATTATTCTCTTGCTTTACTGCGTTGTCCTTTATCCTAATCCTTGTAGATCGGTCGTGCCCGTTAGAGCCTCCAGGCGTGATGAGAGAGCTATAAGGGAAACCAGGAATGCGATCTATATGTCCACGATTGCTAGCCTCGTGGGTTTTTGCTGATTGACCGCGTGGTAACGGCAGGAACGGTTTATCCTGGTTTTGTAACTATTCCCCTAAGGCCGAAGTAAAGCCACTAGGGTTGATCAGCACCTGGGCGGAATTCGGGTTAGGGTAGCTCCCTATTCCCAGGGGTGGTAATGGCAGGGTTGGTTGTGCAACCATATCTCGGTGCCGGTATTAAACCACACCGCTCAGGGGTGGTAATGGCAGGTACAGTTGAGTATATGTACGCGTAAGTCCGGGGCCACACTGTTATTGAGTAGCAGGTATGCGTTTGGCATAAGATGCACTGTAGTGGCCGCTCGTGTGAACCCGAGGATACGAACACCTAAAGGAAATGAGCACGCATTCCCGCGAACAATTGTAGTAGCAGACAAGGATATGGAATGTGTTCTACCAGTCATGAACTGATCACATGCGGAATTAACAATTCAGAAGGATAAAATGCGTAAGAAAGGCATTCTGTGTGTCAACTACTTAGACGATTTCCTCATCCTTAGTAAATCCCCTAAACATTGTTTAGAAAATACATATTCACTAATTACCCTCTTAGAATCCTTGGGTTTCACTGTGAACAGGGAAAAAGTTGTTTGAAGCCTATGAAGATTAAAAAGTTCTTGGGTTTCATTTTTAATACATATAAAATGAAAATTTTATTACCGTTGGATAAAAAACATAAAAATGTGGGCCACCAATTTCAAAAAAATACCACTTGTAAAATTCGAGAATTTGCTAGATTCTACGGTCTTTTAGTTTCAACTTGTCCGGCTGTCAAATACGGTTGGTTGGATACGAAAGCTCTGGAACGAGAAAAGTTGTTTGCTTTATCCCGATACAACCTGAACTTTGATGCTTCTATGATAATTCCAACTCACCGACATCAAGATCTCGCCTGGTGGAAAAATTCTATTTCTAATTCTTTTAATAATATTAGAAAGGACACATACAAGGCTGTAATTTTTCCTGATGGCTCTTTGACAGGCTTGGGTGCTTGTTGCGACATGATCCGCATCAAAGTTCCAATATAAATTTTCTAGAATTGCAAGCCATTTTCTACGCATTAAAATGTTTTGCAGACAATCTTTCTAATTGCGACATTCTCATTAGATGCGATAACACCACCGCTATATTCCATCATAACCGGATGGGTAGCATTCAACATCCCTAACTTGATAGGCTAACAAGATCGATTTGGCAGTGTTATAAGCACTGAAATATCTGGATTTTCGCGTCTGATGTAAGTGCAACGGATAACTACGAAGCAGATAAAGAGTCGCGTCAATCTAGTGCCGAAACAAAATAGTTATTAATCCAGCACGCTTTCAATCGCGTAGCAGACACTCTCGGCCAACCAGATGTCGACCTCTTCGCGTCTCATATCAACCAGAAATGTAACAACTACGTATTCTGGTGTAGTGATCCTGGGAGCTTTGCTATTGATGCGTACGCCATTACCTAGAAATACTTTTAGTTTTACGCGTTTCCCCCTATTTAATTTAATTTTAAGAAGTCTTCAAAAAAATCATCCAGGACAAGGTCGATTTATTGTCTACTCCTTTCACCCACCCTTTGGCTCACAAACTTACCCTGGTGACCGCAAAATTATCTGGGACTCGTTTGTAGTTAGAGATGTTCCGGAAATAGCCATACAAACCATAATCTCATCAGTTGCGGAGTTCACGGTTAAACAATATATTACGACGAACCTTCTCTGGTGGAACTTTTGTACGAAGGAGAAGATTCCTTTGTATCACGCGTCTAACAGAGGTGCTCATATATCTGCAAAAAATCGCAAAAGACCGTAATTACAAGTACGGAGCTCTAAATTCCCATAGGTCGGCACTCAGTCTTATTATGCCTAAAGATCTAGGATCCGACAGGATAATAAAGAGTTTGATGAAGGGCATGTCTCTCTTAAGACCAACCCAACCGAGATATGCTAATACATGGGATCCCGTAGTGTTATTCTCATTTAGAGAAACTCTAGTTTTAGATCACTATTCAGCAACTGTCGCAAAAGCTAGTCAAACTTTTAGCCCGGCTCACAAAAGGTAGATCTCAGACCATATCCGTAATTAAAACATCAAATATTACGGAAGATCACCAGAGTATTCAAATTAACATAACGGGCCCAATTCAAACATCAGGAGTGAATAAAGTACAACCTACGTTACACATACCTCCTTTTCAGGGAAAGACCGACACTCTGCGCCGCGACGACCTAAAAGAAGTATATCGAGATGACGGAACCATTTAGAGCACCGTCCCAGGACTCGATTTTTGTCTTAATCAAAAATCCTCATGTCGTCGCAAACAAGCAAACGCTAAGTATGTAGGGTAAAGCAGATGTTTACCTCAGCAGGAATCAATACCCCAAATTTCAAACCCCATACCACTCGTCATTCCTCCACTACCGCAGCATTGAAGACAGAGAGTTAGTTTGGAGACGGTATGTAGAACAGCGGGTTGGGCAGAACACACAGAAACATTCGCTAAATTCTACAACTGAATTTTCCAGATTGGTACTGGGACCCTAAAGCCTTAAGCGCCCTACATTGGTTGTGGAGAATTAATGAACAGATCCTTTAAAGAATGAGCATGTAACGGCGACCAAGCAACAAGGAGGCCAGTGAGAAGTGAAGGAGCGCTGCGCAACCGCTTTTTGTTTTTCTTTTAGAAAATTTTGTATACGGTGCACGATTTGTTTTGTTTGACAGGGACAGTCTACATAGTGAACAATATAATCGAACTGGACGCTTCATATAATTAAGATCGAACTTCACTACAGGTAAGTTCGTTTGATCGTACAATTTCTCTGAACAGATTCTCGTGAAAAATATATTATTATATATTCCAAAATTTGTCAAATTTGGTATTTAAGACTTATAGATTAATGAAAACGACATATTATATTTTTTCTAAAGTTAATAAACAAGAAATGATATTTTACTAGAAGCTCTGAACAGATTTTCGTGAAAAATATTTCATGCTATATACCAAAATATTTCAAATTTGGTATTTAAAACTTTTATGTTAATAAGGATATGTAAAATTGATAAGCTGGAAGTCATACTTTACTTGAAGCTCTGAACAGATTTTCGTTAAATATATATTGATACAATCCAAAACTTTTCAAATTTAGTATTTAAGACTCGATTTTGACTGTACTTATACGATAAACCGGAAGTGGTACTTAATTTGGAGCTCTTAACAGATTTTCAAGGAAAACAATAAAATATAATCCAAAATTTCGTATTCCAGACTTTTCTATTTATTGGAACGTGAAATTATATTTTGTTTACAAACGATCAATCGGAACATAGAATTGAGGTTATGTGCTGGCCACATCAGATTTATTCATCTAATTTACAATTAATTAATATAAATTTGATAATAATATATCAGTATTAGTAAAATATTAACAGTATTCAAGAAAAACGACATTAACACCTTTATGACGTTACCTGAGCCAAGTAATACGTACGCAGTGAGAGTGAAAGAGATGAGCACCGACCAGTGGTAGTATGGATAGGAAACTCAACGTCACCAAATTTTTTTTATGGAATCCGTTGTACTTTGGCTTTAGTAAGAAAGAAATAGAAAGCCTCAAGAGATAAGAACATGCAGACCTCTCGTGTTCTTGTCGTATTCTAATTATTATTTCATAAATTTAAAAAAGTTCGGGTATTATTTTACTCAAAATTAATAACATATTAATATTTGTTCTCTATATTTAATCAAGGTTACATATGCCAAAACAAGTCTGTGATTGGCCAAAAACATATAACTCAACAGTTTGGTCTTAACGGTGAGTGAAATATTATTCAAAAATATATAAAGAATACTTAGATATGTTATCAAATAAGTTGTATGTATGCTTAATTATTGCTTTATTCTTAATAATAAATTTTATTATTTTATAACATACAGCTTTGTTAACGTGTTAGGTATACGTTTTACACTCTTAGAAGTAAAATTAATGATTTCATCCCTTTTCTTGAAGACCAAAGTGTCGTGTCGACGGAACTAAAATAATAATAATAATAATAATAATAATAATAATAATAATAATAATAATAACAATAATAATAATAATAATAATAATAATAATAATAATAATAATAATAATAGTAATAATAATAATAATAATAATAATAATAATAATAATAATAATAATAATAATAATAATAATAATAATAATAATAATAGTAATAATAATAATAATAATAATAATAATAATAATAATAACAATAAGAATAATAACAATAATAATTTATTTTGTCCGAGGCAATACATTATGGAAACGTGAGGTACAATTATTGTATACACATAATCAACCGTACATATTGGAACACAAAATACAGTATCGTAAAATGATGTGTTAAAAAATCTTTAATGTGTAGAAAGCCTAACTAATTGACAGAGTTTTCAGTTTATTTTTAAATAATAGCATTGTGTTAAAATTTGCAATGTCATTTTTATATCTCGAATAGAAGCTATGATCATGAGTTTCGAATTTATTTTTATTTCTGTGTATAAAAATGGCAAGTTCAAGAATATACAGGGTGTCCCATAACTTCAGGTACATATCAGAAGGGCATATAGTTCTTAATGTCCTTATTACGGAACAAAAAGAATTTTTTCAAAATTCAAAAATTAGTTTTTGAGGTTTTTGAAGGAAACAGTTTTGGGACACTGGTTGAATAGGTAGTTTTAATAATTTGATTTTTTTTCATTACATACACATCTCCCAAACTTAATTGGTGTGACAAAGCTTTACCTAATTGCATAAATTAATTTCATTGTTAAATTATTTTATGTAATATTAATTTCACTATTCCAAATATTATAGTATCCAGGGGTACAAAAAATGTTCTTCTTAAGTGAACTACCCTTAATTATAGGAATTTTGAAAAAAATCTTTTTCTTCCGTAATCAGGACATTAAGAACTATATGCCCTTCTATTATGTACCTGAAGTTATGGAACACCCCGTATAAACTAGTCACCATTAAAATATTGTATTTAATAAATAGTGGTTTACAGCTAATTCTGGGAGTAATACACCTAATCACCTTCTTCTGATGGATCAAAGCTGTATATAAAGTGGGTCTGGAGCCCAAGAAACAGATGCCATAACGCAAGCGTGTTTCGTATTTCGCTCTATAATACCAGATGACATATTCGATATTTTCCGCTGTTCTGAAGTCTAATTTGAAAGCAAGTCTAACTCAGTTATGCTAATTTTTCTCTAGATGATAAATTCCGCTTAAAATTTCATTTATGGCAAATGCAAGGAATTTGCCTTTGGAAACTTTATTTAATTGAAAATTGTCAATTTAAATTTCTCTTTCTAATTTCTTTAATTGTGTCAGCTCCTACATGGTGAAACTTATTATTCATTTTAATTATTGAAATACTTGGTTTTTAGTTTCACTATTATTTAATTCGATAACTAGTATTCTATTTCTACGTTTTTTTTTATTTTGCGGTGTTCAAAAACTAATAAAATTGGTTTTACTTAGATTTAAGTGATGAGTGTTGAACCAGTTTCATGTATTCTTTATATTTTCATTACAGACAGTATGAAAGTTAGGGCTGTTTGGCATGATAATTGACATTGTTACCGTGTACGTCTCGTCCAAAGTCGAGCAAAGATCATTTATATATATATATATATATATATATATATATATATATATATATATATATATGTATATATATATATATATATATATATATATATATATATATATATATATAACACAAATAAAGTTGTGGTATGCCGATCTCGATTTTTGTGGGTGATGAGTTAACTACAGTGTTACCTGAATTGCCCACCCAGATTAGTGAGACATACTGTTCTCGATCTGCAAAAAAAATTGAGTTCCACTCTAGGGGTATACCTCTTACACCCATCAAGTTACGTTTGTGTAGCAATATTCTGTGATTCACACAGTCGAAAACTTTTGATAAATTACAGATTATAGCCACAGGATTATTTCATCAGAGATTATATTTTGATAAGCGTGTTGTATGACAGTTATAGTAGAGCAGTTTTTTTGAAAACCGAATTGGCAATTGTTAATTATTTTATTCGTTTTCATAAAACAATTTAGTCTACTTAAATAAGCATATTCTAAAACTTTCGAGAAAGAAGAAGATATAGTGCCACGGGTTTATAATTATTCATATATGTTTTACTACTTTTTTATGAATGGTATATTTTTTTCAGTATTTGTGGGAAGTTGCCTGTTTCTAATTAAAGTTGATAAGATACGCAAGTGGGATAATTATGACGTCGACCGCAAATTAAATGAGAAAACTAGGAATTTCGTCAAATCCTGCTAACGTTTTTTTTTTTTATATTATTAACTATAAAGCAAAAGGAGTTTTTCTTCTGTGTAGGGTGTAAGAAAAAAAGAATTACTTATAGAACTGGTAGTATTGCATGTGTTTGGGCAATTATCTACTATAGTTTTGGCCACTATGTTCCAGGATTTAAAAAATAGGTTAAAGTTCTCCGCAACCTCAGCAGGTTCGTTTAACTTTTAATTATTGACTGTAATGTTAATATTGGAATTATTTTCGTTTGGTTTGTAATTAGATTCACTTCTAATAATATTCCAAACTGTTTTTGAGATATTATCTGATTTTTTAATTTTATTTTCAGAAAAGTCATTCTTGCTTCTGTTTAGAAGTAGGTGTCTACGTTTTACGAGATTATACATAGGTTCGAGCTGTGGAAAATAATCTTTCAAATGATAAAGATATTTTAGTTGATTACTGGATTCTTTTAATTTATTAGTAACTCATGATTTCTGTTTGTAGTTAGTGACAATTTTTTTAGTGGAAATATTAAGTTAAAATAATAAAGAAAGATACTGTGAAAGCAAGTAAAGGCGTCAGCTATATTACTCATGGAATATATGTCCGCCCACTCTTCCTGGGCTAATTTGGAAAGAAAGGTTTGTAGATTATCAGTTGGAAAGTCCCTCACATAATGGATCTTCTTATCTGGTATCGTGTTTGCCCTGGAATTGACCACTATAGTTTTCCGATCAGATATGTGGCTCTCTACAACAGAAGAATATATAATGAAATTTGTAAAAACATAATCTAGGGCATTGTTGCCTGTGTATAACATTTACTAAATTAAAATGGCTTAACATATTGCATAAGTTCTTAAAGTATTGTGTATCCCGTACTGGATCTACGTTAAAGTCTGCACTCAGAATTACATTAAGTTTTTTTATTGGATATTGAACCTAGAACAGAGTATAATATGTCTACAAAATTAAAACAATAACATTTTGTAAAAGGTGCCCTGTAGCAAGAAAGAAAAACGTATGTAGTTGAGCTATGGTCATGGTCTATCCACTGAATGCCACAAATTTAATTAAATTATCCAGTTGGAGGATTTTAACATTTGTCAAATCTGTACGACACCAAATGCCTATTCTTGAATAGGTATTGAGTGATAGATGTAAGCAACTTTAGTTCTTGCTTTACATGCTAAGTTGCGCACCTAAAGGTCTAGTTATATAATTTGAAATTTAGTGAAATATTTCAAAAAATATATTTCAATATTAATTATACACATTTGGAAATTGTAACAAACGTTAAAGTTCATCATTTTGTTTAATCTTACAGAAAAAAATAAATGTAAATATGAGCACCCGATCCCATTTCAATACCTAAAGTAAAATTCTGACTCAGACTGTGTATTTTAATTTCTACACAATTATATATGACACAATTGCGACAAATGTAAAGCAGTGCACACTTCGAACGTGTGATATATATTTTTCTCAATTTGTTACGACGTAATAGAAACTTTTGATTTAGTTGAAATTTCTTATTACATTTAAATAGCTACAAAAATACAACATGTAAATTGTTAACGTGTAATTATCTTAGTTATTTATGTAGTGATTGTTCGGTTATTGTTGAACATGAATTTATTTGTAGCAGTTGCATAACATGGCTATACAAATGACGGTAACAGTGATCGAAAATTTATATGATTTACAGTGGTCTTTTTGAAAGTATATAATTCTAGAATAGTGAATTAACTTACTTGATTTTGAAACTGTTAACAAAGAAGATTAATTAACTTGAGAGAAATCAATACAAAGTATAATTGCTTCTCGAACAATTATTACAATGAATATAATTAAGTAATATTTACACAAAATATGATGAGAAACTATGAAAATGTTTAAAAATATATATTATGATAAAATACGACTGGTTTAGCAGAAACTACCGAAGAATAGTTTTTGAATACTACTTTTGAAATTTTTATTATGGGTTTTGTGTGTATACTGTTTCTACATATAAATTTATATCAAAAATACAGTACCTATGTAATATGAATAATAATTGTATAAATGTTATCTCTATGAGGCAGCTACGGAATTTGAGTTTAATAACATAAAAGCTCCATTTAAATTACAGAAATATGACGATCCAAGCAGTGGAAAACTACAGGGAAATAATGATGCAAGACTATAAAAATATTATGTAATTAAGGAGGTGCGATTATACAATTTACATAATAATAATAATAATAATAATAATAATAATAATAATAATAATAATAATAATAATAATAACAAAAATATTAAATTCAAAAAATGGCAGTTGACGTATGTACTAGTAAATAAATATATGTATAGGCGTGGAACGAAACGGGGAACATCATAGGAGTTCAACATTGGAATTTAAAAATGTGCGGAAATTGGCTCTCCTGTACATTTTAGAATAAAAGTAATAGAATAAAAAGTTGTTTAATATTAATTTTTACTAATGTTTACATCCAATGAAATAGAATATTTAGTACTAGATATTTAGAAAATAAAATGGCAGTTTCGTCAAAAATCAAATAGCCATGGAAAAAACACTCATTTTGACACTTTAGTCAGTTCAGTGTTATTGGTTAATTGTAATTATTTTGTCCACGTTCTTATTATTTAGCATTAAATTTTCAAGTATTATGATCTTTTGTTGTATTTGTGTTTAAATTATTTGGCTATCTGATTATTGACGAAAATGTTTATATTCTATTTTCTAAATATCTAGTGCTAGAGATATTCTATTGCATTAAATGACATTTTATGAGTAATATTTAATTTTAAAGTACATTTCATTCTTGTACTTTTGCTCTAAAATGTACAGGAGACCCACCTTCTACATCTATTTAAAATACTATGTTAAACTTCTATGTTTCTATATTTCGTTGCACATTCTGTACCTACGAGTATATTAAAAAAAAAGATTTAATTGATATGAAATCAAATACAAGTATTCCAAGTGCTTTTACAACACGGTAATCTCTACCACGATTAGTGAATTGCATTCGAACCTCTTACAACACACTCATTCACATAACACGGTATCGTGAAGACACAAACTCAAATTTCAGGAAAGGCTCAAGTTCTGTTCACTGCCGAGAATCCTCAACCAACGCGACATATCAGTTGTATTGCAGTTCGTATTTCACTAGACAATGAGTGCGTGCATATACGTTGTCTTTTCAGTGAAATATCCTTCTGGACTATTACAATGAGCAAAACAAATAATTTTTCTACCAGTAGTTAACAAAATACGAGAAGCAACTTTCTTATTTTAAATGGGAATCAATTTTTTTTATTCGATTCAGTGTTTTTTTTTAATTCAACGATATTCATATTGCAACGGCCAGAGGCCGCCGCTGCCGCAGTGAGCGAATATACCTATAAAACTAAAATATACCGGTGGGAGTGAGATTTGTGAGACTGACATTGGACGAGTGCAGATATATATCTGCATATATCTGTATTTGTCTGTAAGAATAGCTTTGCGCAAGCGCTCGGATTACTTTGATTTTATTGGCGTAGAACGGAACGGAAAACAAGCGGGAGGGAAATTCTTACACTAAATGACAAGGATAGACAATAATGTTTGTAGCAGACTCCTATTAAGTGAGAGATAGGGCAGCAGCAGTAAATTTTAGTTTTATATGCATGTGTAACAGTGAAAACAGACATGTTTAGACCTGTTTAATTACTTGGTTGGCGTGATTCTTTGTACTCCATGTTTTATCGTGTATAACGATTGTGATGGTTGTAGAAAAACGATGTAGAAGTATATAAACCCCGTCAAAGAAGACAGCGGGGCATTCTGCATTCTGAGATAGATAAGCATCGTGAAACGAATAGTTGGTGATAAAAATAGTCGACGAGTGGTAAAAATAAATAAATGTATTTATATAAATAAAAAAGTGAAATAAATATTCTTTAAATAAATAATCTTAGTTTTAAGTGTTTTATAATATTCTTAATCTTTAAATTAGTGTTAATATTTGTTTATCATAGTGTTAGTTAAATTTATTATCTTTTATTTATCTTTTTAATATTCATTTATCCGTCAATAAACTTTAATTTGAATTAGTAAGAACTCTTAGATTTTTACACTTTACCCATATAAATAAACTTTACAATATGTAATACCCTAATATTACAAAATATTTGAGAAAAATAATATAACAAAAGAGTGAGAATAAACTGAAAATAATTTGATAATATATTTTTCGAAAACTTGTTGCCAGATAATGTCACGAAAGCCTGTAGGGCTTGAGTGGCTATTGCCAAATGGCAACAAGTTTGAGAAAAATCTGAAAAATTATTTTCTAATTTATCGAACTCTCGAATTATATATAATTAGATTATTTTTTTGATCGTCATGTTTCAAACAACGGAATGAGGCTGTCATGCTATTGTAACGCTATCTACTATCGTAATTAACTAGGTTCATTCATTTACATGGCTCAGTTGATAAGTCTGTTCTGACAACTAAAACATACTTCGACAATGCAAAATAAATAATCAAAATACAGGGTGTAAATGAAATAAGTACAATAAATTTAACCAGTATCATAACTCATCCAGTGAAACAGTATTTCTTAATAACTTTTTCTCGAAATCGCATACTTTTTATCATTTTTTCAACCCCGTAAATTGACGAGTCGTTCTAAGTATAATTTACTAATTATAGTATTTCTATATTTTTTGGTTTATTTCATGATCATAAATGGCACAAAATTGGTCTTATTTGCTCACTTTATTTATGTGTTGATCTGAGATATGTCAACAAAAACAAAAAAGCTACAGAGATTATTTCCGGGAATAATCTCTAGAGTTTTATTCTTAATATAATGACAGGATTGGTTAAAACGAAGACACGTGACAAAAAATGAAACATTTTATTGGTTTTAAGAAATGTGAAAAAATAATCACTGAGAAAGTGAACGAAATAATTGTTTTGTCGTTAAACTACAATTAACATGACCCAAATTTTCATTTATTTTCCTCAAAGCACTCTTATTACTATCAGATTTAAATTGAATCAGCATAATTTTCATTTTTATTTTTCTCAAATATTTTGTAATATTAGGGTATTAAGGTACATATGGATATCGTTGAATTCAAAGAAAAATACTGAATCGAATAAGCAAATAAAATAATAGGTTGCCATTTAAAATAAGAAAATTGCACCACGTACTTTGAGAACCACTGGTTTAAAACTAGTATATTATGATATAGGTGTATAAGCTAGATTTTAAAGCACGCACGGCAGGTTTAAAGCCACGACGCGAAGTGGAGTGGTTTTAATGTCGTAAGTGCTTTAATGCTTTAAAGGCACTTATACACGTGTATCATACGCTATTTTTTATTATACCTGACTATTCATCAAAATCTTATAAAATAAGACTGGAATGTATTAACAAGACTGTTCAGTATGACGTCATATTGTTAATATGATGACGGAACTTGATTACTTTTTCTTGTTTAAGTTTGTAACAGGTTTCCGAACGGCGGCATATAAAACTGTAACAAGTTTGCCCTTCGTCCTGTTTAGATGATTTACTTTATAATGAACATAAATTTATTATCACTATTCTTCGAGCTTGCAGGTTATATGGCCTAATTATGGAGCGGATAATTATAGGATTAAATGGTTTTCTACCTACCTGGTGTCAGATACGCCACCACAACTTGGCTGGATTGTCAGGAACCCTTAATCACTACCACTGTCTCACTTTACTAGGTATTTAGGGTTTGTTTTAAGTAATAGCAACACCGTGAAATTTAAGGTTAAATATGTAGTATGAGGGAGCGGCGGAGATGTCAGATTCAAATTGACCGTTCCATGTACTCCTAAGCAACACGCTTGTATAATGCCAACATATAAATATAAATTTCTTGTAAATAGCCATCTTGCTAACTTCGGAATAACACATTTAGAATACGTCTGACGTCTATCATTATAGCGGATATCGGATAGCACATGTGGCTACGAATTGGAATAGATCCCCAAGAGTGTGGAATTTACTTGTTGAGGATAATAAACCAAATGGAATTAGAAAAATAATAAAATTTGGAATGAAAAATGATGAAATCATGACATCTATGTACAGTGATGGACAGAAAAAATAGGACAGTATTTTATTCTAGTGTAAAATTATCCTGATGTTAATGACAGAATTTTTATTAATTGGCATGTATTTTTAAGATCGCGATTTGGTGGCAAGTTTTGAACTACAGGTTGAAAGAGTATTAGAGGCTTGAACTTTTAATTTTCGCTATGGGTGCACTATTTTTATTTTAAATAAGGGTGTAATGTTTTTATAAATGCACAGTAAAATTTTATATTATTCATATATTAAATAATGTGATGTGTACATTTAACATTAATTAAATATGAGTGACTACACGGTGCAATTTTTTGAATAAATTTCATTTAGCAATTTATCGAAATCTGAAACAACAAATTTTTAATGAAAGTAACAATTATTGTTTATTAGGTAGGTTATCAAAAATTTCCTTCGCATTATCCTAAAACTATTAACATATCCGTTTGTTCGGCTTAATATTCGTATTTTACTGTCATTATTATGACATGAATAAATAATATCAACTTATTCCTAAACAACTTGAGAAGATTGAAATCTCGTATTTAATTGACCGTCATATCACAATGTATGAAATATAAATAAAATGTTAGTGCAAAATTACTATTACCCACACTTTTACTTTCTTTGGGTGCACGTGCGTGCGTGCACCCACAAAGTTTACGCCCCTGGTGTTATCGAAACTAAGATAGAATATGTGGTCAAAGACTACATACAAATCCTTCCTTTCAGACCGTCAAAGTTTCAAATCTGTTTCTCAAAACATGTCTCCAAATCACTTGAAAAAACGTTTTCTAAGCGAAATACGTGTTTTTAATGTGTTTTGCAGTATCTTCCATAGTTCAAATCGGCACTTTAGTTGCGGTGGCGATTGCACTATGGAGTGCCTCTAAAAGCTTGTATTCACTAAAAATCAGGGTATTTTGTCATATTATATCCTAAACAACAAAGAGTCATCGAAACTACAGGTAGAATGTGTGCAAAGGCTACACACAAATCCTCTGTTTCAGACCGTGAAATGTTCAAATTTGATGTAAAAACTGTTTCTCGAAACATGTCTCCAAATCACTTGAAAATGCGTTTTCTAAGCGAATTACGTGTTTTTAGAGTGTTTTGCAGTAACTTCGATTTCGGTTAACCGTTATTTTTTCGGTTTCTTGCCATGCTTTAACCTTGAATTAACAAACCGGCCCTAAATGATTTATTATTATCGTCGTCGTCAAATAAATATGGATTGATGCTTAATTTCTCTTCTCCATACCCTGTCCCTTTCTTTCCTGTATTGGCGTTTCTTCATAACTTAGCATTTTTAACACAGCATTGAAATCTCCAGTTCATATTTGTATTTAGTTGACGGCAACGATAACAAAATTTTGTGTCAAATAATCAACCAGAGTTTTGCAAGTCTAACAAAACAGCGGTGGTTAAAGAAACAGTGTAGATGATCACCAAATATTGAATAACAGACAATTTATAATTAAATAACGTTGCCTATATATATATATATATATATATATATATATATATATATATATATATATATATATATATATATATATATATATATATATATATATATATATAACATCTTTTTCAAGCAAAGTTTTCTTTGAAATATAATGAATAAATCTTCAACGTATTCAAAACAAGTATATTTATAATTTTCTGATCCACGCACTGGAATTATCTTTTTTCATCTTCAAGGATATCTTTAATGTAAGAACTCACTTTTCGTTTACGCGGGAATTAGCGACAACGTGATTTATTTTCTTTCTCACATGACAATGTGCACCCAAGTAAATAGCAATCATTGTTACTCACATTACAAATTGTATGTCGATTTAAATATACAAATGCGTACAGTATTTAACAATTTTTTAATATTACACATTTTAATAACAAAGTTAACGTGTAGTTCATTATTTTGCCACAAGGTGTCATATAGCTTTGCAATACATGCCAGTATTATAGTGCTGGGCAATATGATTGATCGATGTATTCCTTCTTCCGCTCTAACAATTACCGAACACTTCACAATACCGCTAATTCGAGCCATCTTTTTACTTCGATTCGACAATTCAATTTTTGACAAATAAAAGTGACGTCATAATTGTAAAGCCAAATTCAAGCAAATGAATCTTATTTCTTATTAAAGAAATTATACAAGAAAGTTTACTGGATTTTTCGACTTGTCCTATTTTTTCTGTCCACCACTGAACATAATTACCATCTGTTATCCTGATACGGGCTTTCATATCTGCTTGTCAAGGCCAACAAAGTCACATGACTGCTCGCGCCCTATACGAGAAAACATGAATATGTGTATATTTGGCCTACAAATGTACATAAAATTTTTGTTAAGTATATCATTTGATTACACGTGAAAGGAATAAACTTTCAAAATTTATGGAATAAAAAAATTTTACTGATGCTAACGGTCATAGAAAAAAACATTTTTTCTACTCCTGTAATAATATACCCAATTTTTCAATTTTTTTCGATTATAGTACCCATGATTCACTGGCGTTAATTTTGGATTCATTTTACACTCTTCTCGGCCAATCACAGAACAAGAAATCAATTATTCCCGTTTATTTTAATTCTGCCCGCGATCACCCTTCCTATGGCTCTCAGACCGTTAACAGTTTTGTTAATGTTACTGTTGTAACTCGTCATATACTATTTTTGAGTTTACGTTTTCGATTCGATTTCTATCGTTTTGAAAATTGCTAAACTTATGTTAAATTGGATACTGAGAGCGACGAGGAGAACTATACCCCGCCAGTAATACTTCAGTGACAATTTAACAATGGATATTACCATCCCGTCTCTGAACCTTATCAAATGTACAAATTTTACAATACATCACTCTAATCGCCAATAAGTAGGTAGTTCTCTTAACAAATAGTAATAAAAAATCAATTTAATGTACTGTCATCTTCGTGAATAAGAACTACCATATCCCTATAGACGCTTTTTTAGGGGGAAAATGTACTGATCTTAACTAAACTGAACTACTCCTAAAATGAACAGTATGGTTTTTTAAAGTAGAAAATAAAAACGTATATAGAACTATATTTATAACATAATGATCTACTGAATTTGCCTTTGGTTATAATCTGTTATATAATATGTGATTTGTTTATGAGACATTAAATTATTTTACCTTTGAGTATTTAAATATGGATATATTTCTTATGGTAATGAAACATGATACCTATAACGTTTCTGTTTTCGAATAACTATAGTGTATTTTATTTAAGAATGCAGTGTAGCGTGGTATAGGGAGAATATTTCACGGCTTGTAATTGGTGCAAATGTGAGACAGTTTTAAACTGTTCCAATATTATGTAAATAATGCAACATTTTTAATGCATTTATAATAATAAATGAAAATTCAATGTAAGTTAAATAAATAATTTTAATATAAATATATTGTAAATAATTAATAATAATATAATGTAAAAAGTTAATATAAATACAAAAATACAAATTTGTCAATAACTGTCAAAAATATTTTATTTTATACAGTTTCACATATCGATGTGGTCCTAAAATGGGTGATATTAAAATATCTAAATTGTGTCTCAAGATGTTAAATTATTGTAACATTATTATCTTATCTTATCGATTAGTTCGTATTAATCCTCAAAATGCGTAATCCGGTCTCATCAAGCTCCGCCCACCATTGTAATCTTAAACCAAATGGGGCCGTACCACATTTTCCAATTTTCTGGAAATACATTTAAAACTAAGTACGAAAATTTATTACATGATGTTGGTTATATAAGGTTATGTTAGAAAAAAGTAACAGATCTGATCCATGCACAGTACAGGCACAAGTACGTGTGTGCCTCACTATCGTGTATTTGTGTACAAAATTATGACGTCACAAAATCAGACTCAGAGTCTTCATAAAGAAAATAATGTATGAAATGTATAATAATATTACATATTTTTAATGTATGTATGCATAATATAAGGTCAATTTTTTATTTAAGAAAGAAAAATCAGCATTTTTCTTTTTGATATGATCCCATTGAGTATAGATATACTGTATCCAACCTATTTTAACTATGTAGTTGTGTGAAAATAGGAGCAGGTTTATTTTGTTGTTTGATTGGATAATATCGGGGTATTATCCAATCAAAAACAATATCAAACTGCTCCTATCTTCGCACCACTCCATAGTTAAAACGGACAAAGTCTGATTTATTCAATTTCAATCATTTTAATACCAAATGCTTTCAAACAAGACAAAATACATAGCAGTCAGTCACATTGATGTGGCATTGACATTTAGAATCAGTTCAGAATCTTTTTGATCCTATTTCAAAGGTGGAGTTACTCGGTAGCAGGGACGAAAAAAGTGGATAGTACAAGATCATTTATCCCCTCTTAAAAAGATCGGTTTAGGCGTTTAGGGTAGATACGTGCTACTCGGAATTGATCTTCTTGGTAAAAATAAAGCGGCTATTATTTACTTAGCCCCGGTTTTATAAAGATTAAATTTACTTGTATAGTAAATTTATTTAAATTATTAAATTAGAATCAATTATCTCATTTTATGACATTACTGTCAAAATTTCGATTTCCATTTAGGGCTGATATTTTAAATGTCGAGTTAAATTTAGTGTCGTAGTGAATTAAATAAAAACAATAAATTCCAATCAATTTCTATAATTGACATATAAAACATTGCGGTCAAAAATTTGCGTTGCATTTCTTGAATTTATTAAATTTACTATGAAATTAAATTTAAGTCGACGTTTATAATATAAATTAGATTTACTTTAGAAATAAATTTATCTGCTGTTTATAAAACCGGATATACTAATAAAAATTAAAGTAAAACTATATTGCACTTATAATAGACCTATAATTAATTTATAAGTTAAACTAACAACGAATTGCAACAAAAATAAATAACAATCCAGAAACAAAATAACACAGATGAAAATAATACTAGAACATCAGGTAGTTTGTCCTAACAATTAATGATATCTAGCATATTTTATATATCTGCCATATCCATTGCTACTTGCTGCCATCTGTTGATACAGTTTAGCAATATGTTCCTTTCTATCATCAGAATTTGGCGGAAATAGAATGGGTCCTTTAGGATTAATAAACTGTTGCCGGCCTTTACCGTGATTTGGAGGAGATGGGGAGAAATTGTATTTCGGATGTCCCCTTGTCGATGAGTAATGTCGCAATCCTGGAGTAGTAAAAGGTTTCTTCCCAGTTCTAATCAAACCAGGACTGTTGTATGGGGGAATTTTTGTTTTTGTTTTAGTTATCGGTCTGAAGCCTCCTTCAATATCAGGTTTAGTGAAATGATTTTCCTGTAAAGGTTCCAAATATGAGTTCTGGCCATAAAATTGTTTCGATTCTTCAGGGGTAAGTTGATGAGATGCTACAAATTTATTTAAGGAAGTGTATTTGACTTGCCCGTGATTTTTTATTAAACTTAAGTCAACTTCTTCTTTAGGAATATCTTTTAATAAACTTAAATCAATTTCTGGTTTTCTTTTTACTAAACTTAAATCGATATCTTCTTGTTTTGAGGCATAGTTTTCTAATTCATATTTCTGTGCATAATCAGGTATATGTGACAAATCAAGATCGATTTCAATTGGTTTTAGAACTGTAACTTCTATAGGAACTAATTTATGATCATCTTTCAAATTGGAATTTCCACTTTTTGTTTTTAGCACCACATTTAAATCAGTTGGTAGGTTATGCTTAATATGTTTTACCTCATGAGCTATATTTTGACTTTCAACACTTAAAGCAGGTTTTTTTGAATGCCCCATATAAAAATAACTTTCGTGTGGAGGAGCCTGTACCTTGGAATGGTCTTCATTAGTCTCATATGTTAAAGTGTCATGACCATCAGTCTTGAGTTCATTCTGTTCTTCAGCTTCTTTGGTGAGCACGTATTGGTACTGCACGTTGGAGCCGTGCGCGTCCTCCTCGTCAGTCTGTACGTACAGCTGGCTTTGACTGTGGCTGCTGGGCTGGACTTCGGGATGCCTGTGCAGACCTGTATGCTTCACTACGGCGTTGAAGCCACTCTTGTCGTCAGCAGTGTAGCTGACGGTGCGCACAGATCCATCGGGCTCTAGGAGAGAATAGCGGCCTTGGACGGCATCGCCATGTCGTTTCTCCCAAGCATTCTTTACATCACCAGTGTGAGGATCTTTTACTCCGTAACTGAACGTATATTCAGGATATTTCTGAAACAATATTGTCATGTTATTACGCTAATAACTAAAAAATAGCAAAACGCAAATCCAGAAAGTGTGTAAATTCAGTGAAATGACACTTTTCGGGTGTATTACATACGCTATGTTATCTATTTAAGTGATTACGAGAATATATTGATAAGTAGAATATCTTTAATAGAACATTGGAGAAAACAATATAAAATATAATATACTTATGCCAAAAATAAAACATGCATTTTAATTACGTGCAAATTGTTTTCACATCCTACAGCACAATTTAGGAAATATATATATATATATATATATATATATATATATATATATATATATATATATATATATTTGATTTGTCCTATAAAGTATTGCTTAAATTGTATACTCGTATGTATTATAGGAATGTCTTTTAGAATAAGTGTCTTCCGTCAACCCTAAATATTGTGGTACTCGATTATAAAGAAATCTGAAATTATATTTCCACTGATTTTTATGTGCGAATCTTAGATCATTTTTAACCTAATTCGTCATATACAGGGTAAATTCCGTGAAAACCAAAGGAAACAGTTTATTTTTTCTAATATAAACATGTTTTTTGATCCGTAAAACTATTACCTATTTCTACCTAAAATTTTAGATGATAAAATTGTGATTTTTTTAATTCCCATTATTTTCTAATTTACACATTTGTTAATTAAATACATTTAACAAAAAATAAGATAAAACAAACGGGTCGAGTCTGTTCATACCTGTAAGTCTTACAGATCTGTAAATAATGAACGAAATCCCAACGAAAGCTACCATTCCTATGTATGTTAATTACCAAGAATAGATGTGTTTTTGTCATTTTTTTACCGATTTGCAGATCCGTAAGACTTACATAATTGAATCGAATCGACCCATAAATCTAGTGTTAGGTATTTAAAAATTAGCACTGGTTTAATATCTGCTAAAATATACCACTTGTACTTGGTTTGACATGTTACACGGCGTTCATATTTTAGGCTAGTTCTCCTACTCATGATGAGGTATTTAACGGTGTCTTTCACCACCTCGGCCAACTCAGCCTTTTCAAGGGTAGTATTAATCTCGGTGACCCCATTGCTATAAGCGCCAATTTCAAGTACGACCACGCCCAACAAATTATTTTACATCTGATTGTTAGTACAGATAAGTTTTGTAACGATAATAAAATCGCATATTAGATCTATTTCACCAATTCTTAAAATTAAGTTCAAAATATACAAAATATAAGAACATCCCATATAGTCAGCTGAGGTATAGAGCCAACTTTTCATTCATGTATTTTTGTTATAAAATGTACAAGAGAACCAACTTCTGCACATTTTTAAAATCCTATGGTAAACTCCTATATGCCACGTTTCGCTGCACGCCTGTATATGAGCTATTAATTTTGTTAACTTCAAGTTAATTAAATCAAGGCAATGAAAATTACTAAGCTCCTATGCAATACTACAGACAAAAATAAGCAAGTCATATGTTTTCTTTAAATTAAAATTAGCATATAATTGAATAACTCGCCTCGCACGTCACACGTATACTTTTGTATTATCTGTAGAGAACAATACCGTATAAGATGTAGATTATATTTCTCCGATTATATCTGGGTCCTTTTCACTAAATGTGTTACAGAACAAATATGAACAATTCGCGAAAGTTCTGTATCGATTTCTTACATTCACGGGAAAGTTAAGTCCTGTCTGCATCTACCTGTGTATCGGCTCTAGTGAGTTGCGTTGCAAGTGACTATTGCGAACCTCATTCTCTTTCCAACTTTTGCTGGTGCCCGTGTCGTTCTCGTGCCCTGAATTCGTGCTGCGATATTTATTAATTGCGTTTAGAACGGCTGACAACAGATGGCAGGCTGGTCGCCATCTGTTCCAATAGCCACGACTTGCTTGATTTTGTTCTAATCAAGGTAATGGTCCAATGAGTATAAACAAATTATGATTAAATAGTAATTAGTGGTTTGTTATATTTGAAGATGTTTACATAGATTGTCTATTGTCTTTCACTCTCTATGCAGACGGATTGAGTGATAAGTGAGAGTTTGGATTATTATACTTCTGTGTATAATGTTTTATTATTCTACGGGGAAACATTAAGAATTTCTATTTCGTATAAAAATTGATTTTATATTGTAATAAAATTTCTATGCAAACAGACGGTAGTGCTATCATTAACTACATTAAAAGAAATTGATGTTCGTAATTAAAATTAGAATAATATCAATAAGTACAGATTGTTTGAGTCTTGACAAATAGCTAACTAGGGTAATTAAAATTGACCAATAGTTCAGACTTTTTTCAATCACTATAAGATTCATTTGCCATAGACGCCGTTATTTCCCACCAGTCACTGTATGGTGTGGCATTTACTCCGAAAAAATAACTGGCCCGTATTTTTTAGAAAATGAGTATGATGCCACCGTAATAAAAGCGGGTGAACGTTACAGATAATTGATTCAGACATTACGGTACCCCAATTGGAAGAACTTGAATTAAACAATATATGGTAACAGTAAGGCGGAGCAAGATCACGCACAACCGAGCAAATAATAGCAATTTTGCGAAAATTGTTCTCTTTATCGATTAATCTCGTGGTTTGATGATATGCAGTGGTCGCTAAGATCTTTTCAAAGTATATGGATCAGAAAATATTCACCAAAACTCGCGGCCGAAATGTTGAGGACAGTGATGGCAAAAGTAAAAAGAGCTCGACTTTGCATATCGGCTAGATGCGACAGTTAAACAATAAAGGCCTAATTAAACATATTACTAAAAATATAATTGTTTTAAGTTTTTTCAAAATTATAGGTAAAACAAATCATACAACCCAGCATTTTCTTACAAAATTTAATCAGACCGTAAATTTACCCGAAAATGAATGTTTCCCTCTTCACAATAACTTATTCAAAATGTCATATTTCACGAAAATGACTCAGTACAGTGTTGAGGCTTATATTAATACGCCTTTCATCATGTACGTAATTCTTGAGTTTTTAGTAGGTAAATCAATACCAAATTTCCTCATATTTTGGTTTTGATACTGTTATATATCAAGAATGTCATTTACAGATAGTTAATTTTACGATTGATAATAAAGCAACAATTTTACGACATGCGAGTTGTTCCTTTAAAAGTTTCACGACTATTTCATGTCACTGCATAATTGTATACGGAGGCATTTTATTAACAGTTTTAATGGGTAGCTGGGTGTGTTCAGTGACCAGCTGTGATTTTAACGTAAGGATTCAAATCTAACCGAAATTAATATATGAAAATTAATAAATAATTTTTAATTAAAGAAAAGAGGTCCATATGTAGTTTATTTTTCCCTATAGCTTTGGAACCCTGAAGTGTCTTCTTGTACATTCATCAATCGGTAGGTATTATTTAATGCACTGATGCGTGAATTCTTAAAAGAAATTTTACCGGAAAGTTTTTTAAACAAATTTCCAAGAAATTTTCTCAAAAGTCTTTATTATTAACCCAAATTTTAATTTATGTTTTTTAGCGTTGTAATAATAAGTTGATTTAAGGTAAAAATACATATATGTATTAAAATATTTGTATTTATCACTGGGTAGACAGCTAAACAGTTAACAACTACGAGTACATGATAAATTAAAAATAATTACGAATATACAGGCTACTTGTTTTTCGACCCCCCCCCCAATGCTTGGAATGCGAGCATACAATTAAAAAATAATTAAAAAATGTTCATTGTTTCAAATTATGTAATATTAAAAGTATTTTGTGTCGAATTGATTGAAATCATATCATATCATTATTTAATCTTACGTTTTGTACAATTGTTAAAGAAACGCAATTAATATAAAACTAGATTCGTTCCAAGTTGCATGCCGGAACTGCATTTGATCATTTTAGATAACAAATATCGTTATAAAATTACGCAACATAATTATTTAAAATAAACCAGCCTATTCTTGTTGTTACATAAACCGAGAATAATATACTTACAAATTCCTCAGCATAAGTGGCGTACTCCGTAGGCCGTGCAATGGTAATCGTAACAGTACTCCATAATACTGTCAGCACGGTCACCAGTACCGGTGGCTGCAAAACAAAATGGTATTACGCAACTTGTAAGCTATTGCCAATTCTACTTAATCATGATTGCTCACTACCAGTTACCTGGTTATGATGTTGTTATCGCGGTAAATTAAATATTAGCTACTTGCTTATGGGTTCATTACTCATTCGACTGACTTAAAAGGAAATTTCAATAACATGAGTAAACAAATTAATAAATAAGTAAGTATTGAAAGGTAGTACAATATTGATTACTGTTTATGCTGGTAATGAAAAATCAGATACTACTACAAAAATGTTGTGTTATTAATATTAAAATGATCTTACAAAAAAAAATTGTGATGCTAAATACAATTTGATTATAATTTTTTTTATATAATATTATAAAAATAAAATGCGATTGGCATATTGCAAATTTCTAGATTTTTTTCACCTCGCCGCTATATTGTAGAATAAGAAATAATTATTCCGTGCCTGAAAAATATCAGGCACTTTGTGATAACTCGAATATAATAAGAAATTGATTTTTTTAGAAAATCTCCGAATTTTCTATAAAAATAAAATCTTCATAATGTCAAAATCTAGTACCTACAAATTTAATTTAAAAAATCTGGTGTGGCCAACACAATACCTCCAGCCATTTACAGCCAGAAACACAAAAAATATTAAGCTAATCCATATTTTTGGATTAGTAAATTTTAATCTAATTTTGCCAGTTATTTCTTCAAATATAGTCTAATCTAATCTAAGTAACTACCATTTTTTTTATTATAAAATGAAGATAAAATTTTAAATACCCGAATATAACAGAATTCACTAATCCAAAAACAAGGATTAGCTTAACCTTTTTTGTGAATCGTTGGTTTTTATTAATCTATATACATATATACATATTTATTATGCTGAAAACTGAATTGATTTCCTTTCCTATTGTTCTATTTACTTTTTATCTTTTTAAAACGTTACTATTATTAATTTTAAATGATTAGTTTTTTGACAGCGACAATTATATGTCAGTTACATATATTTCAATAACTGCGTAACCATGGAGTTTTGTTTGTTTAAAGCGTATGCTCCGGGATTTAAATTATAGATAATTTTATAAATTTATCCTTAAAATATGTAGAAAAATTATTAATGCAAAGCTGTAGAAAATTTAATGATCTTACAGGTATTTTCTAAGAAAAACTATTTTTAGCTTCAAGTAAAGTGCCATTTCCGCTTATCCGATTTACACCAAAATCTAACTGGTTCTTTTCATATTAGAAAATGGTCGAAATACAAGGTACAAAATTTTCTGAATGATAGTATTTGAGTTAGAGCGGAGGATACACACACGAACATATATACACACACACATATATACACACACACACACACAAACACACACACACACAAACATACACTCACATATACACACTCAAACACACACACATAGACACACAACACACACACACACACACACACACACACACACACACACACACACACACACTCACGTACACATAGACATCATCGTCAAAATGTTAAAATTGGATTCTAGGGACCTTAAACGTGCTCATTCTCGTGATCCCTTGTTCTTCTGGGCACCATATGTATATTTACTTTTTTGTAAACTTATCAAACGAGGGACACAATTGTATCCTTAAATTGATAGTACCTTGCTAAATAAGTGTCAAGCCAAGTGATCCATTCCAAATAACAGTCGATTTTAGTATCAACTGATTCCCTTATATCTGTCCCTTTGACTCCCAAGAAGCGGGTATGTTTTATTTACAGCGGGGAGTCACATATCATATATTTCTTATATTTATGTCACATATTTTCCCGCTGAAATAGGTTTAAAATAAATATTCTATTTCTATGAGCCCTCTCTGTGAATTAGATGAATGTACCTACTTGTGGGGAAGTTAAAATTGACACTACAATTGGCAGTTGGGTGAGTTGGGAGTTGGGACGGATTACAGTGCATTATTTATATAAACATACTCAAGAAGAATAAAAAGAAGCCATTTAGTGCACTATTTGTCATACCATTATAATTTACTTGCCACTCTTCTGCTGTAAAAATTAAATTTACATATTTTTAATACGTTTGCTTTAGTTCTTGGATGTCTTTATCATATCTCCTTACTCCGTGATTCTCTACAAATTCCTATTTGAACTAAAATTATCAGATTTTTCAAAATAAAAAAATCAATAATACTGATTCGTTTTAGTAATTAACGTATCAAGGGTTATTTACGGACAATAACGCTTGAGGTCAACAGTGTACTTTCCGAGGGCCTCTGACCCAAGGTGTGTACGTTGACCGCAGGCATTTTTGTCCGTTTAACTCCTGTGGTGCGTTGAATGTTTAACATCCGACTATAATTTTTTAATATTCTACTGATTACGGATCACGAAATTTTAATAAAATTTACAGAGTAGGTAAGCTATGAATGCTTCTGCGTACCGTGGCAAGAAGCCATAGCACGCCCTCGGATGTTATTTGGTATATAACATACCAGTCATTTAACAATTCATATCGTATATAAAATTTTATTTATTGGTTGATTACTGTCGCTATAACCTCTCGCTAAGAGAGGTATTGAATTTATGCTAAAAATCGCATGTCTAGATTTTAGTGAATAAGCACGTTTTAAGGTATAAATGAAAAAATAAAAAAATCAATAACGCAAAAGAATATACGTAAAAAAGAATATAGAAGGAATTTGCAAAAAATGCGAATATAAAGAAGAAGAAAAAAATATCTAGCTAGAGGTTATGTGCTGGCCACATCAGATTTTTTCTTAAGCAAAAGCAAATTATTTTACATATACAATTATACATACGAGTAGGTACATATAATATTAATGAGAACTATATAAACTTTCTTTTTTGACAACTCTTCTCCAGCATTCATTATTAGGAGATAAATTGTTTTAAATAAATGTCCGGTTTGATTTCTTTTTTCGAATTTGGACAACTTATGAATATTTTAGGCCTTTTCTTTTAGAGAGTGTAGCAAGTTTTCTGCGATACTAATGATACGTGGAATAAAATATATAATCAATATTTTTACAAAGCAAATATCTACATTAGACTTTGATAATACAATCAAACTATTATCTTATTATTTTACATACTTCTGTTCAATATAATTTGACTCTGATGGTATAAAAATTGTAAATAAAACATTTGCAGAAATTCATTTAATGCATACAACACTCGATTACAACTCATAGCGCAACCTGCGTAGGTTACTCCGTACAACAAATATACTTTTTTTACATTTATCACTTATATAATTAATAATATTTTACGTCAGGTACTATTAGTAATGATACTAAAAACTGTTTCCACTGTTTTCAATAAAAATTCCTTTAAATGTCAAAATTGTATAATTGTTGCACGATCGTGGTAGTCAGTGTGTTTGAAAAAATGGATACAACTTTTTTCTTGCTTATTATGACAGATACACGTATTGTTTATAGAACATGATTTAATATTGAGATTGAATTGTGTAAAAATTGTGATTGTAAATTTAAATACAACCTATACTATTTTTTTATAAACTTGGATTGCATTTTCTGTCCTTTTTCCACCCATACTAAATTTATTACTATTAACATCATTCAATTGTTAGAAATAATTACTTTCTTTCGGTCTATTTTTATCGTTATCGTTGTATTAATGCAAATGGGGGATACGTTGAATTAATATTTTGTTACTTGTAAATTTCTTATGTTATACTAAAATTAAATTAAAAATAAATGAACTTATTAACATAAAAACATAAAAACAATTATTGTCATAGCCGTATCACGTATTAAATTACATTTAACGATAAAAATCGAGCGAAAGAAAGTAATTATTTTTAACAAATGGATAACGGTAATACTAATAAAATTAATATAGGTTGTACTTCAATTTACAAAGTTGATGTCACATTTGGGTATACCGGAAGCTCAATCATTACAATTTTCACACAATTCAATCACAAATATTGCACTGATTAATTCAAGTCCTATAAGCAATATGTGTATCTGCAATAGAAAAAGGGGTGTATCCACTTTTTCAAACACAATATACAAGGTGCTCATTTTAAATGGGCCATCGTTGCTATCTCGAGAACTATAAGAGCTTCAAAAACGGTGAAACGGGCAAACAATATCTATTTTAGAAGACAAATTTAAGGAATAGAAAATTATTATTTTTCGTCCAGTGGTTCTCAAAATACGAGATCAAACTTTTTTATTTTAAATGGGAACATATATTTTTTTGTTCATTCGTTAGAAAATTTAATTCAGAATTCAAAAATATAATATTTTCATATATATATACATAACAATTTTTTTGAGAAAAATTTGTATAAAATTTTATATTAATTTGATTAAAATATAACTATAATCAGAGTGCTACGCGCATAAAATATTCACTTATTTCTCTCACGGCATTCTAATTCTATGTAAAAAATTAACATTCATTTTTCCATTCCTGGCCTTTATATAAATTTATCTCAAAAAAATCGTTATGTGAAGATATAAAAATATTATATTGTTGAATTCAGAATTAAATTCTCTAACGAAAGAACAAAAAATATGTTCCTGATTAAAATAAAAAAGTTAGGTCTCGTATTTTGAGAACCACTAGGCGATAAAAATAATTATTTTCTTTTCTTTAAATTTGTCTTGTAAAATAGAAATTGCTTGCTCATTTAGCTGTCTTTCAAGCTCTTACAGTTTTGGAGATAGTAGATGGTGGCCCATTTAAAATGGACATCCTTGTTGTTGAATTTTAACCGGGCCGCCCCCTAAAGTAGTTCCAAATAAATAAAAAAATGTGTTGGCAATGATTCCGCTTAATATTAATATTTGACCGTGCCTAAATGCACTTTATTTTTGCACATTTGAATAACATTGGGTTTTAATACATTTTGGAACTTTATTTTTGTCATTTGACTAGAATGACTCAAGAATATGTGGACACAAATTGAAGTCTGAATCATTGTTCTTAAGATAATTGTAGATTGTTAAACTGTCGTATAAAAGCCCAAAATATATACTCCATTCGAATAAAGAATAATAATTGGGACTTCAAATTTTGTACACATAGTCTCGGGTCATTCTAGTATATATTTCAATATTGAGTGGATTTTTTTAACCTCTTATTGCCTCGGTAAAAATTAAAGTTCCAACATGTGGCAAAACCCAATTTTATTTAAATGGGAAAAATCAGGTGCATATAGACACGGTGAAATATTAATATTAGCGGAATCATTGCCAACACAATTTTATTTGCGCCTATATCACGGTTTTCAGTGTTCATACTATATATATATATATATATATATATATATATATATATATATATATATATATATATATATATATATACATGTGTGAGTGCGTGCGTGCGTGCCCGTGTGTGTGTGTGTGTGTGAAGTAAGGCTTATGTACAGTTCAATGCATGAATCGATTGACATTTATCTTTCTTAACAGAAATCGTTAAATAATAAAAGTACCATTTTATTTGTATTGATTTTTATACACGATTTGGATTTTTTGCACACGATTTTATAAACACACTATAACTTGCATATTTATATGGTTATTATAGAGTGTGAGTAGAGAAACAATATTTTATTATAATAATTATAAAAATTCAGTTGGCATTTATGAATCTGTACCAGTACTCGTACATGCAATAGCGCTTTAGGAATAATGATTGCTAAGAATTTATTTCGCATGTTATATCCCTATGTTCGGGGGATATAAACACCTGTTTATGTAAGTAAGTTTTAATAAACAAACATTAAGAACAAATAATATCCATAACAAAATACGGTCTCACTTTCCACATTCAATTACAATAACTTACCTGGTTGAGCCGCATTTCTTGTGAGCAGAGAACAGAGTTGACGACACCGCGGCAACTGGAGATAGCTTTCACATCACTAGTCCAAGGTGAATCTGGCGGCATACATTTATAACATCTTCATCTCCCTCCTGTCTGGTTCCTCTGCAGTATCCACAGGCAAGGTCAAGGTTTAGGGAAATATAATTGTCTATACTCTATTTTTTTCTATTTCACTTCCTCCATCATTTCAGTTTTATTTTATAACTGTATCCTGTCTGATTTGCGTACCTGTGTGTTTAATTAATATGAAACTGAAATTTGTTATACTTAAAGTTCGATAATCGTTTCGACATTAAATTGGGGAATTAGGGAACCCATTTTCTTTTACCAATGATGTAAATAATAAATTTCCTGTTCATTTACAAAAATCATTGCTTATTAAAAACTGTTTAATTTTGAAAAGCTATGTATATTTAAATTTAAAAAATAATATTTTGGCACTTGCAGGCGTTCTTCGGAAGAAGATAATAAAGAATATAAGCCTGGAAAATGGTAAACGTAATAGAATTTGAAAGGAGCATGCCGTAGTAATATCTATGCAAGTTGTGATTGTAGTGTTTTTCTTTTTTATACATAAATTTTGATGGCTTCCTTGTTTAGGCGACAACTAAAAAAGGACAACAATAATATTTGATTCTTGGAGAAGTGTCTCTGACGCGTTTTTAGTAACATATAATATTTCAAGAAGATTGTACAACTGTACAAGATGTCTGCCGTAAGCGGACCACCCTTGCGAACTTATTTGAAGAGGTAGAAAGACGGTTATATGGATAAAGTTGGGCGATATTACACGAAAAATGTAACGATGAAAAATACAAACCAGTTGAACATCAAAAACGCGACTTATTCAACATAATAACATTGTTTTAAAAATGGAATGCCATATTGAAAGTGATACCATTTAAAAGACTTTTTATCTGAATATAAAAGTTTATTATCACTATGCCTCTAAAATTATTTCAAGTTGAAATTTAAATATTATATTTATTATTTTAATACATAATTACATTTATGTTATGGATTATTAAAATAAGAAATATACCTAATATTTAAATTTTGACTGGAAATAACTCATATGTTTTTAATTTAAGAGGCATAATGATAATGAACTTTATATTCAGTTTAAAAAAAAAAACTTTTTTTGTCTACCTAAACGAAAAGTGAAATTTTACGTAGGTACTTTTTTTCGAACGAAAAATGACACTTTTCAGAAGGTTAGCACTTTGCGTTCGTAAACCTTTTTCGTTCGCAAACCTGTTCGTCCGCAAAACCTTTTTCGTACGCTAAGCCATCAATTGTGTGTACTACCCTTCTAGATTTATTATTAGTAAGGTAGACAGAAAAATGTAATATGCACCTTGGCAAAAATGCATATTATAGTATCGCTTGTTTGCTTTACTTTGGCTTTCCCTCGGTAAGCAAACTCAAGCTTTACTATAATATGTAATTTTTTGTCCTAGGTACATAAATAACTATTAAATAGTACTACTTTCAATATGGAATTTCTTTAAAAAAAATGTAATTTTGTAAAATATCCCCCATCGTTGTCCATTTAACCGTCTTTATATCTCTTCAAATAAGAAAGTTAGAAATGGTAGCCCGCTTACAGCAGACAACCTGTACATACAAAGGTATGTATATAATTATGTACAACCGTTTACAACCCGTTGCCTATGCGAGGTTTGAACTGATACATTTGCCAGACAAAGGCTACACATTATGCATTCATATTTCTTATGATGACTAAAAGACACAAAAAATATCAAATAATTGGCTGTCATTTTAACACAATGGTAGCGACGCAGCAGCTTTTATTATTAGGTACTTTACGCCGATCCAGAATGAGGTAAAAAAGATAGTACTACACCATTTTCAAAGGTGCTTGACATCACATAGATCAACTCAATCCAGTCCCATCAAGTAAAACCTCGGTGACCCCATCGCAACAAACGCCAGTTCCAACTGCTACCGCGCCCAACAAATTAGTTTGTTTACATATGATAGTAGTTATGTTAACATTTTTATGATGATGATTGAATGCCATACGCTAAATAAACAAGGCAGAGAACAAAAACTTTATATTTTAATAATTTTATTCGAAAATAAAAATCCATAATATCAATAATTACTAACTAAAAATAATATTTGTCAGTTTCATTTCTATTTTTATATCAAATTCTTTAGAATTAAAAAATAAAAGCCTGAATTATTATTAACCCTTGATCTATAGTAAACACGAATTAAACACTCATATTCAACAAAACTAAATACCGAACAATATATAACAACCCGATACGTGAAAATAAATCTTTATTAGAGGCAATATTATGTGTTATACCATTATTTATTGTACGTGTAAAATTAACTACATAAACATGAAAGCCAGAGAGATAAAACATTCTTAAATACATAGCTTTTTTACCTTCCGTCATACCTTTAGGTAAGTCTAGTAATTGTGGAATTTGTCTATCTGAACTCTACATAGCTGATGGTAGGGATAATTTTAGCACTTGTGAGATATGTAACATTTGTGAACCGTAGCGCTAGGTAAAAACTCTCCCACTGCTCCTTCGGCCACGAATAAAAACTAATCTTATCATAAATGAGTACCTGAAACAGAACTTCTGTTTGCATTCAATTGCTGGTAATAGTTTTACATAATATACTTCATTTTAATAGAAAAGATAAGCGATAATTTTGTTTGCATATTCTTTCACATGGGGTACCTTCTTACCTACTTATGCACGTGTCACGTGTACATTTAATATTTGTCTAAAAACTTTAATCATAAAACAAAATGGTTCAAATCTGACTGAAATCAAAATAAAATTATTTCTAATATTTAACAGAACTACAAAAGTGATCACCTGGTGAATTTTTTTACAATTTTCAGTACCTACACCTATCCATGAAGATACATTTAAAAAACGCACTTAATGGTACAAATATGTCATTATTGAAATCTACACATTAAATCTTTTTTTCTTATATCAAATCATTGCAGATTATATATTTGACGGCACAAAACAGATGAATAAAATATTGTAACGAAGTAAATTGAAAAATTCAATTCACGAAAATAATAAAATATATTTATTTTTATTTTCATGGATCTTGTAGTTGTACAAGTATAACGATTTATATAAATTAGACAAGGGCTATGTTTAGTTTGTTTTTATAATCCGTTATCTATACGAGTATATCTAAAACTGTAATATTTATGGATTGGTGTAAGTATATACAAGTTCGTATAGGTTAAATTTTTACCATTCAATTCCAGAATAAACATATTTTTTTTATTATTAGCCTATTAACATGTTGTTTATATGTTACTCTAATTTGGCACAGACATTTTTCGCCTACTAAAAGGAAGGGGCAGATCTATATTTCAAAGGTGACCCAAGCTGGCTTGATTGCAGTGATAGATGGAAATGAATCAGTTTTTCTTATAACCGTTGTTTTCTTCATTTTTGTTGATAGAAATGAGTTAGTAAAGACACACTATACAAACGTGACAGATGTAGGATGGCTAATCATAATTTCTCTTTGCTTTTACTCATATGTTATTGTTATCTTTATTCTTTGTTCCACTACTAATTATAAAGTCTATAATAATAACTCAGTGAAATGATTTTCTAATGAAATTACAAATGTATTAACATAAATGTAATAAAAAGCATTTTTGGTAATACCTGTATCATAATGCTTGTTAAACAAATTAAAAATCGTGCGAAAATTATCATTCTCATTTATTTATTTCTATTTCAAATAAAAGTATATTTGAATATCAGAATTACATATGCAGGGGTGTTTTTTAAATTATTTTTATATATAACAGGTACCGTAAATTTAGAGAACTACTGAAATAAATCCTCTTTCATCGCAATCGGTAATCGGTTACGTTGCTACGTCACGAACTTTAAGGCATGGCATGTAGGTATACGTTATTTTAGTAAGTTTTAAAATCCAGGGTATGCTACTATAAAGCATATTTTGTTAAATATACAGGCTGATTGAAAAAATTGGAACAAATAGCTATTTTCTTTATTATTCATTTTAGACATACTTTAAATTCCAAAGTTGAGCGCGAAGTTAAATGCAACTTTTTGGTGTGAAAAGATCATGACTTCTACTTCCGGTTACGCCGAAAGTGAAAATATTGATGATTTTTAAATAGAATTGTACATATATTATTATATTTTCGGAAAGTAGATAAAATTATGATGCCAAGCACTTGCATTTTAATTTAAAAATAACTCGGTTATAAATTATTTAAAATTATGATATTTAAATGAATAATCAGTTTGCCATGACATTTCGGCCTTTGCGTAAAGAATATTATGACATTTACCGACATCTCATTTGTTTATGATTATTTTAACTGTCAAAAAATTAAGAAAATATTATTTATATTTAAATTTGCTTTAATTTTATTCTTTTATAGATTACAGACAGTTCACACAAAGAAGGTACAAATGTCTTGGCAAACTTATACGAAATATAATAATAATAATAATAATAATAATAATAATAATAATAATAATAATAATAATAATAATAATGCATTTATTTCCAAACAGGTTTAACACCCAATTACAAGGAAAATACAGAAGAAATAGAGAGTATGAAAATGTACAAAAATAGTATAGAGTTATACAAATAACAAACATTTACAATTTTACAAATATTGAAGGTTTAACAAAACTTTTCATTCAACAGTTTCATTCATAACAGATGTGATAAATGGTAAGCTATCTTCAAAAATGTCGCATTTAGAGCAAATTTCATTGAAATTATTGCAAATTGGAGATTTTTTTAGCAAATTAGTATGTGGTCTTGTGCAATAAAAAGTATTATTCATACGTGAGTGTAAGCGTGGTACATAAAAGTTAATTTTATTGAGTAGCCAGGGACAGTCAATGTGATTTTGAATTAAGTTGTACAAAAATTTTACGGAAGCTATGAAGCTTCTTTTTTGCAGAGATGTAAAATTAAATTACAGTAATAAAGGATCATGTTCAAAACCTCTACATGGGTAATGGCCTTGTGAAAAATAATAAATGAATTTGAGAAACTTACGCTATACGGATTTAATAAAATCTATTTGATTTTTATAAATTGGATACCATATAATATTAGCATATTCTAACCTTGAACGAACAAGTGTAAAATATAAAATGTATAAAGTATTATTTAAAAATTCTCGGCAATTTCTATAAATAAAACCATAAGTTCTGAAAGCCTGGGTAGTTTTATCTTTAATATGAGGTTCAAAGGTAAATTTTTTGTCAAAAAGTACTCCAAGATCTTTGTGAACATCTAAAGTATCTAAAGGAACAGCATTAATGTTATATCTGGATGTTACATTATTTTGCCCTCTACAGTAAGTTTTATATTTACATTTGAATATTTTTAAATATAAAGCATTTGACTCACACCATGTACTGATAACATCGAGACTACTTTATATGATACTACTATCATTTTTAGAATTAATTTCATAATATTGTTTTAAATCGTCAGCAAAGAGCAGACAGCTACATAATAAACATTCTATAATATTATTAATAAATAGTAAAAATAATGGAGGTCCCAGGTTAGACCCTTGTGGAACACTTGATATAGGAGTGAAAGACTGAGACAGAAAACTGCGATATCTAACAAAATGTTTTCTATTGCACAAAAAAGATTTCATTAATTGTAAGAGGGAATCAGAAAAACCAAAGGACTTTAGTCTATTTAAAAGTATATTCTGATCAATTTGGTTAAACGCTTTCTGAAAATCTAAGTATACTACATCTACTTGACCACGACTATCTAAAATCTCAATGGTAAACTGACAAAAGGTAGCCAGGTTAGTTACAGTAGACCTTTTTTCCATAAAACCACGTTGTAATGGCAAAATGGCATTTTTGACATCTTTATAAATTTCTCTGTGTATAATGGATTCGATTTTTTTACAAAATTACAAAGAACAGAAATAGGTGGATAATTTTGAATTGAAGTAGAATCACCAGTCTTTAAGACAGGGCAGACAGCAGCTTGTTTCCAAATGTTGGGAAAAGTGGATAAAGATATACATAGGTTAAATAAATAGTGTAACGTTTTTATTTATTTGGGTGAAGTGTAAATATTAGACAATTATTATTAATTAAAATAAAAGTTTATTATAACGTTAAATAGATATTAAATATAATTAAAAGATGACAAATATAACGAACACTACGATTAAACAAATATTAAACACTAATTATGACTAAGAATATTATAAGACACTTAAACACTAAGATTATTTATTTAAATAATATATAGATCACTTATTTATTTATACAACTGTATTTATTTATATTCACCACTTGTCTACTATCTGTTTATATCACCAACTGTTTAACACGCAACGCTTATTTATATCAGACTGTCCAATGCTTTCGCTAACAGTGCTTATATACCTCGGCATCCGTATTCCAGAACTCACTAGAAGACTTCTAGATAAAACACAATAGGTTACATCAACCGCGTAATTAAGCAGGTTCCGACACCTCTGCTGCGTCATCGCTAACAATAGACACTCGCTCGTCCCTGCGACAGCGGCGGCGACAGCTACGGGGACAGAGGCGGTAACAGTGGCGGCGACGGCGGGCACTGCACATTACACTGCCCCCTCCTTAAGATTGTTTCGTCCCGGAACAGTTTGTGATGACGAAATCTGCATGCATTACCCGTAGTGCATTTCAAAGTTTTGAAGAAATGGCAGTCAATGGTTCGCTCGACTTCTTCTTTATGTCCGTTAGGATTAAAGCTGCAAACAAGAATTTCTACGCCGGTAAAACGGAAGAGGATTTCTATCATGTTCCTAACAATCCTCCAATGTAAACCATCTAGACCACAACCTAACTTCGGTATGGCTAGCTTCAAAATGTCATTCTCAAGCAGATGATCCCTCAAATCGCACAGCGAGTTTCACAGGTTGCGGTACGACGGTTGGTCTGCATTGCTATCTCTCAGGCGCAGCGTTTTCCCAACAGTTGGGCGTTGGTTGGCCAGTTCTTGTTGTCGCCCAAATTTCGCCTTAAAGGCTGAAGCTATGCCACGGGACATCTTTAAGTCTTCTGATACGCAGTGACCGAGGGAATAATCTGAAGACACGGTGAATAGATCTCGGTGTTCTTCTTTCGTCACGCTGAACCGCGCCTTGCGGCCAAAGGAATAGTTCTCCATGAAGTTTTCAAAAGTTAGTTCTTGTGTTATGATCCGACGAACCGTTGCTCCGTTATGGACTTCGTGGTTGTCTCCGGCGAAAGGGGCTAGCCGATTAAAATGTACTACTCTCGGCTTCCCGCTAGGTTGTTTCTTAATTCTGTATACCACGTCGTTTATCCTTTTGACTACCTCATAGGGGCCTTCCCAATTCTTCTGCAGCTTTGGTGATAACCCACGACGTCTTTGTGGGTTATAAAGCTACACAAAATCCCCAGGTTGATATCCTCCCTTTTCGGCTTTGATGTCATACCGGTAGTTCATTCGGTCGCTGGCAGCTTGAATGTTCGTACGGACTTGTTCATGAATGTCATCCATTCTTCTCCGTAAGTCCGTAACGTAATCTTCCCCGGCCAGATCTTCCCCAGGTTTACTGCCGAACACCAAGTCACATGGTAAGCGCAACTCGCGCCCGAATAAGATGTTCGCAGGAGTTTGCCCTGTTGTTTCATGCACGGATGAACGATAAGCCAACAGGAACAGATGAAGGTGTCGGTCCCAGTCTCTTTGGTGGTTGGAGACTACCTTCGACAAATATCGGTTGATCGTTCTGTTCATTCGTTCAAACATGCCATCAGACTGCGGATGTAATTTAGTTGTTTTAGTTTTATTAATTTCTAATATCTTACAGACATTTTGGAAAACGGCAGACTCAAAATTTCTTACTTGGTCGGAATGGAGTTCACGCGGTACTCCGAATCGGCATACACATTCCTTAACTAAAGTTTCAGCGACCGTGGTGCCTTCCTGGTTGGGTAATTGATATGCTTCAACCCACTTGAAGTAATCCATAACAACCACGATGTATTTATTTCCTTCGTCACTTTCTGGGAATGGTCCAGCCACATCAATCGCAATACGCTCAAATGGACTGCCAACGTTGTATTGACGCATTGGAGCTTTTCGTAGTTTATGCGGACCGTTACTGACAGTGCAAACCACACATTTCTTGCACCAATCTTTAACATCTTCCGTGAAGTTAACCCAGTAAAACCGTTGGCGCATTCTCTCTAGCGTTTTGATGGCTCCGAAATGGCCTCCAGATCCGTTATGGATCTCTTTCAACACGTCTGGTACTCTACTCTTAGGAATAACTAATTGAGTTCTCTTCTCAGTTCCATCAGCATTTTCTACCACACGCTTTAACAGGCCATCCTCAATCACCATGGAGTTCCATTGCACCCAGTACGATTTTACACTCGGTGAGTGCGGTGCAACATCTTCCCATTCTGGTTTGCTCTCCTCTGCTTTCCATTCGAGTATAATTTTCAAAGTTGTGTCTTTTTCTTGATCTTCGCGTAGTCCATCGGGCTGCCAACTATCGTCGACTACTGTTGTTCTGGCGACGATGGAAAATTTGTCTTCTAGTCGACTACAATGCTTGCAATCATCTTGGCACGGCCTTCTGGACAATGCGTCAGCATTACGTTGGCTGGTACCTGTTCTATGTTCGATTTTGAAATCGTATTCCTGTAGTCTTTCAATCCATCTAGCCACCTGATCTTCAGGATTCTTGAATTGTAGCAGCCATTTTAATGCAGCATGGTCAGTTCTAATCAAAAATTTCCTTCCGTACAAATATTTGTAGAAATGTTCCACGGATTTCACGACTGCCAAGAGTTCTTTTCTAGTAACACAATAATTTCTCTCTGGTTTTGACAAGGTCTTACTAAAATAGGCTATAACTTTCTCATGTCCGTCTTGTATCTGGGAAAGAACGCCACCAATTCCAACGTTGCTTGCATCTGTGTCTAGTATGAACTCTCCTTCAGGTAACGGATAACTTAGGACAGGTGCGCTTGTCAAAGCATGTTTAAGTTCTTTGAATGCAACTTTGCAGTCCATTTCCCAGATAAATCTTCGACCTTCTTCAGTAAGCTTCGTCAGTGGCTTGGCTATGTTGGCAAATCCAGGTACATATCGCCGATAATAAGTACACAAACCAAGAAAACTTCTAAGTTCGTGTTTGTTTCTAGGCGCTGGCCAATCTCTCACAGCCTTTATCTTTCCCGGGTCAACTGCAATACCCTTATCTGAAACCACGTGTCCAAGGTAATGAACTTCCTTTTGAAACAGGTGGCACTTCTTGGGGCTGAGCTTCATGTTAGCCTTCCGTAATCTCTGGAAAACCTCTTCCAAATTCTTCATGTGGTCCTCGAATGTTTTACCTACCACAATAATGTCGTCGAGATAGACTAAACAGGTTTTCCATGATAGTCCAGCCAATGTTTCCATGAGTCGTTTAAACGTTACAGGGGCATTGCAGAGCCCAAATGGCATTACAGTAAATTGCCACAGTCCGGTTTTAATTGTGAAGGCTGTCTTTTCCTTATCTTTTGGATCCAAATCGACTTGCTAGTATCCGCTCTTTAGATCCAGAGTGGAGAAAATCTTCGAGCCAGCCAAAGTGTCTAGCGTATCGTCTATTCGAGGTAGCGGGTAGCTATCCTTCTTGGTGACGTTGTTAAGTTGACGGTAATCGACGCAAAATCGTGTAGAGCCATCCTTTTTCTTTACTAACACCACTGGTGATGCCTACGGGCTGCTTGTAGGTTCGATCGCACCTTCCTTTTTCATGTCTACAACAATTCTTTCCGCTTCCTCACGCATCGCCAATGGTAATCTACTTGCTGGTTGGGTCTTGCGTCGCCGGTGTCTATCTTATGATGAACCACATTAGTTCTCCCATTGGTCTTGTCATATTGGACCACATCTTGAAATCTTTCAATTAATTTCTTCGCCTTGGTTCTCTAATCGGCGGTCAGTTCTTGGAAGGATGTTGATAATTCATTAATTAACGTGTCCGGATCTTCCTGAGGTATGTTTCCTTTGGCCGTGACTGTTCGAATAATCCAGGATACTGCCAAGCATTTTCCTACAATTGTTCCTATCTTGAGAACAACTGGATAACAATTTACGTTCATTATTCGAACTGGTGTTACTTGACTGCCTTTGATCAGTGATTTTCCTACAACAACTCCAGAACCAGTCTTCACATCATCATTCTTTGGCTCAAGCATAACAATATTCCCCTCACAGAAACTACCATCTAATTGTGCTTGCACGATAGATTCACTTCGTTCTGGAAGGGTAACATCTTCAGCTATTAGTACGCGCACAGCCTTGTCGTATCGTGGATTTAATACGAGTTCTTCTTGATTGACCATCATTACACCATTCTTCAGATCAAGTTTAAAACCGTGCTTTTTCATTACGTCCATACCGAGTATTAATTCATCTTCAACGTCAGCTACCAGCGCACGATGTTTAAGGGATGTGTTTCCAATAGTGATGGTCAGATCTATTTCTCCTAATGTGGTAGCTTGTTCTCCCGTTGCTGTACGTAATCGCCACTTGGTTGGTTGAAGATGCGTCTTGCCTGTGTTCTTTATTAAGTCGGGTCTAATTATAGTCTTCGTCGCACCCGTATCCAGTAACATTTTTAGTGGTCTTCTATCAACGGAGCCATTCACGTAGATGCTGCTGGCTTGATGATGAAGGGATGCGACATAACTGATGGATTGTGGGGCTACTAGATTACGGGTCGACGATTGCCCCTTCGCATCAACACGACTTAGTTTTCCGACTCCTTTTTTTCTTTTGCCGATTCTGTCCCTCTTTGCATTTTTTTGCAAAGTCTCTGCGGATGACCCTGTTTACCGCAATACCAACAGACGAGTTTCTTTCTTCCGGCAAACACTTCATTTACAATTCGTCGCATTTTCTCTTCTAGGTCTTCCGTGTCTTCTTTTCTCTCGGCATCAATATTTTGCACTCGAGATTGATTACGTGAAGCTTGTTTGGCAGCTTCATGTTCTAGTGCATATGAGAGCGCGTCAATTAATGTTTTTTGGCGGGCCAATCGCAATGCTTGCTGTGTTTCGCTGTCTCGAACACCGTAGATAAATGCTTGAACGGCCAAGCACTCCAAAACGCTGTCAGGAGCTGCAGGATGTGCGAGACGAACCAAATGAGCTACGTCGACTTCAAATTCTTGAAGGCTTTCTTTAGAACTCTGATAGCGGTTCCTCAGTTGCGTCTGGTACACCTGCTCCAGGTGCGCATTGCCATACCGCATGTCCAACCGCTTGACTAGTTGGTCGTAGTCCTCTTGTTGGCTTCTTCACGCAATGAAACAGTCAACGCTGTAGCCTTCTCTTTGCACGTCCAGTTATGTGCTTTCGCAGTCGCTTCAAATTGTTTTAAATAATTCGGCCACGAAGTTTTCCATCAAATTCCGGTGTTTTGATGTGCATTGTTGTACTAGTTTCAGGTTTTATTACTTTCTTTTCTTCTTGTGAATTTGCCTTCGCTACATCGGAATTTGGCATTGGCGATAATGTAATTCTAGTGACCTTTTCTCGTAATTCTTCGATCTGCTTATCATACTTACCTTCTAAATTCTTCAAGTCTCCTTCAGTTTTTTTAGAACTCTCCTCTAATTTCTCTTCTAAACCGTTGGAATTTTCTTCTAACATTTGTTCTAAACTTCTAGAATTTTCTTCTAACTTTTGTTCTAAACATCTAGAATTTTCTTCTAATTTTTGTTCTAAATTTTTAGAATATCCCAATAATTCTTCTTTTAATATTCTGGAATTTTCTTCTGCTTTTCTAGAACTTTCCATTAATTTTTCTTCTAATGTTCTAGAATTTTCTGTTATTTCCTGGTTTTAATGTTCTAGAAGTTTCTGTCAATTCTTCTTTTAATGAAATTTGATCGATAATCGACTGAAGAATGGATGATGGGTCCCAAGGGAAAAATTATTGGACAAGCAGTCTACTGATGAAAGTTATTTATTTCTAACCGACGTTTCGACTAAAACGTTAGTCTTCTTCAGGGCACTATAATGAAAATTACAAACATTCTTTACAAATGAGGTACAGATATAAAGACATAAAAAATATTTTGCTTATAAATAATGTACAGATACTTACAGAAATGGTCAATTACATATCATTTGTGGCAACCACCCATGAGGAACAGTTTTCGATAAAATTATCACAGAGTTGATCGTCATAAGGTATATAAACATCAATAAATAACATATAAAAAGATTAGCAGTCAATTGTAAAAAAATAAATATGAAAATTAGTTGACTTATATGTGAATATACAAGGATAATCACGACTTAAGTAAGGAAAAGGATTAATTAACAACTATCCAATAGGGTCGTCGAACTATAAAATTATCCACACCCAACGTTTTGGGGGCCTGGTGAGTAAGCAACAATATTTACATCTGTGTAATGTGGTATGAACACCTTATTTTTTCTTTTTAATTTTATATTGTATCAGGTTGTGGTAAATTGTGCTCAAGTTTTCTATATCGGTTTGGTGATTTATATTTTTATAGTCGGATTTAATATGTAGCATCTCTAGTGTGAGTCGTTTGTGTAGATTTCGTTCCGTTTGTAAGACCTTTGTGTTCTCAAAATCAAATTCATGTTCCATATTGTTACGAATATGAGCTACTAGAGCACATTTCGTATCATTGTTTGGATTTTCTTTAATCTTATTGCAAAGAAAATCCAAACAATGATACGAAATGTGCTCCAGTAGCTCATATTCGTAACAATATGGAACATGAATTTGATTTTGAGAACACAAAGGTCTTACAAACGGAACGAAATCTACACAAACGACTCACACTAGAGATGCTACATATTAAATCCGACTATAAAAATATAAATCACCAAACCGATATAGAAAACTTGAGCACAATTTACCACAACCTGATACAATATAAAATTAAAAAGAAAAATAAGGTGTTCATACCACATTACACAGATGTAAATATTGTTGCTTACTCACCAGGCCCCCAAAACGTTGGGTGTGGATAATTTTATAGTTCGACGACCCTATTGGATAGTTGTTAATTAATCCTTTTCCTTACTTAAGTCGTGATTATCCTTGTATATTCACATATAAGTCAACTAGTCAGTCACACGTGTAATTTTTGATAAAAAAAAAGTATTTATTTCACATTTTGGACTACAAATTTTACAATTTTCATATTTATTTTTTTACAATTGACTGCTAATCTTTTTATATGTTATTTATTGATGTTTATATACCTTATGACGATCAACTCTGTGATAATTTTATCGAAAACTGTTCCTCATGGGTGGTTGCCACAAATGTTATGTAATTGGCCATTTCTGTAAGTATCTGTACATTATTTATAAGCAAAATATTTTTTATGTCTTTGTATCTGTACCTCATTTGTAAAGAGTGTTTGTAATTTTCATTATAGTGCCCTGAAGAAGACTAACGTTTTAGTCGAAACGTCGGTTAGAAATAAATAACTTTCATCAGTAGACTGCTTGTCCAATCATTTTTCCCTTGGGACCCATCATCTTCTTTTAATGTTCTGGAACTTTCTTCTGATTTTCTAGATCTTTCTTCTATAAGTTAACGAATGTCACACTGAATTTCGAATAAGTAATCATCAGGATTTTCACCATATAATGTACCCAAAGGCCACCCTAGCCCTTGGGGTTATAAAAGCCAAACTGTGGCCCAGGGGGTGCGTTCCCGAGCGAGGTTTGGGCTCCGGCCAGCTAAACAGTGGGGACGGGGTGGTTCGACGTCGCTGAAAAATAAGGGTGGAAAGGGCGCCAGTCACTCGATCACAGAGCCTACAACCAGCTGAGCGACAAGCCCTCGGAAACTTGAATAATGGGAGAACGGGAAGGTAGCAACAACCGCTAATTTTAAAATAAAAACGTGAACTATATTGCAACAACGTAGGTACAGAAATGTGGTTACAAAACGGTGGTGTATAAACGAAGGGTGTCGGCAGTCTCGCGCGAGTTGTGGCTGAAGGCCGATGGTACATGAGCCTTAAGGGCTGTTCGTCGCAGAAGGGTAAGGTTCGTCGGGGCGGTGCGTCGTAACAAAAAATGAAAGCGCAAAATGTGTAGATCGCAGTTGATGCATCAATTACGTCGCGGCGCAGAGTAAGACGGTAAAACGCTCAAAGTCTCGCAGTACGAGCCCTTAGTACCTTTCCGTGGACGAGATAACAATAATATAAAATACCTTTCAAAATGGCCTCGCGAAAGCCGGCCTATACCTCTTAAAATACACAGATATAGTCCACAGTACTTAAAATAAATAAACTAGTCCACTGAAGGTGAACGCAACAAACAAACAAAACGGTAAGTTAAACAAAAATCTAAATACGAATTGCAACACCAAATAAAGAAATAATTGTTCTGTTGCTTATCTGATCTACTGGTGGGGGAGGCGGTGAAGTCCAGACGGCACGGAGAAATGGCGGACGTCTCTTCCCTCTTGGCTTGGTACGCCAATATTAAAACTCCTCTCCAACACGGCAACCAGGTACAGACAACACGCAGACGGGCGGTGATGATGAAACGATGATGATGATGAACGTGATGACTCGTAATGGTGCAACAATGTACTTCATATACCATACCAGAAACTCGTACAAATTTTGGTAAAACCAATAAAAAGGTTCCAGGTAAATCCAACATATATGCCAAAAAGGGAACGTCGTAAAAGAAAACGAAGAACAAAAGGAAACGAGAGAAAAAGGCCTGAAAGGGATGAACATTATCAGCACATGGTCCTCTACCCAATCCAAAATGGCTACTAGTTTTATTTTATAAATTTAAATTTTACTTTACAATGAAATATAAAATGTAATAAAGATTGGAAAAATACTAATGTTAGAATTGTACTCAATTAATTATTTACCTTTGATTTAGGACGGCCTCAAAGCGTTACAAGTTGTGAAGATTTTAAATCCAGGAAACTTCCTGTGGGAATATCCAATTCCCAAATTAAATAAATGACTTGTGGATCAAAACCTCTATAACAGAGTGCTCAAAACTAAAACACAATTTACTAAAAAAATCGCTTAAGAGCGGATCGCACAACACGTCTAAATCTTCAAACGTTGCTTTTAAAAAAGGAAGGAAATCTTACAATGCAGAATGTACTTGACTTAAGTCGGTTCAATTAAGAGATTTCAACTCTAGTCTTAGGCAAAAATTTATTAAAAGCAAAAATAAAGTTGGGGTAGTTTACCACACAAACTGACATGTTCATCCAGTAGTCTACTTCGCGGGAATAAAAGTCAGAAACAATGACACAAAAAGTGCTCTCACGCGCAGACCCCAAGTGAACTATGGGAAATGAAAGCATGAATGGCGGTTTGACATATGGAAATGTCAACAAAGGACTGATGAACGAATGAAGGTGAAGGTTGAAGTCAAGAAAAATGTACAGAAGGGTAAAATGGAATGGATGAAAACTAGAGAGAAATGGGACAAAGAAAAGCTAAGGTAGGTACACCTTGAAATATGACAACACAAAATATGATAACAATGAAATAGAATGACAATACAGTTTCAGGTATGAAGGGACGCGAGTGGAAGAAAGTGATTAGAAAAGCGGAAGGAACACAAAATGAACAGGAATGGAAAATTATTGTTACAACCAGCATCGATTAATTAATTAAACGTTTTTATTTATTTGGGTGAAGTGTAAATATTAGACAATTATTATTAATTAAAATAAAAGTTTATTATAACGTTAAATAGATATTAAATATAATTAAAAGATGACAAATATAACGAACACTACGATTAAACAAACATTAAACACTAATTATGACTAAGATTATTATAAGACACTTAAACACTAAGATTATTTATTTAAACAATATACATAGATCACTTATTTATTTATACAACTGTATTTATTTATATTCACCACTTGTCTACTATCTGTTTATATCACCAACTGTTTAACACGCAACGCTTATTTATATCAGACTGTCCAATGCTTTCGCTAACAGTGCTTATATACCTCGGCATCCGTATTCCAGAACTCACTAGAAGATTTCCAGATAAAACACAATAGGTTACATCAACCGCGTAATTAACAGGTTCCGACACGTCTGCTGCGTCATCGCTAACAATAGACACTCGCTCGTCCCTGCGACAGCGGCGGCGACAGCGACGGGGACAGAGGTGGTAACAGTGGCGGCGACGGCGGGCACTGCACATTACAATAGTGTAACGGTGTTGAGAAAGCAGAAGTACAGTCTCTTAATAGAAAATTAGGAATCCCATCTAAACCTGATGTCCAACAATTTTTAGATTTTCTTAAGGCATGAAAAATATCGTTTTCATTAATTTGAGCTATATCTGTGTATCTCTATCAAAATCGTTTTGAAATTTCATTACTCCTGGTATGCGAGTTTTCCCTTTCTTAGTATTAATAAATGACCATAATTTTTTAGGATCTTCTGATAAACAATTTTCTGTCTCAATCAGATATTTTGTGTAAGCATTCTTAATTAGTGATTTACATAATCTTCTATAGTAAATAAATTTATCTTGTGAGTAGGGAATTTTGTATTTTTTATACTTACGTGATGTTGAGATTTATTACGTACAGTGTTAATTATTTCATTGTTGTACCATGGGGTATATTTTTGACATTTCCAAGTATTATTTTTAAATGTCAGTACAGTAGCGTCGAATATATTTCTCAAAATCACATAAAGTTAATCACAAACATCGTTAATTTCACTATAGTATTTTAAAACAGGCCAGTCAGTGTCAAGAAGTTTGCTATATAGTAAAGGAAAATTCGCTTGTTTAAAGTTATAGCGTTTAGTATGATTATTAATGTCAAATGGATTGTTATCAAATACTATATCAAAATTTACATTTACTGTAGGATGATGTAAGTTCTCCTTTATTAAAGGCCAGCAATCTCTAATTAATTTACACGGGAAATTTGTAAAAATTAAATCAAGTAAATGACCATGATTATTTAATATATTGTTCATCTGATATAAATTGTGAAATTCCCTAAAATTATTTACTAAAAATTCAGGTTTAGTAAGATTTCAAGTATTATATTCAGGAATGTTGAAATCACCCATGATCAGTATTTTAGCATCTGGTAAAGTAACTACTGTGCTAAATAAGTCTAGAAAAAATTCTACATCTGAACAAGATACTGAGGCAGGAATATATAATACAAATACTTGGATTTGCGCAGATTTAATATTCGTTATTATAGCACCAATGTGCGGAATTTCATTATGTAACATACTAAGATCTATTTCTGATGATTAAAGTTGATTTCCTGTTGCTAGAAGACTCCACTACCTCTTGAGACACCAAGAACATCGGTATTTCTGTCTTTTCTATACACTGTGAAACAGTCCATGAAATATTCAGCACTAGAAATGTCTTTCGTTAACCACGTTTTACTTAATCCAATTATGTCATAGTCATTTGCACTCATATCACAGAAGTCCGCAGTTTTGGTCCGCATACCTCTGACGTTCTGATAGACACAGTTAATTGAGGATTTATAATTGGATGTCGGAGTTAGTTTAAAGAATTGATTTTAGGAACACCATTAAAGTATCGAATTTTCAGATATTTTTCACCACCAGATAGTCTATTATTAAGTACTAATTTTAATTCCTTATAAGCAGCCTGTTGTTTTGGTGTTTTGTCATAATAAATAACAACATTAGAATACATGGTGTTATCTTTTAGTTTTATTGCGTCCTTCACATTGCTATTCACAACACACTCATTACCAAGTACAATGGGCGACCCGTACTTGCGACATTAAATCGACCCAAACGATGCAGATTTTCAATTGACAGATTAAAATTTTGTTGTATTTGATTAAGTAGAGCTGTACATTTAGATTTTACATTATCCTTGCGCTCTTCATTCTTCAATGCGCTAGATATTTCAGGCAAATTGTAAATAATTGTAATACGTTTGCGTCATAGTTTTGAAAAATTTATAAAGTTATTTTTTAATGAAAATAGAAGTATCTGGCGTCATTGTAAAGCTAATTTTATCTTCGGAAAATATAAAAATGTATGTACCATGCTAATTGAAAAATCAACGATGTTTTCGCTTACAGCGAAACCGGAACTAGAATTCAGGGTCTTTTCATGCCAAAAATTGGCAATAAACTTCGCGCGCAACTTTGTAATTTAAACTATATATCTAAAATGAATAATAAAGAAAATAGCTATTTGTCTCCATTTTTTCATTGTATAATGTAACGGGTAAACGGCCGCCGCGCTGACCGAGCCTGTAAACTTGTAGATGACCTAATTGTCGCTAGCTCCGGCGGAGTAAACAAACAAGTCTCAACCTGTTTAGTTACTTGCGATCACGTGAACCTTTGTATTCGATGTAATCTAGAAAATGACGTTGGATTATATAAACCCTGTCAGTGAAGATAGCCGGGCATTCTGATATAGGCACGCATCCTGAAATAAGTAATTAGTGATATAAATATAGTGAAACACATATTGTGTAAATAAATAGTGCGTTGTGTCAATTATTTAAATAAATAATCTTAGTGTTTAAGTGATTTCCTGAATTTATGATTGTATTTGTTTAATCATAGTGATCGCTATTTTTATTATCTTTTAATATTTATTTACCTTTTAATAAACTTGTTATTTAGAGTTCACCCAAATAAATAAACCCTACAATTGGTATAAGGTATACTTGCTGGTTAATAAACTGTCAAGTGTAAATAAAAATAAAGAAAATAGCGACTAAACTATTAAAATTAAGTGATTTGAAAGAAAGCGTTCTCAAAGCAGAACGAGAAGAACGGGATTTAGGCACAACAGGAAAGAAGTCAGTGCTACAAGAGAGACTGAGTGAAGCAATAATTAGAGATTCAGGGGCTTAGCTTGAAGCTTGAAAGCTTGGCTTGGATTTAAAAATGTTGAAAAATCAAGCCAAGCCTGCCGTTCAAAAAAGCTTGACTTTTTAAGCCAAGCCAAGCTAACATTTCAAAAAGCTTGAATTTTCAAACCAAACTAAGACTTCGACTGTCAAGTTGAAAACAAGCTTTTTCAAGCTTTTCTTAAGAAATGTTGTCGAGGCCGACAAAACCGTAATTTTATGGTAGTAACGTACTTTCTCAGTGCTTCGGCACATTTTTGCGAACTTCTAAGAATTGGAGTTCCCAAAAGAACCAGCCTTCATTACCTGCCAGTGTAGTAAGCTTCAAAAATTTGTAAATAGGAAACTATACCCTTCATCATTCTTATTATGCAAAGACCACTTATTATCTCAGTCTGAACCAACTAATCGCACATTGTAGTTCGCGTACACAATTATGTATACAAAATAAATTTGTAAAATGTTGAAAGAAAAAGTTTTAAAAACATAATGATAAATGATAATATAATTTTATTGTTTTATCCTTTACCTACATTAATATAAAATGTATGATGAAAAATGATAATACAAAATTTATTGCAAATGTTAATAATTACAGAAAGAAAAATTGTACTCAGGAATGCAGTGGATTATTTATCATTTATTCTAAAGCCAACGTTTCGCCCCCATTTGGAGCATCATCAGGGCAACTATGGGAAGAAAACGTGTGTAAGCATTATTACAAGTATAAAAATATAAATATTGTCACAACCATGAAAATAAATATTTTTTAAAAAATTAATTACAGCTTGCCTCTTAATAAACGTATTTTTCTACTACCTTACAAAAACAAGTGGTCCTCCCACAACGGATGCAGGATAACAAAAACTGATAAGGCAACCTCACGGAACTTCTTCTAAAATATCGGCTCTCTATTGAAACGTAGAATCCTAATACCATTTTTTTACTTAGATGAATGAAAAATATTAGTAATCATTTAAACCAAGATTTGGAAAGTTCAATATACACGATTTATGTCAAAATTCAAATCCATTCATGAAAACCTCAAGAATGAAAATATAATGTTGCCATTTCACAACATACTGACCTAATACCAAAAACCACAGCTAAAGGGTCTTAGGTTGCACCCACTAGTGATAATAGGGCCTTACCATAACTTAGAAAAAACATATCATTGTAACTCCTAAGCCTGATACTTCCCCAATAAGCTCAAACACAGTTTTATTGCTTTTTCAAACTTGACCGGAAGTTACGTATGATTAAGGGAAAATCTAATCAAGGGTATTGTAACAATTACCATCAAATTAATTAGAATTCATTAGTAAAAGTCTACGACACTTCACAAACCTCAAGCGGCTTATTAGGATGACACCTCATTGCGATAATGCGAAAACTATGTGTAACGCACTTACGCACTCTATGGTTTTTATCTAACAAGAGAAATGCATCGATAAATTTACACATTTTTATGACGCTTATAAATGAGGAGTCATTGACTGTCGCTATACATCGTTTGACCACAACAAAGGATTCTGATTCCCTTAACAGTAGACAATCAGTCTTGACCACAACCATGGATTCTAATATCAGTACTAAGAGTACTCAGTTGTCACCCGACAATTGTTAGTTAAGCATTGTGCGAACTCTGTAAATTCAAGTGAACGATGGACACAGCCGTTGTTGCATCAGCAGCCTTATTGTGGTGGACCATGTAAGTTAAAAATATTGTATTGTAATACTAATCTTTTATTCGAATATATAATTTGTAGACTAACCCATTGTTTAAATATATAAATATACGTAGTAAAGTATAAATGAGTCTTCATACTTATTAATGATATTAATAATAATATTTTCGTGCTTCATTTATTGCCAGCTTGTATCCGTGTTTTTTCATAGTGTTTGAGAAGCTATTTAAGTCATTTTGCAGTACATCTGTGGATATTGTATCCGGTGTCAGATGTCGTGCGTGACAAGCGCTGATTAAATTGAAAATTTGTGTTTGTAAGCTTGTGAAAAATTGAAAGTTAGTGCTGTTACATATGAAGTCTGTTTGACTTGCAAGTGTTTTAATTTGTAGTTGAAATGGACAATTCTTAATTTTTTGAAGAAACATTTCAACTTCCTTTTTCGTTGAGAACAATCTTTGTACGTGATTTCTAGATGCTATTTGGAAGTCCCATCCTACTGAGTTACCGTCCTTCGCCAAACTTGGTCTATTTTTTGTTTGAGTTTTAATTCCATTAATAATTGTGAAATGTCTTTCTTGAATAATAATTTTCGCAGCATGTAATTAGTGTTTATCTTAATTCCGGTTGAAAATATTGAAGTTTATAAATTACGGGTACCGATGTTTCGTATGCTATGGCTTCCGGTAGTGATTGGAAAAACGCTCCTATATTCACTTCGACAAGTCCATATACAATTTGCGAGGTTGCTCCTAGTATTAAGTATATTGTAACTAACTCCATGTTATTACTTACATTACATTAATATTGTTTTCTAATTGTTACCGACATGCACTGTTAGTGTTTTTACTTTTATTATTCACTTGATTAGTGTTTATCTTTCACTGAATTAGTATTTATTTTCCATCACCGTTTTGATATATCTGGAAAACAATTGCGAGAGCAATGATTATAAAAAGAATTGTTAACATTGTTGTCATAAGACAGCACACACACATGGTGTGTTATCTCATGACGTACTTCCTTTAGGAAATAATGTATTGTCACGACCAAGGGGGTAGCTCGGTGAGTTTTATGCTGTCTTCTCCACATGGTACTCGGACTGGTATCACTCGCGTATTGTTCTCATATAACGCACAGTTGCACGGTAACTGAACTTGAAGAGCTCCTGGGTGGTTTATATGTTCTTCGGCGATCTTTTGGATGTGGTTTGGACAGTGGACTTTTGTCCCATGCTTTGGGTGCGTGATCACATATGTATCTGGTCGAACTTCGGAAATTACTGTTTGAGTAGATCGATAACATCGGAAAGAACAGTGTTTTGTTATCTCGTTTATGGTTGCGCCTTCGTACATTTTGAAGGCACATTGTGGTCCATAAACCGCATCAGAAGAGAAGCGTGGCAGATAACAAAGTCGGTCTTGATATGGTCGGCAATGATGTAAGCCGGCTCCGGATATTGGTCTCATATGGTTATTACTGACGGCCAGATACATTGTATCGTTCATAATTACGCACGTGTCATTAAGCCAAGCGAAAGGAGTAGTCAGCAATTCTATTAAGGTCCATGAATGATCATATTGAGTAACTGGTACTTTCACATGAATTATAATTTTGTTATCCCCAATTCCACAATCTACTATAGGTAGTTTGTAGTATTGGGATAGATCTGAACGTGGAATTGCTAATTGTAAATTATATTCTTTTAACCTAGATTCTAATTTATCCAGATCGCTTGCCAATATGTCAGGTGTGAGTAGTATGGTTGGAATATGATGATCCTTGCATGCGCTAATTATTTCATTTTGTCTGATTAGTCTCATTGTGTCCACCGATCGCTTTATGGATTTTAATGTATTAATGGAATTTATTTGAATAGCTGTTCTTACATCTGCTATTTCGTGTTCCAGGAGGTATTCTTCATTAAATAAATTTTGTAGTCTGGCTTGGACTTTTTCGAAGGCGTTTGACACTTATTTGTCATAATTTTCAAAATTTTGTGTTATTAAAGTTAAATGTTTGTAGTTTTCATGCATTCCTTTTTGTAGCAATTCTACTTTTCGTGCTAATGCTTTGTTATTTAGGACGAAGTTTTTTATTTTAGATTCTGTCATTACTCCACAGCACCAATTGAATGCATCACCTATGAAATCTAGTGCCCTTGTGTCATTTCTTTTACTCTAGCTATGCGATCTTCTGTATCGCACATTAAATCAATCGCGTCTTTTAATTCTTTTAAGTCTTTGGTTTGATTACTGCTATTTATTCCTGGAGTGCGGGTTCTAAATCACGTCCAATTGTGTCGCGAATTTGTTCTTCTTTTAGTGGGGTCGTTAAGCTGTCGTGTATATCAAGCATTGCATAATAATAACTTCGCGGGTCTTCATTGTGTTTTTGTACTCGTGTACACCATTCGTCCCATAATCAACGTTCATAACCAACGGGATAAAATTCACTTTTAAATGCTTGTGATAATTCTTCCCAAGTTAAATTTTCATTGCGGCTAGTGTGTGTTCGGTGCCATACTTCTGCTCTGCCTTCTAGATACATGTCAAAATAAGTTAATTTAGTTTCATCGCCCCATCGATTAGCTTTTGCGGCGTGCTCAAATGTCTTTAAAAATTTAGCAGCATCTGATCGTTGCGGGTCAAATATAGTTGGTTCCACAAACCGAGGTCGGATTGGGTCTTCGTGTGCGTCTTCGTGTACTGACATATTTCCGTCGGTAGATATTGAATATTCTGAGTTTGAATCTTCAGATGGGTCTCTAACCGATACTGGGCTTGATGGTGGTGGTGTTAAAGGGGGTTGTATTGGGGTACGTTGCCGGCTAGTACCGGCTACTTGTTGGTTAGTGGTAAGTAATTGTTGGGTAGTAGTAGGTATATTAATTGGTGCTTGATTCACGTTAGGAGGGGTTCGCTGCGTGGGCATGCTATGCAGGTGCAAATTTATAAGTGATTTATTTCGACGTGGTCTGAGGGAATAGTGTTTGCTCATGCTCTACGTCTCAGCATTCTGCTAATATTTATTTCTTCATCAATGTTAACCCTTTTAAAAAAGACCGGCGCCTCCACCATAATGTCACGACCAAGGGGGTAGCTCGGTGAGTTATCTCGTTAACCACTGATTATTATTCACTGCGGATGGTCGGACGGTTCGTTATCGGGATTTAGGGTGCACCGATGAAGGGTGTAAATAAGTATGAAGACTCATTTGCACAGTTACATATTATATTTAAGCAGGTGTGTTAGTGTATACGATTATATAATAATATCATACTTACATTGTCCACCACAATAAGGTGGATGCAGCAACAACAGTTGGCTCCATTTTACACAGACTATATTACAGAACACTTAGCTATCCGCAGCTACTGATTAACTGATTACATTTGGGACTGACACCCGTTATTTAAAGGAATCCAGATCCTTTGTTGTGGCAAAACGATGTACATGGCCTTCCCCTATTTCTGATGACTCCTCATTTACAAGCGTCATGAAATGTGGTAATCTACTATTGCACTTCCTTATTAGGTCAAAACCACAGAGTGCGTAAATGCGTGTACATAGTTTTCGCATTATCTAATTGAGGTGTCATCTGAGAAGTGAGGTTGAGGTTTGTGAAGTGTCGTAAACAGATATTGGCTAATCGTTTACTAATTGTTTAAATACTTTGAATTAGACTTACTTAATCGTATGTCATTTCCGGTTGGACGGGTCTGAGTGATAAAAAGGCAATAAAACTGCGGTGGCTGCTATTAGGGAAGTAACATGTGTAAGAGTAATAATATTATGTTATTTCAAAGGAATGATAAGGCCTTATTATCACTGGTGGGTGGAGTCTAAGACCTATTAGTTTGTGGTTAGTGTTATTAGGGTAGCACGTTTGTTAACAGGGGAACCGAATAAGAATTAATATAGAAATATTCATTTTCGCGGCTGTGACAGTATTGCGTGCTTTATCGCTATAGTTTGATAGTCCTTTCTCAACAATATTATAGTTGAGTCACAACATTCAGCTATATAGAATTTTTAATTTGCGGTTTTTTTAACTTATTTTGCTTTGCATCTGCCTTTTTAACGTTCCCAATTGAATTACCGCGTGGTGTCCACACACTGTAATTCCTAATATTTCAACTCCTAGTGAAATTTTCCTGTGGCCCCGTCTTACAGGCCTCTTTGTTATTAAACATTTGTTCAAAATTTCAAGTTTTATTCAAACTTTCATAAAATAAGTACTATTTACTTTTTTAACAATATTATTTGTTATTTCCTTTAAGCATGCACTACTGAAAAATACCTACTTGCGTGTAGCCATTCAGCAACGGATGCGACCTTACTGCAGTTTGTCGAACCCGGCCAGCTACGCTCAGGACACCTTATCAAATATTTTATTACTTATCTGTGATACAATATCTTCTTTATATATTCATTTCTTTGTAGTTACTGGGAGGCAGGCTTCGGATGTCGCTTCATCTACAGCTCGGTTCTGTATGCTGGGCGAGGATTTGGAACCGGCTGATAACCCGAGGTCTGGGCTTTGTCTAAGCCGAAGGTTGTCCGGCCGGTCGTCCCTCCTGCAACGTCTTGAGTAACCGCGACGGTGACCTTCTTTCCGCCTGGTAGGGTTAATGTTTCTGTTCCTGTTAATTTTTTTTGGGTTGCTCCTGCTGCGTTGTTAAGTGTAGTTCTTTGTCCGCCTGGTAGGGTGATGGTGCCGTGGAGTACGTGGTTTAATTCTAATGTTTCTAACGTTCTTGGTCTTCGTCGTTTGTTGATTTGCCTTAGTATGAAGTAGCCCACAAATATTGTGAAGACTATTAACATTAACAGCAGAAGTATGAGTGTTAGTGCATTGATAATTTCGGCAGCGTATGTGCTTGTTTGGTTATTTTGGCCATTAACTGGCTGCATGAGTGTGGCTGCTGCTGCGATCCGTGCTGTTGCGGCGCGTTGATTTTGAATAATTCTTACCAATAATGCTGTTAAGATAATGTTTCGCCCGTAGATAAGGATGTCTCTATGGGGTGAATAATAGTCTTCATCCAATAACTCCACTGGTTCAAATGCGTTTTCTTGTATATAACTTGGTGTAGTTCCGCTGATTGTGAAAATATTCATATGCGGTACCATAAATGTCCAGTTGTGATTTAGACATTTGGATATGTTGTACTCGGGGTGAGTACTGGGCTCTAATGGGTTGATTTTGAAAAACTTCAACGTTGACTAAGTTGCTGGTAGGACGTGTGTTACTCGAAGTTTCTTGCTATCTTCTCCACAGGGCACTCGGGCTGGTATCATTCGCGTGTTGTTTTCATACAGAACAAAGTTGCACAGTAATTGAACTTGAAGAGCTCCTGGCTGTTTTATATGCTCGTCGGCGATCTTTTGGATGTGGTTAGGACAGTGGACTGTCTGGTCGAACTTCGGAAATTACCGTTTGAGCTGACCAATAACATCGGAAAGAATAGTGCCTTGTTATCTCGTCTATGGTTGTGCCTTCATACATTTTGAAAGCACATTGTGGTGCATAAACCGCATCCGAAGAGAAGCGCGGTAAATAAGAAAGGCGATCTTGATATGGTCGGCATTGATGTAAGCCGACTCCGGATATTGGTCTCATGTGCTTATCACTAAGTGCTAGATACATTGTATCATGCATAATTACACGCGTGTCATTATGCCAAGCGAATGGGGTAGTTAATAACTCTATTAATGTATGTATGATCATATTATTTATCATTTTTATCAAAGACATCAAAAAATGCTTTATAAATTTCGTATGTACGCTGATAATTTAACAGTATACACTCCAAATAAACCTTTAAATGAATGTGTAGGTCTTCAAGCTGATTTGGTTAGACTTTCTGACTACCTAATTAACAATGACTTAATTTTAATAAATGCTCTTGCATTACTTTCACTCGTAAACGTTATGTAATTAATTTTGATTATAGAATAAGTAATGTTATTGTTAATCGAGTAACTAAGGTTAAAGGCTTACAAAATGTTAGGTTTCATTTTGAGAGTAGGAAAGCATTTCAATAATCCTAATACCTTGATATCCTTGTATTATTCATTGGTCCGCTCTCAACTTGAGTATGCCACAGTTTGTTGGTCACCTTATTATCAAGTGTACATTAATAGAATTGAAGGTATTCAACGCAAATTTTTATCAATATTGCAGTGGACATTTCCAACCATATGTATTTCCCTGCACACACTTCAACAGAGAAGATTTTATCTTGATATGATGTTTATATTTAAAATACTACTTTATCGTATTGATAGTCCTGTGCTACTTAGTGCGAATTCCATCTTTCTCTACCAGAAATGCTGAGCTTTTTTCACTGCAAACATTTAAATCAAATTATGCGATGAACTCTCCAGTACATAGAATTGCACGTACCTTTAATTATTATTTCTGTGTTTCTAACTCTCCAGACATTTATTCATGCTCTTTACATGTTTTCAATATATTTATTAAAAGTTTTTCATTGGTTTTTTTGTTATGTACTTTTATAAGTTATGTCTGATTGTTGATTGTCAGTTAAGTACATTTGTATGAAGTTAGCGCGTATTATTATGTTAACCTTTTCTTTATAAATTATTTTTGTACTTTTAATGTATTTAGTGTTGTACTGTTATTAGGACTTGTCCTGTTGTACAACTTATTTTGTTTAAAAAACAAAATAAAAAAATATTGAGTTACCGGTACTTTCACATGTATAATAATTTTGTCATCCCCAATTTCACAATCCACTATGGGTAGTTTGTAGTATTGGGAGAGTTCAGATCGAGGGATTGCTAATTTTAGGTTATATTCTTTTAGTCTGGTTTCTAATTTACCCAAATCGCTTGCCAATATGGCTGGTGTGAGCAGTATAGATGGAATATGATGATCCTTACATGCACTGATTATTTCATTTTGTCTCATAAGTCTCATTGTATCCACTGACCGTTTTATTGATTTTAAAGTGTTTACCGAATTTATTTGTATCGCTGCTTTAATGTCTGTTATTTCGTGTTCTAGGAGGTATTCTTCATTAAATAAATTTTGTAATCTAGTTTGAATTTTTTCGAAAGCATTTGAAACTTGTTTGTCATAATATTCAAAATTTTGTGTTATTAAAGTTAAATGTTTGTAATTTTTTAGACAGCGCCTTATGATTTAGAACAAAGTTTTTGATTTTGGATTCTGTCATTACTCCACAGCACCAATTAAACGCATCCCCTATGAAATCTAGTGCTTTCGAGGTTCTACTATGGTTTGTAGCACGTATTTTTTTATATTCTTCATTCTCTGGTCGTTGTTTTACTAATTTTTCTTAAATTCTTTTGGATTGAGTTGTTCGATTTCTAAGAAGTAAGCGGGATCCAGAGGAGCATCGATTTTTTTAAAGATTTTGTCGTATATGTTGGACAGATCGTTTATGTGTGTATTCATTCCACAGTTTCGGGTTTCGTTGTCGCAGGCCGTGCGTGCGTTATTTATAACTGATTCATCAGTAGAAAATCTTTCTACTTAATTGGCTTCATATGTTAACGGAATTGTAGCCTCGTATGCCACTGCTTCAGGTAATTTTTTCCAATATGTCCCTGGTGAGATTCGAACTGGTATTTGGATTTGTCCATGGACGATGCTGCTTAGCCTGCAATCAAAGGTTACGGCTATGGTGTTTGAGAGGGGTTTTACGGAGCTGGTTGTCCTCCCTAAGAGATAATGTTCGTTCTGAGGAACATACTACGCGAAGGGATTTGTTTCGATGTACTGGGCATCGCTGATGGCGGGAGGGTAGTGAAGGTTCCGTTGGGATTGTAATCTGGTTCTTTGTGTGTAACGTTTGTATGTAGTCTTGTATGAGTTTATGTTGTTCTCTTACAAAAACAATGTTTACTCGTTGTAGTTGTTCAGTCGTCAAGTGTTTAAATAGTTCTTCCGAAGTAAATCCCCAAGTAGTCGATAGTCTGTGAGGCTCAGATTCCTTGCCTGTTTGGTCTTCTCGTAACCGTACGTACCACATGAAGGCTGCTGGTCCAATTCTAATGGAAACCTCTTTAGGGTAGAAATTTCCTGAGTCGGATATGAACCCAGTTGCGTATACGTATGCGGTAGAGTGTGACGGGGTTTCCGGTGATAGGCGTGGAATTGTTTCTGCGACTGAGTCTAGGTCTTCAGGGGTGCGGTGTGGGGGTGAGGGCATGATTTCGTCGTCTGAGGCGGTTGAGTTGTCTGAATATTGTCGGTACGAGGGACAGGGTGATGCTGGTAGTCGTACATTGATGTTGGCTTCTTGAGCATAGGGCGGAAGTGGGCTGTCGATATCCCACCTTTCATAAGGGCGTAGGTTTGCTCCTTCCCCAAATAGAGAAAAGTGCTCCCCATTAGGTATGAGGCTGACCGTGGCTTGAAAGTAAAAGATAAGAGAAGTGCCGCTTCTTATGCTAGCATATTGTACCAGCTATGGGCACACACAAAAGGGACGAGCAGACCACTCTGCTGCCACGCCAAGGTAAAAATACTATAAGTTAAATTGTATAAGAGAAACAATAAACGTAAACACAGGTTTAAATAATTTCGAAAAGATTGTAATGATGTTAAGAACAAATACAAATGCGACTGCTCGCAATGATGGATATAATACAACTGAAAATAATATAATACATAACAACGTAAACAAATAACATATATCATAACAATAACAATGATAAATACAAATACAAAGAATAAAGTGGGCCTGTGCCGATGGAGGCGGCGCGATCGCAATTCATGGACGCGCCGCCTGCGTCGGTACAGTAGGTCCCCCCCGGCGAATGGAGTCGACCACTAACGAACTTTGGCGAAGCTTGCGATGTTTGACGACTTCCGTGGGATCTAAATAAGCCGGTTTAAGCCTGTCAATAGAGACTGTCTGGGTTTTATTATTTGTTTGAATTGTAAAAAACTTATCGTGGCGTTCTATCACACGAAACGGACCTGTGTAAGTGTGTGAGAGTTTGTGTTTCGCGCCATCTGCGCGAAGAAAGACGAATTGACAGGAAGGTAAGTCTCTGTGAATGTAAGGGGTGATTTGACGTTTACGTAGGTTTTGGTAGGTTGTGTTTGCGAACGTATTTCTTAGATTGGTGAGTAATTCGTGTTCGTTTAGTTGTGAAGAAGGAGGTTGGACGAAAATTTCACCTGGAATTCTTAGATTTTCTCCGTATACAAGTTCGGCTATAGAATCCTAATAAAATTAAAGGTAAGTGCTCTAACCAATTGTTAGTAGTTATTTTAGCTATAATAGCTGTTTTAATTTGTTTGTTAAGTATTTCAACCGTACCTGAGATGTCAGCTACTGTGTCAAATAGAAAATAAATATTATTAATTTTGTCGAAAACCTGCAAGCGACTTGATTGGTAGGTTACGCTACTTGTCGTTAAAGTAGGTAACCTTATTCGTTAGAATGATTTTGGGGTTTGGTATTGTTGTGAAAGGTGCAAGTTTTGTTACATTTGTATGCTCTGTTTCCGAATTTAGAATGATACCAGCAAATGGTTGAATTTGGGTCAAATTGGTTTGACGTGAATTTTCGTTTGAATTTTGATGTGTCAAGATGTGTCAGTTTGGTGTCAATGTTTTTGATGATTTCATGGAAGTCAGATCGTAGTTCCTGTAATTTTTGTTTGACTGAGATAATGTCGTTTGATTTTTCAGTGTCATTGCTATATATGTTTTGGAATTGAGAATCTTGTCGTTTGTTAGTGTTGGTTCTGAGAGCAGACAAAATGGGTTTTCCTTTTTCCCAAATTTTGTCTGCTATCGAGAGAAGTTCCGAGATTGGTTTATTTGTGATAGGAATGAGTGCGATATTGATTGATGATGGTAGTTTTCGTAACCATAATTTAAAGAGATCATTGTTGAGGTATGTTTTATTTCCTGCTAAAGCAATGATTTTTCTATAGGATTCAGATGGTTTATCAAGATCAAAATCAGTGTTGGGCAAAATTTCTTCCAAACTCTGTTCTTCACTGATTGAGTGTCTTTCGATGAGTTTAGATTTTAAGAAATTATATTTGTTAATTGTAGGTGGTGAATGGAGGATGTCAGTAATGGAAATGATACCTTCTTGTGGAAGGACTGCTAAGACGTGGTTATACCTGGTCTCGTCTCGTGTGATGTGGGCTAACTGAAATTGGGCCTCAATGCACGCGAACCAGGCTGAGGGATTGTGAATCCAAAACTGTGGTAATTTCATGGTGAAAGCGGCATTTTGTAAAGAACGTTCCGACGGCGTATTTGGATCTAGGAGAGTTCCCGTTTCCAAGTTGTCAGCGGGCGACGTATCTGGAACCAGGAGAGTGTTTGTCTCCAAGTCAGCAGTGGGCGACTCCGTCCGTCGGAGGTTAGTATCTGCACAGAAAAATAAGGGTAAAAATGTTGTTGAAGATTAAATAAATTTTTGGAGGAAAAAGGTAGATGCAGCTGTTCAGTTGTTCATTGACGTCCTTTCCATTAGGAGTTCCGAAGGGAAGGTCTGAGGAAATCGTTCAACTGGTCTGAGCTGAGACTGGATCGGAGGTACGATTCCAGGTGGTGGAACGCGGCGTTTTGCCGGTTCCGAGGGTCGATGTGGTTCTAGCGAAGGCTGCAGCTGACTGAAGTAGGGTCGTCGAAGAGCGCCAATAACGCATTGGCCGAAGGGCGCGAAATCGGGGTCACCAATGTACCAACTATGGGCACACACAAAAGGGGCGGGCAGACCACTCTGCTGCCACGCCAAGGTAAAAATACTATAATAAGTTAAATTGTATAAGAGAAACAATAAACGTAATCACAGGTTTAAATAATTTCGAAAAAGTTGTAATGATGTTAAGAACAAATACAAATGCGACTGCTCGCAATGATGGATATAATACAACTGAAAATAATATAATACATAACAACGTAAACAAATAACATATATCATAACAATAACAATGATAAATACAAATACAAAGTATAAAGTGGGCCTGTGCCGATGGAGGCGGCGCGATCGCAATTCATGGACGCGCCGCCTGCGTCGGTACAATATAAAGGCATGAACTCCCTTACCATCATATGACCTGCAGCCGAAGCCCTTTCCGGCCTAGCTACAGCCAACATCATCTCTCTTACTCTTTCGATGTCTTCCAGTATGCTCACGTTACTTAAGATGCGGTGTCTGATTTCGTCTTTTGTCCCTTCGTAGATTTCCCATCCCTGGATACATTATTTTATTCTCGTTAGCTGGAGCAAAGCGACAAGCTGGCTGAGGGTGACAAACAGGTGTACTGTGCTGGTGAGAGCCTCGCCTGTTATCGTATCTTGCACCCACTTGGTTACCTCGTGGCAGCGTCTTAACGCTTCCTCTAGCAAGATGGGTAGCGGCCTATATTTTAACTTTGTACGTTGTACTGTACCTTTATATTTGTATTTTTATTCAGCCTTTATACATGCTAGCTATGTACAAGTGAAGAAAACATATATTACACAATATTACAGAAAAAAGAAAAAATAGAGCGTATGAAATTGTGTGAATTTCTACAGAGGTTATTTATTGGATTGTTATATTTTCTTCTGGTGTTATATCTTCTTCATGTGGGTTCCATGGTTTGTGGTATGGTTTAAGGCGGGCTACGTGCACTGCCTCTGTTTTCATTATTTTCCCTTTCCTTTTCTAATGACAAATGTTACGTCATATCGTTTATCTATGATTTCTTAAGGGCCATACCATCTGAGTAATAGTTTATCACTTTTTCCTACAAACCGTTCTGGGCTGTATACCTTTACTTTTTGTCCGATTTTGAATTCTATGTGTCTATGTTTATTGTCGTACCTTTGTTTATCTTTACTTTGTTTATTTTCAATATTTAATGTAGCTTGTTCTCTAATATTTTGAATTTGTTCTTATGTTTTTAAAACTGTTTCATTTTCTATAGGTGCCGAAATTTGAGCTTCTGTTGGTAAAATGGGTTCTCGCTCGTATAATAAACTAAAAGTTGACATTTTTGTTGAATCTTGTTTCGCTGTGTTGTATGCAAAAGTTACGTGTGGTAGGTATTCGTCCCAATCGGTTTGTGCTGTATTTGTGTATATACTAAGCCGGTCTGCTAATGTTTTATTTAATCTTTCCGTTAACCCGTTTGTTTGTAATCTATATGCCGTTGTGAATCGTTTTTCGGATCCTAGTATTTTTAATAATTCTGTAACTGTTTGAGATTGAAATACTTTTCCTCTGTCACTAAGTAGGATGCGTGGTGCTCCGCGTCGGCATATTACTTGTTCAAGTATAAATTGAGCTACTGGTTCGCTAGATAAGGCTTTAGTTTTTGCCCATCTTGTGGTGTAATCTGTTGCAACGATAATGATTGTTTTACCTTTTTTACTTCTCCGAAATAGGCCTAAAAGGTCTGTCCCGACGCGACCGAAAGGTTGGTCTATTGGTAGGGGATGAAGTAGTCCAGCAGGTTTTTGGTTAGATATTCCCTTACGAGCTTGACAGTCGTTACAACCCCGTACATATTTTTCAATATCTCGCCGCATGGTGTCCCAATAATATTGAGTACTGACCCGGTGGTATGTCTTAGCGAATCCCAAGTGTCCTGCTAGTGGTTCGTCGTGACTACTGAAGAGGATTTCTCCAATGAGTTTTTTCGGAATCACTAATAGTTTCATTTCACCGTTAGGTGATGGGTTTCGCTTGTACAATACATCGTTGTCATTTAATTCGAAATTTTTGGCGCGGCGTTGCAATAATGCATTGCCATAATTTTGTTTTTTTATAGCTTGAATGAGCTCGTTGAGTTGGCTGTCTTCGGCTTGAAGGGTGGCTATGTCTTCTGGGTCAATTACATATGTCGTAACCTGTTCGGCTCTTTCCGGGGTGTTGCCTCGGTAGCAGGGTACTGTGACAAACAGTCGGCGTCCACATGTGATTTTCCGCTTTTATGGAAAATTTCGTATTGGTAATCCTAAATTTTTATACTCCATCTGGCCAACCTGCCTGCCGGATCACGGATTGATTTTAACCAACATAATGCGTTATGATCAGTTGCGGCTCTAAACTTTCTTCCTCAAATATAAGGTCTGAATTGTGATAGTGCATACACAAAGGCTAAGCATTCTTTTTCTGTAATTGAATAATTAACCTCTGCGGGCGTTAAACGTCTTGAAATGTATGCCACAGGGTGCCAATTGTCGTTTATATTTTGTAATAACACTCCGCCGAGTCCTGAGTTACATGCATCTACTCGTATTTCAATTTATTCTGTAGGGTTAAAGTGTACGAGTACCGGTGTGGAAGTTAGTTTTTCTTTTAATGTATGTATAGCTTCAAGTTCTTTTTCTTGTAATTCAAATTTTATATCTTTTTTAGTTAAATTATATAGTTGTCTTGTAATTTTGGCAAAATCTTTAATAAATTTACGGTAGTAATTACATAAGCCTAAAAAACTTTGCATATCTATAACTTTCTTTGAAACGTGGACGTGGGTTAAATTGTGGTTGCATATTATTATTAAAATGGGGTCGCGCAAAATTTTGGTTAAATTTTTGATTTGGAAAGGGTTGTTGTCTTTTGAACATATTTGCTAATCGTTGTTCCATCGCGGCTGATTCGATTTATAATCGAAATTGTGTTTGTATTTTGTACCCTGCGACATTTCTTTTACTCTAGCTATGCGATCCTCCGTGTCGCACATTAGGTCGATTGCGTCCTTTAATTCTTTTAAATTTTTAGTTTGAATTACCGCTATTTTTTCCTGGAGTGCGGGTTCTATACCACGTTAAATTGTATTGCGCATTTGTTCTTCTCTTAGTGGGGTAGTTAGGCTATCGTGAATATCAAGCATTGCATAATAATAACTTCGCGGATCTTCATTATGTTTTTGTACTCGTGTGCACCATTTGTCCCATAATCTACGTTCATAACCGACAGGGTAAAATTCATTTTTAAATGCTGTTGTTAATTCATCCCATGTTAAATTTTCATTCCGACTAGCATATGTTCGGTGTCATGCTTCTATCCTACCTTCGAGATGCATATCGAAATAAGTTAATTTGGTTTCATCGCCCTAACTATTAGCTTTAGCGGCGCGTTCAAATGTTCTTAAGAATTTGGCGGCATCTGTTCTTTGTGGGTCAAATTTGGTTGGTTCTACAAACCTAGGTCGGATTGGGTCTTCGAGTGGGTCTTCGTGTACTGACATGTTATCGGCGATTGATACTGAGTATGCTGAGTTTGAATGTTCGGACGGTTCTCTAGCCGACACTGGGCTTGACGGTGGTGGGGTTAGGGGGTGTTGTATTGGGGTACGCTGTTCGTTAGTGGTAGCTGTTTGTTGGTTAGTGGCCGGCACTTGTTGGCTAGTAGACGGTATATTAGCCGGTATTTGATTATTAGGAGGGGTTCGTTGAATGGGCATGCTATGCAGGTGTAAATTTATAGTTGGTTTGTTTTTACGTGATCTAAGGGAATAGTGCATGCTCATGCTCTATAGCTCAGCATTATGTAGATATTTATATCTTCATCAATGTTACCCTCAAAAAAAGCCGGCACCTCCACCACAATGTCACAACCAGGGGATAGCTTCATTGAATTACTTAAAATCTTTGTCGGCTGACTGACTAATGACTTGTAAAACTTGGTCGGACGGTTTACGTTTCGGGATTAGGGTACATTGATAAAGGGTATAAATAAGTATGAAGACTCATTTATACTTTACTACGTATATTTATATATTTAAACAATGGGTTAGTCCACAAATTATATATTTCAATAAAAGATTAGTATTACAATACGAGATAGATCGACAACATCTTCCCTTAAATCTGATGGCGGTGGAGTTCTCATCAGTATACGTAAACACATCAACATATCAATCAAATCTACCTGGCTCAGTGATGCAGAGGATGTGTGGTTGTCTCTGAAAATTAACAATTCGGTGCTTCATATCTGTTGTGTAAATCTTCCACCAGATAATCACTTTATGGCTAATACATTTTTGAGTAATCTAGTAATCATTAGAGATAACTGTATTAATGATAACTTCTTAATATGTGGAGATTTTAATCTTCCGTATCTACAATGGTTAGCTGCAAATAATATCATGCTAACCAGTAACAGTTATAATACCATGTCCTCTGAATATGTTGATTGCATGTCCTATTGTAATTTCTCACAATTCAATTCGATTAAAAACCATAATAATAGAATCTTAGATCTCATTAACTCCAATATTGATGATATTAAAGTTTATGAATGTAATGAACCACTTGTTAATATTGATAGACACCATCCTCCACTTGATATCTTTGTAAATATCCCCATTGTTAATAATCTTATTCCAGCACATAAAAAAATTTACTTGTTTCACAAAGCTGATTACAATATTATAAACAATAAAATTTGTAACATTGACTGGGACAATTTATTTAACAATTCGGACACTGAGAGGATGGTGGACTCTTTTTACAACTTGCTTTATAAAATAATTGAATTCGTTCCCGCTATACAATTTTCTAATAGTAGGTATCCTTTGTGGTACTCTGGGGAGTTGATCAAATTAATTAAAATGAAGCATAAAGCTCATAAACAATTTAAACGATTTAAGACACCAGAGTATTATAATGAATTTTCACTTGTTAGAAGAGAAGTTAAAAATTTGGCCACTCAGTGTTACAGAAATTATGTGATGAATATGGAAAATTAAATACCACACAACAGTAAAAAATTATGGACTTTCTTATCATCAACTACTAAACAGTGTAATATTCCTAATAATATGTTTTATAATAATGTTGATATATGTAATGGTAAAGATATTTGCAATTCCTTTTCAAACCACTTTGCAGCTTCTTTTACTACTGGTTGATTTACAAATAATAACTCAAATGAATTACATTGTAATACAAATTCTATCTCTTCTGTATCATTTAGTACTGAGGAGGTTCTTGAAATTCTTCTCTCGTTAGATACACGAAAAGGAGCTGGTTCTGATGAAATTCCAGCATTCTTCATTAAACAATGTGCAACTACTTTAAGCTTTCCGTTAATGCTAATTTTTAATAAATCTTTGTCTGAAGGACATTGTCCTAATAAATGGAAGGAAGCGTATGTTGTACCTGTACATAAAAGTGGAGCAAAGAATAATATTGCGAATTACAGTCCTATTTCTAAACTTTGTATATTTGAAAAAATATTTGAAAAACTAATATACAAGGTTATCTTTTCCTCTGTAAAATCTTTAATTATTCCTGAGCAGCATGGCTTCATGCCCGGTAGGTCAGTCGAAACTAACTTATTATTATATTCAAATGAAATCTTACGCTCTATGGACAATAGATGTCAGGTTGACTCCATCTACACAGACTTCAGTAAGGCTTTTGATCGAATTGTTCACAATATTTTGTTAAGCAAATTGGCTGGCGTTGGTGTAGATGGTAGTTTGCTTAGTTGGTTTCGTTCTTACTTAACGGGTAGAAGTCAATGCGTAGTTGCTAAGAGCTTTAAATATGATCCTGTAATTATAACTTCTGGTTTACCACAAGGTAGTCACTTAGGGCCATTATTATTCAATATTTTCTTAAATGATATTAGTAATTGTTTTGTGTCCTCTAATTTTTTAACATATGCCGACGACCTTAAAATATTTCGTAGGATCTCTTCAACTGCAGATTGTTATTCGCTTCAGTCAGATCTTAATAATTTGTTGCTTATGCAATTAATAATAAATTATACTTATACACAGAAAAATGTTTTCACATCAGTTTTACAAGGAATAGAACACTCACTACATACAAATACAATATATCAGGTACGACCATTACTACAGTAAATCAGATAAAAGATCTAGGAGTTACCTTTGATAACAAATTTTTATTGGATAAACATAATGATATAATTGTAAAGAAGTCTTACAAAATGCTGGGATTTCTAATCAGATTATGCCAGACTTTCAAGAGACCTGCAACAATTTTAACTTTATATTATGCCCTAGTTAGAAGTCAATTAGAATTTGTAGTACCTGTATGGAATCCGCAATATTCAACATATATAAATCGCATTGAGGGTATTCAAAAGAAATTTTGCAAATATTTTATGAATAAATTTCCAAATTACAACCTAAATCTTATGTCTTTACAAAATAGGCGTAGTTTGTGAGATATTGTGTTTTTATTTTAATTAATTAATAATAAAATTGATTGTCCTGAGTTATTAGCTCAGCTTTCTTTTCGTGTGCAAGTTCATGCTACGAGATCAAATGAACTTTTCGCATTAAATTTCTTAAACCCAAACTCAGCAATCAATTCTGTTATGAATCGTGTACCATTATTATATAATAACTTGTCCAATTCCAACCATTTTCCAAAGATGTTCAACGTTTCTTTACCTAGTTTCAAAAAATGTATAAATCGAATTCTAATCAATACCTAATTAATTCTTTTATAATTTGTGTATCTGTAAATCATGTACTAATTATTTACTTTTTCCTATATTATTGTCTAATTTGTATATGTGTATATTTATCTTCTACTGCTTGTTAATATGTGTATATTTCTTTGTAAATAAGTGCTTCTCTATAATTGGAGTGTAAACCCTGTTGAGAATTGCCAAATTATAAATAAATAAATACAATATTTTTAACTTACATGGTCCACCACAATAAGGCTGCTGATGCAACAACGGCTGTATCCATCGTTCACTTGAATTTACAGAGTTCGCACAAAGCTTAACTAACAATTGTCGGGTGACAACTGAGTACTCTTAGGACTGATAGTCCGCTATTTAAAGGAATTAGAATCCGTTGTTGTGGTCAAACGATGTATGGCGACAGTCAATGACTCCTCATTTATACTTACTTATCCGGTCCTCTTCTACCTTTCAGTGTAGAGGATGTGGAGTTAAGTTTTTATCCTTGTTACAAAAGTCTTTCCACTTTTTTCTGTCTTTGGCTAACTTCATGGCACTGTCCCAGTCACTATTGTTTTTATTAAAAACACTCACTATTTGTTTGTTCCACGATTTTCTAGGACATCCACTTCCTTTCTTTTTAACTTGTACCGACCACACTTGCTTCGCAGTTCTTGAGTCAGACATCCTCACCATATGACCCTACCAAGTAAGCTGTCGCCTTTCAATTTTACCCTCCAGAGAATCTACTCCCAACTGTCGTCTAATTGTTTCATTTCTGAGTTTATCATGTTTTGTTACAACCAAGATTCTTCTTAAAAATTTCATCTCACGTGCTTTCAACATAGATTTATGCCTATCGGTCAGAATCCAGGATTCTGCTCCATATATAAGAACTGGTACAAAAACCGTATTATATACTTTAACTTTCGTTCTCTTACTAACTTCCTTTTTATTAATAAATGACCGTAACAATGAGAAGTAAACCTTATTAGCACATTTTATTCTATCATTAATCTCCATGTCCATATATCCATCGCGTTGGATCATTGATCCAAGATACTTTATGGTTTCCACTTGTTTTAGCGTGTCGTCTCCGATTTTAATCTGAGCCTCTACTCCCTTTTTGCCCAACACCATTATTTCAGTCTTCTTTCAATTTATCTGCATATTATATTTATCCAATTCTTGTTTGCAGTGTTCTAAATTTTGTCGTAGAATTTTCTTAGTTGATGCGCTTAATATGAGATCGTCAGCATACATTAGTTCTTTAATTATAACCGGTTGTAAGTTTCTATAACCTATTGCTACTCCTTTAGTCTTACTCTTCACTGCTTTCGTTACTTCATCCATTGTTACAATAAATAAAAGTGAACTTAATATACTTTCTTGTCTTACACCTTTTCTTGTTACAAAAGTAACTGTGCAGTAATTGTGAATTCTTATCCTGTTACTCGTTCTTTCATAAATTGATTTTATAGCCTCATTTAAATATTTTGGAATTTTTCTCCTTTCAAGAACGCCCCAGATTTTAGTTCTATCTACAGCATCAAAAGCTTTTTGTATATCTATAGTACATGTGAATATTTTCTCTCCCTTTCGTATTATTTTCTCACTGATTTGTCTCAGCGTAAAAACCCACTCTTGCGTGTTCCTCCCTTTCCTAAATCCAGCTTGGGTATCTTCTAACGTTGGCTCGATTAAAATCCTCAACCTCTTTTCCAGTACCCTTTCATATATTTACTGGCTACACATAGCAACGAAATACCTCTATAATTTTCGCATACCATTTTGTCTCCTCGCTTATGTAACGGTTTTATAATAGCTGTTTCCCAGTTACTTGGAATTTTCTTGTCTTGCAAGCATTTATTTAAAAATTTTCGTAAGACTTCTTCACCTTCTTCTCCTATTTTCTTTAACATTTCAGGTTTAATACAATCTATGCCTGCGGCCTTTCCGTTTTTTATTAACCTTAATGCATTTTTAACTTCTTCTACTGATATTTCGTCGTCGATGTCTCTATTTGTATCTAAATCTTCTCCATTTTCTTCTTTCTTATTTGATTCTCTTGTTTCGGTATCATCCTTCCCCTCTAGGATATCACAAAAATACTCCTTCCATCTTTCCTTTATATCTACGTCCTTATTCAATAATTTACCACTTTTGTCTTTAATCCAATAAACGGTTGAACCTTTCTCTTGCCTCAGCCCTTTTAGCATCGTGTACAGTTTTTTCCGTTCCCTTCTCCTCCAGTTTCTAATTCTTCGCCAAACTTCTCTCATGACTCAAATTTTGCTTTTCGTACTGTATCCTTAACTTTCTTTCTTTGCTTCTGGTATCTACCGTAATCTTCCGGCGCCTTTGTAATAAGATATTTTTGCCAGTAGTCTAATTTTAATATCTGTTTTTACCTCACTGTTCCACCAAGGAGTCTGTTTTCTCTTATTTGATCTCTTAATCACACCACAAACCTTTTCCGCTGCTTTCGTTATTGCTTCTTTAAAACCATTCCACATTCTTTCTAGGTCGTTCGATGTCAAGCAACTTATTCTTGACTCCAACTCTTTCCGCACCTCGATTTGATACTGCTCCTCGTATTCTTTCTCCATTAATTTATAACTTCTTATATTATTAAACTCTACCTTTTCTGTGAAGGCTGGCATCTTTTCTTTTTCCTTCCACTTTAGTTTTGCTTCGACCAGAAAATGATCGCTTCCTATTTCGTATTGTCGTTTTACTCTGACATCTTTAACTTTCTTACGGTTTTACTTTTTCATTAGCAGCAGATCTATTATCGACTTTTCATTTCTGCTCTCTACCACTCTTGTATATTTATGTACATTAGCATATCAAAGAAGGTATTCGCTACAAATAGATCATTCACTATACAGAAATCAATTATTTTTTTTCATTTGGGTTTAACGTTTCTTCTCCATATCTTCCAACTGTTTTTTCTGAAGTTATCTCGTTATTACCTACCCTACCATTCAAATCCCCTCCTGTAATAAAAGTGTTTTTGATATTATCTAACTGATCTTGTAAACACGCCCAAAATGCATCCTTTTCTGGTTTTTTATCAGATTCGTTTGGAGCGTACACTATAATTATCGTCACCATATTGTTTTCTGATATTTAATAGTGAATATTCATTATTCTTTCGTTGATGAAATCCCAACTTTTGACTCTATTTAAATTTTCTCTCTTAACAAGACATGCTCCAGAATAAAATAATCCATGGCCGCCGCTAACTATTTTAAATCCTTTGCCTTATAATTTTGTTTCTGTAACAAGCAATATTTGTAGATTCGCATTATTGAATTCTTCAATTAATTCTTCTTCTTTATTCGCTATTCCTCTAATATTCCATATACCTAATTTCCCATCTTTGGATCCGTTTCCTTTAATCGGTGTCCTTATCTTTGCCGGGGTCATAACCTTAGTTATCTTAATTGATGGCACTAGTTTTTTGACTCCACTACTTCGTTTTCCTGTTTATCCCAAATGTAGAAAATATCGTTGATTGTTATTTTCTGATAACCAATTTTAATATTAGTATTTTTCCGTTTAGCCTTCTCCTCTTTTGCAATGCTCCTAATTTCCTTTTGAATTTTTCTTTCTTCCCAAGTGAGGTCATTTTCTACATAAATCTTAGTGCCTTTTAATTTGTTTTTGGCTTCCATAATCCTTTGTTGCTACTCCCAAGATGCAAATTCTACCTTAATAAGTTCGTTCTCCGTGTTTTTATATAATGTTGTTACTTGTTTAATATCAGTTTCAGCTTCAAGGTTTTCTTTAAGCCAACCCGTAACTTGCTCTTTTGTATTTTGAGTTAATTTTAAACCTTTAATTACAATGTTATTCTTTCTTTTTCGTTTTTCTTCCTTTTCCATATTCCTCTCTAGATTATCTATTCTATCTATAAGGATTTTCTTTTCTTTCTTCCATAATAATTCCTTCCTATCCATTTCCAACTTTATATTATTTATCTCTTGTTTGAATTCTTTCGTGTTATCATCCATTTTCTGCAGCATGGTTTGCATCATTGCTTTTAATTCATCCATATCTTCTTCTTTTACAAGCTGCTCTTCCGCTAATACTTCACTATCTTTCTGGATTTCTAGTTCGTCGTCTTGTATAGTAATCCTTTCTTGATCTCTCTGTTCTGGAGAACGTAACACTTTTTTACTTCTTCTAAATATATCCTCGTATACTTATTCTTCGTTTTCCTGTTTTTTTTGCTTATACCAAAATTTTATACAAATGCTAAGGCTTATATTTTCACACTAGTGGCAACACTGAGTTTAAATATTTGCTAGCACCGAGCGCGCTTTCATCTCTGCGCACAATACTCCCACTACACCCACCACTATGAACAGCTGGGCTGCCAAACGACTGATGCACGAATGCCAAACTTGTACCACAGCTTTTCACTATCACTTTAAATTGTACAAATCATTTATCTGATGAGGGAAAGCGTAGACTTTACTATCACTAATACACAATAATTTTATACACCCGAATATAACACTATTACTTCCACTACAGCGATAAGTCCCGGGAACACGAGATTTTTATCGGCTAAAATGAAAGTATGACTGCATGCACGAGGTAATAAAACTCAATTATCTCCTCATTTATAAGCGTCATAAAAATGTGTAAATTTATCGATGCATTTCCCTTGATAGATAAAAGCCACAGAGTGCGTAAGTGCGTTGCACATAGTTTTCGCATTATCGCAATGAGGTGTCATCCTGATAAGCCGGTTGAGCTTTGTGAAGTGTCGTAGACGTTAACTAATGAATTCTAATTAATTTGATGGTAATTGTTACAATACCCTTGATTAGATTTTCTCTTAATCATACGTAATTTCCGGTCAAGTTTAAAAAAAAAAATAAAACTGTGGTTGGGCCTATTGGGGTAGTATCGGGCTTAGGAGTTACAATGTTTTGTTTTTTCTAAGTTATGATAAGGCCCTATTATCACTAGTGGGTGTGGCCTAAAACCCATTAGCTGTGGTTTTTGGTATTAGGTTAGTATGTTGTGAAAGGGTAACATTATATTTTCATTCTTGAGGTATTTGAATTTTGAGATAAATCGTGTATATTGAACTTCCCATATCCTGGTTTAAATGATTACTAATATTTTTCATTCATCTAAGTAAACAAATGGTATTAGGATTCTACGTTTTAAAAGAGAGTCGATATTTTAGAAGAGGAAAAAATGTATATTAACTTCTAAGTTCCGTGAGGATGCCTTATCAGTTTTTGTTATCCTGCATTCGTTGTGGGAGGACCACTTGTTTTTCTAAGGTATTAGGAAAATACGTTTATTAAGAGGCAAGCTGTATGAATAATAATTTTTTTTTAAATATTTATTTTCGTGGCTGTGACAATATAAATACAGTCTGGTACTTACAGAACAAGTTAAAAAGTATAAATATAATGTCATAAATCAAATCGATGAAGATTTTGTCAAAAATGTATAATAGTACACGTCGAATAAAAAGAATTTTTAATAAAATACGAAAAGCACATTTAAGAAAAGTAATGGCGAACAACAAACTATTTACATATGGACTGATCAAGAAAAATCAAGAAAATCTCTAAATATTAGGGGGAAAAAACTATATATATCTAGGTCCCCGGTTTAAATATTTTGCAGATGTTGGCTTATATGGAGCTGAGGTTTTGGATATCCGTGCGGATGTTAACGTTGTTATTGTCATTTTTTATATGTAACATTTCAATTATAAGCCGTTTATGTAAAATTGGTTCTTTGTCAAGAATTGTAACACCATCAAAATAAAGATGTGTTGAGCCTCTATTGTGTGTTCAGTAAAAGCGCATTTACCTAAGTTGTTGGTTTTGGTTGAATTTCTTTTATGTTCTGCTATGCGTGTTTTCAAATGCCTCTTGGTTTGTCCCGTATAAGTCTTGGAACAGTTGTTGCAATTAATTTTGTATATCGTGTTAGTTTGGAGCATCATTTCTACCTCATCTTTTATGTAACTGAAAAGTCTCTTTACACTTTTTGCAAGTTTTAATGCTATTTTTATATTAAAGTTTTGTTCGAGTATTCGTTTCAAATTTCCCGCCAAACCATCAATGTTTGAAATAGAGCATTATTTCAAGAATCCGTTGCCTTGAGCGTTGACATTTCGAACAATGGGGTTATGAGTATTATTCTCGTGATTATATAATATTTTGTTTATGGTTTTGCAGGGAAAATTGTTGACGGAGAGTATATGTTTGACTGTTGACAGGGCCTCGTTTTTAAGTTCGGGTGAGGTAAGTTTTTCGGCTCTAGATTTGGGGTTATAGCCTATATTGATTATCTGTGATTTTGGATGGGTTGAATTGTAGTTTATATACCTAGTTGTACTGGTAGGCTTCCTATACCATTTATACTTCAGCGATTCGTCTGGTCGGCGACAGAGAACCGTGTCGAGGAAAGGGATTTCACCGGAGTTTTCTAGTTCCATTGTGAATTGTTTGAGTTTTTTGAACGCATACAAAATACCACTTTGGAACAAAATTACATACTAATCAGCTTAGACGTTAAATCACTCTTCACCAATATTCCTCTAGATCTCACTCCACAAGCCAATGAACGTAAATGGGACATAATACAACTAAAAACCTCCATTCGCAAGACGGAGTTGCAGGACATGGTAACCTTCTGTTACACACAGGGATTCTTCAGATTTTACGGTAAATATTATCAACAAAATATAGGTTTTGCGATGGGTTCCAGTCTCGCCCCAGTATGGGCCGGCTTAATGATGGATGCGCTTTTAGAAAATGTAATACCATTACTACTTTTTCAAGTTCCATTCCTCTTCAAATATGTAGACGATATTCTTATCGCCATTCCTACAGATGAATGTGATACAACTCTAGAAGCATTCAACAGCTACAATCCACACTTACAATTCACAATGGAACTAGAAAACTCCGGTGAAATCCCTTTCCTCGACACGGTTCTCTGTCGCCGACCAGACGGATCGCTGAAGTATAAATGGTATAGGAAGCCTACCAGTACAACTAGGTATATAAACTACAATTCAACCCATCCAAAATCACAGATAATCAACACAGGCTATAACCCCAAATCTAGAGCCGAAAAACTTACCTCACCCGAACTTAAAAACGAGGCCCTGTCAACAGTCAAACATATACTCTCCGTCAACAATTTTCCCTGCAAAACCATAAACAAAATATTATATAATCACGAGAATAATGCTCGTAACCCCATTGTTCGAAATGTCAACGCTCAAGGCAACGGATTCTTGAAATAATGCTCTATTTCAAACATTGATGGTTTGGATACTCGAACGAAACCTTTATATAAAAATAGCTTTAAAACCTGTAAAAAGAGTAAAGAGACTTTTCAGTTACATAAAAGATGAGGTAGAAATGATGCTCCAAACTAACACGATATACAAAATTAATTGCAACAACTGTTCCAAGACTTATACGGGACAAACCAAGAGGCATTTGAAAACACGCATAGCAGAACATAAAAGAAATTCAACCAAAACCAACAACATAGGTAAATGCGCTTTTACTCAACACACAATAGAGGCTCAACACATCTTTAATTTTGATGGTGTTACAATTCTTGACAAAGAACCAGTTTTACATAAACGGCTTATAATTGAAATGTTACATATAAAAAATGACAATAACAACGTTAACTTCCGCGCGGATATCCAAAACCTCAGCTCCATATACGCCAACATCTGCAAAATACTTAAACCGGGGAACTAGTTATATATAGTCTTTTTTTTCCCTAATATTTAGAGATTTGCTTGATTTTTCTTGATCAGTCCATACGTAAATGGTTTGTTGTTCGCCATTACTTTTCTTAAATGTGCTTTTCTTATTTTATTAAAAATTCTTTTTATTCGACGTGTACTATTATACATTTTTGACAAAATCTTCATTGATTGCTTCTTAACTTGTTCTGTAAGTACCACACTGTATTTATATTTATATTTTTATACTTGTAACAATGCTTACCCACGTTTTCTTCCCATAGTTGCCCTGATGATGCTCCAAATGGGGGCGAAACGTTGGCTTTAGAATAAATGATAAATAATCGACTGCATTGCTGAGTACAATTTTTCTTTCTACCTTGCCACAGTTGTTTAACTAAACCTTCATCGTTAATCATTACATATAGAACTATTTAATTTTTTTAAATACTTATTATTGTCAAGTTAAACGTATTTTGTATAAAAATTAATTAATTAAATACTTCAATTTTCAAGTAACTGGAATTAATTATAAGCTATGAGGTCTCGTGGCCATGTGCCTGAATGCCAGGTCCCGAAACTGGGGAACCGGGGTCGATCTCGACCGATGCCAAATATTTCGAATTTTAAATGACACAAAATTAACCTCTGTGGTGCACTCTCCACGCCAGCAATGAGTGACCGTGAGGTGACACCTGGTAAACGCCCGCACGGGGCAAATATGTCATAATTACCGACATATGTGACAAAGCAGATTAGCACACCCAGCAATGGGTAAGTCCTGATGATATACTTATCTATTTTATTTATTTAATTATAAGCTCAAAGCTGTAAGAAATTAGATTTGATTTTCAAACAAAAAAAATATTAAATTTATCTGATTACATTTTACATAAACCTACAAAAAACTCTATCTGTTGTAACTATAGAGTGGTGGGAAGATAGGTACAGTTTGATCTTATTGTTTGATTGGATAATACCGGGATATCCAATCAAAATACAAGATCAAACTGCAACTATCTTCCCACCACTCTATAGTTAAAACGGATAGAGTATAATCAATATTCATTTAAATTTTAATTAACTTGATTTTAAAAACCAAGCATTAAGCTTCAAGAGATAATATTTATTACTCGTATTTATGGAAATGCTACAAATAGATTATTTTGCTGCAGAATAAAAATTATAAGAAATAATAATATATTCTACACCGCAAGGTAAATTGAGTGGCAGACTACATATGATGATAATTATTGCATTTCAAAGTTGCATTTTGTACAATGTTTTGTTATTCTGGTATTTCCGAATCTTAGAGACGATACAATTTCTGTTTGTGGATATGTATATTTATATTCAAAGATTTCCAATGCTATTTTTAGCTCAACCTCTAATGTACCCTAATAATCTGATCTTGTCTGTGACCGGTATAATAGACAATAACAATGTATCGACAAAGAGAGCATTCACTTTTAAATATTACCTTGATACAAGTTTTCATTGTTTCCAAAAATATGAATTAATAAATAAGCAAATATACATATAATCACGGCTTATTACCTAGTTCTGGGGGGTTTTTAAATTGCTTTTATTCACAAATTTCGGTAAAAACGACATATCCGTATCATTGAGGGTATTTACTTTTGTGCTATTTAAATTTGCACATAATTACTGTAATTATATTTATGTATTTAACTTACATGATTTTGTACTCAAAAATCAGTAGAAATTTCATAAGAAGAGGCGGGTAGGTATTTATGTTACGAAGAAACAAAATTTCGGGGAAATTTCCGTCTATAGGGTTTTATGATTTCCAGATGTATTTAACGTAAGTATAAAAGTTCAGTCTCAGGTCATTTTCATTTCATTGTACATTCCAAAATATTTATGTATTTATTTGAACACTGTTCTTGCGTGTTTGGAGTTTTGAGTTTTTTTTTTATTTATGCTGAGTGAATATGGACTATATAGTATGACAAACTTTAACAGTTTGTTGGGAGGTCATTTCGAGTAAAAATAGCATTATGTAATTAAGTCCTATTCATTTTAGTTATTAAAAGTCTAATTAATGCATATGCCTACTTGAATGAATGCAGTCAACTAAAATAATAAAAGAAGCATAAAAATTGAAGCGTAAATATTTAATAAAAGATAAATTTATGTTGATTGTTTACTATCAAAAATAAAATAAATGAATAAAATATACATTTCAATATTTTTATATTTTAATAATTACAAAGAAAATTTTATTTAATCGTTTTGTTTATCTTTACGCATAAGAAGATATTTTTCAATTGTACCACAATAAATTTGTGTAAAACAAAACGTGATTTATACATCGTTACGATACAATGAAACAACGACATAACATATAAATATATTGATGCATCGATATATCGGATTTATCGCTATATTTATATATTTAATTTAATTCACATCGAATATTTATATTAAAATCTGGATACCGAACAGCTACTATTGGTCTTCAAGACCTATATACCTACTGTGCGCATGAGCATTTATAAAGCTTGAAAAGGCTTGAAAAAGCTTGATAAAGCTTGAAAATCAAGCCAAGCCTAAAATATTTAAAGCTTGAAGTTTTCAAGCCAAGCCAAGCTTTGTTTCGATCAAGCCCAAGCCAAGCCTAACAATAAAAAAGCTTGAAGTTTCAAGCCAAGCGAAGCTTTTTTATTTCAAGCCAAGTAGCTTGGCTTGGTGAGTCCCTAGTAATAATCTATGTTGGTAAAAATCCAGAAGAATATTTATTTAAAATTCAGTGTGACGTTCGTAAATTTATGGCACAAAAATTATAACAAAATTCTAGAAGTTTAGACCAAAAATTGCAGATTAGTTCAGAGAAATCAGAAGAGTATTCTAGAAGTTTAGACCAAAAATTGGAAGAGAGTTCTAAAAAAGAAGAAAATTCTAGAACATTAGAACAAAAATTAGAGGAGAATTCTATAAAAAATAAAAACTAAAGAATACCTGAAAAGTTTAGAAGATAGGTACGACAAGAAGATCGAAGAATTACAAGAAAACTTCATTAAATTTACATCGTCGTCAATGTCGAATTCCGATATAGCAAAGGCAGGTCTACTAGAAGAAAGGAAAGTAGAAAACCTGATACTAGTACAACAATGCAAATAAAAACACCGGAATATGATAGAAAGTATTCGTGGCCAAATTATTTAAAAAATTTAAAGCGGCTGCGAAAGCAGATAACTGGAAGTCCACGAATAGGGCAACAGCATTGACTATTTTGTTACGTGGAGAAGCTATTAACATCCTACAAACGCTGAAGGAAGAATAACAAGAGAACTACGACCAAATAGTCAAGCGGTTGGTATCAGACGCAACTGAGGAACAGGTATCAAAAGAAAGCCTTAAAAATATGAAGCCAATGTAGCTCGTTTGGTTCGTCTCACACATCCTACAGCTCATGACAGCGTTTTGGAGTGCCCGGTCAATCAAGCATTTATCTACGGAACTCGAGACAGCGATATTCAGCCAGCACTTCTATTCGCTCATCAAAACCTGTAATTAACACACTCTCTTATGCATTCGATTATGAAGCTGCCAAACAAGCTTCACGTAATGCATTGCGAGTGTGACATAGTGAGGCTAACATAAATTAAAACGCTGAAGAAATAGATGAGAGTGCGGTGAATTAAAAGTGAACTGTTTGCTTGAAGAAAAAAACCTACGTTGTTGAAATTGCAGTGAGCTGGGTCATCTGCAGAGACTGCAGAACACTGCAAAAGAAGATGCAAGAGAAACGTAAAAAAGAGGAAGCAATCAGAAGTAAAAGAGAAGAGTAAATTACATTGTGAGCAAAATAAACTGCAAACGAAAAAGCGGGCAGAAGTAAAGAAGAAGATGAGAAGAAATTTCTTCGTAAACACAAGGAAATCGAGTATAAGACAGGTACCAGCCATCGTAACACCAACGCATTATCCAGAAACTTATGCCAAGATGAATGCATGCATGGTAGTCGATTGGAAGAGATGCACTGCACCATCGAAAGGACAACAACAGCCGATTATTATTGGCAGCTCGATGGACTACGCAAAGATCAGTGAAATGACCCGAATTTGAGAATTGTACTGGAATGGAAAGAAAAGAAGAGCAAACCAGTATGGGAAGATGTAAAATCGCGCAATGGGACTCCATAGTGATGGTGATTGAGGAAGGCCTGTTAAAGCGTGTGGTAGAAAATGTCAATAGAACTGAGAAGAGAACTTATTTGGTTATTCATAATAGTAGAGTATCAGACGTGTTGAATGAGATCCATGACGGATCTGGAGGAGGCCATTTTAGAGTAAACAAGATTATAGAGAGATAGAGATTGTCCCAGTGCTTTTATTGCAAGGAAGATGTTAAAGACTGGTGCAAGAAATGTGTGGTTTGCGCTGGAAGTAACGGTCCGCATACATGATAAAGAGCTCTAATGAATCAGTAAAACGTTGGCAGTTCATTTGACTGCATTGCGATTGACGTGGCCGGTCCGTATCTAGAAAGTGATAAATACATTGTGGTGGTCACGGACTATTTCACCAAGTGGTTTGAAATTTATCCATTACCTAACTAGGGAGCCACCATAGTCGCTGAAACTTTAGTCAAAGAATGTATATGTCGATTTGGGTTACTTCTTGAAATTCACTCCGACCATAGAAGAATTTTTGAGTGCATTATACTCAGTCTGATGGTATAGTTGAAAGACTGAACACAACGATCAACCGATAGTCTATAACTACCAAAGAGACTGGCCCGACATCTGCATCCGCTCTTGATCGGTTATCGTTTATCCGTGCAGGAGACAACAGGGCAAACTCTTGCGAAAATCTTAATCGGGAATGAGTTGCGCTTACTATGCGACTTGGTATTCGGCAGTAAACCTGGGGAAGAACTGGCCGGGGATATTACGTAACGGACTTAAGGAGAAGAATGGAAGACATTCAACAACAAGTCCGTACGAACACTGAAGTCGCCAGGGGCCGAATGAAAGACTAATATGACATTAAGACTGAAAAAGATGGATATCAAGCTAGGGATTTAGTGTGGCTTCACAATCCGAAAAGGCATCGCGGTTTATCACCAAAGCTGAAAAGATATTGGGAACGTTCTTATAGAATTGTTTATAGCATTAAATACGTGATATATAGAAATAGTAAAAGCCACCTACTAGGAAGCCGACAGTAGTACACTTTAATCAACTAGACCCTTTCGCCGGTGACAACCATGAACACCATGATGGGACAACGGTTCTTCGGATTATGGTTCAGAAACCGACATTTAAAGACTTCATGGAAAAGTATTCCTCCCTTCACAATGCGCGCCGTGGCGTGACGAAAGAAGAACAACCAGATCTGTTTACCGTGTCTTCAGATTATTCTCTCCACCACTGCACAGCAGATGATATAAAGATGTCCCACGGCATAGCTTCGTTACAAAACAACGTCCATCCATTAAAAAAACAAAAAAGGTGGTAGATAGCGTCACATATGAAAAATAGAAAAATGTAAGCTGTGACGAAACGGGTCTTTGTCACGAGCAGTTTTTGGTTTTGCCAGTATTCGGAGACGTTCGCGACATCGACAAACCATAGACTGCTCCCGTTTCTATTGAAATGGGAGCAACTCCCGATTTATGTGAATAACTCCGGCTGTAATTAACCGATCAAAATAAAATGATATTTTCCTAGCAGCTCAATTAGCAGTGTTAGTAGGAACCGTACCAGGGCATGAGAAGCCCCTTAACCAAAGCACTGTAAGTTACCTTATGATTGTGTATGATAACGACCAGGGACAACCCGTTTAAGTCCGTTAAATTAGGGTTTTGTATATAAGCTGGAGCCCGCGAGGCATTCGAATTCGTGTTTTTACCTCAAGAAGCTGAGAGAGCCGTGAAGAAGTTAACCAGCAGCCAAAACACCAGGGTAAGAGATACTTTTTACATAAGTTGGGAACACTCATCCTCAGCTTCGCGACCTACAGATACCCTCCGAGAGTACCCACGTCATCCTCAAGTCTTCGGACTGGAGGGAATCTTCGAGCCTACGGGCTGGAGAGCATCCTAAAACCCTCGGGGCGGAGAGCATCCTCGGAGGGCTAACTAGGTCACCAAGTGGGCCGCAGTCTCTAGTAAACACTAAATTCTTCTACCCTCCCCCCGTATCTCGTACTACCATCCCCAAATCCTGGGACTTGAGAGCACCGGGACAACTCGTTCGGCACCGTGCACCGTAACGTCACTCGAGGTGACGCCGTTCTCTTCTTCCAAGGCACACCGCCAGACCGACGCTACATACGACGACGCAAGCACCGGCAGCGGTGTCGGGGCGACACCTCGGCCAACATACTACAAATAAGTCGTCGCGACACCGGGCGTCGTGTTTGAGTTAGTACCCGGGACCAATCCTAGCAACTGTCGGAAGTTGTTTGAGACCATCGTCGTCGCGACGCCGGGCATCGTTGCCGAGTTTTGGTTTTGACTCCTCAGAAATCGACCCTAGCACCCATTTTTAGGCCCCCGCGCCAGTCGCCGTTCTAAAACAGATCATCGGGTCGTATAGCACTGCCCCGCAACGACTTGGGGACCCGTGAAGAGGCTATTTAAACCACCGATGCCAAACCGACTGGAAAACTACTGCCTGGACATCGGGACACCTCAAGGTGGTCCCCCGTACCGTACGCAACGTACCGTGAAGTCCGATACTCACAGAGAACGCGCGTTGTCGTTAACCGGGGCCACTAAGCCAGTGCCCGCGACCGCAATAGGTCCAGCAGGCCTTGTGTATCCCGAAAGCCGTCAATAAAACAAAACCTACACCCAGTCGCTGTGTTTTATTTCTGCCCCCTGGACAAATCCCCGACCTAGCTATTTGTACCGTTCGGCGCCCGAACACACCACACCAAACACCCTTGTGTCCGACAAAACATCGTCACAAGATTTTGGCGCCCGAACAGGGACACTGGAATAAAACACAATGGCAGGAGACCCTCCAACACCGTCACCACCGCCATCAGCGACACCAGTAAAAACCGGACGGGTCTACACCCACAACAAAGAAGACCTCCAAGCCGAACTTCGGAAATTAGGATTAAAAGACGAGGGAACCGTAGACGAACTTCGAAGGACGATGGAGGACTTGGTGAAACAAGCCACCAGGAATCAAACTGAGACCGAGGCTGTGAGAGAGCCAGTGAAACCGACAGTTACCAAAGAGAAGACCGCGACCGGGACCAGCGACGTATCGCGGACACCGACACACCTAGGCGAGGTGGTCCGTAAATGGGGTCTACACTTCGATAGGAAAAACAAACCACTTAAATTCCTCGAACGCCTCACGGAGCTACAAACGAGCTAATAGATCGCGGGAGATCAATTACTGGGGGCCCTACCCGAACAACTCAAAGGCAATGCCACCCAGTGGTATCACATCAATGTTAAACACTGGCACAAGTGGAGAGACTTCATCTAAGATTTCCACGACTATTTCATACCGGATAAGAAGCATCAGCTAGAGCATGAGATCCACCGCCGTACACCGAAGTCGCAGGAGTCAGGACTGGACTACATTGTCGCCCTACAAACACTCATGCGACGACATGGCGGATACGACAGCGCCCAACAACTAAACTGGCTGTACTGAAACCTACGGCCGGAATACAAACAGCGTATACGTCGCCAGGACGCATCCTCGGTTACGTCACTCCTACGCGAGATCCGAGAGTACGAGGAACTACAACGGGACATCGCAGGCTACAACCGCGACCCGCGGTATATGTTACCGCCTCCGTAAATACATCAGGGGGACGGGTATGTTACCGATGCGGAGAACCAGGCTACCTAAGACGAGAATGTGAGAACAGAGCCAAGCTGGTCTGCAGTCGTTGTGCAAAAATCGGGACCATGACCCGTGAGTGTGGTTGCACGCAAACATCAGGAAACGGAAAAAAAACGGCCCAGAAACGTGGAGGGGATCGTCCAGCAACAACCGGTCACCGTTCCTGTCCGCAATGGGACAGGCTTGGGACGACCGCTTTCACCTATCATTATGGATCGACAACACCGAGGTGCCAGCCCTTGTAGTTACCGGGTCAAGCCAATCATACGGACCACCATACAGCTGAACTGTGCCGAAAATGGGGTGCTGGCCCTGGACAAACACGCACAGGAAAGCGCAGAAGACCAACGGGTCCGCTGTGGGAATAACGGCGGGTTATCACGTTCGGTGCCGCATGAGCTATAAAATACGAACCATACAACTACTATGCATCCCCATGTTGGCGACGCCGATCATTTTAAGAATGGACGCTCTGCGACTTTTCGGGGTCACAATCACACTTGGGCCACAATGGAAGCAAACGCAAGCAAGCAGCCTCAGCAAATTGTCGAGAGACGAGCTGCCCAAGTTTGCCGCTCTGAAAGGAACCACTCAGTTAGTTCAACTCCGGATACGCATGAAAGACGAAACCCCGCCCAAACAACGCTATCGTCCTCGGAATTCTAAAATGCAGGCCGTAACCAACGAGGAGGTTGACAAGATGCTGGCGGACGGAGTAATCGAAAAATCATAGAGCGCGTGAAATTTCCGGAAGAAAGATGGCAAACCGCGGTTCTGCATTGACCGTTCGCGCAATAATGTCAGTGAAAAGGACGCCTACCCTCTTCCGCACATCAACCACATCCTCAGTAAATTACAACAAGCTTCCATCTTTAGCACGCTGGATCTGAAACAAGGCTACTGGCAAATACCACTCGAACCAAAGAGCCGGCCACTGACTGCATTCTCCGTACCTGGCAGGGGTCTCTTTCAATTCACCGTAATGCCGTCTGGCTCCACGCTGCTCCGGCTACTTTCCAGCGCCTACTCGACTAAGTCATCAGCCCCGACCTCGACTCATTCCGCCAATTCATAAGAGCCGCTTCTTGGTATCGCCGGTTTGTGCCAAAATTTTCAAAAATTGCCGAGCCACTGCACAAACTATGTCGCAAAAACGCCAGATGGGAATGGGGACCCGCACAGATAAATGCCTTTAATCAACTGCGAGACGCCTTAACCGCCGCCCCCGTCTTGCTTGCCCGGAATTCAGCAAGCGGTTCTATCTGCAGATCGACGCATCAGACACCGGCATGGGGGTTGCGTTCGTTTAATTCACCGATGTGAGGAAGCAGGTGATCGCGTATGCCAGCATGGTCAAGGAGGTTACCAAGAAACCGCGAAACTGGCTACGCTACCATATCCGGGATGGGCGTCTGTTCCAAAGAATAGCCGCCGCCACTTAAGCGGAGGAAGAAGATGCCTGGAAGCTCTGCGTCCCATGCAGCGAACGCCGACGTATTCTTAAACAAAACACAACCCGTAAGCCGGTCACAATGGTACGGCCAAAACAGCGGCCCGTGTCGCTACCGGGTACTATTGGCCAGGAATGTTCCGAGACATACGACAATATGTGCGCCGCTGCGAGACATGCCAGAAATACAAGCCCGTCCAACAACGCCAAGCGGCTCAAATGCAACCACCTAGGATTTACAAACCCTGGGATACTGTCGCGATGGACATCGTGGGACCCTTGCCGCGGTCGAAGAAGGGAATGTCTAACTGCAAGTCTTCCAGGATCGTATAAGTGGCTGCAGTGTCGGGAACTCCGTCGGGCTACGGCCAAGTTTTGACCCGGGCATTGAAGGAAGCACTAATATTCCGATTCGTATGCCCTAAAAATATTATTACTGACAATGGGACGGAATTCAGCAACCGGCTCCTGCAGGAGACATTAGCCGCACTGAATATACGCCATCTTCAGACCCCTCCGTACACACCACAGGCTAACGCCGTCGAGCGTGTAAAACGGGTACTCAAGACGATGTTAGCCCAGTATAGTCAAACGACCCAGCGGACGAACATCTACCGGAGCTTGCGATAGCCGTCAACACAAGTCGCCACGACTCGACGAGTTTCACACTGGCATGGTTGAACTATGGCCGCAAACCCGACCTACCGGGGTAATTCCAAGAAGTAGGTCGAGAAATAACCAACCCACCAAGACAACCGAGTACCGAAAACGCTAAAAACCCGCCGCCAGAAATCTTAAACTAGCAACCGCGTCTCAAACCCAATGTCACCACTACAACCTGCGCCATCAGTCGTGGCAGTGCAAGGTGGGTGACCAAATCATGCGGCGGGAACACCCACTGTCGGTAGCCGCACAAGGCTTCGCAGCTAAACTCGTGCCGCGTTACTCCGGTCCGTGGACGGTATCACGGCAGATATCCCCCAATGTGTACGACATCCGGGGCTCTCATGGCCAAAAATTGAAAAGAATCCACATCAAAGACTTAAAGCCTCTTAATTACCAGGGGCATGACACCACCCGAAACTATCCAGGCGCCGTGGATTCGCCGTCGCACCCAACCTAGTCGAGTGGGAGGGAGGGGACGGATCTCCGCCCAGGGTGCGGCCGGCTCCGGACACCAGTGCGGCCCCGGACACCAGGGCAGCCCCTCCACCAGCTACCCGACGGCGACCCAGGATACACATCCTGAGCGATGTGCTCATCCGACCAGCCACACTACCATCACTCTACGCCGGACCCGTCCGCCTACCGTCGCAGCCACTGACACCGCATCAACCCATGGTCCCCACAACAAGGGGATGAGACGCTCACAGACAGTCCCGGCCCCTACTCGGCACCGGATCCGGCGGGAGACGTCATCGATCTGACCACGTCTCCCCTCCCGTCAGACGAAGAGAGTCTGCTGGTCCCGACGTTCAGGGCAGCGCAGCGAGCGACCTTCCTCGAGACCTTACCGGCCCGCGACGCTAGCATGGAGCTGGAGGACGTTCATCGGGAACTTGAAGCGTTGTTGGCCAGTTTATCGCCTGATCCCGACCAGGGCGGTCCACCAGGAGCTGCCGGCGAGCCAGCGGTCAGAATGCTCCGCTCATTGCCTCCAGCAAGACCGCACCATTCCAGGAGAGGTCCAGCCGAAGGAGTCTACGAGCAGTGGCCCAAGAGGTAGAGGCCCAAGGAGCGTGTCAACTCTCTATTCCAGCTGCTGCGACCGAGGAAGGCGCCAAGGATCAGGAGGTGTCGGTACCAGCTGCCAAGCGGGACGTGGATCACAGTTAGCCGATAAGTTAGTTGTTTTTGGGTTTTTTTAGTTATAGAAGAAATAAATATTTGGGTTACGGAAGCTACAAGTTCTTTTGTTTATGTATGTACCGGGGGAATGTGACAAAACGGGTCTTTGTCACGAGCAGTTTTTGGTTTTGCCGGTGCCCGGAGACTTTCACGACACCGACAAACCATAGACTGCTCCTATTTATTTATTGTAAATTCACTCTACAGGATAATATTCCAGTTACAGAGGAATTGTTCCACTGAATGTACAGAAATTTCGTCGCGTGACGCGCGAGTAGCGACACCTTACAATAAATATAGAAAAAGTAAAAAATACATATATATATTTATAAATAAACTATTATTAAATTTAAATTATAAATTATCGATTCTTGCGAGATGTATAGCAGACAGTACTTTCTTGAACCTAAAAATGCTGTAAGAAAATATATCTAGTTCTAATAATTCAATTACAAATTTGTGTCGGAGTTGGAGTCGGGTAAGCAAATGTCAATTTAGTTCGAGATCGAGGAACAAGAAGATTTATTTTAGAAAGGATAGCCGAATCATCTACCGAATTATTGAGCAATTTGATAGATATAAACATAATTGCATTTTTCTACGGTCGTCCAAGGACAGAACTCCGAATTCGATTAGACAGTTATTGTAATTAAATTCATTAGTAGGGTAAACATGATATCGTTTAAAGTAAATATACCTAACAAATTTTCTTTATAAAACTTCAATAAAATCTATATGTTTATTGTAGGTTGGGCTCCATATTTGTGAACAATATTTCAGCTTAGATCTAACGAAAGAATAATATAGTCTTTAAAGTATGCTGGTTGTGAAATGAGCGTGTATTTCTAATAATGAAACATAGGTTTCTATGTGAGCTTTTAAGCATACTAGTGATGTTTGAAACAAAACAGCATTTATTATCAAAAAGTATGCCCAAATCAGTAACTTGTGTGACACGTTCTAATATATTATTACACATACGATACTGGTAGTGTACAGGATTCTTTTGTACAGTGTACGTCATAATCTTGCATTTATTGTAATTAAACAAAAGTTTGGAGGTAGAAGACCAAGCTAGAATTTTATTTATGTCAGATTGAAGTTTCATACAGTCATCAGTTGAGTTTATGACGCGGTAAAGTTTAATGTCATCTGCATATAACAAGATATTGGAGTCATGGATGTGATTAACAATGTCATTGATGAATAGAAGAAATAATAAAGGGCCAAGGTTCGATCCCTGAGGAATTCCGGAGCTGGCAATGTATTGTTTCGACGTGTAATTGTTGCAATGTACAGAGAGTTTGCGATTATCAAGATATGAAGCGATGAGTTGTACTAGATTATTTGAAAAATTGAAGTAACATTTAAGCTTGCCTAGTAAAACTGTATGACTGACTTTGTCGAAGGCTTTAGCAAAATCTGTGTATATAACATTAATTTGTTTATTGTCGTGGATAGCCGACTAGCCGTGTTGCTAGTAGGAACCATACTAGGGCGCGAGAAGCCCCTTAACCAAAGCACTGTAAGTTTCCTTATGATTGTGTATAGTAACGACCAGGGACAACCTGTTTAAGTGCGTTCAATTAGGGTTTTTGTATATAAGCCGGAGCGCGCGAGGCAGTCAAAGTCGCGTTTTTGCCTCAAGAAGTTAAGAAAGCCGTGAAGAAGTTAACCAGCAGCCAAAGCACCAGGGTAAGAGATACTTTTCACATTTACCGTTTTCCGTTACCGTTTACTGTCCGTCCCAGGCCCTTCAGCCTAAACCTTTAGTAAGAGTCGACATTACGACTTGGAGGCCCTCCTTCCGCTGTAAACGATCCTCGACTCTTTGGAGTGGTGAAGCATCCTCAAATCTCCGGCTGGTGAGCATCCTGAGAAAAGGGACCCCAAGTCATAACATCGACCAAGCTCGTTTGTGGTAACGACAATCAAATGAATTGTATAGTGAGTACTCTGAAACAGTCGCTGGTGATCGGAATCAATATTTTTAATAGCAGATGACGACAAATTAATTAGGGAAAATAACGTTATGTGTGGTAGTAGCTATGAAAAATATAGTTATGTAATTGACCAATATTTAATATTTAAGTGACAGGTAACTTGCCTTAAGGTGACTGCTAATTTTTCAGCTGCTGTTATTGGTTTATTTATTTTATTCTCTATATGGATCTTTATGGAGTTCTTCATCAAACAAAAACAAAGACACTAGAAAATCAAACTGATAATGATTGACGCGACAGAGTTAAAGACACTTGTTAGCATTTAAGCTCAAATGCCCAATTATTAATATGGCAAAATAACCGTCTGTTTTTTGACCTTGAAATAACAAACGAATATCAGTGGTTTTTTTCCTAATTAAATAGGAAATGCCAGCCTCTTCTTTTTCTTCTTCTAATAACATTGTTGTAAAACGTAATTGTTCTTTACAATAATCTGCCTCATTTCGAAATATGCACGCAGCGACACTGCTGCTGTAGCGTTTAGAAAAGCAGGAGTGGACTTCGACTAGCAATCGGCGTATACTGGCAGCGATCGGCCGCCGCGGTTTTCGCGTGTAGGAAACCGTACCGCCCAGCCTATAACCGGGGATAAAACTGGCTCCGGACTTTTAAAATGCTTTTTACCTCTCGTCATACCGTAGGTAAGGGAGTTAATGTAATCGTACAAAAATTCGATGGTGAGTTTTCAGTAAATAAGCGCGAATTAGGGTCCCCACTACACGTTTTTACTATTTTTACGATGATGTGTATGTGTGTGTGTGTGCGTGACGATTTTTTCGTCTACAATAACTCTTACAACAAACTTCCGAAAATTTATATTATCGGTATTTAAGCTGTCTACATTCATGTACAGAGTTGATTGGATTTCTGGTAAAATTGGACAACCGGAAGTGATACTTTACTTGAAACCTATAACAGTATTTATTGAAAAAATATATCAAAATATAATCCAAAACTTTTCACCAAAAAGAAATGAAGAAAAATGGGTATAAACCAATGAACAGCTTATTTGGTTTAGTACCTTTTGATTGTTTCAACCACGTTGTTACCAAATCCCAAGGAGGTTCCCAAAGAATATTCCAAGTAAAATTTAGGGCGACAGGTGACGCTCTCCCTTGTTTTCAACTCTTTACAAGGTTCTCCCCAAAGGATCTGCATATATCGACGCCAAACCCACTCTTGGATCTGCAGGATGGTGCACACTGGTTTCTTCAAGATTATACACGATACCTTTGGTAACAACGTGGTTGCAACAATCAAAAAGTACTAAACCAAATAAGCTGTTCATTGGTTTATACCAATTTTTCTTCATTTCTTTTTGGTGAGTTGAAAACTTTGTATTTTTTTAATTTTATTTTTGATTGTAACGTTATATAAATATTTTATAGCTGACGATGAGCTAATTTATGCCCGAAACGTCCATGTACGCTTAGTGGTTATTAATAAAAACTGGAACAGTAAGACCTACAATTCTTTCGACATTTTATATAAAAGGGAATAATATATTAGATTTTGGCTCAAATTGATAAACCGGAAGTGATACTTTACTTAATGCTCTGAACAGATACTCGTGCAATATATATATATATATATATATATATATATATATATTGATATAAACTACTCAAAAGTGAATAGAAATATTTAAAAAAAGGCTCCTTAAAAAAGTTACACTAACTATATTTATATATATTAATAAATACATCAAAATAAATGTCTTTAAACCAAAATCTACCAGTTATGTTTCGCATTACAGATTAGAATCTAATTTTTCAATATCGTCAACATGCTGCCAGTTTATAATAGTAATGAAATACGTCTTGGCGACGAATTGCTTAAAAATTTCGCTCTTTCAACTGATAAAAGAATGCACAGAAACCATCTTTCACAAAAAAACTGTGCTCTGGCGTTGCATATGCATCAGCGAGGTGATCGGCAAGTGGACATAGCCGCGTACTTCAATACCTCCCAGAGTGTTATTTCTCGGTTAATTTCTCGACATCGAGAAATAGACACAACATCCAGAAGGCCTGGAAGTGGATGCAGCCGTGTCACAACACCGCGACAGGACCGTCATCTCGTGATACAGGCGAGAAGACAGCCTTTTGAAACTGCGTGACAGCTACAACAATACCTGCATAACGCCACAGGAGTCTTGATAAGTAACAAACCGTCCGAAATCGGTTATTTGAGGTTGGTTTAACATCCTACCGACCATTACGATCACTAGCAAGAACTCCTGCTCACCGGCGACAAAGTTTAGACTGGGTGAATCAAAGACTCACTGAGGCGGAAATGATATTTTACTTGAAGCTCTAAATAAATTTTCGTGAAAAATATTTTATGATATATACCAACATTTTTCAAATTTGGTATTTAAAACTTTTATGTTAATAACGACATATTGCATTTTTTCTAAAATTGATAAACTGGATGTGATACTTTACTTGAAACTCTGAACAGATTTTCGTGAAAATTATATGATATATTCCAAAACTTGTCTAACTTAATGTTTAAAACTTATATATGAAGGGAGCAACATATTATATTTTGGCTAAAATTGATAAACTCGAAGTGATACTTTATTTGAAGTTCTGTCTACGTACAACAGATTAGACCCGATGTCGATGACGGCACGGACAGTGGCCGGCCATTTTTACTGAAATGTGGATGCGGTTGAAACTACGGGCGGTGTTGGGAAATGCGTCTAGCTGCTTTGCCGGTCTGGCCAGTCGCAGGTGCATTTTCCGGGTGTTTAGGGCATAAACAGTCTCTTGACAGGACGTTGTTTAATCCGCAGCGGGAGCAGAATAGTTTCAGAAAGTTCTGATAGTAGCAGCGAAAGTGACCCTGGCCGCCGCATCCCCAGCAATAGGTTAGTGGTCCTGCCGTTCAGTGCTACGATCCGTATCTCTTGCTGTAACTCCTCGTAGTCTCGGATCTCTTTCAGGATGGCTGACACCGTTTGGACGTCCTGCAGCCTGATCCACTGTCTGTACTCCGGCCTTAATTTTTTGCGCAGCCGGTGTAATTGTTTCTTTAGGCTGAATCTGCGATGTCTCTTCATAAGTGTCTGCAGATCCAGTACACAGTTTAGTGCCGACTCCTCGGCTCTATGGGTTCGTCGGTTATTCTGCTCCTGCAACTTATGTTGCATATCCGGTACATAGTAGCTTGTAAAGACCTCTTTAAAGTCTTCCCAGTTTTCGAACGTGGCCTGGTTGTCCCGATACCACAATATAGCAGTCCTTTTAAACAGTTTGGGTAGAGCTCTTCGTTTATGAGCTCGTACACCCAACTGACCTTTGCTCGTCCTATTTTTGGTTGTAATTTGAGTCCCTGCTCGAGCGCAAAAGTCTCTGAGGAAAATTCCTAAATTTCCCACACAAGACGTTGGCGTGAGTGAGAGTGGATTCAAATAAAAAGGCTATTTTCCTGGTCACACACGTTTTATCACCCCGATGAGCCGTAGGTAGGTACCGTTCGGATGGATTGGCGCGGTCTTGTATTCGGTTCTTATAATAATTCCAAAACGGAAATTATACGCGGTGCTTTAGGTGATTGACCGGAGCGGTTTCAGCGGGTGGTGTCGTGCAGTCAAAGCATCGGTAAGGCGGGAAGGAGCACTCCTAGTGTGGGACGAGAGAACTCTGAAGTCCCACGCCTACGTAGCACTATCTAACGGCGTCTCTTTCTTGACAAGCGTCGTGAGAACTCGCCGACGTCATCACAAAAGAGACGTTGTTGCGGGAAGTGGCGGTCGTGATAATTAGGAACAAAGCTAAGAGAACTCCGAGCACTGCGCCTAGTAATCGTACCTCAGCAACTCTTCCGTTGCTCGAACGCTACGAGAGCTCGGTAGCACCTCCAAGGGAAGGCGTCACTTGACGGATACTAGGAGGGTCAGCAATCAGGAAGCAGATAACCCCAAGATAGCTTTCGTGAGAACTCACTCGGTATCTTGGGGCGTTAACTCTTATATTTCCGACTTCAACGTCTTAAAAGCTCATAACGTCGATGTAGATAATATCAGCGGGAGGGTGGACGGTTGACGATTGTGTATACTCACCATTATTGTCAGCTGATGATGTCGTTTTATGAACTCAAGAGCAACTGATCTTATAAACAAAACGGCCCGGCTTATATACAAAAATCTACTCGGCATATTTAAGTTGGTTTCAAACAGTTTGAAACTTTAAAATCTTGCCCGTTGTTGTTCTCCAATATGTACTCCTCGTATAAAATTATGTCAAGGAAAGCAGATAAACGGTATCTTTACGGCTCTGATATTTTGATACATGATAGTAGATGGTGTTATATTTGTGCTGTAAATAGGTCATTTTGATACAATCATCGGTTACAGAGATATAGACTAAACTTCTAGTATTGCTCTAAATATTACAGACTTTGATACATATTTTCCTTTTTATCACATAGCTGAGACTATCTGCTTAACATTGCTCCAATTGGATTACAAAAAGGGGCCTAGAAAACTCTGTAATTCTGTTTTGAAACAACATCATTGTGACGGAGATTCACTTCGTTACAACGTATAAGCAAACATTTAATTGTGAAGTCAAGTTCCTTTTTGGTTATCTGATTGTTTGATCAGTGTTAACGTGTAAACTTATAAATTTATTATAATGGTGTGTGTAAATATACAAGTTGGTGACCTGCACAGCCGAACTTAGGATTTCAACATGTAAAATCATACTTCGTAATTGCCCGCTACATTAATTATTTTAAGTTAAAAAGAAAAACTTCAAATAAAAGAACATAAAATTGTGCATGTGAATTAATACACAAAATAAATTTTTTGTGGTTTGTATTTGTAGGTATAAAAACATCGAAAATCACAGCGACAGCTATGGAATTGAGGCATAATATGTAATTAAAAATATATAACGGTTTATCTGTCATTAATTTATTTTTATTACGTATTATTTGTAATTTCTGTGTTATTGCCTAATTACCTATTAATTTAAATGGACAGTAATGTTCCGCCGTCAGGCACTACATTCGGCAAACCATAAAAACAGGGATTAAATAACGCTCAATCAGACGCGTCAGAGCCGAAGCAAAGACTACCAGTTCGCTGCCGAGCGATCCCTGTCCCCGGCTGCAAGCCCGGTTAAGGCCCACTGGTGGGGGCGAATCACTATCCAAAACCCTACTAGGTACGCATGCTAGCGCCCGAGCTGTATTGTCACGCAGCTCACCCGTGGAGGTGGCATAGCACCCCTGAGCAGCATATGCCTATTGAAACCAAAGCCCTCCGCCATAGCGCGTGCTGCAGACCACAGCGCACCATCCCAAACTCTGACCGGGTATAAATACCCCGGGTACGGTCAGCCCCACGGAGTACCAGATTAGCCTTCTGGTGGAGGCTTCGCTGATACAGAGCGGGGGCGGCAGCAGCACTGAGGCCACCATCCCTGACGACGCACAGCAGTGCCGCCACTCTAACCCCAACAGCTCTTTAATTAGACTCGTGCAAGTCAGGCATAAGTATCGCCAGCTCCAAGGAGGGGGAGTCGCCACTTCCATGCTTTCACCAGACGGCCCTTAGGAGAAGACGAAACTAATCCGTCCAGTACCGCCCAGCTTCTGCACCCTTGGCCCGATGAGTATGCAGTAACCACCACTGCAGCATGGTGGTATCCTGCACACATCCATTCAGAATTCATACCACTCACTCCCGCTCTTTCACCCCGTCGCCCACCTAGTTCCGCACGTATCACCATTCATGCAGCTTGCACACCATTCACCAACGTCGGGCAGCTACACCCCTCCGGCATTCCGGGCTTTCCGCCTCCTCATTCTCCTGCTGAACGCCTCAAGCGCAAACCCCTCCGCCACCTTGTACCTGTCCTCTGTCCCTAACATCCCCGAGACGTCAAAAGCCCCCCCCCCTCACGACCACCCCTATTGCTGCGAGGTCCCTAGCGTTGTCCAGCACGACGCAACCGCAGAGAACATGCAGCCAGTCCTCATCCGCCCTACCGCAGTCGCACACACTTTTATCCTCCAAACCCCTGGCATGCAAGAACGCCCTCATGCTCCCGTGGCCTGTTAGCAGAAAGTTCAGCTTCAGGCTGGTATCGAACCACCGACACCGGCCGGCAAATGAGACGTCTGGGATGAAGGAATCCGATCCGTCCCACTCCCGCTGCCAAGCCTCTATGGCCTTTCCCGTCAACAGGGTTTTTACCTGGGGTAGGCTCAGACCCTTAACCTCCCCATCTGCAGCCAGGTCCACGAGTGTTAATACTACTCCATGCTTCATCCTATACATGCAAGCCCTACGCTTTGCCTCAAGCCACCACGGCAACTCGCCCATTAGCACCTGCATCGCCTCCGTACTAACGGTCCTACATACCCGAATGCATGCATACAACGCAACACGCTCACAACGATTAACTAAATCCCTACCATAACCATGCTCTAAGACACTGTACCACACACTGCATGCATATAAAACGCTATTAACAAATAACCCTTTAAACAGAGCCCTGCATGCATGCTTCTTAAACCCCAGTCCCTTCTCAACACCCGTCGCATCATCCCTACCGCCCTGACAATTTTCCCATGCAACTTCTCCAGATGCACTCTGAAATTCATACCCATGCTCACACTCACGCCCAGATATCTCACCTTGGACACATGGCGCAGACTCATCCCTCCCACCACTGGGAGCCTATTAGCCGACAACCTGCCCTTCAGGAGCATGGTTACCGACTTGGCTCCAGATACGGGCACGCCAGCCCGCTCCCCCCACCCGCTAACGAGTGCGAGGAAACGAGAGGCCTCCCTCTCCAGAGCCAGCCGACTCCCACTTTTCACCAGAAGAAGCAGATCATCAGCATAGGCCACAAACTTGCAGCCTGCGACCTCCAGTTCCCACAGAAGCACATCCATGCAGACATACCAGCATACAGACCTACTTATACTACCCTGCGGGCAACCCCGCTCTACATCCTTCCATGCTACACCCCTTCTACCCATCAAGCAAACACGTTTCTCCCGGAAAAAATCCGCCCACAATCCGGTCTCCGCGCAACCTAACTCCTGGAATCGGTCCAGGATTGTGTCCCACGAGAGGTGAACGAACGCGCCATTGAAATCTACAAATACCCCCAACACGTACTTCTCCGCGCTGGCCGACACTGTCTCCTTGACCAGGTGCCACGCGTCCTCGACTGACCTTCCTGCCCGGAAACCAAACTGGTGCCCATGCAAGCCCTCCAACAGGGGAGCGAGTCTCCCGACCAGCATCCGCTCCAGCACCTTGCCGAAGACACTCAGCAAGGTAATAAGGCGGTACGAGCTAGGATCGTCCCTCACCCTGTCATCCGACTTGAGGAGCACCACCACACGGCCTTGTTTCCACAATGGTGGAAAGCGATTACTCCACAGACAGGCGTCGAACATCGATTTCACGTAGAACCCTAGCGCCGCCCAAACGTGACGCAGGGTAACAGCATCGAACCCATCTAACAGGCCTATTCTACTAAAAATATTAATAACGATATCGTTACCATACGACTGTCGCTAAGCATTTAGTTGAACGACTTTAATAACGACAAATGCCAAAAAGGTATTCTACTAATCATATCGTTATCGAGTTATCGTTATGTTGAGTTTACCTAATAATATCTAACTTTAAGTTGATTTTGACAGAATAAATTTATATTTGTTTTTCAATTCAAATTTGAAATTTTAATCGTACATAAAATTATTCATTATTCTCACTCTCGTTTTACAGTTTACACGCTCCATATCTACTTGCGCCGTATGAAATTTGATATAGGTATATATCTATAAAATGATCAACAATAATATTGCAGATTTCTATTAATGATATGATTATTAATAATTGACTTAGTACCACATATGAATCCTTTTCTATTGATATCTTATAACTTCCATGAGCAAAAAAATGCAAAGCTGCCATCATCTGAATTGAAAACAAAATATTAATGTGAATTCATATGTAATGTAATACGCATAAATAATAATTTATAAATAATATAGAAATTTTTGGCAAATTATCACCTCAACGAGTTCCTCATATATGCTGATATTTGCGTAAATAAATCTCTACATGCTTCTTTATCATCAAAAAAAAAATCTAAAATTTTCCTCCGGTACAGTAAAAGGACGATTATATAAAATGTCATATTGAAAAATGTAATAATGTAATAATATTAATAATATCTTGCTCAGCTACAATTAATAAAATATCTTCTTCAGCCATTTTTACTTTTGTTTTCAAAATATATCTAACTTTACGACTTCAACGAGGCATGTGAACTTGTCGTTCATAAACGACATAAAATAACGATAAGTAACGATACGTAACGATAAATAAATTAGTAGAATAGGGTTTTGGCAAAAATCGTTATTATAACTACATGTCGCCTGGTAACGACTCGTAACGATATATACTTTTTTTAGTGGAATAGGCCTGTAAGCCGGGTGACTTGCCGACAGCTATGGCAAAGACTACCTACTCCACCTCTTCCCAGCTAAACTCCCTTGCCTCCTCCCTGACTTCCACAACCCTCGTAGGCTCTTCAGCCACCGGAAAGAAACTCGAGAGCAAAATATCCGCGCTATCATCCCACGACTCGGCGACCCTATCTCCCTGCCTAATCCTAGGAATATCCGCGTCCCCACGTAACCCTCTGCAGATACGATACAACGCTTCCCACGGATCGTCCCCACCTTGCTCCCGTACGAACTTCCGCCAATGCTTATCCTTCTCGTCCCTAAGCATTCGACGATATGTCCGCACCGAAGCTCGATACTCTACCTCCCTCTGTGGCCAAATCTGCGACTAGTCCCATCTGGCTCGCTGGAAAAGCCTGCGTTTGCGCCTCGAGTCATGTCCCAATGCCGCTAGGTCGTCCGTCCACCACTGGATCTGCCTTCGTCGTTGACCTCTCGATCTCGTACGCAGGAGGCAGTCGTTAGTCTTAGCCACCCAGTCCGCCAAGACCTCCGACTGCCTCTCTACCGGCAACTCGACAAAGTCGACTTCCGCGACATCGACGACACTCCTGAGTTTCGTCTCGTACGAGTCCCAGTCCACATTTTTTGTCACCCACCCTGGACAATTCACCGCGTCGCGTACATCGTCGCTCCCTCCCGAAACCGTTATTAAACACGCGTTATAGTCTGAGATGCCCCAGCAATCTAAAACCTCCCATGTCCAACGAAATCGGTCCCCTGTCCTATTAATCACCGCCAAATCTATATCGCTCATTCCGCCCGGTCCGCAATACGTGAAGAGTTCACTCGGTTGGTTCAGCACGATAAACCCTTTCTCGCCGACGAGATCCTCAAGCAGCCGACACCGCTCCACCCTGTCCCCATACCGAACGTCCCCCTTGCTGAACCACAACGGCGAAACGGCGTTCCCATCTAACCCTACTACTAACGGAATACCATTCGCACACTCAATCACTCAACGAAAGTAGTCTAGCTCAAGTCTGATATCCCCCCCAAATTGACAATACACGGAACAAACTAGAAATTTACCTTATAGCCCAACAATGGCAACGCAAACTCCCGTGGTTGTAACCAGCTCAGGGATCTCCATGACGTCCAGTGTGTCGTCCACAACGACCACTGCCGCCTTGGGTGGTCCCCACCCCTATGCGAGTAAACCCGCATAAAGGTTGGCAAGCCACAAACACGTGTCTCGACCACATAGGGCTCCTGCAAGAGGGCTACCCCAATGCGGTCAACCAACAACCCTTGACCCGCGTCAGACGTGTGCTCCCTACCCCTTCCACAGTTAAGCTGAATAATGCGCATGCTACCCATAAGTCAGCCGTGATTCGCGCCCTCGTTCTCGCCGCCGCTCTCATGTACTCCGGGCACTCCCTGGATAATACACTATGGGTTGTATTACCCCTTCTCGCAACTACACAATTACGGCAACATTCACCGTTCTTGCATACCTTCGCAATATGCCCCTCTTCCCCATACTGACGACAAATCGCGTTCGACACCTTACATTCTTTCGCCATGTGCCCATACGCATAGCAGCGGAAGCAGCGCTGTACCGCATCCACTTCGTGCAGCCTACACCGGCTCCACCCAATGTAAACTCTCCCCAACGAGAGGAGTTTGTCCGCCACGGAGTTGGACACCTCCACAATGACGCGCTTACCCTTACTACTGATGAGCCTCGTCCTAGCGAGGTACTCAGTCATTTCTACGTCACCCTGCAAATTTTTAAAAAAGAGCTCTTCCATAATCTTATCGCCCTGCAATTTCAGCACGTCATAAATAATTAGCTTTGGCCCTATCTTCCTCGGAGGTTCTAATTTCAGCCCCAACTCCCTAAACATGGATGCCGACATTAACACCTGTAGCTCTTTTTCAGACGCTACCTATATAGCCAACCCCTGGTGGATGCGACGCACAGCGCTGACCCGCACATTCGTGACTTCCTGGCTGATGCTCCCCAGGACTTTCGCCTTGATGGCATCCGCCTCTAGTGGCTCCGCCCCGTCCGACCGTACTATGGCCGCGTAGCTGGTGCGCGTTCTCTCACCCTTCTTCCGCCCAGAGCATTACCCTACCCCTGTCCTCCTTGAGGTCCCGTCGAAGTTCCCCCCGAGGTTTCTTCAAGGTCCCCCCAGAAGCTTTCCCCTGAGGTCCCCCCGAAGGTCCCCCGAAAGGTCCCCCCCGAGGTCCTCCCTGAGTTCCTCCCTGAGGTTCCCCCCCAAGGTCCCCCCGAAGTTCCCTCCGAAGGTTCCCCCCAAACCCCCCCTGGTCCCCCCGACGGTCCCTCCAAAAATTCCCCCTTGCCCCCCCCCGAGAGTCTCCCCCGAAGGTCCCTTCTTTGTTCCGGCCATTCCCCCCTGTCCAGGATGTCCCCCATCAGCATAGCCCTCTCCTCCTCATATTCCTTAACAATGTCCCGGAACTTATTGTGCTCCTCCAATTGCCTCCTGAGCCTCTCCAGCTCAACGACCGCCCCTAAGAACATTTGCTCCAACCCCCTCAGCCTCCTGTTCACCTCCCCCATCTCGTTCTTCGTCGCCTTATTTTTCAAGCTCCCCATGTTAAACATGTCCATAATGGACCCCATCGCCGCCGTATAATCCCCCAATAAATCCCCACTCTTGTCGGACTTAATCCTCCTCCTCTTCTTCGCCCCTCCCGCGGAGCCACCAGGACGCGGTGTTTCCTCCTCCATCCTAACCAGTTCCACAACTGGGTTTAAATCACCCGCCTCAACTTCCTCGCCACCTGACGCCATCACCGCGAAGCTGGCCGCTCTGCCTTCTAGCGGGCAGTAGCGGAGCTGGGCGTGTGGCCACTAGCCGAACTAGCTAACTATAACCTAAAAATGTCCCACGCGCTACTAGTGAAAAGAGTGGTTTTCACCCCTTGCAGGCAGCGGAAAATTAACAGATACCACTTTATCCCCAGCAACTAAGCCGCCCTGAGGCAGTCAACAGGAAAACAGAACACGGAAAACACAAGAAAATGTGGCAAGGCCACCTACCTTTGGAAAGCAGCTATCCAATCGCTTGGTGAACCACTCTCACTCACCACATAGTTAAACACACTCCGAACTAGGTCGAACGCACCAGTTCACTCGAACCACTCGCGAGAAACACACGAAAAACCGGTTTTCAAACACTCAGAAAGCCACGTGCTCTACCGACGAGACTGAACAGACCGCAGCGCACACAGAGCTCGCAAAGCACGTCCGCTCAGCTCGACTGCTACAACGTCAATTTAAATGGACAATTGATGTATTGTTTCTGAAGTTGCGAAGTTTGTTTTATAGTGTAACGTAAAGCGCCTGTCGTCGCCGCCGCCGTGGCAGACGCGCCGTCGTCGCCACAGCGATGAGCGAGTGTCTATTTTTAGCGATGACCCAATAGCAGCGGACGGTCGTGCGATGTGAATAGACCTGTCCAGACTTGTTAAATTACTTGGGTGATGTGATCTATTGTATTTGATGTTTTTATCTAAAATAACGTTCTAGTAATTTCTCGAATACAAACACTGGAGTATATAAGCCCTGTTCGCGAAAGCATTGGACAATCTGATATAAACAAGAGTCGTGAAGTGAATAGTTGGTGATATAAACAAGCAGTCGACGAGTAGTGACATAAATAATTGTAGTTATATAAATAAATAAGTGAAATAAATATTGTTTAAACAAATAATCATAGGGTCTATTCAGAACTCAATGTTTGTGTAGTCGTTATGGTCTTTGTTACGTGCAAATTTCGTACACCGCGACAAGACGATGACGCGATCACTTACGTAACGCACCCTAGCTGGTTTGGTGTGCGGCCGCCAGCTTTTAGACAGTGGAGAAGGAAGGGGTAAATTTCAATGAACAACCCAAAAAGGAGTTGACTGGGCGCCATGTAATTTTTAACGTGAAAATTACGAAAACAAATAAAATGTTACCTACCGTGAACTGTTGTTGCCTGAAAACGATAATGATAAAGCTCTCTGAAATAAAACTCAAAATTTCCAAGAAAAATATAAAAATACGTTTAATAAACGTTAATGAAAAGTTTTGTATAAAATGTAAATTGCAAAAATAATACAGGATCTGCAGCGATGCGGTATTATTCAAAAAAATTAAATTTGAATATAAGATTAAAATATAAGTATAAATAGCACGACGCTAATACGCCAGTAACCCGACAGACATCTACAAACGTCTATTGTTGGCCAGCCATACGGCGCAGGGTAGCTCACAGCCAGTTGTGATAGGGCAACGGACAAGCCGCGACGGACAAAACAAGACAAAATAAAAGTATAGTGTTGTGTGAGGCACAACGATCCCAAATAATAATGAACCTTGGTATGTCGTCCAATAATGACGACTTAATACTTATATAATTAATGAATAAATATTTCTCTCTGAAGGAGAACACGAAAAATAATAATCCAACAAGAATATTTACAAAATGGTCCTTTTCAGTAGACAACAATAAAAGTTATTCATATGAAATAAATAGATATGTAAACTTATCTCCGGTGGCGACTGATAGCAGGAACAGTGTGGGAGTAGACAGCAGTTGATCGTCGGATGTACGGACAATGGGATACCGGCAAACGGCGCCCCACCAGCTGAAGATGTCCATAAGCGACGACGTGGGAAGCAAAATAGGTTCCTCCAAAGAGATCGACTCCTTCCAACAATGGGTCTTCCTCACACGAGCACGTGCTCTCGCACAAGGACGAAGAGTCGTGAAGTGAATAGTTGGTGTTATAAACAAGCAGTCGACGAGTAGTGACATAAATAATTGTAGTTATATAAATAAATAAGTGAAATAAATATTGTTTAAACAAATAATCATAGGGTCTATTCAGAACTCAATGTTTGTGTAGTCGTTATGGTCTTTGTTACGTGCAAATTTCGTACACCGCGACAAGACGATGACGCGATCACTTACGTAACGTACCCTAGCTGGTTTGGTGTGCGGCCGCCAGCTTTTAGACAGTGGAGAAGGAAGGGGTAAATTTCAATGAACAACCCAAAAAGGAGTTGACTGGGCGCCATGTAATTTTTAACGTGAAAATTACGAAAACAAATAAAATGTTACCTACCGTGAACTGTTGTTGCCTGAAAACGATAATGATAAAGCTCTCTGAAATAAAACTCAAAATTTCCAAGAAAAATATAAAAATACGTTTAATAAACGTTAATGAAAAGTTTTGTATAAAATGTAAATTGCAAAAATAATACAGGATCTGCAGCGATGCGGTATTATTCAAAAAAATTAAATTTGAATATAAGATTAAAATATAAGTATAAATAGCACGACGCTAATACGCCAGTAACCCGACAGACATCTACAAACGTCTATTGTTGGCCAGCCATACGGCGCAGGGTAGCTCACAGCCAGTTGTGATAGGGCAACGGACAAGCCGCGACGGATAAAACAAGACAAAATAAAAGTATAGTGTTGTGTGAGGCACAACGATCCCAAATAATAATGAACCTTGGTATGTCGTCCAATAATGACGACTTAATACTTATATAATTAATGAATAAATATTTCTCTCTGAAGGAGAACACGAAAAATAATAATCCAACAAGAATATTTACAAAATGGTCCTTTTCAGTAGACAACAATAAAAGTTATTCATATGAAATAAATAGATATGTAAACATCTCCGGTGGCGACTGATAGCAGGAACAGTGTGGGAGTAGACAGCAGTTGATCGTCGGATGTACGGACAATGGGATACCGGCAAACGGCGCCCCACCAGCTGAAGATGTCCATAAGCGACGACGTGGGAAGCAAAATAGGTTCCTCCAAAGAGATCGACTCCTTCCAACAATGGGTCTTCCTCACACGAGCACGTGCTCTCGCACAAGGACAGTGAGTCACAAAAATTGCGGCACTATATAATCCGCACACAGCGAAACTCCTCTAGGTAAAAAGGTAGCACTCGTAAAATTTATTTGCTCCCACGTGTGAAATTAATTGAACAGCACGTGGCGACGAACGTCTGTCTCACTTCAGGACTAACCCACGACTTCCCCAAAAATCTAGTTATTTTTCAAAAACTTAAAGTTCATATCGGAAGAAGAAAGAAATGAAATATTTGTTTAAAATACAAAGAAAAAAGTTAAGAATCAAAGACTCATTAACGATAGTAAACTTTAAATGCAAAACAATTATTATGGCAAATGAAAGAATGAAATTAATTCCAAATATAATATCAATAATAATACTTTTCTAATATTATCAATTATCATTATTAACTAAAGGAATTAAAAGGAAGTACATTGATATTATTTATTTAAAGTTTTGGTTAAATGAAACTAGTGGATAATGTTAACCGTAATTCAATTTGCGAACATCTGAAGGTGAATACGCGCGCTCAAAGTGTCAAAATATTATAAACAACAAAACACATGACAATTTATTTATGAAAAATCTACTAAACTATAGCAACAATTAGTTAAGAAGATATGTTACAAAATGACCTACTATAATGTACTTTATACTATTTAACTTTGCAGCTAACTTTTAAACAATAATAACCTATACAATGTTATCCAAATGATATCATAATTTATCAAAGTTGTCGTGAAGAGCTTGGGAAATAATAGAATAGAATGAGTAAGAAGGCAAACAGACGGAAATAAGAATTAAAGAAGGGAATGAATGAAATGGAACAACAACCGAAAAAGAAATGTAACATCTTTATGGTTGTTATGTACTATAAAGATTGTTAAAATCAAATTTGGTATTCTCAGTACTGACAGTGGTTAGGGTCAACAATTGTTAAGTGCTTTGACAGTCTTTATCATAACGACTGCTAAAACTATGTATTTATGGTTGTTATCATGTTGATATTTCTAATATTTGACGTGTGCCAGGTATTTTATCAATCATATATTATAATTAATGGCCTTTTTACCAAATATTGGTGTTTTTTTAGCAGGATGCAGTTTATTATACGTATGTATAAATCCTGCTTTGGCTTGAATAATGATTATAAAATAAAAACTACCGTGGAAGAAAGTTACTTTTGACATAAATACATATTTCTTTAAAAATATATTATTCTGTGGTATTTTTGAAAACCTTGTTATTTATTTTGGTGACAATGCGCTTTCTATTAAATGTACAATTAAATAAAAAATAAATTTTCCCATAACTTTTCATTTACGTTGGGGAGTTAACATGCCCGTTCTAAATAATTTAGACGTTTCCAAATATGACACATAAATATCATATAGTTCTTTAGTTGTTTTGGCACAACATTTGCGTTTTAAATATAATTGTCAACTCATTATTTAAAAAAATTAAAGCGTTGACAGATAAGATTAATGTTAAATTAGGTTCATATATGAATATGTATAATGAAGTTAGCTATTGTCAAATAAGCTGGTTCATTCGCAAGTATGATTTTGTAAACATTGTCAATAATACCGAGGTAGGTTCTGAATTGACAAATTCATAAAGGTTGTTACAAATGTCTTTATGATAACAATCTTTATATCCGTAACAACCTATATGACTATGGTTCTCTGAATAGGCCACTTAGTGTTTAAGTGTTTTATAATATTCGTAATTCTTAAATTAGTATTTAATATTTGTTTAACCATAGGAATAGTTATTTTAATTATCTTTTTAATATTTGTTTATCGTTTAATAAACTTTATTTTAATTAATAATAATTCTTTGATTTTTACACTTCACCCATATAAATAAAAATGTTACAATAGGTTTGTTTATAATCAAATAAATCTTTTTTATATTTTAACTCATTAAAAATTTTGACTAAATATAATTAACATGGTCTGACTTGATAATAGCTTTAACCAGGGCCGAAACGTCGTCAAAAATTGCACCCACAAAAATAAACAGTTAAAAACAACGTATGAAGCTTTAATCCAAAAAGTCCTATAAATGGACAATTATTCACTTAAACAAAAATTAAAAATAATAAAAACAAACATATCTTAACTTGACAGATAAACCGTTAAAAACTCTTGTAAATTTTTGTTCCAATTCCATGACTATTGTTATATTAGGGGTTATTTTTATTTGAAGCTTTTTTGCAGAAAATTATTAGTGAAGCAGGAAATCACGAGAGTATGAATTTACATGTTAAAATCCTATGTTCAACCACCACCATTTGTAGGCAAAAATAATTGTGAAATATTGACTACGTATAAGTCTCGAAATCAGAAACTTAATAAAATCGAGGAGGGTTGGAGAAATAACTCAACACGTGTAGTTGCAGCAAGTAATTACTGTAATTAAACCACAATAAATAACCAAATGACTTATAACATTATGTAAATATTAACATGACATTAATCTAATACCGTACCTGAATCAACACAATTGTCGGTATTTCGTTCTGACGGTATTGACAGTTTTACATACAGCACTTAACCTATGTGACGGATAACATGCGAATGGTCGCTGCTGCTTTTAGTGGGTCTTTCTCAGCCACCTTTACGAGCCAATGTTGCCAACGTCTAGGTGACTAAGTTTACCAGGCGTCAAACTTACATACGTTTATCTCGATGTTTGATGCCGCTTGAATTTAATATATTCCATTTCAATCTTCGAAATAAACGATCGAGATTATTATTTCAAGTCCCTTAAAAAAGAAACGTCAAGCCTACAAAATAACAGGGTTGGACTTATGAAGCGGCTTGACTTCTGTCGACATAGACAGTTGAGCTTCAAATAATTCAACGAGACGTCAAATAACAACATAACAATAACAATTTTTAGATTTTATACCCAGCATGAAATTGGCCATATACCTCTCCCTGTTTGACTGTCTGTCCGTTTGTCTGTTTGTCTGCATAATCAAGTATTTAAATATCTTTTTAGTCAATATGAGTTTAAAGAAGATTGAAAAATACTCAATCCAATTTTCAATCCACTGGAACAAACCAATAAGATATTTCAAGTCATAATATATTTGAAGTTGCTTGAATTGTCGAGAAAAAAGGGGAATTTTTAGTGATTTCTGATTTAGTCACCAATTCATAGTGTATATATTATGTACCTACTTCTCGAAGGTAAAATAAAATATGAACCTATAACTTTAATTACATTTTCAGAAGAAAAAATTGGATATCTCAATTCCATTCCATGGCTATCGCTATCACTACAAATGAGCAATATTTATAATATTTCAAAATCTGTTTACTGATATAGGTGTAGAATTTAATTTTCTACAAATTTGCCTAAAATTAATTGGGAAGTTTTGCGCAATTAAAAATTTATTTTCCATCTTAAACGCTTATATAGCATGGCTCGCTTTTTAATTAACGCCCTGTATAATATCTATCAAGACCAAACTAAACTTCGTATAATTAAATCTATGTCAAGTACATATACATATACTTCCAAATAATTTCTCGTAATTTATTTTTATAAAATTTTCAACAAACCTAGAAATGGAAAATATGAACATAACTTGGTGTAAGAAACTATGTACGAGTACTTCTAGAGATTTTATTACGCAGTGATTGCACTGTGTCTGGAATTTATGAGGCATTATATCCGAATAACTAGTTCGTAACCTACTGAGCAATGCAGGAAGGAGGCTCAGGTTTCCTGACACTTGAGCTGCGGGAAAAGTGGCGTAACCGATGAAATTAGTCATGTTCATTACGCATATAATGGGAAGAAAGTGAATTTTCCTTTTCATATAATTCGTTTAAATATTTTACTTGCAAATATGTATTTCTTTCTATGCGTAGTTTTTCATTCCGTGAAAATTTTTCTGTAAAGACCTATATCCACGATGCTAGAAATCGTTTCGAGTTTTCGATAACATCTTTTGATTATAAACGTTGAATTTTTTGACTACAGATATCAGGTTAGTCGAATTTATGAAGACAGTTTCAGCCGTTTCTACTAATAGTAAAAACTAATAAAAGAACGAAAAATTATTCTGACAGTAAGTGAATTGAATTTTAATACGAGTATTATTTGTTTATTTATAAGTAATTTATTTATCATAACTTACCAAAAATACGTAGAATTAGCTTGTTATTTTGTAACCTTACAATTTTCAAGCTTCTCTAATATGAAACGTTAAAATTTTAAGTTGGCATTGAATTTAGCAACTTGTATGAAAAATGGGACGGAACACGTTTTTCCTTATTTCGAAATTAGATGTCACATTCTAGCACGCGTAAAATTTTTGGTGATATTTTGTTATTTGAGATCGACATGACTGCAATAAGTACACTATCTAGGCAACGGACCGTGCAACGGACTGAATAAAAAGCACAAATCACTTATAACAACCTAATTCTACCAAATATTTCACTTAACCTAAAGTCGCTCGTGTTATTAGATGTTATCTATCATTTTCAGGTTTTTTATTTTTAAATTGGGAAGTGTCAAGTTATTGTGGCTCCAGCAATGCCTCTCAGTCGAGTACGTAGAATGGGTTATTGCATTATAGTAAAATTTGCAACAAAAACTGTTTCATATAATTGATTACCATATAAAAAATCTGATGTGGCCAGCACATAACCTCCCGTCAATTCCATGTTTGAAATAGCAATGAGCTGTAAGTAAAGTAACACTTCCGGTTTATCAATTTGAGCCAAAATCTAATATGTTGTTCCCTTACATGTAAAAGTTTTAAATACTGAATTTAAAAAGTTTTTGAATATATCATAATATATTTTTCACGAAAATCTGTTCAGAGATTCAAGTAAACTATCACTTCCGGTTTATTAATTGTAGCCAAAATCTAATATGTTATTCCCCTTGATATAGAAGTCTTAAATAATAAAATTGAAAAGTTTCGGATTAAATTTTAATATAATTTTTCATTAAAAACTGTTATGAGCTTCAAGTAAAGTATCACTTCCGGTTGTCTAATTTTACCCGAAATCTAATCAACTCTTTATATGAATGTAGAAAGCTTAAATACGGAAAATACACACACATACGCACACACACACACACATACACGCACGCACATACACATACACGCACGCACACGCGCACTCACACACACACACACACACACACACGCACACACACACACCATCATCATCATCAAAAAAAAAATAAAAACGTATTGTGGGCACCCTAATTCGTGCTTATTTATTGAAAACTCACCATCGAATCGAGGTAAAAATAGAAAAATTAAAAAATATTCATTATTTAATTTTTTGCTAAATGTGCTTATTTACCCGACTGTACTGTAAACCGAAACTTGCATGAACACCATTGACGAGCAGTCAGCTCGATATCTGTCAATCTGTAACTAATAGAGCATTTTACGCTTTTTGAAAAAGTGTGTTAAAGGATGTTTTAAATTATTCAAATGACCTTAAAACTTTAAAAAAATTCTGTGAAGGAAAAGAAATAATATATTCTGGGGATATTTTTAGTTCAAAATTTAACCACCAGATAGAGGTTGCTCAACTTGAATTGCAAATAAAATAAGATACGAATAAAAAAATTATTATTTGTACTATCATAAGCAGTAGGCAGCGCAGTTAAGACCAGGCGTGCACATACGATTTTCTGTCGTGCGATGGTTCAGACGCTAAAATAAGACACCTAGCCAGGCTAGGCGCGCACATGTGATTTTCCTGTCGCTTAGTCGCTGCGACAAATAAATCGAAGGCACAATTCCACTGAGGCAACATGTAGAACTCAACCAGTCTTAGGTGACAGTCCTCGCTGATGTGACTAGCATTGTTTAGCTCTGTCAATCGTTTATGGGTTAGTTCAAATAAATAAAAGTTGCTTAAAACTGATTTCTGTGTAACTGTTATTTAAAGTATTTTTCCCAAAAATAATCAATAAACGATTGACAGAGCTACGACAATACTAGTCACACCAGCGAGGACTGTCATGTTAGACTGGTTGGGCTGTAACATGCATCATTGACGCATGTTACACACCGTCTTCCAATCGAAGGAACAAGATGCGTTGCGACAAGAAACAAGTATTTTTGCCGCATGATACATGTGGATTGTTGTTTCTAGGACGCATGCGTCACCTCTCGATATATTTTAACGTGTCGACTGTCGAACAATGTCGCCATTATCCAACAGTCAGAGGGTTGATGCGGCTTGTATCATGCGACATGGTGTAAAATAATTTATTTATAAGAAAGAAACCAACAGTATACACATATCAATTACAGATTCCTATGGATTAATAGATAATACATACTTAATTCACAAATCATATCCCAGTGAAAGTTTCAAAATAAAATTAGTAGAAAAATAATATAAAGTGCTATATAATTATGAGAGAACATTAACTATCTCTTTCTTAAACATATAGAGTGATAGATAAAACATGTCAATATGCGCAAATGTGGAATTGTAAGTAGACATGATTCGGTTTATTGGGGAGTTATCGTTATTTTTAGTATTATTTTTATATAAAACAAATAAATTAGTTGACCTGGTTTTAAGGCTCACAAAAAATTTTAACATTGAAATTATTGAAGTGGCATAAATTATATTATTAAGTAAATTGTATAAGAATACCATATCAGTTTGAGTTGTTCTACTTTCCAGTAAGAGCATATTAAAATGTTTCAATATATCTACATAATTATTAATATTTAAATTCAATTTGTAATTTAAAATCTTGAAAAACTTTTTTTCTACTCCCATGCGTGAAGTGGGTACTTCACGTATTAATTTTCATGGGTGAAGTTTGATTTTTTGAACACTGTGCGTGAAGTAAATAATTCAGTTTAAACACACACAATGAATATCAGTATATGATGGTAAATGGTCCGAAGAAATAACAACTTCATGAGAAATGTGTCATTAATTTATATAAATAAAATAAATTTTGTAATTCTAAATTTACAACTTTGTGTTAAATATAAATCTAAGTCTATTAAGCATTCAAAAGCAATAAATAAAAAATTTCTAAGCAATCTAATACAAATTTTATGGTATTACAGGTTATAGCAATTACAAAATATAAAATTATTATATTTCCTTTTAATATTTTAATACTATTTTTCCTATATTATTTATTTTATTTATTTAAAGAAAATACTACCGTTGGTAAACATGGTTACACAAGTCGATAATGCAGTGGCTTTACGTTAAAAGAATGACAATGTGAAGAAAAAATTATATTTTATTGCAAGGTCGTAGAAAAAGTATAGTATGTAACACGTGTGTGAAGCCTATTTTACATTCGGGTGGTTTGCAACAGTCGCCTTCGGCTCGTGTCGCAATCTCCACCCTCATGTAAAAACTTCAGCTTCACACATTTGCCACATAATATGCTATTTTTGAATATTTTCTATAAAATCAATGTTCTTTTTATAGAATGGGTTCCAAACCGTGGATGCATATTTCACTTTTGATCGAACTAAACAATGAGTTGGGGTTATTGAAGTGTTTACTTGATCGGAATATAAATCCAAATATTCGGTACGATTGCTTAACACAAATGTCTACATGTTTATTAAATAACAATTTATTGCCAAAAAATATTCCCAAATCCTTAATAGTAGTCTTCCTTTGCAACATGGAATTATGAATATGGTAGTCAGATATTATAGTATCGTGATTCCTTGTGTGATGTACTACATAACATTTTCATACATTTAGGGTTAAATAGTTAAGGTCGCAATATTTTTGTAAATTGTCATTTTGCAGTTGAATATTGTCACTATTGCTCGTAATTGTCTTAAAAAACCTGAGGTCGTCTGCATATAAGAGAAAGTTAGAACTTTTGAAGCAAGTAGATATTAATAAATTGAAGAGTAATGGACCCAAATGTGACCCTTGGGGAACCGCAAAAGTAAAATAGATGTAACGTGACTTAAAACCATTACAATTAACCAACTGCGACTGTTTAAGACTAGTATGTCTTAAATGAGAGGAATTGGAAAATATTAACCCCTTTGAGGTAGCAACCCGCTGCACATGGGAATAGAACGGGTAACCCGCCCTGACTCTATTTAAATAAGTCAATAAATAAATAGAAATAACTGTTTCTGTTACTTGAAACAATTAGTTATATATTTTCTACGTGTTTAAGTTTAATTTTAGAATTGTTTGAAATAGCTGTAGTATCTTAAACTATTTATTAACATTAATATACCACTGCGACTAGTTTCACGCGAGTGCGCGCGCACCCCCACGCCAAGCGCAGTCCATCTACAGGGTTGATCGACCGCGGAGAGCTCAGAGTATGTCCAGCTTGCATACGAGACAAACGTGTCGCATTGTCGTTCGCGAGAGTGGTTTTTCCACCATTTTGCATAAACTTTCTGATTTTCATATGGTCAGCAAAGTAATTTGTTATTTAATTATCGTTCGCGTAGCTTGATTAGCCTAGCACGACTAATTCAAGGAGTTATCGTTCGGTTTCATTTAATTTTGTACTTTATAGTCCGTGAATACGTTACGGCGCTATTTTATGCAGCTAATAGACACATCTCAGAAATCAATTTTAAAATCGAATTATACAATTTGATTTCTCACGGGAACTCGTGTTGTTAGGGATTTGATTCATATTTCGTTGGGTGAAATTATTATCATTTCTTTGTAAACCTGTTTGCACACGTTCACGTTCGAGTGACGTCATCCACAGCACATCTGCTGTTATTGTCGCATAGGTACAGTCAATGCAATAAGTTTTGCATTCTAGTTGGTTATCATTAAGTTCATTTAGGGTTCTTAATATTGTTTAACTAAATTTGTTTGGTCATACACTTATTAAATGATTTAGTTAATTTCTACAAATATCGTATTTGTTCTATCTTTGATTTATTATAGTTTATGTCACTTGTATTCAATACGCTATCACATATCTCTCAGATTTGTTTTTCAGTTGTTTGTTATTTTGTTGCAATTATACTTAGCACGTTTGTTAGTTCGTAAAACTAGCTGGTCCTTCGTTAGTTGTTAATTAATACGTTTCACAAATTAATATTATCCCGTGTATTGGCCAAGTCCAGTGATGTGAACCAGCTATCGAAGGTTGTAATTAATTTGATTTACATATAGTTTTTTTTTTATTAATTGAATTTAACATCAAACTCATTGTTGATGCTTCTAGGCCGGATTCGCTGATCTAGAGACATCACATTTGGGCATGCGAGCAGGATCAAAACATTTGGGTTCTTCTAGGCCGGATTCGCTGGTTTAGGGATTGAACATTTGGTCCTCCGAGCCACTAGGTCCTTATTACTTAGTCCTTCGCACCGGAGGGACATAACATTTGGTTCTGCGAGCCAGATTTGGCGGTATTCGGAGATAATTATTGTTTCTAGTTACTTTGGTATTAGTAATTGCATTTATTAGCACACTCTAAAATGGCTACACTACTGCACGAACAATTAGAGGTTGTGACAGAAGATATTCTTCGTCTTTCAGTCTATTCTTCAGAGACTGATGAAAAAAGAAAAGTGAAATTTGAGGTAACTTTTCCGTCTCTCGCAACTTGGGAACAGGAATTCAATCGTACTTATTGTGAATATTCTTCAAAGTTAGAACAAACCAAAAATCCCGACGAGGATATGTTGGCAGAAATTTCCCGAGTTAAGAAGTTGTTTAATGAAATAAAAGAACTCATTTGCGACATACGCGTCAATTACAAGCTTAAGCTCGATGGAGACACCGGATCACAGTCAGGGTCCGACAGAGCTAAATCAGAATCACATTCGATACAATCAGCACAATCTTTGCGATATATGCAACCCAGCTTGCCTAAATTGAATCTCACAACATTCGATGGGGAGAATACAACTTTTATGAATTTTTACGATTTATTCACACAGTTGGTGATAAATCGGGACAGTTGGTCAGATATTGAACGACTTCAATATCTCAAGTTTTCTTTAAAAGGGGAAGCCGCTAAGCTTATTACAAATATCCCCATCAAAGCTGATAGTTTTGATATTGCATGGAACGCCATCACAGATGAATATTATCGTCCTAGGTTGTTGAGGTCGGTACATCTGAATGCACTCCAGGATGTGCAAAAGGTCAAGCAGGCAGACGCTCTTGCACTAAAATCATTATTGAACACAGCACGCGAAAACATCGCTGCTCTGAAAAACTTAGAGGTTGATGTTGTCTCATGTGGGGTCATTTTGGAAAACATGATTTGTCGTAAGCTAGATTCGGCTACTAGACGACAGTGGGAACTAACATTGGATTCTGACTCCAAGCCCACTCATGTAGAGTTAATTGCGTTCTTGACTAAGCAAGTTTCAAGCTTAGAGGTTGAGCCAGCCAAACCAGTCAAAACTCAAGAGCCAATCAAACAATTCAAAGGGCACAAGCCAGCATCCCGAGCGATGACATTGGCAACTGATACGAATTGTCCGTATTGCAGAAAGTCTCACTACATCAGTCAGTGTAAAGGGTTTAAGAGCTTTAAACTTAAAGGAAGACATGATGCTGCAATCAAACACAAGTTGTGCATCAACTGTCTTAGAAGGAGCCACATACGCCCGAACTGTCCTAGTACAGCCACATGCAGAACGTGCAACAAACCTCACCATACGCTGCTGCATTTTGGTGAAAGGTCGAACAAGTCGTTATCACCCAAGCGTGATAAAAAATCTGAGCAAACCAATCGTCCGTCATCACCCAAGAGTGATGCAAACTCTCAAGCCAGTAGTAGTAATTCTGAAACTACTACGTCAATGTCTGCTAGGACTTATTCACTAACTCAACACAGAAAACATACTTCGGTATTACTACCCACTGCAAAGCTGCATATATTTGACAGTGCAGGAAAGGTACATGTTGTCCGTGCCTTATTGGATACAGGATCGCAGAAATCCTACATCACAAGTCGTTGTGTTCACAATTTGAATCTGTCTATTGAAGCGTGTCAAACAAAGATTATGTCAATCAGTGACACCCACGTCAAGGACACTAGTGGTATTATACATACCAAAATCAAACCATGTCGAAGAGAAACTCCAGTTCTCGATTTGAGTTGCATTGTAATCGACAACATTACAGGCAGAATCCCAGATTATCCAATATCTCGGGATACCTTTAATCAATTTGGGAATATCCAACTTTCGGATCCCGAATGCTATAAATCTCAACGAATAGACATGCTGTTAGGAGCTGACATTTGGGGTCAGGTCATTCGTAACGGAGTTAAGAAAGGAGTCGATGGCACACTTACCGCCATCAAACCAAACTTTGGTTGGGTGGTTATGGAAGAATATACCAGCAAGCAAACAAGAAATGCTGTGGTGTCCTATCATACATACACACAAGAAGATACACACGAACTGTTGTCTAAATTTTGGGAATTGGAAAATGTTCCAACTCCATCGGTTGTCACTAAACCCGAGAATAAAATGGTGGAGGACCATTTTGTCAATACTACCCAAAGAGACTCCGAGGGAAAATAAAAGGTTTTTTTACCTTTTAAACAGTACCCACCAGTTTTAGGCAATTCATACAAGAAAGCTTTGTCCATTTGTCACGCACAGCTGACCCGCTTGAGTAAAGACCCTGAGTTACTCAAGGCTTATGATGCAATATTCGAATAATATTTGCAAAAGGGTTACGTCACGAGACTTGATGTGCAACCCAATTTGAATGATCAGGATTCGTACTATATTCCACACCATGCAGTGGTTAAACCTGATACTGCGACGACACCGGTACGCATTGTGTTCAATGCTTCAAAGCCATCGTCTAATGGTAAGTCGATTAATGACTACTTGTATCCTGGTCCGGTACTACAGAAGAGTATCTTCACTCTTCATTTGCGAAATAGATTTTATCCTATTTTAATTACGGGGGACTTAAAACAGATGTTCCTACAAATTGGAGTTGTACGCGAGCATCAACGATTTCTAAGGTTCATTTGGAAACCTGCGGATGCCACACATCCTATTGTGTACCAATTCAACACTATCTGCTTTGGTTTGGATTGTTCGCCGTTCTTGGCGTTGCGTACAGTTGAGCAGTTGGCTAAAGACGAAGGGAATCAATATCCCTTAGCAGCTAAAGTCCTGCAAAATGATGTCTATATGGACGATGTTGTGACTGGAGCTGAAGATATTCAGTCAGCACTGACACTGCGCCGTGAACTCACGGATATATTCGAAAAGGGAGGATTCACCCTCCGAAAATGGGCCAGTAATTCTCAAACAATACTGGATGAACTACCAGACAATGCACGCGCAGTGAAAGATGTCCACTTCACTGACGACGAGTCAGTGAAATTGTTAGGTGTCAAATGGGTTTGCAAGTCCGACTGCTACAAGCATACGGTCTCAAAACCCGACGATTTGTGCACCAAAAGAAACATTTTGTCCTGCATTGCAAGGATCTATAATCCATTAGGCATTATGTCCCCATTGGTGATGTTTCTTAAACTCATCATGCAAGAGCTTTGGAAATCAAAGGTAGAATGGGATGAAGAACTTCCCGCTCATATTGTCTCAGAGTGGAACTTGTTTCTGAACGAGATCGATTGTATATCCAACTATTCGATACCAAGGTTAGCTTGTTTGGGTTCTAAATTCGATCTTATCGGATTTGCGGATGCCTCCGAGCGAGGCTACTGTGCCGTTGTCTATGTTAGAAGTTATCCAAACGATAAACCAGTGGTTCAATTTCTCTGTGTAAAGACGCGTGTAGTGCCTTTGAAAAAAATTACTATACCTCGTTTGGAATTATGTGCGGCGCATCTTCTCGCCAAACTTCTCGAGAATATTCTCGAAAATATTCCAAAACAACCGGAGGCTGTACATTGCTTCTCGGATTCTATTATAGTTCTCACCTGGTTGCGCAAGGAACCACACACTCTGAAAACATTTGTGGGTAATCGAGTCGCTCAAATACAGACAAATTTTCCGAGTGAACACTGGCGTCATGTATCGTCGGAACACAATGCGGCCGACGTAGATTCTATAGGTCTCAGTCCTCTATGTGTCAAGACATGTACTCTCTGGATAAATGGACCAGAGTGGTTACAACAACCTTACTCGTGTTGGCCACAAAGTGAAGTGGTTGACGAAGATCAAACCAACTCTGCTCAGACAGAGATTGTCGCAAGTATTCAATGGTGTGACATGTGGCGTGTGTATCTCAGCTTATAATAGTTTTTTGATCAGTATATAGTGAACAATAAATTCTAAAATTATAATCAAACTGTGAATTTAGTGCTGGTGATCTGATACTTATGTTGTAATTATTCAGTAAGTGCAGCATTATTAAGTTTTTAAACAATATTCGTGTATCACAGACAATTCATATGTTTTTTTCGACGTAAATAAGTTTTAACAAGTTCCTTTTAATCTCTGTCGGTCATTGACTAAATAAACAGTTTAACAGAGGTGAAACCTTTACCTGTACGGAAAAATGGTTGCATACATTTGCAGCTGTTGCGAAACCCAAACTGATTCAAAATACACTTTAAATTGCTGTGTGTGTAAAAACATATTTAAATACAGATGTGTTGGACTATCATAAGTAATATAACAAGTGATATGGACATTGCCGATTATTTTTTGACATTAATTTTAATGAGTTGTTATGGAAATGGAAATATAACGAGTGCGCAGCACGAGTTGTATTTCCTATTGTCATAACAACGATTCAAAATTATGTCAAAAAAATAATTTGGCAATGGTCATGTCACGAGTTGTATTTTGCGTGAGAATTTAACAAGCAAATGATACTCAATAAAAATAGTATTCATTTATTACAACATACATAGCTACTACAAATTAAAGATTACCACAATTAAAATTTTGTACATTGGAAGAACATCGATTGTTCACTTGATTCAGATCTCATATTGGTGGTGTTGATATTAGATCCAGAATTCACGTTAGTGGTATTGCTGCTGTTTCTGATTCTGCTTAGGATTTCTTCATGTCTTTTGGATTGCATGTTTAAATATGGCTTGAGAGAATTTAAACTAGTGTGTCCTGTTATTTTCATAAGTTCCTGTTCAGTAATTTCAGATTGGGCAAGGTGCGTAACTGCTGAAGATCGATGACTATGATTGGTAAATTTCTTGTTTTTATTGTCTAAACCAATTTGTGTTGCAGTTTGCTGTGTCCATTTTGACATTGTATTAATACCAATGGGGCAATTCTTATACCAGCCTGCATCATGAGTTAACTTCCACTTGTGATTTGGCGTTAAAAACAGACGATCAGTTGTTATATGGTTAGGACGTTTATCCAGCATTTTATAAAATAATCGCACAGGACAAATATCTGAATTTGTTTTATTACTAATTAACCACTTACTTTCTGAACATGATTTTGATCCTCCTTGTTTCGTTTTCGTAAAGATAGGGTTATATTCTATACGGCCCGTTTGGTTTCCAAAATTATCTTTTTCAATAACAAAATATTGAACCTTTGCATTAACACCTTCGTTGCCCCTCCACGCTAACTCTTTAGCTGCAATGAAATAGAATTTTTTTTGTAGGCCTTCCGGATTGTCTTCCGACCAATAGGTTTGTAACTGAAAATGTTCTTCAGGAGTGAAAGCATCAGAACTTTTTTTTCTATTATCAATATCTCGTTGAAGTTCTTTTCGTTTTGTATTTCTAGCTTGACGGGCAGGTAAAAATTCCAAATCCGAAAAAGGATCTATTTTTACATTATAATCCTTGAAAAATTTTTCTTGTAACATTTTTGCAGTGACATTCCAATTAAACTTAATTACATTTTCTTTATATTCTGTACCATCCTTCTTCTTCATGTTATAAGCATAATCTCTAAGCATGTTGCAAAGCTGAATACGGGTTGTACCTTCTTCTAATGTATAATTTCTTTGTTTGCAGAAATCCATAAATTGTCCCCAAGCATATTTCTTCGCCTTTTTAGTATTTTTTGGGATATTTTCTTCAATTTTGTTAGTTATCTCTATTGTAGATACATTTCCCCATCTGCAATTTTCCATTTTACACGAGTTTACACAGTTTTTCTTTCTGACGTTTAAAAAACAATTGTCAATATAGCTTTCATTTACATGACAACTAGGATTTTTATTTACAGTGAAGTATAATCGATTATTAATTTTCACTAGTGATTACAATCGGTAAAGCTTGTGGTTCATTGGCTTAATTTGAAACAAATTCGTGATTTTATTGGTTGCCACGTATGTGCGTTAAATTCTCATCAAAAGAACATAAATCTATAACGGAAAATATACAAATCGCATGGACCTGCACTAATTGCATTAAGTTAGGGTGTGACATCAACGCTCTTCGCGAAGTTATAGCTAATCTTCAAAAAGACCTCGTAGATATAAAAAATCAACAACCAAATTTAAAAATCGATAGTCCGATTATAGAAGACATAATATCAGAAATAACTGACCGCGAGAAAAGAAAGAATAATATAATTATTTTCGGACTTACCGAGCTCTCGTCGAATGAAGATAAAGATACTCGTATTGCTAAAGAAAAAAGTGTTATAACCGAAATTCTCCAAACGGTCAATAAAGAAATAAAGAAGTTAATCTAAACATTATTTCGCATTTCCGTGTCGGACAATATAACTCAAACAAAATCCGTCCTATTAAAATACAAATTGAACAAAATAAATCGGTACATGATATAATTAAAAATACCAGAAAACTAAAAAATTCAGCAAAATATAAAAATATTACTATATCATTCGATCGCACGAAAAGACAAATCGATTATTATAAAACAGTAAAAAATGATCTTGAATCCCGCTTAAAAAATGGCGAAACTAATTTAGTTATTAAATATATAAACAATGTTCCTAAAATAATACATTTAATCATATAATGCCCAACAGTCAATCTATTTCATGTACTAATCGTCTTAATAAATTTATAAACAGATACTATCAAAACGTGCGAAGTTTAAATTCGAAACTAAATTCAGTCTACTGTAATACAATGGACAGCGACCATGACATTCTTTGTCTCACCGAGACCTGGCTACATCAACAAACTGGCGACAACGAGCTTCTTTCAAATAGCTACAGAGTGTTCCGATGTGATCGAAGGTTTGAGCAGCTCGGTCTTTCAACGGGCGGAGGAGTACTCTTAGCAGTAAGAAGCCACTTCCAAATACATGAATTGAATTTTGATTATATTACTTCTTCAGTCAACTGTATAGATTTAGTTGGTTGTAAACTGATATTTAACTCTTATTCATAAGTTATTGTTGTGGTATATATTCCACCTAGTATTAATCTTAATAATTTTGAATTATTCTTTGATTCTCTCAGCACTATTGATACTATTAACAATAGTAATGTAGTCATTATTGGCAATTTCAATATTACTAATTATAATTCCAATGTCACTGATAATAAATGTACTATATTTAATAATTATCTTAGTTTTTCAAATCTTATTCAAATTAATAATGTTACAAATTCGTATAATAAGCTTCTGGATTTAATCGTAACAAACATCAATATTGAAAAGTTTGAATTATACAAATGTGAAAATGAATTAGTTACAGTAGATAAGCACCATCCTCCAATAGAAAGAGAAATTAAAATAAACTTTGAAACAGAACCAAATTTTCCTCTAAAGAACGTAAAAAAAATTAATTTTAAAAAATGTAATTTTCCACTCTTATACACTGATTTAATCAATATAGATTGGTCTGATACTATTTCAAGTAATAATGTAAATGATGCAAATAATTCTTTTTACAGAACCTTAAACGAATGCTTCAGTCGCCATGGACACAAGGATACAAACTAAAACATTCCCTTCCTGGTTCACCAGTAATATAAAACTTTTAATTAAAGAGAAAGATAGAATCAGGAGAAAACTTAGAATCTGTCGTAATGTTTCACACAAAAAAAAATTTCAACGTTTACGCAAATTAATTAAAAATAAAATCTAACATGCTTATAAAAAATATATTAATAATATTGAAAACAACATACTAATGGATCTTTATAATTTTTGGTCATTTATAAATACCAAGCGCGGCATTTCCCGAATACCTGGATCAGTTAAACTTAACGATGTGACGTATGACAGCCCCCATTCTATAGTAGAAGCCTTTAAAAGCTATTTTCAGAGTGTATACACTACTTCTAATCAATACAACAATACGTCTAATAACATTCCTATTTCTGAGAATTATCAATTGTGACGAAGTGGCCCTTTTTCCACTATAAATACTTGGGTGAACAATTTATAAACCATCAAGCCACAGTTAACACTTGAAAACCCAAATCCAGTATCGAATGTTTCATCCAGTTGTTAAAGCTGATGTGAATGATTTTAGTGATTCAGTCACACATTTTTCTCGTAAATCCTATAAAGTATGACATTAGTACTATCGTTAAATAAGAACAAGGTACTTACCTGTGTTTTAGTCATTCAGGGGATAAGGAAACATTTGTTGTATTAGTTTAACATGCAAAGTAAATCTCATTAGTAAAGTACAACGAAAAGTTTTGTGTAACTTACCGATATTGTAAAGAAAACGATGGGCGGTCAGCCCATACGTCTGGCACAATGTTTCCTAGCATTGTAATTGTTTTTGTAGACACTTGGTTATAACAATGTAACAGCAATATGTTTGTTTTGTATTACGACTTGTAGATTTGACATTTGACAATTGTACTTGCAAATGTCATCACGTTTGGCAGCACTAGTAATTTTGTAGAATATTGTAAATGGTAATTTATTAAAATGTAAATTGTATGGTTGTGTAAATATTGTAACTGTAGGGAAAATATGACCATCTATTATTTTTGCACATTTTATGAAATTAAATATTTTCTTTTATTGTAAAACGATTACAGCGCCATCAAAGTTTTACAAAGACATCCCCACTAGTGCCCCACCATTTGAATTTTGGCGTTTCCACCTCCACCAAATTAGGATATAAAAGTCGCCAAATCACACAGAAAAATCAGTCCCCCAGAGGCAGTTCAGTTCCTGACTTCTCTGGTTTCAAGAGTACTACTCGAGCCGACTTCTTTACAAGGGTCCCGTCTCTGAGCTAATCCGCCGCCGCCGAGAAGATAGAGAATTTTGTCTCTGCCGTATTTTGTCGCTATCGAGTGATAGAAAAATTTTGGTAAGTGTAGTCGTCCGAGAACGACACTTAGTCTCACCAGCCGTCCGCTCTGAGAATAAAAGTAAAGTCAATTTTCAAGTTAGAGTTTTATTTAATTTTTGTTACCTCTGTCAAGTTTGGGTCGCTTCACGGCCCGTAGTCACTGTCACTATAGTCTAGATGGTCATAGGGTCAGGTTTTTCTATTTTTTTATTATATGGTGTTGTATATAACATTTTTTATTTAAGAACATTAAACAATTTATATTCTCCACGTGTTTCTGTTGCGAATACCCTAACCTCACTCCACTGCCGCTATCCGAGGCGACCTACCCTCTCTCTTTCAGGTAACCGAACGGCGCCCGAGCTTAAAAATCCCGCAAGTAAGGAAGAGAGAGATTGTGATGTCGACCCCCGACACTCCCATAGCAGGGTCGTCGTCACACAATGCATAACTTTAACTTATATTTCGGAATCAGATATTTTTCAGGCATCTAAGAAATTAAAAAATAAGTTAACGTCAGGAGTAGATCAAGTCCATTCTTTCATTGTTAAAGATTGTATCTCAGCTTTTATTGTTCCATTGACACATATTTTTAATTTAATATTAAAAACAGCAAATTACCCCGAAATATGGAAGGTAGCTAGGATTTGTCCCGTATTTAAAAAAGGAAAAACATCTCTCATAGACAATTATCGCCCGATATCAATTCTTTGTATTTTTTCTAAATTATTAGACATAATTTTAAATAAACATTTATACAGTCATTGAAGAAATCTTATACAAGAGAACCAACATGGATTTATGGAAAAACGTTCAACAATTACTAACTTAGCTGTTTTTTCTCAACTTACTTCAGATATTATAGACAGAGGAGGGCAAGTAGACTGTATATATACAGATATTAGTAAAGCCTTTGACCAGGTTGATCAATATTTGCTTTTAAATAAACTTAATAAATATGGTATCCATGATAACTTACTAAAATTATTACGATCATATATTATTCAAAGACAACAATTTGTATCGTACAATGGTTTTGAATCTAGTTTGTTTGAAGTTACATCTGGTGTTCCACAGGGTTCAAATCTATCCCCACTTCTATTCGCTCTATTCGTTAATGACTTAAGTTCACAATTAAAATCCTGTTCTTTATTATTTGCGAAAGACTTAAAGTTTTTCAAGGAGATTCAATCTGTTGAGGACTGCGCTCATTTACAAATTGATCTAAATACCGTCGCAACTTGGTGTAATCGAAATAATCTCACTCTAAATGTAAATAAATGTCAAGTAATAACTTTCACTCGCAAAAAATTTAAAGAACTATTCGAATATAAAATTAACGAGGCAAAAATTACCAGAGTAAACTCAGTAAAAGACCTTGGTATTCTTTTTGATCAGCTTTTTCAATTTAACCTTCATATAGATGCTATCGTCAATAGTGCAAATAGAGGTCTAGGCTTCATAATACGTAACACTAAAGAATTCGAAAATATAAATAATGTGATAATGCTTTTCAATAGTTATGTAAGATCGAAGTTGGAGTATGGTGCTATCATTTGGTATCCAATATATAATAATGCCATAAAACAAATCGATTCAGTTCAAAAAAGATTTTTAAAAGTTTTGTCGTTTAGACGCTTCAATGTCTAACCAGAACGTGGCACTGATTACAATTTTCTTCTCAATGAATTTGAATTTGAGTCTCTTGAAACCAGGCGTATAAAAATTTCTTTAATCTTTCTATATAAACTTTTAAATAATAGGATAGATTGTGCTCTCTTATTAAGTAAAGTTAATTTTTTGGTACCTAGAGAACATGCCAGGCATGTACAATCATATTATTACAATACTAGTAAAACTAATATGCTAGAAAAGTCTCCAATCTATGTAATGTTGAAAAATTGTAACAATTTAGCTGCCGATACAGATATTTACCACATGTCCCTTGCTACTTTTATTAACTGTCTTAATATGTAATTAGTTATTAGCTATTACTTTATACCTAGCTTTTAAATTACTACAGTGTTTCTACATTTATAATTATTTATTTTTTGTCCTGTAATTGGTCATGAGACTGTTGGGCAATAAAGATTTATTATTATTATTATTATTATTATTATTATTATTATTATTATTAAAAGCCTAACATTGAAAACAGTGCAGCAGTTCAGTTTTTTCAATGCAATGTCCAACTATAATCGGATGGTGCGAACTATGGCTTATTGTTTACGGTGGAGAGACATCTCAGGCAAACGAAAGGGTGCTGATGTGTTTTCACCAGAAGAGCTTGTCCGAGCGCAAGCCAAAGTCGTCCTGTTGGCCCAATCAGAAGGACTACAGGATGAATTATCACAACTACAACGAGGGAAAGTTTGTCGATCCCCCCCCCCCGTTTATTGATACTGAAGGTACAAGTCAGGTCGGTGGCCGGCTGGAGCATGCTAATTTAGAATACGCCCAAAAACCGCCAAAGTGAAATCACTCGCCCTATAGCAAAACTGTGTCCTTTGCCGACAGCCTAAGTTTGTCTTTAGGGAGACCCTAAGGTGGCCGGTATGTTTAAGACTAATATGTCTTAAATGAGAGGAATTGGAAAATATTAACCCCTTTGGGGTAGCAACCCGCTGCACATGGGAATAGAACGGGTAACCCGCCCTGACTCTATTTAAATAAGTCAATAAATAAATAGAAATAACTGTTTCTGTTACTTGAAACAATTTGTTATATATTTTCTACGTGTTTAAGTTTAATTTTAGAATTTTTTGAAATAGCTGTAGTATCTTATACTATTTGTTAACATTAATATACCACTGCGACTAGTTTCACGCGAGTGCGCGCGCACCCCCACGCCAAGCGCAGTCCATCTACAGGGTTGATCGACCGCGGAGAGCTCAGAGTATGTCTAGCTTGCATACGAGACAGACGTGTCGCATCGTCGTTCACGAGAGTGGTTTTTCCACCATTTTGCATAAACTTTCAGATTTTCATATGGTCAGCAAAGTAATTTGTTATTTAATTATCGTTCGCGTAGCTTGATTAGCCTACTGTTTAAAACTAATATGTTTTAAATGAGAGGAATTTGGAAAATATTAACCCCTTGAGGTAGCAACCCGCTGCACATGGGAATAGAACGGTTAACCCGCCCTGACTCTACTTAAATAAGTCAATAAATAAATAGAAATAACTGTTTCTGTTACTTTGAAAAATTAGTTATATATTTTACGTGTTTAAGTTTAATTTTAGTATTGTTTGAAATAGCTGTAGTATCTTAAACTCATTATTAATATTAATATTACTGCATCTGGCTTCACGCGAGTGCGCGCGCAACCCCACGCCAAGTGCAGCTGCTACAGCACTGACCGGCATCGACCGACCCAGAGTGTCTCTGGCTTGCAAACGGTAAACACGTATCGCGTCGTCGTCCGCGAGAGTGGTTTTTCCACCATTTTGCATAAAACTTTCTGATTTTCATATGGTCAGTAAAGTAATTGGTTGTTTAATTATCGTACGCGTAGCTTGATTAGCCTAACACGACTAATTCAAGGAGTATCGTTCGGTTTTCATTTAATTTGGTATTTTTTAGTCCGTGAATACTTTCCGGCGCCAATTTATGCAGCTAATAGACACATCTCAGGAATCAATTGTAAAATCGAACTGCACAATTTGATTTCTCACGGGAATTCGTGTTGTTAGGGATTTGATTCATATTTCCTTGGGTGAATTCATTATTATTTCTTTGTAAACCTGTTTACACAAGTTCACCTTCGAGTGACGTCATTCACAGCGCATCTGCTGTTATTGTCGACTAGGTACATTCAATGCAACAAGTTTTGCAGTCTAGTTGGTTGTTATTAAGTTCATTTAGAGTTCTTAATATTGTTTAACTACATTTGTTTGTTCATACACTTATGAAATGATTTAGTTAATTCAACAAATATCGTATTTGTTCTATCTTTGGTTTATTATCGTTTATGTCACTTATATTCAATACGCTATCACATATCTCTCAGAATTGGTTTTCAGTTGTTTGTTATTTTGTTGCAATTATATTTAGCACGTTTGTTAGTTCGTAAAACTATCTGGTCCTTCGTTGGTTGTTAATTAGTACGTTTCACAAATTAATATTATCCCGTATATTGGCCAAGTCCAGTGATGTGAACCAGCTATCGAAGGTTGTAATTATTTTGGTTTACATATAGTTTTGTTTTATTCATTGAATTTAACATCAAACACATTGTTGGTGCTTCTAGACCGGATTCGCTAATCTAGAGACATCACATTTGGGCTTGCGAGCAGGATCAAAACATTTTGGTTCTTCTAGGCCGGATTCGCTGGTTTAGGGTTTGAACGTTTGGTCCTTCGAGCCACTAGGTCCTTATTACTTAGTCCTTCGCACCGGAGGGACGCAACATTTGGTCCTTCGAGCCGGATTTGGCGGTATTCGGAGATAATTATTGTTTCTAGTTACATTTGATCGCTTCGATCCGGATTTGGCGGTATTCGGAGATAATTATTGTTTCTAGTTACATTTGATCGCTTCGAGCCGGATTTGGCGGTATTCGGAGATAATTATTGTTTCTAGTTACTTGGGTATTAGTAATTGCATTTAATAACACACTGTAAAATGGCTAAACTACTGCACGAACAATTAGAGGTTGTGACAGAACATATTCGTCGTCTATCAGTCTATTCTTCAGAGACTGATGGAAAAAGTAAAGTAAAATTCGAAGTAACTTTTCCGTCTCTCGCAGCTTGGGAACAAGAATTCAATCGTACTTATTGTGAATATTCTTCAAAGTTAAAACAAACCAAAAATCCCGACGAGGATATATTGGCAGAAATTTCCCGAGTTAAGAAGTTGTTTAATGAAATAAACGAACTCATTTGCGACATACGTGTCAATTACAAATTTATGTTCATTGGAGACACCGGATCACAGTCAGGGTCCGACAGAGCTAAATCAGAATCACATTCGATTCAATCAGCACAATCTTTGCGATATATGCAACCCAGCTTGCCTAAATTGAATCTCCCAACATTCGATGGGGAGAAGACAACTTTTATGAATTTTTACGATTTATTCACACAGTTGGTGATAAATCGGGACAGTTTGTCAGATATTGAACGACTTCAATATCTCAAGTTATCCTTAAAAGGGGAAGCCGCTAGGCTTATTACAAATATCCCCGTCAAAGCTGATAGTTTTGATATTGCATGGAACGCCATCACAGATGAATATTATCGTCCTAGGTTGTTGAGGTCGGTACATCTGAATGCACTCCAAGATGTGCAAAAGGTCAGGCAGGCAGACGCTCCTGCACTAAAATCATTGTTGAACACAGCACGCGAAAACATCGCTGCTCTGAAAAACTAAGAGGTTCATGTTGACTCATGTGGGGTCATTTTGGAAAACATGATTTGTCGTAAGCTAGATTCAGCTACTAGACGACAGTGGGAACTAACATTGGATTCTGACTCCAAGCCCACTCATGTAGAGTTAATTGCGTTCTTGACTAAGCAAGTTTCAAGCTTAGAGGTTGAGCCAGCCAAACCAGTCAAAACTCACGAGCCAATCAAAAGGCACAAGCCAGCATCCCGAGCGATGACATTGGCAACTGATACGAATTGTCCGTATTGCAGAAAGTCTCACTACATCAGTAAGTGTAAAGGGTTTATAGCTCTTAAACCTAAAGGAAGACATGATGCTGCAATTAAACACAAGTTGTGCATCAACTGTCTTAGAATGGGTCACATACGCCCGAACTGTCCTAGTACAGCCACATGCAGAACGTGCAACAAAACTCACCATACGCTGCTGCATTTTGGTGAAAGGTCGAACAAGTCGTTATCACCCAAGCGTGATAACCAATCTGAGCAAACCAAACGTCCGTCATCACCCAAGAGTGATGCAAACTCTCAAGCCAGTAGTAGTAATTCTGAAACTACTACGTCAATGTCTGCTAGGACTTATTCACTAAGTCAACACAGAAAACATACTTCGGTATTACTACCCACTGCAAAGCTGCATATATTTGACAGTGCAGGAAAGGTACATGTTGTACGTGCCTTATTGGATACAGGATCGCAGAAATCCTACATCACAAGTCGTTGTGTCCGCAATTTGAATCTGTCTATTGAAGCGTGTCAAACAAAGATTATGTCAATCAGTGACACCCACGTCAAGGACACTAGTGGTATTATACATACCAAAATCAAACCATGTCGTAGAGAAACTCCAGTTCTCGATTTGAGTTGCATTGTAATCGACAACATTACAGGCAGAATCCCAGATTATCCAATATCTCGGGATACCTTTAAACAATTTGGGAATATCCAACTTTCGGATCCCGAATGCTATAAATCTCAACGAATAGACATGCTGTTAGGAGCTGACATTTGGTGTCAGGTCATTCGTAACGGAGTTAAGAAAGGAGTCGATGGCACACTTACCGCCATCAAAACAATCTTTGGTTGGGTGGTTATGGGAGAAAATACCAGCAAGCAAACAAGCAATGCTGTGGTGTCGTATCATACATACACACAAGAAGATACCCACGAACTATTGTCAAAATTTTGGGAATTGGAAAACGTTCCAACTCCATCGGTTGTCACTAAACCGGAGGATAAAATGGTGGAGGACCATTTTTTCAATACTACCCAAAGAGACTCCGAGGGAAAATACACGGTTTCTTTACCTTTTAAACAGTACCCACCAGTACTAGGCAATTCATACAAGAAAGCTTTGTCCATTTGTCACGCACAGCTGACTCGCTTGAGTAAAGACCCAGAGTTACTCAAGGCTTATGATGCAATATTCGAATAATATTTGCAAAAGGGTTACGTCACGAGACTTGATGTGCAACCCAATTTGAATGATCAGGATTCGTACTATATTCCACACCATGCAGTGGTTAAACCTGATAGTGCGACGACACCGGTACGCATTGTGTTCAATGCTTCAAAGCCATCGTCTAATGGAAAGTCGATTAATGACTACTTGTATCCTGGTCCGGTACTACAGAAGAGTATCTTCACTCTTCATTTGCGAAATAGATTTTATCCTATTTTAATTACGGGGGATTTAAAACAGATGTTCCTACAAATTAGAGTTGTACGCGAGCATCAACGATTTCTAAGGTTCATTTGGAAACCTGCGGATGCCACAAATCCTATTGTGTACCAATTCAACACTATCTGCTTTGGTTTGAATTGTTCGCCGTTCTTAGCGTTGCGTACAGTTGAGCAGTTGGCTCAAGACGAAGGGAATCAATATCCCTTAGCAGCTAAAGTCCTGAAAAATGATGTCTATATGGACGTTGTTGTGACTGGAGCTGAAGACATTCAGTCAGCACTGACACTGCGCCGTGAACTCACGGATATATTCGAAAAGGGAGGATTCACCCTCCGAAAATGGGCCAGTAATTCTCAAACAATACTGGAAGAACTACCAGACAATGCACGCGCAGTGAAAGATGTCCACTTCACTGACGACGAGTCAGTAAAATTGCTAGGTGTCAAATGGGTTTGCAAGACCGACTGCTATGAGTATACGGTCTCAAAACCCGACGATTTATGCACCAAAAGAAACATTTTGTCCTGCATTGCAAGGATCTATGATCCATTAGGCATTATGTCCCCATTGGTGATGTTTCTTAAACTCATCATGCAAGAGCTTTGGAAATCAAAGGTAGAATGGGATGAAGAACCTCCCGCTCATATTGTCTCGGAGTGGAACTTGTTTCTGAACGAGATCGATTGTATATCCAACTATTCGATACCAAGGTTAGCTTGTTTGGGTTCGAAATTCGATCTTATCGGATTTGCGGATGCCTCCGAACGAGGCTACTGTGCCGTTGTCTATGTTAGAAGTTATCCAAACGATAAACCAGTGGTGCAATTGCTCTGTGCAAAGACGCGTGTAGCGCCTTTGAAAAAATTACTATACCTCGTTTGGAATTATGTGCGGCGCATCTTCTCGCCAAACTTCTCGAGAATATTCTCGAAAATATTCCAAAACAACCGGAGGCTGTACATTGCTTCTCGGACTCTAGGATAGTTTTTGCCTGGTTGCGCAAGGAACCACACACTCTGAAAACATTTGTGGGTAATCGAGTCGCTCAAATACAAACAAATTTTCCGAGTGAACACTGGCGTCATGTAACGTCGGAACACAATGCGGCCGACGTAGGTTCTAGAGGTCTCAGTCCTCTAAGTTTCAAGACATGTACTCTCTGGATAAATGGACCAGAGTGGTTACAACAACCTTACTCGTGTTGGCCACAAAGTGAAGTGGTTCAACTTGACAAAGATCAAACCAACTCTGCTCAGACAGAGATTGCCAAAGCCTAAGTTTGTCTTTAGGGAGACCCTAAGGTGGCCGGTATGTTTAAAACTAATGTTTTAAATGAGAGGAATTTGGAAAATATTAACCCCTTGAGGTAGCAACCCGCTGCACATGGGAATAGAACGGTTAACCCGCCCTGACTCTACTTAAATAAGTCAATAAATAAATAGAAATAACTGTTTCTGTTACTTTGAAAAATTAGTTATATATTTTCGTGTTTAAGTTTAATTTTAGTATTGTTTGAAATAGCTGTAGTATCTTAAACTCATTATTAATATCAATATTATTGCATCTGGCTTCACGCGAGTGCGCGCGCAACCCCACGCCAAGTGCAGCTGCTACAGCACTGACCGGCATCGACCGACTCAGAGTGTCTCTGGCTTACAAACGGTAAACACGTATCGCGTCGTCGTCCGCGAGAGTGGTTTTTCCACCATTTTGCATAAAACTTTCTGATTTTCATATGGTCAGTAAAGTAATTGGTTGTTTAATTGTCGTACGCGTAGCTTGATTAGCCTAACACGACTAATTCAAGGAGTATCGTTCGGTTTTCATTTAATTTGGTATTTTTTAGTCCGTGAATACTTTCCGGCGCCAATTTATGCAGCTAATAGACACATCTCAGGAATCAATTGTAAAATCGAACTGTACAATTTGATTTCTCACGGGAATTCGTGTTGTTAGGGATTTGATTCATATTTCCTTGGGTGAATTCATTATTATTTCTTTGTAAACCTGTTTACACAAGTTCACCTTCGAGTGACGTCATTCACAGCGCATCTGCTGTTATTGTCGACTAGGTACATTCAATGCAACAAGTTTTGCAGTCTAGTTGGTTGTTATTAAGTTCATTTAGAGTTCTTAATATTGTTTAACTACATTTGTTTGTTCATACACTTATGAAATGATTTAGTTAATTCAACAAATATCGTATTTGTTCTATCTTTGGTTTATTATCGTTTATGTCACTTATATTCAATACGCTATCACATATCTCTCAGAATTGGTTTTCAGTTGTTTGTTATTTTGTTGCAATTATATTTAGCACGTTTGTTAGTTCGTAAAACTATCTGGTCCTTCGTTGGTTGTTAATTAGTACGTTTCACAAATTAATATTATCCCGTATATTGGCCAAGTCCAGTGATGTGAACCAGCTATCGAAGGTTGTAATTATTTTGGTTTACATATAGTTTTGTTTTATTCATTGAATTTAACATCAAACACATTGTTGGTGCTTCTAGACCGGATTCGCTAATCTAGAGACATCACATTTGGGCTTGCGAGCAGGATCAAAACATTTTGGTTCTTCTAGGCCGGATTCGCTGGTTTAGGGTTTGAACGTTTGGTCCTTCGAGCCACTAGGTCCTTATTACTTAGTCCTTCGCACCGGAGGGACGCAACAACGACTAATTCAAGGAGTTATCGTTCGGTTTCATTTAATTTTGTACTTTATAATCCGTGAATACGTTACGGTGCTATTTTATGCAGCTAATAGACACATCTCAGAAATCAATTTTAAAATCGAATTATACAATTTGATTTCTCACGGGAACTCGTGTTGTTAGGGATTTGATTCATATTTCTTTGGGTGAAATTATTATCATTTCTTTGTAAACCTGTTTGCACACGTTCACGTTCGAGTGACGTCATCCACAGCACATCTGCTGTTATTGTCGCATAGGTACAGTCAATGCAATAAGTTTTGCATTCTAGTTGGTTATCATTAAGTTCATTTAGGGTTCTTAATATTGTTTAACTAAATTTGTTTGGTCATACACTTATTAAATGATTTAGTTAATTTCTACAAATATCGTATTTGTTCTATCTTTGATTTATTATAGTTTATGTCACTTGTATTCAATACGCTATCACATATCTCTCAGAATTGTTTTTCAGTTGTTTGTTATTTTATTGCAATTATACTTAGCACGTTTTTTAGTTCGTTAAACTAGCTGGTCCTTCGTTCGTTGTTAATTAATACGTTTCACAAATTAATATTATCCCGTGTATTGGCCAAGTCCAGTGATGTGAACCAGCTATCGAAGGTTGTAATTAATTTGATTTACATATAGTTTTTTTTATTAATTGAATTGAACATCAAACTCATTGTTGGTGCTTCTAGGCCGGATTCGCTAATCTAGAGACATCACATTTGGGCATGCGAGCAGGATCAAAACATTTGGGTTCTTCTAGGCCGGATTCGCTGGTTTAGGGATTGAACATTTGGTCCTTCGAGCCACTAGGTCCTTATTACTTAGTCCTTCGCACAGGAGGGACGTAACAGCGACCTTTTTGTTATGTATGATTGAATCCAACGTGACAGTGAACTATGTATTCCCAGTGCTTCTAGTTTGTGAATAAGTGTAAGGTGATGAACCCGATCAAAAGCCTCGCTGAAATTTGTATAAATGAAGTCAACTTGGATTCGCTTATCCATGTTAGAACTCAGTAAAAGGTACGAGGTTTGTTATGATTGATTTACCGGGACAAAATCCGTTCTGCTCGGAAATAATTATGTTATAAATATTGTTTTTAATTGTTTGTATTACGAGGGCATCGAAAATTTTACTGAAAGTTGATAAAATTGATATAATAAAAAAACTACCTTGTTTGTTGAAAATTATGATAAATCACCGGTGTTATGGAATAAGAAAGCTAGTAATTATAAAGACAACAGGTTAAAAAATGATAAGCTGATGCAATTAGGGAGTAAATATGATTGTACTGTGACTGCTGTAAAAAATAAAATCAATAATTTGCGTTCAGCTTTTAATCGTGAGCGAAAAAAACTACAATCAAAGAAGAGTGGTTCATCTGCGAGCCCCCGCGCCTTTTTGTAAAAACATGATGCACCAAACTAAAGTTGCCTCCATGGAATAGTTCAGACGCATGCTGTGTGGTTGCTGTGTTTCGTTCTAAATTCAGAAAACAACTTAGGTACATCCAATATTAAGTTACAGATTGTAAAATGGACAATTCTAAAAAATTATCTGAATCTTTTTTCTACATCATTCATCATATATTATTCTAATGTTTCTGTATCAAATCGATAGAAACTAATCTGTAGTTGAAGAATCTCAAAAAATTTAAAAGTAAAATTTTAATAACACACCCTCAGGTATACAACAGCAAATAAAATACGACAGAATAGTCGCAAGTGCGCGCAATTCCATGCCTGTTCGTGAGAGTCATTTTAATTTACAACAATCGCTGTTACGGTCTAATTTTGCCATATAACATTTTTGCTCTATATTCTTATTCCTATCTTTTACGTACCTTTCTTCTTAACTTAAATCTGGATTTCCTTTGTCGAATGTTTACTGTTATTCTGCCAATCCCTTATATTCCTTGTGTTTTTCAATTGTTATAACTTCTTTAATTAGTGTTCCGTCCAATAAATCTTCTTTGCAACTTCATGTCTCCTTTTTATTGTTGGTGTTTAGTGTTTCTTTGGTTCCTACATTGTGTATCTCTCATGTAAAATATGTTTCACTTCTATTTAGTAACTTACTTGTATTCTATGTTGATTATTTTGGCCTATTTATATTTTATTTAGAACTTCTTCCAGACATTCATTTTGTAGCGACCTTTTGATGTTTTGTTGACATTTTTTGCAGGTTTGATGCTGTTTAGCATGTCAGCGGCGTGCGCGTTCGTTTTATTGTATTTCTTCTTTATGTTATTTTTTTTTGTTTTACTGTGGCGTTGTATGTTTCCGGCGACCATTTTGAGTTTCATGTTAAAGTTTCCGACCTCATGGACTTTAGTTCCTGATGTAGGGTAGTAAAGACGTGTTTGTTTGACCATCGTATTTGTGGCACATGGCCATTGTTCGGCGTAGATTTTTTTGTGTAATTATTGTGTCGATGCAAAAGTAGAGTGTTTCGTTCGTTGTCTTTGAACCAATATTGTTTTGGTCTCGCCATTGTGCGGATTTTGATAGCAGCGAAATGCCGTTTTGACTGTCCAGTGTTGGTTTTTCGGTGATGCGCCATTGTGGATTCATGGGAATTACATTTTCGTTCTGGCAGTTAATCTCCGAGGGAGGATTTGGCCGCTCTACAACCGCATCTTCGTTTGTTGGGACATCAGCCAGCTTGAGTCCATCCGCCAACATCGTCCACCTGTGTAGCCCTTTTCGCCCTGCACACGTCACAGGAGCTAAGTACCATTAACTTCTTGTAAGATCGTTCTTCCGTTTCATATTTTTTTGTGGAAGAACTAAAGTTTTATTTTAAAGTTGTGTGTTGCCGTAGAGGACTGTGCTACAGTGTCCTCATTGTAGATTTCATTTTGACACTTTGGTAATTGTATTTTTTTTTATGAAAATGATTAGAGTGATTATATGTTATTGAAGCCTTCAGCTCATTGTTGTTTTATTATTGCAGAACTATTTTTGTGTATAGCACTTTTTAAAAATAATTTTATATATGATTACATTGTTGCCCAATTGTTGCAACTTGTGATTCAGCGAGGTTGCGCGTATCAACTGGCATGTAGCCCAGGTTTTGAAATGATATCACTTCGAAAGAACTGTAACTGTATATACGCCGCGCCAGAAACTGGATTATGGGTTTAGGGTTCAACAATAGTGTATTTTTGATCTTATTACTTTTTTTACAACTCAGATTAATTTTTTTTATTGTACATTTATAATCTTTACGATTTTTCACCGTGCCTTAAGCACGCATTAACTTGCCTTTTATTAAATTCTGTTTTATTAAATTATTTTTTTTATTTCGCAAACCTCAGTCGTTTACAGGCAACAACATTACGGTAGGTAAGATCTTTTAGTATTTTGTTTAGTACCGTCCTTTTCGTAATTTTGAGGTTAAAAATTACGTGGCGCCCTTTTACCTTTTTATAACCATTCTTGTGGTTTCCAACCCAGCCCGTCGCCACTGTTTAAAAGCTGGCGGCCTCCCAACAGAACATCCCTGTGGAGTATCCGTGACTCAATTAACCCTTTAGGGAAAAGTTACGTCACATCGCGCCGCCTTAAAAATGGAACGTGTTACATCTTTTTAAACGCTACGATTTTTTAGTCTCATGTTTTATTTTTGCGACTGAACCATCGTGCGACTGGTATCGCACATTCACTCTGATTTGTCATTTCGAAAATACGCGTCTTTATGGCAAAATTCAAATATTTAATAAATTTAAAAAAATAAACATCTCGCTCAAATTAAGTAAGAGACACCCCAAAATTTCACATTTGTGTATAAAAAGCAGTACAAATCAGATTGGCACACCCAGCAATGGGTATCCCGTGATGATTTATTTATTTATGTACACTCTATATCTCCCAGTTGATCCCCACGTCATCAATTTCTGATGCAATAATTACAAAACTTTTATCTAGCATCTTTGTCGAACACACAAGGCATATATGAAACTTTTATTCACTATATCATCGTCGTCCGTGTTTCAGAAAGGCATAAGCTATCTCCGTCTAAGCAGCGGCAAAAATGAAATAGAAACTGTATTGTAACCGCGATAACGACTGTCATTTACAAGTATTTGAATTATTTGAATATTCATGTCATTCTGTCATTCATACGTAACATGATTTTGGGGTCGTTAATAATGTGTGCTTCATTATGTGTTGGTAAATAAATAAATAAATAAAAATAAATATATCATCACGGCTTATTACCCATTGCTGGGTGTGCAAATCTGCTTTGTACACATATATCGGTAATGATGAAATATTTGCACCGTGCGGGCGCTTACCAGGCGTCGCCTCACGGCCACTCATTATTGGCATGGAGAGTGCACCACAGGGGTCAATTTAGTACCATTTAAAATTCGAAATAATGTCACATTTAACACTTATATTATAAATAGCTTTTTTGAATAATTTATATATGTCGCCATTTTTCCCAATTGGAGGAAGGTTCCTACGCTCCGATTTCCAGATAATTTTGATATCATTCAGCGCATTTTTCTGGACAGGATTCCGTAAAAAAGCTTTTGTTGCAATTACTTTGAGGTAAAATCGAAAATTCCCTAGACTATAAAACCTCTTTATAATGAAAAAAAGGTTAACAATTATAATAATAATAAAAATAATAATAATAATAATAATAATAATAATAATAATAATAATAATAATAATAATAATTGTTTACGCGTTTCAAAGGCTGAACTATATATCAAGTTTGCTTTGAGGAGTGAATGAATCTAGTCCTCCAAAAAATAAATAAAATGCATTATTATTGTTGTAATGTTTTGAGTACACAAGTTTTGTTTATAACAACGTAAAAAAAGTGTGAAAAATAAATCGTTAGGTCCACTACACGTCTAAATCGTATCTTGTGTTTTTATATGTTTCGTTTTTACAATTTAATAGAAGAAAGTTTTTACAGGGTGCAATTGCGGAGTGGTCGGTTGCACCACCCTTAGTATAAAGTCTTATGCTCTACTAAGGTGCTCCTTACCTCCTTTGAAGCCGTCTGATTCTAACCCGATGGATATTTCGTATCTCCCAGAAGCTGTATAATTCTACGTCGAGCTTCTCCATGCTGTTAGTGCTAGTGCTATTGAAGTGTTAGTGCTTTAGTTCATCGGTTTTCTCCCAAGACGTCAAGCTAAAGACTTGCCGCATAATTCTCCACTGCAACGAGTTAGAGTCGTCCTGGTTGGCATCCAATCCTTCGGAGATCTTCATAGAGTCGTCCTGGTTGGCATCCAATCTTCGGAGATCTACATCGCAGTTGGGGATCCAAACTCCTGGTCCGTCGGCCGTGCTCCGTCCCAGGTACTAGAGTTATTTACTCATTCAACTTATTTGATATATAGAATCAGCCTTCATTCTTACCACTCTGGTCCTTCGAGTTTATACTTATATTGCCACAAGTTTAGTAATAATTTCTTAATAAAATACAGTCCATATCGATTGAATTACTAAACAATAATAATAATAATAATAATAATAATAATAATAATAATAATAATTAATGAGTAAAAATAATAATAAATAGTTTGTTAAAAAAATATGTAATAAAATAAGATTCAAATGAAGCAGTAAGCAAATTTTCGCAAATTTGCTCTGTTTGAAACGCTGTAGCGCTATCTATTAGTTATTAAAAAACATCTTCTAGATAAAAGTTGTAGGGAATTTTATTCGCAACAAATTCAACAATTACTATCTTTGCCCTAATGCTTATTGGTGAAGAGATATTTTGGAAAAGCCGATTTTTTGCGTTATTTTTATCAAGTTGGCGATGGTCGCGAGGGGCCTAAAGGTCGAATACTTGTATTTTTTATTAGGACCCCTAAATATACAAAATTAGCAAAAATCAAAAATACCTGACCTTTCGCAGGGTACATCTACCTATTGACTGGACTAAATTAACATTAAAAAATTCAACACACGACGCGCATACTTCCGATATTAGCTTGCATTTATATATATATATATATATATATATATATATATATATATATATATATATATATATATATATATATATATATATATTTAAACCTATTAATAATGGACTTTGATTTTAATGGCAAAATAAAAATTCAGTAGCATTTCTCGTTTTGCCATTCAAATCAAAATCAGATACTAATAGATTTCTGTATTTATTTAAAATGGAGAGGCAAATAAAATAATAAGCATTTGCTGATAGACAATATTTACTTTTGGATAATGAAAGAACGTAATTTCAAGTTTTAAATCATGCAGTTTTCAACAAAACATCTTGATGGTGGTGGCCACCGTTCTCTATGCAATGATTCAATTGATTTTTGGAGCTTCTCTCTATACGTTTCCAACATTCGGGTTATTTATAAATACCGTCCTACAACCCTGCTTCAGCTGAAGAATATTATTCGGCAGGACATAGCCCGAATATTGAAACATGTAGAGAGGAGATTAAAAAATCGGTTGCATCAGTTCATAAAGAACGGTGGCCACCACCTTCAAGATGTTTTGTTTAAAACTGCATGATTTAAAACTTGAAATTATGTTCTTTCATTATCCAAATTAAATTTTGTCTATCAGTAATACGTTTTATTTTATTCGTCTTCAAATCAAGGAAGTTTCAAGATGCCCCATCTTGTATATTATGTATGTTATTATAAACATTAAAGATTATTAAATTTTCTACAGGCGGAGATGCTGGGCAGTAATTAATTAATTTTGGTAATTAGTTACTAATTAAATTACTTTCTTCCAGAAAAGTATTTTGTAGTGAATTACTTTGTAAAAAAAGTAATAGTACACACACACTTTTGAAAATTTAAAAAAGATATGGAAAAGTAATTGATTTTCAAGTTACAAATTACCATTTAGAATCAAGAAGTGAGGCAATTCCCGGGAGACGCGTGCAGCGTAATTATTCTGCGTGTAACGACAGGTTACAGATAATAAATATGCGCAACGACGTTCCTGTAATAACCTCTACTCGATTGTAGTATTTTTAAAAATTATAATATGGAAGCATACAGCAGTGCAGCTAGCAACACCAAAGTGAAATTATTATATTTTTATTTAATTGAAATGCAAAATGTCGACAAGTTTAATTCATTATACGTTTACCCAACGACCAAATATAACTAGACAAAACTTCATTAGATTTGTTTTGATTTCGGCTGGCCAGACAGAGAAACTAGAGAGATATGTCTTGTCTAGTCCGAGTATTTCTCACTAGAGGTCACCACTAAGGCCACGTAGAGTATCAGTGTCTAGTTTGAACGTTGCGTACTAGAGGCGCAAGTGTTCTTAGTTAAAATATCGTGGTTAACATTTAAGGCTAACATAATTTCGTAGGTTTAATATTAAAGAAAAACCAACATGTCACTCACAAAACCACTAAAACTACAAAACAAATACAAAATACACATGTTTCTACGTGGCCTCTACTGAGCAACGTTCAAACCAAACACTAGACTATACATTGACACTCTACGTGGCCTCTTGTGAGAAATACTCGAAATAGACAAGACATATCTCTATCTGTAGTTTCTCTCTCTGGCCATCCGAAATCAAAACATTCAGTGAGGAGGGATAGAAAATGTTTTGTCTAGTTATATTTGTTCGTTGCGTTTACCCTTTTACTGGTACACAGATGTCAATGAAATGATTAAAAACACGTTCTACACCCATACCGCCATACTTTACCTGATATTCGAACACGGAACCACCTATGTCTGCAATTTTTTATAAATGTTTTATTACTCTTATCATTTTTATTTTTGTTGTATTTATATTAAACAGAGTAGTATTAGTTTTTATTTTTAATATAAAATGAATGATTTTTTTCATTACAATAATTGAAAAGGCAATTAAAATATCATTTACTGTTCAAAAGTAATTCGTAATTTACTTACTTTTTTAGGAGTAATTTTACTTAATTACTTTTTGAAAGTAATATTCCCAGCTCTGTTTATAGGTACGCATTCTTACTTTTTCTACCTAACTATACAGGATGTCTTGGAATCATGGGGACATGGCTTAACCACAAATTCCTGGGCCCAATATACGATGATTTAACAAAACTTACCTATATCCGAAAGTTCACCTTTAGCTAGTATTCTGTTTCAAAGTCCTAAAAAAATTATATTTCGTATAATAACGAAACGCATTGTTCGATTCGTGTGAAATTTTGTATGACAATCCATATGGATATATTTGATCTTTTAAGATGGTCTTTCTTATTGTTAGTGAATCACTAGTGTATGATTAGACCATAACTTTATAATGGCAACGTCATTAACGCAAAATTACTGTTTTTTTCAGAAAGATACATTGGATAATAAATTTTTCTGTCTGTGCGAAAATTGTGATATCTCTAACGATTTAGACAGAAAAAAATTAAATGTAAGTGACTGTGCCGTTTATTTTTAAAATAAATATTATCTAGCGGTCTATCCAAATATGAAACTAAGTATTAATGACAGTAAGACAGTAACAATGGGCTATTTGCGTGCCATTTTTTATTTAATATTTTTGAAGAGACGATAAAACCTCTACCCATATTTTTTCTTTTGACAAAATTTTCATTAATTGACCAGAAAAAAATTAATGAAATTTGAATATATAAATTACCGCCATGTATGACGTATGATTGAGCGGCACCAATAAATGGCCGTAGAGCCATAGCATCGGTACGCCCTATAGCAACGGCATGTGTCTGTAATTTAAACATAACAGATCACCTGTTTGCCGTTTGAACAAAAGTTTGGAGGTTAATATTTTAGTTTGTCATTTTAATCTCGTACGAGTATAAGTTAAGTTAAAATCTTTCAAAATCCGACGTAAGGGGCTAGTCTACCTAGAGTAAAAATTCGATTTCAGAATAATCGTAAATGAAATGTGATGGTGTGAGGGGAAATATTTGGCTTGCCGCATATAGATACACTGTTAATATTACAGTAAATTTTCTCCCCTTCGATGTAAACTCAGGCAATCGCACAATATTTTGATGTGCATATTGAGAATTGCGGGAATAATAGGTGTCCCAATAAGAGCGCCGGATTTAGATTTGGCGTCAATATTTTTTTGTAACTGGTTAGTATCTCTGCAACTTTGACATTAACTTGACATTGTCCCAAATGGTAAAGATAGAACATTTCATGAAATAATGACGCATAATTATTATGAAAACGCAATTTGAAAATTTGATTGGAACCACTTTATTAGTAAATAGTGCTCACTACTACAGCTTTACCGGTAAGTCGTGACCGACCAGTTTGGATACGCACTAGTTTTTCCTTCAAATTGTGGGAGGGACTTCAACCCCTTGCCAGCAGCCCTGTCTCTTTCTAGTTCGTTCTCTCTCTGCGCACTACTCATCCGCACAGCTCACGACTCACCGGTCAAGTTGTAGAACATGATTACGCGGTTCTCCTGACATAAACCTCGAAGGCATGTAGCATGTGGATCGAGCAGGACTGTGGTATTTTAAATTCTAAATAATTTTGGCGTCAGTCGGGAAAAATGAACGGAAAATCTAATATTTTAAAATGAGCCGGTTTCACATTTTAAAAGCATTTTAAATGGAAGATTAAACAATATTTTAACAGTAATAAAAATAAATTTTATTTTATTTTGGTAAATAATTCAATAAAAAAATTGGCGGGAAAAACAGTCGCAAAAACTCCCGTGACGTCAAAATTATATACAGCACGTCATTCATAACCTATAAGAAAAAAATCGAAGGCATAGAAAAATTCTTGTAACAGCCCTATATTGTACTATACAGTGGTTAAAAAAGTGAAATAATAATTGTGAGTTGATGATGAGGTTTCTCACTAATAAACAAAACCTAGCTTTCTATGTCTCTTTATTGCTGACAATGTTGACTGGTTCGTTGCCATGTCGTCTCTCCTTTCGACTTACATACCCATACAAGTTGGAGTGCACGGCGCACGTTTCTCGCGATGCAGTCGCAAAGATGCCCGAAAAATATCGAACATATATGATCTTAAACTTTCCTTGTAAGAAAGAACAAACACATTGATAAACAAATAAACAATTCACATAAAACTTAAACTATACCATCGAAGAATAATTATATTATAGAGTAATGCGGCCCAGGAGCCAGCACAATGGTGGGACGTTGTCTTCTTTCACAAGGACAACGGTATTAAGTTTGAGGCTTTTCGAATTAATTTTCCATCGAGTTTGCTGTTGAAAGCTCGGAAACATATTCTCTAGCCCAGCGAGCCCAAAATTGTTGATTCGATCGCTGGATGCGTTGATAAGTAGAAAGTCGGTTTTCAGGTATGTGTTATACACATGGGTCTGGCAGCGCTGTTAAATATCTACCTACTAAAAAGTGAGCGGGTGTCAAGGGAATGGGATCTTCGAGATCAACGGAAAGTTGGGATATTGGACGCGAATTCAGTTTTGCTTCAATCTGATGTAAAAGAGTAATAAATTCTTCATATTTTATTTTTATTTTAAACAAAATAAGTTGTACAACAGGACAAGTCCTAATAACAGTACAACACTAAATACATAAAAAGTACAAAAATAATTTATAAAGAAAAGGTTAACATTATAATAATACGCGCTAACTTCATACAAACGTACTTAACTGACAATCAACAATCAGACATAACCTATTAAACTACATAACAAAAGTACCAATGAAAAACTTTTTAATAAATATTTTGAAAACATGTAGAGAGCATGAATAAATGTCTGGAGAGTTAGAAACACAGGAATAATAATTAAAGGTACGTGCAATTCTATGTACTGGAGAGTTCGTCGCATATTTTGATTTAAATGTTTGCAGTGAAAAAAGCTCGACATTTCTGGTAGAGAAAGATGAAATTCTAAAATAGAATCTACTAAGTAACACAGGACTATCAATACGATAAAGTAGTATTTTAAATATAAACATCATATCAAGATATATTCTTCTCTGTTGAAGTGTGTGAAGGGAAATACATATGGTTGGAAATTTCCACTGCAATATTGATAAAAATTTGCGTTGAATACCTTCAATTCTATTAATGTACACTTGATAATAAGGTGACCAACAAACTGTGGCATACTCAAGATGAGAGCGGACCAATGAATAATACAAGGATATTAAAGTATTAGGATTATTGAAATGCTTTCCTACTCTCAAAATGAAACCTAACATTTTGTAAGCCTTTTTTACAATAAAATCAATGTGTAAATCCAATAATAGCCTACTATCTAATGTTACACCCAAATCTTTAACTTTAGTTACTCGATTAACAATAACATTACTTATTTTATAATCAAAATTAATTACATTACGGTTACGAGTGAAAGTAATGCAAGAGCATTTATTAAAATTAAGTGACAGGTCATTGTTAATTAGATAGTCAGAAAGTCTAACCAAATCAGCTTGAAGACCTACACAGTCATTTAAAGATTTAATTGGAGTGTATACTTTTAAGTCATCAGCGTACATAAGAAATTTAGAATTTATAAAGCATTTTTTGATGTCGTTGATAAAAATAATAAATAATAAAGGCCCCAGATGAGACCCCTGTGGAACCCCAGAAGTTACAGGAAAGTAGGACGAGGTGAAGCCATTAACAACAGTACATTGTTGCCTATTACTTAGGTACGATTCAAACCACCGCAGCAAGCTACCATGTATACCAAGTCCCTCAAGTTTACGGATCAAAATATGGTGATTAATTTTATCGAAAGCTTTACTAAAATCTGTGTATATAGCATCCACCTGCGTCCTACTGTCCATAGTTCTGAAATTGAAATCAATAAATTCAACTAAATTTGACTCGGCGGATCTGCCAGAGAAAAAACCATGTTGCTCAATATTAATAATATTTTTCACGGAGGAAAATAAATATTTATAAATTATTTTTTCAAAAAATTTTTCAAAAATACAGAGCTTTGATATTGGTCTATAACTATCAATGGAATTTCTGTTACCACTTTTAAAAACAGGTACCACTAATGCCTTTTTCCAAATGTCTGGACAAATACCAGAAATAAGTGATTTGTTAAAAATTAATTTCAAAGGGTAAGCCAACGACGAGGCACATTTTTTAGCAAAGATACTAAAGACACTGTAGGGGTTATTTTATTTCACTATTTCACTTCTATGAGTTGGCGGGGTTAGCTTTACCCTTTTGTATTTTCAATTATGTTGCAATCTGTCAAACTGTACATATCAGAATAAACCTAGATCGTTAATTGATTGTCTGTTTTTCATTTACCTCGTCCTGAATACAAAAACTAACAATGGTTATAGGCCCAGGAGCGCAACATACGAAGTAGGTAAACGATTCTGGTGTGTTGTAGGTTAGGACGCTGTTTTCCTGACAGCAAAAATGGCGGAGACAAAATATGCAATAGAGAAGCTGAACGGCGCAAATTATGCTTCGTGGTCGTACCAAATGAGGATGGTACTGACAGAGTGCGATCTCTGGTCGATCATCAATCCCGGAGAAGACAAACCTGCGGAAAATGCCTCCGCAAAGGAAAAAAAGGAATACATCTCACGACAAGGTAAAGCTCTCGCCAAACTTGCCCTAGCAATCTGCGACGAACAGCAGATGCACATGCGCCAGCTGATGAGTGCAAAGCTGGTGTGGGAGGAACTTCAACGATTGTATGCTCCGACGGACAGCAAGTTCCGAACAGTGCAACTGCGGCGAGAATTGTACTCATGTAAAATGTTGGACTACGAGTCAATAGAGTATTACTTGGGACAAATTAACAAAACCGTAGCAGATTTAGCGAATATCGGTGACAAAATAGAGGATGGAGATTTGGCCATGACAATTCTCTGCGGATTATCCGACGAGTGGGACACAGTAGTCTCCGCATTGTGTAACCTCCCAGATGCAGATTTCACAAGCGCCACTGTCAAGAGACGCCTGCTTGCGGAGGATGCCAGACGCACTGAGGGCAACGACATCAGACAACAGGCACTTGTGGCGAAAATGAAGCATCAAGGAAGTCGGAAGGTCCAGAAGTCAGGGAAGTCATTGGAAGGCGCGCCGCATGACAGGAAGGATGACCAGGAGAAGAAGAAGTATCCGCACAAGGGGAACCTTATCTGTTTCTACTGTCAAGGAAGAGGCCACATCGCCAGATACTGTCCTGAGAAGAAGAAATTCCACAAGTCCGGCGATAAGCCTCGGGTGGTGACGATGAGCGCCTTCTGCGGGAACGTGAGGATCAACAGCGACAGTTGGATCATCGACTCCGGAGCGACTCATCACATGACGCCACTTGAGAAGTATTTTTCGGACATCGACAAGAAGACAGCTATCGACGTCATAACCTTGGCAGATGGCAGCACGACACCCTCTACTGGAAAAGGCGCCGTGAGTGCGAAACTTGTTAACACCTTTTCTGATTTCCAGGAATTCAGAGCGAGAGACGTGTCACTGGCTCCAAACATCGGTCACGGTATCATCTCCGTACGAGCACTCACGAAGAACGGAATGAAGGTGATCTTCGACCACGAAGGAGGTTATATTGAAGATTTGAATGGACGGTTGCTGATTCGTGCAGAGAAGCAAGGTGAACTCTATGTCATCAACGCGAAGCCATGCACCGAAGCCAGGTTGAACACATTGTCACACAGAAGAGACAAACCGGAGCCAATCGACCTGTGGCACCGTCGGTTGATGCACATCAACAAGGAAAAGATACTCGAGATGGCAAAAGCGGATTCTGTTGTGGGATTGAAGACCAAAGAGGGCCGCCTAACCCCATGTAGCAGCTGTTTAACAGGTAAATCTACACGTCAGCCTTTTCAAAAGGGTCCCTACGGCGGCAACCCGAAGACAAAGACAGGGGTACTCGAACTTCAATTCAATTTCAATGCTCACTTGTAAGAACTAACTACGAAGCAAGATCGCCCATCAGACAATTATGCTATATTTTTAATAACATTAATATAGATATTGATATTTATCACGTATCACTTAGACATTTCAAGCGAGCATTATTACATAAGTATATTTTGAATTGATTTTCATTTTAGAAAATTATGTTGTGTAAATAATTATTCTTGTCTGTTGAAACATTGTATTGTAACTGATATGTATTCGTTGTGCATCCACCCCGTAATTGGGATTTCGATCCTGTGGGATGGATGGGATATTAAATTAAATTAAACTTGTACATTCCGATCTGATGGGGCCAGTCGACGTACCGAGCTGGGGAGGAAAACGGTACCTGCTCACCATGATAGATGACGCCACTCGGTATATCTCCATGCGTTTCTTGAAGAAGAAAGGGTATGCATTAGGTGAGTTCAAGAAATGGAAAGTCGAAGTCGAGAAGGAAACTGACAAGCAGCTGAAACGGATCAGAACCGATAATGGACTCGAGTTCTGTAACAAGAATTGGTCAGAATTTTGCGAAAGCGAAGGTATCCATCACGAAACGACGATGATTTACACTCCGCAACAAAACGGCGTGGCGGAACGTCTAAACCGCACGCTACTTGATTTAGTTCGAGCGCAAATTCGAGAAACTGACCTACCAAAGGGCACTTGGGCTGAGCTAACATGCACAGCGGCATATGTGAGAAATCGCGCTACAAATTCTCACAACAAGAAGCGGACTCCGTACGAATTATGGACAGGTAAAAAGCCGAGCGTTAGACACTTGCGAGCCGTAGGCTGCGACGTGTTTGTACATATTCAAAAACAAAAGCGCAAGTCCAAGCTGTCAGCAAGAGCCGAAAAAGGGTTGATGGTCGAGTACGCATTTCACGGTCGGGGATATCGCATCTGCACACCTGGACCGAGGCGAGTTGACGAGTCGCGTGACTGCGTGTTCGTCGAAACATCTCCTGAAGAAAGCCTTGGGAAGCATTCGAGAGGTCGCGAATCAACGGCTACTGCGAGCAACGATCACCTGGAGGTCTCCACCGTCAGGGCTGAGCAGGAAACCGACGAGGACTCGGATTCCGAGAGGGAATTTTACGAAACAGAAGGTAAAAGCCCTACTGGATAGATGTTTTGAAGTTAAGCACGTTGGAGAAATTTCACACATACTGGGTGTGAAATTTGAGAAGGACGGAAGCCTCGTACTTTCGCAAGAGGACTACATCGATCAGCTGATCAATCGATTTGGACTACAGGACGCGAAAGGAGCCTCAACGCCAATGGAAATCAAGCCGATATTTCTAGAGGAGGAAAGCAATGAAGATTGTCCGGACGTTCCATACCGGGAACTAATCGGCGGACTTCTATATCTTTCCCAGAGGACTCGACCGGACATCGCGTTCGCCGTCGCCAGATTAGCCCAATTTTGCTCAAGCTTCAACAAACAACATTGGAGCGCAGCGAAGCGGATTTTGAGGTACGTGAAGGAGACGAAGCAGTACAGTATCATTTATCGTCCCACAGGCCAGTCAATGTCTGCATATACCGATGCAGATTGGGCCGCATGTACGAGCGACAGGAAGAGCACCAGTGGGTACCTGATCATGTTAGCAGGTGCCCCAGTCTATTGGAAGAGCGCGAAGCAGACGGCAGTCGCGCTAAGCACAATGGAAGCTGAGTACATCTCGTTGGCCGCCTGCGCAAGGGAGGTCACCTGGATGAAGGAACTTCTCAGACTGTTGGACCTAGATGAGTTGGTTGGAGAATCGACTGTGATCTGGTGCGACAGCCAAGCGGCCATCGCACATGCCACAAACCACATCGACAATTCCAGGACCAAGCATATCGCCATAAAACATCACTACATCCGCGAGAGAATCATGGATAGAACCATACAGCTGAAGTATATACCTACGAACCAGAATCCAGCAGATTTATTGACAAAGCCACTGAGCCGAAACCTACATGAGGATCACCGTGCCCAGATGCTGCAGTAACCCCCATTGAAGAAGGTTGCAGACAGGCGGAATGATCATCATGATGCAGCGGAGATCCTTCCGAGGGGGGGATTGTAGGGGTTATTTTATTTCACTATTTCACTTCTATGAGTTGGCGGGGTTAGCTTTACCCTTTTGTCTTTTCAATTATGTTGCAATCTGTCAAACTGTATATATCAGAATAAACCTAGATCGTTAATTGATTGTCTGTTTTTCATTTACCTCGTCCTGAATACAAAAACTAACAGACACGTTACCGGCTACTCGCTTAAGGTGGTGTTTTGTGGAGCGTATTCCTGCCACCCATAATCCTCCCATGTGAAGGGAATGTGCTGGGATGAATTTCTAATCTACTCCCTCTGTAGCAAAATGATTTTGCAAACCGTTGTTATTTGCCAGAAGAAAGCTACCTAATTCGCGGAGTTCATTATTAGCGCTTACAAAATTAGTTCCGTTATCCGAATTCACCTCGGCATGTTTACCACGTCGCGATACAAATCGCCGGAAAACAGCTATAAATGCATCCTTTGATAGACTCGTCACTGGCTCAAGGTGCACAGCTTTTGTCACGAAGCACACAAAAAGACAGATGTAAGCATTATATAGTTAGCCACCACGGCCCCTTTTTTCGTTTAGCATTACAGGTCCACAATAACCTACACCACAAATAAGAAATGGATGCATTTGATTTAATCTACTAGCGGGCAAATTCCCCATAATGGGTTGGATTGATTTCGGTTTTACTTAAACATATTATACAACTTCTCACGGTTTCCTATGCTGGATTTTTCCCAGAGATGGGCCAAAAGTTTTCCCTAATTGAATATAACAATTTTTGCGATCCTGCGTGTAGAAGTCTGTAATGCTCATCTTTAAAAAGAAGTTTAATTTCATGATGTCTCACAGGGAGAATAATTGGGTGCCATTTGTTATATATAAAATTCGACATTGTAAGTCTACCACCGACACGTATAAGTTCAAAATTAAAATATAACTTTTTCGTGGAACCTGTTTATTTTAAATTAAACACTTAAATTCTTTATTGTACGAGGGTTGTCTCAAAAGTAAGTTACACTATTTTTTTATATCCGCGCGGTAGGCAGGATACGTCTGGGATTCGCATGGAACTTTCGTCCGAGTGTGGTGGCAGCACTGTAAAATTCCTAAGCGGCCGCCATGACCCATTTGTCAGTTGCGATCAAGCCACTATGGAGCTACCACTTACTTCTACCGCCGATTGCGAAGTACGCAGTGTGATTCGTTTTTTAACGGCAAAAAATAAAAATGCAACTGAAATTCACCGTGAATTGTGCAGTGTGTACGGTGAGAACGTTATGTCGAGGCCAATGGTTTCTCGTTGGCGCCAATCATTTATTGAAGGCAGGACAACAATACACGACGAACTGATCTGCATCTGTCCAAAGTGTGTGCAAGGTGGGTTCCACGGCTCCTGCCTTCAATAAATGATTGGCGCCAACGAGAAACCATTGGCCTCGACATAACGTTCTCACCGTACACACTGCACAATTCACGGTGAATTTCAGTTGCATTTTTATTTTTTGCCGTTAAAAAACGAACCACACTGCGTACTTCGCAATCGGCGGTAGAAGTAAGTGGTAGCTCCATAGTGGCTTGATCGCAACTGACAAATGGGTCATGGCGGCCGCTTAGGAATTTTACAGTGCTGCCACCACACTCGGACGAAAGTTCCATGCGAATCCCAGACGTATCCTGCCTACCGCGCGGATATAAAAAAATAGTGTAACTTACTTTTGAGACAACCCTCGTAAGAAGCGATTTGTGTAATTACAATTATTCGCTTTAACGCAAATTGTAATTCGACAGTAGTTAAATGACCGTATTTTCTTTCTATGCCATTTAGTTTTGCTAACAGTTTTGTTTAAATCGGAAACAATGTGCTATTACACGTTATAATCGAGTAAAATTTGAAAATTTCTCTGTGGTATCACTTTGCGTTACCTGATTATTTAAGGTAAGGTATAGGTTTTGATTACGTTTCAATTCTGGTAAAGACACATATTTTTTTTAGTTTCAACGTTAGCCTGAGGCCAATAACTAGGATCTTGCGACAGCCAGTCAGAACCGTGCCACCAAAGATTGCATTCTCTTATGTAAAGCAGAGATAAGCCACACGACAAAATATCAGCAAGATTTTTTTTGTGGGTACAGGCCGCCAGGTAGTTACCGGTTATGCTTTGAATTTCGACAACTCGGTTGCTAACAAATGACTTTATTTGATTAGGAGGAGTTTTTATCCAGGCGATAACTATAGTTGAGTCACTCCAAAGCATGCAATTATCGTAATGAGTTGTCGTTTACCTTAGTATTTTGTCAAGTAATTTTGTTGCTATTACCGCTGTAGATAGTTCTAACCTTGAAGTGTTAAAGGTATTTAGAGGTGCAACCTTTGATTTTGCACAAAACAAATAGCTGATTATATCTCCTGATTCAGTATTTTCAGATCTAACGTACACGCATGTCCCATAAGTTTCCTTAGAGGCATCGCAGAAAATATGTATTTCTTTCTTGGTTGGTTGATTCACAGAAATATATCTCGGAATTTCTAAATCGTTTAATTGACTTAGTGCATTGCTAAAATTAATCCATTTATTTTTAATAGCTTTTGGGACAGAATCGTCCTACGTAAATTTTTATAGCCATAAACTCTGAAGAAGGATTTTTGCGATCACAATACAGGCTGCTAACAAACCCAAAGGATCAAAGATTTGCGATATACTAGAGAGTATGTGTCGCTTTGATATAATTCCATCCTGATTTGTTGCAACTTTAAATGCTACATAATCATTTCTACAAATCCAGTATATCCCCAATGATTTAGTTTTTTCGGACCGACCTAAAGTTTTCGTTATTTCGCTACATCTACCTTTAGTCTACACAAAAGTTCCAAACTATGACTTTTCCACTTTCGTAATTCAAATTTTCCCGATGTTATTAAAGTTTCCGAAAACGTGTTACAAATTTCTGCTAACTCGTTTAAGTCATTCCCACCAGTTATTAAATTATCAACGTAGAAATCATCTCTGATTATTCTAGATATTTCCCTATTCACATCGGCACACTCATTCGCCAATTCGTACAAACAGCGAATGGCTAAAATTGATGCGGATGCTGTCCCATACGCCACAGTATTCAGGCAATATTCGCTAACATCTTGTGTTGACGAAAACCTCCATAGAATTTTTTGTAATGACCTCTGTCCTTTTTCTACTAGAAATTGCCTGTACATTTGCTTTATATTGGCGCAAACGGGTATTTGCGAAATCGGATTAGTATTGCACATGAATCGTTGGACCAACAATGTGCAACTCATTAAATGACACACCGGAAGAAATCGTTGCAAATGCATTAAATACAACGCGGAGTTTCGTAGTTTCGCTATCTTCTCTAAGTATGCCGTGATGTGGCATTTAATAAGAGATTGTTTTATTGTTTTCTAAAGGTATAATTTGGCTCATATGGCCCGCATCTAAGTAATCTTCCATAAAGTCATTGTAAAGGGTTTTAAATCGCGGATTTGAATCTAGTCGTTTTTCTAAAGAGTAAAATTGCAAAAGTGCTTGTTGCTATGACTCACCTAGTTGACTGACTGAATGTTTTAACGGGGTTTTTACTACGAATCTACCTGTTTTGTCGCGTAGTTGTTTCGACGAAATGATTTTCGCAAGCTATCTCTTCGTTCGAACATGCCGGTTCGAATTAGTATTCTTCCACGATCCAAAATTCAGTTAGTTCTTGTATATCAATAGTGTCAGTTTTCATTTGTTTTACTAAAATTATAAAACATACTATTTGTCACGTAATCCAACCAAACTTCGTTTTCTGGCAGTGATTTACCTAATTTAATAAGATCTGATTCCAGCCCATGCCAGAATACTTCCGCACTTAACATGTCTACTTTGTCGGGTATATTATAATTTGGGTCGGCACGAAGTTTAACTCCATTTGATATTTGAATATTCAAACTTTTAAATCTGAAACTAGAAATTGATTCACAAATGGAATTTGTAATAAAGCATGTAATTGATCGATTGTAATTATGAAAGCGAGAACTGATTTTTGTAGTCTCTTTTGTCTCGATTGAGGATTTGATAGGTCCAATGCCTTATAATGATATATTTACTGCCGTTGTCGGTAAATCTATTTTTTTAATAAACTGTGCTGTAATTAGGTTAGATTGAGACCCGAAATCTAAGAGTACACGATATGTCTGCTTATTACCATGTATATCTGCTATATCTATAAGCGCGGTTGCTAAAAGTATTTCGTTTGTTCCTTGTTCACGATGATTCAAATACGTTTTCGTGTCGTTCGTGTGAGATTCTGATATTGTTTCTTCTGTACTATTTAAATTAAGATCCAAGGTTTCAATTTCTTTATGCAAGAGAGTATGATGCTTACGATTACATTTTTTACAGAAGCTGGCTCGACAATCGCGGATGAAATGGCCCGGTCGCAAATAATTTAGACATAGTTTTTTTGATTTAGCTTGTTCTATTCTTTTTTTGATTATAACTGCTACTCATTAGTTTACTCGAACTTAATTTCTCCAAAATATGCGCTTTTTCATTTAAGAACGTGAAAAGTTTGTTAAGAGTAAGAGACTCACTATCCTTTACCTTACTCTCCCTTTCTCTTGCTGTTGCAGGATCTAATTTTCGTATTACTAAATGAATGATTATTGAATCCCAATGCTTGACAGGCTCTTTTAGAATTTCTAGCGCGCGTAAATGTTGTGAGATACCGTTAACCATATTTCTAATGCTTTTGCGGATTGCTTTTCTAAATGAGTAATGCTAAATAACGCTTTCATATGATTATTTACTTCGCATAATAAATTCCACGTCACGTCATAATTGTCGTCTGATGTTTCCAAATAACTTACGACTTTCGCAGCTTCACATTGCAGGCATGATATCAGATAACGAAACTAGAGTACATTGTCTATTTTCCTATTATGTACTACGGATGAAAATGTATGTCTAAATTCTAACCAAGTATTATAGTCTCCACTGAAATTAGGCAACTTTATTACTGGCAAAGTAACTGAGTCTTGGCCAACAATATTACTTGCATTATCCACAAATTCTGATATCTGTGGAGTATGCAAATGTTCGACTATATTAAAACTATCTAATATCGATATTGCATTAGATATGGCGGCTAAAAATTCTTGTTCGATATTGTTCCGGGTAGCAAATTCGTCCTTCACCAACTTAGCAAGCGCCTCGATTTCATTTTGTACTGTGTCGAATTTACGAAAAAGTTCACTTACTCTATCATACATGAATTGTAATTCCGTTTTATTTACGTTTGTTATTCGATCTAATGTACTGAACTCTTATACATAGGCTACAAAAGTTTTTAGTTTTGCTTTAATTGATTCGCGAATTATGTTGAGTTCCTCTACGCGTGATTTACCGCTCTTTTCTTTACTTCCTTTCCCGGTCATATTTCTAAGCAATTATTCTACTATTGTAGTTTAATTCGCTACTAATTTGATACTAAACGCCTTTCAGTGCTGAATTATATATAGAATTGTACTTAGTTTTAGTAAATCTCTGGGAATTTCTTCTCCACGTTGTTTGGCTTTTCTAGGAAACGTTGCAATGGCGCGAGAACGCCGACCTGTGCTGCTGTTTGGAGACAGTGCCGCTTGCTTCAGTTTTCTGCTATGTCCTGGTAATTATTATTGGACTACGAAGGACCAAAACTGTGTGTTGATGATGATGTGGGTGATGAGGTTTCTCACTGATAAACAAAAACTAGCTTTCTATGTCTCTTTATTGCTGACAATGTTGGCTCGTTCGTTGCCATGTCGTCTCTCCTTTCGACTTACACACACATACAAGTTGGAGCGCACTGCGCACGTTTCTCGCGCTACAGTCACGAAGATGCCGAATAATAATGAACATGTATGATCTTACACTTTCCTTGTAAGAAATAACAATACATTGATAAACAAATAAACAACTCACATAAAACTTAAACTATAACATCGAAGAATAATTATATTATAGAGTAAATGCGCCAGTTGTGGAATATCATTTTTATTAAAGTATACAAAAATAAAAATTATAAAATAAAAAGCACCTACCAACTCTCACTTTTTGCAGACAGGATGTGTATATTATTAGTAACAAGTAGCTTATTCCTTTATGCTGATTGTTTTATGTTATACCACGAACGTTAAGGGATTACCGATCACAAATAAAATTGGGGTAAACTGTCTTTATCGTACTTTATACTTAATATACTATTTTGCACGATCGGTTTTTTTAATGCTTACTTACAAAATGACAAATAATATTTTTTAATAAGAAAAAATAATCTTCAAATTATTTTTTAAAATTTTGTGCATCGTGCAAAAATATTATAAGCATCACGAACGTAAAGGAATTACCGACTACAGGCAAAATTGGTGTCGTCGCTACGCTCCTCCCCCAAGCAATTGTCTTCGATCGGTAAACTGTCCTTACTGTTCTCAATACTTAATATACTATTATAAATCCCGGAGCCCATACTTTACACAACTTCTTGATTACACAGTTCAGATCTCAAATTGTAACAGAGATATACTTCACTGTCAAGAACTAAACATTTCAAATTAATAATGGTATCGTTTTCATTTTAAAAAGAAAATAGTAATTAGAACAATAGTTGTATTCTATGGAAAGGAACCTAATATAGGTAGTTTCCAGCAATAGTAAATATGTAGGTACTCCTTTCAAAATAGACATTCAACTTCGGAATAATACGCTACGCATAGAGCTGAAAAAAGTAAATAATCGATAGTAATCCACTAGAGGTTTGATTTCACCGGATATTTTTACCTCTCGCTAAGAGAGGTATTGTATTCCTGATAAAAATCGCATATCCAGATTTTAATAAATAAGCACGTTTTAAGGTCCCTAGAATCCGATTATAACATTTTTACGATGATGTTCGTATGTGTGTGTGTGTGTGTGTGTGTGTGTGTGTGGATGTGTGTGTGTGTGTGTGTGTGTGTGGATGCGTGTGTGTGTGTGTGTGTTGGATTCACTATATCTCAAATACTATAAGACTTAAGACATTTTTAACTACGGATTCCTAAATCTAACAATAATGGGAAGAGTCCAGTCAGTTTTGGTAACAATTGGACAACCGGAAGTAGTAGTTACAAGAAAAAATCATCTAAATATTATTTATCGAAAATTTATGTAAATACTTATATTAAAGAACGTTAAATTATTTATTCGATAAATATAAATTCATTATTATATCTTCTATAGATTTAGAGATAAAGAAAGGCATATAAAATAATTTGATGTAAAAAATCTCAGATCAAACTACTACAAGGCAAGAAATTCAAATATTTGTAATTGACACATAAATGTCACTGTCAAAAATATTTGCATTCCTTTGTCAAAAATATTTGTACATCATTATAAAGATTATGAAAATAAAAAAAAGTCAACAACGCAAAAGAATATATGTAAAAAAGAATATAAAAGGAATTTGCGAAAAAATGACGAATATAAAGAAAAAGAAAAGGAAAGTAGAAAAAGGAAATTTCAGGATATTGAATATAAAGAAAATGTATGTATTGTACATAATTTATTTTAAAATATCCCATACATTTTGCAAATATATGTGAGAATTATTCTGTAGTGAGACATGAATATATGTATTTCTATTTAAAAATATTTTTCGTTTTATGCGTACAACCAGGCAAAATATCTGGCGAGAGGTTATGTGTTGGCCACATCAGATTTTTTTATTTATATGAACACTAGGTTGCTTGGCAATTTGTTGAAAAGATTTGTACGGCAAAATCACAAGAGCGTAGCTCGAGTGGTTTTGACAGAACAAATCTTGGAAACAAATTGCCATCAAGAAACCAAGTGTGAATATTTATAAATAAAAAATATTCCGTGCTAAAAATTAAACCTCGAGTGGTATTTGTCAAGATAATTCCACGAGTAAATATCATTTGAACGTCATTATTTGTTATATTTTTTTTTTAAGAATTCAATATGAAGAGAAAGGATTTGCATTGTTGTAATCAAATATCTTACATTTTTATTTTTTAGCATATGGAAATCATACAAATGAACCTATATTGTTATGAAAATGTATTTATGCAACACCGATTCGTAATATAATTATTACTATCGTTATTTGAAATAACTAATATACAACATTAGTCACTCCGTGAGAGAATATTTTAGTCACAAAGCCACAGAGGAATTATTACTAATTTTTGTGTGCTTTTTTTAAATATAAATAAAAAGTAATATTACAAAATTATTTTATTATTGAAATAATTGAACATTATGAAACTTATATATTTAAATTAGTATTAATATTTATGTTAAAATAGGTTACTTATCTTTACACAATGTACGACTGATGTAAAGAAAATGAGAAACGAGTTAGTAGTTATTTGCTTCGGAATTAATTTCAAAGATGCTGCCTGTGCTTCTAAGTGAATACGTTTTAAAGGAAGGTCCTCATTTTCACTCATTTTAATGTATTTTTCTTTCAAATAATTCCCAATGACAGACAATCATTATTACAGCAAATTTTATTCAATAGCAATATAACAAAACCATAACAACCATTCAATGGCTACTTTTTAATTTAAAATACATCAATTGAATTGTCAGTGTCAAATGATGAATGAAAACAAAAATGATTTAAAAAGTTTTTAATAAAGTGTTGGATAAAACGTTGTATTACACTCGTGTGGAATGTATATTAGTCAATAAAGAAAATTAGACATTCGCCCTGCGGGCTATGTTGCAAACTTTTTTTTGTGTCTTAAGTGATACATGCCACACTCATATAATAAATAACTATTTTTTATTCTTTACGGGTTTCATGCATCATTATTATCTTTCATTCAGTTTTGAAGTGTTAAACTGTCATTGTTAAATCCATAGCAGTAATCTGTAAATTGATTCCAAATAGAATTTTTGCTTTTCCTGGTGTTGTCGGAACCGTATTTTCTATTTCACTTAATATTTTGTCTTTAGATATATGTCCAAATCGAGAATTCATTTCTTCTTCATAGAATAAACTGAGAATTGAAAATAAATTTATTTATTTGACATCAAAAATATTGAAAATAATGCAATACCGTGGAGAAGATAAATAATAAAAAAAAACAATTTATCCACTTGCGTTTTGCCTTCCTTCCTATTTTATCGGTAACAAACTGCGATTTTGACATTTTAAAATGTCTATTTTTATATATTAGTGGAATTACCGATGATTTTTAAATATTTCTTGTCAACTCTTTCCTCCGAATTTTAATTTTTTCATCCACTACTGTGATTTTGTTACAGATAGGATAACGCGGTTTAAAATTTTGAATTTAGCATGAAATTCTCTTTCATATCATACATTATACGATTATGCCGATGAGCGGTTCACGAGTTACAACAACTTAAACTTATATGAATTCCTCTAAAATTTTGAACATCTCAAAATCGGCTCATTTCTATATTTTTCCACATGTATTAAATACGTAATATTTATTCTGCATCAAAATGAAAAAAACGAACTTAGCCGATTTGCAGATGTTTAAAATTTAAGAGGAATTACATGCAAGTTAAAGTTGTTAGTAACTCGCGAACCGCTCATCGCCAATATCGTACAATACATGACATGAAATTTTAAACCGCGTTATCCTGTCTCTAACAGAATCAGAGTAGCGATTGAAAAAATTTGTAGGAAGCTTTGACAAAAATTATTTAAAAATCATCGTTAATTTACTTTTTCGAGGCCACGATGATTTTAAATCGTTACAAAAAGTAAAACCTGTTAGACTAAGTACTAAATACGTGATATTGTTTATTTTTTGAGTAATTTATTGATATTTTGGTTAATTATTTTTTAACCTAACTCTTTGACAGTTCATCCTAGGTAAAAAGTGTAATAATCCTTTTTTGTATAAGAAATGTTGAGCTTTAATTTTGTATTCTTGTAAAATTTTGATACGGACTACTGTTTTTGAGATATTCGCGAAAAAACCATTTTTTGACCTTTGACATTGAAATAATTATTTATCAGAAGTAGGATGGATGAGGACTTTTGACATTTCATTTATAATGATGTAGGTATTTAAGGTCTATACTAATTTTCAGCTCCTTGCGAATTTTTCCTAAGTTTAAACTTTTTTTGTCTATTTTCACTGGACCTTAAAGTACATATTTCAATTAATTAAAATTAAATGGCTGGCGGTATTGTGCTGGCCACATCAGATTTTCGTAGATAAGTAAAGTCTGTCCCACCTTACAAATTCAGTAGATTGCTCTTACATCAACGCCAGTTTTACACAGCCGAAATTAAAAATGGTATTTAACTGTTGCCATCTCTCATTTTATTATAATATTAAAAAGGTTTTATATTGCAATCGAAACTTTGTATATTCTAGTCAGTAGGTAAGAAATATAAAGTACTACCTTCTTGCTTTTCAAATCGGATAAAAATGATACTTGACACTGTACGAAAAATGACACTAGATGTCACATATGTCTTGTACACTCTGACACTAGTTTGAAATTACAGTGCGTAAACTTGGCTTAAATTTCAGCTAAGAGTTCAAAGCTGTGCCCTATTATTTACAACACTGAATTGGTAAGGTGGAACAGACTATAGTTACCTGTTTTTCATTTATAACAGACACATACACTCACACTCTATGGGCGAGTTGCATAAATCGTTGTTATAAAAAACTGAAAATGAATAAGCAGAAGACTCACGTCATCAATAAATATTACTAGATAATGACGACACTTGTTACTACGTTTACATGGGGTCCTAATTTATTCTAGAAAGTGAAATGCGTGTTGCATAACTTACTGTATACAATACATGCATGTAAGTAATTAAAATAATAACAAAACAAAACTATTTTTGAAAATAATCATTTTCTTTTATATACTTATTTTTATTTATTTATTAATTTATTTGTTTATTACATATATTTGGATTTAATTATGTACAATTTAAAGTACATATATGTATGTACTCAACATATTTCACCATAATCAATACAATACATCATTATATTGCTAAATGCTGCCTTCCCAATACTCGACGATTGGTCGTCCTCTCTTCTTCTTCCCTGGTGGTATCCACTGAAATATACGCTTTGGCCAGCTATTTTCCTCCATCTTCATTAAGTGACCGAACCATTTTAGAGATCTCGTCTCTATTCTGTCTATTATAGTTAGTGAAGTTTAATTACAACAGTTTCTTCTGCGTTAAGTATTTGCTGTCAATAAAATATATAAAAAAAACCGTTTTAGTTTCTTCTGAATTTCTTCTCGACCAAAATGTTTGTTATAATAAGTTTTAGTTATCCCCAGATGTTTTCTATGGCATTGAAAATACAATGGTAAGGTGGCAAACGTAGAATCTGATGACCATGTTCCAGAGCGAGTTCATCTATGTAGTATTTTTCCGGAATCTGATGCCTGCAATGTAAATAGATAATGGTTAAAAAAAGAATAATACTTCTAGTTTATTCTTGTAATTAGATATATAGCTGAAACTGAGCAAAAGAGGTTACTATTACTATTACATATATATATATATATATATATATATATATATATATATATATATATATATATATAATAATAATATTATTTATTTTTTTCCGTAGACACAGTACACGTGTATGGAGAAAGTCAATACAGAAAACAGAGTAAAAATTATAATAAAACACATATATATATATATATATATATATATATATATATATATATATATATATAACTTAAAACAACTTTAATTTTGTAACATACTCAGCAGCAAGATCTAGCAGTTGTCTTTTAAATGGACATTGCGTGAAATCAATATTGTGATCCGCAAGCCATGTTTGAATTTGGGCCTTGGTCCAACTTTCCCTGGGGTTTTTCTCAATTAGCTTGCTGTGATACGACGCATTGTCCATTATTATCAACGACGGTTCGTCCAAATTCGGAATTAATTGTTCTTCGAACCATTTCATAAAAGTATCATGGTTCATCTCTCCATGATAATCGTCCTGCTTCGTTCTCGATGCAAAAATAAGTGAGCAATTGGGGACCCAACCGGCCTCAGTCCCTGCATGCAGAATTACGTACCTATAACAATATAAAATAATACTAGCATACAAAAACTACAAGTTTCAAGTGGCTTGATAGAATAATTGACAAACAATAACTAACCTTTTTCCATCGGACGTGGTATTTCGCTTAACGCTTTTCACGTCAGAATCTTGCCAACTTCGGCGAGCGGAACCCTTCTGGAATATCCAGGTTTCATCGATGAAAACCATTTTATGTGGAATTTCTGCATTAAGATTTCTCATAAATTTGTAGAGAAATTTTTTTTTTTGTAACGACATGTGGTAGTTCATATAAGACCCGCCTGTTACAATCCTGCTTCCACGAAAAACCAATATTGTGTAGTACTGTTATAAGGCTTGAAATTCTACCATTGAATATGGGCCGGTTTTATAAACAAAAATTTAATGGAATTGTAACTAAGTGATGAATAAATTTACTTGTTCAATAAATACATGTTGGGTTTTATAAACAAAATCTACCCATTAAATACCTAAGTGGAGATATAATTTTCGTTGCGTTGTGTGAAAATGACTTTTTTAAATTTATGAGTTGCTTGATTAATTTTATGACAGTATTTATGGTTTTGTTTTCTGTTTTTGATCGTTTGATGTGCGTTTGATAGAAAGAAAATAAGGTGAAATAAGGACAGAAGAGGGGAACGGGGCAAAAATTTTATTGATAGGGAAAAGTGTGATGTTTTGGATATAATTAAAAAATATTTAAGTATAATAGAAAATAAGAAAGCAGACGATGTGAATTCTAAATTAAAAAATGAAATATATTTCAAAAGGGTGGATTTTATCTCTAAAGATTCTTGGAAGTCTCTGTCGAGGTTCTTCGTTTTCAAATTCGTCATCACTTGATACGCTTGATATACTCGTAGATTCAGATGAAACTGACGATATATATCACTCACGTCACACATTTTTATAGTAGGTACGCGAAGCACAAAACTATTATTTTTACAATAAGTAAATTAATTAATTACTGCAACCATATCTTTTGAGACAGTGTTAATAATATTTATTTGCAATTTATTATTACCCGTATGTCAAACTGGCAAATTTTTCACAGGTAGATACCTACCTACTAAATGACAATCGTAACTTAAATTTAATAGCATGAAATTCTCCACTTAGTTTACTTGATAGATTTACTTGTTCAGTAAATTTAAAAACGCTTTATAAAACCCATATCTCCACTTAAATAAATTTACTTGGCAACTAAAATTTAAGTGAAGATTTTTGAGCTTTATAAAACCGGGCCTATGCCTCGTAACTTTAAAATATCGAGCAAGGATTTGCAAGTCACGTGTGATTCTAGAAATCCATAATAGTTAATGACATTTTTATTATTGCAAAAGGAAGTATTTAATATACATATTTGTAATAATAAACTTACTTTTTGCGTACATCTCATAAATAACATTTCGAATTGCAGTTTCTGTAAAACTATCAATTTCAGTAACCCGTCTTTTCCGTTGTTTGGGCTTTTTCGGTGATGTTAAAGGTTCGCCTCTTCTAACTTTTCCCGAAATCTTGCACACAGCAGATTTGCTTATTTGTAGGGCATCTGCTGCTCTCTAAAAATACATAATTCAATTAAAGTTTGATAACAAAAGAAATGTTTGAAAAAAATTACCTCTCGAACGGCTTTTAACGGAATCAAAGGCCCACCGTTGGCCAGTTCCCGTTCGAAGTAGTTCACGACATTCGTTATTTGCTTCTGCGATTGCTTTGTTAAAACTTTTGGCATGACTGCAGATGGATTATTTCGTAATATTTATTAAAACAAACCAATAATATTCAGGGCCTGATTTAGGTCGTCTTAGCTCTAACCAAATGAAAGCACCCCAAAAACTATAATGAGACGAGAAAATTGTGCGCCCCCAAAATCTGTGCGCCCTAGGCTGCAGCCTAGTCAGCTTATCCGGTAATTGGGCACTGCAGTAATTCTCTAGCGTAAACACAACTCACAAAATACTAAATTCAGAAGAAACTAAAACGGTTTTTTTAATATATTTTATTGACAGCAAAGTGACAGTTCAATATATTTTTTACAAAACAATAATACATAACTACTTTGATATTTGCAATCATTTATATTAATTCAAGTCACTTGTGCCTGGATGAGATGAGTTGACGATCACTGACAATCAAGTGACAGGGACAGGATCGATATTTGATCGATTTTAAATTCAATGTAAACATGGACATTGTCAGTAGTGCTACCGTTATGATACGAAAATTAACTACATTTATTTCAAATAATTTTGTATTCCCTAAAAGGAATAAGGATTGACTTGGATATGAAGGTAAATTTCATTAATATATACGTTTCTTAATACTAGTATTTTTTACTCCTTTTTTTAAAAAATAAATAACACCCAATAGTTTCTATAAGTTATATTTCGTTTTATAAGGTTTTTTTCAGGTCGATGCCGTGAGTCTTCTGCTTATTCATTTTCAGTATAGCTGATCATGTACAGAGTGATCAAAAATAACTGATTCAGTTGGCAGTAAAAAATTACTTTATTATTGGTAAGACTGATACAAAAATTTATTTCCTGTTGTTGACAGTGACATTTGAAAATTTAAATTTCAATACATTTACAATTTTTTTTTTTTTGGAAAAAGGTTATTACATTAGAATATGACACTTTCATATTAATAATATTTTATTTTAGAGTATTTCTATCACTCAAAATCCTATTAGCTGTCAGGCATCTAACCTATTTGCATTTATTCTAAAAATGACATGTCAATAGAATTTCCGCCTTTACCTGGCGTAGTGCAAACTGTGGAATAAAAATATACCCAGAATTGTATTTCCAACTGAATCAGTTATTTTTGATCACTCTGTATTTAACTCACCGTTTAACCAAACATTGTAACCTTGGATAAGGATCAACAATACATTGGAAAATAAATCTTGTCAAAGTTTATAACGTAATTAAAATTAACAATGTTTTATGCAACTGGGCCTACCAGAGAGGGGTATACGCTATCTCTGTAAAACCAACGGTAAAAAATGAAATATAAACGGTATTGCAACCGCGGTAACGAGTGTCATTTTCAAATATTTGAATTATTTGAATATTCATGTCATTCAGTCAATCATGTGATTAAGGTGATTTTGGCGTCGATAATTTGTGTTTCGTTGTGTGTTGGTAGTTTTGTTTATTCTTGGTATTATATTTTGTATTTTGCTGTTGCAAAGACGGTGTTTCTAAGATTGCCAACAATTATTGCAAAATATTGCTTTTGTACAATAAAAATAGGTATATTTCATCTATTGTACTTATATCATATTTATTCAATTCGTTTATTAATGCTAAATAACTATTTATAGGTACTGCGAAGATTGATGAATAATAAATTTTACACAATATAAATTATATTATAATAGTCAGTTTTGATATTCAATTGATTTATTATTGCGAAATATATGTCTTACTTCAAATTTTTATTAATAATAATATTCACACTGTATAAGTTATATTATATAGTCAGTTGTCAGTATAGATTTGCATGAATACTTTGAAAATCACATGATTTCACCCGACAACATGACGTATTCATTTCCCTCCCCGGCTGGCGATTTGAAACATCGTCTTGGAAACAGTCTTTATGTATATGTATCCTTCATGCAAGTGAAAGCATATAAAGCAAATCTAAAATATCGATCGGAGGATTATATTCATCATCCATTGTTTATTCCTAAGGCTGCTTTTATTAATATGTAATTAATATGCGAAAAAGATATAGAGTACTTCTACCTAGATATTGTGAAACAAAATTATAAATGTATGAGTAATAAAAAAAAATATTTAATTATCTGTAATTTGAAACTGGATATAAAAATAGCACCCGCACTAGCTCTTATTTGCAGTAAAAATCGTAAAATATATCTTTTCATTTAAATAGATATCAGCTTTTATTTAAGCGTGAAACTTTTCATATATCCATAATAGAAACAAATATCAACAAATACCAATATGTACAGTTGAAATGAGTTTCTAGAAGTGGCTAGTAACAAAATAGAGTTTTCTCTGACTCGACAAAGTTGTTACTGGGTCATTTACGACTAAGAGGATAAACGTTCACATCTGACTTGTCCAACTTAAAACCAAAACTCGGTTTACATCTGTTCTTTGATTTAAAATATTAAAACATTCACAGCTGGCGCTTGTTTCGCGATCATAATTTCGATTTCAGCGAAAATATTTCGGGTAATTTACACGTGAATGTGAATCATAAAAGTTTCGTTTAAAATTTCACTTTTCATCTATATAATTTGGCCAAACAGCAAATTGAATTTAAACTTGAATAAAATAAAATTATATTATAATCACTTTTACATTTTCTATAAATTTTTTGTTGCTTTCTTATCAAGTGAAATTTATTAATTTAATTGTAATATATTAAAATTTAGCAATTCTTTTCACTTTTTTTACATATTATGTTACAATGTTCTAGGAAAAACATAAATAAACAACGAAGGAATTAACATGTTGAAGAAAAAATACGACAGTTCTAGAGATATTTAAATATTTAATTTACATACCATTTTAACACACATCTGTATATGATTCAAGTAATTATAATTTTTACATATAAGTGAGGAGTTAATCAGTTATTACGAACCCTGTAATTAAACTTATTTTGATTTTTTCACTAATAACGGCCGTTATTCATGAGTAAATTTTTTTTACAGTTTTATATTCAAAATTTTCTGCTAAATTCAATGGTAAAATAAAAAATATAGCATTCCATTTAAAATATGAAAGTTAGGGTCTACTTCCGGTTAAACCGGAAGCGCTAGTGTTTAGAATATATTTTAGCTGAAACGGGCATGTCGGAAAACCCATAGATACCGAATTTCGTAAAATAATAATGAATAGTTTTTAAAATAACGATATTGTAAGCTCGTCTCGGGACAGCCTGCCTGTATATATATATATATATATATATATATATATATATATATATATATATATATATATATATATATATCGAAGGACAATAAGGAGGGGGCGTGTAACAATCATCACTATCAGACATTTTGATTGATTTAATGAATTGTTTAATAAACTAGAATTACTTGATACACTGATTATTATTTAACTTGAAATACGAAACTAATGGATAGTTCCTAAGCACGCTTCTCTTCTCACAATCTCTAACACAATGATCCACCCTTCATCATCGCTCTTGAGATTGTAGATCCTTCCCCGCCTAGACTCCATCCTAAGCGTGTCGAATAGTATAAACAATAATATTTGTGTGTTTATTTGTTCGGCACGCTCGCGTCTCGTTCGATGCGTAACCCTCAAGATCTCCGACACGGCCATTCTGACCACATCACACGTCCTCGTGTGATTCTGAAAAATAAACAAACCAAAACCAGCATCATAATGTCCTGACCTGACAAAATATTGGTCCTTATTTATCACCATGGAAGTTTTAAAAAAAATAAAAATTTAAGTTCAATTAAAATTTAATTTATTACAAACAAAAACACACTTTATTACATGGCATTAAATTATAACTGAAGCTGTCTGAGATGTCAGATATTTCCCAATATCTTCATCCTCAATCATTATTGATTTGAGTAAAAAAAAAACAAACAATTACAAATTATTTTTATCGGTTAAAACTAACCACCTTTTTGTGTAGCGCCAAACTCATGGCCTATAGCTGTCTCAGCAGCTTCACCAGCAACCTTCTCTGTTGCTATCATACGCTTATCCACTTCATGGATAGCCGTAATCAACACTATGATTACTCATTACGGTCTTCACTAAGACCCGACCTCCGCCAATGTTACCCGCGCACCGCGCACTCACGGACTACTCGAGAGTAGACACCGATTTCTACTGAGCTACGGCTACGAAATAACACTTGGTACGGTCGACCAACTGAATAAGGGGCTTACACATTCTCAGCAGTCACCCCCTGCTCTAAATCATTTTCTAATTCAACTGGAACTTGACTCTCAGGCATCTTCCTAATTCTATCATGCGCATATTTATAAGTGCGCTTAGAATCTAAAGCTCTTAGTATATACCTGTCACCATCTAAGACTTCAATGATTTTAAATGGACCTTTATACTTAGGATCTAACTTTGTTTGATTACGTTCCTCATTTTGAATGAGCACAAATTCATTAACAGAAAATTTGTTCAGTTTTGCCTTTGTTTTATCAAATCTTTGTTTATCGTAATTAGCAGACTTTTCGATCCCTCTAATTGCCATGTCTCTAACTTCTGTAATATTTACGTCCGATTCTACGTTACTAGCCATCAAATTTAATGGTCTAGCTACCTTTCCTATCATCAGTTCTAAAGGACTAGCTTTAGTGACACGATTCACAGTGCAATTAAGTGCAAGTTGCACTTCACCCAACGCATCTTGCCAAGAATGCTCTTTACTCGTCTCTACAGCAGTTAGCATAGATTTTAAAGTACTCATCACACGCTCAACTTGACCGTTTGCTCGGCACGAGCCAGTCGCGATGAGGTGCAATAAAATATTTTGACTTTCACAAAAGTCCCGAAATTCTTTGCTAGCAAAACAACGCCCTTGATCAGCAATGATACGCGTAGGTGCCCCGAATAACGCTACACTATCTCTAACAGCTTTAATACTACACTTAGAATCGATATTCATTGAATGATACAGTAACACGTACTTTGTGAAAACATCTATAAGTACAAACACATATTCCTTAACATCGTTTTTGCCACTCAATTTTCCTGTTGCATCTATATGCACCGTATGCCATGGAACTGTCACTTTAGGAATTGGATATAATTCCGCCTGTATTTTACCTGAATGAGATTTAGCTACTTTACAGGTAATACAACTGTCTACAAATTTTCTTACGTAACGTGATATACCCTCAAACCAGTAGTAATCATAAACTTTCTCTAATGTTTTCTCCCATCCTAGATGAACAAGTGACTCATGAATATTATTAATAACAGACCATCTGAAAGCACGCGGTACTATAGGGACACATTTAAAACGACCGTTTCTTTGAATTTTACGGTGAAGTATACCCGATCGAATTTCATAAGTTTTAGAAACGTCTTCATTAAAATGACCGCTATTCAAATCCGAAATTAATTTAACAATTTCATCGTCACGTTGTTGCTCTGCAAGAAGCCAGTTAGTAGATAATTCAGTAACATCGACACGTTTTTGTTCAATTTTCGTAATTGATTGTTTCGGAGTGGATGGTAAAAGATTCCTAGAAAAGAAATCTGCATGGCACATACGTTTGCCTTCTCTATATATGACATCGAAATCGAAAGATTGTAAGAAAGCCCACCATCTATGTACTCTTGGGAGTTAAGTCTATTTTGTTACGAGAGGATTTTAATGAGTTGCAATCAGTCACTACCGTAAAAGTGCGACCATGCAAATACTGTCTAAAATGTTTAACAGCGTTGACTACAGCTAGGGTCTCTAATTCATATGAGTGATATTTTGACTCTGCAGGGGAGATACGTTTACTGAAATAAGCTACAACATGAGGCTTTTTGTCAATTATTTGAAATAAAATAGCACCATAGCCTTCTGCACTGGCATCTGTATGTAGTTCTACTGCATTTTGTGGATCGAATATTTTAAGAACAGGTTCACTGGTCAAAATAGAAATTACTTTTTGTCTAATTTCTTCATGGCTTAATTTCCAGTCAAAAATCTCTTTGGCAGACGTCAGCCTATACAATGGGCTTAATATTCTGGAGAAATTTGGCACAAATTGACGAAAATAAGAAGCAAGGCCAATGAACTGTCTCAATTGAGTTACAGTCTGAGGGGGAGGTAAAGCAGTTAGCGATTCAATTTTACGTCGATTAGGTCTAATATTGCCTGCTTCAACCTCAAAGCCAAGAAATTCAACCTTTGTCTTTAAAAATGAACACTTTTTAATATTTAGTGAGAATCCGGCCTTCGTCAAGGCTTCCAAAACAATACGAACTCTATTCAATCCTTCCTTTACAGTACGTGACGTCACTAACACATCATCTACGTACACTATGACGTAATCATGAGCAAGCTCACCGAGTGCTCTAACAATCGCGCGTTGAAAAACTGAAATCGCATTTCGTAAACCGAATGGCATCGTCAAATATTCGTACTGACCGTCAGGTGTTATAAAAGCGGTACGTTCAATTGACTCAGACTGAACTGGTATTAAATGAAAACCACTAGCGCAATCCAGTAGTGTAAAATAATTAGCACCATTTAATCTAGCTATCTGGTCAGATATTAAAGGTAATGGGTACCTGTCTGGTGCAGTATTAATGTTAAGTTCCCTGTAGTCTATGCACATGCGGTCTGAACCATCGCGTTTTTTAACTAATAAAGCAGGACTAGAAAACGGTGAACAACTTGGTCTGATTATTTTTGCACGTAAAAGATCATCTACTTTGTCTCGCATTACTTTACGTTCATCAGGGGTAAGTCGATACGGGCGTCTTTGTACAGTACGATTTTTATCAATGAGGCGAATTTCAAGTTCTCCCGTATTTACACGTGTAGTAGGCATACCGACAATGAAAAATTCCGAAAACTGCTCTAAAATAGCTACCAGCTCGGACTTATTTTCTAATGGAATATCCGTATCGATTTGATTAAGATTATTCACGGAATTAACGTTCATATTACAGCTATTTACAATAGTTATCTTTGACAAGGAGAAGTCTGTAGCTGTCATTTTTACAGCAAAACCTTGATTTAATATCTCGCGGCCTATCATTATATCGCTACGTAAATAAACATCAGGCAAAACATGCAACAAAATTTCTATTACTAAATTATTTATCTGGATTTCACATAAAATCTGCAGAGTACTATTTACACTAGACTGTCCAATACCAGTTAAACAAATAACATTATTAATTCGTTTTCCACTAAATTTACTTGCAACGCTTTCTTTAATTAGCGAGCACTCTGCTCCAGAATCATAGTGAAAATCAAATAGCTCACCAGAGTGTTTCAGTGTTCCCATTGGCTGCTTGACCGCACACAGGTCCACCCGACGCTCGCCCTTCACCGACTCGCCAACCCCACTAGTACAGCGGCTTGCGATGTGGCCGGCTACGCCGCACTTGAAACACACCACCTGCTTCGGCTGATACTGCTGACTGCTTGTCTTCGGAGCGGGTGCTGTCTGTTGTCTTCGCTTAATGTCTTTACCCTTCAAACGGCAATCCAAAGATTTGTGGCCTAATTTTCCGCAGATATAGCACTTCACTGTATTTTGCGAAAATTTGGCACGTTTAAACTCATGATGCACTTCACTCGAAGAATTAATGTTCTTTCTCCGTAAATATGAAAACGCCTTCAGTTCCTGTTGCAGTTGTTGACGCGACTTAACTTCTGATGTAAACGCCAGGCGTTGTAATCTTGAATCTATTTGAGAAATATGAGCCAGTACTGTAGACACAGCGATCTGCTCTACACTCATATCTTTCCACCGATTCATCAGAGAAGTCATTTGACGGCTCGCATATGCTCCTAAGCATTCGCCCTCTTTTGGTTTACTCGCATTTAAATTAATAAGAGTACCTGCAGCAGTCTCATTACAGTCAAACCGGGCTGTAAATAGTTCTTTGAACTAAATCCATGTTATTCCTGCATAAGATACATGAGAAAGCCAGGTAGACGCTGTACCTTTCAGTGCACGACTTATAGCGACTATAAGTTGTCCGCCTTGCAGAGGATTTTCGGCGAAACACAGGTCAACCGTTGCACACCACGCACGAGCATCCGCATCCGGATTTTCAGGATTGAACTCCGGTAACACAACACTTTTATTCACATTTTCACTTGGAATCCTGAGTGCTTGAATTAATGCCATCATATTTTTATTTTGCATTTCTAGCATTGTGCGCCACTTTGCGTCTGCATCACTTTGGCCAGGATTAACACCTTGATTCGCACGATCGAATCCCACTTCTGATATCGAAGGACAATAAGGAGGGGGCGTGTAACAATCATCACTATCAGACATTTTGATTGATTTAATGAATTGTTTAATAAACTAGAATTACTTGATACACTGATTATTATTTAACTTGAAATACGAAACTAATGGATAGTTCCTAAGCACGCTTCTCTTCTCACAATCTCTAACACAATGATCCACCCTTCATCATCGCTCTTGAGATTGTAGATCCTTCCCCGCCTAGACTCCATCCTAAGCGTGTCGAATAGTATAAACAATAATATTTGTGTGTTTATTTGTTCGGCACGCTCGCGTCTCGTTCGATGCGTAACCCTCAAGATCTCCGACATATATATATATATATATATATATATATATATATATATATATATATATATATATATATATTTGAATAATCGATATCTTCCATTTTCAATTGACGCTAAATTAAAATTTGTTATATAGAAACAATATAGTTAGAAACCACATCATACTTAAAATGCACAACGCCAGCACAACGATAACGAATAAATACCTATTGACGCCTTGAATTTCGAGAACCAAAATAAAATAAAACGTTATATGTACCACGGGCATAATCAAGATAATAGCACTTCGGCAAATTAAAAATCTCCTCTACACGTCGAGTTTTAAACATTCCCCCATGATACAATCTTTTTGTTGTGCTCTTAATACATAAACAACTATTATCAACCGAAATTGGTATAAGTACATTGTTTTTTTCTTCAAATTTGTGAACACAAAATTGGTAATATTTGGCTAAAATATTAATTTGATTTATGTAAATAAATTATTTACTCGGCTGCAGTAACGACTCACGGACACACAGGCAAGCAAGCACGGTCGCACACCTAGTTCCGTGCATAATACGATAAATAAAGGCGCATCCACGGCCGCAACACGGTTGCACTGCATCGTTACCGTGCTTACTCATCAAACGGCCGTGTTGCTTCTGTATATAAAAATTTGTTCATTTTTACTCGGATTACTCGTGTGTTAATATAACATCTTCTATCCTCTGTTGTAAAATTTACTAAGATTTTGGAAATCTATACACACGAAAGTAGATTGTAAACTATATACAGGCTGTTCAATTTAAGTGTTTCACTATTGCTATCCCAAGAACCGTAAGAGATACGAAGTAGGTTAAATTAGCAAACAATTTCTATATTATAAGACTATTAAAATGAGCATTACAATTTTTTTTTCAATCAGTAGTTCTCAAAATACAGAATTTAACTTTTTAATTTTAAATAAAAACCTACCTTTTTTATTCACTTATTCGATTCAGAATTTTTTTCTGAATACAACGATATAAAATGTTTATACCCTTACATAACGAAAAAAAAAAAAAACGAGAAAAATGAAATGGAAAATTATTTTCATATTTATTTCTACATGTAATCAGAGTGCAATGACAAAAACAATTGAATATTTTGTTTTCATCATTGTTTATGCAATTTAGATGCTTTAAAAAATATCATAAAAATTGTTCAAATTTATTTCCATGCTGATTTATACATAATTCCAGCCTTCTGAACATATTACTTCTGACTTTTCTTAAATTTCGGCCGCCTATGTGGGAAATAATATTTTCGATTGCATTTTTTAAATGCTGAATATCTGGATAGATAGTTTTGTGGACTTCATCTTTAACACAACCCCATTAAAATAGTCCGGGGGATTAAGGTCTGATGATCTTGCGGGCCACGGAATAGGACCATAAGTACCAATCCACCTATTTGGAAACCGTTCGTTTAGGTAATCCCTAACTTGACGCGAATTTTGAGCTGGTGCACCATCTTGCTGGAGATAAATGTTTCCCAACTCAGCTACTGGTATGTCTTCCAAAATAATACCCAGCATATTTTGAATTAAATTCAGGTATCTGTTATCACTCAATGTACTTTCGTATTTGTGTACGTAAATATTATCACTGAAAATGGCACACCAAACATTTATATTAAATTTATGCTGGAAACTTCTTTCTCGTACAGCAACAGGATTTTCTCGGCTCCAGTAGTGTGTGTTTTTTCTATTTGACATACCATTATTAGAAAAATTGGCTTCGTCAGTCCAAATAATTGATATCTGGATCCTCATTTATCAATAAATTACAAAATTTTAATCTTCGCTCACGATAACCATATGGTGAATTTTATTCATTTTGAATGGTCTGTATTTATGTTTCTTTAAAATCCTATGGATCGTGCCCACACTTAAATTACACTCAGCGGCAGCCATTCTAACTGAAGCTGTTGGATTAGCTTCAAAATATGCAAATATATTTATCTCAGCTTCTTGATCTTGTACGCTAACTCGCTTCGATACGAATGCATCCGTATTAGCGCGCAGTGCTAATTCTAATTTTCTAAAATACTGACGACAAGGAACTCGCCGCTTAGGATAACGTTGCCTATACATATTCTTTGCAGCAACAGTTGTTTTCAGAGATAATATGAAAACTTCGTACATATCAATTTTTTCTTTGTGCGTAAAATTCATTTTAACACAAAAGAAAACAAGAAAATTCATAAACGAACTACATTGACATGTGCTACGAAACAAAATATTCAATTGTTTTTGTCATGGCACTCTGATTACATGTAGAAATAAATATGAAAATAATAATTTTTCTTTCGCATTTTTCTCGTTTTTTTCGTTATGTAAGGGTATAAACATTTTATATCGTTGTATTAAAAAAAATGCTGAATCGAATAGGTGAATAAAAAAGTAGGTTCTCATTTAAAATTAAAAAGTTGAATTCTGTATTTTAAGTACTGGTTGAAAAAAAATTTGTAATTTATTTATTTAATTAACAACCACTCAACAGGATACAAAGTATTCCAATTACTGAGGGTTGGATATACATATAATTACAATTCCACGTGATAGAATGAGTAAAACATGTTAGTGGAAGTAAGATATAAGATAAAATGTATCGAAATAAAGGTTACCAAAACAAGAGTAATACATAAAAAACTAAACAAAATAATTTACAATGACATAAGAAGTGAACATAATGTATTTTTGAGACGGATGTACGAAAAATTAAAAATGTCAATATATATTTCGCGCTCTAGAGTGTTGAAGATAGAACATAATCTTCAAATAGGAGCTCTAAATTCATAATTTGTTTTTACAGGAACATTAATGAAGGTAGAATGATGTTTAAATGATCTGATAGGCATACGAGGAATGGAAATATTTATATCATTCAAACTAGGGATGTCATCAGTTTTGTTATGCAACAATTTATGTAAATACAAGCAGGACAGCAACTTCCGTCTGTTATCTAGTGACATAATGTTAAATTGTACTAATGTGTGAGAATAACTGTACGATATTCGATCAACTGGATGACAGATTTTACGAGCGCAGAGCTTGACAAATTTTCTTTGTATACGTTCAATTTGCATAATATGAGTGTTGTAAACTGGATTCCAAATAACAAAACAGTATTCAAGTTTGGATCTAACAAATGAATAGAACAAGGATTTTAGCGTAGATATATTATTAAAACAACGTGAATTTCTAATTATAAAACCTAATTTCCTGTACGAGCATTTTATAATGTAATTAATGTGAGGAATAAACAGTAACTTAGGATCAAAAATAACACCCAAATCCTTTATTTCAGAAACTTTATCCAAATTTACACCACTCATATTATAGCTATAGTTAAATGTATTGTGTTTCATTGAGAAAGTCATAGATTTACATTTATTGATATTAAACTGTAATTTTGAGGAAGAAGACCAAACAAGTAAGTTGTTAATATCAGACTGAAAATTTATGTAATCTGAATATGAACTGATTATTTTAAATATTTTTAAATCATCAGCATATAATAACGAATTGGAGTAATTCAAGCATTTAGCAATATAATTAATGAATAGTATGAACAATAAAGGTCCAAGATTTGATCCTTGAGGGACACCAGAGGAAGGACTAAAGCAATCAGATTTAGTATTGTTGTATTGAACATACTGTTTACAATTATGAAGATATGATTGAATAAGGAGTGTGAGATCAGGGGAGAAATTAAATTGATGATGCAGCTTATAGAGCAAAATGCCATGATCTACTGTGTCAAAAGCCTTGGCCAAATCCGTATATACAACATCAACATGGGTATTATTTTTCATAGCTTTTAACGTAAAATCAGTAAAGTGGATGAGATTAGTGGTAGTAGCTTTGCCTTGTGTGAAACCATGCTGAATAGGAGAAATTGCGTTTCTTACATTGGAATAAATGAATTTATATAAAATTTTCTCAAAACATTTTGAAATGTTAGATAGTATAGAAATAGGTCTATAGTGAGATATATTATGTACATCACCAGATTTGAAGATGGGACATATTAATGAGGTTTTTAAGGCTTCCGGAAAAGTGTGCGTGAAAATAGTTAAATTAAACAGGATATGTAGCGGATTAATAAATATATCACGACACCCTTTTAGAATATAAGCCGGTAGGTTATCGGGACCAGGGGAACAAGAAACTTTCAGACTGTTAATGGCTAATTTTATGTCATCTTGACCAATGACTGCGATATGTGTTTGATTTAAGGTGGTGGACTCACTTGAACTACTATTAAAGTCAATATCGGTAGGCGGGGTATAAACAGATTTAAAAAAGTCAGCAAATCCTTGAACTATGGAAGGAGAATCTTGATACAATGTTCCATTATAGTACATGTCTCTAGGTATACGAGAGGATTTTTTTTGTTATTTAGAAAAGTCCAGATTTTTTTAGGATCACTGGCTATATTTATTTCAGTGTTTGCTATGTAATTTTTGTATGCAACTTTTAAGTCAGTTTTTATCTTTGTCCGTAAATTTTTGAAAGCAGTGTAATAAGAACCATCATTCTATATCTTGAAAAGCTTACGATATTTATCTTTTATTTTAATATCATTTATAATTTGTTTATTAAACCATGAAGGATAACATTGCTTTTTCCTCCTAGTTTGCGGAACACAAGTAGAAAATACACTATTTAAAATTTCATAAAATTTAGTATATGCTTCATTAACATCAGTGTATGATAGAAGTACATCCCAGTCTACATCTTTTAGTAAAGTGTACATTAATTCTAAGTTAGCCAGCCTGAAATTAAAACAAGGATCAGTATTGAAGGCATGGGCGTAGCCAAGGTGGGGCAGGGAGGGGCAGTTGCCCCACCCTAGAAATGGATTAAAAAATATTGTTATAAAACCAATAACCACAGTCAACTAAAGTAAATATAAGTTTTTTCGTCAGAGAATATATCATAATCATAATAATTATGTTTTCGTAGTAGGTATTTGCCACATAGTAGTGTAGCATGAGCCTGGAATGTAACAAATGACTATTATTTTTGATTATTTAACGCACGCCCAATGAGTTTTAAATGCCTCCATAATTTATGTCTCGCACTACTATGGCTGCGAAAAAACATCGATGTGAAAAATCTGTTCAGATTGATCGATTAGAATGAACACAGACTCCCAACCCCCCGTATTTAGACTACATTGCCCCACCTTAACATTAATCCTGGCTACGCCCCTGATTGAAGGAAGCATTATTATTTACCTGAGACAGAATATTTGGACATATAGATAGTGAAGGATGATACTTGCCCTCTGGTACTAAGGGACAGGAATGTCGTGTAACAGTGCAGTTTAAATTAGATAACACAACATCCAGAAGCCGACCGTCATCATTATAGACCTTGTTAAATTGTTTGGCTTTAAGTAAACTAATAAAGTTATCAAATCTAGTGATGCAGTTATTTATGTAACCTGTACTATACGTATCACTAAGTTTAGTAAGATTCATGTCACCAATGATGATGAAGTCAGATTGAAATAATGAAGTGCAAGACTCAAGACACTCATAGATCATTTCATGTTGCTCCAAAGATATGGGAGGTGGGGAATATATTACTATAACAATCACACTCTTATTCAAATTCAGATCAACTTTCACACAAACAATATCAGCTAGTGAGAGATTATTTATATTCAATTTAATTAGTGACGAATTATACTTGGTATTGATAGCACACAATACACCTCCGCCCTTTGTTTTGCCTACTCTGGTGTTATCACGATCTTGTCTATAAACCGCATATTTATTACAATCAAAAATCTCACTATCATTCACTGAGTCAGAGAGCCAAGATTCAGTAATTCGGATAATATCAAAACTCATATACAAACTATTGTTAAACACATCTTCGAGTTTGGTATTCATACCTCGTACATTTTGGTAGTACACTTCCATCTTACATCCAAATAAATAACTTAATATATAAAAAAATATAAACAGAGACAGATAGGGTTCAGTAACCTATCAGCTACTTAACTCTACCAAACAGAACAAGATAAATTCAGTAAATTTTATAAACTATAAAATAACCCAAAGAATGAATTTGATCTGTATCATAGCTACTCCATAAATATAAATGTAAATAAAAAAATTAATGTAAGAAAGTATAATTTATAATTCTTCTATATCATCATAACGTGAGACTCTCTTGATGGTAGAACCAGATTTATAATAAATAATACCATCATTTGACCAAACGTTCTTAAATCCGAATTTTGTGAAGACCAATTTAAGAAGGTCAAGGCGTTTTTTTTGTAAGATCTTCCTTCATAGATATATTAGAGCTTTTTAATTTTGATCTAGATTTTAAAAATAAATCACGGGTCTTATAAGAATTAAATTTTATTATAATAGGGCGCGGGCGGAGATTAGGAGACACTGCACTTTGATTCACATCCACATTCACTCGCTTCCCCACACGGTGGAATCTGTCGGTGGCTTGAAGGGGGACATTGAGGGAGAGTTTAGATTGGAGAATGTGGCAAACCTTGGTTTCGGTGTCTTCCTTGGGCTCCTCTGGGACGCCGAAGATCCGGACACAGTTTCTCCTGGAGTACTGCTCCAAACGATCAATTTCTTCATGAAGAACACGGTTTTCACTCGTAATTTTGGTTATAATTTCTGGTCTTATGTTCGAAACAAACAGCAACATTCTGGTATTCCTACAATTATGCATAATACTGATAATGAAGAATTTGTTGGCGGTCAACAAATTGCAAATTGTTTTAAACAGTTTTTCCAGAGCGTTTTTAGAATTGATAATAATACTGTCGTCCCTAATCTCGAAGATGTTCAAAGCTATAATAATACTTTTGTTAATATTAATAATGTTTCTACTATTGATATCTCGGATGCAATTAAGTCACAAAACAACTCTAAGTCTACTGGTCTAGATAATGTTCCCATATTTATTGTCAAGGGCTGCTCTGAACTATTTATATTACCACTTCACCACATATTTAACTTATCTATAAAACATCAATTCTTTCCTTCATTTTGGAAGACAGCTAAAGTTTGTCCATTGTTCAAATCGGGTGATCGCTCTCAAGTGAGTAACTACAGACCAATCTCGTGTTTAAATGCTTTCTCAAAAATATTTGAAACAATTTTATTCAAATATATCCAAATTCAAACGAAACACTACATTAGTAATTTTCAACATGGATTTGTCAGTGGTCGTTCTACTGTAACTAATTTATTATTATTTACACAATTTGTGTCAAATGCTTTAGAGGAAAAGGCTCAGGTCGATTGTGTTTACACGGATTTCTCTAAAGCATTTGACACAGTGTCGCATAAATTATTAATTTTCAAACTTGCAAAAATAGGTTTCTCAGAAAGCATGATAAACTTCATTTCATCTTATTTTCGAAATAGAATACAATACGTTTTTATTGAAGGATTTAAGTCGCAGAATTATTTAGTACCTTCCGGCGTCCCTCAAGGATCTGTCCTTGGCCCGCTGTTATTTATATTGTTTATAAATGACATTGTTGATGTTATTCATTTTTCTAACTGTCTGATATATGCGGATGACTTCAAGTTATTTTATACTATTTCAGTTTTAAGTAATTGCCGCGAGCTTCAAATAAATTTAGATAGCATCTACCAATGGTCTTTACGTAATAAATTATTTTTCAACTTAGATAAATGCCATATTTTGAGTTTTTCAAGAAAGGTTGAAACTATTTATTACAACTACACAATGGATAATTTAAGTGTGGCCAGAGTCAATTCTATAACTGATCTGGGTATTTTATTTGACAAGAAAGTTACTTTTCAACCTCACATAGAACAACTTATAAGAGGTACCTACAAGAATCTTGGATTCCTATTTCGCGTAACTCGTAATTTTAATAATAAATGGTGCTTAGTGAATATCTTTTTCACTCTAATTAAAAATAAACTTGAGTATGGCGGTGTGCTTTGGAATCCATTCTATAACTATCAAATTGCTGCTCTACAAAGTGTTCAAAGAAAATTTTGTAAATATTGCTATTTTCGCATTTACAGGTCCTGGCCTGATATTGATTATTATTGCTTACTGCAACAATTCAATTTAGAGAGTTTGTCAGCTCGTCGTTTCAAGCAACAAATTTTATTTGTTTACAAAATTGTAAATGGTTTTATAGATTCACCTGAGTTATTGGGACAGCCAAATTTTCATATACGTCCATGTAATACAAGGAACTCTGTCACTTTTATTTGCAAATTTTCAAGAACAAATAATCATTTGAAGTCTCCCATGAATGCAATGTGTAAAACGTACAATATTTGCTCATTACACTTAGATCTTTCCGATAGCTTATCTGTGTTGAAACGGAAAGTATCTGAATTAGATATGTAGATTCGTAGTTCAATTTATTAAATTCTTTTTTATATTAACCACATGTAATTTTTATATAGGTGTACTGAATTTAGAATACCTATTTCGTTGCTGATTTATAATTCATACCACACTACTCTGGGTTATATATTTTTTTTTGTTGTGTAATTTTTTATATTAATGTTATTGTTTATTAACTTCTCACTCTCTCTTTAATGTATTATTCTGTTATTGGGATGTATCCTGTTGAATAATGGTAATAAATAAATAATTTCCTCATAGTGCACTTTCTGTTCCTCGAGTTTATTGTTCACACGATCGAACACTAAATCAATTAATTTAGTCAACGCACTATCGTCACTAAGTAACTTAGCAACAACTTCAGCAACTAGGGCAGCATTTCGCGTACTCGAACCCATTTCGATGTATGTGATATAGAATCAAATATATATTAAAAAAAAAAACGAAGTAAATTATATTTCACGGCAAAACACACACTGCAGGAGTAACACAAATACACGTCTACTCGCGCCGACACATCATAGTATGTGTAATGCTCATTTTAATAGTCTTATAATATGGAAATTGTTTGCTAATTTAACCGACTTAGTATCTCGTACGGTTCTCGAGATAGCAATAATGAAACACTTAAATTGAACACCCTGTATATATTAGGATGGACCTTAGAAAGGGTCAAGTCGAATTTTATCCGGGCCACGCCTAAAGTGGTTCCAAATAAATAAATAAATAAAATTATGCAAGCAATGATTCCGCTAATATTAGTATTCGACCGTGCCTAAATGCACTTAATTTTTTCCCGTTTAAATAACATTGGGGTTTGACACATTTCGGAATTGGCAATATAAGGTTTAAAAATCCATTCAATATTGGAATATATACCGGAGTGACCCGAGACTATGTGGAGAAAATCTCCAATTATTTTAATAATAATGATTGAGACTACAAATTTTGTCCACATAGTCTCGGATCATTCTAATATATATTCCAATATTTAGTGGATTTTTTAAACCTCTTATTACCTCGGAGAAAAATTAAGTTCCAAAATGTACCAAAACCTAATGTTATTTGAATGAGGAAATATAAAGTGCATTTAGGCACGGTCAAATATTAATAAAAAGCTGAATCATTGCCAGCACAATTTTTTATTTCTTAGAAGCAATAATTGTTCAGAATTAATAACTGCATCTAAGAAGTCCAAAATATTGCTTGCATTTTTAGCTAGTTACAGAGAGCCAGGAGCTTTACCATAAAATTTTAAACAGTTGTATTGCTTGAGTTTGGCAGATGACATCTGTCAAAGTTTTTATAATTATTGAAGGAAGGATACATTTACCATCGCAAAAAAAACTCAGTGGAACTATTTTAACAATTAAATATCAATTAATAAACTTTTATCGGTCAAAGTCAAATAATATGACTATTTGAATAGCATATTTTGTCTTGCATGGCACTTTGTAAAAAGTTTAAAGACAGATATTTTATTTTAGATTTATCTTATGGCAACAACCTATTGTATCAATAAATTTAAGCTCATTTGATGCAGTATTTAATTGTGAACATTTTTTCATATTTACACTTTAGTTCTAAAATTAATAAGGCAGTATTTACAGCCATATGAAAATTTTATTATTATATCTCCTATGGCCCATAAAAAAGTAGTCACCCGATATATATAAACAGTTTTGCATTCTTTGCAACTTTGCGCTTTACAGTTTTTGCGGCAAAATGAAATGTTTACTCCGCCACCACCCGCTTACCCGCTATATAATAATCTGTCAATATTAAACGCTTCTTGTATGTGTAATACATAATTCATATTAGAATTTGATGTGATACAATAGATTAAAATTATTACGTACATATAATAAATTTTGTTAGCGATACATAGATAACTCCAATGCTGACAACTAAATATCAGAATTTTTAGATCTATTCTCTTCAACTTTTCGCGCACACTTTGTAGACAATTTAGTTTGCGTTGCTGCGTCCCTGGTCGTAGATTTCATCGTTAATTCGTCGCAACGTCACTGATTACAATAATATATATATATATATATATATATATATATATATATATATATATATATATATATATATATATATATATATATAATTATTGAATTCAGTGGCAACGTTCAAGGACGGAAGAATAGGGTATTCTCTCATGATTACCAATTTTAAAAATTTATTTATTTTATTGGCGAACAAGAGGGAAAATGCAAAAAAAAACATATTGTAAATTGATTTTTGCAAAACATATAAAGCACTTAAATTTTGATGATGCACTAGTTGTTGCAAGAATTTTTATATTACTTTTAAGTACTAAATTTTAAAAGATATTGTTCTTTAAAGGGCCTCAAATTTTAAAATATCACGAAATATCCATTAAATATTTTATAATTAATTATTGAAATTTGTGTAATATATTCAAAAAGTCACGTGATTTGAAACAGAATGTGACGTCAGAGCACATACAGTTTAACATGTGACAAACTATCGCCTACTTTTATTTGTATAAATAAAGTAAACTGTTTTCCTATTGCCTATGAATAACGTATTGTATGTGCTCCGACGTCACAGCAGTGAGGTTTTTTTCATGACCATTTTTTATTTAATTATTTACGAAAATAATAAATTATTATTTTTTATATTACTATAAAAAATATTGCATAAACTTTCGTTTAAAATACTTTTTAAAAAATGTGAAACCGGTTCATTGAGTATATACATATTGTCGAAGCAGTGGACACTGATAAATATGAATTTGTCTTGGGTTATGTATGGGTTGGTATCTTGATTTGAGGAGTTTTGTTTGTAGCCTGTTGGCAGTTTTGAAATTGTATGTAAGGACTGTCAAGTGTCCATGTTGAGTTGTATTGAGGTGTGTAAAGGAGTTTTCCGACAATAAATAAAACTTGAAACGTTAAAACATTAGACGGGTAGTCTTCTGGATTAACAATATAATAATAAAAATTATTAAAATTCATTTATATTGTATTATCTAACGTTTTTGTATATTTTGACAGGTCGAAGAATCACCATCATCTACATCAAGTGGGACGCCAAATATTTCGAATTTTAAATGGCACAAAATTGACCCCTGGTGCACTCTCCACGCTAGCAATGAGTGCCCGTGAGGTGACGCCTGGTAAACGCGCGCACGGTATGAATATGTCATCATCATTACTGATATTTGCGAACAAAGCAGATTGGCACACCCAGCAATGAGTAATATACCATGATGATATATTCATTTATATATTTATTTATTTTCGAAGTTTTCATATCAAATTTCTGCCATTACAAAGCATGCAAAATTAATTTTGTTTATTGATTCAAGTGCAGAATTTTATGGCCTACAACTTTTATTTGAAGAATTTTTACCTTCCGTCACCTTTAGGTAAGGAAGGTATTATCTTTGGTCAAAAAATTCGATGATGAGTTTTTAATCAATAAGCACGTTTTAGGGTCCCTAGAATACGAATTTACTATTTTTACGATGATGTCTGCATGTGTGTGTGTGTATGTGTGGATGTGTGTGTGTGTGTGTGTGTGTGTGTGTGTGTGTGTAACAAAATTTTCGTCTGCGATAACTCTAATACTACAGTTACATAAATTATAATTTTTTCGTATACTTCTTCGTTACATCCACATGAAGAGCTGATTAGATTTTGGTTACAATTGGTCAACCGGAAGTACCATAATTTGAAGATTTTAACAGTTTTTCTTGACTATTTCACGCATAAATATATAAACCAATCCAAATTCAGGATTCTACCTAGTTACCAAGTTTCACTTCGACAAAACATTGCCACAAAAATTTTTTCGCACCCTTTAAGCCAATACGATGTCGTATTTTTACAAGTAAGTGAGTTCTGATAAGCGAAATTTTTTTGACGTATCAGAAATATATTGTTTACATACCTGTCAAAGTCTGTATAATTTCAGTGTTATCAGTTTTTATTAAAAACGAGTCGATTCGGAAAGAAATCAATTTAAAACGTTGAATAAGCAAACTTAAATATAACACCTCAATACACAATAAAAATTACAAGATTTTTGTCAAGATATATAAATGATTACCTGATTTTTATTTTGGAAATAGTCATCCGAATACCATTCGTGGTTAAATTTTATCCTGGAAAAAATTGCCGATTGCTTTACTCGAGCCTGTTGCCAATTTATCTCGTGACATTGATCAAAAATCACTCGTTTGACAACTCGTGATTTTTTTGTCAATGTCACTCAATAAATTGCTAGGCAACCAGCTCTCGTAACAATCAGAAAAATTTTCCGGCAAAAATGTACCACATGATATTATATATGAAAAAACTATGTTAAATATAATTTTTTCACATTTGATGTTATTATAAATATTAAAGAATATTTTATTCTCTATGCGATTTGACTGCATTTTATACTTAATATTAAATGGATATAGAGTTAAAAAATTATAAAGAAATTAAATTTCATAAAGTAGCCATAGCTATGGAAACAGCTACTATATTAAGAAAATTCTGATTGAAAGATGTCAGTGTCAAGTGAAATTGACATAGTAGGTGCGTTCAATAATTCAAGCAAAACAAGCAACCGGAAGTAAAATTTGTTGAACGACTTTGCTTGCCTAGCATTTGCTTGATTTGCTCGCAAGCAATCCAAGCCATAAATTTCTCGCTTGTCTTGCTAAGTGTCACATATATTGGCGGGAAATATAAATTTCATATACATGAAGTTAACTTGAACTGTTTCTATTTCTTTATATGGTGCGTGTTTGTCAACCACTTGTCAAAAAGGCTTTGAAAATTTTGTGATGCTTGTTTATAACATTATTAAATATGAAATATTTTGTTATAATTAATATAGCTTGTTCCAAATTAAACCCACTATATGCAAATAAATGTATAAATTCATTTTCCATAAGTTCACAGACCAAGAAAAAAGATACGAGAGATACAAATGTTATATTTGACAACTTATAACTTTCTCGATGACAGTTGTGGATGACAGTTTATGGTTATATGTAGCAAACCGTTCAATGTCCTAAGCAACAAGCCTCGTTTGCTTACCTAGCATTTGCTTGATTTGCTTACTTCATTGAACGCACCTGTGGTGTTTGTCTTATAATATTACTGGAAATATAGGATCTTTTGCTTTCTGTATGCAATTTGTATAAAATACATACAACTGCTTTAAGGTAATGTACAAGAAATAATAATAATAAATCTTTTATTTCTGAAGATACATTACACTGTATATAGAAAACGTCACAAAATAATAATTTTCTGTATGAAATTTGCATAAAATACATGCAACTGCCGGAAGGTAATGTAGAAAAAATAGAATATTTAATTTAGCAAGGAACTTTCCGTATGAAATTTGCACAAAATACATAGAACTGACGGAAGGTAATGTGCTGGCCACATCAGATTTTTTTCTAAAATAATTTGGCAAACAACGCGCAAAGAAAAACTGTTTTTCCATGTTAAATGACTGACGAATTTCAAGCGCCACCCGGCGCTATATATATACATATATACGGGTGGTCCTTAAGTACATTCCGAAAATTAGGGATATGATTTCTTTGATTATTTTATGAAGAAAAGTTCATATGAACTTATGTCGTAAACAGTGAAATCTAGAGAAACACTAAAATACTTGGAAAGCTATGAGAGCGTCAACAAAGCTTTTTGTTTTTTTATGAAGCTGTTTTGCATCTTTCATGACTCTTCGATTTCAATAAAATACCTCAAAGCGTGATCGCAATTTAAACAAAACTTTAAAAAAAATTAGAAACTTGAACAGCCTGTATCTCGGAAACTAAGCCGTTTAGGCCATAAGTTCATATGAACTTTTGTTCATAAAATAATCAAAGCAATCATATCCCTAATTTTCGGAACGTACTTAAGGACCACTTTGTATATAGATATACACAGGTGTCCCAGGACGAGCTTATGCTAGCATTATTTTAAAAACTATCCAATATTATTTTGCGAAATTTGGTATCTAGGGATTTTCCGACATGCCCGTTTCAGCTAATATATTTTCAAAACAGTCCACTTCCGGTTTTACCAGATGTAGACCCTAACTTTCTGATTTTAAATGGAATGCAATACTTTTTATTTTACCATTGAATTTAGAAGAAAATTTTACATATGAAACCATATAAATTTTACTCATGCTCAAACCACTACCAGCGTAGTTAAGCTTTTTTGATTTTTTCACAAATAACGGCCACTTTTTTATCACTCTATATCTCGAGAATGGAAACGAATTTCTATAATCTGTTTACAATAATATAAATTAATAATCGACAATTTTTGAAAATTGTATTTTCTACGTGAACGTAAATTTGAAGTTCACAAAATTCAAAACATTCTAGTTTTTTAAATGGAATACCACATTTTTATTATTTAAATGAATTTTCGTTAAAAAATAGGGGTAGTTTGTGTAGCATGTCCTACATTGAAAATTGATAGATTTTTAGTAAAATGGAAAATATTTAAATTGCATTTATTCACATTAGTTGTATGAATTTAATTGAAGTGGGCCATGGTGGATAAAGAAGAAAATTATGTTTAGTACCTATTTATTATTTTTTATTTTAATGAATTTTTATGAATTACTATTATATTAAATATAAAATACAAAGTTAACAGAAATAGAAAATATAACATAAAACTAAAACAAAATGTTCATAACCAAATAAACAAATACTAACATATGCAATTTAAATATTTTCCATTTTACTAAAAAAAACTATCAACTTTCAACATAGGGCATGCTGCACAAACAATATTTTTTAACGAATTTTTCATTTACATAATAAATTGATGTGGCCAGCACTAGTGATGGGTCATTTTCCGAAATTGAATGATGAGGAAAAATTTCCCTAGTAATTTTAAATATTTCGTAGCATATTTGTTGACGGAGTAAGAGTAGGTAACAGGCAGGAATACCTCACAAACATGCAAAACAATAACAGGCGCCAAGGTATAATAATATTTTTTTAAAATCTGATGTGGACACCACACGACTTCCTTGTACGCAAGACTAATATGAAGTATAGACTCAATTATAAAATTGCACATATTTGAAGCAATTTGACATTAACATCTATTTTTTATTTTCTTGTTATTTTTTGTCCTAATCCATAGCAAGCTTCATTACAAAAACCAAAAAGTATATAAGTTTTAAATTTACATATCTCGCTTATAGACGCAGAATTTAATTCTCTAACTCTTATTTGAAGCATTTATTTGTAAAATCAAAATGAAACCATTTTATTCAAGAAAAACTGTTAACAACTTCAGGTAATATATCACTTCCGGTTAGCCTGTTTTAACCAAAATCTGCTATGTTATTCCAATTGATATAAAAGTCTACCAAATTTGAAAAGTTTTGGATTATATTTTAATATAGTTTTTCATTAAAATCTATTACAGGCTTCAAATAAAGTACCATTTCTCTAAATTATGTAATGACCAAAAAGGGAGGTGCACAACTAGGTGTTATAGCAGTCCTAAATACAAAACTTTAACTTTCTACGGCTTACCGTTTTTGAGTTATGCGAGATACGTTCGTACTTACGTACAGACGTCATGACGAAATTAGTCAGAATGGATTCAGGAATGGTCAAAAAGGATATTTCCGTTGAAATCTAAACCAAAATTTTTCGCGAATACAATACTTCCTTTACTTTGTACAAGGAAGTAAAAAAAATATGCCGGAAAAAAGTCAAGATATTTTTCCCTGCAAATTGTAGTTGCAGAAATTTCCGGGAATTTTCCCGGGAAAAAACAAAATTCCTTGCGGGAATTTATTTGTAGCACATCACTAGCCAGCACATAACCTCCCGTCAATTCCATGAGCAATGAGCTTTAAGTAAAGTATCACTTCCGATTATTGTTCCAATAAATAGAAAAGTTTGTAATATAAAATTTTGGATTATATTTTATTATGTTTTTCCTCGATAATCTGTTAAGAGCTCCAAATTAAGTACCACTTCCGGTTTATCATATAAGTATTATCAAAATCTAATATGATGTTTCAAATTATACACGAGTTTTAAATACCAAATTTGATAAGTTTTGGATTATGTTTTAATATATTTTTTCAAGAAAATCTGTTTATAGCTTTCTGTAAAGTAATACTTCTGGTTTATCAATTTTAGAAAAAATATAATACGTCGTTCTCATTGATATAAAAGTCTTAAAAACAAAATTTTTAAAGTATCAATATATTTTTCACGAAAATATGTTCTGAGCTTCAAATAAAGTATCACTTCCGATTTCTCAATTTTAGCCAAAATCTAATATATTGCTCCCCTTCATATAAAAGTTTTGGAATATATCATAATATATTTTTCACGAGAATCTGTTTAGTGCTTTAAGTAAATTATCATTTCTGGTTGATTAATTATAGTCAAAATCTAATATGTTGTTTTTCATTAAAAAAACACACACACACACACACACACACACACACGAACACACTCACGCACACACACGCACACAGACATAGAGACACATACACACAGACACATACACACAGACACACACACACATACACACACACACACTCACACACACACACACACACACACACACACACACACACACACACACACACACACACACACACGCACACACAGAGACATCATAGTAAAATAGTAAAAACGTATTGTGGGGACCCTAATTCGTGCTTATTTACTGAAAACTCACCATTGAATTTTTGGCACGATTATATTACCTCCCTTACCTACGGTATGACGGGAGGTAAAGATGAAGTGTTTTCAAAAATTGTCCATTATTAATATATATTATTGTAAACAAAAGCTCTCTTTATAAAATTGTTTTTACATATATAAATTCGTTCCCAATCTCGAGATATAGATTGATAAAAAAGTAGTACTGTTTTGAAAATATTTCAGCTGAAACCGGCATGTCGGAAAACCCTTAGATACCAAAATTTCATAAAATAATATTGAGTAGTTTTTAAAATAACGATAGCGTAAGTTCGTCCTGGGACACCCTGTATCTACATATGGGCTATCTGGGGTAATATTAACAATAGAGCAAACCAATTTTTTCAAGGGTCAAAATTTCGAGAAAAGTATAATAGTTACCACTGAAATTTTCTGTCTTCATTTTTCTTTTTGAGCTACAAGCAAAAAGTCGTTTTTTGCTGTTTTAGAGAATATCTCCTGTCTCCTATCTTATAGAAAATTTATGTAGACAAAACTTTGTACGGTTTTTTTTGCGTAGAATAAAAATAGTTTCGACAAAACCAAAAAACTAATTTTTGCCTGTATAGCTAAAAAAAAAAAATAAACAGAAAATTCCTGCGGAGACTATTAACATTTTTTCGAAAAGTTGATCATGGAATGTGTTAACGGTTGTGCTCTATCATTACCCGACTCTCGACACCGAGATTCCTTAAAAATCATCGAAAATGAGACACCTGTACATACGATTAGGTATATTCCTCTATGCAGAGTAATAAAATGAATTGCAATTTCGTAATTATTGTATTCCGAAAACTTTGAATTTATGGAAGAGCGGCACAAAAAAGAACGGCCCTGTATACATGAAGATAAATAAAGACAAAATACAAAAAGAAAAATGCTGTTGTGAAGAGGGTTCATAGAAATCACTTTTTATGAGATTTGAAAATAGGTTTTATGTTTGACGTCGATGGACTCGAATCCGATCCGTCTGAACAATAATCTGTTATTTAATTAGATAACTAGAATTAAACAGTTTCCTTGTTACTTTCAAACTCTATTTTAACATTTTCCAAATATTGTTTTATTTAGACAGTATTCTCTGTTTTATACTAATTACACATGTCAAATAGTTTTGATAATATTCTTGTATATTCTATTCAACATATTGTTTCGTTTAAAATATGTATTATTTATCATATATGCAAACCAATTGACAAAATGTGATTTATAGTGGTTTCTTTCTTAACTTAAACATACTCAGCCATCTACAAAAATGAAAGTCAACTTGTGTTATTTACCTACACGCTGTAGTTACCTGTTGTTGCTGGAATTAATTGAACGAATCAAGTTTAGATGTCAGTAAGATCTGCAAATAAATACATATTGTATTATAATACAAAAAATTTAATTGTTTAGCTTGTTTCTGTCTCATATTGCAGAACGATGGCCATGAGGGCGACCAAAGAGACGATAACTCTACCGAATAAAAAATTATATGACCATGTTAACCCTATACTTTCAGATTTTGAGCCAAAGGGAGATGGGCAATCAGCCATCAATCATTTCTGCTTCTGTGCCATGGTTTTGCGGGTAATTTCCCATTGGCGTAAACGAGGAATTTTTAAAAAATACGTATCCTCGTCGTCCTAATTAATGCATTAGGACTAGTAACTAATACTTTCTCGTGAAGGTGGCTTAGTTTGAGCGATTGAACCAGATTAAAGCGATGCAGGTATAAACGCAAAGAAAATTCACAGTTAAATAAAACTTCACAATTATCCATGTTACTGTAATATACAAGGAATCGATTCACAGGGTAGTTTTGAAATGTAAACGGAAGTTCATTGAATATGACTATGATGTACATGTACAAAATAAAATTCTATGATTTCGTTTTACTGCATTACGCTGTTATTTTCCATAACGAATTTTCAAAAATAAAATTTTAAATCCTAAGAAGAAAAACAAAGAGAAAATTATATTTCGGGAAGTTCTAAATATCTTTACACGGCTGTAACATTTGTACCACCATGTGTGTGTCACTTACTGCTGTCACTAGTGTGAAAAATGTGAACCAAGATTAATTCATATACTATGCTCTGTTCCATTTAAGCCATTCAGTAGATGACACTGGCAACAGCGCAAATCTAAAGTAGCCGAAATTACATTGGGTATACTTGTCTCTAATTTCAGCCAATCAGAGAGGTCAAAACTATTCCCTATGCTCCGCAATACTAAATGGCTTAAATGGAACAAGGTACAAAAATGAACAAGCAGAAGACGCACGTCATCAATAAATGTAACTATATAATGACATCATTTATTACTACGTTTACATGGGGTACTAATTTATTCTAGAAAATACAATGCGTGTTGAATAATTTACTGTATACAATACATGCAGATGAACTATCATGTAATACTTATTAAAACAAACCAATAATCCTCAGGGCTTGGTTTAGGTCGTCTTAGCTCTAACCAAATCAAAGCGCCCCAAAAACTATAATAAAATGACAAAATTGTGTGCCCCCAAATTCTGTGCGCCCTAGGCTGCAGCCTAGTCAGGCTATCCGTTAATTGGGCACTGCTGTAATTCTGTAGCACTAGACACAACTCACAAATACTGACCTCAGAAGAAACTGTTGTAATTAGTACAATAGGTAGATAAACTAGAACGATATATTATACTGATATATTTTATTGACAGCAAATTGACAGTTCTATACATTTTTTACAAAACAATTATACATAACTACTTTGATATATACAATTAATTATATTAATTCAAGTCATTCGTGCCTGGATGAGATGAGTTGACAATCACTGACAATCAAGTGACAGGGGCGGGTCGATATTTGATCGATTTTAAATTCAATGTAAACATGGACATCAGTAGTGCTACCGTTATGCTACGAAAATGAACTAGAATTATTTCAAATAATTTTATATTCCCTAAAAGAAATAAGGATTGATTTAAAAGTAAAGGTAAATTTCATTAGTATATACATTTCTTAATACAAGTTAATTAGACTAATACTCAATCTGTTAAAAAAATACTAGATTTGTTTCATTTATATGTACATTCATATTTCTCAATAAATTTTATTACTTTTATTATTATTTACTACCTAATTATATACTTGACAGGTAAATTAACCAAATTTTAATGTTGCCTAGCAACGCCTATTTATTTTTCAAGCACTAGTGCGTGAAAAGTACTTTTCACGCACCAGTGCTTGAAAAGTGACACTTTACACACTGTAATGAAATATTTTTCCTTTAATTAATACGACGATTATTTTGATAGTAAGTCTAATGTTGCTCTATTGTGTGGATGTGCAACCCTCAGTCCAATGCGGGCAAAAATGTAGTAAAATAAGTAGAATGTTCACTGTAGAACTTTATAATAATATTTTTGAAAATTTATTATTTTCTATGAATAATATTTCAATATATACCAAAAATAAGATATAAGAAAAGTAGAAACTTTTATTCTATACCTTGTTCCATTTAAGCCATTCAGTATTGCGGAGCTTAGGGAATAGTTTTGACCTCTCTGATTGGCTGGAATTAGCGGCAAGGAACAAGTTTACCCAATGTAATGTCGGTTACTTCAGATTTGCGCTGTTGCCAGTGCCATCTACTGAATGGCTTAAATGGAACAGAGCATAACATTTAGACTAGCCCCATAATGTAAAATGTTATTTCTTGTGATGGAAGTGATTCATATTTATGGTAAAATGGATAATTTTTTCAACGGCCTGTACTTGTGTAGGAGTGGCTAAATTTATACGTTATAATATAAACCCCTTTTTTAGTATTACCCCCCGCACAACCGACCCATTTCGCAGAAATATTGGGTACCTCTTGCATATCCCGTTAAAAGCTTCATCAGTCTCAACTAGTGCAGATACTCTTTTTTCACTTAGATTTATAACATTATTCATTTGGCGTTATTCAATAACTCAGGGGTTAATTCTTAGCAAGCCGTTAAAAATCTAAACCAACTGCAGCATCAAGGACCTTTTCATTACAATTAATGTTTTAAAAAATCAACTCTGTAGATCAGATGATTTACGCATCACTATGACTTTAATGAAAACCTTTCCGACCTAATATTACATTATCCCAGCTTATTACCCATTGATGGATATTAGTATGCTTTTATTTGCAAATTTAATGGTGATGATTTAATAAGTAATTCAACTATTTTTACCTCTCGCTAAAAGAGGTATTGTATTCATGCTAAAAAATCGCATATCCAGATTTTAGTGAATAAGCACGTTTTAAGGTTCCTAGAATCCGATTATAACATTTTTACGATGATGTGTGTGTGTGTGTTTGTGTGTGTGTGTGTGTGTGTGTGTGTGCGCGCGCGTGCGTGCGTGCGTGCGTGCGTGCGTGCGTGTGTGTGTGTGTGTGTGTGTGTGTGGATGTGTGTGTGGATGTTGGATTCACTATATCTCAAATACTATAGGACTTAAAATATTTTTAACTACGGATTCCTCAATCTAACAATAATAGAAAGAGTTGATTAAGTTTTGGTAACAATTGGACAACCGGAAGTAGTAGTTATAAGAAAAAAAACATCTAAATATTATTTATCGATAATTTCTGTAAATGCTTATATTAACACGTTCGCGCCGGAGTGTTATTTGCAGGTTTTTATCTCAGCCGTAAATGATCTTGTCACTTTTCTTGTAATGCAATAAACATTAAAAAAATCAATATAATTCTTTGAAAAACGTAGTTATAGAAAAACCGACCTTAAAGTTAATATTGTATACTCTTAAATTTATATTTAACATATTATAAATTATAGAAAATTAAAATTTCAGCTTATAATAAATTCCTTCAAAAATTTACGACGTGTACCACCGGTGGAACACGCCGGCCCTGACCAAAGTACGTCGTGTACCACCGGTGGTACATGTCGGCGCGAACGTGTTAAAGAACGTTAAATTCTTTATTTGACATATATAAATTCATTATTATATCTTCTATAGATTTAGAGATAAAGAAATGCATATAAAATAATTTGATGTAAAAATTCCCAGATCAAACTACTTCAAGGCAAGAAATTCAATAGTTTGTAATTGACACATAAATGTCACTGTCAAAAATATTTGTATGCCACTGTCAAAAATATTTGTACATCATTATGAAGATTATGAAAATAAAAAAAAAAGTCAACAACGCAAAAGAATATACGTAAAAAAGAATATAAAAGAAATTTGCGAAAAAATGACGAATATAAAGAAAAAGAAAAGGAAAATAGAAAAAGAAAATTTCAGGATATTGAATATAAAGAAAATGTATGTATTATACATAATTTATATTAAAATATCCCATAGATTTTGCAAATATATGTGAGAATTATTTTGTAGTGAGACATGAATATATGTATTTGTATTTAATAGTATATTAAAGAACGTGTTTTATAAGACATATTTTTTTGTCGCACGCGTCAAAATTTAGAAAACGAGCGTTAGCGAGTTTTCTAATTGACAAATGCGAAAGAAAGTCTTATAAAATGAGTTCTTTATACTATTTTTTTATATTTTGCGCCTTCTACAATAACATTTACTTACTCAATTTGTGATTATATTGTAACCATTTGTACATTTTCATGTAAATAATCTTCCCTAAATAAAAATAATAATAATAATAATTTCGACATTATATTATTAAAATCAATTGTCAATTAACTAAAAATAAATTAGTCATCTAGTACCAACCGTCTAAACCAAAAAATTGCGTATCGAAATGAAGGTTATTACGACACGCAATTGCGTATCGTAATGACTTCATTATAAACGCAAAATATAAAAAAAATATTTTTCGTTTTATGCGTACAACCAGGTAAAATATCTGGCGAGAGGTTATGTGCTGGCCACATCAGATTTTTTTAAGTACAAAAAAATAAGATCACTCGTGAAAGTCCGAGTTAAAAAATTTTCCAAATGAGAGAGATTACATTATTAGAGAAATAAAATAAATTATTGCACTTAGGTAATTTATTTCACTTTTTTCTCATTTTACAAAGAAAAAAGCAAGTCACCCGAACAGATCCGATTCACCTAAATACTCGTAAGTACCCATATTTTTGAGGTGGAACTGCACAAAGACGAGTAGGAGTTCATACTTGGATCCTATTTGCTTAAACACGCGCAAACATGTCCCGCATCATTAAAAGCAAAAAAAGCCTCATATTTCTTAAAAGAGAATCATTTATAATTTAAAAAATGGAATTTTTCGTATCCTTTAACTTTTATCTTCTATATTTTCAATAAACTCTCACTATTTTTGATTATAGTGCTACCAAATTTGAACCTAGAACATCAGAACTATAATCTGTCGTGTAATGCTGTTAGTCAAGCGCTCCATATTGTTATTACATAAGAATAACAAAAAAATAGGTATCCAAGTAGAATGTATAGTAGAGAGACTGGTAGAAACCTCATGTTTTTCAATTGACATTTTTATAGCTGGTCTAATGGTATTCCATCGATGTTTTTTAAGAAATCGACCTTTAAGATTAATTAAGAATCCGTAACACATGCTAGCGATACAGTGCTACCTAAAGTTTTATAACATGTACCTTGTAGGTACTAATTTGGAAATTACTAAAAACAACAATAATATTATTTTGTTTGTGAGTATTTAATTCATAATTTATTTAAATTTATTGTATTATAGATTCATTATTGTAAAATAATTTCTATATAATTCCTATTTATACACAATGCAGATAATTTTTGTAGTCCATTATAAATAAAATTAATTTGTTCCAAAGTAGTACTCACTATACAGGGGCAGGACATTTTGAAATTTGTGACTTTAACTAACATGTACACAACTTGATTTACCTTCCGGTTGCATACATTGAGGTTCTGTTTGAGAAGTTCTGTTTCATATATTTAATAGCTTATTTTAATATTAGAAACCCTTCATATGTGCATATATAATTAATTTTTTTTCAGAAAAATCCTACGCATTTAGAAAACAATAGCGAAATAAATTAAATCCTAATGAATAATATTCAACAAGGAGTTATTAAATCATAATCCATATTGATTACTGTATACTATTGTGTACAAATAAGTTAGTTCTAGAGTATCCTTGAAAATTATATTTGCATTAAATAAATTTAAGGCCGGTTTTACAAATGTTCTGTCAATTTACTTCCACAATAAGTTTATAATTTTGTATAAAGGGAACACAATTGATAGCAATGATTAAAAACATGGAAACTGATTCGAATATATATATATATATATATATATATATATATATATATATATATATATATATATATATATATATATATATATATATATATATGTAATTCAATTTAATTCAATTTACCTTTGAAGAAAATTTAGGCAATTTAGCAGAACATTTAAGAAACATTAAAAACATTAAACATTATAAATAACTAGCTGTAGAAATATACTAATAAGAATCATTTGCAGAATGGAAAAGTAATAGTATTTTTATAGTTCATACATTTCTCGATCTCGAAAGAAACGAGGAAGACAAAGAAAAAAGATGACAAAGTGTAGGAGAAAAAGCAAGGATTTCGTAGGAACCTAAACAAATTTCAAAATCCGACACCCATCTTAGATATAAAGAAAAGAAGATCTTTTAAACTAAACACGTATTTATATAGTGACAACAATTTTTATCATATTTCTATTATTTCATGATTTCAAGAATTTCTTACAAGAATGCATTTCGTGCATATCGGTCATGACATCGAATTGTGTGTGTTATTTTCTGTATATTTCAGAAAAACGGCATCTGTAGCCTATGCCTATAGTATACATTCTTCATAAGAGTTTTTAGGGGTGGTGAATAACGGTTTAGTAGACGTTATGTGATATTGTACTAAAGTACCTAAATGCATAAATCTATGTTAACTAAGACATCTACATTTACAGTTTTCTCTTATTTTTTTTGGTAGTGTGTAACTAAATCACTACTTTTCATATAAAATATATTGCATCTCTTTCCATGTCGCATTTTTAAAATTCAGCAGTTTATTGATCATTCCAGTTCTTAATCATTAAGTCAACATGGTGAACTTATGTACATAGCAGCAAATGACACAAAGATGCAAAATTATTATCGTTCTCGACATCTGGACAAATAATATAAAAACTTATGTAATATAAAAGGAAACATACCGGATGTAACAAATTAAACTCATTAACATTTCATTGAAGCACGTCCTTTGCAAAACCAACAGTGAAAATATTAATATAATATTTATGTAATACTGATTATCAACAGTGACACGAACTTGAAAACTTCCTTAATGTAAAACGTAATTGCGTATATCAAATGAACTTCAAATATAATCATAATAGGTACTAGTATTAAATTTCAAATATAATAATCATCTATGGCACAGTAGCCCTTGTAGTGTCAAGGCTCAAGCACACCGTAGGTACACGTTTCGTGACCGATTAGTAGGTACTAGTACAGTAATTGTACTTAATCCGTGCGACAACCACGGATTACTAAGCAACCAGTGCACATACTGAATAATAGTATATTGAAAGACAAGTATTATAATTATCCTTATTGTAATACAAGTACAGTTTGTGTAGTCGAACTATAGGCGAATTACGCAAAATACGAGTATTACAAATGGACATTGTATGTTGTAATATTTATTTTTCATACTATTTTTCCCATTTCGCATTAATTTACTTTCATTTAAAAATAATCATTGAAAGAAATATTAAAATATTCAGATTTGTAACACTGATAGTTTTAATAAACATTTGATATTTAATTTATTTTAATCTTTTACCGGTTTCAGGATATTAAGCCGATTTTTACATGTACAAAAGTAGGCTAGTAACTAGATTATAACTGAATCTGTACGATAATATATTATTGCCATACTGACATGCCAATAACAGTCTATAAAATGAAATGACAGTATAATGCTCTTGATTAATACATTCATATAATGTTAGTGCATCGTTATTAACGCGGTTTATTTTATTCTAAAATAATAAACGATGAATAAACCACATATAATATGTTCCTGAAATTATTTACCGGTTTCTATTTGTAACGCGGTTCTTGAGAAAAGTTGGTAAAAATTCGGACCACGGCAACCATGAAATAATCCTGGATAGTATTTTTATCACCACTTTCAATACTTTCAAACATCATCATAACAAAATCAAACAGTATACGTCAATGTCAAATTTCTGAATCATTAGTGGTATTACTAATAATTATTATAGATGCAAGTATGAAAACATTATTTATAATTGATATGTTGTTGGTTGTGTTATTATTATTGTCATTAAATGTAATACAATGTTCAATTTCGTTGTCATATTCAACGTTATCATTCATTTGGTTAAATTTTATTTTTGGTGGTTGTATCAATTTTAAATGTCTTATGATTCAATGTCAATCTGTCCTGAATTGATGACGTGTCAAAATAATTGTACTGTTTATCATAAGCATTCTGAAAGTAACATTAATGAGCGAGTTTCAAAAATTTATATTTATTAATAACGTCTTCATTTTTTGACCCCGATAAACTATGGAACAACCACGGATGTTATGAATCGTAACGAGCCTTATATATTAAAATCCTTGCTCTACGCGCTCGGATTTCAAACAGACATCTGCGGCAGTTATGATACTCATAGCAATCCTATACTGTATTTCAGATAACAATAGACTTCGGAGTAAGATAGGGCTTACGATTCCAGCTTTCTGATTGGTCTAAACGCAAACCAAGTTTACAATAGCAATATGTAAAGCAGATATATTAATTATTCCATTTTGACTTTATAACTATTTAACTACTTTAAGTAACTGTCCTTAATACTAAAAGGTTAGAGTATCTTTCTATATATTCTTTAATCAAAAAGCCGATCGCCAAACTTTAGACAAGGCTACAGCTTAAACGGAGCGACCGATTTTCATGAAATATGTACCAAGTTGTAGGAAATGATTGGCTTCAGGGCCCTTCTAATGGATCGAATTTCTGTAGGATGCATAGTTTTTGTGTAAAAAATTAATAAAGGTTAAAAATTGGGACAGAAACAATAGGTCACAGTAACGATCACAGTTCTCCAAGAAAAATTTAAGAAGATAAACGCTGTCATGTCATTTGGCATGTCAGTGTCAATGATGACAAATTATCGGTTTTCATCCTTTTAAATGCAAAAAATGCGTAAATAATATGTAAGATGGAAGAAAAGATGATGAGTTAAATGAGGTAGGTATATATAATGATTTTAAACCATGTTTATTATTAATTTATTATATATTTTATTTTGTGAATAGAATTTTGAAAAATGTATAAGTAGACACGACGAAAAGGATAAGAAGAGCAGGAATAATATCATAATCGCTCAAAGAGTACATATACAAATTTAAAAAGATAAACATTGTTATGTCACATTTGATATGTTAATGACAAAAAATTATGCACGTTGTACTGGTTGTCCTTTTCAATGCTAGAAATATTTAAATAATATGTAAAATTTAAGAAAAGAATGTAAAAATTTAACAGGGTAATGAGTTTAAAGCCATGTTTATTGTTAATTTATATATTTTATTTTGTAAATTTATTGTAGAAAATGTCCGAGGTTATTAAACGACGAAACGGACGAGAAATGCAAAAAAATATAAAAGACAAGAAAGGCTGGAAGGACAAAGTATACGGTCTACTGGGATAATGCCAAGAATTGTTTTCTGTGCCGGTCAGTGTATTAAGAGATGTTTATTGTTTATTTATAATTTATTTTGTAATTAGATTTTAAAAAAACTGTTGCGTGGGCGTATTGCGTGGGCAGTTTGAGTGGGCATGTTGCGTGGCAGTTCGGGTGGGCACTTTGGGTGAGCATGTTGCGTGGACAGTTTGGGTGGGCATGTTGCGTGGGCAGTTTGGGTGGGCATGTTGCGTGGGCAGCTTGGGTGGGCATGTTGAGTGGGCAGTTTGGGTGAGTATGTTGCGTGGGCAGTTTGGGTGGGCATGTTGCGTGGGCAGTTTGGGTGGGCAAGTTGCGTGGGAAGTTTGGGTGAGCATGTTGTGTCGGCAGTTTGGGTGGGCATGTTGCGTGGGCAATTTGGGTGGGCATGTTGCGTGGGCATATTGCGTGGGCAGTTTGAGTGGGCAGTGTGGGTGGGCATATTGCGTGGGCATGTTGCGTGGGCAGTTTGGGTGGGCATGTTGCGTGGGCAGTTTGGGTGGGCATGTAGCGTTGACAGTTTGGGTGGGCATGTTGCGTGGGCAGTTTGAGTGGGCATGTTGCGTGGGCAGTTTGGGTGGGCAAGTTGCGTGGGCAGTTTTGGGTGAGCATGTTGTGTCGGCAGTTTGGGTGGGCATGTTTCGTGGGCATATTGCGTGGGCAGTTTGAGTGGGCAGTGTGGGTGGGCATATTGCGTGGGCATGTTGCGTGGGCAGTTTGGGTGGGCATGTTGCGTGGGCAGTTTGGGTGGGCATGTAGCGTGGGCAGTTTGGGTGGGCATGTTGCGTGGGCAGTTTGGGTGGGCATGTTGCGTGGGCATCATAAACCACTATCGGCGGAGCCCTAGGAAAAACTCGGCGAAGCCGAGGTTACGCTAGTTTATATACTAAATAATTAAAAATTATTAAAAATTGACGTTTCGAGCTGTCAAGTATGTCATACACGAAGCAAAACTAATTTACAAGTTTTATGTATGGGCTGGCGCAGCAGCACCACCAAGTCTATTCTTATATGAAATACAGTATAGTTATGTTAATAGCTATAACGTTGATAAAAATTAGTTACAAGTTAGGTTAGAGTTAAAATTTATATTTATTATAACATGACCCTACAAATAAATACTTTGAATACAATTTAATTTCAGTAATTTTCCATGAGTAATGACAGGTAATGATAACTAAAATGAAAGATATTTGTTTGGCGTGTTTTTGTTTGTTGGGTTGCATAAGTAAAAAATCTGATGTGGCCAACACATAACCTTTCGCCAGATATTTTACCTGGTTGTAATATATATATATATATATATATATATATATATATATATATATATATATATATATATATATATATATATATATATATATATATATTCATGTCTCACTACAAAATAATTATTTTAATATAAATTATGTACAATACATACATTTTCTTTATATTCAATAACCTGATGTTTTCTTTTTCTACTTTCCTTCACTTTTTCTTTATATTCGTCATTTTTTCTCAAATTCCTTTTATATTCTTTTTTACGTATATTCTTTTGCGTTGTTGACTTTTTTTATTTTCATAATCTTCATAATAATGTACAAATATTTTTGACAGCGGCATACGAATATTTTTGACAGTGACATTTATGTGTCAATTACAAACATTTGAATTTCTTGTAGTAGTTTGATCTGAAATTTTTTACATCAAATTATTTTATATGCCTTTCTTTATCTCTAAATCTATACAAGATATAATAATGAATTTATATTTATCGAATAAATAATTTAACGTTCTTTAATATAAGTATTTACATAAATTTTCGATAAATAATATTTAGATAATTTTTTTCTTGTAACTACTACTTCCGGTTGTCCAATTGTTACCAAAACTGACTCTACTCTTCCCATTATTGTTAGATTGAGGAATCCGTAGTTAAAAATGTCTTAAGCCTTATAGTATTTGAGATATAGTGAATCCAACATCCACACACACACACACACACACACACACACACACACACACACACACACACACACACATCCACACACACACACACACACACACACACACACACACACACATACATACGGACATCATCGTAAAACTGTTATAATCGGATTCTAGGGACCTTAAAACGCGCTTATTCATTAAAATCTGGATATGCGATTTTTAGCATGAATACAATACCTCTCTTAGCGAGAGGTAAAAAATCTGATGTGACCTCTCGCTAATTTTATGTTTAAAATAGCAATGAGCTTTAAGTAAAGTATCACTTTCAGTTGATGTTGCAAATTATATATGAGTTTTAAATACCAACGATAGGAAGATTTGGATCATATTTGTTCTAGAAAATCTGTTTATAGCGTTAGTTAAAGTACTATTTCCGGTTTATCAATTTTAGAAAAATCTAATATGTCGTTCTATAAGTAAATAAATAAATATATCATCACGGCATATTACCCATTGCTGGGTATGCCAATCTACTTTGTAAGCAGATATCGGTAATGATGATGACATATTCGTACTGTGCGGACGTTTACCAGGCGTTACCTCACGGAGATTCATTGCTGGCGTGGAGAGTACACCACAGGAGTCAAATTTGTGCTATTTAAAATTCGAAATATTTCACGTCGGCCGGGATCGAACCCGGTTCCCCAGATTTGCGATCAGACACTCAGACACGCGGCCACGAGACCCCGTTCTCATTAATATATAAATCTTAAATACCAAATTTGAAAAGTTTTGGATTATATCATAATATAGATATATATCACGAAAATCTGTTCAGAGCTTCAAATAAAGTATCACTTGAGGCTTATCAATTTTATCTATGTTGTTCCCCTTCATATAAAAGTTTTAAATACCAAATTTAAAAAGTTTTGGATTATATCATAAAATATATTTCACGAAAATCTGTTCAAAGCTTCAAATAAAGTATCACTTGCTGTTTATGAAGTTTAGCCATGTTGTCACCTTTCATATACAAGTCTTAAATACCAAATTTAAAATATACCATAATATATTTTTTACGAAAATCTTTTCAGAGCTTCAAGTAAAATATTACTTCTGGTTTATCAATTTTAGCCAAAATCGTTATTTCCCTTCATATAAAAGTCTCAGAGTAAATTTGATAAGTTTTACAATATATTTTTCAAGAAAACCTGTTCAGAGCTTCAAGTAAAGTATCAATTCCGGTAAATAAAATTTAGTCAAAATCTAATATGGTATTTCCCTTGATATAAAAGTCTTAAATACTAATATTGAAGAGTTTTGGATTATGTCAACGTACTTTTCACGAAATTTTGTCAGAACTTCAAGTAAAGTATCACTTCCGGTTTATAAAAATTTGGGGTACCCTAATACTGCATACGCAACCACTTGGCGCTACAAGCCGTCGGAGGTGATTTATTAATATTAAATTCTCAACTTAAACTGTGCGAGAATAAGAGATTTTTTTCTTACTTTAACGTATTTGTATCCAATTCATATTTTGGCAACCTACCAAGAAGGGTAGCGTAATACTTGCATACGCAACCCCTTGGTGCTACAAGCCGTCGGGGGTGACTTATAAATTTTTAATTCTAAACTTGCACTATGCGTGCTCGTGCATTAGAAAAAAATGATTTTCCTTACTTAAACGGATATGTATCCAGTTCAAATTTTCACAGTCTACCAAGAAGGGTATCCTAATTACTGCATACGCAACCACTTGGCGCTACATGCCGTCGGGGGTGACTTATAAAGCGAATGAGTAATGGCAAAACAAATACCACAGTAAACTCCTAGCGGCAAAAAGAAAAGAGGAATAAGAGATAGAGGATTAAATGATGATCCATGGCAAGACCAGTGGAGAATTGGCATCGGAAGACATCGTAGATCGTTATAAACCGATTATATACATATATATATATATATATATATATATATATATATATATATATATATATATATATATATATATATATTATTGTTAATTTATATATTTTATTTTGTAAATAGATTTAATAATGTCAGGCTGAGAAATACGTATTTAGAGAAAAGAATAAAAATTAAATTCTACAGGAAAATCATAAAGTCTGGAACAAGACAATTCAATAATATTAGATAGTATGTTTTAATCTGTTTTTTTTGCAATTCATTTTCTTACATTACGTTATTATTTCAGATTATACATAATTCGATATCTATCTTAAAACGGTACAGAATTTAATCTGCATTTTATTTTCTTATATTACGTTAAAATTATCTATATTGAAATTCTTTTATTGCCAATTATTGTATCGCACTAACAAAAAATATTTTAAATTACATAATAATAAAGCATGAGCCTGAAAAGTCATCTTTAATACCTATGATTTTTGCATTCTTCCCCCTTAATAACAATCCAAACTTTATTGATATATTTTCAAATTCGTTGTATAAGTTCAGATCCAATGTAATTTAAATACTTACTTTTCTGCAGTTTGTAATTATTTGTATCACATTTTTTTAGTTTTGTTTGATTTATTTTTATCTTTAAATTAGCCGACTGTTGGCGTTAGCACTTTGGTTTTAAATTGTGCGTAGACAGATTGGATGTACGTATAGTCTATCATAAAACACTATTGGCGGAGCCCTAGGCTAAACTCGGCGAAGCCGAGGTTAGACTAGTCCTTAAAACTAAAAGAGTAGATTCAATATATTTATATATTTTCATCAAGGCGATCGCAAAGCTTTGAACACCTCTACAGCCTGAATGGTGTGAGCGATTTTCGTGAAATTTGCACCAAGTTATAGGAAATGTATGTCTCGAGTGTTTTCGTAATAAGTAAAATTTCTGTAGAAAGCATAGTTTTTCAGTAAAAAATTATTAAAAGTTAGAAATTGGGATAAAAACAATAAAGATCACAGTAACGATCACAGTTTTCCTTGAAAATTTAAGACGAAAAACGCTGTTATGTCATTTTCATGTCATTGTCAATGATGACAAATTACCAGTTTTCTTCCTTTTAAATGCAAAAAAATGTTTTAATAATATGTAATATTAAAGAAAAGATGATATGAATTTAAAGAGGTAGGTATATAATGATTTTAAGCCATATGCATTATTGTTATATATTTTATTTTGTAAATAGAATTTTGAAAAATGGAGTAGGAAACACGTCGAAAAGTCAGAATTAATATCACAATCAATCGAAGCCTACATGTACAAAATTAAAAAGATAAATCTTGTCATCCGTCATATTGGATGTACGTATAGTCTATCATAAAACACTATCGGCGGTGCCCTAGGCTATACTCGGCGAAGCCGAGTTTAGGCTAGTTTTTATACTATCCAACATTCCAAATGTTTTGAAAAAATTCTCTATAAACAAATTTATAATCATGTTACCAGCTCCATCACCCCCTGTCAGCACGGTTTTGTCACTGGAAAGTCCACTTGTACTAATTTAGTTCATTTTACTGAATTTATTGCTAAATCACTAAACAAAAATACTCAAGTGGATGTAATTTATACTGACTTTGCCAAGGCTTTTGACAGGGTAAATCATGAAACCTTTCTTTGGAAACTTCAGCATCAATTTAGCTTCTCGCCTGCATTAATTATCTTTTTCAGATCTTATATAAAATATCGAGAGAATTATGTTTATTATAATGGCTGTAAATCTAGAAGTTTCATGCCTTCTTTTGAAGTTCCACAAGGGTCTAATATGGGTCCGTTATTTTTTATCCTTTTTTTAAATAACATTACTTCCCTTGTTAAACATTCTGAGTTATTATTATATGCTGATGACTTAAAAATCTTTATCAAGATTATGTACTACAATGGTATGTTGCCTCACATTTATTTTTTAACATTAGTATAAAGTAATGACATATTCTACGAAACAGAATTCTATTTGTTATGTTTATAATATGGAAAATATACCTTTCGTAAGAGTGACGCAATGTAAGGATTTAGGGGTCATTTTTGATCCAAAACTAACTTTCTCACTACATATTAATTTTTTAGTTACATCTTCATACAAAATGTTAGATTTTGTTATCAGAAATTCATTATATTTTACTAATTTAATGACACTCAAATCCTTATACTACTCGCTTGTGCGCTCCAAGCTTGAATATTGTCTTGTGGTTTGGAATCCTATATTCAATAATAAAAGTCATGAAATTGAACGAATACAGAGAAAGTTTGTTAAATTCTGTGCACGTAAATTTTGTATTTCCTTCAATTACCTAACACACAGTTATACCAGCTGTATACAGGATTTTAATATGCTTACTCTTGAGAGTCGGCGCAATATTCTATCTTGGCCATATTGATATCTCAGGTTTGGAAAGTATAAATTTTGCTGTACCACGTACTCAAATTAGATCGCTAAGTATAAAAGACACATTTAAACTATCATTAACAACAACCAATTATGAATTTAAAGCGCCTCTTAGGAGAATTTGTCACATTTTTAATAATCATGTTTCCAACACTGATATTGACATATTTAATAGTAGTCTTATGCCCGGTTGCAGAAACGTTAATCAACGCGTTGTTCGGTTAGCGGTTCATCAAAACGAACAAATGCAACGCGATTTTTTGACAGCAATGATTTAAATGTCATAAGAACAAGGAAACTGATTCGAATTTGTTCGATTTAATGAACCGTTAATCGAACAATGCGTTGATGAACGTTTGTGCAACCGGGCATTATGCAATTTAAAAACTGTTTACCTGCGTATTTTTCTTAGGCTTAAAATTATTGTTATTTTGTTATTTTTCTATTGTACACTTACGTCTGAAACTATATTTTCTTTGTTTTTTGTATATATTTTTCCAGCCCTCAATAATTGGGATATTTTCCGGTATCCTGTTGAGTGGCTGCTAATAAATAAATAAATAAATAAAAACTATTATAGGTAACAATTTCATTTTATAGACCGGGCGCCAAAAAATATTCCGTTTGACAAAACCGGTGGATTAATTCTGATTGATTATTTAAGTTCAGAAAGACCTAAAGAATGAAATTCTGAATGTTGCCGGACAAAGTCAGTGGTCAATTTTTTTATAGGTGGTATAAGAATTATTGACGAAGTCGTTGTAACGGTCAAGAAAACATTGTTTATTACTACTAAAAAGTTGTTTCTGTAGGGTATGAAATTACAAACATCACGAATATTATAAAATACAAATTTAATATGGTAAAAAAATCCGCGTGCCTGAGTGTTTCGTCGCGAATCTGGGGAACCGGGTTCCATTCCGACCGATGCCAAAAAGAAATATTTCGTATTTAAATGGCACTAAATTTACCCTTATGATGCACTGTCCACATATAAATAAGTGCCCGTGAGGTAACGGCTGGTAAACGCCTGCACGGTTGCCGGCTACGACCGATGGTCGTTTTCTTTGTTTTCCTCTCCACAGCAGTTTGTACCATCTCCAATTCATTGTAGCGGGCTATATTGTACCTGACACGGCTTAGACGTTTTAGTTATAAAAGAGTTTTCACATAACGTCAAACTAGATAGTGTGATAGCTTATTTTGCTTTCTGAATTAACAAATTTAAGTTCAAATTCTAATAGAAAACACAGATTGATGATAAATATTTCTTAGTAAGAGGCCAAGTATATTACATTTAAACAAGCTTGTTTTTCCAGATCATAGCCCATCGACCCCTTCCACCCCTGTATTAGAAAAAAAATTCGCACTTTATTAAGCTATATCTCTTAAACAATATGATAAAAAAAGTTATTTTATTTTAACATTTGTCATTTATATATTTCTATAAACTGAGATGTTTTTTAATAAAATGGAAAGCATTGTTTTGAAGCTACAGTGAAAAATATGACATTTACTATTGCTTGATATAGAAAACACATACAAAAAGAGCTCTCTTTGATTGCATTTATCTCAAAATTGAGATGGTCAATCGATTTTTACCAGTAAGAAAATATCTAAATGTTATTGTTCTGTACAATAACCAGCCACTGAGGGAGTAAGCCAGCTTAACTTGGCGCCGGTTCCAAGCCTGAGTAAATAGTGAGAGTTGGTGACAGGAAAGGCATCCGACTGTAAAATCTTCGCCAAAACCAATGACGGAAAGTGTAGGATCAGAAAGTGGTATAAGGGCTAGGGTGTTCCTCGTAAGTGACATGCAGTTGTAGCCTCGCCTGACCCTTGTGCCAAGTTGGTTAGGACTATTCCGTTATGGACGGTCGGGGTTAGAGAAGTTAGTCTTTAGGATTAGAACTCTCAATCTCGGGAGTATGAGGAAGGGCAAAGAGAAGGAGAAGGACTGTGACGCAAAAGACTTGAGTGAGAAAGGATAATGTGAAGAAGATGTGTTGGACAGGAATGATTGGAGAAGAAGAGTAAGGAACAGTGACCCCTAAGAAGAAAAAGAAGAAGATACGAGCTTAAAAAGATAAGTTCTGACAATCGTTATGAATGTATTTACAGAGAGAGATACAGTGTAAATCATTCTTTTACAACTACAAGATATAGTTCTGCAGTCTGAATTACATTTGCTAGACCTAATTAAAGAGTTGAATTGAGGAAGTTCAGAGGCTCGAACAGTGGTTGTAATGATTTTTTCCATAAATATGATTGGGCTGTAGCTTTTAAACAATGTGAAAATAAAGCATCAGAAGTATATATAATTTTGGTTAAATTTAAATTGAACCCAATATTACGGGTAATAAACTTGTAGCATAATTCATTGACGTCATTTTTTGTTTGGCGAACAAATAAGTGCAGACTTCTTCAACCTGATGAAAGTGTATCGGAGTTTCTGTGTTAGTTTCAAAAGTAGAGAGAGTATCTTGAACAAATACTTGTGATTATATAGACATTGTTTCTTAGTTCCTACCCGGCTTGTCGTGTCGCAACCAGTTAGAACATGCAACCCAGGTAAAATATTACAAATATTCATTTCATTTTACGCAACTGTTTGGAGATTGTAATGAATATTTCTATTTTAAATGTTGCTTGTGTTACAAATTATTAAAAATTGAGGCATCTTGAAATCTTTCTCACTTAAATTTGTTAATTTAGCAATCAAAATAAGCTATCACATTATCTAGTTTGACGTTATGTGAAAATTCTTTTATAAGTAAAACGTCTAAACCGTGTCGGGTACAATATGGCCCGCTGCAACACTTTGGAGCTGGTACAAACTGCTGTGGAAACAAAGAAAAGGACCATCGGTCGTATCTGGCAACCGTGCAGGTGTTTTCCAGGCGTCACCTCACGGGCACTTATTGATGTGTGGAGAGTGCACCACAAGGGAAACTTTAGTGCCATTTAAATACGAAATATTTCTTTTTGGCACGGTCGGAATCGAACCCGGTTCCCCAGATTCGCGACTAAATACTCAGGCAAGGGGCTTTTTACCATAATAAATTTGTATTTTATAATATTCGTGATGTTTATAATTTCATACCCTACAGAAACAACTTTTTAGTAGTAATAAACAACGTTTTCTTGACCGTCACAGCGATTTCATCAATAGTTCTTATACACTCTATAAAAAAATTGACCACTGGCTTTGTCCGGCAACATTCAGAATTTCATTCTTTAGGTCTTTCTGAACTTAAATAATCAATCAAAATGAATCCACCGGTTTTTTCAAACGGAATGTTTCTTGGCGCCTGTACTATTATTAACACAATTAAAAGATGAAACAAAATACTTATAGTTATTTATTATATGAAACATAAGCTTTTGACAAACTGTTGTCTTGTGTTCTCCGAGAGCGAAGTCCTGCGAGTAGTTCGCATAAAACTACAAAAAAATGTTTCTGTGTTAGTAAATTTTGTTATGGAAAACGTTTGAAAAGCCAGGTCTAATATTTAATAAATAAAAATTGTTTGAATTTGAACTAATTTATTCTAACAGTTTACAAATTTTTGCAATTTATTATATCTATCTGCACTTGTATTTTATTTACTCTTCTCAAATTGATCGTAAATAGCATAAATATTTTTAAATAAGTACTTGTATAAATTACTGTGATTGTTTTGAATATTATTTTCTTTAAAATATTATAAATTTATGGAAACCATGCATAAATATACAGACCTGTATTCTACATTATTTTGATTAGGTACTGAAACATTACTAATTATAACTTTATGTTTTAAACTCCGTATATGTTTAAATATATAGGTAGTTATTACTTTCGAGCAATATTTGTATGTAGAAATATTTTAGGAATATGATTACCATCGAATTGAATTTGTAGTTGGATTTTTGTAGCTTTTCGCAAGTTTAATTTTGATTTAAATAAACTAATCACTTTAAATATTTCATTATTTATTAATACAATTCAATTATTTCTCACGTATAGTCAACTTGTGAATATTTTGCTAATGGTATTAGTAATTGAAATGATGTATATAAAAACTTTCATTTTTTGCTCGAAATTAATTCAGATATCTTATAAATTTAATGAAAAGAAAATTGACTGAAGATCTTAATTCACTAGCCCTACAGATTTAAATTTAAAAAAATAATAATTAAGTTGTAGTAAAAATAAATTATGTCTATATGTTTGTCAAATTGTATTCTTGTTCTTGTATGCCGAAGAATCGAATTAAGTTCGGAATCACGTCATGACTGCGAAAAACACCACCATTTTGCAAGTAAACATAAATATAATAGCTATCGTATTCTTCATGTGGTTTTTAAAAGTTATAAAATTCACAGCTACCATGCTATCATATAGTCTTTATGTTTATATTTTGAATCACAGACAAATTTCATAGGCAAAACATATCCACTGATTTTTAAATCTTTTCTTTAACTTTACGACAACAGAATTACTAATTCATGTACAGTTTAATAATAACAAAAATACATAAATATTGTTTATATTAGTATACTATATTTACAATTAGTCAATAAATAAAATTAAATGACAATGACCGCTAACTGAAGAAAATAATGTAGCAGCTTAACATTTAATATGAAAACAATAACATAAAAAATAAAATAACAATTATAATGCCTATATGTTTTTAATTTAAAGTAATATCTGTATAAAATAAAAACTATTATAGATGAATAATGGATATTTTTTATTTTCGACAATTTCATTCTATTAACGCGGTTGAAAAATGAAACAAAATACTTACATGTATTTATTATATAAAACATAAGCTTTTGACAAACTGTTTTCTTGTGTTTTGCGAGCGAAGTCCTTCGAGTATTTCGCATAAAATTACAAAATATATTTATGTGTTAGTAACTTTTGTTTAAAAATCATTAATGACTTTATAAATTGCCATTATCTGTCACTTAAAATTGTATCACAGATTTTTCTTTTTATTGGAACAACAAATTACATTTTGTTTACAAACGATGAACCGGAAGTGATACTTTACTTACAACTCATTGCTATTTTAAACATGGAATTGGCGGGAGGTCATGTGCTGGCCACATCCGATTTTTGCTACATTAAATTCAAAATTATATGACAATAAAAATTTTAACAATCGTTATAGTTCGTTTGCGAGATTTGACATTTAATATTTTTTAACATTTACAACCAACAAAAAAATTGTACAGCACTCGAATGAGATATTAACGAACTCTTTTGGGTGCTGTAAAAGCTTAGACGCAAAATAGGAAAAATATTTTCAACAATTTCGTACACATTAATCACAAAGGGTCAGTTGTATAAAATGTTGTTAGCTGATTACCGGCTATGTCGTGTAACACATCACTTATATTAAACAGCGTAGTTACATATTTTGACAAATAGAAACAAATGTAACAAGTGACACTAAGTGTTTTTCATCACAGCCACATATTTTGATTGGATAACATTGTTAGCTTAATATAAGCGATGTGACACGTGATACAGCCGTATGTGTTTAACTGCATATTGCAACAATGGATACGTATACTATTCTGATCGTATAAGTACAGGATCACTACTAAAAATTACTTTAAAAAATCTTCATAATTAACATCTTTATGCATTTTAAAGAAGTATTTATAAAGTAGTTACATATCTATTTAAGTATCCCCAAGGGACTTTTTTTTATTGATACACCATTTTAATTACTACTAAGTACAAGTATATTTAATGAAGTGCTTAAAAATAATGTATTTCAGGCAGTCCCTTACATACTTAAATGACCAACCATGTCTATACTGGTACTGCTCTTATGGTATAAATTTGTTAAGTACTGTACAGCTCTGGTATAAACCTAATATACCTTATTTTTCATAATCGTCAAAGGCGTTGGATACTCAAGCTACCGGTATGATGGTGTAAAGCAATTGCAGCACACCACGTCGAACACCCGAATCACCAGAATTGTCCTTAACATGGAGTACTGCAATAAATATACATACAGTTAATGTACCAAAAACACTATAAGTACCGTATAAAACCAATTTGTTTGTACAACATATTATTATTACGCCTAAGTTTCAGTATTCATATCTCACTTATTGCGATGAATTTTTAAAACTCGTTTTTCTTCATTATAAAATTTAAAAATTCAACGATATGATTGAAATGAATTTTTATCGAAGACGTAAGAGAAAATTATGAATAATTAACCTGGTAAGCCATATACCGTAACAAAGTTATTCCTTGTCAATTATTTGTTTCCCATTCTTATTTGATTATGATGAAATCGTTTTGGCGTCGTTCGAGAACGAACCCGGGTACCCAGATTCGCAACTAAATATTCAGACAAACAGCATTATATTTTGCAAGCGTGAAAAAAACTATTTGTACAAATGTCAATTGTAGTTCTTGCACTATTCCAAAAAATGATTTGCTTTTTGTACAGTTGCTACGTTATAATCAATACTTAAATGGCCTACTTTTCTACAAAAAATTTATATAAAATAGTGTCATGTTTATACGGTTGGGGAAACGATTTAAATAATATCAAATGGCATGGATTTGCAAACATAACCTAAAAAATCAGCAAACATTTTTTATTGTTTTTGCATGGCGAGTTCAAATAAATGTAATTAGGCACTTACATTTACCTTCAAAATGTGTTCATTTAAGTTACAATTAACAATTTAGTATTAAAAGTTATAACACTTTGCTAACTGTTGTGTTGAAAATACTTATAAATTTAAACCACCCAGTTGTTTCTTTCTATGTTATGTCCAATAATTCAACTGCCCTCGTAGGTGACTATTAATTACAAAATATTTAATAACAATAAATATACCTTCTGTGAGGCGGATGTGACCCCCATGATGCTGACGTGCTTTGGGGCATCGCTCTAGTCCTTTGCCCCATAGAAACTCCACCGCTTCGAGCCAAGTCTTACCCTTAACGCTGCTTGGTGTCGCACACGTCGGAATTAAACTATCAGTAATATACATTTTACGGTGTACCACAAGATTCATCAGTTCACATATGGTTTCATCACAATGCACGGGGTTGTCTTGAAAGTGCAAATTTGTCAAACTGCTCAAATCATCTATAAACCTTTCATTAATTTTAGTGAGACGATTTTGACTAATATCTATAAAATTTAATAGGGGAAGATTTACAAAACAGTTGTCGTCAATGGAAGTGATCTGATTCCCATACATCCAGACTTGTTCCAAATGCTTCAAATTTGCAAATAAATTTCTTTGTAATGTTTTTATTTTGTTATATGAAAAATTTATTGTTTGTATGTTTATTGTATTGGAGAATAAAGAGTTTGGCAAATCTGTCAACTGGTTGAGTATTAACCGTATATGCGTTAAATATTTATATGGAATAAATTCAGTTCCTGCAAGTGACCTTATATTTCCTCCTAAAACAAAAATTTAAAAAATAATATTAACATACACGATAATAATAGATATAATAATATCAAGTAAAAGTGATCTGCTTTGTAGAACCTTAAGTTAGCAGCCGAGGCCAGAAAATCAGATAAGTAAAGAATTTTAAAGCCGATGTGCACACAACATTAAAATAAATGTAGTACATGTAAGTGCATAGAAAAGCAATTATTTAAATAATTTTAACATGAGGGACGTAACTTTATTTCAGCCTAAAACAACTGTTTATGTAATAGCCGCGTAATTTTTTTTTATTATAAATAATTTTTAAACTAGACAAAAACTAACGGTAGGTTTCATAACGGCAATAAAATTACTTAAAAATTTAAAAAAAAAAGCGTTAATTTAAATAGTGAAATATAATTTGAATGCAGTCAGTTCTTAAGTGCAATCTGTTATAAACCATAAAATGAGATTATTGTTTAAAAACTCATCAACAAATCTTTTGATCACAGACAGTACCTTTCATATCTAATAGGTGACAGAAGGTAAAAAAAAATTATATGATATGCATAGGTCTTGTGACGAAGGTATTTAATTTTCCGTTTCGCGTTGTAGTTTTGTGCGTAGCTAGTTAGTTTTTGTTAAAATTAAATTATTCAAACCCCACAAGTAAAATGTGGTGTTTGTATTTTATTATTTTGTATTGAATTAAATTTCGCACATAATGTATTTGTTTGGTTATATTATATGTCGTTTGTTGTAAAATGTATAACAATACAATGTATTTTTTCTACAGTCTATATACAAAGTAGCCATTTGCGCTCTCTTTTGTCAACGCAAAATGTCACTTTGCCGCTCTAGAGCGACAAAGTAGAAAAAACGCTCGCTCCTCAAATTTCTAACTATACAATGTTGAGAAATGTTACTTGGCTACATTCTTAATGGAAACGTTTAGTCAGGAATTAATGACACTGTAGTTACACATTACCCACTTACATAACCAAACAAAATGTCGCACTGCTGTGAAAATATAATAGGGCATTCATTTACAATAACGAAAATATAAAATGCTTAGATTAGATTGAAGCAATAGCTCAAGAAGAATAGAAAATACCGATAAGTAAAAATAAATAAAAAATAAATTTTTGTTATGGTGGAGGACCCCATTGTGGCGACTGTAGAAAAAATCTTGTGTGTGTTTCGAGCGCAAATGGACATTGTCGATTTCGAGAGAATACCTCGCTCCTGCGTCGCTCGGCAACAACCTCTCAATCGACAATGTCCCATTTTGCGCTCTTAATACACAAATAGCTATTGTTGGAAATGTCTTCAACGCTCGTATATTCAAAACCAGAATATTCCAAACCAGAATATTCCAAACCAGAATATGCATAGACAGAATCATTCAAATCCCGAATATTCAAAAAACACAATCGCGCATCGGCAGAAAGCGCTTCGCCGGAATCGTATACGTAAGCGTGGTCAAGCGGGGGTCACTCTGGGTTAGATTAGGTTATGGTTGGATTTGGTTAGATACTACTATTCCAAAAATTATGATTTTACGTATTCCTTTTCCTTGTATCAATAAGCAGACGTGATTAGATTTTGGTTATAATTGGTCAACCCTCATTTGAAGATTTTAACAGTTTTTCTTGAAAAAATGCTGTTAAATATATATTTTTTTATATTTAATGATATTATTTATATGCATTAATAGTTATTTATTATACAAGCGGTTCAAATGGATGTTTAATGAGCGGTAAGTTTAAGCACGCGAAGGGCGAATTCGCTAGCGTCTTAATACCGCGAGTTAAACATTTATTTTAACCGTCAGTGTAATACAACTGTTTATTCAATTTTGCCCTAATAAACTTCTCCAATTTGAGTGTAAGATTTTTATAAATGAAAGCTGAAGCTTGAAATGTCACTAAAGGCTTGCAGTTATCTATAGTCGCTAAGTGTAAGTTTATTTGACGATAATAAAACTGATGGTGATGGAAGGTAATGTACTGAAAATAAAGAATATTTTGCAATAAATTTTCTGTATGAAATTTATATAAAATACATAGAAATGACGGAAGGCATTGTGCTGGCCACAATATAATTTCTGGGGAAACAGTCAAATTAATTTCTGGGGAATTAAAAACTGCCAAGTGTCTCAAACTAACTATTAAGAGACTTAAAAACTGACAAACTAACTGCTGGTGATTTAAAAACTACCAAAGATGTCAAAGACATTACTAGGAGTGTTAAAAACGGTCTAATTATTTTTTGCTGACGTAAAAACTGTTGATATCAATGCGCCAAATTAATATCTGGTGCTGTAAAAACTGCTAAACTAATACTGGGGACTTAAAACTGTCAAATTAATTTTAAGCTAACTGCTAACATAAATCTGTCAAAGTTGTGAAACTATACGTGATGATTCGAAAGTGTGCACTCACTGATTAATTTTATATTTTTAGTCACATACTTAAAAATATATAATTCGCTTTATTATAGATATGGTAATGGGATGCAAAATAGTAAAACAAAAAGAATACCCCCTTTACTATAAGGTGGCGGGCGGTAAAACGTCGTGGATGATATTATTTAAAGTGACTTACCATAAATATTAATATACTGTATCTCTGTAGGAAAATCTGATGGCACTGATATACTATCTATCCCAACACATTCTGCGGTTTTCAAATTCGTAAATTTAGGAGCAGTAATAAGTTCTTGAGTCAACAAACAGTTGCAAGGAGTACATTTTGGACTCCATTCGGCGGTTGCACTTAAGATCAACAAAAAAATTAATACCAGCATGGTGTTGAACCGACTATAAAATGATGAGTAAAAATATTTACTTACTTCTTCATCTATTTATACTAGTTGTAATAAAATGTTTTTTTGTATTTGTTTTCCTCGTCAATATTGTATATGTTTTCCTTGTCATTTTTATTTCTTTTGAGAATTTTATTATCTGCCAATTTTTGCATCTTATTAAATAATATATATACATATACTGGGTGTCTACTTTATTTCCCGAACATAGCAAATTCAATGTTATAATCTTAATTTGGCGATATCTGTTTACCTATTAGTTTTAGAAAAAAAGTATAAGGAAGAAAAATATTCAGAATGAAAAAGTGCATCGACGGGTATCAAAATTGTTATTCAATAGTTCCTTATGTACGTACGAGTTAGAAGCAAAAGAAAATACACAAATTAAGGCAATTACCAGAGTGCTATGAAAAATAAGACAATAATTTGTTTGTTGTTTTTGACAGATTTGACATTTCTTTTGATTTTATTATTATTGGAATAATAAGAAGACAATCTAGAAGTAAAAAATTAATAACAAATTCTAATAATAATAATAATAATAATAATAATAACAATAATAATAATAATAATAATAATAATTGACAACGAGTTTCAGAAGAACATTGAGAAATTGCCTGGTAAACATGACCCTTCTGAAATAAAACATAAAAAGGTCATTTTGGACTATAATGAAATATTATAGGGGTTGTGTATTAAAACACGTATACAAATATCTGTAACTTGTCACCCATTTTCTGCAACTTCTCGCATTTCGTGTAACTTTTCCCGACCGACGCCAAATATTTCGAATTTTAAATGGCGCAAAATTGACCCCTGTGGTGCACTCTCCACGCCAGCAATGAGTGCCCGTGAGGTGTCGAATGGTAAGCGCCCGCACGGTGCAAATATTTCATCATCACCGATATTTGTGTACAAAGCAGATTGGCACACCCAGCAATGGGTAATATGCCGTGATGATATATTTATTTATTTTCACGTATATTAGACCACATCTAACTTTCCGCTTTCCCATTGTACCTATATATTTGATGACGTCTTGCCATATTTGAATATTAATTGTACGTTTACGTATTATAAATTTTTATTTTTATTTTATCACTAGTGATTTGTACCGGTAACATAATATTGCGTATTACGGTATTATGAGGATAAGGTTATTGTTATTCTTTAGGCATTAGTTGAATTTGAAATGAAAACAGACAAAAGTAAAAGATAACTTTTAAGTTTAAATTATTGTAAATTGTACTATTGTACAACACTGCGCTGCGACATATATGATATGATTTGTATTTATTTGTAACATATTTAAAAAATGTAACATGATGTAGAATGGGTTTAGAACAGTGAACTGTGACCGTAAGAAAGTAATAGAAATTTCGGGGAAATAATTTTTATTGTATAAAGATACGTTTCATCCGGATTTATGGGTTCCCACAGTATAAGAAAGCGATTTCTCAGCTACAGAATCAGTTCGACTCAGTCGAGAGTTTAGTCCTTGGCTCTCCTGACCAGAAGAACGCCAATCTAGTCTTCCAATTTAGGGTTCAGCTCGTAGCTTTCCTGGAAATTCCACCGCCGAAAGTTAATCTTGGTGAGTTGTCGCTGAGGCGTAACTTAACTCATTGCCGAATTTTTGCTAGAGATTTTGCATATTTTATTAACGTATTTTTCACAGAAAGAGAATTTAGCTACATGTTTGCTTCCGTGTCACGGACACGGAGTCTCCACCGATGGTCACAGTCACATAGGGAGGGTTTTGTTTATTTTATCTGTATTTGTGTACATGTCAATAAATTTGTCTTATGAGTAACAGTGTTTTCTGTACAACTACCCTGGCCCGCACCTCCGCATAGCTACCCGCGGTCAGCTCTTTTCCCTCAGAGACCTTAAATACGGAAAATAGAAATTTTTGGAGGTTTGTTATTAGAGTTATCGCGGAGGAAAAAATCGTCACACACACACACACACGCACACGCACACGCGCATACATACACACACGCACGCACACATACACACACACACACACACACACACACACACACACACACACACACACACACACATCGTGGGCACAGTAAAAACGTGCTGTGTGGGCCTTAATTCGTGCTTATTCAGTGAAAACTCATCAAATTTTTGGACCGAAAACATTACCTTTTTATGGTAAAGGAGATGGCAACACACTTGGGTTGATCATCAGTTCATCATTACCTTTTTATCTTCGGTTAATTATGTAAATATATTGACTTCATAGAGAAATGAATTTGGATAGAAAATTTTAAATCATATCACTGGAAACATTTCATTTTTAGCTTAAGTTTTAATATTATGATACACAAACACATCCTCGATATATTAAAATCAATACTATAGCGAAAAATGTGACATACATAGTACATAATTGTGTAAATTTTCTAAAAATGTTTAAAAAGTTTCACTCAACCGATAATTTTAGGCAGCAGCGCCCTTAGACATAGTTCAACGTTTGTGTTACAGATATCTACTTTACTGGTGTCGGTAATGTTGTTTAAATATTTGAAAAATTTGTACCACCTAACATCGCTTGTTTACATTGTTAAAGAATCTAATCTGTCGTAAATAAATCTCCCAGCCTATACTACCCCAAGGAAACCAGTTAAGAAATTGAAATGTTTGTATTTAACAGTAACATATAATTGTCAGTGTCAAAATTCAAGAATAGTTTATATATTAAGTTCGCAATATAATTTTTCTGTAAATAAAAAGTGTAATACAATCAGAAAATAATTTTTAATTGATTTATAATCAAATCTCTTTACAAGATACACTCAGAAAAAAAATTTGTTGGAACTACCAAAATACTGTTAATTCAACACTATTTTTCGTTTGTCTAGAGGCAATAACGTGATCATGTTGAACGAAACATTACCTTTTTGTTAGAATTTCTGTTCAGTACAAAACTGTTAATTCGTTTGTTCCAACTATTTGGATTTGTTAATTCAATGCAGTACAAATTATTGTTTCAAACAGCATGAATATTTTATTTTAGCAAGATATAGTTTTGAATCAAATAAGTGTGACTTTTGCAACAAATACAACATTATGTAAAATAGTCATTTAGTAGAAATAACTTACGTTTTGTTTAAAATTGTTTATTTTCTTATCGCAAAACTTTAAATTATTATTACAAACACTTATAACATTTCTGTCAATAAAAATATTCCTTTAAACAAAAATAAATTGCATTAATGTAACTAATAAATAGGTTTCATTGAAAGGATTTTCATATTAATTTAACTTATATCAATTAGTTTTTGTGTATTAATTTAAAATCAGTTCAGTTTTGCAAATAGTATTTCTTTATTACAACAATATCCTTAAAAATAATACAAAATATTATTTGTACAATATATATAGTTACTTATATATTAATATAGAAAATACCATTAGTTCTTAAATTACAAACATACGAAGTGTCATCAATGTCGTGCGTTATTTCTTGCTCTGTATGCACATGAAAATTTATTATTAAATTACTCGCATATTGGCAGTAAAATCGCATTTGTCATTAATTTAAAAAATATCTTAATTTTAAACGCAGTAAGATGTTCGACGAATCCCCACTCTGTCAATAAATTTTTCGTTATTTCATCACTCATGATGACGAAACTTATTTTAGCAATGAGTATACGCCTATTTCACTATTTTCTGAATGTAACATATAACACTCTTATAGATAATACAAGCAAATCACTAGCACCACACAAGAGACAAGAGCAAGAAAGATTTCGAGCTCCACGACACGTTGTGACGAGTCATAACAACGCAGTACCGCCCGGGTGGCCCGGGCCAAAGTAACGACGTTTTAATTCAAAACGATATAGTGTTGACTTAAGTAAGCAACATATTGTTACAGTATTATAAAGTAATTAATATAAAAATATATACACTATTACCAACAACAAAGTAACCTTTGTTACGCTGAATAAAGATGATGTTGGTAAAACAGTTTTCTTATTTTGAATTAATTTCAAACATTTTTTGGTACTTGGCACAAACAAATTTAATAATATGATATTAGTATTTATTCTAAATGATCCAACTGGTTCAGAGAAAATTAAAAATTGTTGAATAAAGTAATATAATGTTGAATGAAATACAAAATATTAACATTGAAAATTTTGTTGATTTCACTATGTCATTTTTCTCAGTGTATACGTTATACAGGATGTCTTCATACTTCGACCAAAAAATTAAAGGATATATAGGTACTATATGACGTACTGATCACAGGCAAAAAAAATCGCAAAAAAATGCATTGTATTTAAAGTGAACATTTTTTTACTACTGGTTGATATCTCTTTTTTCATAAGACATGATTTTAGCGCACGCGTATTTCTTAGAAACGAGCGGCTTACCACTAGTTTTCTAAGGGGACAAGGGTGCTAATATGTCATGAAACGTGTACTTTATACTATTTTTTTTATTTTGTTTCTTTTTTCAAAAAATATTTAAAAATGTACGTTATTTCATATTCAGAAATTTCTATTTCGGTCGTTTAATATGTACTTTATGAAACTCATGTGGATGTCATAAAGTACTTCTTTATGACATCCAAATGAGTATCATTAATTTCATAAAGTACATATTACAGAACCAAAATAGGAAAAATAATTTTATTTAACTCTACTATAATAAAAGTAATTGTTTACACAACGCCTAATAAATGTCTGATGTGTAATTACTAATTAATAATTTATTTTAATTTAGTTCGATGCAGCATATACTACTTTCGTCGACAATTATTGTTAATCTTATTTTTTAAGCTGTATTCCTGGTTTATTGTTTTGATTTTGCAGTGTAGTGCAGAGTTTATGAAAATGAATGCAGAGTGATAATGATTTAGTGGACATGCTGTTAGTTTATGGAGAAGCAGGACAAAATTAATTATTGAACGTTTATATGCAGAACGTTTTCCCCAACGACAGCATTTCGTTTCACGTTTATTTGTGATGATCACCCAACGCCTTCGAGATACTAGTTCTTTGCAACCTAATCGTGGGAGAGGCGGTGGCCACCAAAGACATTGAAAATGATGTCTTAGATGTTGTAGAAGCTGATCCAATTAATATTATTCGAAGAATATCACGAGAGTTAGGAGTATCTCGCCATTCAGTGTGGTAAATTTTGAGGTATTACAATAAGTATTGATAATTACTTTTGATTATGTTGCTTTCAATAAAGTACGCTACTCCAGTAGTCCTAAAATGTTCACTTTATGTAAACAACACATAATTTTGCAAATAGAAAATAATCTTTTTGTCCCATAAACAGTATGTATATAGTATACATATACGCTTTAATATATTGTTTAAAGTATGAAGACACCCTGTATATGTAAAATAAAATGGACTGGAGTCCTTTACTATTACTTTTTGTTGTTTCAAATGAAAGTATGATTAATTTTGAAGCAATTCGTAGTATTAAAGTCCTCGCACCAATTTCTATATTAGACTGGTCGTGAAAGAGCAATAGTTTGACGTCACAATGGCACTGTTAAACATTTTATATATCTCGTAAAGTAATTATAAAATAATGTTTTTTATTATAATCATTATTTATTGAATAACAGGGTACATTTTATTATTTTTTGTTATGGTGGAAGACTCCATTGGCGAGTCATAACAGATTTTTTTTTATCTTACATTTATTGTCGTACCTACTTAAAAATAAATTACTTATCCCGATATCTCTTCTACCTTATTAGAGTTAGAGGTGATAAATTTTCTCTGTTCCTTGCGATCTCTCGTCTTGTCTTTGCATGCGTCCAGTTAATACCTTTTCCTCAAGGGATATGGCTATTACCTTGTTCCATGTTTTTCTTGGTCTTACCGGTCTTCTTTTATTGTCGAATCCCATTTCCCACACCGGTTTGACTAGTCTATCGTCATTCATCCTTAGGATGTGGCCAAACCATCTTACTGCTGCGTTTTGATTTTCTCTATTACACTTTTAATCTGCTTCTAATTACTTCGCTTTTAATTTTGTCTAATTTAGTGATACCTTCTATTTTTCGTTTTCATTTCGCATGCTTCTATGTTGCTACTTATATTGTCTGTTATTACCCACGATTTACTTCCGTATATAATCACCGGTACTAAAACCGACTTGTATATTCGAACTTTAGTTGTCTTAGATACTTCTTTTTTGTTAAAAAATGTTTTGTAGAATACTCCGTAGAAGTTCGATACTATACGTATCCGGTTCTTTATCTCTTTCTCTATTTTTCCTGTTTCGCCTACAATAGTTCCCAGATATTTCATTTGTTTAGTCTCTTTAATGTTTTATCCCTATATGTTTATTTCGGTTTCTTCATTTCCGTTACCTATAATAATTATTTCTGTCTTTTTTAAGTTTATTTTTAGGTCGTATTGCTGTAAAGTGTCTCTCCATCTTTCAATTCTATCTTTTAGTCCTTTTTTGTTTTTAGAGAAGAGGATAAGGTCGTCTGTATACAGTAATTCGTTAATTCTGACGTATAATATTCTGAAGCGTATGAGTGTACCTTTTATTCTTTCATTAACTTTTCTCGCTATATTACCTATAATCATAATAAAAAAAGTGGGCTAAGGATACTCCTTTCTATAACTCCTCTCCTAGTAATGAATACCTTGGTCCTGTCCTTCTATGTGTACTTTGTTTACTGTAGTGTCGTAGACTCAGTATCCTCCATATTTCTTCCCTACGTACGCTATCAAAAGCAGCTTTTTCTAGATCTATTGCGCACAGTGGAGTATTTGATCTGTGGCCAACATTTTCTCAGCGATCTGTCTGATTACAAAAATCCAATCCTGAGTTGATCTTCCTGCTCAAAATCAGGCTTGTGTGTCTTTAAGAGTGTGTTCGATTTTTGGCCTGGGCCTTTCTTCAATTATTCTTTCATATATTTTGTAGCAAATACACAGTAGCGATATTCCTTTATAATTACTGCAGTTAGCAACATCTCCTTTTTACCTCCCACTACCCTTGGTAAGGGAGGTATAGGGATCGTGCTAAAAATCGCATATCGAGATTTTGGTAAATGGCCACGTTTTAAGGTCCCTAGAATCCAATTTTAACATTTTCACGATGATGTCTGTGTGTATGTATGTGTGTGTGGGTCCTTTACTCTAACTCAAATACTACCATTCAGAAAATTTTGAAACCTTGTATTTACAACTTGTTTTGTAATGGAAAGAGCCCATTAGATTTTTATGAAAATCGGATAACCGGAAATGGCACTTTACTAGAAGCTCAAAATAGTTTTTCTTCGAAAAATGCCTTCAAATTTTCTACTGTTTTGCATTAATACATTTTCTACATATTGTATGGATAAATTTATAAAATTATCTACAATTTAAATCCCGGAGCCTACGCTTTAAACAAATAAAAATTCTTGGTTGCGCACTTATTCAAATGTATGTAACTGACAGATAAATGTCAAAGAACTAATCATTTCAAATTAATAACAGTCACGTATTTAAAAGAAAAAAGTAAATAGAACAATACGAAAGGAAATCAATACAGTTTCCAGCATATGTAAATATGTAGGTATGTATTTAGATTAATAAAAATTAACGATTCGCAAAAAAGTTTAAACTAATTCTCCCGCTACCCTTGGTAGGGGAGGTATGGGGATCGTGCTTAACATCGCATGTCGAGATTTAGGTAAATGACCACATTTTAAGGTCCCTAGAATCCAATTTTAACATTTTCACGATGATGTCTGTGTGTATGTATGTGTATGTGTGTGTATGTGTGTTTGTGAGTGTATGTGTGTGTGTGTGTGGGTGTGTGTGTATGTAGTTTGGCTGATGATGGACATTTTGATGTCAGCTCCATCGATTTGATCAATCAGCTGTACTACCTGGCTAATATAAATTAACTAAATGACATCACATTGAAGTGGCATTTTTAGAACAATTTTACTAATACTTTATATTTTATACCTACAGACTATAATATATGAAGGTTCGATGACGTTATGATACCTTTTCAATATTTTAATAAAATATCAGATGACAACAGTTGAATACCGTCATACCGCCTGCGTCATCTACTGAATTGTTTGGATGGAACAAAGTATAGAAAGTTGAGGTGATCTAAATCCTAAAATTACTCGGCGGGAGGTTATTTGTTGGCCACATCTGATTTTTTTATCTATTATGCCCTGGTAATTTTTTTGGTATTTTGCTTTTTGTAATTTGTATGCTTTAATGTATCTGTATATTAGGATTCCAGAGTTTACATGTTTCTTTTTCATGTTGAGTAGCTTCCTCCCCATCAATACTAGATAGTGGTCACTACCTACCTCTTATCCTCTCTTCATTCTTATATCTTTTGTATTTTTAATTTCGCATTTCTCTATACGCACCAGATCTATTATAGATTTTTTATTTCTACTAGGCACTACTCGGTTGTATTTATGTATGTCTTTGTGCTGAAACCACATGTTTCCGACTATCAAATTTTTTAGAATGCAAAAATCTATTACTTTTTACCGTTATTGTTTTTTGTTGGTTCACCGAATTTTCCTGTGCAGCCCTTTGAACTATTCTGACAGTTTCAACTATACCATTGAGGTCTCCTATTATTATTAGTATGCCCTTTTTCTTTTTCACCTGATCTTGTGGTACGTTCCAGAAATCTTCTATTTCTTGTTTATTTGCCCTTTCGTTTGGTCCATATACTGTTAGTAATGTGTAGGGTTCCCCACTTTTTTCTAACTCAACTTTGAGTATTCTATCTCTTATTTTATTCTACTCTTTTATATCATTAACATTTTGGCTGCTAACTATGCATGCTACTCCCGATTGTGCCCATTCTTCTTTTTCTACTCCACTGTACATCATTATACTCGTTATATCCAATTTGGCTTCTTCGAGAACTATAACTAAGTTTTCGTTTATATATTTTCTTGTATGTGTTTTGCCTTTAGTAAATTCTTTACAATCACTAGCGCGGGTTTGTTTTGGTTTCCTTATTTAAACATTTAATGTTTTGTTTTGAGATCATGTCCTTTTTTCTTGCCTTAGTACTGTCCGTGTTGTTCCGCTGTTGTCCTTTAATTAGCTTTTTTGGGAATTTTTATGAGCTCGCTCTCGTTTCCTCTAACCTATTACTTTGTTTGTTCCATGTATATTCTTTACTATCTACTGTCATTTCCCTATATCCGATTTTCAATTTTTTCCCCTGATTCTCCTGATTATTCCTTGAATTCTTCTTTCTTCTTTTGTCATGTCATTTTCAATATATATTTGTTTACGTCCAAGCTTGTATTTGTTTTTCATTAACTGTTGTTTTTCCTACCAATTATTTAATTCTGTTATGAATATTTGATTGTTGGTATTTATTTCAATTTTATTTACACGAAATATTTCTGTATCTAATTGGAGTTCCTCTTTTAAAAGAACTTTTTTCCCTTCACGTCCTTCTCGTTAGTATCCATTATAATTCCCTTTATCACACGTATTTGATTATTACGTCGTACTTCTCCGACTTGGACAACATTTTGGCTACAAGTTTACGCTTTGCGCAAGTGCCTACCATTAAATACATCTATGTAACATGACAATTTGTGACAGCAAAAACATGATAAAAACAAGATCTATGCAATGTTACATTTTTTTATAAATGTGACTAAACAAATGCGATATACATACGATAAAATGTTTGTGATCTCTCAAATATCAATAATATGTGAGATCTCTTTAAAGAAACATGTGACTGTAACAAATTAGATGTTTTTGGGATATCTCGGGACATCTCAGAGATGGTTGTTGTTTAGTCGGGACTTCCTTCAATCTTTATAATTTTTGTTCATTCCTCCTTATTACGCCCCTGTATCTCGCTAGCGCGTCAATCTTTGGATAAGCACGCGCGTGGGTCTGCGCTATTCAACAACGTGACCTTGCTAAACTCGTAATTTTCAATCCGAACTTATCACACTTTTAAGTAAGAAAAATTTCATTTACACTTGGCTAACCGTTTTGTTCTTTATTTTCACTAGTTAATTACACTTTTATGAAATAAAAAATAAATTACATAATAATATTTATTTACATACAGGATGTATCAAGAAAATCGGGCCATAGGCATTTAACAGTTTTTCCTTGCTCAAAAGTGACCTTTTAGAGAATTAAATTATGAATCTAATCCATTGATCATATTTTATTTTGCTCTTTTTTACAGTGTTATTCATGGTATTAAATTAAAATCACAAACAAATAAAATGACTAGGGCCGCACATTCTACAAAATAGGTTGTTTTGTTACTTTTTTCTAGTAAATAATTCTCCGTTTTCAATAATAATGACTCCAATAGATACAGACAATTTAACAGATACATTTGACAGCTCAATGTCATTACATTTGTTTCTGATTTTAAATCTACAGTATGGCTGATATTATATTTCATTTCCACCCCACGGGTTGGAAATGTTTATGTAGAGGTTGCCTAGCAATATTGTCATATATATCTATAATAAAATAGGGTAAACAAATTTTAATATAGCTGTCCAAAATATTAATGAAATTAAAGGTTATAACTCATTAATTTATTTTGAAAATTATTGATTTAAAAAGACCATGACTGTGAATAAAATAGTACACATATATTTCGGTGGGAGTTTCATTACAGCCTCGCGCTGTATCTCACCTCGAGGCATCGTCTCTCGGTAATATACATGAGCCCTCGGCTGTAATGAAACATATCTTACCTAGGATGTAATATACTATTTCCCAAGTTGAACACCTATAGCCCGGTTTTTGTGTATATTTTACTTAAAACTTTCCTCCTTTAATTTTTTTGCATTAATATAATCGGGATCTTTGCGTTTTTGATTTTTAAATCTACTTTTATGTAATCAAGTAATCATTTGTAATCTCGTAATCATTTTTATATTGAGTATTGAATGTAATGGCCCGTATCACGAGCGTTCATTTTTCATAATAGCGCTTTTACAGAGCACACTCCTCATAAGAAGGTATTGGAAACATGCTAAATATCGAATATCCAGACTTAAGTGAATAAGATTTTTATGTTTTCACTATGATAAGGTCTGCGTGTGCGCGCGTGCATCTACATGCGTACGTGCGACAGTGTGTGCGCGCGCTCTTGTTTTTAAGTGCGGATGTGCATATATGGGTGTATGCGTGCACAATAAAATGCTGTTACTGCGTAACCGTAGGTAACCTCTCTTATTTAAAAACACCTTATATACCCATTAGGTGGTAGTGCGAACTAGTTTTTAAACATAACCTTTGACGTTTGACGAAAGTGTTTAACTGATAATACTGAAGGCTTTTTCTAGGATGTACAATAATTCATATTTCTTATTGCATTATTTGTTTACATATACGGCTCAGAAATACCACCAATCCCGTCAATGAATCTCGAATATTTAGAAGAATAAAAGAAAATAAAGTGTGTTCAAATCCTTGAGTGTACTATGAACAAAGAAACGTATATAAAATATTTTATTTCATAAAAATGGTGCTTTGTGGCTATCGAGCACGTCATAATGTATGTTTCAAAATTCAAAAATGATGATTGCGTTTACACTAGTATACAATTTATTTACAAGTTAAGAAAATACTTTGTTTTTACGAGTATTTGTTCTTTAATTTGTGATAATTTTTTAAAATTAGATAATCAAATTATGTTCTTAATGTAACGATGAAAAGTATTTATACTTATCCACATACATATTAGTGTTAATCTAATCACAGAAAAGAAAACGTACCTAAATTTTGATTTTACATAAATGAGAAAGGATCTAGTTATTTCAGAATGGCCCGAGCGTGCTAGACAAAGGCAGACAATATTCCATAGCGAGAAACTCAGGCCACGCTGACGTCACCATATCCCTTCTCCAAGGGAAAGATGTCGAGAACATCGTTTCCAAAAAAGACGAACAGGAAGACAGAAATTTTGGACCTCATACATACAGACGTATGTGGGCCAATGAGGACTACATCTCTGGGAGGTGCCAAATACTTCGTAGAATTCATTGACGACAGGTCAAGATGGTGCGAAGTTAGATTCCTAAAATCAAAGGCGGACGGGTTCAAGGCTACGAAAGAGTACATTGCTCTTGTAGAAAAACAAAAGGGTAAGAGTGTTAAGGCCCTGCAGTCCGACAACGGATGCGAGTATACGAGCCAAGAATTCAACGCGTACCTGAAGAAACGAGGGATCACCAGAAGATTAACCGTTCCACACAATCCTGAACCAACCGGTGTAGCTGAAAGAAAAAACCGAACTCTTCTCGATGCTGCCAGATGTATCTTGGTGGAGTCTAGGTTATCTGATGAATTTTGGGTGGAAGCAGTAAATACTGCAAATTATATAAGAAACCTCGTACCAATGAAAAGCTTGGATGGTCGAACGCCATTTGAGGCGTGGACTGGTAATAAACCTAATATATCTAGTTTCAGAGTATTTGGCAGCCGTGTTTTCTACCTGAATCAAGATCCTGGAAAGGGCAAGTGGGATGCTCGAGGTGAAGAGGGCATTTTTATTGGCTTTGCTGAGGACGCCAAGGCATATCGTGTCTGGTCACCGAAGAAGGGGAAGGTCCTAATCAGTCGGGATATCAAGTTCTTCGAGACCAACGGCGACGTCATTTCAGCAATTCAGCATAAGAACGACCCTCGGGAAGAACCGGTTCGCCGCTATGCAGACATCGACCATTCAGAATCTTCGCTACAAGAAAGAAAATCACCTGTTATGGACAACACATACAATGAAGAAGATTTCCTGGGTTTCGACAGTTCAGTCGAAGCGCGTACGCAAGCTGCTGCGGATACAGCTGGCATTACAGAAGTCGCGTTGACGTTTCTTTCGGAAATTCCAATGAAAGAAGCCATGACAGGTCCTGCGCAAATGACTGGCGTCACGCTATGGCAGCCGAGATGGAATCAATAATTAAGAATAATACTTGGACACTCGTTGATCGTCCAGAGGGTCGCAAGGTCATCGACAGCCGTATGATCCTACGTAACAAACTGAAGCCGGATGGGTCACTCGAGCGAAGGAAGGCTTGACTGATTGCACAGGGTTTTAGCCAACAACCAGGACGAGACTACTCAGAAACATTTGCACCAGCGGCCCGATTTGGATCAATAAGACTTATGGCATTCCTAGCAGCTAAGCATGGAATAAATATTAGACAATTTGATGTGAAAACAGCATACTTAAATGGGGATTTGGAAGAAGAAATTTTTATGGAGCTACCAAAGGGCTCCAAGGATATTATTAAGAAAATAATTGATTCGACGGGAGACTCTACGATTAAGGAGAAAGCAAAGGCAATGTTTCAAGAATTACAGAAAGGGGATAAGGTATGTTTTTAAACAAATCCCTTTACGGTTTAAAGCAGGCCGGCAGGAGTTGGTATTTCAAATTAAGCCACACTCTAAAAAAATATGGTGCAACTCCTACAGCTTCCGATCCCTGTTTGTTTCGAGTTGGTTCAGGGGAAGACATCATGTTAATAACAATATATGTCGATGATATATTGATCGCATCGAAGAACCAGAAATCAATCAGCGCGTTTGGACAGAAGTTGTCCAAAGAGTTTGAGCTTAAGGATCTTGGGTACGCAACTTATTGCCTAGGCGTAGAGTTTTCTCAAATCAACGGAAAGGTAATGATGCACCAAAAGGGGTACATCGAGGACGTTCTTCGTCGGTTTGGCATGATCGATTGTAAGCCGATTACCACTCCAATGGAACTCGGTACGAAGTTATTGAAGAACGACCAGCCTAGTCAAGAAGAAATAAAATACCCGTGTCGCGAGCTCATTGGAGCACTTACGTATTTGTCAACGACAACCCGGCCAGATATAGCCTTTGCAGTCAGTAGTTTAGGCCAGTTCAACAACTGCTACGGAGCTGAGCACTGGAAGGCAGCAAAACGTATTTTGCGTTATTTGAAGGGGACAGTCGACGTTGGATTGATTTACGGAGGAAACAACGAACCAATGAAAGGTTTTGTGGATGCGGATTGGGGAAACTGTGCCGATGACAGGCGTTCATATGCGGGCTACCTGTTCTTTCTTAATGGAAGTCCAATTTCATGGGACTCGCGGAAGCAAAGAACGGTCGCTTTATCTACCACAGAAGCGGAATATATGGCAATGTCGGAATGTATGAAAGAAGCTATTTATTTGCAGCGATTACTCCACGAGTTGGGTTTCAGTAAATTGGCCAAACTAGTAATCTATTGCGATCCTACTTACCATGCGAGGAGTAAACACATCTACATTTGTCATCATTTTGTCCGAGATGTTCTTCAAGACAAGAAATTAAAAATAAATTATATTTCAACAGATAATCAAGTCGCAGATTTCCTGACCAAGGGATTGCCGAGGCAAAACACGAATGGTGCGTGAGATCTGCGGGACTTGGTGTCAAGTTATATGAACCTAGACTCGAAGGGAAGTGTTAGACTTTAGAGTTTACCGCGTCTCGGTTCATAAAGTGAGCTAGTCACTTCACTTGTTTTTGTATTGTAATAATATGATTTTGTGATTGATGACAGGTGTCAGTATCTATAAATGTTTTGTATTTGATTTATTGATTTATATTATACGTTTACTTTGTTTGAATTTGTGTTCGTTTATTGCGACCTCATTATCTCTAAGCGTCCTGGGCCCAGAACCTATTAGAGATAATGAGGTCGCAATAAACGAACACAAATTCAAACAAAGTAAACGTATAATATAAATCAATAAATCAAATACAAAACATTTATAGATACTGACACCTGTCATCAATCACAAAATCATATTATTACAATATAAAAACAAGTGAAGTGACTAGCTCACTTTATGAACCGAGACGCGGTAAACTCTAAAGTCTAACAATATTAATATGAAATAATGTTTAATTTTTATTATTATAATGAGAAGATACGAGTATAGCGGTTAATTTTTATATTTTATGACTCATATATTGAAATTCCATGCATTAGAGTCACATATCTCCTTAAAAAGTTATCAAAACATAACTTGCATTACCTACAACCTACTTTAATTTTGAACCAGTTGATCAAAGAAACGTGGTAATCAGCTCATACAAGTCAAAGTTTATGATATTTCTTCCTCACTCAAGTATGAGAAAATTATGTAGTTTAAACAAAATTTATGAGTTCTTGTATGAGGTGATGTTTCACGATTTGTTTATTTGAAGGTATGTTTACATTTAGATACATGTGTGAGAATTTGTTTGAGATAAAAGTGTGGTGAAACAAAATTTGCATGAGCATAAAATTCATAAAACATGTTGAAACATTTAAAAAAAGATGGTTGCGGTTACACTAGTAAACAATTTCATATACAAGTATACTTTTTGTTTGTACGAGTATTTTTATTTTAGGTTAATTTTTTTAGATTCGAAAAAATTGTAATGATGAATAATTATACCTATCCACATATGTATTAGTGTTAATTTAATCATAAAAAAAGAAAACGTATTAAATTTTTGATTTTCACATAAATGAGAAGAGTTCTAGTGATGTCACCATAGCCAGAGCATGTTATACAAAGACAGACAATAGGTCAGAGCGAGAAACACAGGCTATGGCTATGCTCACGTCACCATATCCCTTCTCCAAAACATGCAATTGCAATATTATTACGAAATAATGTTTAATTTTCATTATTATAATGAGAAGCTACGAGTACAATGTTTTATTTTTATATTTTATTACCCATATATTGAAATTACATTTTTTATAATCACATATCTCATTAAAAAGTTATCAAAACATAACTTGCCTTACCTACAACCTACTTTAATTTTGAATCAGTTGAATAGAAAACGTTGTACTCAGCTCATACAACACGATATTTCTTACTGACTCAAAATGTATGCGGAAATAAAACAATTTAAACAAAATGTATGAGCTCATACGCGGTGGTTTTTCACGATTTGTTTATTTGACATGTATCTCACACAAATTCTCATACATGTATCTGAATGTAAACATACACCTTTACATTTTTCTTGACAAAAACAGTTATATAAAATTCACTTTGTGACCGCGAAATAGAAAATGTTACTTATAGTGTTATTTTTAACACTAAATACACTAACAATAGGTCTACTATTTTTTTCTTTATAAGCGTAAGAGCCAATTTTACGCCCATTATATTCTTTATAACAAATTGTACAATCTATTATAAAGGCGTATATTTTGTGTAATTATGTTCATCAATAAATAAATAAAAACTTTTTTGGCGTATGAACTTAATTTGAATTATTTTATTACAGAGACACAATGTTTACAAGAATTTAAAAGCAAATTGCCTAAAAACGTACGCGAAATAAATAAATAAAAAATCAAACATACGTAAAACAATTTATATCTGTGTGGTGTTCTCAGTGTGTCTTATTATTTTGTAAAATACATATCTTAGTTGTTATAATAAGTACAGTTTATATATATATATATATATATATATATATATATATATATATATATATATATATATACACACGCTTGTACAATATTTTGTAATTATTTTACTGTTAAAAAATACCCTTCAACAAATCAAAAGCCGTGAATGCGCCATATATTTTTTTTTAATTTAATAAGATTACAAGTTTGGAAATATGTATAATATACATATTACATTTAGAATTATGGAAAGGAAAATTTTTTTTATTTACGGAAAGCTAACTTTTTTACACTTTTAGATATGGCCTTGATATGCTCTACTTTATATATTATTGTATCATTTCAGTGTTAATAAAATGAAATCGGAAGTAGGTAATGCGTTGGCTACATTTAAATTTTTATTTCATTTCACAATATTCTAAAAAAAGGATTGTTTCAAGACCATTTTATTCCATATCATATATTATGAAAGAAATTTAATTGAACATCGATTTTCTTTTTTATTTAAGTCTGTGGCATTTATTAATCGTGAGATAGTGAACTTTAAAAGTGTCTATTTCTTTTAGCGTCTGGCTAAACTGTGATCGTAACAAGTCAATGTGACAACTTGAAAACAGTCTGGTGTTTGCGTCATCTATGTATGTAAATTTCTCAATATATGTAAATAGCTGTATATTTAAAATAAAAAGCAAGATTTCTGAAAATAAAAGAATGTAAATATTATCATTTTATTTGTTTGTGAAAATGTGTACAAATAAACTTTATTATTATTCAGATATAAATCTTGATTAACATACATTTATGGACCAAACGACATACCCACATCAATGTTTACAATTTTTTAAATAATATTTTGTTTTTTCTAAATTAATATTTATAGTATTTTGAGAATGTATATATATATATATATATATATATATATATATATATATATATATATATATATATATAGTTATATAGTTTTATGTTAGCGCTACAGGCCTTCGAGGCCCTGGGCTTCTATTTTCCTCACAACTTCTGTCCATTTCTTCCTATCTTTAGCTGGCTCTCTAATCGAGTGACATAACTGAAAATTTGTACATTTCTTGTATTTCTCGGTTGGATCTTCTTCACCATGTCCCGTCCTCTTCTTTAACCCCTCCAAATATTCTCCTCAATATTTTCCTTTTCCAAACGTCTACTTTTGTTTTATTGTTTTTATTAAGCACCCATAATACACATCCTTACAAGACTGCTGGTCGTATAACGGTCTTATATATACTTATTTTTGTAGATCTTGACACGTTTTTAGAGTGCATTGTCGCCAATGGCATTCCATAAGCTTTATTACCTCTAGCTATTCTCTTGTTATAGATTGTGACTCCTAAATATTCAAACGAGTTCATCTTCTCAAAGCGGTATTCTTTATTTTCCATTTCAAATATTATAATCTGTTCTTTGGTTGTCTTATTTTTCTTTATTACTATATATTTGGTCTGGTTCCTTAATGGGCAGTCCGTAATTTCTTGCGCTCTCCGCTAATCTTTTGGTGACTTTGTGCATCTCTTATCTTCATCTTGTTATCAAGACTATATCGTCCGCAAAAGCTACGCCCTGGATTTGAGAAAATTTAGTTTTATGTTTTTTTTTTCTTCATGTATTGTTCATATATCAGGAGTAGTATAAAAATGTGTTCTTTGGGGATACCAGTATTAATTTCTAATAATGCTAATGACATTTATAGATATGCTAAGCAACACTGACATGTAATTTGGTAAATAGAATTGAAATACATTTATTAAGATAAGAAAATTGAACGATTTTCAAATCAAACTTATTATTTATTACTTATGCCCGTTTGTACCGGTATTTTTTGCCCCTACTTAAGCGTCCCTTACTTGGTAAGTTGCCATTAAGCTTAAATTGTTTGCACGAATAGAATATAGTTTGCGCTTACATAAGTGTAGCTTAGAAGAAGTATAAGAAGAAATTCTAGTAACTTTTCATTTTCATATTATATTATTCTAGTAATTCTGTCAAATGCGAGAGTGTGGGGGTTGATTGCTCAAATAATTAGTTTTATACGTTGCTACAGGCAATAAAAATAATAATTCTAATTCATTTTAAACAACACCTGATATATTTGTAATGCAAAAATTTTAAGATAATTATTATGACTATTGATTTAACTTTATTCAATTATTATTTATATATGTAAACTCAAACTACCTTTTTCATTTGTAAATAAAAAATTATTTTTCAGTAAAATGACACACATTCATATGAAAAGATAATGAAGTTGCGTAGATAGACATAACTAATAATTTTAATTCTACTTGTCGGAGTTAACGAAACGAATTAAGCAGTTACTAAAATTTTTATGAATATAATAAAGAAAGAAAATCTGTTGCGAGTGAGTGATTGGATAAGTTAAAAACCGTGGGAGGGAAATCAATTCCTACTGAAAATGTTGTTTTGGATATCCTTAATACAAAAACTATAACAGGTTTTGAAAATATATTCAACAGTGATAATAATAAGATTTGTGATATCAATATACGAGTACATAGTAAATATTGTACTTTTAAATTATTTCAGAATATTACATCATCGAGTGCCAAAAAGCCAACGAGCTCCAACGATATTATAGCCGTATTATGGTCAAAACTGTAAATCTAAATATGTAAAAATCTGACAAAGGCACATCTATTTTTCTTGATCAATATAAAATAATACGCAAGAGTGGCGCTTTCGTTGCGATTTTGTTTACTTTTTACAGATTTAAGACTTACAGTTTTGACTATAATCCGACCATTATTACCATGGGACATGAGTCCAGCGTATAGTTTTGGTTTGTATATTTTAATTAAAGTGTATGATTGATACTTGATGTATCTAGCACCTTATTTACTGTGGATTGAGGCAATTATAAACCGGCAGATTTGAAGACTCCCCTGTCGAACAAAGTTATTTATTTATATATATATATATATATATATATATATATATATATATATATATATATATATATATATATATATATATTGCGATTTTCTATTATTTCAGAATAATGAATGGGCACGGACTTTTATTAGTCAATATGGTAATAGAAAAAGATAAAGAGAATGTTAGCCTTAATGAAGCATGTCAATACGAGGAGTTGCAGCCAGTTATTATGTCAAAAGAAGAAGCCTCGGCAATTTCATCCGATCAAACAGATCAAGAGACCGGCTTAGCTTCACCCAACATCTATATTCCTAGTCCAAGCACCGCTACAGATAATGGAAAACTAACAACTCGGTTACTATAATTCACCAAACCGAAGTGTCGAAAGTGACATTGACGATTCTGATGCGGGCTCAAATTTTGTATTACCTACTGAAAAAGCAAGACCATCTAAGGTGGTATTTCCTTTTTCCTTTTCATCTTTAACCAATAGCAGCTTCAGCAGTTCATCAAGCGACAGCAGCATTTCTAATTTTGAGACTAATAATGAAAATGTAACCCACCTAGATTCTAATCAATATAACATTGAAGAAGATACTGCATACAACGACTCTCAAAATTTTACGATTGTTGAAGATCAGGACCAAAAGCCTATGGCAGAAAAGAAAATAGGAAAGAAGAGAGTAAGAAAACCATTCACGTGGAAAACAAAAGTGGCAAAAACACTACGAAATTCTGACAAAGCCTACCAGTCTTTGCCTAATGCTCATTTGCACCGGTTCCACTTATTTGTTTCCCTTAGTTAAGCGCCCCTAAGTAGGGAAGTTGCCCTTTAGCTTAAATAGTTTGTACGAATGGAATATAGCTGTCGCTTGCATAAGGGTAGCTTGGAAGAAGTATAGGAAAAAATTCTAGTAACTTTTCATTTCACGTATTGCAATTTTTTAAAGATAATTATGACCATTTGTTTAACCTTATTTTTGTATTATTTATATATGTAAAACCAAACTATCTTTTTCATTTGTAAATAATATATCTAATGAATTTTTATTTTTTTATTATACAAGTACATAGTAAATATTGTACTTTTAAATTATTTCAGAATATTACATCATCGATTGTCAAAGAGACAACGAGCTCTGAGGATATTATAGCCGTATTAAGGTCAAAACTGTAAATCTAAATCTGTAAAAATCTGACTAACGCACATCTATTTTTGTTGATCAATATAAAATTATACAAATATACATATTTTTCAAAGTATATATTTGACGCGGAATTCTAAAATTTATTAAGTTTATAACTTCCAAATCATCATCCACTATATCTAATTTCCAAATCATTATTCACTTTCATGTGTAGAGAATCAAAATATTAATATTTCTACATAAACAAACAATTATTAATTTACTGGACAAGCCTAAAAATGCAATATTTATTTTAAGGGTGCCTCTAAGTGTCACCTGAATTGCAGCTTAAATTTAAGGAGAGCTGACGTGATTTAAGAGGACTTTATAAATTGGTGCAATGCACTTGTTTTGATAAGTCGTTTAAGTATAACCGCCGCAAACGGCCATAAATCAAATAAATTAGTTCCAGAGTGAAAACTTCGTCCGCCATTTGGAGCCAAATGTCGGTTAAGTTGTAAAAACAAATTTGATGAACAATCAAGGCAGCAACTTTTTTAAGCATACTGGGAACTAACTGATCTTCAAAGGCAGAGAAAGTTTATAGTACGACAGTCACAAGCAAGTCAAACCAAAGTGCAGGTACTCTAGCACATACAATTTAAGAGCTCTATGTACATCATTTTATTTTGAAAGAATGAGAGTGTGTAAAACATTCTTCAAAGCCACTCTTGACTTAAATGATAGAGTTACTGAAACCGCACCTTCCAAGAAATCAGAGTCAGGTGTGATAAAAGGTGAAATGAGAGGAAAGCATGGGATTCAATCAAAAATTGATCCACAAATTAAGCATAGCGTTATAGATTTTATAAATTCTATTCCGATTATTGAATCGCACTACCTGAGAGCCCAAACAACAGAATTTATTTGCAGTGATAAATCTCTAGCCAATTTATATCGGGATTATAAAGCACTACGAGAAAACAACAGCTTGGCGTTTGCTACGCATCAACATTTAACAGAATATTCAATTGATTTCAATATACCATTCTTTGTACTAAAAAGACCAGTCCGGCCTTTGCGAAAGTTATAAAAATTCTGATGAAGAAGTAATACGAAAATTATACCAGAACTATGAACAGCACCTCAAAGAAACGACGTTGGCAAGGACAGAAAAAAATAACGACAAAAACAGAACAGATGGTACTGTTGTAGCAGTTTATGTTTTGCAAGCGGTTATGCAGGTGTCAAAAGGACAAATATCGATTTTCTTTTATAAATCTGAGTGAATTTTACTATCAGTGACTTAGATGCGAAGTAGGTAGTTTGTTAACTTTGGGATGAGACTGAAAGAGTGAGGGGAGCTGTGGCAATTGGGCGCTGCATACTTGATTATATCAAAGCTCTATTGGACCAGAACCCCAAAAAAGAAATTGATATAATTTTCTACTCGGATAATTGCTGCGGACAACAAAAGAACAAATATTTGTTGTCTGTCTATGCTTACGCAGTTGTCAACATGAGAGTCAAATCGATTACGCACAAGTTCCTTTACGCGGTCACTCCCAGAATAAAGGTGACAATGTGCATAATGTCATTCAGAAACAATTTAAAAGACACTTAAAATCAGACCCAATCTACTCACCGCAAACGAATCAAACGTATTCAACTTTGATGACACAGCCAAAAAACAGGCCGTCCTTACAAAGTTGCAGAAATGACTCACGATAAGATTTACGACGTCAAAGCTATGCAAGAATCATGGCACAATAATTTCAATATAGACGAAGATAGAGCTAAAGACAAATGGCATGACATTAAAATCCTTGCAGTAAAAAAGAGCATCCTGGGCATATTTCTATAAAATATCATTTGTAGACAAAACTTTCAAAAAAACTTTTGTGCGCAAGAGAAGAGCCACAAATCAGTTCTATATTTCTGTGGATTTGACTCGAGCATACACAGGTGAAATGTCATTGTCTGATACGACATTCAAGAATTCATTGATAAGAATGTTATTCCAAAACATTATTATGAGTCCAATTTTAAATATGTTTTAGGACATAAAATTTTTACACTGTATCAAGAATGAAACAATATTTTTTTTAAATTTAACAACAAACTAACAAAATGTAGGTAGAAATAAGAATGATTTGGAAATTTTTTATCTCAGACGTGTTATTAAAGATAATTATTTAAGTACTACTAAATTTTTGTTTCTAGTCTAAAAATCCAAATTTCTTCTCGTACATCATATTTTCTGATGAGGCAACTTTTTCGAGGGAGGGAGTTCGTAATTCTCATAACTCTCATTATAGAAGTCGAGAAAATCCGCACGTTGTTGTACGAGACAGTTTTCAGCATCGTTTTTCGATAAATGTTTGGGCAGGTATTGTTAATGGATGTTACTTGGATCGTATATTCTACCAAATAGGATGTCTGGAGCCAATTATTTATTATTTTTACAAAATAGTTTGCCATAACAATTTGAAAATGTGCCTTTAAATATGCGTCAACACGATGGTGCGCCACCACACTATGCTGTAAATGTAAGAGAACATTAAAAGCAGGTGGTTGAGGTCAGGTGGATTGTTCGCGGTGGTCCTATAGCTTGCCCTGCTAGATCCCCTGATCTAAATCCGCTGGATTTTTATTTCTGGAGTCATTTTAAATCGCTCGTATACGATAAACAAAATGCGCCAGAGAATGAAGAAGAACTTAGGCAGAGAATAGAAAATTCAGCAGAAATAATACGTGTACAAAATTAGTGTCAAGGCTGTACTAGATCATTAATTCAACGTGCTGCAATATGTGTAGGGATGAATGGTGAAAATTTTGAACAGTATTTGTAGTTTTGTGCTTCAGGTATGTGTTTAGTTATTTCCCAAATTATGTTAATATTAAATACAATGCATTATTAGATTTTTTGTATTCAAAACTATTAATATCTCTAAATCTAACGAACAGAACTTGTTTTTTGATAATTAATTGCATTTAACATTTCTTTCAATGACGTATGCTGCTCCAGTGGTCCAAAAATGTCTACTTTAAGTAAACTGCCTTTAACAAAGCGAATTTTAAAAAAATCTTTTCGTTTCATGATCAGCACGTCGTACTGTGTATACCCTTTATTTTTTTTTGTCCTGAGTTGTGGAACACCCTGTGTAACGGTATGACAGAAAGTTTTTCGAAATTTTTGAAAAATGTGTTTTTTTTATTTGTTACAGTTTTGATCTAGGTGTGCGATATATATATATATATATATATATATATATATATATATATATATATATATATATATATATATATAAATTATGTAGACGCCCAGCCCTTATTGCATCATGCTTGGAAATTTTCCATTATGTAACATTAAACCCTACACAGCATAAAAGTCATACCACCCAAGGAGATAAATAGACATCTCCAACATGTAACGAGTAGTTTATGTCAGTCTGTAGAAACATTAATTTCATATCATTCTAGTTGTATCTTGTATTGTAAAGTAAAACTTTTTAAAAACATTAAATCGAATTGCATTGATTTAATTTACATATATATATATATATATATATATATATATATATATATATATATATATATATATATATATATATATATATAAATATTTTTCGACAGCGGAGTTTTCAGATCTGCCGGTTTATAATTGGCTCAATCCCCAAGTGAATAAGGTGCTAGATGAGTCTTGTCCTGCACAATTATCAATAAGTACTTTAATTAAAATATACAAATAAAACTATACGCTGGGCTCATCTTCCATATTAATGGTCGTATTATAGTCATAACCGTGAATCTTAAATCTGTAAATAGTAAACAAAATCGCAACGAAAGCTGCCACTCTTATGTATATTTATATTGTCCATCAAAAATAGATGTGCTATTGTCAGATTTAGATTTACAGCTCTGACCATAATACGGCTATAAAACCAATAGAGCTCGTTGGCTCTTTGGCACTCAACGACTTAATATTCTGAAATAATTTAAAAGTACAATATTTACTATGTACTCGTCTAATACTGGTATATTGATATCACAAACCTTAATATTTTTGTATTAAGAATATCCAACACAACACTTTCAGTAGGAATTTGTTTCCCTCCCCCGGTTTTTAACATAACCAATCACTCACGTGCAACAGATTATCTGACTTCGTTTTTATTATATTATTTTCATAAAACTTTAGTGACTGCTTACTTCGTTTCATTAGATCCGGCAAGTAGAATTAAAAGTATTAGTTATTTCTATCTACGCTACTTCGTTATCTTTCAATGTGAATGTGTTTTTTACTTAAAAATACAATAGATTTATTATTTCCAAATAAAAAAGATAGTTTGATTTTACATATATAAATAATAATTGAATAAGGTTAAATCAATAGTCATAATAATTATCTTAAAAAATTTGCATTACAAATATAACAGGTGTTGTTTTAAAAGACTATTTGCGCTTTCAGCCCCTACAAATCACATTTGACAATAATTAATAAAATAATATAATGTGAAAATTAAAAGTTACTACAATTTCTTCTTATACTTCCTCTAAGCTACACTTATGTAAGCGACAACTATATTTTATTCGTGCAAACCATTTAAGCTTAAGGGCAACTTACCAAGTAAGGGGCGCTTAAGTAAGGGCAACAAATACCAGTACAAACGGGCATAAATAATAAGTTTGATTTGAAAATCGTTCAATTTACTTATCTTAATAAATGTATTTCAATTTTATTTACCAGTTTACATGTCAGTGTTGCTTAGCTTATCTATAAATTTCATTAGCATTATTAGAAATTAGTACTGATATCCCCATAGATTACATTTTTATACTACTTCCGATTACATGAAAATAATGAAGAAAAAAAAATAAAACTATATTTTCTCAAAATCCAGTGCGTAGCCTTTGCGAACGATATATCCTTGATAACAAGATCGAGACAAGAGCTGCACAAAGTCACCTAAAGTTTAGCGGAGAGCGCAAGAAATTACGGACTGTCCATTAACAAACCAAAGACCAAATATATGGCGGCAGAGAAAAATAAGACAACGAAAGAACAGAATATAACATTTGAAATGGAAAATAAAGAACACCGCTTTGAGAAAGTGAACTCGTTTGAATTTTTAGGAGTCACAATCAATAACTCTACTGATGAAGATGAAGTGATTAACAAGAGAATAGCTAGAGGTAGCAAAGCTTATGGAATGTTATTGAGGACAATGCACTCTAAAAACGTGTCAAGATCTACATAAATGAGAATATATAGGACAGTTATACAACCGGCAATCTTGTACGGATGAGATTATGGGTGGTTAATAAAAACAATGAAACAAAAGTAGACGTTTGGGAAAGGAAAAGATTGAGGAGAATATTTGGAGGAATTAAAGAAGAGGACGGGACATGGAGAAGAAGATCCAACCAAGATATACAAGAAATGTACGGACTTCCAGTTATGTCACTCGATTAGAACACAAAGAGTGAAATGGTTAGAACATGTGGCACGGATGCCAGACAGTAGAAATACTAGGCGAACATTATTAGGGGCTGAAAGGGGAAATAAAAGATGAGAAAGACCGAAGAAAAATGTCTAAACGCTATAAAAAATGATCTACGGGAACAAAACGTGAGGAACTGGACAGAGACAGCTAAAGATAGGGAGAAATGGAAAGAAGTTGTGGAGAAAATAAAAGCGCAGGGTCTCGTGGCCGCGTACCTAAATGTCAGGTCGCGAATCTGGGGAACCAAGTTCGAATCCGACCGACGCCAAATATTTCGAATTGCACAAAATTGACTCCTATGGTACACTCTCCACGCCAGAAATGAGTGTCCGTGAGGTGACGCCTGGTAAACGCCCGCACGGTAGAAATATGTCATCATCATTAGTGTTGCCACAAGACGAGACGAGACGAGACTTGAGGTCGGTCTTGTCTTGGTCTTGATTAAGTCTCGACTACCTTGGTCTTGTCTTGGTCTTGTCGAGACGAGACTTGCAGTCAGTCTCGTCTTGTCTCGAGTCTCGACAAGACTCTCGACTCTGCGTCAATCAACAAATTGTTTATAATTTTATATAATAAAGCATGAAAATCTAAGAAAATCAGTACAATCATGTTTAAAAAATTCTAATAAATATTTGAGATATTAATTTTTAAAGTCTTCTAGGATCATTGTCTACTTGATCTCTTCAAACAATTAATATGAAAATTTGTGTACATAGTGAGTTATAGTATTTATTTACCTTTACGTATTTTAAGTAGGTGAAATACTTAGATATTGTTTTTCAATTTTACAGTTAATATTTGTATTCCATAATGTAATATATCGTTTTACAAACTTACTTACTTATTACGGGTTCCAGCATTCCCAAATCCGAAATTATTTCTTATTTTTTATTTAATTCCGCAAGTGTACACTTTTAGTGCCACTGGTCAACATGATATATGTATTAAAAATAATTACGAATTTATTTTCTATTCAACGTCAGTTAGGTTATTAGATAATTCATTATTTTTAATACAAATTTCATGTCGGCAGTGGCGCACTAAAAGAACACTGCAAGAATTGAATACATAACAAGAAATAATTTTCCAAATTTTGGGAAAATTATTTTTGATTGAGAATCAGCACAGTGAAATGTGTATATCATCAGAAAAAATTTTAAGAGGTAATCTTAATACTAGGGTTTTCGGATAATTAAAAAGAAAGTCACATTTATTTTTATTGGAATCAGGGCCGTAGCCAGATTTGTCAGGGCACTTTCCCCGACTGGTCGACCAGCGTCTTTAATAATAACGGTGTGGGTGCTCTAACCCACTGTAATATATTGTATATATTATTATCGTTGTTATTAGTGTAAATAGTTATAAATAAAATGCGTGTCGCTGTCCTTATTTTCCCTTCCCCAATATTTCTTTCATTGTCAAAGTCACGTATATTTTTTATACATCCCTTGCAGTGACCTTGGTAATCTCAGGCTCCAAAAAATCCGCTTTCTCTTAAGTTTTCTAAGAATTCGTACATCCCTACAATGTGTTTTCTCCAGGTCTCTACAAGTCAGTTCATCTCTCCGATTTAACTGTTTAATTATTTATTCTATTATATACCAAAATCTATGCAACTAATGCTCATTTATTTCTTTACGTATAGATCATAAATAGGAGTATTATGCTTATTTTGCAATATTTACTATTTAAGCCAAGTTTCAAACCCAGTTTGCGAATTTCTAATAAAGTATCCAAATTTTTATATTCACATAAATTAATGTTTCAGGAACACAACGAAAATACATAATTATAAATTTTTTAAAATTCATATCTCTCTTCTTTTTATTAATTCTCAAACAATATTTATAGCGTTACTCTTGAGTTGTGAAGCACTTTTAGCAAATATATTCGAAAAAATACCTACAAACTGAAGTCGAGAGTCTTGTCTAGACTTCAAGACTTTCTCGACAAGACTCGATACTGGTCTCGTCTCGTCTCGACTTTTCAGTCGAGACTAAAATTATGGTCTTGTCTCGACAAGACCAAGACGAGACGAGACAAGACCAAGATTGGTCTTGGTCTTGCGGCAACACTAATCATCATGAACGAAATCTGCGTACAAAGCAAATTGGCACATCCAGCAATGGGTAATATGCCGTAATGATATATATATATATATATATATATATATATATATATATATATATATATATATATATATATATATATATATATATATAAATATGTTGATATTTGATCAAATAATTTATATCTTAATTATTTATTAGATTCTTATGAAACTAATTATGTATTTCTTTATTTTTATCCTTTCTTCCTTTCATACTTTATTTACTTACTTACTTACTCACTCATTCACTCACTCACTTACTACTCACTCACTCACTACCTTATTCACTCACTTCTCACTCACTCACTCACTACTCAATCACTCAAACACTCAATCACTCACTCACTCACTCACTCACTAACTCACTCACTCACTCACTCATTCACTCACTCACTCACTCACTCACTATTCCTATTTAAATATTTTTTGTGATGACGTCATAACTTAAAAATAAATGAAAACTGGAAGGTGGGTCGCAAATATTAGTGTTTATTATTAAAAACTAAAATATATAATTCATCTTTTAAGATGGTTAATGTTAGTGAACCACTAGTGTATGAAACTTGGGTGTCGCGATTATGATTAGACCATAACTTTTTAATAGCAACCCCAATCATGTAAATTTAATATTTTTTAGAAAGATACATTCAATAGTAAACTTCCGTGTCTCTGCATAAGATGTGATATCTGTTACGATTTAGTCAGAAAAAAATCTGATCTGGCCAGCACATTACCTTCCGTCAGTTCTATGTATTTTGTATAAATATCATACAGAAAGATTATATTTCTTGTACATTACCTTAAGGCAGTTGTATGTATTTTATACAAATTCCAAACAGAAAGTTTCTAACAAAAGATCATATATTTCCAGTAAAATTATAACATAAACATACTATCAACTGCACTTGACACTGACACCTTTCAATCAGAATTTTCTATTTTCTTAATGTCTGCTAAAGTCATTCTAAAAAAAAAAAATTTGCTTATAATAACAAAACACTTTGTTCGATTTGTATGAAATTTGGTATTCCAATCCATATGTATATAATTATTCTTTTACGATTGTTTTTGTTATTGCTAGTAAACCAATAGTGTATGAAACTTGGGTGCGCGACCATGAAAAGACCAAAAATTTTTAATGGCAATCCCAATTATGTAAATTTACTATTTTTCAGAAAGATACCTTCAATAGTAAACTTTCGAGTCTCTGAATAAGTTATGATATCTGCAACGATTTAGTCAGAAAAAAATTAAAAGTAAGTAATTGCACCGTGTAATTTTTAAAATAAATTTTATCTAGCAGTCTTTCCAAATGTCAAACTAATTTTTAATGACAGTAGCAATTATTTATGGGTTGTCAAAAATTTCCTTTGCCATATTTTAAAACTAGTAACAAATCCATTTGTTCGGCCTTATAGTATTTTACTGCTATTATTATAATAAGACGATTAAATAATTACTGAGTTTACATGCAGTTTTCAAACCGTTTTCAAAACGTTTTTAGTTTTGAAAACGCCATGTATACAGTGTCAAAACGGTTTTGAGTTGTCTCAAACCAAAACTAAAATTCATGGGTTTGACTTGAAAACTAGTTTCAAAACTACTCATGTAAACACTTAAAATTCAGTTTCTGTATTGCGCATGCGTACATAGCATAACGTTTCTGTCGCTGTGTGCTACTTGGTGTTACTAACCTACAAATAAACTGACAGTTGTGTAGTTTTAGTGCGTAGTGGTACAAAGTAGAAAAAATAATTGGAATAGTAGCAAAACGAAGAATTTCGAGTGAAGAGGATTTGTCACTTACATCAACCAAATGCGCAAGCGTCGAAACTGTTTTCAAATCAATCTGTAAACCTGTTTTGAAAATTACATGTAAACAGTTTCGCGTAATTTTGACTGAAAACTGAAACCATTTTCAAAACTGCATGTAAACGTAGTAAATGTTAGCTAGCTCCTAAACATCTTTAACAGATTGACAACTCATAAACAATTGTTCCTGTCATTAGAAATTAATAGTTTGACATTTGGATAGATTGATAGATAAAATTTAAATTAAAAATTACACGAAGCAGCTACTTACGTTTTATTTTTTCTGACTAAATCGTAACAGATATCATAAGTTATGCAGAGACACGAAAGTTTACTATTGAATGTTTCTTTCTAAAAAATATTAAATTTACAAGATTGGGGTTGCTATTAAAAAGTTATGGTCTAATCATAATCGCGACACCCAAGTTTCATACACTAGTGGTTCACTAACAATAACAAGTGCCATCTTAAAAGATGAATTATATATTTTAGTTTTTAATAATATACACTAATATTTGCGACCCACCTTCCAGTTTTCATTTATTTTTCGTCATCACAAAAAATATTTAAATAGCAATATAGATTTTTAAATAAATAAATAAATAAATAAACAAATGTAAGTAAGTAGGTAAGTAAGTAAGAAATTAAATAAATAATAGTGAGTATGAGTGTGTGTGTGTGTGTGTGTGTGTGTGTGTGTGTGTGTGTGTATGTGTGTGTGTGTGTGTGTGTGTGTGTGAGTGAGTAAGTGTGTGAGTGACTGGGTGAGTGAGTGAGTGAGTGCGTGAGTGAGTGAGTGAGTGCGTAAGTGAGTGAGTGCGTGCGTGCGTGAGTGCGTGAGTGCGTGAGTGCGTGAGTGAGTGAGTGAGTGCGTGAGGGAGTGAGTGAGTGAGTGAGTGAGTGAGAGCGTGCGTGAGTGAGTAAGTAACTGAGTGAGTGAGTGAGTGAGTGCGTGAGTAAGTGAGTGAGTAAGTGAGTGAGTGAGTCAGTGAGTGAGTGAGTCAGTGAGTGAGTGAGTCAGTGAGTGAGTGAGTCAGTCAGTGAGTGAGTGAGAAGTGAGTGAATAAGGTAGTGAGTGAATGAGTGAGTGAGTAAGTGAGTGAGAGTAAGTGAGTGAGAGTGAGTAAGTGAGTAAGTAAGTAAGTAAGTAAATAAAAATAAATAAATACATAATTAATTTAATAAGTATCTAATAAATAATTAAGATATAATTTTTTTAATTAAAAAATTAATTAATTATTTAATTCACAAATTAATCATCAATTAATAAAGTAAACTGTTTCTAATCACTTTTTAGACCGAAAAATCCTGTTTTTACTGAGCTATCTCAGAAAATTTAAAATCAAACGAAATTACCTTAAATGACGTTCGATTAAAATTAAATGAGAATCTCGTTCGAGATTATATTGTAGTACTTTCCGCCAGTTCGCACCACAATGTTCAGAGAATAGTTTTAAAAATTCCCGGGCTCGTGCCCTGCTCTGACATCTACCGCTCTACCGTATATTCTTCATATGGTTTAAATACAATTGGAGTAATAAACAACAATCTATTCCTTAAGGATACTTAATATTAGGCGGGAGGGAGGGGGGGTGTTATTTCTTTGAGGTAAGTTTGTTTAATTTAAAATTATATATCGGGTCTCATCTTTCGAGATTACATGGGTACGTTCTGTAATTGGATCCATCGAGTGCACAGAGCTCTAAAATCATGTGAACAAATATCAGTCGAACAGTGATCTAATCTATGTTTGCATTTACCGAACGCGTCAGATCGTTTGCAGAGCGCGAACTACGGACAACATACATGTCATTGCGATATGCCAGATGGCAAAAGAATTTTTCTTTAATAATAAGTATAGTAGTAATGAAGAAAAAGAGAACACCTAACATAGAAAATTATGCGAAAACTATATTATACCGTTTATAAATGACAATATATTTAAGGGCCATTTTAGAATGCGACGTTCATATACAGGCTGACCAATTATCTGTTCTATATTTTATTGGTTTTTCTTTTAATATTAGGTATTTGAAACCATTCATAGAAATAACTACATTTGGAAATATTATTAAGTAAAATTTTGCTTATTTTTGTAAAATGACAATTGATTATTTTTACCTCCCGTCATACCGTAGGTAAGGGTCATAATGTAATCGTGCCAAAAATTCGATGATGTTTTCAGTAAAAAAGCACGAATGAGGGTGTCCACAACACGTTTTTACTATTTTAACGACGATGTCTGTGTGTGTGTGTGTGTGTGTGTGTGTGTGTGTGTGTGTGTGTGTGTGTGTGCGTGCGTGCGTGCGTGCGTGCGTGCGTGCGTGCGTGCGTGCGTGCGTGCGTGCGTGTGTGTGTGTGTGTGTATGTGTGTGTATGTGTGTGTGTGTGTATGTGTATGTGTGTGTGTGTGTGTGTGTGTGTGTGTGTGTGTGTGTGTGTGACGATTTTTTCGTCCAAGATAACTCTGACAACAAAATTCCGAAAATTTATATTTTCCGTATTTAAGCTTTCTACATTCATATAAAGAGTTGATTAGATTTTTGGGAACATTGGACAACTGGAAGTGATACTTTACTCAAAGCACATAGCAATTTTTATTAAAAAATTATATTAAAATATAATCCAAAACTTCTCAATTCTAGTATTTAAGACTTTCATATTAAGCGCAATAACATATTAGATTTTGGCTAAAGTTAATAAACCCGAAGTGATAGTTTACTTGAAGCTCTGAACAGGTTTTCGTGAAAAATATATTATAATATATTCAAAAACCTTTTTAAATTCAGTATTTAAAACTTTTATATAAAAGGGAACAACATATTAGATTTTGGATAAAATTAATAAACCGAAAGTGATACTTTACTTGAAGATGTGAACAGATTTTCGTGAAAAATATATTATAATATATTCCAAAACTTTTAAAATTTGGTATTTGAGACTTTTAAATTAATGAGAACGACATATTAGATTTTTTGTAAAATTGATATACTGAAAATAATATTTTACTTGAAGTTCTGAACAGATTTTCATGAAAAATATTTTGTTATATACCAAAATTTTTAAATTTAGCATTTAAAACTCTTATATTGATAAGAAGGACATATTAGACTTTTTCTAAAATTTATAAACCGGAAGTGATACTTTACTTAAAGCTCATTGCTATTTTAAACATGGAATTAACGGGAGGTTATGTGCTGGCCACATCAGATTTTTTTATTAGCAATTCTGAATATTCATATTACTAATGTGTATACATTATACATCTCAATTTGTATTGTGATTTTTTGGTGGATTATTCCATTCTTACTACTCCATTTTACGATTATTTCTAAAATTATACTTACCTAAAAAAGAAATCATTTTAAGAGATGGTAAATATCACCAATAAACATAAAAATTAAATTGACACATCTAAAATGTTAAATATAAATTCCAGATATTTCACATTTTTAGTACAAAATAAAACTTCGCGACAGTTAACGTAAACAAGATGAGCCATAAGGGCACTAAATATGATAATAAGACAAAGTTGAAGTTGTTAGATATACCTGTCGAAGAAAAAATGAAGGATACCATAAAGAAGATAAATGAATATACAATTATTTGTTATTTTGCGATTCAGAAATCAATGACGTATAATAACTTATTTCTTCCTGCAGCAATTTCCCGTAAATATTTATGGGGGCAACACGCAGATCATATTTTAATCCGTTTTACATGCTTCTGAAAACTTATTAACACATGACGTCATTGTTTCTAGTGATATTATATTTATGACGTAAACTCTTTGACCGGCTGGATGCCCTATACGTCCTATACCTACTGTGATTTTCCATTTAAAGTACTAATATTTACCAAGTGGCTTCTAAAATGTATTCTGTTTTGCCTATTGTTAAAATTTCAGGCGGAAACATATAAAACGGGCACTCTGTATACACATACCCGAAAAATTAGGGGAACGTCAAAAGAGCTATGTATTTAAAAATGTATAAACCCTCTGTCTTTCATATGTAATTATGTTGGTAATTCTTAATGTGATCATACGTCCCGCTTTGGGCGGGACAGTCCCGCTTTCAGGCTGTCTGTCCCGTTGTCCCCAGCGAGAGCAAAAATGTCCCGCTTTTGCAAACTGATGAAACGATAATTTATTATACTTTTATTTTTTATTTATTTTGATTACCAAAACTAACATAGACAAATCATGTAATGAGCTTCATTCCTTCTTGAAAACTAGATCCGACATTTTGAAACTGATTTCCTCCGCCGACAAATATAAACAAATGCGTCTGCAACTGCAATCTAACGTGTAAGATTAATTCAAGTTACATATTATTAATACATTGTTACCATGTGCTTGTTTTTGAATAAATAGTGAAATAAGTTCTTTTTTTACAAAATTAAATGGCTCATCATTTCATATCAATTTTATGACAGTTTTACAATTATTGATATTTTGTGTGATACGACGTTGATATTCTGTGTGATTCACTGTACGATCATACGTATTTATGATCTGCTTGTTCTAAGTCAACAATCCGTTAAATATATTTTCTTTTCTAAAATGTTCAGTATCTGGAAATTTATTTTTGTACATGAAAGGGGAAAAACGTGCAACTTCACATCCATTTAAAAAATGTAACTTTCAATTATAAGGCATTTGACCTTGAATGGAAAAAATTTCGCCCGCGGCGCTGTTTAATATTGCTAGGTCCTCAGTTTCACTAAACATGCGTGTTTAAATCGTGTTCACTTTAGATCAAGGGTTAATAATGATTCTGCTTTTTTTAAAGTAAAAAAAAAAATTAAAAATATTATTTTAAAGTAATATTTAATAATATAATAATTTATACATAATGTCATTACTGTTTGTTCTAGTTAACATTTTAAAAAAGTCAAAATATATTTTTTTACCTCAAACCTCAATTTTAGTCCCGTGTAAATAAACTTCAAATCATTACAGGCTCGAAGCGCTCAACAGTTAACGATCGAGCTAATAGAGCGCGCTCTGAGTGTGCGCTAAGAAATTTACCGAACGCGGAGCACGAGCTCGGATCGCTCTAAATCTATTTAACAAACGCGGCCTAATACCGAACGTACCCATTGTAGATGTGTAGAGCACAGTGACTAGTAATTTTTCCCATTATATGTTTGTTTAAGTACTCCACCTTCGTTCTGAATTAACTTGTAATTCTTTTTATTACTGTGATCAAACAGTACGTTTTTTTTGAAATTTTAACATTGGAAACAGTTTTGATTTCGGTCGAATTAGAACCCGGGCCATACAAGCATACAGAATTACTTGACAGTGTCTGTACTTTTTATATTGCTAATAAACACATATCATTTAGTTATAGAGTTTATAAGAGGCAATAAAAAGTCTAATTGCACTTTTACGATAGAGCTCGAGGCTACTGATTTTATTACAGTTATTATTATTATATATACCGGGTGTAGAAATGTGGCTCATAGCGATTTCACTGTTATTTTTTTAATACTGCTGTATATCTTTACCTATTCATTTTAGCGCAAAAGGGTACGAATATAAGTTGTACAGAAATTTAAAAAAGCATCTAATAAAAGCATCTTACTTAAATAATCATTCATATTTCACGAGATATTAATTAAATAAAATTTAATGTTCTTTTAGAAAAATTGTTAGAGTGCTTTGAAAAATGAAACAAATCCAAATAAAATATTTATTTTGATATTTGTTGCATAAATTCCGAACAAATTGAGTTTATACCCAAAAGAAATTATACATCAAATAAAAAAGTTAATGTGAATATTTTATTTAGGTTACTTGTTTTATTTGTCAAAGCACTCTGACGTTTTTTCTAAAAGAACATTAATTAATTTATTTCATTAATATCTCGTGAAATATGAGTGATTATGTAAGTAATTTGCCTTATAGGATGCCTTTTAAATTTCTGAATAACTTATATTCTTACCTTTTTGCGCTAAAATGGTAAAGAGATATAGCAGTATTAAAAAAATAACATTGAAATCTCTATACGCCACTTTTCACTTTGATATTTTCTACTCCAGTTAAATTTAGTAATATCATGAAGATAAATTTAATTTTAAAACTTATTTATTTTGATCATATACATCTCGGCGCCAATTAAATATTGCGTACTCGTATATTTGTGTGTCCACATTTGTAAATGTTAATCGCTTGGTAATTTTATTGTGGTGATTTTTTCCAAGGCCTGCCGAGTCTGGATGTTATTTATGGGAGCATTTGGGCCGGTCTGCCTTGCCTGAACCACTGAACTTCACATCACCACGCCCTGACGCCGGCCGAACGTCCCAAACTGGTTCATTTTAAATAATCATAATCAACGAGTTTTTTTATCGCCCAACTCATATGTAGATTATGTAGATACCTACGTACGTTGTTGTCTTGAAATCACTTTTGTAACAAGCATTATGTCAATACTTGACTAAATTTATTATGTCGTTATTGAAAAACAGGATAAATAAATTCAATTTAGGCAGGTTAAGTGTATTAATAACTTAAACCAGTATGATCTGCAAACAACTTTGTTCTATGATAGACAGATTTATTTAAAATAGAACAAATTGATCATAATAATGAAATAGTATTTGTAATTAATGAAATCAAGTAGGTTTAAATATTTTCTATTATTTATAATAATAATACGTTTTAATAAAAACATACACAACCTTGAATTTTAAAAATATTTATAAATTTTGATTGCAACACAAACATAATTATTTTTAATTGCAGTGTGTGTGTTCATAACTATGTATTTAAGTTTTTATTTGTTATTATAAATGTATAGAATATGCATTTTAATTGAAATATTATTAAATTAATATTTTAGGTAAATAAATAATGAAATAAAAATATTGTATGGTACGTTCTCTAATAGTTTTTGTTAGTATCTTATTTTCCATTTATTTACGACATGAAGTGCTAAAATGACAGGAAATTTCATCTGTTCTTTTATGTTCAAAAAATTTGAGATACACAGCAACATTACTATACAAAAACAATACACAAACAATTCATATTCAATTCAGAAACTAATAATTGAAATAAAACCGGCGTTAGAATTTTTGTTTCTATAATTTTATAAAAAATTACCGCCACTTGTCATTTGTCGCCCTGGGCAAATGCTCATTCAGTAGCGTCGGCCCTAAATTGGAACAAAGCTATGCAATACACGAATGTAGTGATGGGTCAATTCCCGAAATTGAATGTTGAGGAAAAATTCTCCGGAATTCACAGAGAAATTCCTAAGAATTTTTTTTGAAAGTGTCCCAATTTATTTCAAATATTTCCTAGGACCACAATATTTGTTGACGGAGTAAGAGTAGGTAACAGGCAGGCATAAGTCACAAACATACAAAGCAAAATAATAGGCGCCAAGGTATAATATCTAAAATAAAATTTCAAACACAAAATCTGGGAAAAAAAGTCAAGATATTTTTCCCTGCAAATCGTAGTCGCAGGAATTTCCTGGAATTTTCCCGGGAAAAAACAAAATTCATACGGGAATTTTTTAGTAGCACATCACAACACGAATGTAATTTATTTGTACGTTTAAGTTTTAGCGACTTAAAGTCCGTGTGACATGGTCAAAATTTGGTAACAAATTTATTAACAAAATTTTGAGTTCGTGTCAAACAGATATATCAAAATTTATAATGATATTTGTGATGGAATAGAACATTCGTTTTACCGTAACATTCGTTTCCAATTAAACGACTTATGATTGTGTCAAACAGGCTTTAAGCAATTTTAGGCAACTATCCACGCTTCATGGCTGGTTGCACCAATATTTAATTGAGAATTGAAAAAAATTAAATTAAAATTAACATTTTTGTACGTATAAAATATATTATATGTGTTTATGTTAGTTTAATTTTGATTTACTTCCCAATTAAAACCGGCCATTAGTCTTTTATTTTAGTTTAATGTTAATTTTAGTTTTCAGGCACAGAAGTTTACATCTCCTATAGACTACAGTTTTATAGAATATTGATTAAACTAAATATGTAAAGAGTAGGTAACAGAAAAAAGTCTTAACAAATGAAGCAACTTTTTTACAATTATTCCGATAAAAATTATTATCTAATGGGTCTAAACTCCTTGATGTCGGCACTAGAGCAGCTGTATTAATTCCGAAATGGAATAAAATGACTGGATGCATTCTTCCACGATTCAGTAGTATCTTCACTTCCGAATTTCTTGCAATACGTTTAATATCCGCTCGTCCTATACTTTCTACATTCCTGCTGCTAGAACTAATGTTCATATGTGTTCACCAATAATTCGTATGTGTAAACTTAGTAATCTTCATTCAGATGAAGTTGATATATTCTCTTCTTCGTTTAATGAATTATGTAATAAACTTCATACCTGCAATTTAACTGTTTAACTATTTAATTAATTATTTTTGTTTGTAACTACTATTTGTTTTTATATTTCTATGTATATTTTTTCCTACCCTCTTATTAGGCTACGCCTGTTGGGTAGTGTACTTAAATAAATAAATAAATAAATAAATACTAACTGCCCTGGATACTGCGAGTAAAGAGGATGAATATCTGAAAGAAAACAACATTAATAAAATAATCATTTACACAAACTCTCGAAGTTGTATAAAATAAAATTTATAGAAAATTTAAGCGAGAACTACTACGAGATAAAGTAGTTAAACTAAAACAAATTTTAACATATCACTTACATTATTTTAGCTTCTAAGCCACGTAGGGATCTCAGGTAATGAAACAATCCACAAATATGCAAGTTACCAGTTGTGCAATCCGAAGTTCCTTTTTTTATCAAGCAACACTAGATGATATATTTCACTATTAAAACATACATCAGCGAGGTATATCAACAATATTGGAACCAATCGCCCGTGGTATACAGGAAGTCCGAATTTCGAAAGCCACTATTGGGATCTCGGAAACTATAAAACATACAACTTCGGTTAAATGGGACATGTAGTGTGCCTATGGGGGCCATCTTAGATGTGCTTTTGTTTTGACAAAAATTCTCATAGGTTACTAGAAAATGGCGGAAAACAGAATTTGGTCGATATTTTCATTTTGAAGTTACTTCTAAACTATCAGTAATCGAGAAAAATATTTAAATTAAAAAGTTAGATATTTTTATTGTCTATCCATTGACGTACGAAAATAATTTTTCTATTGGTAAATTTTTGAGATATAACTCACTTTTAGGTAAGCAAGGTATTGTCTTTGGTTAGAAAATTCGATGATGAGTTTTTAATCAATAAGCACGTTTTAGGGTCCCTAGAATACAAATTTACTATTTTTACAATGATGTCTGTATGTGTGTGTGTATGTGTGGATGTGTGTGTGTGTGTGTGTGTGTGTGTGTGTGTGTGTGTGTGTGTGTGTGTGTGTATGTGTAACAAAAATTTCGTTTGCGATAACTAATACTACAATTTCAAAAATTATTATAATTTTTTTCGTATTCTTCTTCGTCATATCCATATGAAGAGGTAATTAGATTTTGGTGATAATTGGTCAACCGGAAGCACCATCATTTGAAGATTTTATCAGTTTTTCTCGAAAAAACTATGTTAAATATCATTTTTTCACATTTAATGTTATTATAAATATTAAAGAATATTTTATTCTCTATACGATTTGACTGCATTTTATACTTAATATTCAATGGATAGAGTTAAAAAATTATAAAGAAATTAAATTTTATAAATGTAGGTATGTTAAACATAATAATGTTAATATATGTATAAATGGGGTCTCGTGGCCGCGTGCCTGAGTGTCTGGTCGCGAATCTGGGGAACCGGGTTCGATCCCGACCGACGCTAAATATTTCCAATTTTAAATGGCACAAAATTGACCCCTGTGGAGCACTCTCCACGCCAGCAATGAGTGCCCGTGAGGTGACGCCTGGTAAACGCCCACACGGTACAAATATGTCATCATCATTACCGATATCTGCGTACAAAGCAGATTGGCACACCCAGCAATGGGTAATATGCCATGATGATATATTTATTTATTTAAATTTTATAAATTAACCATAGCTATGGAAACAGCTATTATATTAAGAAAATTCTGATTGAAAGATGTCAGTTTCAAGTGAAATTGACATAGTGTGTTTGTCTTATAATTTTACTGGAAATATAGGATCTTTTGCTATAAATTTTCTGTATGGAATTTGCATAAAATACATGCAACTGCCGGAAGGTAATGTACAAGAAATAGAATCTATAGCAAGAAACTTTCTGTATGAAATTTGTACAAAATACATAGAACTGACGGAAGGTAATGTGCTGGCCACATCTGATTTTTTTAAATGGAACCCATATTTTATTTCTACTCTAAAAAATTACATACTTTTTTGTGTTGGTTGGTATAAGGGTTATTGTGTTTTCAACTTATTTTACACTCAAAATCCTAGATTTTACATTATTAATTTTATTTTTTCCAGTAATCTTATTAGTTTTTAAAATAGTATTTTATTTTACTTAAATATCTTATTTTCTACTACCCTGTTTCATAATTTAATTTAACTCTATGTTTTAAAATTCACGTAAGCAGATATACCAGATTTGATTTGAAAAATTATTAAAAACACATAGACCCTTATACTAATCGAAAGAGAAAAATAAGCACTTTTTAAAGCAAAAATCAAATATGGGTTCCATTTAAAAAATCTGATGTGGCCACCACATTACCTCCCGTCAGTTATATGATGCATTTACGAAAATTCTACCGGTGAATTGTTACCGGTAAACAGCTGTTTATCAAGATATAGCTACCGAAATTGATATTATAAGAACGCAAGTGGTAAACAGGGTAAATCAATAACCTATAAAATAATTGAAAATTTGAAACAGGTTAGAAATTTGATGTAGTTAACAAACTGAGCAGAGTCCTACTTTGCATCACTACCTTTTTTGAGATTAGATTCTTCATGAATCCGGTAGATGGATCTATTAGATATTGTAAAATTTTCGAACACAGTAACTTTTTACCACTCGTGTTTTCAAACACAGTCGGTAGATGCGGTATCTACCGGTAGAATTTTCGTAAATGCCTATGTTTTGTATGTATATTACCTTCCGACAGCTGTATGTATTTTATACAAATTCCATACAGAAAGTTTCGAGCAAAAAGATCTTATATTCGTATTTCGAGTAACATTGTAACACAAATATACTACGAATATGTCAATTGACACTTACATCTTTCAATCAGAATGTTCTTAATATAGTAGTTTCTAGCATAGCTAGCTAATTTACGAAATTATTGGGTCGATTCTGTTCAGGGGCGTCATTAGGTACTTTTAACAGGGAGGGCGCAACAGGGCGCACCTTTAGAACGAAATAATATTTGACAGTCTGATTCTGCATTTAAATTTTTTAAAACATAGAAATATTTCTTTTGGAAGATTTTTAGATGTAATGAATCGAACACGAATACTTATCTGTTCTTCTGCAGTGATGTCCCGAGGATCATCTACTATTATTGCAAAATAATCACAATTATTAATTTCCGGAGTTATTTTGCGTATTATACATTTTGCACTACTCTCTATAACATGATTTTGTGACGTAGTGAACAATAATGTGCATTTTGAGGTACATTGTAATTCTGGAGAAAAGAATCAATTTTTTTAATAACTAGAGTCTGTAAAATTGGCCTTATTTGTTAAAATTTTTGTTTCATTATGTCCTTGCAATGGGATAGCCTTAAATAATTTCGACTCTTTTATAGCCTGAATGGTGCATTATTTTGATTTCTTATAGTACCTATTTTAAGAGGAAAGGTTACCCTTGTACTAAAATATGAAGCGAAAATTCAATTAATTGTTTCGAACTATTAACATTTTAAAAAACTCAATACACGACACGCATACTTCCGACATTAACCTGAATTAAAAAAAATTATTGAAATCTATTAGTATTTGACTTTGATTTTAATGGCAAAACGAGAAAAGTCCATTATTAATATATTTCAATAATTTTTATTTTAAAATGCAGGTTAGTATCGGAAGGATGCTTGTCGTGTGTTGAATTTTTTAATGCGTTAATAGTTCTAATACAGAAATAATTTATTTGAATTTTCGCTTCATATTTTAGAGCAGCGATAACCTTTCCTCTTCGGCTAAAGTCTTAGGTACATAATCGTCTCGCTCCTTATTGCAGATAAATAAGTGCATAATAAAATAGTAACAAAATCAGATTGATTTTTAAAAATTTATTTAAATAAAAACACGGAAAGGGGGCGCAAAAATAAACAGGAAGAGCGCAAGCCCCCTCAGAAATGGTCTATCGACGCCACTGATTCTGTTCATAAGTCTGTAAATTCGTAAATTTGTAGCTTACGGTAGATCTGTAAATGCGAAATTTGCAAATTTACAGATAGGACAATTCTGTTCTTATGTCTGTAAGGAGCTGAGTTACAGACCTTAAAAACTTAAGTTTTCTATAAAATGTTGTTTGGAGCTATCGTCATATACAAACTTTTAAACGTCAAAAAGTCAATTTGACAAGTTTATGAAATTCAGAAATTATATTTCAATATTACTATAATATTTGAATGATTTTACCTACTAAATGAGTATATTTAGCCTCAAATTTTTACATAAAATATTTTCTAATATTACTCGTTTGCCATATAGGTAGTAGAATCAAAGTCGGAGTCTGTATACAGGCCATGACAGGTTATACTCGTAATTATAGAATCTGAAATCTGTGATTAGTTATTATAACTGTTTCAAATATTTAATAATTTAAGAAAAGGGTGAAGCGTGTCAGTTATCGGAGAAGTCACTATTTTTCATAAAATAATGACAATAACAATTACTGCTTTACTTACACTTTCATATTTTTTTTTCTCTTCTGGATTATACAAAAATTTTGTCTTGAAAGATAGTCGGCAATAATTGAAAAATATAGGACTTAAAGAAGTTTGATTTGACTTATAACAATCGAATTATTGCAACCAAAATTTTGATACGATTCAAAGGCAAAATAAAAGAAATAGGGTAGCTATAGAACCTAAAAATAATAGGAAATATCCGATATTGAAATCACCTACTTTTAATTAAGTTAATTCTAAAGCCGTTCTCTTATTTTAAACATTAAAAAAAATATATTCTGGAATTTGAAAAGTATTTGATGTGTCTCTCATGTGTCTGCGCTGCGAGCTAACCTAACAGGAATTATCCTTAAATACATTAATATTGTTTAAAATTTACCAAAATAACTATTTAATTACACAAATTTACCTATTCTCATATTCTTTTAAGAAAAAAAAACAATAAATATTACCTAACCGTTGTTGTTGATTCATAATATATTAAAAATGATCTGTAAGCTTACGGCCAGGGTTTCTTTCACCGTAAAAATTTACGAATTTGCAGATTTTCTGTGAGCTACAGATGTGATCAGAATTGCAATTTGGTCGTAAGTTGTTACAGGCCTTACATATTTGCTTACAGATCCTATTGACCAATTATAACCAAAATCTAATCAGCTCTTCATATGGATGCAACAAAGAGGAATACGAAGGAATTATAATTTTTGGGATACATACACATACAGACATCATCGTAAAAATAGTAAAATCGTATTTTAGGGACCTTAAAACCTGCTTATTCATTAAAAACTCACCACCGAATTTTTTGACCAAAGACATTACCTTCCTTACCTAAAAGTGACGGAAGGTAAAACTGTAAGTTAAGTTGATAGACAATAAAAATATTTTTTATTTAAAATATTTTTCTCGATTACTAATAGTTTAGAAATTTAGTTTTCCGCCATTTACTAGTAACCTAGAGAATTTTTGTCAAAACAAAAGCACATCCAAGATGGTCCCTAAAGGTGCACTACATGCTTCATTTAACCGAAGTCGTATCTCATAGTTTCCGAGATTCCATTGGTGGCCTTCGAAATCCGGACTTTCTTAATTAAACCATCTATCCAGAACTGGAACAAAAATAGGTTTGACGGATTGAACCGCAAAGACTAGATTGCAATTTCCAGACTCACTATCGGCCACACAAATTTAACACACAACCATTTCCTACAAGGTAATGACATCCCCGTTTGTAACAAATACAGAACTCATCAAACACCAAAACACTTCATGTTTGAATGTTCCTTGCTTAATTCGTACAAAATATATCACGATCGACTGCCTTCGTGATGAAGATAAAGTCAATGGTACTATCTCCAGTCAAAAAACGAATAATGTCCTTATGTTCTTAAAGGAAACTAATGCACATATACAAAAAAATATAAGTAAGCCAGATCGAAGGTAAAAAGCGACAAGTGTCGCGGGCGCATATTACCACTGATGTCGCGCATCCTTATTGAAAAAATAATAATGATTAATAATAATAAGGTAGTTTTGGATTATATTAGACTATATTTTAAGGAATAAACTGACAAAATTATAGTAAAATTCGCTAGTCCAAAAATAAGGATTAACTTAAACTTTTTTGTGAATCGGGCTGTATAATATTAAATTATTAAATAAAGTTTATGTATAGTCCCCAAACTTTTTTCAGTTGCAAAACGTTTATATGATTTTAAGTAGATAGGTACTTAATACGAATCCTTTATATTACCATATGTATTTATAGCTTATCTTTTATGTTTTTACACAAAATATTTTATTTACTAATTTAAAATTTACATACTTTGCAAATAATTATGTATGTCGTTCAGTTTTTTATTAAATTAGTTATTCTCAAAACTAATTTTTTCTCGAAATTTTAAATGAACTAGGTACTCGTAATCCTTCTTATTATACATTATTTGCTTACACTATCACTATTCAATAAGCAAATACGTATACGAGTATGTATATTCTGAAATTTTGGAGAAAACTCAATTACTGTCTCATGAAGTTAGTATTTGTGAGTAATTTATGGCAATTGGAGTTCGTATGAAAAATAATAAAGAGGAAATGCAAGTAAACAAGTAATAAATTTTTACATTAATTTACTTATTATGAATATAATAAACTATTGAAGAGTATACATTTAGAAAACGAAATTAATTGTTATATAAAGAAAAGTACTAATATTTTGCAATACACGTTCTACAATGTAAGAATTTTAATTTAATTAATTATAAATTAAATGTTTATCAGTAACGTAATAAAATTTGATGTATACTAAAAGTTACAGAGATAAATTACAGACAAATAGCTAGGTTTAGATAATTATCATTTTCATATGATGTGTTGGAAATTTTTATTTCATCATTATCAAAACTTGATTTCTTTTTTATTGATATTTCAAATTTATATAAATATTTATGAAATGCCAATAAATTTTAGAAAGAATTTGGAGAACACGAATGCATTTAAAGGTCGTTATATATATTATTATATGTATTATCTAAGATTTTTACATAAATAGCATATTAAATATTAATTAGTTGCTCAAGAATTTATATAAATGATTAAATGAACTGAACTTTTCTTAGAAAAAGGAGCATACATGCAACTTGCTCATGTCAAAATTTATGTTCTCGTTCTCCTTTATTGTCTTTAACTCTTCTAATTAAACTAACAGAAACACACTTTAATGAACGAAGTGGCGCGTGGCTTATATAAATTTTACGAGATCTTTACATATTTGGATTTGAAAGATATAGATACGCGTAAGTCTACGGTAATATATGATCTTGTCTCCTACCTTCTTAGATATAGGTATGTTGAATGCTGAGTAATGAAAAGGCTAAGTTGTTTGAAATGTTTTAATGCGGAAGCAATTTATAGAGAGATGTTTCAAGTAATTAATCAATTAATTTAAATATCTATGTATAAATACCTTCTAAAATTTTTATTGCTGTTATAGATTTACTTTTGGTCATTTAACTTGTTTATTTGCAGCAAATGGTATAATTACAACTTTATCTAACAGAACGAAATTATAGAAAATAAGAAAAATATATTTACTGTGGTTAATTTAATTTTGTGTAATACAATAATGAGAATTTCAAAAAAATATTATTATTCAACGTATAACTCTAACTTTAATTTTGAAATTTTTTCGGGCATTGTGTCTGAATATAATCAAATTGTGATATTTTGGATAACATTTGTTTTAAAAAATATTAACAAATACTTTTAAAAATAATTATTAGCCCTTTTCCTGTTCTAAACGAAAATACTCGCATTGCGGTGCGCTGCCTAAGAGGAATGGAAACTGCGTACTAGATATGAAGCGAAAATTCAAATAAATTGTTCCTGTACTAGAACTATTAATATTTTTTAAAATTTAACTTTAGACGAACATACATCTAATATAAACCTGCATTAAAAAAAGTATTATTGAAATGTATTAGTATTTGACCTTGATTTTGTAGGAAAAACGAGAAATGCCGTTTTCCCCATGAAATCAAAGTCAAATATTAATAGATTTCAATAACTTTGAAATAAATTGTGAAAAATTGTCAGCCACCGGGATTCGAACCCGAGACCCCTATCTTGCCGGGACAGTGCTCTTACCAACTAAGCTGCGATTAATAATATCCTCAGCAGTTATACGACTTTAAAAGTGAAAGATTGTTCAGCCATCGAGAGGAGAGCAGCCAATAGCTTAGTTGGTAAGAGCACTGTCCCGGCAAGATAGGGGTCTCGGGTTCGAATCCCGGTGGCTGACAATTTTTCACAATTTATTTCAAATATACAAACTGTTAACTCATTGTTAATATTCAATAACTTTCTTTAAATGCAGGTTCATATACGAAGTATGTTCGTCTAATGTTGAATTTTTAAAAATGTTAATACTTCTAGTATAGGAAAAATTTAATTGAATTTTCACTTCACATTTAGTACGCAGGGGTTCCAATCCTCTTAAATCGAGTATATTCGCATGAGTCGTTTAAATGTTAGCTGTTCGAAACATATATTTTCGATTGCTGTGTAGCATCACGTTGCCAATGACAAGTAGATTCCTGCCTATTACCCCACTCCCAGGCACTAAATTATTATTATTATTATTATTATGATTATTATCATAATTATTATTATTCGTTCGTAATGTTGTTCATGCAGATTGAAAATGCACCGCAGTACCATTCTTTAAGTTACTTATCGACTTTATCTATCGTGTAAAAATGTCTCGCTTAGCTAAACTACTAACTGCAGAACAGCTTTTTCTATATTGGAAAACAGTGACAGTTACGGTATTCTGTTCTAAGCGGATATATTTGTAGACGCAAAACTGCTCCAAGCGAGTATACTTGCGGGCGCCACTTTTGCGCGTAGGTATATGACAAGCAATCTGTAAATCGCTATGTGCAGCGAAAGAGTTAAATAATGTTTCAAAACTCATAATATAACAACAAAAACAACCTTTTAGTTTAAGTTCTGTTTATTTTAATTTAAACTCAACATTACGGCAGCATATAATACTGCCTTCTTCAGAGAAAAACATAATATATATATATATATATATATATATATATATATATATATATATATATATATATATATATATAATTGTGTTATGCCTGAACAGGTCAGCAGTATATAGGTACTGCCGAAATGTTGGGTTTAAATTAAAATAAACAGAACTTAAACTAAAATGTAGTTTTTATTATTGCTTTTGAGAAGTTAATAAATTTATATAGTAAATATAAAAGACTATCCAAAACTGTAATTACTTAATGTAAGAAAGTGTAAAATATGAAATAAACTCTTTATAGAATAAAATTTTGTGTATTACATTCTAACGTAATACAAAAGTAAATATAAGAGTAAAACTCGAAAATTATTAAGCAGCAAATACTAGAACTAAACTACTTCTTTTTCTTCTTCATATCCCTGATACCCATAATCAGGTATGGAATTTTCTTTTCTTCAGGTTAAATTTTAAAAATACATTCCTTCCCCTTCTTTCTGTCTTTTGTCAGCTTCTTCATTTCTTCCAGTATTTTACCTCTCTTCTTCTCAAGTTCTGCTATTCTTCCTTTCGATGTTTTCCCTGATCTTCCCCTTCTCTTGTTCATACTTCCAGTTTCTACTACTTTTCTTAACAAGCTATTCTGCTCCATCCTCATTATGTGTCCGTACTAGCGCAGTTGTTTCTGTTCGACTTTGGTTACTATATCTATTTCTTGTTTTGTCATCTTCCATATGTTTTCATTTACCTGCCTATCCCATTTTGTCTTTCCTGTAATCTTCCTGAGGTATTTCATTTCTGTTGCTTTTAATTTTCCCATGTTTCTTCTGAATATTCCAGGATTCGCTAAAGTATATGATTTGTGGTACGGTTATTGTGTTGTCCACTTTTATTTTTGTTTTGTTATCTATTTATTTTTTACCGGTATTGTATAATAAATATTGTTTGCCTTTTTTATTCTATTGTTAATTTCTAAAACAATTTTTCCATCGTTTGTTATCATGCTTCCTAGATATTCGTAGGCTGTGACTATTTCTTGTTTTATTCCATTTTGTTATCTTGCATATTTTAATTATTTATTTTCATCTTATCTGTGTTAATTTCCATTCCCATTTTTGTCTATTTCTTCTTTCGTCCGTATTTTTACGAGTTCATTTATTTTCCTATGTAAGTCCGTTATTAGTACTATGTTTCCCTGCATATAGTAGACTGTCTAATTTAATCGGCCTAAATCTATTATATCTTATTTGTGTTTGGATGTTTTTTGTCCTGTCCTTTGTATTTTTTAAAATCCTGTCCATTAAAACTATAAATAGTAGTAGACAAAGGCTGTCTCCTTGTTCCACTGCATTTTCCATCTCAAATATCTCCAATGTAATTTCGTCCTTCTGTACTATTCCTCCTACTTCGTAGTACACACTTTAATCACTGTTATTATTTTATTTGGTGCGTTTATTTGTTTTTTAGACATTTCCATATTCTATTTCTGTCTAATGTGTCCAGGTATATGAATGTTAAATATAATTATTTATCACTATCTAATTTCCCTTCTGTTATGTGCCTTAGTATGTGTATGTTATCATTTGCCTGCAACCCTAATCTATAAGCTGCCTGTTCCTCTTTTAGGTTATTGCTTCATTTTAGTAATAATGTATTATTTTTGTACACAATTTGTAGCAAGTTTCATGTATGCATAGCTCTGTAATTGTCACCTAAAGCATGGTCTCCCTGTATTGGCAGTATTATATTTTCTTCCCAATGTTTTGGTATTTATTCAGTTGCCCATGCTTTTTTGTATATTTCTAGCAACCACTCTTTTCCATTGTTACTGTTTAAGACCAACAGGTATTAAATAATTACTGAATTTGAAATGGTTAAACCCTTTGAGGTAGCAACCATTTTTATATATTTGATAAGGCAGTTGTTAGTTCATAAAGAGGGCAGCACATACTTGATGTCCTATTCTAAAAATAATAATTTGGTTACAAGCTCAAGTGCGCGCGCAAACCCCCCCTCCAAAAACACGCTAGCAGGCCGACGGCCGTATCGATCGGTTAGAGCGTCAGTAATGTCAGTAGCTCGTTGGCTATCGTAGAGAGCATACGCGTTGCCCGCTGTCTCGCGTCGTTGTAGTTTTGTAATTTAAATGTAACTCTGCTTGCCTAGCACGACAAGTAGTGTATTTGTTGTTAGAATTATCATTCATTTTGTCAATTACGTCAAATAAACCGAGCTTTATTTAATTTTTGTTCTTGTTGTTGGGTCGTGAAACTTATTGCGTTGCCATTTTATCCAGCGAACAGTTGTTCAGGAATCAGTTGTAAGACCATGTTACACAACTTTATTTCTAACGGAAACCCGCGTTGTTAGGGTTTGATTTATATTCTTGTTTTTAATAACAGTATTTCGTTGTAGAGTGAGTTTGCATATGTTTCTTTCGAGTGACATCATCGGATTGCATTTATTGTTGTGGCGTCGTAGTATAATACATTTCTTCATTCTTGTATTTTGGTTTGGTCGTCCATTTAGGGTTCGTGATATTACTTTAGATTTGTTTGTTAATATACTTATTAATTGACTTGAATAATTTCTACTATATAGTACTTGGTTGTATATTTGGTTGATTGTAGTATAGGTTGTTTGTGTTCAATACGCTATATCATATATCTCTTAAAATTGATTTTCATTTGTTGTTGTTATTTTTGTTTCAATTAAACTTAGTACGTTGTTAGTTCGTAAAACTGACTGGTCTTCGATCGTTTGTGTTTGTTCGTTCGTTTGTGTACGTTCGTTCGCTCCTTCGTTTGTTTCACAACATAATATTGTCCTAGTTATATTGGCCAAGTCCAGTGGTGTGAACCAGCTATCGAATCTTGTTCATTCAATACGATTTAAACATATTTAATTTGCATTTAGTTTTTTTTTTTTCATACATTAACGCCAAACAGTTACTCAGATATTTTATTATTTCTGGTTCTACGTTACCTATTCCGCTGGATTTCCTTATCTTAATTTTTCCAGTTCTTCTATATTATTTACCTCATTTTGTTTCTCGGTTTCTCTCTCTCCCTGTTTTGTATCTATCTCCAAATTATATGTATTTACATTTGCTTTAAATTTATTCACATAGTATTTAGCTCATTCCTTTAAAATATCTTCTTTCATTTTCAATAAGTTCTCATTAATCTTTACTCCCCTTATTTTATTTAGCTTTTTCCCTTTTAATAATATAGCCTCCAGAATATTTTTTTTGTTGTTGTCATATAACTCATTCATTTATCTTCCAAATGTCTTTTATTTGTGTTCCTCTATTTTAATTTCCATATATCTCTTTTATGCTAGTTTATTATTTTTTATTTCTTGTTTGACTTCTTCATTCCACATCTTGTTCTTCTGTTGTTCATGTTGCATTTGCTTGTTCCGCATATGTTTGGTGCTATTGTATATATTGTAACTCTGAAAAAAACTAATTTACTATATAAATTTATTAACTGCTCAAAAGCAATAATAAAAGCTACATTTTAGTTTAAATTCTGTTTATTTTAATTTAAATACTTCACTTGATTTTAATTCAATAATGCTTAGTTGCACCGCTGGCACTTAAATTTTAATATAAGCTTACAAAAAACTGCAAATCAAAAATTTTATAGCAATATTAAATTTTTTATTTCACATTTCGTTTCGATACGATATACAGGCTATCTCACAACTCGCGCCCCAGAGCGAATGATGAAACACGAGACTGCACTCGGATGTGTAATTTCGAAGAAAAAAAATCTAGAGTAAAAGATATTCGAGAAAAGACGTCTTAAAATTGACCATTTAGAGACCTACACCTTCAATGTGTGTTTGCCGTAATTTTACGTTACTAGGGTTTTATACAAATCAAATCTTCTTTAAAATGTGTGGGCGACTGTAGTTTTCGAAAAATGTCAGTGTCAAATTATAATTGTTTTAATCTCAAAGATTTCAAATGACAATAACATTTTCGTTTAACACATTTTACACAGCTGCTACAACACGTTGCACTGTACGATATAAATGATGATCTCGGATGACTCTAACCTAAATTTGTTGACACTGAAAAGTCAACTCTAAAGTGTCAAAATTACAGTAAGTCAAACAAATTTTGTAACTCACTAGTAGTATTTTTAAAACCTAGCAACCAGTTTTATTTTGTAATAATATCATCACACCTCAAGATATCCTTCCGAGATTGGTGGATTAAAAAGTCTTGTAACTCCGTTATGCAAGCAGCCGCAAATTATTTTCTTCTATTTGTTGGCAACCTATTGTCGTCGGCAAATGTCAGTTTCGTCTGGGGCGCGAGATGTGAGACAGCCTCTATGATATTGTCAATTTAAGAAATACTTAATAATTAAGTATGAGCGGTGCTTCCTTCCGATTGAGGATGTTTTGGAGCCAAAGTCGAGATATCTAATACATTCGATACCGGTAAAAGAGCACTTATTGACCGCAATGCAAGTTAAAAAAAGATTCGAAAATAATTGTTATTTTTAAAGTAAGCTTTGATCGTTGTTTTTTTACCAACCGTCTTCGCCCCCTGATCCGCAAGTGATTCACATTACTTACCGATCAGCAATTTTTAAATAAAACCTACTGCCTTGGAAACCCTATCGGTAAACTTAAAAAAAATCTGGTGTGGCCATCACAATACCTCCCGCCATTTACAGCCCTAGTCACAAAAAAGACTAAGTTAAGCCTTATTTTTGGATTAGCGAATTTTACTCTAATTTTGACAGTTTATTTCTTTAAATATAGTCTAATCTAATCCAAGTAACTACCATTTTTTAAACCCCTCAACAGGATTAAATCCCAATTACAGAGTGGCTTCACATTCACAAACATCCATGCCTTAGTGGGATTCGAACCCATAGCCCCGAGGGCACTCATGACGAGGCATTGCTCTAACATTGAGCCACCGGAGCTGTAATAAAATGAAGATTAAATTTTAAATACCGTCATAGAATAGAATTCACTAATCCAAAAATGAAGATTAGCTTAAACATTTTTGTGTATCATTAATTTTTATTAATCTAAATATATACCTACATATTTAATTATGCTTGAAACTGTATTGAATTTCTTTTCTATTGTTCTACTTACTTTTTTCTTTTTAAAACGTTACTAATATTATTTTGAAATAATCAATTCTTTGATAATGACATTTATCTGTCAGTTACATACATTTGAATAACTGCGTTTTGTTTGTTTAAAGTATAGCCTCTGGGATTTAAATTACAGATAATTTTATAAATTTATTTATAATAACATTAATCTCAAAAAATAACATTTAAAGGTATTTTTCGAAGAAAAACTATTTTGAGCTTCTAGTAAAGTTCGAAATACAAGGTTTAAAATTTTTCTGAATGATAGTATTTGAGTCAGAGTGGAGAATCCACACACATATGCACACATACGCACAGACATCATTGTGATAATGTTAAAATTGGGTTCTAGGGACCTTATAACGTGGTCATTTACCAAAATCTCGATATGCGATTAATAGCACGATCCCTGTACCACCCTTGCCAAGGGTAGGGGGAGGTAAAAACGATATATATATATATATATATATATATATATATATATATATATATATATATATATATATATATATATATATATATATAGGGGCTTTGTTCATCTTACGGCAAAAACTGTAGAGTATAAAGTTGTACAGAATTAAAAGTTGTGTACAGCCTTTAAACATATTGTTTGATTTTTACCTCCCGCTACTCTTGGTAATAGAGGTATAGGGATTGAGCTAAAAATCGCATATCGAAATTTTGGTAAATGACCGCGTTTTAAGGTCCCTAGAATCTAATTTTAACATTTTCACGATGTCTGTTTGTATGTGTGGAGGATCCTCCACTCCAACTCAAATACTATCATTCAGATAATTGGAAATGGCACTTTACTAGAAGCTGAAAATAGCTTTTCTTCAAAAAATTCCTTTAAATGTTTTTTTTCGATCAATGTTATAAATATTAAAGATTATTATATTTTCTCTAAATTTGCGTCAATACGTTTTCTATATATTTTATGGATAAATTTATAAATGGCTGGAGGTATTGTGTTGGCCACACCAGATTTTTTTATTATGGTTTTAGTTTATTCTTAATTTAAAAAGAAATTTTAAAAGTTCCGTTAATTAGTTGCAATGTCTTATGACATTGTAGAAAACAATAGTATTTTATTCAAATTTATTTGAATAAGGAACGTGTCATTATTGTGAAAAATTATTGTGGTGGAAATAGTTATTGCAATAAAACGGAATTTAGTTCCCATAAATCAGATTGATGTTCGAGGTTTATTATAAAGTTCTGATAACTAGAAAAAAGAAAAACAAATATCAAAATTTTCAAGAAATTGGAAACAATAAAAAGTGTATAAACGGTATTGTATGCAGGTTTTAATTTTGTACAACTTTGCACTCCACAGTTTTGGTGTAAATTGAAAAAATGAATAGGACGAGCAGGAAATTGCATAAAATAAAAATCCCGTGTTAAATCCCTATGTTCATCCCTAACCACCACCACGCTGTATAGTTGCCGTCAAATAAGTATGGACTGGAGATTTCTACACTGTTGCAAGTACAAGGGTCAAGTTATGAAGAAGCGGCAATACCGCAGGACAAGGGACAGGAGAAGGGAAATAGTTGAGCATCAGTCCATACTTTTTGACGACGAACAGTACGAATGAGAACACAAATACAGGCTGTCCCCTGAGGAAATCGACAAACCTTAACCATGCATGTATTCTAGGTCTAGCGCTCAATTTAAGCAAAAAAAGTTTATTTAAACTACAGGTCAATACTTCTTCGTTTAAGAGAGATCGATAAAAAATAAAATAAACAAACAAATAAATAGAAAATAAACCGGAGAAGAATTGCTCATAGTTTATATGAACTTTTTTTACTTAGAATGAACCCTAGAACCTAGAGTACATGGTTAAAAGTTTGTCGGTTTCCTCAGGGAGCACTCTGTAGTATTCATAGGTGAGGCGATAAATTTATTTTTCGTATTGCTATATTTTATAATTTGTAGATTTCCAAATAATCCAGTCCTGCGACAACAGTAGTTAGTCAATAAATACTCGCATAATAGAAAATTTTCTAATAATAAATAATTGTTCAATATATTTTTAAGAAAGTTTATTTTCCACTACAAAATCTATTTATCTACGGTGTGTATATGCTAATGTTCAGTTGTATCTATTCAGATTGTATTTTCGATATTAATGAAAAATATGTCTTATTTTTGCCCTTATGAAAGTAGAAATACAAACTTATACAGTATTTTTTAAATTTCCCACCATGAATTTTAATTCCGAAAGTACACAAAGAGAGGCGAATGTGGCCCGAGCAGACCAAGCATCGTTGTTCAAATTGCTTCTCTGTGCGCTATTCACGCACTTCCAGATAGGTGTTATATTTTAGTGATATGACCGGACGTAATCGATTACAATGCGAAATATAAAGGCTAAAAATGTAAACTTTGAACACCTAGAGCTGTTATTTTTACCTTCCGTCACCTTTAGGTAGGGAAGGTATTGTCTTTGGTCAAAAAATTCGGTGGTGAGTTTTTAATGAATAAGCACGTTTTAAGGTCCCTAGAATACGATTTTACTATTTTTACGATGATGTCTGTATGTGTGTGTGTGTGTGTGTGTGTGTGTAACAAAATTTTCGTCTACGATAACTCTAAAACTACAATTCCAAAAATTATAATTCTTTCGTATTCCTCTTCATTGCATCCATATGAAGAGCTGATTAGATTTTGGTTATAATTGGTCAACCCGAAGTACCCTCATTTGAAGATTTTAACAGTTTTTCTTAAAAAAAAAAACGATGTTAAATATCATTTTTTCACATTTAATGTTATTATAAATATTAAAGAACATTGTATTCTCTATACGATTTGACTGCATTTTATACTTCATATTAAATGGATATAGAGTTATAAAATTATAAAGAAATTAAATTAGCTAGCTATGCTAGAAACAGCTACTATAGGCGATTTCGGGCGACAACCGTTCACTTGCGGTATGTTGCATTCAGGTAAGTTCACACATTCGGGCGCTAGGAACAACATACCCGGTATGCTTGGATCAGTGCTCACAGCTGAACGGGTTTGCGTGTCGGGTCAGCTCTCTGTTCACTATTTCTATCTCTTTTTATCATGTCTTTTTTTGAAATGTCAAAAGTCAAAACAGTCGGAGTCGTGGTCTTATGTCAAACAGGGTGACATTATTTTCGTTGACTCTTTTTTGGACAAATATGGAAAAAACTATCTTTCTCCGTTAATGCATTTTAATTGTTAGACACTATTTTTGACAGTTTTAAATGTCGCAGAATATACATAACCACCAAGCACGTTGTCAACAAGTGAACCAACGATTTTTGGTGCCACCATTAACCATATCATACCGTAACTAACCGCAAGTAATCCGAAGAAGTGAACGGGTATGTCGCCCGAAATCGCCTTATATTAAGAAAATTCTGATTGAAAGATGTCAGTGTCAATTGACATATTCATAGTGTCAAGCATAGTTTTATAATTTACTCAAAATATAGGATCTTTTTGCTCGAAACTTTCTGTATGGAACTTGTATAAAATACAACTGTCGAAAGGTAATGTACATACAAGAAATTTAAAATCTTTTGCAAGGAACTTTCTGTATGGATTTTATAAAAAATAGGCATTTACGACAATTCAACCAGTAGATACCGCATCTACCGCCTGTGTTCGAGAACACGATTGGTAAAAAGTTACCGTATTGTACAATTATCTACCAGATTCATCTACCGGATTCATGAAGAATCTAATTCAAAAGAAGGTAGTGATGCAAAGCGAAGCGCGCGCCTTAAAATTGGAATTGTGTTCAAAGTAGGACTCTGCTCAGTTTGTTAATTACATTAAAGTTCTAACCTGTTTCAAATTTTCAATTTTTTATATAGGTTATGGATCTACTCCTGTTTACCACTTGCGTTCTTAAAATATCGATTCCGGTAGCTATAACCTGATAAACAGCTGTTTACAGGTAACAGTTCACCCGTAGAATTTTCGTAAATGCCTCATATAACTGACGGAAGGTAATGTGCTGGCCACATCAGATTTTTTTACAATCGTACGAGAAATAAATATTTTGTGCTCAGTCTCGGTTTTTAAATCTCCTAACAAAGTAACTGATAACTGTAACTTCTAAACATAAAATATCGCATCGAAAAATGATATAACGTGAAATTATTGCAATTTGAATAATAACTTCAATGCGCAGTTTTTAGTTTATTAGAACATAATTTTATAAGGACCTTTGTTAAGAGATTAAAATACCGGACCTCAGAATAATGGAATATACAGGTTGTCTCAAGAAAGTGTCTTGCATGGGGATCTCTAGAACTATAAGAGATACGAAGTAGATATTTTTATTTTATTTTTTTAATTATAATTGTGAAATAATACTGTATTTTGGTTTTCATTTTTTACGGTACTTTTATATGTAAAATTTTATTCTAAACAACTTTTTATTCTTGTAGTGTTGCTCTAAAAGTTATTGGGCAGCCAACCATCCAAATTCTGTAAGAAAGTAGTTAAATGAAGTTGCTTGCTAGCAAGGGTGCTAAACTATAAAATTTTGACAAATCCGATAACAACCTACTGAAAATTGACATTTCGTAAAAAGGATGTTAACAACCATGCTAAAAAGGTTTAAGTTAAACAGAGAAATGAGTGACTTGTGAGTAGGGTGCCAACTTTTGAAATAAGTGTTTCGGGATTGTGTGTAAAAAAATCGAGACAGGCAAAAGAAAATCGCGATGCTATCCTTAATAAGTCTTACAATGGAGTACTTATGGACCAATTTTTTAAAAAATTATTCTAGTCTAATATGCCCGTATTTTTTAACTTTATTTTACTAATACATATGTATATTCATAGTTTCTCTAAATTTGATCAAGGTCATATACCGCATTACCATAAAATAAAAGAAATTGAATTAACTAGGATTAAGGTATTCAAACCAACTGAATTTTGTAACTTACAATAATTATAATTAGTTAAACTATTTAAGCAAAAGTACCGAATTTAATGAAACATAGTAAGAAAAATAAGCTTATTTAATCTAATAAATAATTATCCTTCAAAGTCTTTATAAATGTACTCTACATATTGTAGGGTTTACATGTAGTCATATAATTTACAAACAAACAATAATTGGATATCAAATATTTAAGTTTCAAGAATATATTAGTAATTGTAATTATTTTTACACAATAAAAGAATTAGAAATTGGTACAAGTAAAAAATCGGGACAAATTGCGTCCCGCCAGTACCCTCGGCGGGACAAGGGCACAGAAGCCTGAAATCGGGACATCCCAATTAAATCGGAACAGTTAGCAACCCTTCTTGTAAGTTACATAACCTACTCGTATATATTCAACGTAGCTGTCATAATTTATGAATGATTTGTGGATAGTATTCTATTTTGTAGTATTAATTGTATTTATTTTGTACAGAAAGGATACATGCTGGATTCGTACTGATAGCATAATACCAAATTATTCTAATTACCCGGAAAATATTCTTGTATCCTATATCTACTCTTTATCCAAAGAGGATTTCATTTGATTGAAAAAAGAAGATCCAAATTAAATTTGTTAGAAGAATATAAAGCATATGAATGACCAAACAATTATACCTCGCTCAGAAACCTTGGATATATTAACAATGGTATTTCCAGTTGTATCTAGTTATAATAATTTGTCACCACACACCAGTGATCATATTCATACAGTAATTATATTGTACGTTCATCAGTCTTGTAAAGGTACCTACTGTAAAAGTCGAAATAGCAATAAAGAAAACAAATATAATGTTGTGAAATTTAGCACTGTTAATTATTCAGAATTTACATTATAAATTATATCTTACTCATATTATCATAATCAATCCAGTTACTGGCACCCTGTGATTGGTATATTTAGTCCATATGAGGAATAAACATATTTTCAATCATTACCATACAAATACGGATTAAAATTCGAAATATATGAAAGTTACTAACCATTTGGCAATAGGCGATGTGCACATTTTGAGCGTCAGCGCCTCTAACGGCCACATTGGCATTTTTGAGTACCAAATCAATTTTGACATTTCGAGAAAGTGATACAATTTACAATTTTATTTTGAGTTGTTGCTATTGTATATGAATATAATACATCATAGTATATTGTAATAAATGAAGAAAATATTTAAAATGCTATATATGTGATGTGACTAATTCAAAAAAGTCAAAATACCAGCGAAGGTACTGTGGCAGAAAATATAATTTTTCTCATATGTGTGATTTTTGTAAACCATTTTATCATATTTAAATTTATATTATAATTTATAATATTAGTTAAATGTTACAAAATGCACAATACACGGAAATTGAAATTAAAAAGTTGGAAAACTTGAATGATTGGAAAGAAGAAAGTTTCTACATAACACGATATCAGTGGATGATGTTAGCATCTTTCTTTTATATTCGCAATAAATGAAGAAGATTCTTCATTAAAAAGTAGAATCAGTTGGACAAGCTCGGAAAAGGAAATACACGAAAAATACGAACCATGTGAATTTCTACCTTTAACATTACATGTACAAAATCTATAATAAATAGACGAAATATGTCAAAAATAGACTTCTATTTCATACAACTGCAAGTATTATACAATTTTAAGACAATTTTCTCCTTCTTGTATTATATCTTGTTCAAATATTTACTTAAGAAACACATTTTTATATAGTTCATTATTGCAATCAGATGACCATTGTTGGAATTTTATTCATACGATAAGTATCTTTTACAATAAGAAAATATGTACACCTAAAATAATTTTTCAAGTTAGTAGCAGGAAATCTGTTGAAAAGTTATATTCTTAAACATCTATTCCACATATAATCTTCTAAGAAATTTATAAAATTTGATACTTCAATTGGTAATTTTGTAATAATTATTTCATCCCCCACTGCATTACATAATAATTGACTTCGTATCATTCGCTTTTATTGCAAATATTTTATAAAATAGAAATTACAAAATTATTCTGACATAAAACATAACCTTACTATGTTTCAATGAGTAACCATTTTGTCATTTTTGTCCGCTGTCGTAACTTAAGTTACTTAAATTTAACAACTAACAAATTTATAAAATACGAAATGCAAGTAACGTGTCATGTGGTATTTAATCACTTTTTGAGGATATTAAACGTTAGCAACTTCCTTACAGAATTCAGCTGAATATCTGTACTTATTTAAAATCTCACGTTAAACTTTTATATTCCGGATTTCGGTGAACAGCTTGTATCATCATTATATTATTTGTTATGTGGTTAAAAAAATATTCTATGTGTAATAGGAAATAATTATATTATTCAAAATGGACAGTATTTTATGTTGGGTATTTTTCATAAATGTTCAGTATTAATCTTAAATGTTAAATATGAATGTATATGGACGTCGCGACGCCAGGCCAAATTTTGCAGTAGCGAGTTTTGTGCATTAGGTAAGATCATGGTTTAGTTTTTTTACTGAACAAATATGAATACTGACGCCCATCAACGTCGCGGTACCAGGTGTCGTTTTCGAGTTTTCAACTAATTTGAAAACTAAGTTTTGCAGGAGCGTGTTTTGTGCGTTAGGTAAGGTTATGGTTTGGTTTTTCTGAACAAATAATAATGAATAAATAGAATGTCGGCGCCCATCGATGTCGCGGTGCCAGGCGTCGTCTTGGAGTTTTCGTCTGATTTCAAAACTAAGTTTTGTAGGCGCGAGTTTCATGTTATGATTTTTTTTTACTGAACAAATAATACTGAAAAATATAAAAAAATACTATACAAAAATGAGTTTTTACTAAACAAAAATAAAAAAATACTAAACAATTTTAATTTTTTTAATGAACAAAAAATACTGAACAAAACGAAATAAAATACTGAGCAAAATTGGATAAAATAATGAACGTTTAAATACATGGCTTTGTAATATTAATATAATTATCGTCATTTGTTACGAAAAGTTTGAAAAATATGATGAAAATGTCTGTAAACACCAAAATGTTAAAATATTTTGATAAATGTACATTTGTATACACATACATACATAAACAGAAAATAAATAATACTTTATTAATATGGTACCTAATCTTAATGCATACTTGTGCTTGTGAGTGTACATATTATTATAAATATTTCCGGCGGTGTGAATATTAAGTATCAGGCAGATTCGGGTAGGGCCGCACTTTGTTGTCGAATAAGTCCTTGGTGATTAGGCCAACGGGCTTGGCGTGCTGGAATGGTGCGCGGTACTTCCTCGGGTACAGCAGATGACTAACCAGTAGCGGCGAACCTGGAACAGTTGCGCAAATCAAAGGTCACTGGATCACATTTCGACTCGGATTCGGAGTTAACACAAGTTTATATGTTTTTAATTGAATCTTGTGATTTATAGCAAGGGCTTACTGTTGATCTCAAGGTTGGAATGGAACAGAAAGATAATTAAATATGAGTTTTGTATGAAATTTCGTCAAGCTAATCTAATAGCTTGTTAAACTATTGTATGGATTTAATCTAATGAGCCCACTTATTTTTAAAATTTCAAAACATTGTCCCAAACCCAAGTATGCTATATTTAGGTCTTACATACAGGGTGTCGCCGTTTACCCTTTCCAACCGCAATGTTTTATACGACTATGATAAATACAAGTAGCTGTAGTTATTTGTCGACTGAGGAGAATCGAACGCACGGAACATGGTTCGAGTGACATAACTGCGAGCTAGTATGGCTTGATATACATTAGCGGTACAATAACGGTACAATGACGGTATGTCAATTACACGAGGCATTTACATTAGACGGTACCACGACGGTACGAACATAATAAAATACCATGACATTATAGTTTTGTCTTTTATGTATTATGACAGTTTGTTGTGCATGTCATTTTTCTATCAGTAGTAGAAAATATCGTGCAATGTTTAAAAATTTCTCAAATACCGACTTGGGCTATAACTATCCTTTTGTCAAAGAAGAAGAAGAAGATAATGAAGAAAATCCAGAAAATTTGACAAAACGATACTATTTTTGATGTACTTTCTGTAATAATGTTTGTTATAAGTAGAGAACTTTTGTTCAATATAAATGTATATGTATAATCATTTCTCAATTCGACTACGTTTTGGTTTATCTAAAATACTGTAACGTTTTTATTTATTTGGGTGAAGTGTAAATATTAGACAATTATTATTATTTAAAATAAAAATTTATTATAACAATAAATAGATATTAAATGTCAACGCTGTAGCCTTCTCTTTGGACGTCCAGTTATGTGCTTTCGCAGCCGCTTCAAATTGTTTTAAATAATTCGGCCACGAAGACTTTCCATCAAATTCCAGTGTTTTAATGTGCTTTGTTGTAGTACTATCTTGTTTTACTACTTTGTTTTCCTCTCTTAGACTTGCCTTTGCTACATCGGAATTCGACACCGACGACGATGTAATTTCAGTGAATTTTTCCCGTAATTCTTCAATCTGCTTGTCATACTTATCTTCTAAATTCTTCAGGTCTTCTTCTAATTTATGTTCCAAACTTCTATAATTTTCTTCTAATTTTTGTTCTAAACTTCTAGAATGTTCCATTAATTCTTCCTTTAAGATTCTGGAATTTTCTAGAACTTTCCATTAATTTTTCTTCTAAACTTCTAGAACTTTCTTCTGATTTTCTAGAACTTTCCATTAATTTTTCTTCTAATGTTCTAGAACTTTCTTCTGATTTTCTAGAACTTTCATCAAATTTTTGTTCGAATTTTTCTTCCAATGTTCTAGAATTTTCTGTCAATTCATCTTTTAATGTTCTAGAATTTTCGGCTATTTCCTGTTTTAAATCTTCTTTTAATGTTCTTATGTTGGATATGTCGAATAAGTAATCGTCAGGACTTTCACCAGAATCGATTAATGCTTGCCGCAGTCTTTCCTGAAGCAGAGACTTCTTTCCTGTCGTATCTAACTCTCGTTCTTCCAGTTCTGTCTTCAGATCACTTACTTTTAATTCACATAATTTTAATAGTTTAGCCATTTTATTTATTTTTAATTTACACTTCACAGTTTATTAACCCCACACCTGACACCAATTGTAACGTTTTTATTTATTTGTGTGAAGTGTAAATATTAGACAATTATTATTAATTAAAATAAAAATTTATTATATCAATAAATAGATATTAAATGTAATTAAAAGATGATAAATATAACTAACACTACGATTAAACAAATATTAAACATTAATTAAGAGTAAGAATATTATAAAACACATAAACACTAAGATTATTTATTAAAACAATATATAGATCACTTATTTATTTATACAACTGTGTTTATTTACATTCACCACTTGTCTACTATCTGTTTATATCACCAACTGTTTAACACGCAACGCTTATTTATATCAGACTGTCCAATACCTTCGCTAACGGTGCTTATATACCCTAGCCGAAAATTCCAGAACTCACTGGAACACTTCTAGATAAAACACAATAGGTTACATCAACCGCGTAATTAAGCAGGCTCCGACAAGTTGCTTGCGTCATCGCTAACAATAGACACTCGCTCGTCCCTGCGACAGGCGCGGCGACAGCGACGGGGACAGAGGCGGTAACAGTGGCGGCGACGGCGGGCACTGCACATTACAATACAAATATGAAAAAGTCAAAAACATGTCAAATGTCAATCACTTACTAGCATATGTTTACTTTCACTCGGCTGATTATAGCATGAACGTCAACTTGAAGTGCACGTACTCTTCAAACGCTACCTTCCACTCCGCATGGAAATACTACTCTATCACTATGATATACAATATTGTTTCAATAGAAACAAAACTTTACTGTACCCTGGTCGTATCGCTAATGTAAATCAATAAATATCATTAGGCCGTCATCGTACTGAGAACGTAAATGTAAATGGGTCCATTAAAATAAATTGTACCGTTATTGTACCATCATTGTACCGCTAATGTAAATCAAGCCTAAATGTGCGCTATGCACTCGGCCACCAAGCCAACATAAGCTTTAAATAGCATGTGAAACAAAAGTTATTATTTTGTCATTAAATTAATACGAGTACAAATAAGGTATACAGAATATCATAGATAACGCGTTCTGCATTAGACAAAAGTTGTCCCGTTAGATGACATTTTAGTAATTTATTTGTTTTTCCGAAATAAATATGTATGCAAAATAATAGTATATTGTATACAACAAGCCTGGAATGGTACTAATTTTTATGAATATGAGAGTTTGCATACTAGTATGAAATAGACATTCTAAGCAAGTGGTACATTATACTTTTTCTACGACTACGATATTAATTCCTAATTAATTTATGTTTTAATAATAATGTTTTTAATTCACTATTTCAGTATAAAATAAGTATCCTAGCAACTAGCTACAAAACAAATTTAATAGTGTATAAAACATAAGTCGCAGAGAGCAACATATCCTATAACGTGTTACAAATTAGATCACGAGCGCGCAGTGCCAAATGGGCGAATGAACGAGTGCTTCAATTGCCTTCTCATTTATACTATTTTCTCTGTTGAGGCATTCATTTACATTATTTTTGTTATAAAAATATTAACATTTTCTATTTCCAAATGATATTTTTGGTAGAATTATTAGGTTGGTGACAATGATTTGTGCTTTTTATTCTGTCCGTTGTCGAAATATTTATAGTGTATTTATTGTATACAAGCTCTAAAATATTTCAACTCATACGTCGACGGATCGTAATTGTGTAGTGATTAAATTATCATTTATAACGGTAATTTAGTCATTACTATTTGTAAAATAAACGCTTGGACTATAAAGTTGTAAATCATATTGTATATATTTATTTTGTTACATGTTCGAATAAAGAAATTAAACTGCGTTTTTTGTTGTCAGCTGTTCCGGGGTAACCTCGGAACAGCTGATCAACAATGGTTGGGACTAACGTGGGTCAAGGTTTATGTCTATGCAAAATAAATTAGTTTCACAATAGGACTCCCAAATCTTGTGCTTCATGCAAATCACAAACCCATCAGGGCGAAAATTTTACAAATAAAATTCTCCGAACACGTTTATTCACCAAAATTCTCATTGGTGTTTGCAGTACCACAATAGCATCTCTATCTAATTTGGAGGTTAAACTAGTCAATATCAATGACAATTCACACACACAGGTACGTCAGATATTACTGTATTTCTGGAAATTTTATAATGTTAAAATTTCAATTTCAATTACTGAATTTTCGTGACTGAATTACAATTAGCAGTTAATACTTGCTTTTTATTTATATAAGAAAGAATATTAGCGTTCATACCAGAAAAATTAAGACTTTTTTTAAAGTGTTAAGTACCAACATTGGAAACCTAAAATGGATGAGTTAAAATTTATGCACAAAACAAAACTAAAAAATGTACTTGTTTGTGACATAATTATAGTATCCATGTCCGTTTGTTTATCTAACAAGTATTGACAAAGCAAATTTGAAAAACATTAAATAATTTAAAAAGATCTGTTTTAAAATGAAATAATTATCAACATTTACTAAACATAATTTCGATATTCATATAAGCATAAAAAAGGTATTAACTTTGAAATTTTATTTTACGGATCCTTAATTTATTAAAACAGCTGTATTTGTTTGGTTTTTGAGGAATTTACCCGAAAAGGAAAAGAAATGATGTTTAAAAAATAAATTTAGAAATATTTTTCAACTTTTTATTATTCTGTAAAAATATGTCTCAAACGAACTCCAACCAATAATATTGTCAAATACAGAGGGTTGATTATTGTAGAATTATAAACGTACACAGTTACAATTTTTGTGTTTTGCTACGGCGTCATAAATTGGAATCATGGCGTCATAAATTTAAATCTTCAATAAATCCACTTAAATTCTTACAGGTTACACGCATATTATTTTATAATTTATATTACAAAGTATAATTCAAAATTGTAAATGGCATTTAAAGTTTCTTAATATTATTCTGAAATATAATTAAATCATTATACATAAATAATGTATGTATCTACTTTAAAATTTATGGTTAATATGGGCGAGGTTAGCTTTGCTCGCCATCCTATGAGTGCTATAAAATGTTAATGCATCTACTAAAAGCCAGATTTAGACACAGTGAAATAAATTTAACTTGTTATGTCTTTCTCTTTATACTGTAATGTAATGAAAATGTAACTACATTTCTCATGAAGATTAAATTAAAATTTGATGTTTTAAGTACTGAGTGTTTTATGCACTTCCTTTTCCTCATTGCATTAAGTTATCGTAGTCTCGCTAAACTTACTTTACGTTATCTATTTTAAGTACTTCACTATTGCTAATATTTAATACTGTGTAATTATTTCAAATTTTAATGCATTTAGCATTTTGATGGAAAATGGTACGAAATTTTCGGCAAATGAGCGACGGTCAACTGGAGGAGTCACATTGGATGATGGAATCAAGTGGGCGATAGTTAAGTGTGCGAATATGGACGACAGAAACTTAAATATCTTGCACACTATATGCAATTTGGTGATTTTTTTGTAACAGGAAAAAGTGACATTCTGATTTATACATAACCTAACCTAACACTCAATTTTGTAATTCTACACATTTATTATTTTATCGCCCAGTTGACCATCCTCTAGTTACTCATCGCCCAGTTGCCCTTGTCCAGTTGGTCGTGTTTGGAAATTTCCGTATCAATAATTTTACTAGACTCTAGGCACCTTCAAAACTTTTACTGAAATTTTGTAATAAATATTACTCATAATACTGTACTGTAATGCGAGAAGGTAGGTACCTACAATACTTGCTTGCAAACCGACGCCTAGGTAAGCGATCGATAACATAGTGCAGCGCGCGATAGGCGGGCGACGTAAGGCGGGCAGCTATGTAAACAAGAAGGGATATAAGCGTAAAAACCGGCGCATTGTTATGACGTGAAGAGAATACATATTTAAGCGACGTACGTGTGTGCGAAGACAGACAGTTACATAGAATGTTAGTCCTTCAGAAGGACAGTTACATACACAGTAAGAAGTAAGAAGTCAGCAGTATCGTGGTGAGCGTATGCAGTTTAGTGTCGAGTGGAGTACTTGGGAAGTTACTGGTATATTGGGATAGCTGTGGAAGTGAATATTCGATAGTTTTGAGGAGTATTGCGAAGCTAGGTTTACGGGGACAGTAACGGCGAGTGGAAGTGGATACTCGGCAGTGGTGTTGAAGAGTTGTGGCATACGGACAGTCAGTGATACTGAGGGTGTGGAAGTTAGAACAGTTAATTCGTCAGAAAGTGAGATACATGAATAGACAGTCAACCAGTTGAATGTGATATAAATGTATAGCGAAGTTCAGTGAGTCGAAATATATAATCAGTAATATCGTGTAAATAAATAGTCGTGTTAATTGTTGAAATAAATAAATAGTGTTAATTAAACACTAACACTATTAATTAGTACTTAATATTTGTTTAATATTAGTAAACGTCATTGTTATCTTTTCAACATTTACCTATTACAGAATAGTATTTTTATTTAATACCCGATGTTTCGGCAGTATATACTGCTGCATAATAGATAAGATTATAACAAACTTACAAACGCACAAAATCAGACCAGTTAGTAATTTTTAAATGACATTATGCAATTACAATGACCGCGAATCGGCCAGATTGGATTACAGGTACATACAAGAAAATCAATAATAACATAACGCAAACAATAGGTTGAAATTTGTCATATACAAAACTATTGAGAGGCAGTACGACAAAATAAATAAATATTAATTCTTATCCGGATGTAGGCTCCTGCTTCCATGACTTGTAGTTCCCAAATATTTCCAGAGTTTGCCAGATGAAAGACGAAGATGAAATGTAGCGGCGATGATTTTTAACACTCCAATAATCTCCACACATGTAAAGGATGTGCGCAGGCATATATGTCATTCCAAGTATTGGCGATAAGATACACAAGAGCCCAAACGTGAACGTCGAGAAGTTCAGAACAAATAAGGATTATGACCTATTTGTTTGTCAATTTAAATTCGAAATATAACAATCGGTAAAATGAAGTAAAATAGATAAATAACATGGAATAAAAAAGGCCTGGAAAGAACAACTAAAATTAGTGAACTCTTCTGTCTGTAGGACTCTCCGGAGGAACTAATAAATGTTCCAATGTACACACACGCCTATAACTCCCTTAAAAATAAGGATGAATAACTTTAACGGTACTTAAAGAAGAAAATATTGAAATGTGTGGTTCTTACGTCTACTTGGAACAGGAAAAAATCTGATGTGGCCAGCACATTAACCTCTCGCCAGATATTTTACCTGGTTGTACGCATAAAACGAAACATATTTTTAAATACAAATACATATATTCATGTCCTACTACAAAATAATTCTCACATATATTTGCAAAATCTATGAGATATTTTAATATAAATTATGTACAATACATACATTTTCTTTATATTTAATATCATGAAATTTTCTTTTTCTACTTTCATTTTCTTTTTCTTTATACTCGTAATTTTTTCGCAAATTCCTCTTATATTGTTTTTTGCGTATATTCTTTTACGTTGTGGCTTTTTTTTTTCATAATCTTCTTAATAATGTACAAATATTTTTGACAGCGGCATACAAATATTTGTGACAGTGACATTTATGTGTCAATTACAAATATTTGAATTTCTTGCCTTAAAGTAGTTTGATTTGAGAATTTTTATATCAAATTATTTTATATGCATTTCTTTATCTCTAAATCTATAGAAGATATAATAATGAATTTATATTTATCGAATAAAGAATTTAACATTCTTTAATATAAGTATTCACATAAATACTATGTTCCGTAAGTCAACCAAAAAACCTGTATCTCACCATGGTTGATGGTTCCTGAATATTTTCATCTATTTCGGAACAGATTGACATTAATTCATATGACATTTAAAATTGACACAACCTAACAAAAATACAAATTAACTAAATGAATGATTACCTTGAATAATGCCCATAAAAATAACGCAATCACCAATATCTCAAATATAAATAATGTTTTCATACTTACATCTATAATAATTATTAGTAATACCACTAAAAATGCGGTTTAGAAATTTGACACTGACGGATATCGTTTGATTTTGTTATGAACCAGGATTATTTCGTGGTTGCCGTGGTCCGACTTTTTACCAACTTTTTTCAAGAACCGCGTTCCAAATAGATACCGGTAAATAATTTCAGGACTTACGGAATACAAAACCGTAAATCCGGTCGAACCAATTGCATTACGGAACATACTAAAATTTTCGATAAATAATATTTAGATGATTTTTTTCTTGTAACTACTACTTCCGGTTGTCCAATTGTTACCAAAACTTAATCAACTCTTCCCATTATTGTTAGATTGAGGAACCCGTAGTTAAAAATGTCTTAAGTCTTATAGTATTTGAGATATCGTGAATCCAACGCCCACACACACACACATCTACACACACACACACACATCCACACACACACACACACACATCCACACACACACACACATCCACACACACACACACATCCACACACACACACATACATACACACACATACACACACACACATACACACACACACACACACACACACACACACACACACACACACACACACACATACGGACATCATCGTAAAAATGTTATAATCGGATTCTAGGGACCTTAAAACGTGCTTATTAAAATCCGGATAAGCGATTTTTAGCATGAATACAATACCTCTCTTAGCGAGAGGTAAAAAGATTCTAGAATATTTGCCACTCAATTCAACAACTTGACTCCCGTTTCTAATCGGACTGTTACACTTTACAATAAATAAAAATGTATTTTTATGGACACTTTATAATAAAAGTTTAAAATTAAAAAAAAATATTCCAAAATGGGTTGAAGTTTATATGAATTCTGATTATTTAATTTACAACTTATAATACTCCCCGACAAAAATTCAAAAAAATTGGCATCGAAAAAAATCTGAAATGTTAATTTTTATTTTGTTTTCAATGACCTTTTTAATTTAAAGGGATAGAAGATTTGCGCAATGGGGATCTGCGCATAGTAAGAACAACAGAGATCTATGGCGTTTGTTCCTAAAAAATTTAGACGTAAAATGTGAGAATATCTCAGATAACTTTTTACCATTTTTACGATGATGTCTGTATGGATGGATGTATGTATGTGTGTAACGATTTTTTCGGATCGCATAACTTCAATACCACCTTTCCAAAAAATATTATTTTTGCGTATATCTTTCTTTACATCTATATAAAGAGCTGAATAGATTTTGGTTACAATTGGTAGACCGGAAGTACCCTAATTTGAAGATTTTAACAGTTTTTCTTGAAAAAACGGTGTTAAATATCAGTCTTTCACATTTAATGTTATTATAAATATTAAAGAATATTTTATTCTCTATAAGATTTGATTACATTTCATACTTCATATTCAATGGATATAGTGTAATAAATTTATAAAGAAATTAAATTTCATAAAGCAGCAAGCTGTGCTATAACCATGAAAACATCTACTATATTAAGAAAATTCTGATTGACAAATGTCAGTGTTAAGTGCACTTGACAGTATGTTTGTGTTACAATTTTACTGAAAATATATAATCTCTTACAAAAAAGTTTCTGTATGGAATTTGTAAAAATATATGGAACTGAAGGTAATGTACTGGAAATATGGAACCTTTTACAAGAAAATCTCTGTGTGGAATTTTTACAATATACACAGATCTGATCACGATCTGACGCAATCTGACGGAAGGTAATGTGCAGGTCACATTAGATTTTTTATCATTATAGTTAAAACTTCGTAGAGGTAAATATTATTTATATTATTTGGTATAAAAGTCTTAAATTTTAAGTTTTGGAATATATGTTTTTCACGAAAATCTGTTCACAGCTTCATAGAAGTCTTAAATACTAAATTCGAAATGATGATGACATTTTTGTATCGTGCGGCCATTTACCAGGCGTCACCTCATGGGCACTCATTGCTTGCGTAGAGAGTGCACAACAGAGGTAAATTTGAAAATATTTGGTATCGGTCGGGATCGAACCCGGTTCCCCATATTCGCGACCGGACACTCAGGTCATTAAAAACTGTTATGGGCTTTAAATAAAGTACTACTTCTGATTGTCCAATTTTATTTAAAATCTAATCAACTCTTTATATGAATGCAGAAAGCTTAAATACGGGAAATATAATTTTTTAGAAGTATGATTTAAGAGTCATTGTGGATGAAAAAATCGTCACACACGCACACGCGCGCTATCAAACACACACACATACACACACACATACACACACACACACACACACACACACACACACACACGCACACACACACACACACACCCACACACACACACACACACACACACACACACACACACACACACACACACACACACACACACACACACACGGAGAGGGAGAGAGAGAGGGGGGGGGGAGAGATTGTACCACCCGAGGTTTAAGAACTTTTAATATGTTATTTTATTAACCAGTCTAAACAAAGTTCCAAAGTCGGTTTTTTTGCTTATTGACTTTCCGTCTAGGATCATTCATTGGCCAGACTACTAGGGACTAGCGCGACGTAATGACGTGTGAATATGCAATAGTGATAGTGGTATTACTACAGTGTGTTTAATAAAATTCCTAATTTGTAGTAGGCTATGAACAGAGAAATATAAGTCGAATCATTATTCAATTCAAAAGTCAAGATGTAAAAATTGATCTTGAAATGTTATGTTAAGGAGAAAAAACAATAAAGAAGGATACAGTATATTGACATTCACCGTTTTCTAATTTATTTCCATTTCTAAAATAAGATTCAAGAAGAAAAACTTTGATTTCTTTAAATAACAACAAATTGACATTTAATTAAATATTTTGAAATTGTCCTACGTTTCTTTGTTCATAGCCTACTTCGAGTTAGAATTTTTTTGAACACACTGTAGATGGCAACAAGTAATAAACAAAAAAATAATTAGGAGTATGCTTGTATAGTTTACGAGTATAAGCATCTTTACGAGGTCTGTTAGAAAAGTATCCGACCTTATTTTTTTGCGAAAACCTGGTGGATTTGAATCAAGCGCGCTTGCATGAGCCGACCTTGAACTTTCGTGCGTATGAATGAATTTTTTCCCGCCTATCGATAGCGTCTGTTTCTGGCAAGCAACATTTGAGTGAAGTAGTGTGTAGTACTCCCGCGGTGTGGTACACCACGAGTACGCACCATAGGGTGGATGTCCTCCGTTGCCTACGTGATGCTGTACGCCGCAAGAGACCGGAGCTGTGGTCAACAGGAAATTGGCGCCTCCATCACGACAATGCTTCCGTACATTCCTCGCACTTGATTCAGACTTTTTTGGCGAAGAACAAAACTCCTGTGGTACAACAGGTTCCCTGCTCTCCTGATATGGCCCCCTGCGACATCTGGCTGTTCCTCAAACTCAAGAGGCCATTGAAAGAAACGCGATTTCAGACAAGAGAGGACATTATGTTTGCAACGACAGTCGAGCTAAACTCCATTCCGAAAGAGGCTTTCTCGGAATGCTTCCAACAATGGCGGCACCGCTGAGAAAAGTGGGTAGAGTCCCAAGGAGACTATTTTGAAGGTGATTAGGTTTTCTATGTATGCCAGTTTTTTTCCCCGGCCAAAAGTCCGATACTTTTCTAACAGACCTCGTACTTATTGTGTTCGGAGCTTAGGCTAGAACATCATTGTAATTATAAAGAAAAACATTTGATGCTTTATATAAATAAATAAATAAATAAATATATCATCATGGCATATTACCCATTGCTGGGTGTGCCAATCTGCTTTGTACGCAGATATAATGATGATGACACATTTGTACCGTGCGGGCTTTTACCAGGCGTCACTTCACGGACACTCATTGTTGGCGTGGAGAGTGCACCACAGGGGTCAATTTTGTGCCATTTAAAATTCGAAATATTTGGCGTCGGTCAGGATCGAACCCGGTTCCCCAGATTCACGACCAGACACTCAGGCACACGGAATAATTTGAGTTCATGTACTACTGCTTCTAGCGGCATGTTATCATAGTATTTTGAGAAGTTTACACTTTTCCCTGATTCCTTGATGCTATTTCAGAGACTATTTCAAAATTATATATGCTTCAATTGTAATTTAAAATTTACCACAAAAAAATTATTCTCGTTACAGAATTCAGTTTTCTTGTTATTAGTGCATCTAAGTTTCAATTAATAACTAAAATTGTAAAATTTGATTTATGTACTATTTGTATTTTTACGTAGACTGAGTTCTTTTGTATTTTGTTGAATGTTTACCAATCCGAAAAGTTAGGTAACTTAAAATCACTATTAAAATGTAACAAGATATTTGATTTTGGTGTCATTCGGATAAGCGGAAGTGGTACTTGGAGCTCTAAATAATCTTATTTACATATAAAAAATATTTTTAAATATCATTATTATGCGAATATACTTATAAAACTTAAGGATAAATAAATTTACTTAAATATAAATTTATTTAAAAAATCGTTTTTAGAAATTACACAGCTTATGTTTCAATGATATACCGGGTGTATACTGAAAATTGCGATTTTTAAATAAGTCAAATAATTATAAAAGATATCAAAAAATGTTTCATATACAAGTTACATGATCTGATAAGAAATAATAATAATAAAATTGAAGACGGCGGTTTCTACGATATTAATAACAACTTTCTTATTTAAAATAGGCGCCATATTGGAATTTTCCATTATTAAATATTTTTTTCTATTTTCAGTATGTTTGAATTAAAGTTTAATAAAAATATTAATTATTTCAATTTAAAATCAAATCAAATAGGTTTAAAAACAAAGGCAGGTGAATAACACGTTTATTAAAACGACGAACAGTTATTAAATTTGTAGATATTTGTTTATTGAATTTAATTGGTGAATTTATTTATTGCGAGTGCATGCCCAGTACATACTTAGTTAAAAAAATCAGAAATTCTTAAATATAGACCAGATTCACCCCTTTAAATTGCACATTGCCCAGAATTTACGACTAAATGATCATATTCGTAGATCAATATTTTGCAGATTAACCAAATAAGACAAAATGATTATTTCCTCCATCACGTCTTATGGACTGACGAATCTCTCTTTTCTAACTGTGGATTATCTAATCGTAATAACGAGCATTATTAGGTGCAGTAAAATCCATACATGGTGATTCCACAGCGAAATCAAGTTTAGTTCGAATATGGTATCAACAAGATGGCGCTCCTGCACACAACATTAGAAATGTTTTTGATTATTTAAACCATCGTTTTAATAAGAGAATAATAACAACTAATACACCCATTTCATGGCCAAAAATTGATTTCCTATGTTAATCTCCTACACCTTTAAAAAAAACACCCGGTATTTGTGGAATAAAGTATTCATGTATATTTTTCAGCATATGCTATTTGTCCTAACCACATCAGATTTATTTTATAACTTTGAAATATCAAGAGAAAAGAGAGGGGGCAGATTTACAATCTGCGAAATAAATATTAGTGTGTTATTAATGTTGCTGTAGTAGTAATTTTAGTAAGATAGTTTCAGTTATGTAATGCTTACCTATCTATTCATAAAATCATGTAGCTGTCTTGATAGTAATCACGCACGCGTTTGTTACAAATTCGCTCACTTTCGCAAGTGGCGGTTCTCAAAGTGCCATACAAGGAATTACGATGACAAGTTGCCTCAATTTATGGAAAACATCTTGCATTATAAAATATTGTTAAGTGTAAGTATGTATATGCAATTTTATAGTCTGTAATTATAATTTTTCAACATAAAATTTATACTTATTTATCTGCAATGAAATTTACTGTTACATGCAGAATAATAATTTCATATTATTATGAGTAGGTTGCTCGCTTTTTGCTAATATGACATGTGAAAATTCATTGTATGCAATAAACGTAATAAAATAGAAGAAAATGTTTTGTTCTCAGCAAAATAATAGTTATAGGTATATTTTATTTTTACAAACAATGAAAGAAGCAATAATATGGAAAGGCGTATATGGCTTAACTACGCCAACAATATTAAGGACCTGTTCTATTACGTAATACGTGTACGAATTCTGTAATAATATAACTACAGTAAAATCTCTGTTCAATGAATTATTTATGTAAAAGAAGTAATTGTTAATGAGTTAAATTTGATTTAGTGTACTTTAAAAGTTGTACATGGGATATCTCTCTCTCTCTTTCTCTCTCTCTCTCTCTCTCTCTCTCTATCTATCTATATATATATATATATATATATATATATATATATATATATATATATAATATATATATATATATATATAAGACGTTTATGTACGTATACGCGTTATACTCAAGAACTATGGTACCGATTTTAATAAAAATTTATATACATGTTCTACAGGTCGTGAGGAGTGTTTCTATATAGTTTGAAAAACGATTGTACCGATCTTAATAAAACTTTATATGCAAGTTCTACTGGTCGTGAGGTCACAAGGTCAATCGCTGCAAGTATGTGGATCAAATCTTGAAACACCATGTTTCTCACACGGACAGTTATACGTTGGATGCTCACATGTTAGTAAACCATCATCATTGTTCATATTCGCACATGAAGAAAAAATAAAAATTATTGTTTATCACAGAGTATTACAATAAAACATTTATAAAACATGTCATACATAGTATAATTTTTATTAATTAATTTTTTGTACACTTAATTACTAACATTTACATCAAACTAATTTTCTAATAAAGGATGTTACAATAAATTTACAAGAAAGAAAGTTTCCGAGTGGGAAGAGAAAAAGAGCGTGTTTGAATGCGATTATGAATGTGGCCGAGGCAAAAGAAGTATGCTTAGACAGGATGTGTGGCGAAGGATGATTGTTTCGTAACTATTACCTATTATTAACCTATGATGCCAGGTTAGTAAGAATGTTGTTGAAAGAGGGAATGATTATTTTTTGGTTGATGTTATTTTTATTCTTTCGGGTTTGTGCTAACCCACTAAGTGGGAAATGCGTGATTTTATGTATGTATGTATGTATGTATGAATCTTCATTTCACATAAAATATTTATTTCATTTTTTTATAATATTATTCCACATACAATTAAGTATCACTGTGCTGCATATAATACGAATCAGCTACATACGAGTATATCTTCACATTGTCATTCTTCACACGTAGTTTGTAATCTTATAACTCATTACCAACTGCCAAATCAATTTTCCGTTCTAATTTTTGCACTCTGATGCATGTACAGATATGCGAAAAGAGAAATTTCGATATTAACATGCAGTAACATCTATTTAAATCAACAGGCGATATAACTCAAAAGGCTTACTTAGGACACAGAATATATACATGACTAACGTCAACTTAGGGCCAGCAAGGCAGACCGGGTTCAGCTAGTTACTAATAAATGAACCAATGTGCGAGATCAGTCAAATATAAATGGGAATTTTTCAAAAATTCAGTTAAAATATATCTAAATCATAAACGATTATTTTTCGACATTATGCAGCTTCCCGGGATATTTAAGTACGTGCGCCATAGGATTGGGACATTTTTGATACCTGTTTCAAATCATTGCCCTCCCAACTCAACGAATATTTGAGTACTCCGAACAACTGGGAATCGTATTGGGGCAAGTTGGAGTACTGAGAGAGATGTTAAATAGCCGTCCAATACAATGGGGTATATGAACAGGTTTTGATTTTTATATATACCGTCTAACCCGTAATATAGGAATTACAATATAATTTTTTTCATTTTGCTGTAGTTACTTATTAATTTTAGGCAAAAATGTTTCAAATAAATATTCTAGGTAATAAAATTCTATACCCAAATCACTAATAAGATTTTATTTTGCACGTTTCGTAACCTGTAAAACTGAATTTGAAATTTTATAAATATTGCTCATTTGTAGTGATGCCCATGTAACTGACACGAAAATTACAAATAAATGATGATGTTTGAACTGTCAGAATAATACTATTGAATTTTTTTTAGATACTCCTCTTGATAAAAACCCTCTATTTATAAATCACAATAAATAGTAATATAATAATTATTACGAAATGTCTTTTTTTTGACACAATTAAAATAAATTAGTCATCTAACTAATTTTACTGATAGTAGTGACAGTTCATGCATTTATTTAATTGTAATTTTGTGTCAATTCCATGGCTATTACTACAAATGAGCAAAGTTTATAAAATATTAAATTCGGTTTTATAAGATACAAAACATACAAAATCTGATAAGTGATATAGGTGTAGAATTTTATTTTCCGCAACCTTTATTAATTATTTTTAGATTACAAGAAAATAATTATTAAAACTTTGGAGAAGGGATATGTGACGTCTGCATGGCGCAGCTGTCGGTATGCCATGACTAACTATAACATAATCGCTCTCTTTTCTAGTATATTGGTCTTCTTCCAAATTCTACCATATGCAGACGTCACATGTCCCGCCTCCAAAACATTAAATTGCTAATAACTATATTACAAACTAATGTTTAATTTTTATTGCTATAATGAGAAGCTAAAGTGGTTAATTTTTATATTTTATGACTTATACAGGGTGTAAATGTAATTAGTATATTAAATTTAACCAGTAATACAACTCATCAAGAGCAACAATATTCATAACTTTTTTAAATCGCGATTTTTTAGCTTTTTTACAATCTTAAATTAACGAGTCGTTTTACGTATTTTTCTAATAATTTAGTACAGTAGTAATAGCTAAGTAAAATTTTGTTTCAGCAATTGATAGACCCGTTAGAATATGTTATCAATGTTAAAATGTCTTATAAAATACAATAGACGATATAAACAGTTAAACATAAAACTATAATTCAAAACACAAAATACAAAATTAACAGGACAAAATATAAAATGACTTGTTTACAAATTCAGAAAATATTAATGTTTTATAAATAAATATCAAAAATATCATCTTTGGTGATCAATGCTAACTAAGTTTATTTATTTATAAAACATAAAGTGACTATATACCGAGATAACACAGTCCTCTCAGTTGTTTCAAAAATTAAGGACAGCGACAAGGATATTAATATATACACTGGATAGCTAACTTGTATGTTGTGCACGTAGTCACCTGTGAGGCAAGCAATTGAAGGCAGCCATTTGCAGAAAAGGTAAAATACGCGCCAAATTTAAAATTACATATAGAAACAAATTATAAACGGGATGAATTGACAGATTTTTTAAAATATTTATTGCGTACATTTTAAAAATTACAGTTATTATTTTAATAATATAATATACATTTATTACATATATAGCAAATTCACAATAAAATAACTCAGAATTTAAAAATAATATTTGTGTATTAAATAGATGCCTTTTGCATATGTGGTGGAAAATAGGGAAATACAGAAGATGCTGTTTTAATCTTCCCATATATGTTACAGGCCTTTTCAATTAATCAGTTTCAAGAAAATGATCACTGCAAATTTTTGATGCCTTTGTAGGTGCGAAATCTTTTCTTTTTATGGCATCAATCCACAATCGTAATATACCACTATTATTTAAAGGAAATCTGTAAAATATTTAAGACAATAGTATGAATGTATACATACATATATATATATATATATATATATATATATATATATATATATATATATATATATATATATATATATATATATATATATATGAGCAATAGTACTTAAATTGTCCTAGCTATGTCTATTTTTTGTGCACCTAAAATCATTACAAGAAGACGGCATATTGCATCTAATTATGGAAATATCTCACTTAAACTATTTATTCACTAAGAACACAACACAAACACCACTTTATTCAAGAAAACTACCATATAATGCAATAATAGACCAACTAACGTTTGACGTTTTGCCTTTTCTGCAAATGGCGCCTTACCCGCACCACTTGCCTTATTTGCTAAACGTATGTCGGCTATCCAGTGTTTTATTAGAACATCCTTGAACAGCCACTTTGAACACCTAACTCGGAGTAGGCTATGAACAAAGACATTTAAAAAATATTTAATTAAATGTCAGTTTGACACGAGGTATTGTCAAAAATGTTATATAAAAAATTCAAACTTTTCTTCTTAAATATTATTTTAGAAATGGTAATAAAGTAGAAAACAGTGAATGACAATATACTGTATACTTATTTATTATCTTTACTCCTTACAATTGTATTTCAAGATCAATTTTGACAACTTTACTTTTGAACTGATTAAGAGACATACGTTTCTCTGTTCATAACCTACTCCGAGTTAGGATTTTTGGTGAACACAATGTATTACGAATTTATTAATAAGAAATATGTTTTCTGTTAATCAATTATTAATTACTGTGACTGCAAGACTGTAACCTCCAGCCGATAAATTTTGTGCATGCAACTTGAATTCAGGCATCAGCCATATTTTTCAAAGATGGGTAACTAAAATTGTGACTAATCTGAAAATGTTTAACTTAAAAACTAGAAGATTTAGAAAAAAATATTAAAAAATATTATTGCTCTCGACGAGTTACATTACTGGTTAAATTTTACTTATTTAATTTACACCCTGCATATTGAAATTCAAGTATGGTCACATACCCCACTGCATCAATTTTTCTTGAATTATTGTGGTGGTGTAAGGCCGATATGTGTGGAATTTATAGTTCCAAATAATGAGAGACACAATATTATGGCTTATTCCAATTTTTTTACTGATCTCATCTTTTATTAGCCGCCGAACGTAGTGTTGCCGCAAGACCAAGACCAGTCTTGGTCTTGTCTCGTCTCGTCTTGGTCTTGTCGAGACAAGACCATCATTTTGGTCTCGACTAAAAAGTCAAGACGAGACGAGACCAGTATCGAGTCTTGTCGAGAAAGTCTTGAAGTCTCGACAAGACTCTCGACTTCAGTGCGTCGGTATTTTTTCAAAATATTTTCTAAAAGTGCTTCAAAAATTAAGAGCAATGCTATTAAAGCTGTTTGAAAATTCATAAAATTATAAACATATTAATTTTTAATCTTATGTTCCTGAAACATTAATTTATGTAAATATAAAAATTCAAATACTATTAGAAATTCGCAAATTAGGCTGGAAGCTTGGCTTAAATTTCCAAAAATTGTAAACATTGCAAAATAGGCATAATACTCGTATTCTTGTAACATCTACACAAATAATGCAATAAAAGCATATTTACTGCATAGATATTAATATAATAGATAAATTCAAAAACCAATAAACCGTTAATTTACAATGTATACGTAGGATAAAAACTAACCGAATATTTAAAAATTTGTAATTTTATTTATATCCTATGAAATGTACTAACAAAATTGAATTTTCAAGTTGACTAAAATTATTTTCAATTTCCAAACAGCACAAAAGTTATACCTACCTACAATGTAAAATATCATATTTGAAAATAAACTCAATTACAATATTTTATTTTCTTGTAATTATTGTAATTATTTTATTGTATTTTTTTATATAATTTAATACTGTTCCTACTGTATTTGCGAACTAGTGCTGCTGTATTGAAACATGTAATGTTCACTTCAAATATAAAGTATTCATATATTTACAAAAAAAATCTGTTGTAATTCTTAGAATTATGTGATAATGGAAAAGGCCGACAAAGATTTTACGACCTTAAGCCCTTAGAGAAACCAGTTTTTTTTTTTAAACATATTGTATATTTTCAACGCATGTGCACCTAAATAATTCATTTGAAATTGAAAATAATTATTATTTTATTATACAAAACGCAAGGATTCTTAAAAATGTAACCCATAGCCAATTGCGCATACGTTTCGTTTTATGTTTTCAATTTTCACCAATGCTTTATTTAAAAGTTTAACCTTGAGTTAACTGTTCTGATGGGTAAGACCATAGTGTCCATAAAACCAAAGCGGAAGGGATGGAGGACAAAGCAATGGATATTTCCAAGAATTTCATTTATGCCTACTTAAACTTTCTTCTCTAATCTTTACATTTTGAATCTCTCAGATCTATAATAAATATATGAATGAATTCCTCTCTTTATTTTATTACAATTCGTAACATAATTTTCTTAATTTTCATGTGGTAATATTATAACTTCACATCGAAACACGCATAAAATAACATGAAAATAATGAATAATGTATTTTCAAATAATGTAATATCAACTTTACTGTTGTTCTATATTTAATAATCTCTAGATTTTACTGTTTCCCTGGTGCTATTAAAAAACGCATAGCTGTTAATTATAATTCAGTATCTAGTTATGTACCTATTTGAAATAAAATTATATTCTATGTAAGAATAAATTAAGAAAAAAACACTCGGTATATATGTTCCATTTTCATATTAATTTTTTAAGTGATCGACGATCGACGACAGTCATAGAATACTTTAAAAATTAATATCTCAAACATTTTTTGGAATTTTTTAATCGCGATTGAACGGTTTTTCTTAGATATTCATGCACTATTATATACAATTATAATAAACCATTTGTTAATATACGCAAAGTCGAGAGTCTTGTCGAGACTCGAGACAAGACGAGACTGACTTTAAGTCTCGTCTCGACAAGACCAAGACAAGACCAATGTAGTCGAGACTAAGTCAAGACCAAGACAAGACCGACCTCAAGTCTTGTCTCGTCTCGTCTTGTGGCAACACTAGCCGAACGTATTCAATAAGTGTGCAAATTTGTTCAGTTTTGTTTGATGTTACACTAGTTTTTAGACGACAGAAATTGCACATCATTATGTCCAAGGCAGATAATGGTACGAGGGTTTTTTAATTATATTAACAAAACTCTATCGTTTAGAAAGTTCAGAATCATATAAGTTTTTAACTTAAAATATAACTGCGTTTATTTTTTTCTTAACTTCTAGATTTTGTCACATGTCAGTTTTCCACTGAATTCCCAAATTGCAGGACATGCAACAGTTGTATAGGTTACTCTTTCCTATCGGCTTCAGATAATAATAACAAATTGTAAATCAAACTCCTTTCCACGTATTTCGTATGTTTCCTGCCTCTTATATAAGTTCAAATACATATTTAATTTTGTTTAAGTTATAACCTAATCTGAAACACGTATTGGTTGTTTCGACATTAAAATCACGTAGATTTAAATAGACATCAATGATTATAACTAGGATGAATGAATGTTCTTCAGAATAATTTATTCTTTAACCCTTAGGGCTGGTTTATGATGGATTTAATTTATAAATTTAGATTTACAAATTTAGATTTGAAATTTACGATTTATCTTGCTGGTTTATAGTGAATTTAATGATATGATATATGCCCAATCAACTTACGTGGTTTGACACAAATGGGATGACAGTTATATGATATTTATCATTTTTATCATAATCAATCTGTATTTTTCTACAGATAATATTAATAATATATCCTATTTTCAGAATCCGTTTGTCAAATCAAAATTAAAATGTTTCAACTGTCACTTGAAACTGTCATTTTCACCATCAAAAATCATTGTTTGAAATACTGTGAAATGATTGGACGCATTTACAAATTTACATTTAGAATATAAAATATGGTGATATTTTAAATGTAAATTCTAAATCATAAATTTTTTAAATTCATCATAAACCAGTAAAGGCAGATATGTACAATTTATATTTATAAATTTAAATTCGTAAATCTAAATTTGTAAATTAAATCCATCATAAAACAGCCATTACTATAAAACTTATAATTATTAATATGCTATGATATTTTATTGCTCCAATAATAGCGAAACCCATCTGTGGTTCTGGTCGAGTAGGCAAGTCTCTGATAAATGATCGAGAGGTTGATTCAGAGACTGAAATAATGTGAAACTTGCGAAGCATGATTTATAAATATTATAAAAATTCAATGATTACTATAAAAATTGATATTTAAAATTAATATTCGTCATGTTTTTTCTACATACTATTTCATAAAGACCTTAACAGTATCTGTGTATTTGTTAATCTCGAGAACTACTGGATGGATTTTGATGCGGTTTTAACTCCTTAAACAGGACTTTTGAGAAAGGTATACTTGTAGGTGAATGAAAGAAACCAAGCAGTAACAATTTTAGTGAAGCAAGTTGACGAAAGTACTGTTATGCGCTCTTTTTTTCGATTTTCGATATCTAATCTGGTTGAAATAGTTAATGTTGGGAACTAAATTATAGTTGAACGAAGGATATTAAAGCCTTTAAGTTCCATATTGTTGTTGATATTATTTTATTCAGACGTTTCGGTCAATATTTGACCATCCTCAGTGCAATTTTACAATTTAAATTACCATTATTACATTGAATGTTATTATTTATGTAAAATCATCTTCAATAATAGATTACACAAGAATATCATGTATCTTAAAATACAGTTTATGAAATATAAGTAAGGATAAATCCAACATTTATTAAGAAAACTTAACTTGAAAGCGATGTACAAAACATTTTGAATAACCTAACCTCGTTCAACATGAGCGTAGGCTGGTCAAACAGAACACTAATGAACACATTCACATCCAACATTTATTAAGAAAACTCAACTTGAAAGTGATGTACAAAACATTTTGAATAACCCAACCTCGCTCAATATGAGCGTGGGCTGGTCAAACAGAACACTGAATGAACACATTCAGTGTTCTGTTTGACCAGCCCATGCTCATGTTGAGCGAGGTTAGGTTATTCAAGATGTTTTATAGATCGTTTTCAAGTTGAGTTTTCTTAATAAATATTGGATTTATCCTTACTTATATTTCATAAACTGTATTTTAAGATACATGATATTTTCATGTGTAATCTATTATCGAAGATGATTTTACATAAATTGTTATAATAACATTCAATGTAATAATGCTAATTTAAATTGTAAAATTGCACTGAGGATGGTCAAATATTGACCGAAACGTCTGAAGAAGATAATATCAACAACAATATGGAACTTAAAGGCCTTTAATATCCCTCGTTCAGATATGTAATCTGTTAAATATATATTTATACTGCAACATTTATTTATTTGGGTGATGTTCTCGCTAGACTCAATGGCGTCGGGTGCACACACGCTACAACATAATAAATGGAAAAATTGTTTACCATAAAAAGTTCCACAAAAAAGTCTGGAACAGAATACACAATAAGCGTTTTTACAAGTTAGAAGTAAAAAACAATGTTAAACTTACGAATCATTTATTTCCAATCAAAATATATCATTTATTCTGCTCATTCATCGAATAGGAATATAAATATATATCCTGTCAAAATGCAATTTCCATTGAGGAGATATCGTTGTTTTATTAAAAGCACATGCGTTACACGACACGACCAGCCAGCTGACTAATATCTTTAAGATCCGGACGAAGCCAAGGTAGGTCGGTATTATTTAATATAATGTAGTGAATAGAAAAAGATATTTAATATCATACATTCTGCGTAGGATAGATCAACTTTTATCTCGATCAAAAAAGATAACTTCCGTAGTTATAGTAATAATGTAATAATAAGTGTTGTGTTTGTGATCTTACCAGGGAACTTCCTCTTGACGACGGCGTGGAAGCCGCGCCTGCCGTCGACCTCGTAGTGCACAGTTCGGATCTTGCCATCGGCGTCCAGCATGCTGTAGGCGCCCTTGACGAACTCGCCGTGCCGGTTCTCCCACTGGTCCATCACTACGCCGGACAGAGGCTCGTTGATTGAGTACCGGAAGCCGTACTTCACCTGCGCACCAGATTACATATGATTTATGACACAATTAACAACAGTGTCATTCACTGTGTTTTCCACTACTTGTAGTTATTAATATTTACAGGTATGAAACACAAAAATTATTTATAATTTTACCATTTTACATTTTATTCTGTCCAAGCAATCATAGCATAGTTTATTTATACGTGCAAAGAAGTATGACGGCATTTCGAGTTCTTATTTTAATCACACACTGCTTTACTCATCGTATATGTCACCAATCAATTCATAAGACAATGATTATTTCCTTAAGATTTACCTATTTATAATTATTCTAGCTAAAATTTAGTTTCCAATAATGAAATTAGAATTTAGATAAAAATAAATATAGCTTAAAACTTGACGAAACGCCTTCGATGTCAAATTTTATTTGGAAATATAACAAAGTACAAGCTTGTGGCGTGTTTTATATATTTGCTCGTTGTGATATTTTTTTTTAATTTCATTTCTTTGGCTTTTAAATACTTTACCTAGATCAAGTAATGTATAAATAATTAGTTAAACATGTTTTCAGGTATCAGCAGTTAAAATAACGACATAATTTTAGTTTTTTATCCAAGCAACCCAGAAATGGGTAGTAAGACATTTTTTAAATTTATTGTTCCACGGGGACGAGACAATTGTCCGCATAAATCTTAATATCTTCGTATTGGTCATTCGAAGATAGGAAGATGATGAAAGACACATTCAACAATCATAAACTGCGCTTGCGGGGGGCTCGCGCAATGTAGCTCTGCCTGTTATTATTACTGCTGTCTGCTGTCACTGTCAGTGTCAGTTTTATGTTTTAGCAGTCTCATAAAAACTTGCCGGTAGGTGTTAGTAACAACTATATACAAGTTTTAGTTTTTTACGTTTTTTACATAGGGTTTTTAACATTGAAGTTGAGTTTTTTACAAGAATTTTTTACATGTAAAAAACTAAGTAAATTACTCGATGTAAATGAACCCGGGACCCTCAGAGCGTGAAGCGACAACGCTACCACTACTCCACCTGGATCGGCATAATGATCAATTTATTTTCTGCAATTTCTAATCTAGTAGTTCATAATCTGTAATAATTGCGATATATCAGTACATTCTAGACACACAGTGTCACCTTGTTAGTGACGACATTACTTTGTAATGTTAGATGAATTAAGTTCTACTGCATAGTAAATGTAAAATTAACAATTCTAACTAAAACAATTGAATCATATTGACAATAATAGAAAATTAAATGAATATGACAGTATAATTATAAACAAACTTTAATTCTTACGTAATATTCAGGTCTTGTTTTTCTTGTTCTGTTACGCATCTGTCTATACTCATACGAAAACAATAATATTAATAATATCATCACGGCTTTTTACCAAACACTAGGTGTGTTAGTCTGATTACAGATTTCAATAATAACTATATATTTGAGTACAGGCCATTTGAACCTGGACCGTACTGATCACTTATCACTTTTAGCCATATGCTCTATTTTCCTGTATAATGTTTCATTTTACAACAAAATTTAGCAAACAATTAATTTGTAACTTGCAAATAAAACCTTCATCTTAAGAACAAAATAGTATTTGAAAATGGATGCATGAAAGTAGGTATATACCTACATGCATATGTTTTATGTTTTCCATGAAATGATGGATGTTATTAAGATTGCTCTATCTCTGTATATATCCAATTACGTAAAAAAAATAATGCATTTCATAGATATATAGTATGATAAGAATCAGACACATTATTTATTATGTGATCGAGATATAATAGCATGTTATTAACATAATAACCGTTATAATTATATTTATAATTTGTAACAATTTCAATCAATCTTGATTATAAAAATAATAACCATAAAAGTCGATAAATTCCATAATAACATTTACTTTCAATACACAAAGATGATCTTTTTAAGTATTGAGGTTAATTCTGTCCCTGGAGCACAAATTTAACCAGTCATCTCGTTTCTATCGTCAGGCACCCACGTAGACCATGCTCTGCTTTTGTTCAATTATGACATAATTGGAAAATAACTGTTTTATGCAATGCTATATACATATACGAGTACTTTAATTTGATGCAGTAAGACTTCATGGATAATAAAAGCAATTACGACAGACATATTATTTATATCAGGTTTTTCATTGTTGAAGTGGATAGTCAATAATAAATTTACACTTTTACAAATAAAAAAACATTCTAAAGACATTTAGAAAAAAGGCAAAGGATGTTGAGTAGAGAGCACTGTTTACGAAATGAAATTTAATTATTTGCGAGTAATGTATGCAAAATAATGGATTATGTTCAAAATTCACTTAAATTTTATGGTAAAATACAAGAATTTCACTAAAACGGAAACAATGGTTTTTAAGTATATGTTTTAATATCAAGATATGAGTGAAATAGAAAAAACGAGATTAATCAAAAACTTTTACCGAATATTAAATAAACTGCACAGATTGTTTTTAAGAAAATTCTTAGAGACTGAGCTAGGCAAACTCACTAATGAAAGGAATTAATTCACAAATCAGTTTTTTTTTCGGACATTTCACAATTCCAATTCATTTTCGAAGCGAATTAATATACAAATCAAAATGAAATGTAATTTGGGTAAGTAAAAGACAAATGACAAGCATTCTTGTGAATTGGGGCTTTGGATTTATTTAAGTCACACTAATTAAATAATAGATATTTATGATATGTGTTAAAAGTCACATTTTATTTTGTGGGAAGAAAGTTTGGAATACAACGCGAAGTGGAGTGCTCTATACCTTCGAACTAAAATCACTTTTAACACGTATATCATACACTATTTTTTCTACATACGACGCCAAATATTTCCAATTTTAAAAGTGGCACAAAATTGACCCCTGTAGTGCACCTCCACGCCAGCAATGAGTACTCGTGAGGTGACGCCTGGTAAGCGCCCGCACGGTGCAAATATATCATCTTCACCGATATCTGTGTACAAAGCAGATTGGCCCACCCAGCAATGGGTAATAAGCCGTGATGATATATTTATATTTATTTTTATTTATTTAAGTTTGTATTTCTAATAATTTTTGGCGTATGACAAAAATGTATTTTTGTTGTTCAAGTCGGCAAATCGACTAAATCGCTTTTAACACTAGTGTTAAAAGTAACAATGATCTGTCACTTTTTAACACTAGTGTCATAGTGATTGGTAGAAAAACAATTTATTTATTTATCATTTTCTTTTTTAGAAATTCTGGTACGATCTCCAACAGGGTATTATAATTTTAAATGACTATAAAATCGCAAATATTTTGAAATCTGGGCCATATTTGCTTTCAAAACAAAGGAATTAAGTCCAGTAAGAAGGAATTAAGCCCAGGGAAAAGAATTAAGCCTAGAAAAAAAAATGAAACCCCAGAAAAGAGAAATAAGCTAGAATTTAATAAGTAAAACAATTCACAAGACCAAATCAATTTGATTTAAGGAACTTAAATCACAAGCCTAATTTGTAACTTTTTGAAAAAGCTTAATTCACGTGAGTTAAATAAAAAAAATATATATAAAACAATTTAAAATTCCTTTTGAATTAAATCATACCCAGTTCTGCTTACAGACAATTCGACAAGCAGAGTATATATGAAGAAACATCAGTAAACGACATATCCATTGCTAGGTGTGCTAATCTGCTTTGTACATAGATTTCGGTAATGTATGCTACCACGCGATAATTATAGTTATATGCGATTAATCCTATTCGTATCCTATTTCAGGGTATATCGAGGTAATACTTTTTCGAGGTTTATTCCAAAACCTCCAATAACGTTTTTTTTATAAGGTTTGAAAATGGATCATAAGCGAAAAATAAATAAATATATCATCACGGCTTATTACCCATTGCTGGGTATGCAATCTGCTTTGTACACAGATATCGGTAATGATGAAATATTTGCACCGTGCGGGCACTTTATTGCTGGCGTGGAGAGTGGACCACAGAAGTCAATTTTGTGCCATTTAAAATTCTAAATATTTGGCGTCGGTCGGGACCGAACCTGGCTCCCCAGACCACGATCCCATAAATAAATTGTACCCAAATATGTAAACAAATAATTGTATACAGTACCTATGTCCCCGGATTGAGTTTGCAATAGGATTTTTTTTTTGATTTAACAAAAAAATGCCAAGGGAAGAAAAATTTGTGCTTGATTTAAGACGCATGTTTCAGTTATTAAAACATTTAATTAATGCAAGGTTCTATTATTATATGATGCCGCTACGTTACTAGTAGAAGATTCAGTACAAACTCAGCCAAAATTATCTTTACGAAGACGATCACTCCAAATAGGCATCAGCAAATCACACCTTTTAAGAATTTTGAACAATCGAAAAATTTTCCTAGAAACCTATATTTAATCATACTTTTGACATTTAATGATTTGTCAATATTTCAAAGCTAACTAAAATAAGGTTAGACCCAATGTAATAACTATTATTCGAGGACAAAATACGAAGAAACGTTATAATAAAAGAACCTTGCATTAATGAAAAGTTTTAATAATATGCGTTTTAAGATCATGCAAAAATTTTTGTTACATTGGCATTTTTTCGTAAAATCAAAAATATGTTTTTCCTTTTATAATCTCAATCCGGGGACATACTATTTAATACACTGAGCATAGCTTGTTAAATATGCCTTAAACCTAGAATTCATTAAAACGGTTTTTATTTAAAAAAGAAACACGTAAAATAGGTGTTTTTTTTTCAAATTTAGAAAATATTCTAGCATTTATGCTATTTGCAACAAATGATTATTGTGTAACTTTCCAATATAGCGTCCAAATATAAATTAAAACTTTGACATGATCTCCAATAATTCAATAGTGAAAAAATAAAAGTGAGTATCGCCATTTGAAAGAACATAAAAAGTGTAAACAAAAATCCAGTATTATTTTATACTTGGGAAGTGTTAAATATTCAAATATAATAAAATTTACATTTTTGCATATATCTGGTGACCAATGTATTTTTTCTCAAATAACGATAGGTACACCACTAAAATGGTCTCCAGGCTGGGCACGTTATCCTGGATATTCTATGTAAGACTATTTTTCTGCAAAATTAATTTATACAAGTAAATTTACATCAAATACTACTACGATAATGTATAGAAAGACTATTCCATTGTGAAATTTTTTAATCGAATTGAATCGAATCTAAGCACCACTTTTTTCGGAATCTTCTAAAGTGTCCACTCAAGAGATTGTACTTAGTGATATCTTAAATTTTAACCGGCAAACATACTAATTTTACCTTCATTAAATCCGTCTTAACTGACTAATGGCTTTGCAGTTTGTTTAATTTTATATCCCCCTCTGGATAATTTGGAATTTTTCCGATTTGTTCTTGAATTAGGGGTTATTTATTTATTGTAGCTACGGCACGACCGATAACTTGCTTTTTACATAGTTGCTATTTAAACCGTCCACTGTACCATACACTTCCAGAAACACTTTTGATGATCACGCCATTATAGCGATTGTTACTTTTTGTAACGAATGTTTGATTAAGTACCTACAGTGAGAAATCTGCTAACGTTTGTTGGTAGAGGCGTACAAGTTGAAGCGAGGATTTTAGGACACAAAAAACTACGAAAAGGGCAACACATTTTTTTGCAAGTTTAGACAAATATATTAGATATTAAATAGGATTTTATTTAATTATTGTATATATATACGTAATATAACAAGTGATATAATTATCATCGATGATATTCTCGAATGAAACCGAGTTGCAGATGTGCTGCTTCGGTTTCACGAGCAATATCTTCGATTATTAATCATATCACGAGCTTATATTTAATGAGAGAATATAATGATTTTTTTGACACATTGTGTGTGCTGCTAACCTAACTTTCCATATATTGTATTGTACATGGTTAATTTTACAATTGTCTTATTATTTTCATCATTGTTGATATCATAAACGATTACCGAACATTTTTATATCCAAAATTAACAGTCAATGTTTTAAATAAAGAGAACAATCCCCCTAGTACCGACTGTAAATAAGGTGATAATTTCTTTGTTTTTTATCATCGCTGTGATACACATGTAACTAGGGAGATTCTAAATGTTGATTGGCGGAAAACATGTCACGTGACTAATGAATTATATTCTCAATATTATACAGATGTATTTCACAAAAAATAATACTGTAAGCTAATTAACATACGAATATGTACGTACTGTACGAAAAAATATATTTTTTATCCTTTAAAAGATTTAATATTTAAATGCCAACATAAGACTTTGAGTTTTTCGGATTTAAATTTTGTATAACAAACATGATGTTTTTCCAAATTATACACTATAAAATTCTATAGATGTGAATACAAATACAAAGACGTGTTCAAATATTTCCTTAAATTACAAATCGTTTTTACGGATACTGACTTTAATCAAGTCGCTCTACCGGTATAATATGGAACTATAGTATTTTACTTATTTTATAATTATTATATTTGTTATTTTTGTAACAGCAATCAGAGAATTATTAGAAAATTCTAATAAATTTTTATCTACATTTCTACTACTGCAACTGCAGTTTTAATAAAAATTATTCAACTGTCACTGTTTTAGGTTAACTACACACAGTAATTAATCATTGTGACTTATTGAAATTGTGCTTGTGTCTTATGATACTATGAATACAATATATTTGCCATATAGAGATTCTATTTTCGTTCGTCACGCGCATGACGTCACTCAGTGACAAGTCAGTGTCAAATAGCTTTGAAAAATAATACAATTAATATTAATTAATATTTATTTAATGAACAACAAAAAATAAAATTGTCGTCCATTAATTACAAGCAGTAACTTTATTATTTTCATTACTACATTACTACTATCTTGTGTTTATAGTATCATGTATGTGTCTCTTTGTATGAGGAGAATATGAACAAGTGACGGCACGAACTTAGACCCACAAAATTTTATTAACAAATTTATGAATGAAATATTATTAAATTATTAGTACTTTAGTGAGGCATATACTGGGATTAAAAAAAATCGCCAACAATGCAGTGTTCAGTACAACACAAAGTGTTAAATAACGATTTGCTTACGTTAGGTAGATTTATTCGATAGTTAAAAGAAAAAATCAGCATCGATATCATAGCATAAGATGTAATAATAATTACACATGTGTAAATTTTTCGATGTCACATTGTTCTTATAACCGACAGTTAAATTAACCGGCAGTGTAACCAGAGATGAAAATATTGGGCCTTAAGGTCTAGAAAGTCGGAAATAAGCGCTTAGGCGAAACCAATATAGCTCAAAATATTTTTCTCAAAATGAATTTCGGTCAAGATATTTATTAGTTTTCTAAATATAGAACAGAAAGACATTTTGCTTAAAGTCCGCGCGTAAGGATGACATGTATCAATCCGTTTCGTATAATTAATTGTTGTTGAATAGGTATTTGTAATTTAGTTAAATCGATGTATAACTAATTCTTATATACATGATAAATGTAGAAATTACACGTAGCAAATTGCTAATAATATTTTATTACTATTTATATAGCTATTAAATATATATATCCTGGTTATTGTGTAAGATTTTAAATTTAATGTTTCATTAATTTACAGTTTCTTAAGAACAATATGTTCCATCTTTACAACGATGAAAAGTAAACATAGAAGTTATTTACTTGTTTTGTAAGCAATTAATTACATAGGATATACAAATTATTGGCGTACTTCTAGGTCATCATATCTCCAATAATAATGTCATCATCGTAAATAGTACGGGTAAACCCTTACAATGTGAAGACCCAAAATATTGAAGATATTCATATTCATTTAGTTGTAGTCGGAGGGATCTTCATTTAAAATTAGAAAATAATTTTAAAAAACCAAAAATGTTTTCTATTACAAAATACTACGTGTTTTTCAACAATTACTAAATAGATTATACCCTTTAGTTTATATTCGGTTTCTTTTATTTTATTTTAAAGCCCCACGTTTCGGAAGCATAAAATGCTGCTTTCTTCAGGGAAAAAACATAAATAAATAATAACAAAACAATAGCAACAAAAAAACAAGCCAACATTTTATAACATAATTTAATACAGGAAGCCATGCTCGACTAAGTTCTAAACCGCTACAATGATAGAGATTATTATTTTTGGTTTTACAAATCTCTATGGATACTCTAATTACTATGTTGAGGCATGTAGATCTTGCAATAATTTTGGTTATTTTGAATATTGTTTGGTGGAATTCCTCTAGGGCTTGATTGCTCAACAACAGCAACTGACGATTTATCAGGATGATCAATCGCTGGTGTTCATTCAATCTTGTAAAAATGCAAAGTTTTCATTACTCTTAAGTAGGACATTTTGATTACTTCGGGAGGTAGGACATAACATGGGTGAATATTTCAGTTAAAAAATGTAAATTGCGTTTTAAATTTATTCAAGACCAATAAATTACAATAAACCGACAAGAAAAAAAAAATAAAGTGGTGGAAGCTAAAAAAGGGCTCTAGAAATGAGTTCAAAGAGAAGGTGCTGAAGGAAATATCGTTACCAGAGGATGTGCAAGAATGGTGGGATGTTAAAGGTAGACTGATCAAAAAAATTGGAAAAGAAGTATTTGGGACAACAAAGAAGGAGGCGTGGTGGTGAAGCGAGGAAGTACAATCAGAGCAAAGGCAAAAGCGCAAGCATTGGATGGGGCCTACATGAGTCACTGGAGAACGGCAGCGGAACACAGTTGAGAAGATTCGCGGAAGCTAGTGATAACACCGCCAAGGACATAACCTCGATAAAGCAAATCAAGGACTCCACAAGAGTAGTACTACAGAGGAAGGTAGAAAGAATATTTTCATAAACTGCTGATTGAAGAGAACCCGATAGAAAGTTGTGGGGATGGAGAGGCCAATGAGTGGGTGGTGCAGAGAGCAGGTGTTCTGAACACTGAGGAAGATAAAGAGTGGGAATGCTGTGGAAGTGTGGAGGAGCCTGGGTAGCAAGGGCGTAGACATACTGTGGGGCCTGATAAGGAAGCCGGAACAACAGGAAAAGATACCGGAGGAATGGAGAACGAGCATTCTCGTCTTGATATTTAAAGGAAAAGGATATGTTCAGGACTGTAGTAACTATCGAGAAATCAAGCTTATGTCTCACTTAATGAAAATATGGGAACGTGTGATAGAAGAGAGGTTATGGCAGGTAACAACGACTGGGGATGAGTAGTTTGGCTTCATCCCAGGAAGAGGGACAACGGACGCGATATTTGCATTAAGGCGACTGATGGGAAAACATCGGAAGATGCAGGTTGTGCTACACATGGTGTTCATCAACCTGGAAAAGCGTACGATCGGGTGGCCAGGCAAGAGATGTGGAGATGCATGAAGGTGCGGAAACTAAGGTAAAGTCCAGTGTGGGAGTCACTGAGGGGTTACTCATCATTGTAGGACTCCATCAGAGATCGGCCTTGAGCCCGCACCTCTTCGACTTGGTCATGAACGTACTGGCAGAGGATATGAAGATGGCAAACGCCATGGCGCATGCTGTCCGCGGACAACATTGTACTCTGCAAGACGACCCGAGAGCTTTTAGAACATACACTAGAGGAGTGGACAAAGGCACTTGAGGAGAGAGATATGAGGATAAGCCGGATGAAAACAGAATACATGACTACGGGGAGTACCGAGGACGTGTTCTTACGGCTTTAAGATGACAGGCCGCGATCGGTGAAGAAATTCAACTGGAGGAAGATGAGCTGGGTCCTGTGCGACAAAAAAGTGAGCTGTAAGATGAAAAGAAAGTTGTATAAGACGGTGGTGAGACCAGCAATGCTCCATGGTACGGAGACGTGGCCAATCACGAAGGCCCAAGAGCAAAGAATGGAGGTGGCGGAGATAAGGATGCAGGGGTGGATGTACGGCGTGACGAGGAAGGACAAGATCAAGAATGAGTACACAGTCAAGGTAGGACAGCAAGCAGAAGAGCAAGCTAAGGTGGTTTGGTAACGTCAAGCGGAAGGGCGAGGAGTACGTTGGAAAGCGAGCGGGGTACCTAGTGTTGAGGGGGAAGAGAAAGAGAGTACGGCCCAAACTTAAATGGAGGGACGCTTTGGACCGGAATGAATGGAGGAGGAAGCTGGGAGGTGGGAATGCCGATCCTGCATAATACGGGAGAAGGCTCTGATAAAATAGAAAAAAAAGAAGAAATCGACAATGAAGAACATTAAAATTACTTTATGATTTCGCTGAAGATATATATTATTGCTCGCGTTCAGCCGGGTTAGCGCTAGCTAATTAAACGATTTGCTAGAATCTAGCGATAATCTAGCACTAGAAGAAATAGCTAGCGAGAAATATTTTGCTAAGACATCTAGCGAAATGGCAGGGAGCCACACGCGTCATCTTTAATATTATTTTGTTGTGTTTAGGTAAGTTTTAATCGTTTAGTAGGCATCTGGCGCTAATTTTTTTTAGGCTTGTGTTATCCCGGCTGAACGCGAGAATAAAAAGAAATATATAACGTAGGAAGTAAAACTTTAGCAGTCGAATCAGAGTATACTTTATACTGTAATTTGTTTGGTAGATTATAAAAAGTATATTTCTTATTCATGAAACACTTTAAACAGTTCTGGTTGAGTAATTTGTATTTGTATTATCGGTAATCCGAAATTATTGATAATCCAACAACCTCTTGGTCACAGGTGTGTCGAATGAACACAATTCTATTTCATTTCATTTACATATATATATATATATATATATATATATATATATATATATATATATAAATATGTTTGCTGTTGCTCTATGTGATAACACTATACTAGTAGGACATGTACAAAATGGAACACATACCTACTTATACCGGGTGTCTACTTTTTCTCCGAAGTACCAAGTTTCTTGTTCAATTGTTTCTTATGTACGAGTTAGAAGCAAAACAATACACATGAAATAAGCCAATTATTATGTATTAGAACTAGAAGTAAAAAAATAATCACGAATTCTCACAAAAATAATAAAATAAAAAGAAATGTCAAATATGTCAGAAACATCAAACATTAATTATTGTTTTATTTTTCGTGGTACATTAATAATTGCCTTAAATGGTGTATTTTCATTTGCTTTTAACTCGTACATAAGAAACGAATAAACAAAACACTTGGTACTAATCGATGCACATTTTCATTCTAAACATTTTTTATTTCTAAAATAATTAGGTAAAGAGATATCGCCAAATTAAAATTTTAATTAATTTAAATTGAATTCCCTGTGTTCGTAAAAAAGTAGACACCCGGTATAATTTTGTGATAGGTAATAGCTAAATATGATACAAGTATGTGAACTAGGACTTATGCATGAGGTTTAAGCTAAAAGCACTCATTGTGTCAAAGATGACATTTGTGCATGTTCTAGGTTAACCGAAATCGTTTAATAATGAAAGTCCCATTTAATATACATTGGTCTTTTACGGACGATTTGGATTACTTCACATACGATTTCAATGATACACTTTACACATAATGATTTATACAGGGTGGTTTTGAACTTAATGTCATAAATTTAAGGGTAAGTAGTATGACATGTGTAGATTACGAAACATAACAAATTTTTTAAAAATTCGCATAATTAAGAGTAGTTTTCATTAAACTAACATTTTTGGTACCACTGGACCACTGGCAACGCATTTGAATTCTTCTGTAAATAAAAACAATTTTATCTACTTCACAATTATTATCGTTAAAAATGCTCTTTAATTTAATTATTAAGCATAATATCTGATACAACTAATGTTGAATGTATTTTTGATAACCATATTTGTAATAGAAAATTAATTAAAACAGCCGTAAAAAAAGTTTCCTTAAGAAAAGGCGAATTTTCTTTGTTCTAATTATTTTAAAAATTCTTTCTTTTTCGTAATCTACACATGTCATACTACTTATCCTTAAATTTATGACATTAAGTTCAAAATCACCCTGTATATTAATGTGTTAATTATAGGGTGTGAGTAGATAAAATACATTTTATGTTTTACAAAATTATATTAAAACATTTCACAGTTGTAACTTACCGCTCACTACTAAAACAGAATTGATAGTACACTATTAGATAGAACATTTATTAATATACCGTTAAGGGCGCTTATCAGACTTTATATCACTATTCGAAAAGGACAACTGGCGCAGTGCAAATAGTTTTAGTATTAACAATGAGATATAAATCAATCTATAGTAATTTACGTTAAATGAGTTTGTACGGTACGAATAAGTAGTTTTCGGACGAGGCGACGAAGGAGCCAAGTCAGGAATTTCGAAAAGAGTACCGTGAAAATCATTTAACGGACGTCAAGTATATGAAGTATATTGATCTTAGTAAAAAATGTAATGTACAAAATTTTCTTTGCTCAAAATGATACACATACAAACTTGAACCAGTATACAAGCATGTTACAATATTATAGGTTTTTGGAAAGTTACTTGTTGCAACCTTATCATGCACATATGTCTAAGACGAAGCATTTGCGAGATTTGGTTACATGAACTTGTCCGCATATTTTTCGGTCCTTTATTTTAATTAAAAATGTGTTTTTTAAATCTTGGAACATTCTGTATATATGTAGTAACACTATATTTTTATAAAACATGTATAGAGTCACACGCTAAATAAATGAATACATTAGTTTCATTTAATACTGATATTGTTTAAATATTTGTTATTACACAGCGTTCATTTCTACGTAGGGCTTATTTCACCCAGTCGCAGCCATCAATGCCGTGCTCCCGATTAAGGTACAGATAAACTGGGAAGTTACTTGCGACAAAACTCGCAACTATGTTAGTTTTTACTACAGAGAATGATAATAAATTGTCACAAGTAACTATCGTAAACGTTGAGAGAATTCTCGTGAAACAACATTCTCAGCAACTTACACTTGCGAGTGGGTTATTAATTTACGTTACATGATATAGTACCGATAAGAAATTTCTGTATTGCAGCGGCATTGTTAGTTGTTTCCGACAATAATTACAATCTAAAAAAGAGGAGAAATCAAACGTTTTAGGAGCGGGAATAGATATCAAGACGGGAAAATTATGGAATATATAACAATTATTTGTTTCCTGACCTACAAATTTAAAATGCACAACAATAAACTTTGTTAGAATATCTGCGGTTAATTTTGAAGATTTTTTGTTAAAATTAAGGAACAATCTCCAAATTTTATCTTTAATAAACAATGAATTGAATACGTACTTTTCACTTCTTTACTACGGAGAGAAACATCTTCACGTCGTTATTTTATAGTAATAAATGATGCTTTCGCGTTGAAACCTTACTAATAATATTCCCGATCCAAGTACTTATCAATAGATATGCTTCAGCACGATATTTGGTTAGAGAAGATGAAAGTACATTTATTCTTGTAAATAGAACATGACGAATTGAAGATGGAGTTGCCTAGTGCCTACAAAAAATATTCTCTTGACACTTCAGCGAGGTATTCATTAAAATTATTCTACTGAAGCTAAACTTGCCTGTGGTCGCAATATCGAGACTGAGCCTCGATTTTGGAACTTTCAGTTCTACTATATTTCAAATTCGACACAGAATTCATATTTTTCTTCATTCTTGTAAAGAGTAGATTTAAAATTGTACTGTCCTGGAGCAGTAGAATTCGCTTCTATCGTTTATGTTAAACATTTTTTATTTACGTTTAGTTTGAGAGTACGAGGTGTGTTCAAAAAATATCGCGAATTTTGTGTTTTTTCAAAAATTATTTATTTATTCATGAATATCTATTTTGTCCCCTTCAAAGTAATCCCCATGAGATATTATACACTTGTGCCAACGGTTTTTCCAATCTTCAAAGCACTTCAAAAAATCATTTTTTTTTATCTTGTTCAGCTCCTCCTTCGATGCCGTCTTTATCTCGTCAAGCGTAGCGTAACGTCGTCCTTTCATGGGCCTCTTCAGTTTAGGGAACAAGAAAAAGTCACAGGGGGCCAGATCTGGGGAATACGGTGGCTGCGGCATCATTAGTGTGTTGTTTTTGGCTAAAAAGTCGCGCACAAGCAACGATGTGTGAGCAGGGGCGTTATCGTGGTGCAAAAGCCAATTTTTGTTCTTCCACAAATCCGGGCGTTTCTGGCGGATTGCTTCTCGCAAATTGCGCATAACTTGCAGGTAATATTCCTTATTGACCGTTCTACCCTGTGGCAAGAACTCATGATGCACCACGCCCCTGCAATCGAAGAAAACTGTCAGCAAAACTATCACATTCGACCGAACTTGGCGCGCTTTTTTCGGTCTTGGTTCGTGCGGCAGCTTCCATTGAGATGATTGAACTTTGGTTTCCACGTCATAACCATAAACCCACGATTCGTCACCAGTTATGACCCTCTGGAGCAAATTTGGGTCGTCGCGGACAGAGTCCAACATCTCATTAGCAATGTTCATGCGATGCTGTTTTTGGTCGCAATTGAGCAATTTTGGTACAAATTTCGCGGCGACCCGTCTCATGCCCAAATCATTGATAAGAATCGAATGGCACGAGCCAATCGATATGTTTAGGTCCTCAGCAACTTCTCTAACGGTGATTCGACGATTGGCCAATATCATTTTCTCCACTTCATTAATTTTTTCGTCTGTTGTTGAAGTGCTCGGGCGTCCGGCACGCTTTTCGTCGTTCACATCTTCTCGGCCTTCTGAGAACATTTTGTACCACCGATAAACGTTGCTTTGGTCCAAGGTAGCTTCTCCGTATGCCACAGTCAACATTCGGAATGCATCCGCGCACTTAATTTCGTTTTTCACACAAAATTTGATACAGGTTCTTTGTTCCATTTTTTTGAATAGGTAAAAATCGAAGACGATCCAAAACACGTGCAAGCAAAGCAGCTGTCAACAATTAAGTGAACATTCAAAATGGCCGAGCTTGTCGACATAAGTGAGAGACATGAGTACCAACATAAAGCCACAAAAAGATCGAAATTCGAATATACGTAACCCGCGAAAATTCAAAATTCGCGATAGTTTTTGAACACACCTCGTATATGTTGTAATCATATTTGTATTAATTATGTTATAGTTACGCTCCAATAGGAAATTTTGAGAGGATGAAATTAGGTACATTTATATTTTTAAGTGGAACACGGCGAATTGAAGATGGGGTTGCATAGTACCTACAGAAAATAATTTCTTGACACTTCAGCGGGATATTTCGAATTGTTATCTTAGTTAGTCAAAGTTGTGTTTAGAAATAATTATCATTTTTTCCACCGTGGGTCTTGTTTAGTTTGGATGTCACCGATCTTTGACAGTTATGTGCTGATAATTAAATTTTGGAAATATTATGCATACGTGATGACTTTGGATGTCCTAGCCTATGATTCCCTGCACCCTGTACTCCTAAAATAATGCTTTCTAAAGATAACAGCTTTCTTAGACAGTCGGGTTAGTACGTAAGCATGTAAAAGTCTGCCTTAGTTACTCAAGAATGTCCGTGTCTATATGAGTGTTCATCTCTCATCTGTCATCAAGAGTGTGACGTGAAAGTGTAAGGGTGTATGTTCCTTTTCAACAAGTCGTGGACGCCACTCATCCAAGCGTCCACCAGCTAGATAAAGTGTGTCATCGTTGGAAAAGCAGTAAGAACAGAGCTTTTTTCTCACCGCACCCGTCTCGTGTTACAGCAAATAATTTCTATTTTACAAGCCTATTTTAATTAGAATTATTATTTTTTCAACCAGTGGTTCGCAAACTGTGGACACCAACTTTGATATTTTAATAGAACTATATATTTTTTCTTATTCGTTAGAAAATTTTATTTTATGATCAATTAAAAGTCGCTTTTACCACCTCCGGTCAAAGTTTCGGTTTCTGAAACCGTAGGATAACTCCCAACTGCCAATCAAAAAACTCATTGATATGTTATGTGCAAATATTATATAACTGAATTCAGAATAAAATTGTCTATCTGTACTGTATTTGGTATAAGAATGCAGTGTAGTTTAGTATAGGGACAACGTTTTACGGCTTGTGATTGGTGCAAACGCGAGTCAGTTTTAAACTGTCCCAATGTTATTTGAGTATTGCAACTTTTTCCCTTCATTTGCCTAAAATAATTAAGGCTAGCTAAATTTAATTTAAGTGATATAACTGGTTTTCCATTAATTCACCTCTCCAAATCTATATCAACAGTCGATTAAAATTTACTGCGAAATAAATAATATATATATATATATATATATATATATATATATATATATATATATATATATATATATATATATATACATATATATATATATATATATATATATATATATATATATATATACAGTGTGCGTTTAAAGTGTGGAATATCAAAAAAAAGCCGAACTCAGCCGATTTTTATAAAAACGCTGAAACACGTTGATTTTAATTTTTAAAAATACACATTAATATGTACGATTCATCTTCCGACTTTCATTTGTTTTTCAGTTATGACGTCTTCACAAAAAAATTTAAATGACAACATAGATTTTTAGTAGTAAAACCCGATAGTGATTTTTTTCCCTTTATGATCATGTAAATAAATCATAACATTGCATAACAAAAATTCTAAAATAAATCGAGTTGAACATTTAATAATAATGAATAATCAAGATACCTACCTCGATAAAAAATTTAAATGTAGCAAACTGTTTCATTCAATTATTCTGTCAATCTTCAAGTCTCTAGACATAAATATTGTAGTTTATTGTTGAATTTTAATAATATTCTTCTAAATTATCAAGGCCATGGCGGATTTAACAATAAGGCAACGAATAGAAATTTTAATTTTTCTTGGTTGTGGGACCCTTACAAGATCCCAGCAAGAAGTGTGTGATATGTTTAATGCAAAATACCCAAATCGTCCTATTACGCAATCGTCAGTTAGTAAAATCAAAAACAAATTTAGGGAGACGGGAGATGTTAAAAATATTTCAAAAGGCGGTCGTCCAGAAATAAGTGCAGAAAATAAATTGAACATTCTTTTACATTTGGAAGAAAATCTTCATTATTCTTCTAGAAAGTTAGTAGCAGGTAATAGTAAGTTTACGGCACTTATATCGCCTTTTAGGTTGGCAGCAGATAATGATGTCAGTCAGTCTGCAGTACTGAAGTTTCTGAAAAAAGAAAAATATCATCCATTTAAGATCCAACTGGTTCAAGAGCTGAATGATGATGATCCTGACCGACGTTTAGAATTCTGCGAGACAATGATGAATTTGCATCATGCTAAGAACGTTTTCATCACCAAATCGTTTTCTCCGATGAAGCAACTTTTTGTATGAATGGGACAGTTAATCGGCAGAACTGCAGGTGCTGGAGTAGGGAAAATCCTCATTGGATAGCAGAAACGCATACTCAACATCCGCAAAAAGTAAACGTCTGGGCAGGAATAGTGCATAATAGAATTCTAGGTCCGTTTTTCTTTGAGGGAAATCTTAACGGAGAAAGATATTTGGAGTTTCTCCAAAATGATCTAATACCATCACTGGCTGTACTTTACCTAAACGAAGACGATCCTGATATCCCAAATGATACCCTTTGGTATCAACAAGATGGCGCACCGCCACATTATACGCTTCCTGTTCGTAATATTCTGGACACTGTTTTTCCACAAAGATGGATCGGCAGGCGAGGGCCGATAGAATGGCCAGCGAGGTCTCCTGATCTGACACCCCTAGACTATTTTATATGGGGTTACTTAAAATCAAAAGTTTACCTAACTAAACCAGAAAATTTAGTGGTACTGAAGCAGCGTATTCAAGATGAAATTCGCAAAATAGAACCAACTGTTATTATTAATGTCTTAGGTGAATTTGTAAATAGACTAGCTTACTGCCAAGAAGTCAATGGATGTCATTTTGAACATTTAATTTAATAGTGTTAATTTTGTTTGCTTTATTTTTCATTGTTCAGTTAAAAACTTTTCGTTTTTCATGTTTTATAAGTTATAAGTTCCATAATCAACTTTTAAATGTTTTTATCAGGGTATCTTGATTATTCATTATTATTAAATGTTCAACTCGATTTATCTCAGAATTTTTGTTATGCAATGTTATGATTTATTTACATGATCATAAAGGGAAGAAAAATCACTATCGGATTTCACTATTAAAAATCTATATTGTCATTTAAATTTTTTTGTGAAGATGTCATGCAAAAACAAATGAAAGTCGGAAGATGAATCGTACATATTAATGTGTATTTTTAAAAATTAAAATCGACGTGTTTCAGCGTTTTTATAAAAATCGGCTGAGTTCGGCTTTGTATGTAAATTGAAAATAACTAGTAACGTAAATAGTTAATATAAATACAAAAGACACATCACCTGTTAACCTGTCAATAACTGTCAAAAATATTACAATATTCAATTTCAATTTCGCATGTCTGATGAAAATGGTTCTCAAATGGAATATATTGAAGACGTTCCACCTATAAATGATGTGTCTGAAAGTTTCGATTATTGTTATATTTTAATTTTATCAAAATATATATTAGAATCGTTTTTAACCTTAAATTGTTGCTGCTTAAACCTTTCCTATTACCACTACAATCTTAAACCAGATGCAGTATAATAAGTAAATAAAAATAGTGACGTTGCAGCGAGCTAAGAGATGTTCGCTAACCCGTTGGCTCGTCTACTGTGCCGACGTATTAATTTATATACACACACACTTTATAAACATAACATATACGAGTAAATGACCAAAATAGTGTGTATACGAGTAGTAGTTCAGTGCTATGCTTATTCGAGAAAGTTCAACGTTGGAACTATGCTAAAATATTATATGTATGCCCAAGACAAGGGCGGCGTTCTTAAATTTAATAATATAAGTGGTTAGAAAACCACGCCAAAATTTAATCAGTTAGAATTGGTGATAGTTATATGGTGCGAACATTAAGTCTAAGTATATTTTTACCTTCCGTCACCTTTAGGTAAGGAAGGTATTGTCTTTGGTCAAAAAATTCGGTGGTGAGTTTTTGATGAATAAGCACGTTTTAGGGTCCCTAGAATACGATTTTACTATTTTTACGATGATGTCTGTATGTGTGTGTGTGTGTGTGTGTGTGTGTGTGTGTGTGTGTGTGTGTGTGTGTGTGTGTGTGTGTGTGTGTGTGTATGTATGTGTGTGTGTATGTCTGTGTGTGACAAAATTTTCTAATGCGATAACTCTAATACTACAATTCCAAAAATTATAATTCTTTCGTATTCCTCTTCGTTACAGCCATGTGAAGAGCTGATTAGATTTTGGTTATAATTGGTCAACCGGAAGTACCCTCATTTGAAGATTTTAATAGTTTTTCTTGAAAAAACGATGTTAAATATCATTTTTTCACATTTAATGTTATTATAAATATTAAAGAATTATTTATTCTCTATACAATTTGAATGCATTTTATACTTCATATTAAATGGACATAGAGTTAAAAAATTATAAAGACATTAAAATATCATGTATATTAGTCAGCTTTGCTATAACTCTGGAAACAGCTGCTACATTAAGAAAATAGAAAATTCTGATTGAAAGGTGTCAGTGTCAAGTGCAGTTGACAGTATGTTTATGTTATAATTTTACTGGAAATATAGGATCTTTTGTTAGAAACTTTCTGTTTGGAATTAGTTTAAAATACATACAACTGCCTTAAGGTAATGTACAAGAAATATAATCTTTTTCAAGGAACTTTCTGTATGACATTTATACAAAATACATAAAACTGACGGAAGGTAATGTGCTGGCCACATCAGATTTTTTTTATTAATGTTGTGTTTATTGTTATAAATTATATTTGCTTAGTGTTTTAATGTTAGAGTAGTGTATATATTAGTGAATTCTGCGTTAAATACAAAAATATGTTATGGATCCAAACTTCATTCGAATAAACTTTAATTGAGGCCTTGGGGATGCACTTTCTATAAGAGCCATGAGTACCCAAAAATGGCGTCTGGTATACACCTTTTGATAATGTAAATGTACACTTAGTTAAATACATATGTAGTTTGTAACAATTTTATAGGTACTGATTTCTAAATTGAAAACAATAGTGAGCAATTTAATTGCAATTTGCAACACTTTTTCCTCAAAAGTAGAAAACGAAAACCCAGGATGATCTACTTTAGACAATACACAAACAAATTTACGACTATCACGAGATCAAATCAAGAAACTAACAAACCATCACTGCAATAACCGTAATACGTTAGTGTCATTAATCAGGCCGCCATTTTGTGTTATATGCACATAAGGAAACAATAGACGAGCGATAATTCCTATTTATTTACCTCGCTGTAGGTTTTGCAATCAGCGCCCCCTTCTCTTCTGTGAATGAGAAATGCAACAGTCAGCAAGATCGTGCTCTGAAACAAACAATCCCAAAATTAACGAGTTATGAATAATATGTGTTGACGAGATGAGAAGTTAGCTTATGTTTAATGTTTTCCGCGTTATATTGTCTTGGTTACGTGACAGTTGAAGTTGATGAGAAAATAACACATGGTAATTATAACGCAAATGAGAGAAACATGTAATATACACGTGTATGGCAAGAAAAATAAAGTCACGTCGAGTGCCGACTGCTTGTCGGAAAATTCTAATTGATTTTTCAATTTCAGATAATTAATGTGTTACCGAACAACACGAAAAGAGGAAATAAGTAGTTTATTGTGTATTATAATTTATATAATTATAATTTATCGTAGTAATAATTAAATATTTAATTTATTTTTATTGATTACTTACTATTTCGTTAACAGGCACATTTTAGATGTGCGCCAAAATTTATGTGTGAACTGTCAAATAAGTTTCTTTGATACTCTTATCTCCCGCCTGCGTACTAAATTAAAATATTATAATACTATGTATATATATATATATATATATATATATATATATATATATATATATATATATATATATATATATATATATACCGGGTGTTCACTTTTTTTATAAGACAGGAAATACACTGTTAAAATTTTCATTATGCGATAGTTCGTTCCCTATGAATTTTAGAACAAAAGTGTAAATACAAAAAATGTTCAGAATTAAAAACTGCATCGAACAAGCTTCAATTTATTAATATAATTCGTTTTTAATACGTGCGACAGCCTTGTGTATTTGAAGTAAATATTCAAATTAATTTCAGAAACCGTCAAACGTAATTCACGATAGTCAATTCTTTTACAGAAAGGGGTAAATATAATTGAAACGCATATAATTATATATTAGAATGTAAATTTAGTCATTTCTGAATTAAAATTGTATTGTATTTTGATAGGTTTACAAGGTAACGCTTTTCAAGAAATCAAGATCTTTCCTTTTTTATTCAGTCAGCGGCTCTTGTTTATGTTAAAACTGTATTCCTGGCTCGGCCACCTACCATGCATCGGCTTGGCTTGAGCATTCACACTTGTCTGTAAAATTGTCTCCTATGTTTCAAAATTTTATGTATAGTTTTATATATTTATATATTTTGCAATAAAAAAATTGCATCCATTCCCGTGTTATAATAATATATAAATATTATATCCAATTTTATCAACCAATATAAAGACTTGGAGAATAACTCGGTTATAAATAAGTTTAGTGTAAAGTACGTAATACTCATAATATAAAAAATTAAAAATAGAATTCAGATGGTGTCTGTAATCCTGTCTGTATATCAACTAACTAGAAAAATAATTTCTAAAAATCTTTTTAATCTGTTCTGATTACTCGGTAGAAAAATATACCACTGAAACAGAATCTGCCTCAGCTTTAGTAAAGTCACGTCAGTGTGCTATATACTGAAACACTATTACACATAGAAAATTATTTTTACATTATACAAGCTATTATTTATAAAAATTAAACATATTTTATTATGAACTACAAAACTATGATAGAATCAAATAACGTTTATTGGCAAGAGACGATAATATTTCAATCCGTCTCTCATCACTAATAATCGATAGATATGTGCTTATGGGTAATTTAGCTTTTGCTAGTTACGAATCCGGTCCTGTCTACTCTGCAAGAAGAAGACACCTTATGCGTATCAGCATAAATTTAATATATTATAAGCTTGGAATTTGGTGTAACTCTTGCCTTTATTATAATTATTGTCTTTATGACTTTACTAGTCTGTAAATGTACAATAAATTCCATTTGAATTTTTTTTAAATCGGCCTAATTCTCTAAGCAAAGTTGTTAAAATTAACAACTATTTTCAGTTGTTATAAAGTGAATGTCAGTTGCTAAGTTCAAAATCTCAATTCTCTATTACATCAAGTTGTTAAAATTTAACAACTAGTCGTTATGTCGATTTGTTAATCTAGCAACTGCATTTCTCCCGTTGTTAGTATTGAACAATCGTTGTTAAATGGTTTTTCTGGAAAATTTTGTGTTATGAAATAAACTTTTATTGGAGAGACAGCAAAAGTAAAATATTTGTAAACATATCCTATGACCAATAATTTTATACACTTTTAGAAAAGATTTATGCGAAGAAATTTGCCAGATATTAGTAATCCATGCTCCGTATCGGGAAAAAAATATTTACAGAGATGTTCAAACTGAGCAGGCTATCGTTCATGATTTATTTTGTGAATTGTATGTTCTTATGCTTCAAGCATACTGAGTTAGTATATGCTCGAAGGTCTTATGTCACAAGATGAAAGATTTACATTTAATCCAAACATAAATGTTTTAATTCTTAACATATTAATGTTGAACAAATTTTCTCCCGATAAGATCTAAATTCATTTTTGTAATTTATTTTCATTTATCTACGCCTTATCTTTACGCCTGGCTATGAGTCTTATAAAGAGATTAAAGGGCAACATTTTAATTTTCCGTGAAGTCAATCAACGATTTGCAAAATTTCCAACTAACAGTTATCAGGAATGAAATGCAAAAGTAGCTTTGTCATTTAATTAGCCCAAAATCATCGTGAAATCTACCACTAGAGAATTGTTCCGCGGAACATCTTGCAAATCAAACGACAAACTAATCAAAATCTTTCACTGTACGTTGTCAATAGAGTAGAAATATAAACGACGATTAAATGTTAGCCCTGAAAATAAGAATATTAAAACACATTTATCACCCAAACCAGTATATTCAGTAATAATACAAAAAATAGCAAATCTAGATAACCGTCGCCTGGCCGAACCCGGTCACACGGAATCCTCCTCCACGCCGTGATTATTTCTGCAAAAGAATTAACACATGATAAATACTCCGTGAGAAGGCAATCATTCACAAAATACACGCGTATCCACCACAAGAGAATGTATTGCAAAACCACACCACAAATAACACACGTATGCAACAAAGTCCAATGGAACAGGGAAAATGGAGTAAGTCATCTTATGCGAAACGCATACCTGCTACTCCATAGCAGTGCGGCCCCGGACTTTCGCGTACATACTCAACTGTACCTGCCATTGCCACCCTGGCACCGGTCTTACGAGTACGTATACTCAACTGTACCTGCCATTGCCACCCTGGCACCGGTCTTACGCGTACGTATACTCAACTGTACCTGCCATTGCCAGCCTGAGCGGTGTGGTTTATCCCGGCACTCAAATATGGTTACACAACCAACCTTGCCATTACCACCCCTGGGAATAGGGAGCTACCCTAACCCAAATTCCGCTCAGGTGCTGATCAACCCTAATGGCTTTACTTCGGCCTTAGGGGCATAGTTACAAAACCAGGATAAAACTATCCCTGCCGTTCCCACGCGGTCAATCAGCGAAACCCACGAGGCTAGCAATCGTGGACACATAGATCGCATTCCTGGTTACCCTTATCAGCTCTCTCATCACACCTGGAGGCTCTACCGGGCGCGACCGTTCAACAAGGATAAGGATAAAGGACAACGCAGTAAAGAAAGAGAATAATCATACAAATCCGTATCTGCAATTACTCTTGCTACCGTAGACTAAAAGTGTGTGTAAGACTCAACTCACAATCATACACATGCTAGATTAACTCTCTCACATGAATCACTACACAAATCAATCACTACGATATCGATGTTCTCACACTGAAATCTAGAAATAAACTGAAATAAAATACGTGAATACCAGTATCATTAAATGTAGCTCTTATCCAACAGCATCGGTTACGTACCTAAATAGCTAATTAGAGACAAAACATAATAAATTTAATAAAAATAATCTTACGCAAAATAATTACTGTGACAGACACATGTATAATTATTGAGAATCGATATGCCTTTTAATACACTTGTTAATAACTTCAGTTCTATATTTAACAACGATTGTTCAGAACGACCGTTTTTAACAATGTCGTTAATCATGCATTTACTGAATACCAATTGAATGACAGTTGTTACAAGTGTCTCAGTAATTATTTTGCGTAAGATTATTTTTATTAAATTTATTATGTTTTCTCTCTAATTAGCTATTTAGGTACGTAACCGATGCTGTTGGATAAGAGCTACATTTAATGATACTGGTATTCACGTATTTTATTTCAGTTTATGTCTAGCTTTCAGTGTGAGAACATCGATATCGTAGTGATTGATTTGTGTAGTGATTCAGGTGAGAGAGTTAATCTAGCATGTGTATGTGAGTGAGTTGAGTCTTACACACACTTTTAGTCCACGATAGCAAGAGTAATGCAGATACGGATTTGTATGATTATTCTCTTATTTTACGGTGTTGTCCTTTATCCTATTCCTTGTTGAATGGTCGCGCCCGGTAGAGCCTCCAGGTGTGATGAGAGAGCTGATAAGGGTAACCAGGAATGCGATCTATGTGTCCACGATTGCTAGCCTCGTGGGTTTTCGCTGATTGACCGCGTGGTAACGGCAGGGATGGTTTTATCCTGGTTTTGTAACTATGCCCCTAAGGCCGAAGTAAAGCCACTAGGGTTGATCAGCACCTGAGCGGAATTCGGGTTAGGGTAGCTCCCTATTCCCATGGGTGGTAATGGCAAGGTTGGTTGTGTAACCATGTGTGAGTGCCGGGATAAACCACACCGCTCAGGCTGGCAATGGTAGGTTGAGTATACGTACGCGTAAGACCGGTGCCAGGGTGGCAATGGCAGGTACAGTTGAGTATACGTACGCGTAAGACCGGTGCCAGGGTGGTAATGGCAGGTACAGTTGAGTATGTACGCGTAAGTCCGGGGCCACACTGCTATGGAGTAGCAGGTATGCGTTTCGCATAAGGTGACATTCCCTTTTCCCTGTTCTGTTGGACTTTGTTGCATACGTGTGTTATTTGTGGTGTGATTTTGCAATACATTACCTTGTGGAGGATGCGCGTGTATTTTGTGAATGATTTACTCCTCACTGAGTATTTTTCATGTGTTAATTCTTTTGCAGAAATAATCACGGCGTGGAGGAAGATTCCGCGTGACCGGGTTCGGCCTGGCGACAGCCATCTAGATTTGTTATGTTTTTGTATTAATACTGAATATACTGGTTTGGGTGATAAATGTGTTTTAATATTCTTATTTTCAGGGCTAATATTTAATCATCATTTTTCGTTTATATTTCAGAAGTGGGATCAGAACATTTTTAACTTTCAGCTTTTGGGATCACACCAGCACAACTTTTGGAACAGTGCGGATATTGGTTACTTTTATGTTTAGCTGGATTACGAAGCTGGAACAACCTTACAACATGGCGTTACCTAACAATAGTCCTCAATTTCAGTATGTATCGTCACTTTACGCGGTATGCATAAATAGGACGAAATAACTACCATTATGTATGTGACATCTCGCTTGAGAGGGTATGTAGAAATATGGTACAAAGCGTGGCAAGGAATAAATTAATCATTCTTGGGAGACATGGAAGGCTATGTTGTTGAAGGCATTTCCGTCACAGGAAAATTATTTTCAGTTGCTTTAAGAAATGATTGCTCGCAACAAGAAACCGGATAAACCCATGTTGCAATACTAATATGAGAAGCTGGCGCTACTCAACCCTTGCTCTTATCAGAGAATGCAAGAAGCCGCAGTCTCTTTTATTATTCTTGAAGACGATCGAGGAGAAATTAGCGACACGAAACCTTTCTACTCCCCATAAACGCGATTTACATCGTACTTTTCAGAAGAACAAGTGGCCTTACTATACTACGCAGCAACACAACGATGGAATGGCGAACATTCGTTGTTTTATTTTTGGAAAATTGGGACATACACGCTCACATTATGAGAACAAATGGCAACGAGTATCGAATTGTGCAGGACGAAATGGAGGCGAATTCAGTGGAAGTAGGAACCAGCGACCACAACAACGTCAACATTAGCATGTTCAACATCAACAAGAGCCACAACCACAACTGCCAGAAAGAAACATCTTAACAACTTCTGCGGAGGTAAGCGGTAATTGTAAATTATTTCTGGATGTTAATGTTAATGGACCGGGAGTCTAAGAGTACGTCGATTTGGGGTCCACTTGCATAACCATGAAGGAATCCGTAGCACAACAACTAGAATTACCATTCAACAAAAACAAGACAGTTACTCTGCGTGGTTTCGGGAATAAATGGTTGAGGACTTTAGGCGAAACTGGAATTCACAAGTTGACAATTGACGAAGTAGAACTGGATGTAGTATTCAACATAGTACCAGACATAGTTCAATACATACCCATCATAGTTGGACAGCCTTTCACAGAATCACTGGAAGTAGTGTACAAGGATTCAAATCGGCTAAGATTTTTCAGGAAAAACGACTCATCATTCAGTGGAATCAAAGCGACACGCAGTAAGGAGGTTAACATCTGGGCCAAACATACAACTGTTATACCACCGGAAACTAACTACGAAATGAATATTTATAAAAATTACTGTTTACGAGACGAACGGGTTTACCGAATCACCGCGTCTGGAATTTAATGGGTTGTACCTAGAGGACAACGGCTGCAGATAGTACGTTCCTGTTTTGATGAGTTTGGACATTTTGGAATTTACTGGTTTCCTGGAATGAGAAAATTCGCGAAGTACACTGACTCGTGTATCAAATGTTTTTACCATAAACAACAGAGAGGAAAGCAGTCAGAACTATTGACTCCAATTGAGAAACTACCGATTCCATTTCACACCATTTATATGAAGGACCATTCCAAATAAAAAAAAGTTCTAACGAACGATAGATTTTCAGTAGAAGATTTGCTTGGTACAAATCGATGTAGAAGAGGAGAATATAGTAACGTAGTGGCGATTGACAGGATGAAACCATATTTAAGTACACGTGAACTGTCGGAAGACAACAGCGCTTCGGATGTTGATGCCGATGCTGCAGGAATTTGGGATTGATTCCTCGAGGACGAGGAACTTGTCAGGATGGACGAACTGTCACAGTAATTATTTTGCGTAAGATTATTTTTTATTAAATTTATTATGTTTTGTCTCTAATTAGCTATTTAGGTACGTAACCGATGCTGTTGGATAAGAGCTACATTTAATGATACTGGTATTCACGTATTTTATTTCAGTTTATGTCTAGCTTTCAGTGTGAGAACATCGATATCGTAGTGATTGATTTGTGTAGTGATTCAGGTATTATTATTACTCGTATCCAACTTAGCATACATATAAATTATAAAATATAACTATAAATAAGAAACAAAAAAACACTAAAAGTTACAAAATGTAAAATACTGAAGGGACCATAATAAGAAATTAAATAGAAAGCAACCAGTGACGGGCACAATCAACTGCAATAGAATTCCCTTCTGCAAGGTCTTTGAAGGTGCATCTACTTGGAAGGTTTGGGCAAATGAGGAGATAGTTCATTGTTTGGTCTTCACCGCACTCACAACTCGTTGAACCATCAATATAACCCCATTTCTTCATATTCGTCTTGCATCTTCCGACCTGTGTTCGTAGGCGGTTGAGGCTTTTCCAGATTGGCCACTTTAGATCTGCCCCAGATGGAAACTTTTCACTTGGCTCTATTCCAGGTAAAGTGTTCGGAGTTTCAATAGCCCGCCATAGTTCTAATCTTTTGGCGGATATTAAACCTGTAAGCGGCTGGACTGTTGAAAGGAAACTCCTTCTGGACTTTAATCTGGACCTTACAGTTGTTTGACCAAACAATGGGTGACGAGGGTCGGAATTTGCTCGTTGCCTTTCCTTCATGCTGGAAACCTGTCTTCTAACGTGTGGAGGAGCTATTCCACTTAAAAGGTGTAAGTGCGATATCCGCGTTGGCTTTAAACAACCAGTAATCAGCCGGCATGACTGGTTTAGTACTGGATCAAGTTTTCTGGAGTGACAAGAACGTTCCCATACCGGAGCTGCATATTCAGCAGCTGAATAGCATATAGCAAGAGCTGAAGTTCTTAAAGTATGTGGGTCAGCTCCCCATGTAGATCGCACAAGTTTCCCCAAAAGATTATTCCTGGCGGAGACCTTACCTTTCATCCTTTCAACGTGGAATTTATAAGACAGCGTCCGATCAAGAATCACCCCCAGGTAAGTAGGTGTTTTACTGAAATTGAGATGTTTGCCATTCCATATGATGTTCAACACCCTGTTGCCCTCCTTATTGTTAAGGTGAAAGAGACTAGTTACTGTTTTTCCAGCATTTGCTTTCAGACCGTTTTCTTTATAATAACCGGACAAGGTAGATAAATATGATGACAGGTTGTTTTCAATGACTGAAAAATCTTTGTGTTGGTTAGCTACAGTCAAGTCATCTGCATATAGAAATCTTCTTGTTTGTGGATCTGTTGGTTGGTCATTTGTGTAGATGTTGAAAAGAATTGGGGCTAAAACACTACCTTGCGGCAACCCATTTTTCTGCAATTTCCATCTACTGCGATTACCACCCAATTCTACACAGAAGCGTCTGTTTGAAAGCAAGGTACGGATAATTTGAACAAATCGGTAGTCTTTTGTCATTTGATATACTTTCATAATTAGGCGATTATGATTTACCGTATCATATGCCGATGATAAATCAACAAAGACCACACCCGTTGCTAAGCCCGCCTGATAACCATTCTCGATGTACTGGGTTAGATTGAGTACTTGAGCTGTGCAGGATTTTCCAGGTCTGAAACCAGCTTGTTCTGGAATTAACTGATCATCGATGTTGCTGCTAATTCGGTTAAGTATTATTCTTTCAAATAGTTTATAAAGGGTACATAGGAGAGAGATAGGTCTGAAATTCTTAGGATCATCCAAATTCTTACCGGGTTTTGGAATAGCAATAATTTTACTTTTCCTCCAAACTTTGGGAATTTTGTTACTTAATAAACAATGATTGAATAGTTTCAGGACCCATTCTTTCGTGGCATTACCAAAATTTACTATTTGTTCATTACGCAAATCATCCAATCCTGCAGCTTTCCCAATTTTCAAAGAAGCAATAGCAGTTTGTACTTCTGTCATTATAAACGGCTGGCAATACTGATTATCTTCTTGAACATTCCTAATTAGACGAACGGGTTTCTGCTTATTTGATTTTCCATTCAAAATTAATTGTTGCGCGACCTGATTAGCTGAAACAGCAATCTTTCGTTTCGGTAAAGAGGGATCGTTGTTTATTTTCCTTAATGTTTTCCAGGCTTGGCGACTTGAGTGTATCATGTCGATACTGGTTATAGTTTTTTGCCATTCCAGATGTCGATTTTCGGTGATTCCCATGGACAATTTTTTACCCATTTCTAATGTCTCGTTCGAGAAGGGATCTAATTCAAATTTACGAGCATATTCTTTGTAAAGGTTGCTTTGGTCCTTATTTAGACCAGAAATATATTGAGTACGACAGCCTCGAGGAATGTGCTTTCTTGAGATGGCCTTTACATGTTTAATGAAGATGTCGTAATTATCGGGTGTTGGTTCAATCGACTGAGTGACGGAGTCCAATTCTTTTGCAAATCCTTCCCAATTTGATTTTTTAAAATTGAATCGACGTCGAAACGGAACTATTTTCGGCTCAACAATTGCTCTAATTTGAAGCATAATTGGTCTATGTTGTGAATATGGAATAGGCTCCAAGACTTGTTTCACACAGTTCGCACTGATGCTTTCACTAACAAATATAAGATCAGGGTTATAACCCCTACGCCATCTGCCACTATTAAAAGAAGCTGGGAGTTTAGCATCGTGTATTAGACTCATAGTAAGATTTTCCATACATGTTTCAACCTTCTCCCCGTCTTGGTTTGTTTCACTGTATCCCCATGTCGTACTGTGACTGTTGAAGTCACCAATTATGACTCTTGCCTTTAGGTCATCATAATGTTGATTTGAGTAATCAAATTGTACGGCTGGAGGCTTGTAGATGGATGTTACGGCTAGATCATCGAGAGTGACAGTAAGTGTTTCGATATTTTTATTATCAAATATATAAGTATCTCTATAAATTCAGGTGAGAGAGTTAATCTAGCATGTGTATGTGAGTGAGTTGAGTCTTACACACACTTTTAGTTCACGATAGCAAGAGTAATGCAGATACGGATTTGTATGATTATTCTCTTATTTTACGGTGTTGTCCTTTATCCTATTCCTTGTTGAATGGTCGCGCCCGGTAGAGCATCCAGGTGTGATGAGAGAGCTGATAAGGGTAACCAGGAATGCGATCTATGTGTCCACGATTGCTAGCCTCGTGGGTTTTCGCTGATTGACCGCGTGGTAACGGCAGGGATGGTTTTATCCTGGTTTTGCAACTATGCCCCTAAGGCCGAAGTAAAGCCACTAGGGTTGATCAGCACCGGAGCGGAATTCGGGTTAGCGTAGCTCCCTATTCCCATGGGTGGTAATGGCAAGGTTGGTTGTGTAACCATGTGTGAGTGCCGGGATAAACCACACCGCTCAGGCTGGCAATGGTAGGTTGAGTATACGTACGCGTAAGACCGGTGCCAGGGTGGCAATGGCAGGTACAGTTGAGTATACGTACGCGTAAGACCGGTGCCAGGGTGGTAATGGCAGGTACAGTTGAGTATGTACGCGTAAGTCCGAGACCACACTGCTATGGAGTAGCAGGTATGCGTTTCGTATAAGGTGACATTTCCTTTTGCCTGTTCTGTTGGACTTTGTTGCATACGTGTGTTATTTGTGGTGTGATTTTGCAATACATTACCTTGTGGAGGATGCTCGTGTATTTTGTGAATGATTTACTCCTTTCCTGAGTATTTCTCATGTGTTAATTCTTTTGCAGAAATAATCACGGCGTGGAGGAGGACTCCGCGTGACCGGGTTCGGCCAGGCGACGGCCATCTAGATTTGTTATGTTTTTGTATTAATACTGAATAACTGGTTTGGGTGATAAATGTGTTTTAATATTCTTATTTTCAGGGCTAACATTTAATCGTCATTTTCGTTTAATACAAGAGATGTTAAAAATGGTTATTAAGTCTCAGTTGTTATCTAACGATTATGTTAACAATTATCTTGGTGAATTAGGCCGATTTTCTCTTTTCGTTGTCACCCACATAATTAGGCTACATCTATACAGAAACGTTTATATATTATTATATGCCAGAGTGCCTGGGGCCTGTTTCTCAAAAAATACGGGACTAGTATTACTAGTCCCTACACTAGTAATACTAGTGAAGTTTACTAGTTTTTGTTTCTGAAATATACAAGTGTAAAATACTAGTTACAAGTTGGGAACTAGTATTTACTAGTGTATTTGACATAAAATACTAGTATTTTGTTTCTCAAAATATTTCAGTTGTCTGCCAGACTAGTAATTTACTAGAGAAAAGCTACAAGTGTCAAAAGTCTTGTAAATTTTGAATATTAATTTTACTAGTCGTATTATTTGACAGTTCGTGTGTTTTTTATCTTTTTCGTATGTAATTCAATGGTTCTTTGTTAATGTTCATTCAAATTTATGTAGTGTCTGTCGTTGTTTAATTGGGACTTATTCGTCAGCTAGATATGAATAGAAACCATGCATTAACCATTAACTGTTTTAAGTTTAACCAAAATGTGACCCTGTCTGATATATTTCTAGTCTTTGTCTTGTCTATTCAACCCGAAGCGTGGCAAGTTTGACAGATTCCATTCATTGAATTTAACTGCTTTAGACAATTTATTTAGAAAATGCTTCAAATAGAATACCTTTAGCATTTCGAATCATCCCCAAAATAGTTAATTTCGCATCCAGTGTAGACATCTTTATTGAAAAATAATTTAATTTCAAATTAAAACACCTGAAAATGTTAACGTCAGTTAGAAAATAAAATCACTTGATTTAAAAAATATTGGTTTAAATACTAGTATTTATTAAAAAAACTACTAGACTATTGAAAATGTTTCAGAAACATTATTTTACTTGACTAATACAATTTCACTTGTAACTATTAGCTTGTGAACTAGTAAATTGTAAACTACTACTTTTCAGAAACACAATTTACTAGTACTATTAAAAACTTCACTTGTAACTAGTAACTTTTAACTTGTAAACTAGTATTTTTTGAGAAACAGGCCCCATGTCGTGAATCTGGTGACCCGTGTTTGATCCTGACCGACACCAAAATTACTACGAAATTTAATGGCACAAAAGTGACCCCTGTCGTGCACTCTCCGCGCCAACATTGACTGCCCGTGAGGTGACGCCTGGTAAATATCTACACGGTACAAATATGTCATCATAATTACCGTAATCTACGTAGAAAGTAGGTTGGCACACCTACTAATAGGTAATATGGCGTGGTGATTTATTTATTTAATTATTAGTTAATTAATTTATTTTATTTATGTATTTATTTATTTTTTACTTATTTATTTATTTATTTGTATAATTGTTATTTATTTATTTATAAATAATATATAAATATACGCAATAAATTGCAAATACCAATTTAATAATATTAATGCCTATAGCTATTAAATATATATGTCCTAACATTGTGTATTCTGAAATTAATTTGAATGCCAGCTGATTGGAGTTCTTTATTATCAATCATTTAACTGTAAAAAAAAGATACTTTTCAAATAGGTAACTGAACATAAGGTATTCTGGAATTGCCAATAACCGTAAATTTTCGAACTTTTTCAGTTTTTGATGCACGAATATTAATGAATAAAGCAAAAACCTCTCCACAGATATCAGATATGCTTAAAGCTTGAGGTACATTATAATATTTTCTCATATTCTTGATTTTTGGTTCGATTTTCATCCGAGTTTAGTCCGATACTATATTAGGAAAATTATATTTTACAGATGTCAGTGTCAAGATAAATTGTCTTATAATTTTGTACAAAATACATAGAACTCACTGCAGGTAATGTACTGTAAATATGGAATCTTTTTCAAGAAACTTTCTGTTCGGAATTTGTACAAAATACATAGAACTGAATGAATCTAGTATGAAACTCGGATGAAAATTGCTGATTTATATTATACTAGAAATGACTAGAAATTTATTCACGAGATTTGAACTAAAATCTAGACAAAAATAGTGTAATGTAATTCAAGCTTAACTCTCACTTGTCATATCTTCATCTGGCAACAACCTGAAGAACGATTAATAATTACTACTAGTCTTCTGAAATTGACAATTCAATATAAGTAAAAGTAACCTATTTCAGAAAAAGTAAATTTATTTTCAGAAAAAGTAAATTCAAATTAAAACCTAATCTAAATGATTAAATTCTTAAGGGTTTCACCGAAACCCCAACATAATCTAATTAGATTGTTGAACAAAACCCTAACCTAACCTAATTAATTTCTTGATTAACTCTCTAGGGGTTTCACCTAAACCTTAACATAACATTATTACTTTTTGATCAAATCGTTAGGGGTTTCAACAAAACCTACTCTAACCTAATTAGTTTCTTGATTAACTCCCCTAAAAGTTTCACCTAAATCTTAACCTAACATAATTACTTGTATGATAGGGGTGTTACTAAAACCTTAACCTAACCTAGTTAGTTGTTTGGTCAAATCCCTAAGGGTTTCATTAAAACTCTAACATAATCTAATTAAATGGTTGATCAAAACCCTAATCTAACCTAAGTAGTTTCTTGATTAAATCTCTAAGGGTTTCACTAAATCCTAACCTAACCTAATTAGTGGTTTGATCAAATCCTCAGAGGTTTTTCCAAAACCATTACCACCCCTGTGGATTTGATCAAACACCTAATTCACTCATATTCCTGAGATATAAACACTATTTCTTTTTCTAAATAATTTAATAGTTATTTACCTTTCAAGTGTGTTAATGAAGGCAATTAATTATTTAAACATTTAACGCGGTCGTGTGAATCGTTGAGATCATTAATCGCCAATTAATACACGTGTAAGTTACAATATTTTTTTGTTGACCGTATCTTAGTGAATTGGAAAGTCTAATTTTATTCCACGACAATATTTTTTAGGTTAGTAACGTTTGACCGGACTGAGTTGGCGTAAACATAATCATATGGTACCACTTCGGCACTATATACTGAAAATTGTTCTCAGTTTAACATGGGTTCTTCATTCCATATTTATACGAAAATTTCAAATTGCGCGGGCCATGTGCTTCGAATTTGCGCCAAATTTTACGAGCAATTGCATCTCCGTGCTCCGTCTGTGTAAACGCCTGCAACGAGAACGGATGATGACGCATTGTGCGCAGTAAGCATACACTCATGTCAACAACAGCATAGAGCCAATGTCATTTGCATTTGATTTATTCATTTGTTACTAAATATAGAAATAGTATTTTTTTATTACCGAACACTGTGTTTTTAACCTGTATATGGCAAAATTGAATTAATGTAGCCCTATATTTTGTATTTTTTCGGCCTAATCTATAAACATTTTCTAGTCTTCAGCGCAAATATTAACTTTTAGATTTTCATTAACGAACTTTACCACATGGCTATAAAGTTCTATAGCGGAAGTTTCTAGTTCATCTAAGCCAATAAGAACTAGAATTTTCCTTTTTGCGGATTTTTCCAACATATTAACATGCTTTTGTTGTTCTAGTAGTTTTTCTTCGAGGGATGCTTTTTTTTTCTTTGTTGTGGCAATATAAGAAACAAGATCTTTATTTATTTTTTCTATATCGCTCTTAATAGTACCTAGAACTTTTAATTTTTGCAACCACGTGAATATTTTGAGGTTGTGTTAACAAATTGTTATTATTAACCATTCCCTAATTATTTATATTGCTTAAAATTTACAACTATTTACTTTTTAGCTGCTTTTTTATGGGTAACAGCTAGTAATATAAAAAGATGCGTAATAATTTTTCGGTGTTTACAACTCAGTGTTGCCGATCCTTTCTTTTTTATTTACTTATATTAATGTTGATGGGGTTGATAGTACAATTTAATTACTTAAAGATAGTGTATTTATGTTCTCAGTGTTGTGGTTGTGATTGTGATAATCCGTATTCAAATTCGATGTTTTCTTTTAGATTTCAGGTCGCTTTAAGAATAGAATATTGCAGCCATAAACTTGCTATTAGGTCTTTTCTTTTCAATATCAGAGAAATATGGCAATAGAAATGATTCCGAAAAGAGCGTTACCTGCTTTTCTTTGCACCATGGAATAATTTTTTTTCTTTAAGAGTTCTACTTTTTACTGGAAGCAAACTTAGAGATGCAATATTTGCACTGTCTACCAGTTTTAGCGGGGTCAATGTTATATTATCGATGTCCATAATTGCTGACAAATTACAAAAGATTTTGATTTTAGGTTAACACAATTTTAATTCAGAAAATCAATAAATTTTGATCGTTTTGCCATCAGTTGTTTTAAGTATCTAAGTGCGTTCCATTTACATAACGCTATATAGCACAATTTTTTTTATGTTAATAGAAGAATATTATTGTTTCAAATTCATTTTAAAAATATGGTACGTGAATATACCTAGCTAGCAAGTGTTAAAATCATGTCTTCTAATTCTGTCTAGCATTTTCTTACAACATGCTATGTTCCATGTGGTGAACGCACCCAATAAATCGTTTATTAATAAAAATTAATCTATTAATAGGGGGTCATTAATGAATGTTTTCATATATATTAACATAACCTATTAATAAACGGGAAATAGTTTTACTAAATCGGAATTTTTTTAATTTGGTGTTTACAGAAATACTCTGAAACAAGTTTCATTGGTATCACGTTAAAAAATAACACACTTTTCCAGATTTATTGTTAAAATACAACAGTTATTTGTATACTAAGTGCTGAAAGTGTTTCTTTGTCGAACAAAAACGATAGTTGTAGCCTAATGAAAGCGAAGGCTGCAGTTGTTTCTGTTCGACAAAGGACTTTCAACACATGTTATACACACTATTTTTTCTACGCCTGTCAGATGAAAAAAAAATAAGGACATAAAGAATTATTATGTTTTAAATAATTTGACATTTATTGTCAATTTTTGTATTTGCGATGCGTATCTATAACAATAACATTCTACACAACATTCATAAGTAAAATTCGTTGCTAGGATACCAGAGCGTACTGCAGAGTCGCTTTCAGCTGAAAAAACAAATGCTCCTCATAAAATTCCGAGTCAAGCTCATAACCTTTTACTAATTATTAGTAGCACTACTAATGATTGCAACTACTCACTATTAAATTATTTGCGCTCATAAAGTAAAACTAGTGCAAGTATAACTTAGGAGTATCTAATAAAAGAGAGATTTAGTAGTGATCATTAGCAGCACCAAAGGCTATTTTAAGTAGTATTACCATCAATGGAAAGATTGTCGTGACAATAATTTAAAAAAAATAAATGCATAGAAATATACGTGTATTAAGAGAAAATCACTTGCCAGAGAAAATATATAGAAAGAAAATAAATCCATTAGAAAACACACAGAAAATGAATTTAGGAAAATATACAAATATTTATGACATTGTTTTTCTGACTATCATATTGCAAACAATACTTGTAATATTCTTATGTTGATCAATAAAGGATATTTACAGTCCAAGAGCATTGATTACGACAATGAATCTAAAATCCAACAAAGGAAATTTCAATACTAGCATTTAGCGTAGAATAAAAAATAAAGCATATGCATCAATCATTACAGTAACATATTTTTTTACTCTTCAGCTAAAAAACACAAAATTTTAAATAATTACACGATTACACCTCAAACTTCAATCTCAAAAATGAAATTCACTTGCATTTAAAAAAGTTATATCAGATATTTTAAGTTTTCTTTGGCTAATTTCCATATTCAAAATTGATTAACCAATCTTATGTTAAGAGTATGATGCACCCCCATGAAAATATGCGAAAAAGTGGTATAGAAATCCGGTCATATCTTTGCAATCACTAAACTTTTGATACACAAATAAATTGTAGTTTATAAAACAAGAATCAATCTACGTATGATTGGTACTATTTTTTTACTTTTTGTTTTTATTAATTAGTAATTAATTAGTAAACTTGGTGAAATTCGGCATTTTTCGATGCAAAATTTATGAATAATAGAAGCAATTTTCCAAAAAAATATTTCCAATTAGACCTAGATTGATCTTTAATTAACCCAAATTATGTCTTACTTTTGGTTTTCATAATGTGATTATTATAATATGAACGGATTCCCGAGACACTAATTCGCTAACTGATTCTGTCAAAATGAATCATGCAGTGCTGCCCTCTACACCTTACTGTTCAAATCTTTGAAATTAAGGAAAGATACGAATTTCGGAAAGTTCGTTTTCGTAGACAAGGATAGGTATATACTGATAGATTTAGAGTATTTACACAAACCAACATCCCTTGAATATGGGTGACCTAGGTAGTCCCAGGCCTTAAAAAATACACTTTCCCTAATTTTTCCAAGAATTCGTAACGATAGCAGTCATTCAAGAAAGATTGTGCTTCAAAAAGAAAATATTGAAAATTTCACTCCTCTTGTCCTAGGGCCTAGGTGAACATAAAAACTGTGCTGATTATTTTTGCACAAGACGGGATACTGATGATGATGAGAGTGGAATATGTCTATAAAGATGATTTCTTTTGGCAACAAATGGAGCTAAAATTAAAACATTTTATATGGAACATTTATTAGCTTAACCCGTTTCACATTTTTTTAAAAGTATTTCAAATGAAAGTTTATAATACAATGATAATAATTTATTGTTATTTTTGAAAATAAATAAAAATATTGGCAACAGAAATAGTCGTCAAAAACAAACCGCCACTTCTGTGTTGTCAAAGAACATATAGCACGTCATGCATTGCCAATATAATTGTCCATCACCTACTTTTTTGTATAAATAAACGTAGGCGATAGTGTGTCACATGTCTAGTTGTATGAACTTTAACATCACACTCCGTGTCAGATCAAGTGACTTTTTCGAAATATTACACAAATTTTAATTGGGCGCGAGCAGACGCGTGACTCGAACAACCTTGATGTGCTTGGACTCAGCTGATTTGTGTGCGCTTGTTACTTTGACAAGATCAATGTTTTGACTTATTTTAATTTTGAACTATTAAGAAGTTATTTTTAATTTTATGTTTTACTGCCTAAAAATTGTACAATAACATTTTACCAGTTCAAAATCAAAATAAATTAAAACATTGGTCTTGTCAAAGTGACACGCGTACATAAATCTGCTGATTCCAAGCATCTCATAGTCGCTAGCGCCCTATATTTAATTGCCAAATATAAATTCGAAGCTATGTAAGAAACAGTATCTAGAAAATTTAGCAATTAGAAGGCTTATAAAAATTCTTGCAATAGTCCTATTGTGGATTCGAGGTTGCGAATTAAAAAATAATTAATTAAAAATTTTAATTCTTTCTTTGTTGGAAATACCATCCTTTCTTTCTCGTATTTCATACTCAACATTTTTGTAAAATAAGAATCATGTATTCTTTGGCAATTTTTTTATTCTCTAAATATTATTTATTTTAGATATTTAATGAAACAAAATTATTTAGATATTTATAAATTATTTTAGATACATATATAATTAAACTAAAAAAACTAAAACATATAAATACCTAATTAAAAAACAACTTATATGTATAAACAAATGAAAAAATAAGTTATATGAGTACATAATTATAGAAAAATTATTTCTAGAAGCAGTGAGATGCGATTCAGTTGTAGTGTTTTAACGAAAATTTCCGAAAAGTGTCGAACTAGTACACGCTCGTTGTGTTGGCGTATTTTTATTGCCCAAGAGCCCCAACTCCTCTTTACCCGACCCCGCGTAGCACCACTAGCAGTAAGGGTGCATCATACTCTTAAAAATCGAATATATTTTTTCTCTCTAGGTTTGTTCAATTTTCCCCGCGCTCCGTTTGCCATTTTCTTTAATATGTAATCTTATTTTTCCTCACTTCACTTCACAATTTTACTGCTCTCTCTCTCACCTCACAACTGTCAAATCTGTTGTTATTTTACAGGTTATGTCTATTAAGTAGTAATCGATCCTGTATTAACAGATCTTTCATTTCATGCTAACATATTTATTTCTGTGTATATCTATCTCTTTCATTCAACGATTTCATTAATAGTACAGGGTTGTCATATATACTTTACTACTAGTTAAAATAAGCTAGTAGTGGAATTATGAGCACCAATATCACTAGTATTATATTAATCTATTTTAGTAAGTAACTCCTAGTTGTAAAATTTAGTGAAAGGTTATGAGCTCGGCTCTCCAACTTTAAGATGACAAATGCGAGCATAAATAGTTATTTATGATATAAGTGTTAAAAGTGACATTTTATTTTGTGAGAAGGAAGTTTGGAACACGACGCGAAGCGGAGTGATCCAAACCTTCGAACAAAATAAAATCACTTTTAACACGTATATCATACACTATTTTTTCTACAAACACTATTTTATAATTTAAATTTGTATTTCTTATAATTTTTTGACATTCACTTTTAACACTAGTGTCAAAAGTAACAATGATCTGTCACTTTTAACACTTGTGTCACGAAATGACATTTTTAACGCTAAAAACAAACATTAAAAAGTCCACTTTTAATAGATTTGTGGAAAATATTTATTTTTCATAGCATTCGTAGAAAAATATATTTTTCTATTTCGGTGTTCTTATGGGTGTATAAAAGCACTATAAACGCGTCCTTTAGAAGATCTTTAAGCACACTTTTTTGATAAAATGTATTAATGTATAGAATCAGACAAAATTCACAACATTCAATACACAAACTGTCAAAATGTGAAATTTCAATTGTTTAGCAGGAAGGATGCGAATATAACTGACAAAAAACATCAAGTCGTATTTTGAAGGAAGCAACAGATTGTCTTATGATACTTGCTTTTTAATTTAGGTACGACTTTCTACGAATCTATTAAAAGTAGGCTTTTTAATGTTTGTTTTTAGGGTTAAAAATGTCACTTTATGACACCAGTGTCAAAATTTACTTTTAGCTCTATACCTTTTCAATTTCAAATTCAGAAAAAGTAACATCAATTTCAAAAAAGTAAATTTAATATCAGAAAGAATAAATTCAATTTCGGAAATTGTAAATTATATCAAAATAATATAATTTTTCTAAAATTGTAGTAACCTTTTAGAAATTGATATTACTTTTTCTGGAATTGAATTTACTTTTTCTCAAATTGAAGTATAAAAGACATCATGTTAAAAGTGAATTAATTACCTTGGTAATGATGAATGGAATAAGTCGACTTTTTTGACATGTCAAAAAATTATTATAAATACAAATGTAAATTAAAAAGTAGTGTTTTTAGAAAAAATAGTGTATGATATACGTGTTAAAAGTGATTTTATTTTGTTCTAAAGTTACCAGCACGCCCAGGTATCCTATAGCAATGAATTTTACTTATGAATGTTGTGTACAATAGGCGATTTCGGGCGACATACCCGTTCACTTCTTCGGATTACTTACGGTTAGTTACGGTATGATATGGTTAATGGTGGCGCCAAAAATCGTTGGTTCACTTGTTGACACCGTGCTTGGTGGTTATGTATATTCTGCGACATTTAAAACTGTTAAAAATAGTGTCTGACAATTAAAATGCATTAACGGAGAAAGATAGTTTTTTCCATATTTGTCCAAAAAAAAGTCAACGAAAATAATGTCACCCTGTTCGACATAAGCCCATGACTCCGACTGTTTTGACTTTTGACATTTCGAAAAAAGACATAAAAAGAGATAGAAATAGTGAACAGAGAGCTGACCCGACTCGCAAACCCGTTCAGCTGTGAGCACTGATCCAAGCATACCGGGTATGTTGTTCCTAGCGCCCGAATGTGGTAACGTACCTGAACGCAACATACCGCAAGTGAACGGTTGTCGCCCGAAATCGCCTAATATTTGTTGTTATAAATACGCATCACAAATACAAGAATAAATAATAAATGTCAAAGTATTTAAGTAGAACAAACAGTGTGTATAATACGTGCTGAAAGTCATTTGTCGAACACAAACGATTAACTTTCGTTTTGGTTCGACAAAGAAACACTTTCAGCACTTGGTAGTTTTTTCCATATTTGTCCAAAAAAAAGTCAACGAAAATAATGTCACCCTGTTCGACATAAGCCCACGACTCCGACTGTTTTGACTTTTGACATTTCGAAAAAAGACATAAAAAGAGATAGAAATAGTGAACAGAGAGCTGACCCGACTCGCAAACCCGTTCAGCTGTGAGCACTGATCCAAGCATACCGGGTATGTTGTTCCTAGCGCCCGAATGTGGTAACGTACCTGAACGCAACATACCGCAAGTGAACGGTTGTCGCCCGAAATCGCCTAATATTTGTTGTTATAAATACGCATCACAAATACAAGAATAAATAATAAATGTCAAAGTATTTAAGTAGAACAAACAGTGTGTATAATACGTGCTGAAAGTCATTTGTCGAACACAAACGATTAACTTTCGTTTTGGTTCGACAAAGAAACACTTTCAGCACTTGGTATACAAATAGGTAACTATTTCCCATTTCGCGTAAACGAAGTGAAAATGTACCAATAGTTTTGGCAAAAACAGAGTTACATTGAACAATTTGGAATAAATGTTTTTGGGGATCTTTTAAATTGTGAAGTTGGTAACTTAGCCTAAGGTTGCATCCTATGTTGCACTTTTATCACCCTAATATCTAAATTTTTAATTTATATGCTCTAAATAACGTCAATATTTAGGATTTTAGGAATTTGATTTTAGCGTTTTGTAGGAGCACACTATGCCTTGAAGTTCACACGCTTTAATTAAACAATTTATGTTCGTTGCTTTAATTTGTGCAAAATGTCAAATTTACTGTCAAAGAATAACTTCTTAGCTCCTATTTTATGAAATATAATATTGAAATTTAAACTGAAGCTTTAAAATAAATTGATACGCAAAAATACTCGTATTACAATAAGGATCATTATAAGAATTGTTTTTCAATATACTATTGTACTTTAACAATGAATCTGGAAAAATGTGTTATTTTTCAACGTGATACCAATGAAACTTTTCACAGAGTAGGTATTTCTGAATAATTTTTTTTCGATTTATTATTAAAACTATTTAAATTATTTTCATAAAAAATAACGTATATATCGCAGGGATATGAGTAAATTAGTTGTTTGATCAAATCCCTAAGAGTTAGCTTACAGTATTTAATATACAAATAACTATTTCGCTAGTTGTCATGGGAGAAGCGCGAAAAAGAACATTTCGCTTGCTTGCAAAATAAAAAATTATTTTATTTAATATTCACAATATTAAAATAGATTGTATACTTTTGACAAGTTTTAATATTAATTCTTGGGCTTGCAATAAGGGATAAAGAGCGCCACGTAATTTTTAGCCGCAAAATTATGAAAAGGACGGGTAGGAGAGGTATAAAGTTCTCAACCTACCGTAACTGTTGTTGTCTAAAAACGACAGGTTCGAGAAATAAAAGAAAAACTTAATATAACAAAATTTAATGATTTTAAAATTTAAATGGTATACAGGGTGTAAATGAAATAAGTGCATTAAATTTAACCAGTAATGTAACTCGACGAGAGCAACAATATTTCTTAATAACTTTTTTTTCTAAGTCTTTTAGATTTTAAGTTAAAATTCTTTAAAGATTGTAAAAATTGTCGGTTATCGGTTACACTTGCAGTCACAGTAATTAATAAACGAATCAATGGAAATAACATTTATTATTAATTAATTCGTAACAGTACAATTTTTAAAATAAAGAAATTTAAATTTTGGATACCAAAATTGTAAAGTTGGGTATTAAACCAGACTTTAATCACCTGTGAATAGAGGAAGACAAGGAGGAACGAGGGAAGGAAGAGCAAAAGCATAGTTATTAGGTTATGAGTTGATTATTTATCGTCGACAAATCATAATAGTTTAAATACGTTATTCAAAAAATGTAAGTACAAACTTTTGTCCATTTAAACGAGGTACGTGATTAACAATAATTAGTCGTCCATTTATTGTTCCCGCTCAAACATTTTTTAATGAAAATTTTTACCGCATTTTCGTCTATTGAAATGTGTATTATGAGCTATTCGCAAAATTGAAGTCTGCTGAAAACATTGATCTTTTTGCACATGATATGGATACAACTGTTGCTTTATTTAAAATTGTCATATGTGACACTTCGTATTGTGATAAAAATGTACAAGATTAACAAATGTGCGAATATTAGGAACAGTACGATTTGGAAACGCTCCATCTAAATGCGTTGGCAACTTTATAATACTGTTTTTATATCAACTACAAATTCAAATGTAGTAAAGATACGAATAAATAAATAAACCATAGGTAAGTAATTACAATATCTGTGTACTCGCTATTTGTAAACGTAAGCATTTTGACAGAATTTTACCTGATAAACAAGTTTATTACTAATGTCAAAATATAATTCGAACAACTGACAAAACTGTCGATTGCCGAAACAAAATTTTTCATAGCTATTGTTACTGCATTCAATTATTAGAAAAATACGTGGAACGACTCGTCAATTTACGGGGTGGTAAAAATGCTAAAAAATATGCGATTTCGAGAAAAAGTTATTAAGAAATATTGTTGCTCTCGTCAAGTTACATTACTGGTTAAATTTAATGCACTTATTTCATTTACAGCCTGTATAAGGCACTGTAAAATAACAAAATGAAATGAACAATAATACATTTATGAAAAAAATCACAAAAGAAATGTAAATGTAATAAGGATCAACAATTGACTTGTAGGCATAAACATGTATGCGGTGCGAAATTGGTCAATTACATAGCGCGGCCAATATAAGCCAGTTGAAGCGCACGCACTTCTCCGAATTACAAGCTACGACAATGGGTAGCAATGCTCCAAATTAGTGTAAAACTACAATATTGAAACTACAATTACTCAATAATTGCCTATATTTAAGCAAAATATAATTTCATACAAAATATTTCTAAACCCATCAATCTCACAATGAAACACCAATTAAAGTTTTACAGCGAGGACACTGTAACCTCAATCCTCCTAGTCAACAATAAAACTCTAAGTTCTTCTAATCTGGTACTCTACTTCACGTTAAACCAAGTCTCGCGGACCATTAGCCACACGTCAACACGCGTCCAACCTGTAACACGGCTAGTACAAGAGTCCCCCAAGGTCTGAAAACTTTTCTGGAACGAGAAGTTTTTCAGAAAGGAGATGACGCTCTAATATTTAACAACAAAATAAAAAATCTGATGTGGCCAGCACATTACCTTCCGTCAGTTATATGAGGCATTTATGAAAATTCTACGGGTAAACTGTTACCGGTAAACAGCTGTTTATCAGGTTATAGCTACCGGAATCGATATTTTAAGAACGCAAGTGGTAAACAGGAGTAGATCCATAACCTATAAAAAAATTGAAAATTTGAAACAGGTTAGAAACTTAATGTAGTTAACAAACTGAGCAGAGTCCTACTTTGAACACATTTCCAATTTTAACGCGCGCGCTTCGCTTTGCATCACTACCTTTTTTTGAGATTAGATTCTTCATGAATCTGGTAGATATTGTACAATACGGTAACATTTTACCACTCGTGTTCTCGAACACAGTCAGTAGATGCGGTATCTACTGGTAGAATTTTCGTAAATGCCTATGCATTTTCTATAAAATCCATACAGAAAGTTCCTTGCAAAAGATTCTAAATTTCTTATATGTACATTATCTTTCGATAGTTGTATTTTATACAAATTCCATACTGAAAGTTTCGAGCAAAAAAAACCTATATTTTGAGTAAAATTATAACACTATGAATATGTCAATTGACACTGACATCTTTCAATCAGAATTTTATAGTAGCTGTTTCTAGCATAGCTAGCTAATTCATGAAATTTAATTTCTTTATGATTTTATAACTCTGTATCCATTTAATATGAAGTATAAAATGCAGTCAAATCGTATAGAGAATGCAATGTTCCTTAATATTTATAATAACACTAAGTCTGAAAAAATTATATTTAATATCGTTTTTTCAAGAAAAACTGTTAAAATCTTCAAATGAGGGTACTTCCGGTTAACCAATTATAACCAAAATCTAATCAGCTCTTCATATGGCTGCAACGAAGAGGAATACGAAAGAATTATAATATTTGGAATTGTAGTTTTAGAGTTATCGTAGACGAAATTTTTGTTAAACACACACACACACACACACGCACACACGCACACACGCACACACGCACACGCACACACGTACACACGTACACACGCACACACGCACACACGCACACACGCACACACGCACGCACACACACACACACACACACACACACACACACACACACACACACATACAGACATCATCGTAAAAAGAGTAAAATCGTATTCTAGGGACCTTAAAACGTGCTTATTCATTAAAAACTCACCACTGAATTTTTTGACCAAAGACAATACCTTTCTTACCTAAAGGTGACGGAAGGTAAAAAGAAGAAATAGCGTTTAAAAACAACTAGTACGCCACTGTGCGCAATTCAACAGCTTAAGGCCCGGGTGGACCATGCGTATTATGTTTCTGACTCAATAGAGTGCGCTATGAGCGACAAAGAAGGGTTTGCGTCTGTACTCAATTCGAGTATTATGTTCGTTGTAACTAATATCGGACGAATAACGAGTGGGACTGGAGACGCAAGGCGCAGATAAAATAGTAAATTTTGAGTTTTATTTTGAAATATGAGTTCTACAGAAAAGTTGTGGAGCGATGTGAAATATGAATAGAAAATATTTGTAGGTATATTTTAAATGTGGAACTATATTAAAAAATCTGATGTGGCCAGCACATTACCTTCCGTCAGTTCTATGTATTTTGTACAAATTTCATACGGAAAGTTCCTTGCTAAATTAAATATTCTATTTCTTGTACATTACCTTGCAGCAGTTGCATGTATTTTATGCAAATTTCATACAGAAAATTATTATTTGACGTTTTCTATATACAGTGTAATGTATCTGCAGAAATAAAAGATTTATTATTATTATTTCTTGTACAGTACCTTAAAGCAATTGTAGGTATTTTATACAAATTCCATACAGAAAGCAAAAGATCCTATATATCCATTAAAAGTATAAGACAAACACACTATTGTCAATTTCACTTGACACTGACATCTTTCAATCAGAATTTTCTTAATATAGTAGCTGTTTCCATAGCTATGGCTACTTTATGAAATTTAATTTCTTTATAATTTTTTAACTCTATATCCATTTAAAATTAAGTATAAAATGCAGTCAAATCGTATAGAGAATAAAATATTCTTTAATATTTATAATAACATCAAATGTGAAAAAAATATATTTAACATAGTTTTTTCAAGAAAAACTGTTCAAATCTTCAAATGAGGGTACTTCCGGTTGACCAATTGTAACCAAAATCTAATCAGCTCTTCATATGGATGTAACGAAGAAGTATACGAAAAAATTATAATTTTTGTTACTGTAGTATTAGAGTTATCGCAAACGAAAATTTTGTTACACACACACACACACACACACACACACACACACACACACACACACACACACACACACACACACACACACACACACACACACACACACACACACACACACACACACACACACACACACACACACACACACACACACACACACACACACACACACACACACACACACACACACACACACACACACACACACACACACACACACACACACACACACACACACACACACACACACACACACACACACACACACACACACACACACACACACACACACACACACACACACACACACACACACACACACACACACACACACACACACACACACACACACACACACACACACACACACACACACACACACACACACACACACACACACACACACACACACACACACACACACACACACACACACACACACACACACACACACACACACACACACACACACACACACACACACACACACACACACACACACACACACACACACACACACACACACACACACACACACACACACACACACACACACACACACACACACACACACACACACACACACACACACACACACACACACACACACACACACACACACACACACACACACACACACACACACACACACACACACACACACACACACACACACACACACACACACACACACACACACACACACACACACACACACACACACACACACACACACACACACACACACACACACACACACACACACACACACACACACACACACACACACACACACACACACACACACACACACACACACACACACACACACACACACACACACACACACACACACACACACACACACACACACACACACACACACACACACACACACACACACACACACACACACACACACACACACACACACACACACACACACACACACACACACACACACACACACACACACACACACACACACACACACACACACACACACACACACACACACACACACACACACACACACACACACACACACACACACACACACACACACACACACACACACACACACACACACACACACACACACACACACACACACACACACACACACACACACACACACACACACACACACACACACACACACACACACACACACACACACACACACACACACACACACACACACACACACACACACACACACACACACACACACACACACACACACACACACACACACACACACACACACACACACACACACACACACACACACACACACACACACACACACACACACACACACACACACACACACACACACACACACACACACACACACACACACACACACACACACACACACACACACACACACACACACACACACACACACACACACACACACACACACACACACACACACACACACACACACACACACACACACACACACACACACACACACACACACACACACACACACACACACACACACACACACACACACACACACACACACACACACACACACACACACACACACACACACACACACACACACACACACACACACACACACACACACACACACACACACACACACACACACACACACACACACACACACACACACACACACACACACACACATCATCGTAAAAATAGTAAATTCGTATTCTAGGGACCCTAAAACGTGCTTATTGATTAAAAACTCATCATCGAATTTTTTGACCAAAGACAATACCTTCCTTACCTAAAGGTGACGGAAGGTAAAAATTACAACAATATTTAATTTGTTATTTGTGTTATCAAATTTATTTATTAATATACGATGAACTATTTGTTAACTTATACATAGGTACTTATACAGGGTGAAACTGAAAAACTGGGTACTCAAGAAACGTTTTTATTTATAATTATTTTCTAATTTTCTTGAAATATTTGTAAACTAAGCTTAGGGGCTCACAGATCGTGGTATTTGGCATGATCGTAGCGCTTAACTTTCGTATTTGAAATGAGACACCTATATATTTTTACATATAAGAAATAAATTACAAAAACATAAGAAGAAAAACCATTTTATTTAAGAAATACTGTAAACAACTTCAGGTAATATATCACTTCCGGTTAGCCTATTTTAACCAAAATCTACTATGTTATTCCCATTGACTTAAAAAAATCTTATATACCAAATTTGAAAAGTTTTGAATTATATTTTAAAATAGTTTTTCATTAAAATATTTTATAGGCTTCAAGTAAGTAAAGTACCACTTCTGGAAATTATGTAATGTCCAGAAAGGAAGGTGCACAACTAGATGTTATAGCAGTCCTAAATAAAAACTCAACGTTCTACGGCTTACCGTTTTTGAGTTATGCGAGATACGTACGTACGTATGTCACGACGAAATTAGTCAAAGTCAAAATGGATTCAGGGATGGTCAAAATTGATATTTCCGTTGAAATCTGAAAACCGAAACTTTTCGCGATTGCAATACTTCCTTTACTATGTACAAGGAAGTAAAAATTATGAATAATAAACCTGTTAAGCCATGATATCAGGCAGGCTGTGAAAACAGATGAGATAATATTGAGAAATATTTAAGTTAATTGTATAAATGTTGGAATTGATCACCTTTTTAAACTAATTTACTTCGCTATTTCAAGGTTGGCAGCAATCCAACCTGAAATGGTCGAAGAATACGGAGGTCGCACTGTCAACCATCTTTAGACTGAAGCCAAAATTCTTGTCGAACGCAGCGTATTTTGTCAGCACAGTAATCCATTGCAATTGTTCGAAATAACGCTGTTTATAATTCGCGCAACTTAATTGTAAGACGCGCATCGAAAGTATCAAGTGTATCGGATAAAAGATTAGCCTATTTTTGTATTTAATTTGTTTTATAGCAACCACGACCTTTGAGGTTATGTTGTCGATCTTTCGACCCACACGCTTACTTTTGTGTTTGCTTTACAGGCGCCTTTTGTTCAACCCGTTCGTTTAGACCACTCTGTTGGTCATCCACCTTTGTGTATTGTTTACGTTCAATAAATCAAATTGAGCAACTTTGAATTCGGCTATTTCTCTCCCTCAACATCTGGGTGCGAGCTTAAAAACAACAGGTTATGGGCCCAGAAACGTTGTCAGTCGCAGCATCCAAACAGTGAGAAACTCAGTCGGAGTGGAACAGGAACGGACAGATCGACGTGCACTGACAGAAATTGCGCTCATTGCCAGACATCATAGCGAGCGACTCGTCTCAAAAGAATTTTTTTTCTTTTTATTTAAGTCGTATCTGTTCTATTTTTTTTGTCATGGATTCGATAAAAACGCAGTTAGAAAATTTATCAGAAAATGCCGAAGGTAACGTGAATTATGTGTCATGGCGTTTCAAACTAAACTTAACATTGAAATCAAAGAATTTGTTTAACGTCGCGACGGGTATTGAAATCAGACCAGATTAAAAAAGACTTGGAAGCGCAAATTTTCATTGGATTGAATGTTAGCAGCAATATCGCAAAGAAAATCGCGCATTGTGTTACGGCAAAACAAATGTTGGATAAAATTAATACTCTGTATGGTACAAAACCAGAATTGTCAGTTGAGCATCTGCAAAGACCATTCTTTGGCTTTAGGTTTGATGATAGTAAGTCTGTCGTAGAAAACTGTATGCAAGTTCAGCAGCTTGCTGAAGATTTAGGGGCCACAGGTGAGGAAGTGAAAGAAAGTTGGGTACTAGCAAGAATCTTGGGGACGCTGCCACCAAGATTGCACCATTTCCGGACAGCGTGGGACAACGTACAACAAGATGAAAAGACGCTGTCCAAACTGATTGAACGCTTGAGATTGGAAGATGATCGCCTGCATGAAAGAGAACCAAATACCGATTTCACGTCTAGGAACGCACTCGTCACGAAGGAGAATCAAAAGTCCAGGAAGTCACACATGGAATCGTCAGGAAATTTAAATGCTGAATGTTTCAAGTGTGAAAAAAGGGGGCACATCAAAAAGCATTGCAGGGGCAAGCCCTGTGAAAGATACTTGAATTATTGTAAGAATCACTATTCGTGCAATAATTGTAGTCAGAAAGGACATTTTGCTAAAGATTGCCCTAAAACATACCCTGAAAAGAACTCCAATCAGCGAGGCAGCAGAGAAGACACCAAATGTCGCAGAGCCTTCATAGCAACTGGACTATCACTAGCTGCCTTGAAGCAAATTAATCTGAAGAACAACAGTAAGGATCTTTGGTATCAAGACTGCGGGGCAACGCAGCACATGACTTTCAGAAAAGACTGGCTGTCAATCTACGTGGAATTAAAGCACAAAACTTCTGTCATCATTGGAGATTCAACCAAACTACTAGGTGTCGGAATGGGTAGTGTCGAACTGGAGGTCTACGATGGTTCCAAATGGGAGAAAGTAGTTCTAACGAAAGTTTTACATGTCCCAAAGCTAACCTTCAATCTATTCTCGTTGATACAGATGGTCCACAGAGGGTACGTGCAATCTGCCAAGAGAGAGCGATCAGTGTTCAAAGCGAGCGACACTGGGGAAACAGTAGCAGTTGCGGAACGGAAGGTCAACTATACAAAATGTTGTTTAGACCAGAATCTTATCAGGAGAAGCCAGATAAATGCCTAACTACCTTCTCGATCCACACGTGGCATGAGAGGCTGGCCCATCAGAACGTGAAATAAGTGAGAGATATTTTGAGAAAGTACCAAGTGCCATTCAACGATGACTGGGAAAATTATGTTTGTGAAGGGTGCGAATATGGGAAGCAGCATCGAGCTCACCATCCCACCAACCCGAAGGTCGCAGATGATATCTTGGACCTGGGGTATGTTGACATGGGCGAAATGAGTACCGTGTCATTGGGAGGAGCCAAGTACTTCCTGCTGTTTAAGGACGACTTTTCCCATTTTAAAACCGTGTACTTTATGAAAAGCAAGGATTAAGCCGCTTGAAAATTGGAAGAGTTTGTCAGAATGGTTGAAAACCAATTCGACAAGAAAGTTAAATGTTTCAGATCTGACAACGGACGCGAAATCAAAAATGCCACTACGAAGAAGATCATGGATCAATTGGGGATATTTCGCAGCAAGTCCAGCGCGTACTCCCCTCAACAGAATAGACGAGTGGAGCGTGAAATGAGGACAGTCATAGAAGCTGCTAGATCCGCCATCCACAATCAAAACCTGAATGAAAACCTGTGGGCGGAGGCAGTCAATTACGCAATTTTCACGATCAACCACACAGGAACGAGTTTTCAGAAAGGAAGATGTCCAGCCGAACTCTGGTTCGGACGACAGGTGGAGCTGAACAGACTTAAGACTTTCGGACAGGTATGCTACGTTCTTCTACCTGATTATAAGCGTACCAAAATGTCAAAAAAGTCGAGAAAAGGCATTTTTGTTGGCTACGACTTAGACTCCTTATGCTACCGTGTATACATTCCGGAACAGCGAGATGTTGTTAGCTCAACAGATGTACTCTTTGGAGAAGAAGAAAGTGTCAAGACAAGTCACGCCCGAGCAGAGAAAGAAGACAGAGACTAAAGCGACAGACATGAAGAAGAGGAGGAAAACCAGATGCAACGGAATGCTGTTAGCGAAGGAGATTCGTCCGACAGTGAGTACGACGACACGTCAGAGGCCTTTGAACCAATTCAGAATCGAGTGAAGGAACATGGCCGTCGAACTCTACGGGACCGTCGAACACCGAGGAGATACGATAAGTACCAGATGGAACAATCAGAAGAAGAAGACGGCCCAGACGTCGCTATCGTAGGAGAAGTGCATGACATACCCGTGATGAAAGCACTGCATGACCGAAACTGGAGGAAAGCCATGAAAGAGGAGCATGACTCGCTTTTGAGAATGCGGACCTGGGACCTTGTTCAACGACTCCTACATGCACCGGTTCTCTCATGTCGTTGGGTCTTACGGGAAAAATTGGACTGTCGACTCAAAGCCAGACTGGTAATTCGCGGATTCGAACAGAGGGAAATAATCGACTACCTTCAGTTTGGTAGCGCGATAAGACTCAATCCGTCTAATCCTAAGTATTGCTGCGTCAAAGCACATGAAATTAGCCAACTTTGATGTACGAACAGCATTTTTGTACGGAGATTTGGAGGAGGAGATTCAAATGGAGCAGCCAGAAGGCTTTAATGATGGGACAAACCGTGTTTGCAGATTGCGAAAAAGTCTTTATGGTCTGAAGCAGGCTCCCAAAAATTGGAACGAGAACATCTCAAAGTATCTGAAAAATCTGAACCTCGAAAGCACGGACGACGATCCTTGCGTATATTATAATCATGACAGGACGATTCTGATTGTACTATTCGTCGACGATGGGCTGATAGCCGCGGCAGATGAGAGAGCTATGCGCGGAATACTGGAAAAACTCAGCAGAGAATTTGAGATTACGTTCGACAGAACCTTTCCGAATCAAATATCGTACTTAGGGATACAAATTGAAGTCCAGTTCAAGGGAATTTTTGTAAATAAATCGAAGTATACCTCAAAAATCATCAGTCGCTTCAATTTAGAAAATTGCAACCCGGCACCCACACCGATGGAACGCAGGATGATCACCGACCTTGGAGACTACATCAATGATGAACCAGTGTCAAAATATGTGCCTTATCGCGAAGCAGTTGGAAGTCTGTTGTACCTGAGCACCATCTCTCGAACAGACGTGTGCTTTGCGGTGAACTATTTGAGCAGATTCAGTGACAAGCCCATCATAAGTCATTGGAAAATGATAAAACGAATTTTCCAATACTTGAAAGGGACAATTGATGCGGGAATATTCTTCGATGGAAATGATCAACTGACAGCATATACCGACTGAGACTACGGAGGAGACTCTTCCACAGGACGTTCGACCAGTGACGTACTGATAATGCGTGGAGGACCTGTAAGTTGGAGTACACAAAGACAGCGACTTGTAGCTACGTCTACAGCTGAAGCCGGTATCCGCCATAGACGACGTATGTTGGATGCGATGCATTGGAAGGGAACTGTAGATAGGAAATTTCAACGAGTCTACGATTCTATATGTAGACAACCAGTCAGCTATACATATGCTCCAGAATTCCACCGAAGGACGCATTACCAAGGGGTAGAAACATATAGACATCGCTAGAAAGTTCATCAAAGAACACGTTGGAGTGACCGTGCAGCCAACGTACGTGTGCAGCGCTGATCAACTTTCCGACATCCTAACGAAGGCTCTCAGCAGGAAGACATTTGAAGAACTGAAGAAAAAGCTGAAAAAGGAGGAGTGTTGGAATTGATCACCTTTTTAAACTCAGTTACTTCGCTATTTCAAGGTTGGCAGCAATCCAACCTGAAAAGGTCGAAGAATACGGAGGTCGCACTGTCAACCATCTTTAGACTGAAGCCAATATTTTTGTCGAACGCAACGTATTTTGTCATCACAGTAATCCATTGCAATTGTTCGAAATAACACTGTTTATAAGTCGCTCAACTTAATTGTAAGACGCGCATCGAAAGTATCAAGTGTATCGGATAAAAGGTTAGCCTATTTTTGTATTTAATTTGTTTTATAGCAACCACGACCTTTGAGGTTATGTTGTCGATCTTTCGACCCACATGCCTACTTTTGTGTTTGCTTTACAGGCGCCTTTTGTTCAACTTGTTCGTTTAGACCACTCTGTTGGTCATCCACTTTTGTGTATTGTTTACGTTCAATAAATCAAATTGAGCAACTTTGAATTCGGCTATTTCTTTCCCTCAACATATGGGTGCGAGCTTAAAAACAACAATAAATAGTAAGTTTTTTCTGATTCTATATTTTGTAACAAAAAAATTTGCACTCAAACATACAATTGTATTCATAATTTTATGTAGATATCAAATAAATAAAAATATGTAGGATATCCCATTTGAACTGCGATAATTAATGTCACTTCCGGAAACGTTATCATCATGCCAAATACCATGATTTGTGAGCCCCTCAGCTGTTTATGAAAATTAAAAAAATATAAATAAAAAAGTTATTTTGATTGCCCGTTTTATCAACTGTTTTCAATAATTAATTTGTGACTTTAAATCTCGTTTAAAGCATCCTCATTTAAAAACTGAATTTTATTAGTAATGTCCATTTCTGTTGATACTTCATTAATATTATTTTCATAAATATTTCCTATAATAACAATATGCACTGTAAACTTCTTAGTTGTGAGTGTGAAAGACAAACGATACAGACACCTGAGTTGGAAAACGGCAATAATGAGTTAAAGTGTCTGATTATATTCAGACATACTAAACTAGTGTTATCTTTGTCTACAGTAAAGATTCAAATTCAAGATATTCTCCAGCGCCGCTGTTGAAGAGATTGAGCAACATTTCCGCAATGCTAGATTATAGGGCATACATTTAAATGTATTACGTTCGCTTATAATATAAAATAAAGAATTAATTTAAAAATAAATAGATACATCAAGTCACTATCGAGAGCATGACATATTTTTTGTTACTGATTTATGAAAAATAAGTACTAAAAGTGTAGAAACAAAATCAGAAAAATCGACACTTCTCAAACAAAGACTTAATTACTGCAATTTGAGATGAAAAATTGGAAATTAAAAAGTGTCATGCCCCAAAATATAGACTTATTTATATGCTAGTACCAAATTTATTACATAGTTGCATTATTTACACAAATGTCATCCAAAAGGATTGTTTGTACAATTTTTTTTAACAAATATGGTTATTAATAATAATATGAACATTTACAGAATACATTATGAATCTATATACTACAACTGGTTGAAGTAATGATTTAAAATATTAAGTATCAAACGAAATATACGATACTGAAAATGGTCAAAATATCGTTCGTTTTGTATACCCGCGCCTTAGAACTTGTCAAACGAAAGTTAAACAACAAAATCACACGCGGTCGCCAAAGAAAAGAAAATCACTAAATATCACAACAATTGGACAAAAGTAGCCAAAACAAGTATAAAGGTAAATCAAAGATTAGATATAAAACACATATTACATAAACTATAACACTTATAGGAACACTGAAACACAAACATAACTAACAAGGAGATACGTTAACAATAAAAAGTAATTGATGGGCCGATACACAAGCAAAAGAAGGCATAAAATCAAAAATTACAAAGATACACGCAGTATAAACAGAATTGAAAGTAACGATGATGGAGACCTAGATTTAGAATGAGAAGGTAAGTACACACAGAAGAATAGTAAAAATTCGAGGCAATGGTGAGAAACAAAATATAATATATAAATTATATACTGACATCTCCCTAATTTTATAATATTTTTATAGTATTGCATCTTTCTTTCCATTCACTGCTTGAATCCTAATATTTCTGTAATTTAAATAGTGCGATTATGTTAGAAAACAAATTCCGTAACTGTCTCGTAGAGACAACATTTATACAATTATTATACTCTGTAAACCTTAGTGGAAAATAAAAGTTTTTTTTCGTCTCAAAGTAAAATTTTGTTTTTTTAACTTATATGTAAACAAACACTAGGACGAAAACACTTCTGAGAAAATTTGATAACATAAGCAGAAGTTATAATTTATTAGTGTAAACGATGTTTTTCGTATGTAATCATTATACGTCTGGCATCTAGTATTTAGATTGTATTTATTCATTTATTTTATCGTATCAGACATTGATTAAAATAAAACAAATAAACAATTGGAATTTTGAATATACATAGATGAGCAAATGTAGAAAGATAGTAACAATAACATTAACAAGTTTTCGCCAAAAATCTAGCAACTTCTAAAGCGTGTGATATTAATTGTTATACGATATGATATAACCGAAAAATTATATCTGTAGATAAGATAAGATTTTCTGATTCTGCCATAAAATTTACTAAATATTTATACGCTTTAACTAACGTATCTTTTACATATATAATTTTGAGATCACGGTAAAATAGTTTATCATCTTCATCAGTAATTTCAAAATATGCATTGTTTTCCAACTGCAGAACAACGAAACTCTGTGCACGATTTGTTATTCTTTACACTGGAGCCACACAGAAGTCTCGCCTCGTAGACTATTTTGTAATAACAGTCACGAAAGTAGATCATTTCATTTTATCGTGTTTAAGTTTACACGACTTGTTGAACTGCAACCGCAGTACATAAGCTTCTCTTCGCAATTCTTTAAAAAAGTTGCAAGTATGTTAACATGCATCGTTTGAGTGGTTTATGTCTTTAAAGTTTAAAATTAACTGCATGTGACAGTTCAAGTCTGATGGATGTGAACAGGAGACAAATGTTTCTACAAGGTTGAATTGATTACAATCGTATTTTTTTCAAAATGTTTCTTACCAAATTGGGATTTGCACAGTTTGACGTCTCGTGGCTATTTAAAAGAATAATTATTTTGTACAAATATTTACAACTTGATTGTGATTCTTAATATAATTTAATATAATCTATCTGTTGGCTCAAATGTTCAAATAGAGCAAGACGAAACATATATCATTATTATATTGCGTGGTGGCGGTTAGGGGTGAACATAAGTATTTAACATGGAGAGTTTAGTTTCTCTTTATTTTACGACAAAAACTGTGGAGTGCAAAGTTTTTCAGAATTAAAGACATTTTGTAATTTCTTTTTGAAAATGTGAAGAAACTAGAAACATAAAAATTCCATGTTAAATAATTATGTTCACCCCTAACCGCCACCACCCGGTATATCTACTTTAAATTAAATATTATTCAATTTTTTAAATCAATTGAACTCCATAGCTATTTTTACCTCCCGCTACCCTTTGTAAGGGAGGTATAGGGATCGTGCTAAAAATTTCATATCGAGATTTTGGTAAATGTCCACGTTTTAAGGTCCCTAGAATCCAATTTTAACATTTTCACGATTATGTCTGTGTGTATGTATGTGTATGGGTGTGTCATTCAGAAAATTTTGAAACCTTGTATTTCGAACTTTTTCTGTAATGGAAAGAGCCCATTAGATTTTGGTGTAAATCGGATAATCGGAAATGGTACTTTACTAGAAGCTCAAAATAGATTTTCTTAGAAAAATATTTTTAAATGTTATTTTTTCGAGATAAATGTTATTTTTTCCCAGATATATAATGGATAAAGTTATAAAATTATCTATAATTTAAATCCCGGAGCCTAGGTTTTAAACAAACAGAACTCCTTGGTTGCGCAGTTAATCAAATGTATGAAACTGACAGATAAATGTCATTGTCAAAGAACTAATCATTTCAAATTAATAATAGTTACGTATTTAAAAGAAAAAAGTAAATAGAACAGAAAATCAATACAGTTTCCAGCATATATAAATATGTAGGTATGTATTTAGATTAATAAAAATTAATGATTCGCAAAAAAGTTTAAGCTAATTCTCATTTTTGGATTAGTGAATTCTATTTTATCCCGATATTTAAAATTTAATCTTCATTTTATCATCAAAAAAGGTAGTCACTTGGATTAGATTAAACTATATTTTAAGAAATAAACTGCCAAAATTATAGTAAATTTCATTAATCCAAAAATAAGGTTTAGCTTAATATTTTTTATGACTCCGGCGGTAATGGCGAGAGGTATTGTGTTGGCCGCACCAGATTTTTTTATGATGGTTCTATCATCATTATAAGCATTTACGACAGTATTTAATCATATTTAAATATGTAATTTTTCATGAGTTTTTACACATGTATGCAAATTTTTAAAAAGGTATACCAGCCGTGAACTGAGATATTTAAAACCAAAATAAAGCAAAAATACATAAGCAATATAGGAATGGTGACTCACAAGGAAGAATTTTTTCGTAAACTCACATAATAAACGACAGATTTATACATAAAAACTACCTAAAGACCGTTTATACATGTGAGTAAAAAACGTCTAATTACCAGCTAATTTTATAGTTATTATCTTCAAAAAATGGAAAATAAGTAATTTTTGATGGATTTTTTGGATTTATTAAAACAGTTATATAATTTTCTTGCATATACTCGTACTTATTGTTTTTTTATTTTTATAAGATATTTACAACAACAATTTTTCTTAATAACACTAAACTATTACAAATTTAGAATATCTTTTTTCATGAATTCTTTTATTTAACATGCACATATTTTATCCATGAACTCACTATTATTATATTTGTATTTTACAATATACGTAATAGATAGGTTCCTAATATAATAGTATATTACATCCCAGGTGGAAGATATTTCATTACAGCCGAGGGCTTATGCATATTACCAAGAGGCGAAGACTCGAGGTGAGATATAGCGTGAGGTTGTGATGAAACTCCCACCGAGGTATGTATACTATTTTATTCACAATCATGGTCTTTTTAAATCAATAATTTTCAAAATAAATAAATATATTTTTGACAGCTCTATTAAAATTTGTTTAGCCTACTTTATTTTATGGATGTATGAAAATGTTGCTAGGCAACCCTTACGCACACATTACTAACCCGTGGGGTGGAAGTAAAAACTGTTAGTTCCAACCCAAGAGATTATCACTACAGTTAGGAATGTCGTATTTCCCAATATCTAAAAGGTTAGATATTGACATATTACTATAATGATTGTAAATAAAAAATATTAAATTTCTGTAGGTAAGAAGTTTTTTGTATAATTTTTATATTTAGTTTAGAAGAGAAAAAAAATTCCACACGGTTACGCCAAAGTATAACGGTTCAATTTTATTTGATCTAAATATATAGTGGAATATATGCAACCTGCAATGTTAACTCGTTTCAATCTCCCGCTCACCTTGATTCAATATAAATGGGTTATACCCATCCTGTATAGATTCGAATCAGTTTCATCTAGAATCGTACAGTTGTACTGTTTATTTATTTAGGTGGTGTACAAATCAAAAATGTTAATAATTAAGATAAAAATTTATTTACTAATTAATAAATAAGAAATAAGATATATAATAAAAGCAACGAACACTATGATTAATAAAATATAAACACTAATTTAAACCTGAAAATATTATTAAATTACTTAAACGCTAAGACTAATACACGTAGCATAGCGCTCTATTTCTTTACACAACATTTATATCACTAACTATTTATTTCACTATATTTGTATCACTATATTTTATTATATTCACCATTCGTTGTCGATTTGTCTAGACTCTTTGTAGACTAACTTGAAGACTAGCTTGTAGGTAGACTGTCTTGTAGACTAAACTGGTCTCATATTTATTTATATCACCATTTATCTCACACCCAATATGGTGTCCGATTCACGAAAGTTGAGGACTGACTGTTACAGACTAACTACTCGACCTGAATGACTTCACGAGACGAACTGAACTGGATCGCATAGAGCAACACCGCCTTATCTGCCTTACTCTAGATCATTTCCAGTAACCTTCGAGTAACTACGAGAGAGAACAGGTTACGCGTCGCACGATTTGTTTACACAGTTGCAGGCGGTAATTAGCCCACAGACCGGTCTAGAACGTTTCGCTCAGTGACGTCGACAGCGTGCTCGCTACACTCAGTTACGTCGACAGCGCGCCCGCTACAATATTATATTTAGCGTGTTAAGTGTTTCCTACTGACATGGGCGAACGGATTGTTGGGTCGAAAACTGAAAACTCTACATTTTATGAATATGATTAGTAATATATTTAAAACAATACTTAACGAGAAGGTAATTAGTAGGAAAAGTGGTATATTCCTGGACTACAATGGACAATTGTGGGACGAGGCGCTAACCAAGTCTAGTAATAGCAACCACTGGAGTCCCAAAAGTTCATTTTTGTGTGTATTACACATATTATTTTTTTCTCCGATTGAAAGATTAATCTTGCAACATTTTGTGTTTTGGTTCTGTTATTGAATGAAACATTAATATGAACGATAATGACAGCATAACAACGAGTTTTCTATATCTGGTACACCACAGAGTGTTATTAAATACCTTGATTAATGAACACGATGGGATTATAGTTTCTTTAAACTTGGAGTATCTGCTGAACTTCGTTAAAACTATCTAGAATCGATATTGTGGCCAGAAGTAATTGTCGTTCGATAGTTCTGGTTTTCGAAAAAGAACAGTGGCAATAATTTTTTAGGCAGCCAACCATTGGTCGGGCAGGGAAAATAGGCGAATTACATTGTTACTACCAAAAGGTCCGTAGCTTAAATAATAAAATTAACGACATTTATACATTTGTTCATCACTGCGTATACCATTTTATTGCTTTAACAGACACCTGGTTACGCTCTGATATCAGCAATTCCGAAATATTTCCGACTGAATGCAACAATGTACTTTGACAAGATAGAAATTTTTCAGCACTTAATGTTTCACGTGATTGGGGTGTACTGTTTGCCTTCAGAAATCTCTTCTCATACGAGTTAATTGATATTAGAAATAATATAGAAACCTCATTACCATTTATTCATATTGTTGGTTATCGCCTTTTGTTGCAGAACTGTAATTTAATTGTTTTTGTAATTTACATGCCAGATATATTAACTCTTCACGTACTTATACTCTGTCTTCAAACTGTATGTATTTTTGAAAAAAAAAAAAAACGTCCTGATAATGGGAGATTTTTAAAATCAAAGCACGTAGAAAAAAATATTCTCCATGGTTCACTCATTAAATTATTCATAATTTAAAATTAAGGTTGAAGCTATATGGCAAATACAAAAAATCGTATTTGAGCATTCATCTGTCTGAATATAAAAAGCCTCGTTCTTTATGCAAGCGATTGATCAAAAAATCTTTATTCATAAAGTATAAAATAATGTTGCTTCTAATCCAAAGAGTTTTTGGAGTTATGTTGTAATAAAAGGGGTAATTCTAGAATTCCTTCTATTCATTATGATTATAATTTGATGGAACCGGTGATGATTAGGCATCAATTTTAATTTATATTGTGAGCCTTTTTCTAGCGTTTTCATCGACGGTCATGTATTGAATCAGAATATAAATTTACCTAATGATTCCGTTAATAATTCTGTGAATATCAGAATTGGCAATATCTCAGAAAATGACCTTCTTTTAGCAGCACGTAATCTCAAAAGCTCAATGACAGCTGGCCTTAATCAAACACCGAGCTTTTTTGTTAAAGACTGTTACATTACTGTTAATTTATAGATTATGTATATCGACTGGAACTTTCTCATCATTATGGAAAGGAAAGTGCGTCCTATCCTAAAATGAAGGATTCATCGTTGGTAAGCAACTATAGGCCAATTAATATCAAGCTTCGTTAAACTACTCGAAATTATTATCTACAATGAAGTATTTCCACAAAGCCATAGATACATCTCTATTCACCAACATGGATTTTTGCTGATGCGGTTTATTATATCTTAATTTACGTACGTTTACGCAGCATGTTTACTGAAATTTTGCATAAAACACTTGATGTTATCTATACTGACTTCTCCAAGGGCTTTGATAGAAAAATAATGATATTTTACTTTCAAAAATGGAACATTTCGGTCTTAACACATTACTAATGTAATTTTTTCAATCGTACTTAACGAATCGGCTACTGTATAAGTATAATATATAATCTATAATGGTTACACTGCTAAATCTTGTATCCTACAGGGTTCGAATCTAGGATCTTTCCTGTTACTATTATACATTAATGATACTTGTAGATTTGATATTCTATTGTACGCAGATGATATAAAGATATGTAAGGAAATTAGAAACATTCAAAACTGTAATGAATTACAAAATAATTTAAATTGTATTCACTCATGCTGTGGAAGATAAAATTTACCTCTAAACATAGAAAAATCTACATTTATGACTTTTAATCTTAAAAAATCCGATTTCGTTTATTTATGAAATCGAGACAGTGGGTGCTATTCACAGCTCTATACATTTTGTTTTAGCGCTAATATATGTTTTAACTAAAACAGCCTAGTATATAACGTTAGTATCGAGCTGTGAATAGCAGCCAGTGCCTTTAAATAAATGTGTATATAAAAAAAGACTTGGGCGTCACTTGTAAACACAATCTAGCTTTTATTATGCACATAACTAAAACATGTAATAAAACTCTTGGTTTTATTATACGTAATTCTAGGATTTTTTTGTATACAGACTTTTGTATTATGCTTTTGTACGCTCAAAGTTAGAATATGCCATTTTGATTTGGTATTCGCTATAATATAGTGTAACGTTTTTATTTATTTGGGAGAAGTGTAAATATTAGAAACTTATTATTAATTAAAATTAAGTGTTTATTAAACTATAATGAAAGTTACTATTACTAATATTAAACAATTATTAAAAAACTAATTAGGACTAAGACTATAATGAACTAGATAACACTAACACAATTATTTAACCAATTATCACTACTATTTATTTCCAGGATATTACAAATTATTTATTTCACTACGTGTTCCAATCTTAGACTGCGGGTTTGTTGCAGACCCTTGTAGACTGCTTACGAGATATTTATATCACTATATTTATATCACTATATACTTATATCACGTTCAACTGTCTGCCTACCGACCTCCACAACGTCTATATACTGAACTGACTCAACAGCGTCTCTATATATTCAACTGCTCGGACAGAAGTCACCTCTTTCACAACACTATCTGTCTATTTATGTAACCCTCTGTCTAACTTCCACAGCCTCAGTATTACCGACTTTCCGTATGCCACAATTCTTCAACACCACTGCTGAGTATTTACTTTCACTTGCCGTTACTGTCCCCGTATACCTAGCTTCCCAATACTCTTCAAAACTACCGAGTATTCTCTTTAACAGCTATCCCGGTATACCAGTAACTTCCCGAGTACTTACTCGGTATCAACTCACTACGATACTGATGTGCCTCTCAACTCACTAACACTATGTGAACATCTATGTCTCGAATGTAACTCACTCTCGACTATAACTACGTCGCTTTTATACAGCTGCCATTATCTTCTAGAAAAGCCCTAGAATGTTCGACCGCATAATAACAATGAACACAAAAGGTTCAGGCGACCGGAAGTAATTAAACACGTTGTAACTGGTTTGTTTACGTAGCCCGGCTGCTAGCGCGATTGCGTCATCGCTATAAATAGACATTCGCTCATTGCTGAAGCGACGGCGTGGCGACAGCGGCGGCGACTTTCCACGTTACAATAGTATTCACAAGATCAGCAATGAGCAAGTTCAGCGTCGCTTTCTAAAATTTCTTTAGTTCTCGTCCTCAGATCAACATCTCGTACACATAACGCCTGTTATTTGCCATTGTGTCATTTTAATATTTTAGGTATGTCGCCTGTTTACGTAATGTGATTGTTCTACAATTATATAAAATAAATGAATTAATCTAGATATGTTTTTAATCTTATTCCCGGACAGTTATTTATAGTTGCCTACCAACCGGAATAACGTATTTTTCGGAATCAAAATAAGCCAAAAAGTTATGACTTTTCTTACGACTGGAGAAAAAATTAGATACCCATACACATGCGGGCTGTCTGGATTACGAAGCCACCATTGGGATCTCGGAAACTATAAGAAATACGATTTCGGTTAAACGGGACATCTAGTACCTACGCTTTTGGGAGACTATCTTAGAAGTTTTGGAGTATATCATAATATATTTTTCACGAAAATCTGTTCAGAGCTTCAAGTAAAGTATCACTTCTCGTTGATTAATTTTAGCTAAAATCTAATCTATTATTCCTCTTGCTTTAAAAGTCTTAAATACTACAATTGAAAAGTTTGAAAAACTGTTATTAGCTTCAAGTACAGTATCACTTCTATTTATCGAATTTTACCCAAAATCTAATTAACTCGTTATATTAATTCAGAAAACTTAAATACGGAAAATATATATATATTTGGAAGTTTGTTATAAAAGTTATCGTGAACGAAAAATCGTCACACACACACACACACACACACATATAGACACACACACTCACACACACACACACTCACACACACTTACACACACTCACTCACACACACTCACACACACTCATACTCACACACACTCACACACACACTCACACACACACTCACACACACACTCACACTCACACACACACTCACACACACACTCACACACACACTCACACACTGACACTCACTCACACTCACTCACACACTCACGCACACTCACACACACACTCACACACACTCAAACATACTCACACACATTCACACACGCTCACACACACTCACACACAAGCTCACACATACTCACACACACTCACACACACTCCACACTCACACACACTCACACACACACACACTCACACACATTCACACACACGCGCGCACACACACACACACACACACGCACACACACACACACACACACACACACACACACACACACACACACACAGACATGTGTTATTAGCTTCAAGTACAGTATCACTTCTATTTATCGAATTTTATACCCAAAATCTAATTAACTCGTTATATTAATTCAAAAAACTTAAATACGGAAAATATATATATTTGGAAGTTTGTTATAAAATTTATAGTGAACGAAAAATCGTCACACACACACACACATATAAACACACACACTCTCACACACACACACACTCTCACACACACACACACACACCCACACACACTCACACAGACACACTCACACTCACACACACACACACACTCACACACACACTCACACACACACTCACACACACACTCACACACACACACTCACACTCACACACACTCACACACTGACACTCACTTACACTCACTCACATACACTCACACACACTCACACACACTCAAACATACTCACACACACTCACACACGCTCACACACGCTCACACAAGCTCACACATACTCACACACACTCACACACACACACTCCACACTCACACACACTCACACACACACACACTCACACACACGCACGCACACACACACACACGCGCACACACACAGACATCATCCTAATTCGTGCTTATTTACTGAAAACTCACCATCGAATTTTTGGACCGATAACATTACCTACGGTATGACGGGAGGTAAAAAGAAAATATATTAATTAGGTCGTGTCTGATTAAAAAAAGATTATAATGGAAAAAATATATTGTACAGCAAATAAAAAGGAACCCTAAGTATAAAATCAAAAAAACTAAAATCAGAGATATATTATAGGGGGCGTATAGCACGAAAAAAGCCGTACGATTCTAAAGTTAATATAGAATAGAGAGACTAGACTATGCTAATACAGGCCCTGAATTTTAAACTAGAGTTATTATATCGGACAAGAGAAAATTTAGTTTAATTGGATTAGATGGTAGGCCTATAGTTTACAGGAAAACAATTTACACCTATTCAAGAACACCAGACGAATCTAATTGAAGAATGGCCAAAAATTCTCCCTTCCGTGTAACATTTAATTTAATAAAATTAATGCATAGACCATAGGCTACTGGAAGCTGTAAATACAGCTAATAGTTACCCCATTAAAAATAAAAATTTAGTATTCGTTAAATAATCTTACAAATACACGTGTACGAATAATTTTATGTATTAATATATGTATTTATCTGATTTTTGTTACAGATTCAGAAGGCATAGTAATATTTTTTTTATATTCGATGATTATTATTCTGTTTTCAAATACTATATTAATATTAGGATTAAATATATAAATTAATTTATCTTCGGCGAAGCCTCTTTATTTTGTTATTTACTTGTAAAATTAAAGTGTACGCATAATTATGTGAGCCACTGTTTTTAAAATAAACCATAGTAAAAATTTGAAAAAGCAGTAGGTACATAGTAGTTATTTGAATATGCAGTGATTCAATAAGTAGCAAAATATTCACAAAATGATTTATCGAAATGAAAAATTATCCTAGGTGACAAATAGTAATTAAACAGTTATCCCATTTCAAGCTTTAAGAATTTAATTAACCATTCATTATGTAAACAACGAATTAATTTAATCTTTCATCTCGTATTGCATATGTTTGGATAATTACTTGCAAATTACATAAAAACTAGTTTACCAATAATCTGAATTTGGTATATGTAACATACTTTATAAAAGGGAAATTTTTGAGAGGAGATATTTAGCGAATTTTGTTTTTTTATTTAATATACATGTTCCGTAAATAAATTCTCAACGGCTCATGCAACTTTCTTATACAACCGTGAAATTATAATAAGATTTGGCAAGAAGCTGATGAAAATAAGTGAACAATAGTGTATTCTATTACCGTGCACACATAATATGTTTGGAATGCAAATGATGCGTTATTGTTAATAGACTTTAAAAATTGTAACCGATCATTGTTTCGTGAACGGGAAGTAATTTTGAATTAGTGCATTACGTACACTGTTAGCGAACATTACTTAATTCTATTATAATGAAATAGAGTATGTGAATAAATGTTAACATAAACATATTCACTTAACATTCGTGGTAATTATTCTTTATTTCTTCCCCTTTTCAGATATTACATTCTAGTATGTATTCCTAGTTGAATACAATAATTGCCATATCAGAGATTTATGTATATTTAATGTTAATTTTATCTTGCTTGTATCTGCTAGTTTACATAATTTAGTAAACGTATTATAATATTTAAAATTTAAATTTAGTTTACCCGTTAACAACGAAATGTATTTTGAATTACCTGATTTTGTATTTAACATTGTCTCGGTATTTGTTAATTTTACTTTTAAAGCGATATAGAAGCAGTGAAAAAGTAAAAATAATTCAATTTTCCATTGTCTTCAATCGGTAAACTGCCCTTACCGTTTTTAATACTTAATATACCATGTCCTATCATTATCAAAAATAAATTATTTATAATATAAATTTTAATATTTATTGGCTAGGTTGCACCATACAAATTTGATTATCGCTTGACTGTGCAGTTATTGACAAAAATAACTAAATATCGGATCTAAAATAATATTAGGTATTTATTTAAACACAAGTAGAAACTTTATTTTTGTAATAAAATATAATTCTTTTTGATAATTCATTGTCTGGCTGTTATTAAATAATTTGTTGTTTTAGAGTATGGTATGGTGCAAAGAATTTTAGCAATAAACCAATATAGTCTTGATTTTTTACCTCCCGCTACTCTAGGTAAGGGAGGTATAGAGATCGTGCTAAAAATCGCATGTCGAGATTTTGGTAAATGACCCCGTATTAAGGTCCCTAGAATTCGATTTTAACATTTTCACGATGACGTGTGTGTATGTGAGTGTGTGCGGGTGCGAGTGCGTGTGCTGGTGCGTGTATTTCTACTTTTTTCTAACCAGGGAAGAGACCATTTGATTTTGGTGTATATCAGATAACCGAAAATGGCACTTTACTTGAAGCTCAAAATAATTTTTATTCGAAAAATGCCTTCAAGATTTGTGTTAGTATAAAAATTAAAGATTATTAAATTTTGTACAGATTTGCATAAATAACTTTTCTATATATTTTATGAATAAATTTGTAAAATTATCTATAATTTTAATCCCGGCGTCTACGCTTTAAACAAAGCAAAACTCCTTGGTCATACAGTTCATATCTCAAATGTATAGATAAATGTCACTGTCACAGAACTAAATATTTTAAATCATTAATAGTAACGTTTTAAAAAGAAAATAGTAAATAGAACCATAATTATATGAAATGGATCTTAATACAGTTTCCAGCATAACTAAATATGTAAGAATGTATATTTAAATTATTAAAAATTAAATAGCGGGAGATTTGGTGTTGGCCACATCAGATTTTTTAAGATTTAAGATTCTATGGCCCGTATCCCGAGCGCACTTTTATAATAAAAGCGCTTTTATGGAGCAAATTCCTTATAAGAATATAATGTAAAACCCTGCTCCATAAAAGCGCTTTTATTATAAAAGTGCGCTCGGAATACGGGCCTATATTTTTTTGTAGTATATTAATATATTTTACTGACTTAATATGTCAGTATATCAATCAATCGGTTGTCCCATAACAGATCATTACATCCAGCAAACAGTCTAATCTAAAAATCAAATTATTAAAATGGGTATGAATTAATCAAAACCTTACAATTCCATTTATAGTTACTAAACAATCTAATTCGCTCTCAGCATAACTAATTTGCCACCAAATTATAATTACCAAATTATTACAACAAGAACAACTATTTATTCATTTACGGTCACCAAGAATGTGATTAGTTACTAAATTATCTAATTTGCCTATAAAATTATTAATTTATCACCAAACTATTTCAATATGAATTTATGTTAATTAATGAATTCCTGGCATGTCTTAATATTGAAAAAATACATAATAGTTCCCATAAGGTGACGCCTGGTAAACGCCTGCACGGTCTTTATTACCGATATCTATATGTACCAAGCAGATTGACATTCACTAATGGGTAATATGCCGTAATGATACAATTGTTTCATTTATTTATTTTAAAATAAATATTGCTCCTATTGAACAATAATATGAAAAATATTTAACAATGTCATGTTTCTTAAATTCAACAATTAACGGGCAAAAATTGTAAAGGTCTGTCACATGAACAGGGGCTCGATTCTTGACTTTCGCGCGAATGCGAAGGCGAAACGAGAAGTACAACGCGATGCGTAAGCACGAAGCTTATTCTCAACTACCCTTCGCTTCGCCACACGCCCATTCGCATATTAGACGAACGCTAATATTTAGCAACGTCGCATTGGACATTGGAAGTGTTGCTAGTTGCATAACTGTTTTCAATGAATGGATGGTTAAGTTTTGTTTGAGTCGTCCTTATTTTTTGAGTGATTAGCTTTTACTATTATAAATATGGAAACAAACAGTGCCAAAATATCTGAGAAACAAAGACCAATGTATATTGAATTAATTAAGAAAAACTTTAAATTAGTAAGTTGTAGATATACAGTATCTTTTATATGTAAAAATGCGCAAGCCAAATGGGAGGAAATATCCAACGTTTTAAATTGTATTCTAGGAGCTATATAAAATTGGAAAAGATGTAAAAATATTTTTTTCCAAATGTTGCTGAATAATAAATAAAACAAAAACAATCTCTTAGGTAGTACACTAATTAATTTTTACCTCTCGCTAAGAGAGGTATTGTATTCATGCTAAAAATCGCATATCCAGATTTTAATGAATAAGCACGTTTTAAGGTCCCTAGTATCCGATTATAACATTTTTACGATGATGTCCGTATGTGTGTGTGTGTGTGTGTGTGTGTGGGGATGTGTGTGTGGATGTTGGATTCACTTTATCTCAAATACTATAAGACTTAAGACATTTTTAACTACGGATTCCTCAATCTAACAATAATCGGAAGAGTCCAGTCAGTTTTGGTAACAATTGGACAACCGGAAGTAGTAGTTACAAGGAAAAAATTATCTAAATATTATTTATCGAAAATTTATGTAAATACTTATATTAAAGAACGTTAAATTCTTTATTCGATAAATATAAATTCATTATTATATCTTCTATAGATTTAGAGATAAAGAAAGGCATATAAAATAATTTGATGTAAAAAATCTCAGATCAAACTACTACAAGGCAAGAAATTCAAATGTTTGTAATTGACACATAAATGTCACTGTCAAAAATATTTGTATGCCTCTGTCAAAAATATTCGTACATTATTATGAAGATTATGAAAATAAAAAAAGTCAACAACGCAAAAGAATATACGTAAAAAAGAATATAAAAGGAATTTGCGAAAAAATGACGAATATAAAGAAAAAGAAAAGGAAAGTAGAAAAAGAAAATTTCAGGATATTGAATATAAAGAAAATGTATGTATTGTACATAATTTATATTAAAATAATTATTTTCTAGTCAGACATGAATATATGTATTTGTATTTAAACATATTTTTCGTTTTAGGCGTACAACCAGGTAAAATATCTGGCGAGAGGTTATGTGTTGGCCACATCAGATTTTTTGAATGGTGTATCTGTTAGAACATCTACAGGATTTTCCATATCCCTGTTATTCATCTATTCAACATATTCTTTAAAATATTTTCATTACTTATATCTAATTCTTCAATTAACAATAATTTTTTTAGTTCATTCATTATTACCCAATATTAAAATAATTTGCACTATTACAACAACTGATTACATGTCACTTTTAAAAGACAATGCGCAAATAAACTCGACAACCGGTGAGACGAATGCTTTTATCCACTCGCTTTGAACACGAAATCAATTGCACGAATTTGTAACGATGCGAAGAGTCGAGAATACCGTTTTACTGATTTCGTTCGCTATGCGTACGAACGCGCACGACTCTGACGATTACGAAGGATCGAGAATACGGCCCCAGGTGTACCTACTGACTGAGTAGTGAACGGCCGACTCATATATGAGATTTAATAAAAATATAAATGTCGAGTACCAAAAGTTAAAAGTTTTATGGAGGACCTTTCAGACGAGAATACAGGTGGCAAGTGTCTTTCTGTCAAAACTCATAACTTCTCTTTCCCAAGAATAGCAGTCTCATAATTTTAGATTTTCATTACCTAAGATTGAAAAAATAATTTGTTCAGAAATAGTGTAATAACACATTGCATAATAAATGTTACAATATTAACTTTATTCTGTTTTTTTTTATCATTTACCGAAGATGAAACCTATACGTAATGCCGGATGTGCAAGAAATATTGTAGATGATTAAGGAAGCCTTTAATATTTCTTGAGTGGCAAGCGCAAGATCTAATGATTACTTTGCAGCATAAATTGCAAGGGGAATACAATTAATTGTTTTTTGGGCGTAGTAAGATGATGAAAATGATTTTGTTTTATTGCACTATGTTGCAATGTTGTGGAGTAATAACGATGAATGCATTTCGTTGTGCAATTGTATTGGTACATTTTACATGATACATTGTTCCAATTTATGTGGAATTACAATTCGATTCCATTTTTAAAATGAAAATTGTTTCTTCTCTTTCGAAATTTGATAGTATTGTCAGTAGGTTAGGTATCAAGGTCAAAACATCACGTGTGGTAGTATGTGTTTACAAAATATGTTTACATAAATATTAACAAATTTTAATCATCAGTTTATATGTCGGATTGAAATATCTCAGATACGCACATTAATTAACATGTAAATGCTAAATTTATATGTACTGTTATAGTAAATTTATTAACAAATTAATCAGAAATAACACGTTCTTAAATTTATCAAAATACCTTCTGATTTCAGTGTCAAGTGTAAAGTAATAATCAATTAATCAAAAAGTTAATTAAAAATTCCATAATACTTACACATAAAGTATTGTGAGAGGTACCAGTGGCGTAACAGATTTTTGTTCATAAATATGTAAATTATTGCAGTGTAATAACAATTTAAGAAATAATTACATTTTTGTTTGATTCGGAATAGTAAATTTTACAAGTATTAGAATATGCCATACCAAAAGTGTTGTAGACCAGTGTTTCTCAACCTTTTTATTAACATTTAATTTTTTTTTCTTATTTATACAACTGCTTTTTGATTCGTTTTGTTAATAAATCCACCCTCGGTTGAATTGAGTTCCACCACCAGATGTCTCACTACTCACTTCAAATGCGAATAGTATTTTTTTTTCGATATTTTCAAAAACTAATTTAAGTTTGTTGAGTTTGTGATTTTGTAAAACAAACTGGGACCAGTTAATCGTAACTTGCGGACCCCTATGGGTTCGCGGATCCCGGTTGAGAAACACTGTTGTCGAATATACTTTCTCCAAAAAGATATTCGAAATTCTTCAAAAAATGTTGCTTATTTAGAGAATAATTATTTTACTAGGAAACACTATTCATATCTTTCTTTTGATTTTTTTTACAACTGGCGTACATTCCTTATCTTCATTTTCACGTGACTTTTTCTCTACAAAATGTTATTTAGTTAATTTTCTAAGTATTATTATTATTATTATTATTATTATTATTATTATTATTATTATTATTATTATTATTATTATTATTATTATTATTATTATTATTATTATTATTATTATTATTATTATTATTATTATTATTATTATTATTATTATTATTATTATTATTATTATTATTATTATTATTATTATTATTATTATTATTATTATTATTATTATTATTATTATTATTATTATTATTATTATTATTATTATCATTATTATTATTATTATTTATCTAAACTTATCCTGAAGTTCTCGAAAAAAACCTGTAAAAGTAAACAGAAAACTCCAAAACTGTCAAACGCGAATTCAGAAATAAATAATAATAAAACAAAGAGACGTAACCAAAGCAACCAAGATATTTTATATAACGCGTTATTATGCGGCTAAAACAGATTCTGATTTGTCGAAAGCCGTGTGAAATTATTCCACACGGTTTGTTGTAATGATATTGTTTCCAACATAATTTTTAGTTGTGGAATGTGCAGTTTCCAAAATGTTGGAAAAAGAACGTTAACATACCTAACATATGTACGTTCATATGCACAATCTTCATACCTCTCTTATCTAAACTAGGCGAAAGTTATTCTTCATATAAATATACGGCACTGTGGAATACTTACATTGAAATAAATAAATTATAATTTTTAATAAGTCACTTCAGGTATGTGTATTTCCGGAAATATGGAAATTATCCACATCACACCCATTTTTACCTCTCGCTAAGAGAGGTATTGAATTCATGCTAAAAATTGCATATCCAGATTTTAGTGAATAAGCACATTTTAAGGTCCCTAGAATCCGATTCTAACATTTTTATGATGATGTTCGTGTGTGTGTGTGCGTGTGTGTATGTGTGTGTGTGTGTGTGTGTGTGTGTGTGTGTGTGTGTGCGTGTGCGTGTACGTGTGCGTGTGCGTGTGGGTGTGGGTGTGGGTGTGTGGGTGTGTGTGTGTGTGTAAGTGTGTGTGTATATGTGTGTGTGTGGAAGTTGGGTCCACGATTTCTCAAATACTATAAGACTAAAGACATTTTTAACTACGGATTCCTCAATCTAACCATAATGGGAAGAGTTGATTAAGTTTTGCTAACAATTGGACAACCGGAAGTAGTAGTTACAAGAAAAAAATCATCTAAATATTATTTATTGAAAATTTATGTAAATACTTATATCAAAAAACATTCTTTATTCGATAAATATAAATTCATTATTATATCTTTTATAGATTTAGAGATAAAGAAATACATATAAAATAATTTGATGTAGGTAATAAATCTCAGATCAAACTACTACAAGGCAAGAAATTCAAATGTTTGTAATTGACACATAAATATCACTGTCATAAATATTTGTATGCCACTGTCAAAAATATTTGTACATCATTATGAAGATTATGCAAAAAAAGTCAACAACGCAAAAGAATATACGTAAAAAAATCTGATGTGGCCAACACCAAACCTCCCGCTATTTAATTTTTATTAATTTAAATATATACTTACATATTTAGTTATTGCGGAAACTGTATTAAGATTCATTCCATATAGCTAGGGTTCTATTTACTATTTTCTTTTTAAAACGTTACCGTTATTAATTTGAAATGATTAGTTCTTTAACAGTGACATATATCTGTCAGTTACATATACATTTAAGATATGAACTGTGTAACCAAGGAGATTTGCTTGTTTAAAGCGTAGTTCCAAGATTAAATTTATAGATAATTTTATAAATTTATCTATAAAATATATAGAAAAAGTATTAATGCAAATCTGTAGAAAATTTAATAATCTTTAATTTTTATAACATTAATCTCGAAAAAATAAAGGTATTTTTCGAAGAAAAACTATTTGAGCTTCTAGTAAAGTGTCATTTCCGGTAATCCGATTTACACCAAAATCTAATGGGCTCTTTCCATTCTGAATGATAGTATTTGAGTTAGAGTGAAGGATCCATACACACATGCACATATACATACACACAGACATCATCGTTAAAACGTTAAAATTGGATTCTAGGGACCTTAAAACGTGGTCATTTAGCAAAATCTCGATATGCGATTTTTAGCACGATCCCTATACCTCCCTTACCAAGGGTAGCGGGAGGTAAAAAGAATATAAAAGGAATTTGCGAAAAAATGATGAATATAAAGAAAAAGGAACGGAAAGTAGAAAAAGAAAATTTCAGGGTATTGAATATAAAGAAAATGTATGTATTGTACATAATTTATATTAAAATATCCCATAGATTTTGCAAATATATGTGAGAATTATTTTGTAGTGAGACATGAATATATGTATTTGTATTGAAAAATATTGTTTGGTTTATGCATACAACCAGGTAAAATATCTGGCGAGAGGTTGTGTGCCGTCCACATCAGATTTTTAAATCTGGAGATAAGCGAAACATAGCTGACTATCGTCCAATTTTCATTTTGTCAACATTCGGTAAAAAATTCGAATACTTAATAGTTAATAAAATAAAACGAGATGTTAGTATCATAATCACCCCCAAACAGACAGGTTTCTGTACCAAAAAGTCTGTCTTAAATAATTTATTCTCTTTTACTAAGTTTGTTAGCAAGTGTCTACATGATAAAATCCAGGTAGATGTTGTGTACACGGATTTTAGCAAAGCCTTAGACAGAGTTAATCACACTTTATTAATAAACAAGCTAGCATCTTACGGTATTCACTGTACTCTTCTACGATGGATTGAGTCGTATATAAAAAACCGCTTTCATTTGGTCTTTGTCAATGGTTACAAGTCGCGTATAATGAATGTTCCTTCTGGTGTACCACAAGGATCACATTTAGTACCGTTACTATTCAATTTGTATATAAATTCAATAGTTGACTCTTTTAATCATTGTGATTTTTCTTGTACGCAGAACGAATTGTCAAATCTTGACAAATACTGCATTGAGAACGACTTAACCTTAAAAATTTCAAAATGTTCTTTCATAAACTTCACTAGAAACGGGAATATTATCTCATTTAATTATAAATTACATGATTTGGTCTTAGAGCGCAAAACCACAATTAGAGACCTTGGTGTTATGTTTGACACTAATACTAAATTACTTTTTACCGAACAAATTGATCCCATTGTTTGCAGAGCTTATAAAATGATAGGATTTATATACGGATTTTGTAAACATTTTTATACACTAAATTCGTTATTATTATTATTATTATACAAGTCGCTAGTACTTCCAATTGTTGAATATGCATTAAAAATATGGAACCCAGTTACAATAAAAATAAAAATAACTTAGAGTGTGTACAGGAAAAATTTGTAAATAAATTGAAATTTAAATTCTCATTTTACAATGAAAATTACAGTGATATCCTACAACAATTAAATCTTAAATTATTGGAACAACGTAGAACTACAAACGAATGCTTCAATTATACAAAATTGTAAATAATTCTATTGATAATTTTTCTAATATTGATAATATACATTTCCACGTTCCTCCGTCCAACACACGGAATAAAAATCTTTTTTATATTTTGAAATGCAAATCTAACAATCACAAAAACTCGCCTATCAATAGATTTATAGCATGCTATAATAAAAGTTTATAACATTTAGATATTTTTTATTTATCTTTAAACCACTTTAAAAAATCTGATGTGGCCAGCACATAACCTCTCGCCAGATATTTTACCTGGTTGTACGCATAAAACGAAACATATTTTTAAATACAAATACATATATTCATGTCTCACTACAAAACAATTCTCATATATATATATATATATATATATATATATATATATATATATATATATATATATATTTGCAAAATCTATGGGATATTTTAATATAAATTATATACAATACATACATTTTCTTTATATTCAATATCCTGAAATTTCTTATTCTACTTTCCTTTTCTTTTTCTTTATATTTGTAATTTTTTCGCAAATTCCGCTTATATTCTTTTTTAGGTATATTCTCTTGTGTTGTTGACTTTTTATTTATTTTCATAATCTTCATACAATCTTGACTGTGACATTTATCTATCAATTACAAACATTTGAATTTCTTGCCTTGAAGTAGTTTGATTTGAGAATTTTTATATCAAATTATTTTATATGCATTTCTTTATCTCTAAATCTATAGAAGATATAATAATGAATTTATATTTGTCGAATAAAGAATTTAACATTCTTTAATATAAGTATTTACATAAATTTTTGATATATAATATTTAGATGATTTTTTTCTTGTAACTACTATTTCCGGTTGTCCAATTATTACCAAAACTTAATCAACTCTTCCCATTATTGTTAGATTGAGGAATCCGTAGTTAAAAATGTCTTAAGTCTTATAGTATTTGAGATATCGTGAATCCAACATCCACACACACATCCACACACACACACGGACATCATCATAAAAATGTTATAATCGGATTCTAGGGACCTTAAAACGTGCTTATTCACTAAAATCTGACTATGCGATTTTTAGCATGAATACAATACCTCTCTTAGCGAGAGGTAAAAATGCATAACACACTTATGATACTACAAAACATTTTTTTTAAAATATTTATACTTACATTGTATACTTCTGTAAATATTTATTGTATAGAAGCAGAAGCCTGTTATTGGGCAATCTATGGCTTCCCATAAATAAATTAAATAAATAATAAAAAAAATCTGATGTGGCCAGCACATTACCTTCCGTCAGTTCTATGTATTTCTTACAAATTTCATACGGAAAGTTCCTTGCTAAATTAAATATTCTATTTCTTGTACATTACCTTCCGGCAGTTGCATGTATTTTATGCAAATTTCATACAGAAAATTATTATTTTGCGACGTTTTCTATATACAGTGTAATGTATCTGCAGAAATAAAAGATTTATTATTATTATTTCTTGTACATTACCTTAAAGCAGTTGTATGTATTTTATACAAATTCCATACAGAAAGTAAAAGATCCTATATTTCCAGTAAAAATTATAAGACAAACACACTATGTCAATTTCACTTGACACTGACATCTTTCAATCAGAATTTTCTTAATATAGTAGCTGTTTCCATAGCTATGGCTACTTTATGAAATTTAATTTCTTTATAATTTTTTAACTCTATATCCATTTAATATTAAGTATAAAATGCAGTCAAATCGTATAAAGAATAAAATATTCTTTAATATTTATAATAACATCAAATGTGAAAAAATTATATTTAACATAGTTTTTTCAAGAAAAACTGTTAAAATCTTCAAATGATGGTACTTTCGGTTGACCAATTGTAACCAAAATCTAATCAGCTCTTCATAAGGATGTAACGAAGAAGTACACGAAAAATTATAATTTTTGTAACTGTAGTATTAGAGTTATCGCAGAAAAAAAATTTGTTACACACACACACACATCCACACACACACACATCCACACACACATCCACACACACACACACACACACACACACACACACACACACACACACACACACACACACACACATACAGACATCATCGTAAAAATAGTAAATTCGTATTCTAGGGACCCTAAAACGTGCTTATTGATTAAAAACTCATCATCGAATTTTTTGACCAAAGACAATACCTTCCTTACCTAAAGGTGACGGAAGGTAAAAAATACCTAAGAAATATTTGCCGTGAAATTTTAGGGGGTCCCGTGGATGAGTGTGCAATTGGTTGAGTGACGTTAACCTGTTAAAATTGTTTCTAATAAATGTCAAGTAACTCAGAAATGTATCTGTGAGGGTGATGTTTGGCAAATGCTCTTAACGATTCAGATATATTGTTGTCATTGCCAAATATGCAAATAAGCATATTGTAAATGAGTAAGCTGTGTTTATGAAAATCAATCAATATATTATTAATTTTTTGGGTCAATATAAAAAAAATACAATAAAATAATATATAATTGAGAAGTTATTTTAATCTTTGTTTCATATATAAGATGTACTTAGGATCTTAGAATTTCTATATTTTTATCATTTATAAAGAGGGAAAATGCAAATAAAAATAAATTCTTATTAAGCAAAGACTTGTTATGAAATTTATTAATCCCTGTGACTTTTAGTCATCTGCAGGTATACATCTGTTTTTATTTTTGTAGTTCATTTCGATTTTACAACAAAAAATTAGAAGCTTTCTTATTCTTATAAATAAGAGGATTTATTTTATAAAAATAATATTGATTAATATTACGAGGGTCGTTCAAGTATATATAACCAGATTTTCAAATTTTTTTAATGTTTTAATCAGGACAGGAAAAATTTCAAGAAGCATTTTTTATTTTTCTATATAGGCACTCCCAAAAGAAATGCATTTTGTCTATCGGATTGGTAACGCATCGATCCCCTGATCATAAAAAGTTTGCGCACGTTTCGAAAGCCAATTGCGCACGAAGTCTTTAACTGGCGAGTTTTCATTACATAGCGTCCTCCTAACGCCTCCTTCAGTGGTCCAAATACGTGCAAATCACATGAGGATAAGTCAGGACTGTAAGGAGGGTGTTCAAGGGGTATCAATTGAATTTCCTAAAATTTTGACGTATTTTTCCGGACATTTCTGTGTGTCTCAGTGAGGAGACGTGGAACGCACCTCGGCATCACTTTGTGGAACTTAAGGTGTTTTAGAAGAATTGTGTGGAAACTCCCAATGCTTATACCTACCACCGATGCAATTTCAATTTCATCAACAGTTAGCCGTCGGTCAGCTTTAATAAGGTAATTGACGCCTCAAATGTTGTCATCAGTGACACTAGACCACGGACGACGTTTGCGGTTTACTTTTTCTACACTCGATTTAACGCCTTCGTTGACGAGAAATCAAATGATTATGCGTTGTGCAGCAGACGTATACTTCTCGCTCAAGTTATGGTGTTATACTGACAAATAGCGGGAAGGAGCGGATCGCTATCCAAATACCTGTAGAGCCCAAGTCACGTCCCCTTCGCTCCAGAGTCTCAAGCCCACAATTCCGGGTTTTATTTGAATGACCCTCGTATATGAAAGAAAATATACATTTCGTATAGGTGTACCTACAATTTATTTATAGTATTGTTCTTTTTGTGTATATGCTATGTTTAAACAGTTTGTATCTACGGGATGGAGTATGTCACATCTACCTATTCTTTTGTACCCTCATCCTTGTCATGATAAGGGTGGCTAGTCTTATTCACACCATAAGTCTTTATATCAGTTTTGTAAAAACGCTCATACCGAAACAATCTTAACTAGTGTAACATTATTATTCAATAAACAAAGGAGTAATCAAACAAATACATCGACTTATTATTTAAAATTATATGGTCCTTCGAGATATCACAATAATATGAATTTAGCTAACAAGAAAATTCCATTGTGATGACCTAAACGTCTACACTGCTTACCAAAATATTATTAGCCAATACTAAGTATGCTAGTTTTAACTCTCAAATCACAAATCTGTCTACTAGGAGTTACAAATGAAATATATACGGTTCGGGCAGTGATGGAAATCATAAAGTACCGAAACGGTTATCTCCAACGAAAAAAATTCCGGAACTATTAAATCATCAAAAAAAGCATTATTTAAAAAAAGTCTTTATTACATTTCATTTTTCTACATAAATAATAATACAAAAGTCTGACAATTTTACGTAAATTTAATTTAATTAACTGACAAAAAATGTTAATTTGTACTTTTATTTAAAATATAAACATAAAGAGTCTCGGAACATCATTTTTTATCATACTGCAATTTTTGACGAAATGCGTAAATTCGGGCAAAGTGTATACCAAAAATGTTGTAAATAAACTATGTATAAAGAAGTGGTAACAAAATAGATACTGGACTGGACATAGTAACTATCGGCAGAGGTGATGTTGTATAACAAGGAGTGCATTGGCCTAAGTGGCCTAGCGGAACACCGAGAGGGCGAGAAGTCTCCCATAGGCGTCGACTACGTGGGGGCTTCGGGGCTTGAGCCCCCATACTGAAAAATCTGAGAGGGCTCTGCCCCCACACGTAAAAATCTGAAGGAGTTCTGCCAACACACACAAATTATTTTTAGTACCGACAAAAAGTACACTCATTTTGAAATATTTTTAATACATCAATTACTTATACAAAGTAACAATGTATACCTATTTTATTCCTTATTTTATAAAATTGTCAACTTGTCATATTCTATTAACTAAAGTACTGTGTGTAAGTAACGCGTGCGGAGTATCAAATAGTAATGCCACAAGTGTTGTCAGATTCAAAATGCAATATTGTCTGAAATTAATAATAAAATTATCAGATTATAGTGAAAATTACGGTAGATTTTGAAGACTCATATGAAATAAATTTTATACAGAGTCATCAAAAATAAATGAAGGTCACGTAATGACTTTTGTTCCAAAATAATATCAAAATTATATTCTAATATTCCATTTTCATCAAAACTATATTCCACATATGACAGACGAAGACAGGCGCATGATATCATTTCCGAACGTTGATTCATTTGATATTTATTTTGGATACCTTCCTGAAAAATCTTTAATTTCATTATGCTTTTAATAAAGAGCGTGACAGATTTCCTCTTGAAGCATATTTTCATTCGGGTGATCATAAACAACACGGTTTTTGAAATTATTCTTATGACTGCTCCCAAATTCCAAAGGTATGCCCATGGAAATAAAATTCTGTCATACTATCCAAGCGGCAAAGTCAAAATTGTATGGAGCGGCACACTTCAGGCATTTTCAAGTATATATTTTCAACATACATACAATTGAAATTTATGTTCTATCTGTCTTATGTTGTCTCACCGTAAATTTTAAAAAATTCAGGATTTTTTTAAAATTAAGTTGATATTTTAAGTCATACGATAAACCGTACAAGAAGAATATAAAATGTATTTCTTATATAAATATATAATTCAAATAATTTAATCCTCCTCCATGGGTGGGTTCAAGCATATAGGTATTACAGGGCACTGTTTTATTGCTATGCACTGTGCAAATAAATTATTTATTCTGTATTTTTTAAGTTTATTGACTGTTATAATTGTCACAGATATTATTTTGCGTAAGATTATTTTTATTAAATTTATTATGTTTTGTCTCTAATTAGCTATTTAGGTACGTAACCAATGCTGTTGGATAAGAGCTACATTTAATGATACTGGTATTCACGTATTTTATTTCAGTTTATTTCTAGATTTCAGTGTGAGAACATCGATATTATAGTGATTCAGGTGAGAGAGTTAATCTAGCATGTGTATGATTGAGAGTGTGCGTGTTAGCAGTACTGGGTACTGTAGTGGCCAGGCCCGTGTGGACCCGGGGGTCGCCAACGGTAGCAGAAGGGAGACCTGTAGTGACCCGCTTCTGGGTCGCCAACGGTAGCAGCAGTTAGGGCTGTAGTGATCCCTGTGGATGTGTTCCCGGATCACCACCGAAGCGGCAGAGGTTCCGTAGTGGCCGCCCGTGTGGACCCGGGGGTCGCCAGCGGCAGCAGCAGGGAAAGGCTGTAGTGACCCGCTTCTGGGTCGCCAACGGTAGCAGCAGTTAGGGCTGTAGTGATCCCTGTGGATGTGTTCCCGGATCACCACCGAAGCGGCAGAGGTTCCGTAGTGGCCGCTCGTGTGAACCCGAGGGTCGCCAGCGTAGCAGCAGGGAAGGCTGTAGTGACCCGCATCTGTGGTCGCCAACGGTAGCAGCAGTTAGGGCTGTAGTGATCCCTGTGGATGTGTTCCCGGATCACCACCGAAGCGGCAGAGGTTCCGTAGTGGCCGCCCGTGTGGACCCGGGGGTCGCCAGCGGCAGCAGCAGGGAAAGGCTGTAGTGACCCGCTTCTGGGTCGCCAACGTTAGCAGCAGTTTGGGCTGTAGTGATCTCTGTGGATGTGTTCCCGGATCACCACCGAAGCGGCAGAGGTTCCGTAGTAACTGGCGGTACTGCCCGTAGTTGCCAACATGTGTGTACGGTGTGTGAATGCCTGAACCTTTTGTAAATGATTGCCTTCTCACTGAGTATTTCTCATGTGTTAATTCTTTTACAGAAATAATCACGGCGTGAAGGAGGATTCCGCGTGACCGGGTTCGGCCAGGCGATGGTCATCTAGATTTGTTATTATTTTTGTATTAATACTGTATATACCGGTTTGGGTGATAAATGTGTTTTAATATTTTAATTTTCAGGGCTAACATTTAATCGTCATTTATAACATTTCAGAAGTGGGATCAGAACATTTTTAACTTTCAGCTTTTAGGATCACACCAGCACAGCTTTTGGAACAGTTAGGATATTGATTACGTTCATGTTTAGGTGGATTACGAAACTGAAACAACATTACAACATGACTTTACCTAACAACAGTCCTCAATTTCAGTATATACGTTCACTTTACGCGCTGTGCATAAATGGGACGAAATAACTACCATCATGTATGTGAGATCTCACTGGAGAGGGTATGCAGAAATATGGTATAAAGCGCTGCAAGGAATAAATCATTCTTGGGAGTCATAGAAGGCTATGTTGTTGAAGGCATTTCCGTCACAGGAAAATTATTTTCAGTTGCTTCAAGAAATGATTTCTCGCAACAAGAAACCGGATGAACTTATGTTGCAATACTATTATAAGAAGCTGGCGCTACCCAACACTTGCCCTTGTCAGAGAATGCAAGAAGCCGCAGTCTCTTTTATTATTTTTGAAGACGATAGAAGATAAATTAGCGACACGAAACCTTTCTACTCCCGTTAAACGCGATTTACATCGTACTTTTCAGAAGAACAAGTGGCCTTATTGTACTGTGCAGCAGCACGACGATGGAATGGAGAACATATGTTCTTTTATTTGTGGAAAATTGGGACATACACGCTCACATTATAACAAAAAACGGCAACGAGTATCGAATTGTGCAGAACAAAATGGAGGCGAATTCAGTGGAAGTAGGCACCAGCGACCACAACAACGTCAACATCAGCATGTTCAACGTCAACAAGAGCCACAACCAAAACTGCCAGAAAGGAACATCTTAACAACTTCTGCGGAGGTAAGCGGTAATTGTCTAAGCGTACGTCGATATGGGGTCCACTTGCATAACCATGAAGGAAACGAGCACGTATTCCCGCGAACAATGTAGTAGCAGACAAAGATATGGAATGTGTTCTATCAGTCTTGAACTGATCACATGCGGAATTAACAATTCAGAAGGATAAAATTATAACAAGAAGATGGAAATGTCAAGCTGATAATACAGAAGCGCAGAAAATGAAGGAATTTACTTTACGTAGGATGAACTACACGTGAACTGTCAGAAGACAACAGCGCTTCGGATGTTGATGCTGATGCTGCAGGAATTTGGGATTGATTCCTCGAGGACGAGGAACTTTTCAGGATGGCCGAACTGTCACAGATATTATTTTGCGTAAGATTATTTTTATTAAATTTATTATGTTTTGTCTCTAATTAGCTATTTAGGTACGTAACCAATGCTGTTGGATAAGAGCTACATTTAATGATACTGGTATTCACGTATTTTATTTCAGTTTATTTCTAGATTTCAGTGTGAGAACATCGATATTATAGTGATTCAGGTGAGAGAGTTAATCTAGCATGTGTATGATTGAGAGTGTGCGTGTTAGCAGTACTGGGTACTGTAGTGGCCAGGCCCGTGTGGACCCGGGGGTCGCCAACGGTAGCAGAAGGGAGACCTGTAGTGACCCGCTTCTGGGTCGCCAACGGTAGCAGCAGTTAGGGCTGTAGTGATCCCTGTGGATGTGTTCCCGGATCACCACCGAAGCGGCAGAGGTTCCGTAATGGCCGCCCGTGTGGACCCGGGGGTCGCCAGCGGCAGCAGCAGGGAAAGGCTGTAGTGACCCGCTTCTGGGTCGCCAACGGTAGCAGCAGTTAGGGCTGTAGTGATCCCTGTGGATGTGTTCCCGGATCACCACCGAAGCGGCAGAGGTTCCGTAGTGGCCGCTCGTGTGAACCCGAGGGTCGCCAGCGTAGCAGCAGGGAAGGCTGTAGTGACCCGCATCTGTGGTCGCCAACGGTAGCAGCAGTTAGGGCTGTAGTGATCCCTGTGGATGTGTTCCCGGATCACCACCGAAGCGGCAGAGGTTCCGTAGTGGCCGCCCGTGTGGACCCGGGGGTCGCCAGCGGCAGCAGCAGGGAAAGGCTGTAGTGACCCGCTTCTGGGTCGCCAACGTTAGCAGCAGTTTGGGCTGTAGTGATCTCTGTGGATGTGTTCCCGGATCACCACCGAAGCGGCAGAGGTTCCGTAGTAACTGGCGGTACTGCCCGTAGTTGCCAACATGTGTGTACGGTGTGTGAATGCCTGAACCTTTTGTAAATGATTGCCTTCTCACTGAGTATTTCTCATGTGTTAATTCTTTTACAGAAATAATCACGGCGTGAAGGAGGATTCCGCGTGACCGGGTTCGGCCAGGCGATGGTCATCTAGATTTGTTATTATTTTTGTATTAATACTGTATATACCGGTTTGGGTGATAAATGTGTTTTAATATTTTAATTTTCAGGGCTAACATTTAATCGTCATTTATAACATAATTATTAACTTTAAAATTGTCCTCCTTTCACTTTCACCAATCATGTCGAAAACTCCACCTTCGACATCTTCACAAATTCTCAATAATATCTCCAAATTCTCTTTTTGACTATTTTCATTTTTACTCTTATTTTACAGTAAATTAATGTTATAACATTCATGTATCTTTGTAAAAATTATTAAAATTGGTTTTCTACAAATTATGCTTACAGGATCTATGCAATTTAAAACCTGTCACACTTTAATACAGTTGACACTATAATTAAAAAGCATCATTTTTAGCCTGGCGTGTTGTATTGTTATATAATCATTTGAAAATACATGAAAGGGTATGGTTATATCAATGCAAATTAATGTGATATATGTAAAATAGAAAAATTGCTGCATAAAATACCATTGCGCACTCGCCGCAGGGTTAATGAAAATATACAAATATAATTTCGTTTCTCAAAAATAGTAAATGTTCGCCAAATTTTAAACCATATTTAATAATATTAAAGTGTTAACTAATTATATACTTTTTGTTATTCCATTTCTTATATGTATTATTTGCAACTAAAAATACTTTTTGTTTTCCAAAAATAGTAAATGTTCATCAAGTATTAAATCCCATAATTATCCTAAATTAAAAACAGATATTAATTTCTTAAATTATTTGACAGTAAAAAAATGTTTTTGGCTTCCAAATATACTAAATGTTCATCAAATTTTAGAAAATATCTAATTTTTAATAAATATCCAGATCCGCATATAGACTTCTTGGTAGTCTACTAGGTTCCAAGACTGAAAACGCTCAGTAAGCGAGAAACAAAAACAGCCACAACGCGAAATGGATTTATCTAAACTTATTTAAAGATTTTTTATTGATAATAACAAACATTTTCACATGAATATAATATACGCCAAGCGCAACAAATGCGTGATACTTGTTGAATGTTTGGTTTTGATAATAGATAAATATTTTATATATATACAGGATGTCCCAGATTTAAACGGCATAACTTCAACCATGGATTAAACACGTAAAAATAAGGTGACAAGTTCATTTGAGCAAATGTCTGTAGATGCTTTGTTTCAGAGATATTCACGTTTTTCTTATTGGAGCAGCGTTACTCTAAATAATGAACTTCATAACGAATTATCAAATATTATCTTATTAAGTTGTGATATAATAATAACTCTACGCGGAAAAATTATTCAAGTTTGCCAAACCATATCTCCCGAGCAATGTCACGCAGCAACCAGTGAAGTGGCAGATCGTTGTCGTGCCTGTTTGCTTGCAGCAGGTGCACATTTTCAACAAATGTTGTAAAAAAATGATACGTTATTGATTTATTGTAAATAATAAATGTGTTTGAAATCATTGATGATTTTCATATTTTCACTGACATCCAATGCAAATAAACTAAATTTTGTAGTGAAATTAAATAATAACCAAATCATTTATAATGAATGTAATTATTAAGTCACAAGTTAACAAGATAATGTTTCATATTTAATTATGAAGTAGATTATTTAAAGTAGCGCTGCGCTAATGAGAAAAACATGAATATATCTGAAACTAAGCATCTACGGACATTTGCTCAAATGAACTTGTCACCTTATTTTTACGTGTTTAATCCATGGTTGAAGTTATGCCGTTTAAATCTGGGACACCCTATATATATATATATATATATATATATATATATATATAGGATGTCCCAGATTTAAACGGCATATATATATATATATATATATATATATATATATATATATATATATATATATATATATATATATAACGGTATTTTATTGTCCGAAATTGTCGAGAATTATTTTGTGTGGGTTTCAGGTAGTAGATTTGTCAATATTTCCACAAAAATGTTTGAATTAAAGTAAAAAGTTACTCAAAAGCTACCACGTTGACGGGTTATAATTTTCATTTGAATTTTCTCTCCCAATAAAATGTGCACTGTAAATCCTTGTGTGTTTAGTTGAGAACGAAGGACCGTGTTCATTTCTGAATTTAAATATTTCATTACAAAGTTTCATTTTATTCACATTATGTAGAACATCAAGAAAACAAGGTTAAATAAATAAATTGACCAAGAAAACGATTTCAATATACTGTCTATTTCTTTATGAAAAATTATTATTTATCTTATTGGTTTCATTCGTATTGATTTAAAATTTACCGATATAATTGTATTTACTTATAATATAATTTTAATATTAGTTCTAGGTTAAACGTCAGGGTAACGCCACATTGCTTATGTTATGTTAACGTCAGTGCTATGTCAATAATTTAAGTTATAAATTAGTACTAATATTTTAACATGGCATGGCATGAATGTAGAGCATATGTAAATATTTATTGTATTTTTATGTCATGACAAAATAGCATGCACCATTGGCATATGGATTGTTACATTGCTACAATTAAAAATCAATTTCTGACATACTACTGACATTGACAGAACAAGCTATTTGGCGTTACCTTTACACTTATTGCAATTACTGTTTCCAATTATTGTGAAGTGTGTTTTAATTAATATACAGGGTGTAAATGAAATAAGTGCATTAAATTTAACCAGTAATGTAACTCGATGAGAGGAACAATATTTCTTAATAACTTTTTTTTCTAAGTCTTTTAGATTTTGAGTTAAAATTCTTTAAAGATTTGCTGCATATTTCGTTACCCGCTCATGGAGAACAAATGACTGTTGCCGTGTTCAAGTGGGATACAATCAGCTCAAAAATTGTCGGTTATCGGTTACACTTACAGTCACAGTAATTAATAAACGAATCAAGGGAAATAACATTATTATTAATTAATACGTAAGAGTACAATTTTTAAAATAAATAAATTTAAATTTTGGATAACAAAATTATAAAGTTGTGTTTTGAACCAGGGTTTTAATCACCTTTGAATAGTGTGAATAGAGGAAGACAAGGAGAGACGAGGAGCAAAAGCATAGTTGTTAGGTTATGAGATGATTATTTATCGTCGAGAAAACATAATAGTTTAAATACGTTATTCAAAAAATGTAAGTACAAACTTTTGTCCATTTAAAAGAGGTACATGAGTATCAATAATTAGTCGTCCATTTATTGTTCCCGCCCAAAACATTTTTTAATGAAAATTTTTACAGCATTTTCGTCTGTCAAGATGTGTATTGTGCATAATAAATACACCTTCCCAAGTAAATTCAGTCTCATGAATGAACATTATGAGCCATTCCCAAAATTGAAGTCTGTTATGTGCTGAAAACATTGAACTTTTTGCACATGGTATGGATATAACTGTTGCTTTTTTAAAAATTGTCATATGGGACACTCCGTATTGTGATGTGATAAAGATGTACAAGATTAACAAATGTGCGAATATTAAGAACAGAATGATTTGGTGATGATTTGGAAACGCTCCATGTAAATGCGTTGGCAACTCCATGACACTGTCTTTGTGAGAACCGTGATGTCAAGTAACATGTAGTACAGATACGAGTAAAAAATAAATAAATAAACCATAGGTAAGTAATTACAATGTCTGTGTACTCGCATTTTGACAGAATTTTACCTTATAAATAAGTTTATTACTAATGTCAAAATTTAATTGCAACAATTGACAGGACTGTCAATTGCTAAAACAAAATTTTTCATAGCTATTGCTGCTGCATTCAATTATTACAAAAATATTTGGAACGACTCGTCAATTTACGGGGTGGTAAAAATGCTAAAAAAATATGCGATTTCGAGAAAAAGTTATTAAGAAATATTGTTGCTCTCCATGAGTTATACTACTGGTCAAATTTAATGCACTTATTTCATTTACACCCTGTATATATGTTACAATTAGGTATTCAGGTTTATGTTTATACTTACTGATCTTTCCTAACCGTTCAATCCGCAACTTCTTTCCCATTCGCGGTTTGGTAAAGAACAAAATGTTTTTTCGCCATATTGGGACAATTAGGCACACAATACACTTGACCTTTCGATTTGCCACTCATTTTTATCTTTTTCAAAGATGAAAGATATTTCTAACGTTGGCTGCATACAAACTTTATAGAACTGTCAATGACGTTCACGCAATAATTTACAACTTTTGCCACATGGTGTCACTCCAGGCGTTAGAGACCAGGCGTATTTCTTTCTTTCACAAAAAAAGTAGACTGCATTTGTTTTTATATGTTGCGCTTTAGTTTCAATAATTTTTGTAACTCCTCATGAGAAGTGAAAATGACAGAAAAGATTATTGATTGCACTCCTTCAGAAATAAGAAAGGAGGTTCAACATGTGTATTATGATACATTAATATGCCAGACAAAGCTCCATACATACGTATACAGGCTGTCCAGGATAACTTTTCCCACATTGGGATCTTGAAAACTATAAGAGTTATGAAGTCGGTTAAATGGTGGTTTGTTATTTGAGATAAAATGCATAGGTCACTAGATATAGGCGAAAATGTAAATATAGCAGTATTTTACCTCTCGGTAAGAGAGATATTGAATTCATGCTAAAAATCGCATATCCAGATATTAGTGAATGTTTGTATGTGTGTGTGGATGTGTGTGTGAATGTTGGATATACGATTTCTAAAATACTATAAGACTTAAGACATTTTTAACTACGGATTCATCATAATCATCTAAATATTATTTATCGAAAATTTATGTAAATAATTATATTAAAGAAAGTTAAATTCTTTATTCGATAAATATAAATTCATTATTATATCTTCTATAGATTTAGAGATAAAGAAATGCATATAAAATAATTTGATGTAAAAATTCTCAGATCAAACTACTTCAAGGCAAGGAATTCAAATGTTTGTAATTGACATATAAATGTCACTGTCAAAAATATTTGTAAGCCACTGTCATAAATATTTGTACATCATTATGACGATTATGAAAATAAAAAAAGTCAATGCAAAAGAATATACGTAAAAAAGAATATAAAAGGAATTTGTGAAAAAATTACGAATATAAAGAAAAAGAAAATTTCAGGATATTGAATATAAAGAAAATGTATGTATTGTACATAATTTATATTAAAATATTCCATAGATTTTGAAAATATATGTGAGAATTATTTTGTTGTGAGACATGAATATACTTGTATGTATTTGTATTTAAAAATATTTTTCGTTTTATGCGTATAACCTGGTAAAATATCTAGCGAGAGGTTATGTGCTGGCCACATCAGATTTTTATTTTTTCAAATATCGTCCAAATGGGGAATAATACTGGATTTTAATTTGCACATCTTTAAGGCACTATTTTATGTTCTTTCGAATGGCGATACTCAATTTTTTTATCACTACTACATTTAAAGTTATGATCTCAAAGTTTTAATTTTTATATGGATGCCGTATTGGAAAACTGCACCATTGAAAAGAGAATTTCTTTAGCTTTCCAACCATGTGTATTTTGTCAATTTTCATTTGTTTCAAACACCGAAAGTACAACAATTTCTAAATTTATAGGTTAAAAACAATGGTTGTTTCAATGAAACAATTGAAATACACATTTAAAAAAATATAACTTTATGTTAGGTCCTTGAAGTTGGTCCCTCAAAACCATTTATCTTTGAAGTAAATATACATCAAAATATTGTACTTATTATGGACAATTATGTGCAATAAAAATTAAATTTTGTACGTTTTTAGTTAGCGTATAAATAATTTATGTCAAAATGGAAGGCCAACTTCACATAGCCCTTCATGAACAAATGAGATCAATATTATGTAACCAACAATATTGTACATATGTACAATTATGTACGCATTAAACAAAATTTTGTACTACAATCATAATCCTATGATTAAAAATTAAATATATGGAGGGCCACCTCCACGTAGCCCTTCATTATCGAATGAGATAAATTTTATATAGCGTATAAAATTGTACATATTACGTACAATTATTATGTACGCATTACACGCAATTTTATAATACATTCATAATCCTATAATTAATTATTAAATATATGGAGGGCCAACTTCACGTAGTCGTTCATTTAGCAACAAATGACATTTTTATACGGCGCATAATATTGTGCATATTATGTACAATAATGTACACGTTGAATAAAATTTTGTACTACGAACATAGCCCACTAATTAATTATTAATCCATTATTATAGATATACCTACATTGATGTTTACAAGGTACGTATTACTTGCATTTTGTATTATAATCTAAATTCCTGCTATTTTCAGGCTCCATGGGAAACCTGATACGCTGAAAATTCGGTTTTGATAAAAAGTCAAGGAAATGTAAACTGAGTCATATGTATCCTAATTTCTAAACCAAGTTTTGGATCCGTTTGTGTTCATCCATTCACGGAATGTATGAATGTATACCAACTGTTTTACTGGCGAAATACTTAACATTTCGATTTTACTACAAATTAATTTTGTCCCTATTTACTTTTTATGGTTTGTCATATTTATTGTAGTTTTAAATTTGGTTTAGTATATATATTGCCCTTTATTCACAGCTACGTATTCTATGCTATCGACTCTCATCCTCATTTAAATATTTCTTCCAGTATCATTGGTTACGTGAGATTATATCTAGCACAAGGGCATCAACACACCTGCGGCCAAAAAAAGATGATTATTCCATTTAATTACCTTTTCCCTTTTCTAAACTTGCAGATCAAGTTAGAGCAGTGCGTCTTCTTTACATAATGCCTTAAATTCTTCAGAGGAGCTGCCGCACGCAACATCACATTCACTTTTCTCTTGAAATAAATTATCTCCAAGCACTTTGCGGTGCGATATGGCACGGCATGTCGTTAAGTAAGAAGCAATAAAAATCATGATATATTACTTTCTTATTTACTCTCTTGAAAAGATGGTACATTCATGTTTAATTGAGGATTCATACTTTGTTTTTAAGTTACATATTCATATATTTCATAAAACAGTAGTTTTCACATAAATTATATTTAAGGAATGAAATAATTATATATTGATTTAATTTTTACATATCGTAAAAGAATTATAATGATTATTTTATTAAGTAGTTAATTTTATGTTGTAACTTTTATAGCCAGGCTCGATTCAAACCGACGTGAAACTTAAAACTTATTTCCTATTTTCAAAAAGCTGGCCCAAAAGTGACACCAGCGGTGATGGATTTGAGAATCAGTGGGGTAACGCCTCCAAAGCATCTTATTAGTACAGATATATCGTCATTGCCAAAATTTACGGAATAAAAGCAAATTGGCATGATAAATGCTTAGAGCTATCCTCAAATAGGTATACAGGATGTTCAAGATAACGCGTTCAGCATGAGGATCTCGACAACTAAAAAAATACGCGGTCAATTAGATAAAAGTTTCCCCGATAAGAGTTCATTTCAGCAGCATATTGTTTATACAGAAAAAATGCATGGGCACTATATATAATCAAAAGTATAGTAATTGCAGAAAGCATCCAAGTATGAAATAATATTGATGTGGAATTTTGAGTTTTGTTTCTAAAATTGTAATTTTTATGTATACTCCATATTGGAAAGTTATAGTATTAAAAAGAGGATTTATTTGTTTTCCAGTGATATATGATCTACGGTCATTAGCAAAAATGCAAAAATTATTAAATGCTTAAGGTAAAAATTTTAATTAAAAGCACAAGTATCGAGTATAATTTGTTTATTTTCATAGCTAAAGTCAATTTAATTCATGATATGTTCTTCAGTTTGATTAATTTTAATATATTTACATGTACCTATGTCATAGTTAATAATGACGTATTCTAAACGAAGTGTTTGAGTAAATATGAATAAAATAAAACCATTGTTTCCACTTCATTCTATAAATAGTTGGATTTTTGAATGGTGTAATTTCCCATTATGGCGTCCATATGAAAATTGTTACTTTGTCATAATATCAACTCGAAATCCATTAGTGATAAAAAAAATATATCATCGCCAAAGCATGATAAAATGCCGTAAGGAACTATAAACAGAAATTCAATATTTAGCTTTGATCCAGCTTGTCACAGCTGTTAGCGCTCATAGTTTGTGACTGTCAGACTCATATACGCAGTAACAAAATATCTTTCATTACCACCGTTCCAACCGTACCACTAGCAAGTTAGCAACCACTGGTTAGGTGTTCCAGCGCGTACTTTTCGACTATCACAAACTAATTGCTGACAGTCCTCTAACCTCTAAAAACAAAGAGTCAGAACTTTTTCTGCTAACTGAAAGTCGTAGCCTGCGTACTTATTACAAATTGAGAGTTAGTTTCCATATTTTTCATCTGTCGAGGGAAGATAAAATTTATGATTATACGGCCTAATTCACTTGAAAATTTGATGTTAGGAATTGAACACTTATTTGAAATAGGAGAACGACAGCAAATAAAGTCAATGAAAAATTTATAATAATGTCAATGTTTTAATTTTTAATATTGAACTAATATTCAGATTCTCCTTATACTTAATTTCAACACACACGTGGCTATGGGTCTTTTATAAAAGGGATTACAGGGCAAAATTTCAATTTTCTGTGAAGTTAATGATTTGCAAAATTTTGAACATCAGAATTTTTTTTATTAGCGAATTTTAATTTACAACTGGCCTATTATGGCCAACCAGAAATTATGGTACAAGTTAATATAGCATGCGAGAAGATAACGTCCTTTGTTGCTCCGTCATTAAGTATTTTATTTGATCTTCTTCAGTTGCCCAGATCGAGTGGTTTGGTTCTCTTCAAGCGTTTTGTTTTGTTTTCGTTATTTAGGGTGTCCCCTGCAAGGTTATTTGGGTGATTACTCAGTCGATGTTTATATTTATCCGCGAACATATTTATTTGTTCTTTGACTGTTTTAATTTTTAGGTCTTTGTGGAGTGTGGAATTCGAGACGTACCATGGTGCGTTTGCTATCATTCTTAGGCATTTGTTTTGGGCTACTTGAATTATGTTCTGATTTGAAGATTTTACACATCCCGGCAGCTGGATGCCATACGTCCATATAGGAACAATGACGACTTTGTAGATAAGGAGTTTATTTTCGAGACTTAGTTTAGATTTTCTTCTTATCAACCAGTATAGTTTTTTTAATTTTTATATCTTTTGCTGTTTTTTAGCCAGGATATGTTTTCTCCAGTTGTCTTCGTTCTAGGTGCATTCCTAGATACATAACATGTGCTGGTTTTGTTAGGGTTTTATCGTTGATCCTTACTCCAGCACACTCTGTTTGTTAGTGAATGTCACATGCAAAGATTTGCTGTCGTTTATTTTTATCTTCCATTTCTTAGCCCACTTTTCTATGCTGTCAAGTGAAGATTAGAACTGCAACGAGGCTATGACAGGATTAACATTTGATGAGAGTATAGCAGTGAAGCAGTGATCCTCCTTGAAGCAGTGTCATCTGCGTACGTAGCAACTGTTACGTTATTAGTGCAGAGCAAATCAGCAGTATATATATATATATATATATATATATATATATATATATATATATATATATATATATATATATATATATAAATGAAATTCAAAACAAGCTTTGTCATTTAATTTGCCCAAGATTATTGTTCCGCGGAACATCTTGCACCCCGAATTTTCTTATCACTCATGACTAAAAACTCAAACGTTAAACTTATCAAAATCTGTCACTTTATGTTGTAAATTGAGTACGTCACTTTGACGATCATGTCAAAATCAGCTGAGTGGAAGTAAACATGTGATACTACATGATTGACATACGACATATTTTTGACCTTTTGATATTTAAAAAAAAATATTATTTTATATTTAGTTTCTTTTAGGTACTATATGATTTTAAATTAGTAGATTTGTGATTTAATGCATTAGTCAGAATAAAATATTTTTTTAACGAAACGGCAGAAAAATATCCCACGTCAGATATAGATCCTACAGATTTATCTGAAATTATTACTTACTAGCATATGTTTACTTCCACTCATCTTGGCATGGTTATCAACGTGACGTGCACGTACTCTAGAGTAGAAATATATAGGCGGTGTGCTTAAAAGTAGTCAGCGCCGACAGCGGACAAAAATAACAAAATGGTTACTCATTGAAACATAGGAAGGTTATGTTTTATGTCAGAATAATTTTGTAATATCTATTTTATAAAATAATAAATATGACGTCAAATATTATATGATGCAGTGGGGAATGTAATGATTCTTACAAAATTACTGATTGAAGTATCATATTTTATAAATTTCGTAGAAGATTATATGAGGAACAAATGTATAAGAAAATAACTTTTCAACAGATATCTTCTACTAACATGAAAAACTCTTTTAGGTATACATATTTTCTCATTGTAAAATATACTTATCGTATGAATAAAATTCCAACTATGGTCTTTTGATTGCAATAATGAATTATATAAAAATGTGTTTCTTAGGTTAATATTTGAACAAGATATAATAAAAGAAGCAGAAAATTGTGTTAAAATACTTACAGTTGCATGAAATAGAAGTCTATTTTTGACATAATTCTTCTATTTATTATAGATTTTGTACGTGTAATGTTAATGTTAAAAATAGAAATTCACATGGTTCGTATTTTTCGTGTATTTTCTTTTCCGAGCTTGTGCAACTGATTTTACTTAGAGTCTGGTATGTTTTCAATGTAGAATCTTCTTTATTTATTGCGAATATAAAAGAAAGATGCTATCATCATACACAAATATCGTGAAATGTAGAAATTTTCTTCTTTCCAATCATTCAAGTTTTCCAACTTTTTAATCTCAATTTCCATGTATTGTGATCTTGTAACATTTAACTAATATTATAAATCATAATATAAATTTAAATATGATAAAATGGTTTACAGAAATCACACATATTATGAGAAAAATTATATTTTCTGCCGAAGTACCTTCGCTGGTATTTTGACTTTTTTGATTGTCATGTCACATCACATATATAGCATTTTAAATATTTTTTTTATTCATTTCAATATACTATGATGTATAATATTCATACACAATAGCAACAACTCAAAATAAAATTGTAAATTATGTACCTTTCTCGAAATATCAAAATTGATTCGGTACTCAAAAATGCCAATGTAACCGTTAGAGGCGCTAACGCTCAAAATGTGCACATCGCCTATACAAATATTAAGAATCGACATGCATTTCAACTCGCTTGTTAATAACTTCACTGCTATATTTAACAACAATTGTTCACAATGACCGTTTTGAACAATGTCATTAATTTGCATTTGCTGAATACCTATTGAATGACAGTTGTTACAAAGAGTTGCTAAAAATCGTTGTTAACTCTCAGTTGTTACCTACTGACTATGTTAACAACTGTCTTTGTGAATTAAGCCGATTATTAGGTAGGTAACCATCAAACATATTTCATGTTATTATATTTAATACGTATTATATTTTTCTTATAACAATAATTTAATTTTATTTTTAGAAAAATGACTGACGAATATATTTATTATTTGTTGTTGGTAAACAATTTATTCACTTTACAGATTGGCTAATTTGCGTGCAATAAATAATCGCTTTGTTACCATCACCGTCTCATTCAGTGTCAGTAACTAGTGTATGTACATATGTACATAGGCGCCGATTTTTGAAAATATGTATGGGTGCTCTAGCCAAGAGCGTAAATAATTATATAAAAATAATAATGCAATAATGCTGTGGGGTGAAGGTTAGAAGAAACTGCCTAAGGCCAAGTGAACTAGATTTAGTACTGTTCTCAGATTTTTAGTACATCAATACCTCTCTCCGAAATCTAGTACAATTTAATAATTTTGTATTTTTTTCTAATTATAGATATTTATTGAAATATTATACACTTAGTTTCACGAAAATATGCTAGCTGGCGTTGGCGGCGTTGTGGCTATGTACCGTGCGTGCTGAGTACTGAATAGAAACGAAACACTCCGGGAGAGATAGCATGTGTTAGATAAAGACAGATATGTTTCTTACAGCATGAAAACATGTGTTAGAGTAATACAAATGTCTCTTGCGGTCTTCTTTCTCTCGCGTTTCATTATACCTGATAAATCCGTAATCCAAAACTAGGGTATAGTCAATGTGACCCTTGCTATAGGTACCGTTTATTTTTTGTACGTTTTATATGTATAATATAATTTATTTCTTTTTTGTTAGAACATGTAAAAAATATTAAAGTGATTTTTAGTACAATTTTATTCATGTTAGTTCAATTTCAGTTTCGCCAATCACAACCCTGGCAATAAGTATACAAACTTTGGGAATCTCCGAACTCAAAAACGCCTAACAACTCTACGGTCTACCAAGTCCCTTCTTACATTTTACGCTTTCCCGCAAAAGCGCTAACTTGACCCACGCTTTAAAGTTTTGCTTTGCCTTCATATTTAGAATAATTGCGAGAGTGACGATTGGCAACTCTTTTTGCGCATTTCGGCAATTTTTGTTTGTTTTGTCCCTCGCTTCCTACTTAGTGGTTAAAGGAAATTGAGTGACTGTGACTCTATGTTATTTCTTACTTAATAGTGCAATTAAATCGCTATGTCCAAACGTCATTCATTTTAATAGCAAACTGAGTTCCGTTGACGCTAAAATAAATCAAATACATATTGCAAACTTGTCCAAAATTACCGGTTGAAACAAAGGTATTATTTGCAAGAATAAACAAAAAACTTTAAAAATAATTTTTTGACTATATCCAGTGACTCATACATTTTTACCTTCCGTCACCTTTAGGTAAGGAAGGTATTGTCTTTGGTCAAAAAATTCGATGATGAGTTTTTAATCAATAAGCACGTTTTAGGGTCCCTAGAATACGAATTTACTATTTTTACGATGATGTCTGTATGTGTGTGTGTGTGTGTGTGTGGATGTGTGTGTGTGTGGATGTGTGTGTGTGTGTAACAAAATTTTCGTCTGCGATAACTCTAATACTACAGTTACAAAAATTATAATTTTTTCGTATACTTCTTCGTTACATCCATATGAAGAGCTGATTAGATTTTGGTTACAATTGGTCAACCGGAAGTACCATTATTTGAAGATTTTAACAGTTTTTCTTGAAAAAACTATGTTAAATATAATTTTTTCACATTTGATGTTATTATAAATATTAAAGAATATTTTATTCTCTATACGATTTGATTGCATTTTATACTTAATATTAAATGGATATAGAGTTAAAAAATTATAAAGAAATTAAATTTCATAAAGTAGCCATAGCTTTGGAAACAGCTACTATATTAAGAAAATTCTGATTGAAAGATGTCAGTGTCAAGTGAAATTGAGATAGTGTGTTTGTCTTATAATTTTACGAGCAATATAGGATCTTTTGCTTTCTGTATGGAATTTGTATAAAATACATACAACTGCTTTAAGGTAATGTACAAGAAATAATAATAATATTAAATCTTTTATTTCTGCAGATACATTACACTGTATATAGAAAACGTCACAAAATAATAATTTTCTGTATGAAATTTGCATAAAATACATGCAACTGCCGGAAGGTAATGTACAAGTAATAGAATATTTAATTTAGCAAGGAACTTTCTGTATGAAATTTGTACAAAATACATAGAACTGACGGAAGGTAATGTGCTGGCCACATCAGATTTTTTATGAATAAAATGGGCTCCTATTGGGGCAATTTTTTCTAATTAACCGAATTCGTATCTTTTATAATTCTCGAGATGTCCATGTTGAACACACATTATAGACACTTGTACAGTAATTACCGATATCTGCAAATAAAAATAGATTGGCATATCCAGGACAATAAGTAATATATCGTGATGATTATTTTATATTTTACTTATTTTTCTTCGGAGTATTACATATTTTATTATTTGAACTCTTTCATTGTTTCTGCAATGGTCATTATAATTTAATCTAACATACCTATTGTATGTATAAATAGCAACAATTCATACACTTGCCCTCATAATCTCCAAGTTTTTACATATCTTTCAACAAATTATTCTTAATTTTTTGAAAGAAAAAAGAAAAGCCAATTTCGCAGTTTACTACATGCTTTTAAAATGTAATTAAGTTTTAAATAGCGAATATTTCAAATCATACAAATTACGAATATAGAAGTGACCATATTATTATCAAAAATTATTTTAATTTTAATGTAATATCAAAACAAAACTTCTAATAAACAAATTTTTAGTTATTAGGAGTTTTAAATTACAGACAAGTATATAAGTGAAAATATAAGTACCTACATATAAGTTTTCTGTGTAGAAAGTTTGAATAATTATTATTGTTAGAGCAATAATAAATGATATATTGATTATCAATGATGATTATACATTGAGATGTATCCATAACGATTAAAAAAATATGTTATTACTTGTACGAGTACATAATAAATTACTCGTAAATACGAGGAAGGATAATATGTAATGTACATATATGCTTATTATTATTTTTATTACACTATACATCATAGACATTAAATGTAATAGATGACGAAACTTCAAACATTACCGCTACCGCCATACTTATTGATACATTATTTTATGATTAAACATAATTACATTTCTTGCATTCTTAAATTCTATTGTGAATAATACTTTAAATAACGTTAATTAAGTAAATTATTTCAATATGAATATTTTTTGCTGACCATCTCTATGTGAATAGTTACTGTTTGAATAAGTCGATGGTCGGGGCCCTATAAACTCTCACATTACGCAATTTGTATATTTAAATAAATATAGAATATATCTCATGTGGGCAGACTCCATTATAATAAATAAAATTACATGGAGAGGACACAAAGTTCTAGAAAAGGATTATAATTATGTGAAATATGTAAACAATATTTTTAATAGAGCAAATAGTACCCCGCAGAATTAAAAATGAAATAATTTTCAGTAGGCCTAATTTTTATATGCTTTCTTAGTAAATTTTAAAAAATAGTATATTGTGTATCTGTTGTAAGGAATGGAATACCCAAGTGTGAAAAGGAAGATGTAAAAAGGGATAAAAATAAAATTTCCAAGTCTTGTTCACACTGTTCTATAATTTAACTATAGAACAGTGTGAACAAGATTTGGACATTTTATTTTTCCCTCTTTTTATATATTGTGTATCTAGTAGGAAAGGTGATATATTCCCGGATGATGGTGGAGATTGCGGGGCGAGCCGTAGGCGAGGCCAGCAACACCAGGAGTCCGGGGAGTCACTTTCCCTACGTGGTACACTTACAATTTTTCGATCGGTTTATATTCTATAATTAGTTATTTTATACTTCATTTATAAATGTCAGACAACAAACCAGACATAAGATTATTTATTTTCATAAAAGTCAAAATATATTTGAAACAATGAACCGCGTACTGTCCGGGAATACTTTGTCACGCGCCGGAAATAACATGCCCGTACTGGTATTTTTCGTTGTCTAGCAACTACACTAAAATACCGGAACAATGCACTTTGCGGTTCGAAAACAGACCGGAAACGTGTAAGTTTTCGTCCGATCAAAAAAATATATATTCTTTAAATTCCTCAAATATTGAAAATATCGCGAAAATTACATTAGGTATAATTTACAATTAACAAATAATTATTGAAATTTGTATAATACTGTAAAAAGATAACGTGATCAGAATTATCTACGTTTATTTATATAGGGCGCCGCAGACACGTGACTCGAGCAACCTTGAAGAGCTTGGAATCAGCAAATTGTGTGCGCGTGTCATTTTGACAAGAACAATGTCACTCTGACAAGACCAATGTTTTGACATATTAATTTTGCTGTTAAAGAGTTATTATTTTTAATTTCATGTGTTTTACTGCCTGAAAATTTTAAATAAAACCTTTTTAGAAGTTCAAAATCAAAAATAAGTCAAAACATTGGTACAATGTACTTGTCAAAGTGACACGCGCACACAAATCAGCTGATTAAAAGATATTCAAGGTCGCTCGAGTTACGTGTCTGCTCGCGGCCTATACGATAAATAACGTAGATGGTGGGCATAATGTTTTTCTATTGGCTTTGCATGATGTTATTGATGTAATTTGAAGTTACAGGAGTGGAAAGTTGTTTTCCATTACTACTTTTGGCGCCAATTTTTATTTAATAATATACGAAAATAACAAATTATTTATTATTACTATGAAAAATATTGTACAAATTTTCTTTTAAAATAAATTTAGAAAAATGTAAAACCGCCTCATTATCCATATAATGAAAAATGCATTTATTACGCAGGAAAAATAATAATAATGAGCATACACTCTATATCTTCGAGTTGATCCCCACGTCATCAATTTCTGATGCAAAAATGACTAAACTTTTATGTAGCACCTTTATCGTACACACATGGCATATATGAGACTTTTATTCGCTATCTCAGGGTGGTATAGGCTATCTCCGCCCAATCAATGGCAAAAAGTGAAATATAAACTGCATTGTAACCGCGGTAAATGCCATTTTCAAATATTTGAATTATATGAATATTCATGTCATTCTGTCAATCATGTTGTTTTGATGTCGCTAATTTGTGTTTCGTTGTATGTTGGTAGTTTTGTTAATTCTTGGTATTATATTGTGCATTTTGCTATTGCAAAGACGGTGTTTCTAAGATTGCCGACAATAATGCAGCATATTGCTTTTGGATAATAAAAACTGGTATATTTTTATCCATTATACTTATATCGTATTTAATTAATTTGTTTATTATTGCTAAATAAATATTTATACTTCGAACTTTGATTAATAACAAAATTGACACAATGTAACTTATAACTGTCAGTTCTGAAATTACATCATAATTATTCAATTTATTTATTATTGCGAAATAAATATCTTACTTCAAATTTTGATGAATAATAATATACACGCGGTATGTTATATTATATGCTGTCAGTTCTCAGTTTTGATTTGTATTACCTACTTGTATGTATATTTCAGAAATCACACAATTGCACGACATTTCACTTGACAATATGACGTCATCAATTCTCTGCCACCCCTGGCGATTTGAATTATATGTTAACGATTGATGACGTGGGGATGAAGTCATGGAAACGTACTTTATATACATACATGTACTAATATGTGTAAATATAAGAATAATAACGTAGGGTTGTTCAGGCTCTTATATTAATATTAATGAAATAAGTTTCGTTTGCATTTATGAGTATCTTACTTACCTGTTTATTATTGTGATAATGAAATAATATTTCATTTCATAAAGAAGTGTTTGAATTTTTCACTTTGGAGGTGAAGTATATATAAAGATTTTATAGTTCATGTTGCAAGTGAATTGTAAAAACAATTACTTATATGTTTGTTTTTGCCATTTATTAGTATGTCAGTATTAAAAATTAAAATAAAGTAAGATGTATAAATTAAGATGTGTTTAATGTATTCATACAATATATATATATATATATATATATATATATATATATATATATATATATATATATATATATATATATATATATATATATATATATATAATATAATATAATCATCATTATCTGCTAGCAGTATGGTAAAGATATTAAAATGAGCCGGAGGTCATATACTGGCCTGATCAGATTTTTAGTTCAACTATTACATTATTACTTTAACTCACATATATAGGTATATATAAAGCTACACAATTGAATATCAAAATAGAATAAGAATAGGTATGTTAACTTTATTTTGAAAGAAATTTTTTTCAAATAACAATTATCAAGGTGACTTCCATTGTTATGGAAAAAAAAAACAACATTTATCATAACGCCTGAAAAAATCATATTGTAGCAATTAAAATATCTTGCAGATCGTCATCCACCCTGATTTCTTTTCGGGTGAAGGTAAAAGTATTGTCCGCCTAGACTTCTTTACTCAATTTAAATTGGTTAGATACATAGAAACATTTTAAAATTTATTTCCATTTCTTCCAGTGTGATAACAGTGAGCGACACAAATCTATATTACTATTGAATATTTTTGAAAAAGTAAGTGTATAATTAATTAATATTTATGAATGTTGCTCATTTTATATATTTCATTCTTATGTCACCATGTCGTTTTAGCATTTTGATAGTTATGTATTTATAGTTCCCTTATTTAAAAAAATATTGAGTTTTCTGTAAAAGTTAAAGAAAATGACTTTATACCCTTCCTTGATGTATTGCTGCAAAGAGAAGATGGATCTTTACCTACTACATTCTAGAGAAAGCCTACGCACACGCACACTAATCAATATATTAATGCCAAATAAAACCACTATCCTTCTGCGATATTTGGCAATATTAAATATCTAAAGAGCAATGGATATTTATGGCATCCTGATCATTAGAGACGAAGAGAAGATAGAAATTCAAAATATTTTCATGAAGAGTAGCAGAAGATGCTAAAAAACCAGAAGACCTACAAGCAATGCAAATGATAGAAACATAATCTATGCTTCCCTTCCTTATACAGAGAGCGTTACAGACAAGATTGGTAAAATCGTAAGTAAGAAGAGCATACGTTAAATTTCGACATAAGTTTATGATGGACAAGTAAACGACGGTATCCGGTTTCAATCATTAGGAAATTGGCAGATACCATGTGTCTGTGGAAAAGTATACCGCGATCAGACTATTGCAACAATTTCTACAAAATTAAATGAACACCAACGATCGATCATATTAAACCAGCCTGATAAATCGTCAGATACCCTCAAGGAATTCCACTAAATTAAATTTCAAGATATTATAATTATTTGTACATCTTTTAACATTACAAATTAAAGAAGCCATTGGGATTTTAAAGCTAAGTAATAATCTCAATTATTGTCATGGTTTAGAACTTAATATTGTTTCTTATACTAAATATGTTATAATTTGTTTCTATTTACTTCGGAATTAAAAAGACACATTCTATTTAGCACGCTTATTGACGAACGAGCTTCATTCTTAAACGAATTTGGTGATATTTTATTATTTGAGATTGATATGACTGCATTAAATACACAAAATAGTAACGCACAATAAAAATCACAATTTACTGTCCCAAACCTAATTGTTCTGCCAAAACTTTACCTTTATGGAAATTGTCAAGCATTTTTATAAATAATGTAAATGAAAGTCAAAGCAAAGAAAATAGTATAAAATATTCGTTAAAGGAGGCTATTTAAGCACTTGTTCGATCTTTCATTCACAGCTGCGCGCTCATGCCCGAATTTCAAACGCATTCTAGAATAGTTGCGTTCTGTAACTTATGTTTTAATATACAGAGTGATCCAGAATGATTGAATGTCACGAGACTTGAAAAGTTTTGATTAAGAACAAAATTAACTATCACGGAAAAAAATAGTATCAATTGACCGGTAATGTCAAATTGTTTCCTATATTACCGACATTTGGAAAAGTCAGCGGCGTTATGTATTTGAATTTTTTGACATACAATTTGTTTCGACCTTTATAATTAAACAGTTGTTTATTCAAATCATTACGTTAGATTGGTTAACATGACAAGTTTATTTTGAAAGTATATACAGAGTGATCCAGATTGATTAAAAGTCCCGCCTCGTTCTGAGGTTTTGTTTGCCGCATCGTTGTGGTAGTGAAACACGATTGACAGATTGCATTGGTGTACATATTTCCACTCATTTTCATCATTCCTCGCTGTAAGAATATATACTTCTAAAATAAACTTGACATGTTCTTCCATAAACAACCATTCTAACGTAATGATTTGAATAAATAACCGTTTAATTATAAAGGTAAAATCAAACTATATCAAAAAATTCAAGTAAATACATAACGCCGCTGACTTTTCCAAATGTTGGTAATATAGGAAACATAATTTGACACTGCCGGTAAATTGATACTAATTTTTGAGGCAGCGACCATTACCCGATTCCCACCAGTGACTTGGATGTTTGTGAGTGTCCTTTCATCATCTCATCTCATCTCCATCAACGCAATTTAAACGTTATACAAATTATACGAATAAAGTGACTCACCCCCATCCATCAATAATTGTAATAAGTTAAATTGTAACGCGATATACAATAAAAATTATTATTATTATTATTATTATATAAAATTTTATTCACTGCACCCGAAGTATATTGAAGCCGTATCGTTTTGTTAAAAATAAGCGATTTTCTTTTTGATTTTGTGAAGGAGAATTACTGTACCTATTATTTATTTTTTATGTAGAATTTTGTTTCAATAATTGCTTTACTTACTTAAAACTACCACAACATGCTTTAGTAAATTAAATGCGCTTGTATTTTTGGTCCACAATGAAGTAATTAAAAAATATATAATTTATACTAATTTATTTCTACCCTTTCAGGTGTAAGGCGTGGTGGGAGTTATTTGGTCGGTGTTCTTCTCTATGCTTCTTTCCATATGTTTCTGTGTTGAGTCATTTGTTTTTTTCTCGCCACTTTATATCTCTTTTAACCGCACTTTCTATGACTTCATCATTCCATGTTTTACTTGGTCTTCCTCTTTGTCTCATTTTGGCTGGGCGCGCTTCATAAACTTTCTTTACTAGCCTATCTTCTGTCAATGGTATGTAACAAAACCATCGTAATTGACTTTCTGCAATTGTTGGTAGAATTGGTTATGTTTGAAAATTTTCTCTATACGTCACATTTCTTATTCTGTCTAGACTTGTTTTGCCTTCTATTTTTCTAAGAAAACGCAACTTTGTATTTTGCTTGTTTGGTTTCCTGTAGTCCATATTTCAGATCCGTACGTTAAAATAGGGGTAGTTCTTTTTTTACCTTCCGTCACCTTTAGGTAAGGAAGGTATTGTCTTTGGCCAAAAAATTCGATGATGAGTTTTTAATCAATAAGCACGTTTTAGGGTCCCTAGAATACGAATTTACTATTTTTACGATGATGTCTGTATGTGTGTGTGTGTGTGTGTGTGTGTGGATGTGTGTGTGTGTGGATGTGTGTGTGTGTGTAACAAAATTTTCGTCTGCGATAACTCTAATACTACAGTTACAAAAATTATAATTTTTTCGTATACTTCTTCGTTACATCCATATGAAGAGCTGATTAGATTTTGGTTACAATTGGTCAACCGGAAGTACCATTATTTGAAGATTTTAACAGTTTTTCTTGAAAAAACTATGTTAAATATAATTTTTTCACATTTGATGTTATTATAAATATTAAAGAATATTTTATTCTCTATACGATTTGATTGCATTTTATACTTAATATTAAATGGATATAGAGTTAAAAAATTATAAAGAAATTAAATTTCATAAAGTAGCCATAGCTTTGGAAACAGCTACTATATTAAGAAAATTCTGATTGAAAGATGTCAGTGTCAAGTGAAATTGAGATAGTGTGTTTGTCTTATAATTTTACGAGCAATATAGGATCTTTTGCTTTCTGTATGGAATTTGTATAAAATACATACAACTGCTTTAAGGTAATGTACAAGAAATAATAATAATATTAAATCTTTTATTTCTGCAGATACATTACACTGTATATAGAAAACGTCACAAAATAATAATTTTCTGTATGAAATTTGCATAAAATACATGCAACTGCCGGAAGGTAATGTACAAGTAATAGAATATTTAATTTAGCAAGGAACTTTCTGTATGAAATTTGTACAAAATACATAGAACTGACGGAAGGTAATGTGCTGGCCACATCAGATTTTTTAAAAGGTTGTAACTATGTTTCTTTTGGTATTTTTTGCCAGAAATATATTATTATTAAAGTTTTTCGGCAGCTGCAGTTCTTCATTTTATTTCCTCTTTCAATTTTTCATCTTCGGAGACTATGCATTCAAGATATTTAAAGCTTTTTACTTGCTCTAATTGTTCTTCTCCTATTTCAACTCGATGTGTTTTTCTTGTTTTGGGTACAATCATTGTTCTTGTCTTTTTTTATTTATTTTCATACCTATGTGTTCGAGGCTACAATTGTATATTTCTAAGTTATAGTTTAATCCATATCGTCAGCGTAGCATAACTCTGACACTTTAATTTACATTTTCCAAAAGCCTATTCTATGTTGTTTTATATGTTATTTCGTTTCTTATATGCTCCATCCAGGGCAATGGGAGTGGACTAAGAATGCATCCTTGTCTACCTCCATTTGATGTTTCGAACATTTTACATTTTTCGTGTTTAGTTCTTACATAGTTTTTAGTTTCCTTGAATAAAATTTTGACTCCTCAAATAATCATTTGGTCTATACCACTTCTTTCTACAATTTCCCAAATATCAGTTCTGTTGAGTCGAAGGCTTTTTCTAGGTCAATAAAACAAATATGTATTTCTTCTATCTCTAATTGCTTTTTCAATAATTTGTCTTAGTATGAAATTTGCATCTTGTACAGTACGGTTTGGTCTGAAGCCAAATTATGTCTTCTAAAGTGTTTTTCAACTTTTCTAAGATTCTAGCAAATATTTCAGCCACTGTGCTTAATAAATTCCTCTGCAGTTATTACAATCTCTTGTATCTCCTTTCTTAAATATCGGAGTATTATAAATTTAATGTCACTGCAAGAGAGACGTCGTTTACTAGAGTTAACTTTTAGTTAATAATGTAATTGATTGCTCACAGTTATTTATGCAACTTTCTTTTCGTGTGCCATCACATGCAACTAGATCGCATGAGCTTTTTCAGTTAAATTTTGCCAAAACTGGGCAATAAGTTCTGCATTAAATCGTTTACCAAACATATTTAATATAAACTTAATTAAATTTAAAAAATGTATAATGCACATATAAAATAATGTTTAGCTATGTATTACATTTAGTATTTAATCACTTCTTTATTTATACTGCTACTGTATAAACTTATTTTTTTATTTTTGTAATCTGTGCTTCTCTGTAATTGGGGCTTAGCCCTGTTGAGTAGAGAAAATAAAATAAAAATAAAAGTAATATTCCCTGTGTCAGTAATCTGAGGCCTCTCCTGAGTCTAGTATTTTGTTCATTACAGTTTTTGTAACGTCTCTCATTTACTATTCACACAACGACATATCTCACACATACCATACGTAGGTACGTGTAGATGTGTGTCACAAAGATCCAACATAAGGTGAAGCATGAAACTTAAAAATCATGAATCACATTTGGCATATTTTTGAATTTGCCCTTTTAAAACCTATTTCCCTGTTTAAATTGCGTTACAAATAAACATCTAAACTCTCTTCCTGCACTAAACTAAACACATGAAAGAAACTATATGTACATTTTGTTCGCGAGGGTTGTAAAACTGAATTTGTAGTCGATTTTCTTTGTTTTTAAATATATCTACCTATACACTGTACACAAATGGCGTGAAAATATTATTTACATATACTGTAGCTGTTATCGAAAAAAATAAAACAAAATTTGAGATGACACCATTACCAAACTCAATGCTTTACGTATTACCAATACTTTTTATTCTTACATAAGGTTTAAATTATTTTATATTAAAATATCATATACATGTTTTTTTTTCTGAAATGATAATATATTTAACAAAATGAGAAAGATAATGATTATATTAAAACATAAGTTACAGAAGGCAACGAATTTTAGCATGAGTCCCAAATTCGCTCAGGAGCGCGCAGCGGCGAGTGGACGAATGAACGAGTGCTTGAATATCCTTCTATAACGCGCGTTTCATACTATTTTCTCTGTTAAGGCTTTAATTTACAATTTTTTTATATAAAAATATTTGACAATTTCCATTAAGGGAAATTTTCGTAAAATTATTAGGTTGGTGGCATTAATTTTTTCTATTTATTCTGGCCGTTATCTAAATATTTAGTGCATTTATTACAGTCATACCAATTTCAAATAACAAAACATCACCAAAAATCGTTTAAGAATGAAGAACATCAATATGCGTGCTAGAATGTGACGTTCTAATTTCAAAACAGAGAAACTGTTTTTGCAATAATTTTATAGTTTTTATAGTTAAGTATGTAAATAAAAACATATTTTTTATAAATGTGATATTGCATTGCGCTTAAAAGTTTTTCACAAAATTGAAGTGAAATCTTTTAGATTAAAAAGTGTATTTATAATAAATTCATTTCTTATAAAATTTTATTCCGAAATAATTCCGATAAAATGAAAACCTTACATTACTGCAGAGGAAGACCGCCGAAACGTATCAGAAAATATAGATGTCAGAACCAAGAAATAGAATTTGTGAATATCTTATTTCTAATTCTTCTTCTTGATCCTAACGTGAGATTTCCATCGCGTGTGTGTGTGTGTGTGTGTGTGTGTGTGTGTGTGTGTGTGTGTGCGTGCGTGTGTGTGTGTATGTGTGCGTGCGCGTGCGTGCGTGCTTGCGTGCGTGCGTGCGTGTGTGTTATCATTCTGTTTTTAATATTCACCCGTAAATGGTTGATACATCTATTGGTGAAGTCAGTATGGATGAATATAAATTAGTTTAACTTTATTTTTCATGCTTTAGTCAAATTATTCATCTTATTTATTTCTTTTTATAGTGTCTTTGTACATTCTTACACATTATTTGCTGCTGCATGTATGGCAGTGTCTTCAGCGAATGTAGCTATTGTTACTTATTTTGTAATTAGGAGATCGCAGGTGTACAGAAGAAAGAGGATAGGGCATAAGACGCTTCCTTGCGGAGCTCCTGCTTTGATCTCTTTAAATGATGAGAATCCTGCCTCTTGTTTAATCCTGAAGTATCGCTCTGTAAAGTATAATTGTAGTATTTGGCTAAATTGCTTTGGTAATAATGTTTTAATATTATATTTTAAACCATTGTGTCATACCTTATCGAATGCTTGTGCGATATCTAGGAAGATAGCTGAGCATATTTTATTTTCTTCTAACGATTTTTAGATTACATCTGTAATCCTGTGTACCTGTTTTATTGTGAACGTTGGTTCCTAAATTCGAATTGGTATGTCGGTATTAATTCTTTTTCTTCTTTGATAAGTTTTAGTCTTTTAAGTAGCAATTTTTTTACTTTTTTTTGGTACCATGATGGCTGTTGTTATTTTCCAAAGTTTTGGTACATATTTTAGTCTGAATGCTATATCTATTTTATTGGTGATTTTATTATTGCTTTTCTAGTTAGTTGTTTTAATACTTCTCCCATTCTTAAATCGAACCGTGGAGCTTTCTTAGAGCTGATGTTTGTATTAATTTCCTTTGCCACTTCCTTTGGCGTTGTAGGCCTAATGTCTTTTTCCTAAAGATTTTCTTTTACCATATTAAGACAAGTTTTATCTTGTGGATCATTAGGTTGAGATATATTTTTCTAAATGGTTAGTAAAAGCCTTGGTTTTTTGTATATTATTTCTTGCCAATTCCCCATTTTCTTTTTTGATAGGTGGAATTTGTGCTTTTGATCTTTTCAATCGCTTTGTTGCTTTCCGAAGCTCATACTCATAGTTCTTATCGTAGGTTAATTCTCTTAGATAGACACTGATAGATTCGTTTTTAATTTCTTGTATTTATTCTTTAATTTGTTTGCTGATGTTATTTAGTATAGGTATACTTGTGGTGATCTTGAGTGTTGCCAGTTTTTTCTAGCCTTGGGCTTTTCTGTAATCATATTTCTTATTTCTTTGGCATAGTTGTTCCTTTTACTCTTCTTTTTATTTCTAGCGTACATTTCCACGCAGTCTGTTGTATGTCTGTGATCAATTTCTCAGTTTAATAATCTAGTTGGTCTTTTGTTCAAATTGGAACAGATAAACAAATTCTTGTACTTAATTCCACTTTATAATTGTCCCAATTCGTGTATTTGTTGTTTAGTTTAGTGTGGCTCTCCTTTTTAATTATATTTTCACAAGTGTAAGTACTATTGGTGAATGATCAGATTCTAAGTCATAGCCATCTTATACGGTGATAAAATTCAAGAATATATTTTTTACTATGAAGAAGTCTATTAGATTAGATATCTTCTTGCAGTCTGTTGGCCAATATGTTGGTTTTTCTGTGCAGTGAAATTCATATCCATATTCTGTGGCTGCTTCATACAGTTCTCTTCCTTTTGTTAATGTGAGTATGGAGCCCCAATGAGCATTTTTGGTATTAAAATCTCCCGCTATTTTGAATCTGTTACCTTTGACACCCATGACACTTCAGGTATTCATTTTTCTTTATATTGTATTTTGGCGGGAAATATATTGCTACTACTTTAAAACTCTATTTATTGGTGTGAATAGATACCGCCGTAGTGTGAATTCATTCTGTTTCGTATTTTTACTCTTCAAAATACTTGAGGTTGTCTTTAATTATTATTGCGCTTCTACCTTTAACTGTACTTAATTCCTACATATGGGATTTTAAAATTGTGTTTATTTATAGTTGTTATTTTTTTCTTTAACATCTACTATAGAATAAAATAGAATTTTATACACAACGATAAAATTAAATTATTGACTATGTAATTTTCAGAAGAAATGATAAAAAAGAAGGATACAGTATATTGCCATTCGACGGTTTCTAATTTGTTTCGTTTTCTAAAATAAGATACTAGAAGGAAACCTTTCATTTCTTTAGATATTTTTAAATTGACGAAGGTTCCTTTGTTCATAGCCTACTCTGGGTTAGATTTTTTTAACACTCTATATTAAGGTAAGTAAAATTTGTTTGAAAAATTGAGAAAATATAAATGATATTTTTGCTGTAGCCAATAGTAAGAGTAAAATGAGGCTGCGCATACATCGAGGGATTCATAAAACCGTATTCCATCTGATTGCCATAAAAGTGTTTTTACCTTGAGACAGTTATCTCACATTTTGAACTTTAGGCAGATCAGTGTGCTGGTTCAAGTATTTTAAGTCTCATCTTTCATCTTAGGCCTGTCGACCAAAACCAAACAAGAAAAAGAATAGTAAAACTGATTTCGCATCTTCAATGATTTCGATTAAATCTGCACAGTCGTTACAACTTTTGTACTTAACTCTTTAACTAATAGTAGTTTATATAATAAGGGAGCAAAGTTCGTCATTATTTGTCGAGAGCAAATATTGAATCCTGAGGGCGTAGCTCGTTGGTTGCAATCGCTGGAGGCAAATAAAGAAAATTGATTCCCGTGTTATACACAATATTTTAAATACGAACGGTAAAATTCGTTATTTAGGTAACAAAAGAGACTAGGAACAACATATAAAACTAGTATCAACGAAGCATATATCTACAAACCGAAAAAAAATATTTTTTAATTTTTCAAAAAACTCATGTTTTTCAAAATAAGTAAAATTGATAATATTCGACAATTGAACAAAAAGAAAATAAAAATTTTCCTTTGTCAATTGTCTTGAATCACTTTATTTTCCTAGGGAGTACTTGCCATTTTTATTTTCTTTGATAAATAATGAAATACGTAATGATTTCGATAAGAATAAAGTTAACATAATTTACCGGTTGTATACAAAAATATTCATTTGTAGCAAAAACACACTTAACATAAATGATGGATAAAATTTGACATTACGATTGCTTGTTTCGATTATATTATAAAAAGCTATTTTTACTGAGTCATGTTTCATTGTTTTTTATATTAGTTCTCGAAAATTTGAAATTTATATTTCTCATTAACAGGTGCCTACCTATTATTTGTGGCTTCTAAAATTTTCAACCTTGAAAGATTAATCCGACATGTCCTGATGAATAATAAAGTGCACAAAAAGTTATATTGTTATATGACAAACAGATTAGCTACCTACATATTTTTTCGGCAGACATTTGCATCCTTTATTACAAGAATACAATATTATGTAAAGATTGTGACTGAATTAATGGTTTATATGTATATTGGAAATGAATTAAGTAAGATGCGAGTAAATTAACATTTTTAAAGTTACATAAGTTTATGTTGAAATTCTTTATTTTATAATTCATGGAACAGAATTTGAACTAGTTGCTCTAGTTGCCGAAATGTCAACTACTAACTTTTAGTCACAACTATTGGTTTTATGGTTTTACTGAGAAATTAATAAATAATAGAGGTTTCCCAACTCTTCATTCATACAGTGACAAAAGCAAATTTATCATACTCGTACATATAGAGAACAAATATGATATATTGTATGTACTCGTAGGTATGTATGTATGTAGAAAGAATGTATAACACAATTAAAAATAATATAATGTATTTATAAAATTACTTGTCATTACATCATGATTGGAAAAACAATAATTGGAAAACAACATATACATGCTTGATCTCAGAAACAATATCTGCATGCTTGATCCTCTAATATATTTTTCACATGTATATATTTTTTGTATGAATTTCTTTTCCTTACAAGGAGAGTAAGATTTCTTAACCATAAACAGGCTCAGAACTTTTTTAAAATTTTATTTTAGATTTAGGGCCGGTACTTCAAACTCTTGGTAAAGTGTTAGTAGTTAATTTAACTGCCAGATAAAATAAAAATATCGCATGATGTAATTGGCATGTGTATAATTTTGTCTATTTACGCTCCAATATTGATCCCATATTTTCTTATTATCTGACAGTTAAATTAATTGCCACTTTACTAGGTGATTGAAGTACCTGTCCTGAGTTACATAAACATCACGGTTATTAGGATCTCTATAAATATTATACTAGAGTATTTTATTATATTTTATGGTATATATTTATTGATTTTAAGAATTGTAGCTCGTTGTTTATGTGTGTTTTGTTGTCAGAGACGGCGATTTCTAGTTCATTGGGGATGTTGTGCAGTCTTTTTTCATTGTGGAATTTGTTGTAGTCTATTATAATGTATTCTACTGTCAATGGAACGTTGCATGTATGGCATGATTCTGCTTCTGTTATTTTGAAGTTGTGTTCATGATTGGTTCGTGTGTGGCCTTTCTGTATTGTTAATAATAGTAATAAACTTTATTATTCAACAGGACTGTTGTCCCAATTACAGAACAATATTAAATGAAAGGAGAACATAGTCTTTAAATATTAAACACAAAATACAGAACACTAGAAAAAAATCTGATGTGGCCAGCACATTACCTTCCATCAGTTCTATGTAATTTGTACAAATTTCATATAGAAAGTTCCTTATTGCTAAAGATTATATTTCTTGTACTTTACCTTCCGGCAGTTGCATATATTTTATGCAAATTCCATACAATGTATATCAAAAGATCCTATATTTCCAGTAAAATTATGACAAACACAGTATGTTAATTTCACATGACACTGACATCTTTCAATCAAAATTTTCTTAATATAGTAGCTGTTTCCATAGCTATGGCTACTTTATGAAATTTAATTTCTTTATAATTTATTACCTCTATATCCATTTAATATTAAGTATAAAATGCAGTCAAATCGTATAGAGAATAAAATATTCTTTAATATTTATAATAACATTAAATGTGAAAAAATGATATTTAACATAGTTTTTTCAAGAAAAACTGTTAAAATCTTCAAATGAGGGTATTTCCGGTTGTCCAATTCTAACCAAAATCAAATCAGCTCTTCACATGGATGTAACGAAGAGAAACACGAAAGAATTATAATTTTCAGAATTGTAGTATAAGAGTTATCGCAGACGAAAATTTTGTTACACACACACACACACACACATACACACATACACATACATATACACACACACATACACATACAGACATCATCGTAAAAATAGTAAAATCGTATTCTAGGGACCCTAAAACGTGCTTATTCATCAAAAACTCACCACCGAATTTTTTGACCAAAGACAATACCTTCCTTACCTAAAGGTGACGGAAGGTAAAAATACAATGCAAGTTACAATAAAACGGAATAAATCTTATCTTGAATTCTTTCAAATTCATAGAGAAATCTAATGTACAATTCTCATTATAAAGCCGGCACATATTTTTAATTTGTGAATTGTAAGCGTTTTTGTTTTACACATATTGATTAGAAAAGTGTTACGGCATCTGGCATTACAGAAATTGACATAAAAATTAAGTTAACTTAGCAGATAATCATCATCGATAATACTGTTAACTACTTTGTATAGAAAAATCAACAAATGTTTATTTCCTCGTGATATAACTGTGGATAAATTGTAAAGGAATAGAAAAGATTTGTAATTATCACTAGAATAATTTAGTTTCGATTTGAAACAAACATATAAATCTTTTCTGAATTCTCTCAATTGCATCAAGATATTTTTGACCAGGATTCCAAATAATACAGTAGTAGTCTAACTTAAAATTAAAGTTTTAAAAAGAACACTGTAACAAAATAAATTATTAAATCCAGATGTAGTGCGAAAAATAAAACCAAGTTATCTAAAGCAACTATTTATTGAACCCTCAACATGATTAATCAGATTTAATCTTGGATCTAATAACAATTCAAGATCTTTAATTTCATGAGTGCGGTGTAAAATGACATCATTCATTATGTAATTGTAGTGAACTGTATTTTGAATTCTGGAAAATGTCATTATTTGACATTTATTGACGTCAAAATATAAAAAAAATTTAATAGACCGCTCGTATATTGCATTTAAATTCAATTGTAATAAGGCACAGCCGTTAATTTGACGAGTTTCAATAAATTACTTTGGGTCATCAGCGTACATAAGGCAGTGTGAATTTTTCATAACAGAAACTATATCATTAAAAAACAATAAAGAGCCAAATACTGGACCTTGTGGTACGCCAGAGGATGCCTAAAAATTTGAGAAAGTAAAGCTATAAAAATAAACGAATTGATGTCGGTTCTGAAGATATACTTCTACTAAACCCAAAAAATTGTTTGAAAATCCAATTTGTCGTAAGTTTAAAATAAGTAGTTTATGATTAACTGAATCAAATGTTTTACAAAAGTCGGTGTAAATAACATCTAGTTGATTTTTATTAGCAAAATTTTGAAAAATGTGGCTTGTTCTTTTCTTGTTCCAATTATTGTTTTATATGGATTCATATTGTTCTTCATTTTTCTTAGTTTGTTTCTAGTTTCTGATGTCCCTTCCTCTTGTCAATTTTCTTTTAGTTTTCTTTTTATATGTGCCTTCATGTAATATTTATGCTGAATGGTCCAGTATTTCTGCATTTTCTGTGTCTTTGCAGCGCTGTCTGCAAGCTCATTTCCCCGTATTCTGATATGAGCTGGGATTAATATAAAATTTACTGTTGTCTGTAAACATGTATGCTTTCGCGCCGAATATTTTGTATTATGGCAGTTTTTGGGTATAAATTATTTATACTTTGTAGTACGTTAAGTGAGTCTGCATATATTGCTCTTTTGTTATTCGCTTTTATGTTTTGTAGGCAGGTTAGGATGGCGAGTGCTCTACTCAATATTATTTTACGAAATTTAGTATCTAGGGGTAGCAGTAGCTGGTTTAACCGGACATAAACCCTAACTTTCTTCTTTTAAATGGAATGCTATATTTTTTAATTTACCATTGAATACAGCAGAAACAACAAAATATTTTACTCATGATCAACCACTTCCGGCGTAATTTAACTTTTTTTGATTTTTTCTGTAAGAACGACCACTTATTTGTCACTCGATTTCTCGAGAATGGAATCGAATTTGTATAATCTGTAAAAACAGTTTTATAAAGAAAGCTTTTGTTTACATTAATAATCGACAATTTTGAAAAATGTAATTTCTACTTGTACGTGAAGTTCAAAAAGTTCAAAGAACTCAGGTTTTTTAAATCGAACACCCTATTTTTATTATTTAAATGAATTCTTCGTTGTAAAGTAGGGGTAGTTTGTGTAGCATGTGCTAAGTTGACAGTTAACACATTTTTAGTAAAGCGGAAAATATGCAAATTACATTTATTTACATTACTTATTAAATTTAATTTAAGAGGGTCATGGTGTAAAAAGATGGAAATTATGTTTACTACCTATTTATTTTATTTTTTTATTTAAATAAATTTTTATGAATTACTATCATATTACTTGCAAAATACGGAGTGAATAGAACTAGAAAATATAATATAAATCTAAAACAAAATATTCATAATCATAACCAACTAAATTAGACTTATAAACAAATACTAAGACAGGCAATTTACATATTTTTATTTTACTAAAATTTGCCAACTTCCAACATAGGATATGCTTCGCAAACTACTTCTATATTTCAACGAAAATTTCATTTAAATAATAAAAAATGGTGTGTTTCATTTAAAACCCTGAGTTGTTTGAACTTTTTGAACTTCAAATTCACGTTCAGGTAGAAAGTACATTTCTCAAAAATTGTTGAATATTAATTAATAATAGTGGAGACAAAAGCTTTCTTTAAAAAACTGTTTTTACAGATTATAGAAATTCAATCCATTCTTGAGATATTAAGTGATAAAGATGTAGCTGTTCTCACAGAAAAATCAAAAAAAAAGTTAAATTACGCCGGAAGTGGTTGATCATGAGTAAAATATTTTTATTACTTCGTATAAACAATTTTTCGTTGAATTCATCGGTAAAATAATAACTATAGCATTCGATTTAAAATAAGAAAGTTAAGGTCTACTTCCGGTGAAACCGGAAGTGCTACTGCTTTCAGAATATTTTAGTTGAAACGGGCAAGTGGGAGAACCCCTAGATACCAAATTTAGTAAACTAATATTGAGTAGTTTTTAAAATAACGATAGCATAAGCTCCTCCTGGGACATCTGTATATAAGATGTTCATTTTAAATGGACCATCATTGCTATCTCGAGAACTATAAGAGCTACTAAGACGGTTAAACTGGCAAACAATTTATATTTCTTAAGACATATTTAAAGAAAAAAATTTTTTTTCGGCCAGTGGTTCTCAAAATACGAGACCTAACTTTTTTATTTTAAATGAGGACATATTTTTTATTTCTTTATACGTTAGAGAATTTAATACTGAATTCAGTGATATAATATTTTTATACCCTTGCATAACGATTTTTTTTGAGAAAAATGCATGTAAAATTTTATACTAATTTGATTAAAATATGGCTATAATAAGAGCGCCACAAATAGAAAAAATGGATACATGTTATTTTATTACATAGAATTGGAATGCCCTGACCGAAAGAAGTAAATGTTTTTTTCATGTAATGGATCAAAACTGTTTCTCATGGCATTCTAATTCGATCTAAAAAAATTAACACGTATTCGTCTTTTCCATTCATGACACTCTATACCTAGTCATATTTTAATCAAACTAATACAAAACATTACATGCATTTTTTCTTAAAAAAATTATGTAAGGGAATAAAATTTGTATATCACTGAATTTAGAATTATATAACGAATGAGCAAATAAAAATATATGTTCTCATTTAATATAAAAAAGTTAGTTCACCTATTTTCAGAATATTTATTCTTTTCTTGCCCAGTTAACCGTATTTGTAGCTCCTACAGTTCTCGAGATAGCAATGGTGGCCCACTTAAAATAAACACCTGTATATATATATATATATATATATATATATATATATATATATATATATATATATATATATATATATAATTATTATTTTTGTTTTATTAAAATAAACGTGTATGGGTAAAAAGTGTGGAAAGAAAGAATAATATTAGCACAACAAAACACAAGATGACGCAATTAAACAGACAGATAAATAATAATTTTTAATTAGAATGAATAAAGTTTGACTTTCCAATAATACTCTTCTTTTTTACAAGTATCTTGATTATAAACATTTTAAAATATTGAGATTTTTTTTTATAAAATTTTAACCTCTTGTATTTTGGTAAGTAGAAAATATAGCATTTTTAGCTTACAATGACTTCAGGGACAAGCTGTTAAAGTTTGTAATATTAGTCTTGATTATCTTATATATTATATATATATATATATATATATATATATATATATATATATATATATATATATATATATATATATATATATATATATATATATTTATTCGTAGTCTTTATATTGACTGAGGCAGGTTGTTTTCTGTATTTGGGATTAACCACGGGGCTTGATCATAAAGGAAATTATTATGTTTAGGAAGGGATAGGTTGATTCTTGTTAATATTTTGTTCAGTGATGTACCCGTAGAATGTAATTCTCTACGACATTTATTTGACACTTTTTTTCTAAGTTTTACGCACGGAAAAAACTAATTTTCTATGTTAAACGCCTATGGCTCGCTTTTTAAATTAACACCCTGTATATGGGAATTCGGTATACGAACGAAATGGGGAGATTCCGTCTCCATTGAATTAAACGAAATCAGTAAAAATATGAAACTATATGCCTAAAAATGATATAATTGAAATACTTCGAAAATAAGTTTTTTTTTTTTTGTTATAGCGGTTAGTGACGAATATGTAAATACTTTGAATGGCGACTGACAAACCACCTTTGAATGTATAACAACTAGCGTGTTAGGAGGCGCTTCGCACTACTAATGGAAGTTTAGATTCAAATACCGGAGGAGTGGCCATCAGTCGAGCTTTGCAATTCTCAAACAGTTTTTATTTGAACATAAATTTCTTGCATTAAAAATAAATAATAGTTTACATATATACAGTGTTATAATATAACATGGAGAGACATATAGAGACATTCACATAGAGTATTATTGAAGCACAGCAGTATCTTGGTGAGCGTATGCAGTATAGTGTCGAGTGGAGGACTCGGGAAGTTACTGGTTAACTGGAATAGCTGTGGATGTGAATACTCGGTAGTGTTTTGGGAAGCCATATTGTACAAGGACAGTAACGGCGAATCGGGAAGTAGGTCCAAAAGCAAACAAAATTTGAAAAATCAAGTTACTTATGAAAGGTATCATGGTTTGCCTATTCATAAATTTTCAGGCGGGAACTTTTAAAATAAGCAACCTGTATATATATATATATATATATATATATATATATATATATATATATATATATATATATATATATATATATATATATTGCTCATTTTAAGTAATAACTATAGAATTTTTAAAAGTACTATTAAGAAATGCATATACTGTGAACTGATTTTCAAATAAAAATTACAATTAATTATATTCTATATAAAGGTCAGTAATCATATTTTGTATTTATATTCTACATCTAAATCACTGAACAGATTTTATTTATTTTATTTTGTAACCTGCAAAATCGAAATTCTGACAGTTCAAACGATATTCACTTCTTTGTAATTTTGTTTAAATTTAGCATAATTTATAAAATTTCAAAATGGATTTTACAGGTTAATAATCATGCAAAAAAATCTGTTTAATGATTTAGGGATAGAATTTAATTCTCTGCAACATTTATTTTACACTTTTTTGTTTAAACTTAAAGCGTAGAAGCGGAGCTCTCACGTCACACTACTCTTTCGTATGTGTAACTTATATAATCACAAAGTTTCCAATCATGATATTTTGGAGTTTAAAAATAGCTTTTTATTTTACTAATCTTTTAGCTATGTACCTTTCTTTGTTATTTATATTGTATCAATATCCGTTCTGGACTTATCTTGTAGGATATTCACTCCTAAATAAAAAAAAACACCTGTGTGAAAAATCTTCAAATTTAACAATGAGAATTTCTACAATTTCAAGCGTAAGTTAACTCATCAAGAATATTCCGATGAATTAAAAGTGCTTGAGTACAAGTCACGTCCATTAGCTACCATAAAACATTGCTACATTATATTTCGTGTAGGTCATGAATCTGGCTAAGCATCGTACAGGCGTCCAAAAATTGGCGCGTAAGCGATCAAAACAATTTTGCACAATCATTTGGACGGACGGAAGCTATGTGCTCGCTAGATTCCCCATAATTTAACACTAGCCCTACTCGTATATTAAGTTCGAAATTAAATAACCAGCCCTTGAAAACTACCCCCAAGTATCACCTCGTTGCAAGCCAGCACAAAATGATACAATGAATGTAAAGACTTACCCGAAACTTTACGAATTTTTAGGAACTCTATAAGTATTTTTCCATGTTTAAAGGAATTTCTCCAAAAATATCTGAAATTTTACGCACTTTTACAATATTATATCAGGAACTGTAAAAAATTTATGGATTGTGAGAAAGATTTACAAGACTGCTTCGTAATATTTAAAATGTGAGAATTATTGCTGAGATTTAAACAGACCGTAATCAACATTTTTAAGAAGAACTAGCATAAATTATTGAAGCGATTTACCCTTCGGTTATTTGAGTCATGATTATTTCGTTTCTGTTTCGGTCGCGGACATCGTGAGTTTTGTTCATTTGGTTATAAGTATTCGCCTTGATACGGTAAACTATCTCCTCGATCAAAAAAGTTTATTGTGCAGCTTTTATGATAAGTTTATTTAGCATAAAAAGATTGGATTAGCAGACTTTGGGATGGACCGCTGACACGTGCATGGTAATGAAAGGATGTCGTACTGGTGGTTTTAATTTGCGGGATTTTTCTATGCTACGGCGATTGTATAAATACATTGTCGACTGTATTATACGTCCACAAAATTTTTGACCGGAAACTTATGACCATCATCGTGTCATATAATCTTCTCACAGTTAAAAAAAACGTTTATAATTATTAGTAAATTGAATAATTGTTACAAAAGGAATTCAAAAAAAGATAAACCTAAACAGGTAGCATCCAATTACCGATGATTATACACCCTAGCGGTGACACTGACACCAATGCAGTCTACCATGACTTGGATACATCACGTGAGCGGCATAAAGTATGACTCTGCTGAACTTATGACGGTGACATAATGCCTGTTACGATGAGCTGAACGTGATATTGTCGACGGAATATAGATTCCTCACGCGGTGAAAGCGAGTGCGTACGGTTACGAAGGATTATTATAATGCTATGCGACGAATTGAAAATAACAGTAATGTGTGGCCACATCATATCTGATTGGATTTGTAAGGTTGCATTAGATCGGGCTATTGTGATGGGTATTGATGAAATAAGAAAGTAAAATCGTTTATAAGTTTAATGCTTCTGAATTTATTTACAATAAATTAACAAATTGGCTTCCGAAGCCGTTAAGGCGTTTGTATTACCGCCAGCTACGCTATATCTACTTTAGATGACAAATTTATGAATATACATTTGTTTGAGACATATGCAAATATTATAGTTTTGCATTATTTATATTTAGAACTAGAGTTAAAAGAACTGACCTGATCCTGACACAATAATATGAAATGAATGTCATAAAATAAAATGAATTTTAATGAACTATGCCTACAGTACAACTTAATTTTGATATGCTATTTACTATTTATTATTATTGTAACCCTTGAATTGTAATAGAATCAGATGAAATTTAGGGAACTAAATTAATGGTGTATAGTAACAGACGAAGTTCTCATGCTTTGATTTTATAATTCCATTTAAAAGTGTAAGAAAAATATTCGAATTAAAGATAATTAACATGACGTAATCCTAAAAGTGCGGTGTTAACTGGGGATTAGAATAAGTTTGGCAAGGGAGAAAAAGTTAATCGCAATTATTACAGCACTGATTTTTACAATTGCTTGTCCCTTATAATATTGTTCAAAGCAGCATGTGTTATAAAATTTGTTAAAACAGACTGTATTTCCAAGTCAGAGTTACGCCACAAGTCGAAATTATGACTTGTAAAGAATTCGACTGAACAAACTAAGATACCTTGTTTTGAGTTGAATGGGGTATTCTACCATTGCCAAAAAATAGTAAATTTTAATAATTATAAGGTATCATACGCTAAATTAAAAGGTTTAGTAAAAAGAAAATGATAAAATATTAAATTGTTGTAATAAAATCTGATGTGGCCAGCACATAACCTCTCGCTAGATATTTTACCTGGTTGTACGCATAAAACGAGAAATATTTTTAAATACAAATACATATATTCATGTCTCACTACAAAATAATTATTTTAATATAAATTATGTACAATACATACATTTTCTTTATATTCAATATTCTGAATTTTTTTCTACTTTCCTTTTCTTTTTCTTTTATTCGTCATTTTTTCGAAAATTCCTTTTATATTCTTTTTTAGGTATATTCTTTTGCGTTGTTGACTTTTTATTCATTTTCATAATCTTCATAATGATGCACAAATATTTTTGACAGACATTTATGTGTTAATTACAAACATTTGAATTTCTTGCCTTAAAGTAGTTTGATCTAAGAATTTTTACATGAAATTATTTTATATGCATTTCTTTATCTCTAAATCTATAGAAGATATTATAATGAATTTATATTTATCGAATAAAGAATTTAACGTTCTTTAATACAAGTATTTACATAAATTTTCGATAAATAATATTTAGATGATTTTTTTCTTGTAACTACTACTTCCGGTTGTCCAATTGTTAGCAAAACTGACTCGACTCTTTCCATTATTGTTAAATTGAGGAATCCGTAGTTAAAAATGTCTTAAGTTTTATAGTATTTGAGAAATCGTGGATCCAACATCCACACACACACACATCCACACACACACACACACACACATCCACACACACACACACACACACACACACACACACACACACACACACACACACACACATATATATATATATATATATATATATATATATATATATATATATATATATATATATATATATATATATATATATATATTTGCAAAACCTATGGGATATTTTAATATAAATTATGTACAATACATACATTTTCTTTATATACAATATCCTAAAATTTTCTTTTTCTACTTTCATTTTCTTTTTCTTTATATTCGTAATTTTTTCGCAAATTTCTTTTATATTCTTTTTTACGAATATTTTTTCGCGTTGTTGACTTTTTTTATTTTCATAATCTTCATAATAATGAACAAATATTTTTGACAGTGGCATGCAAATATTTTTGACAGTGACATTTATGTGTCAATTACAAACATTTGAATTTCTTGCCTTGAAGTAGTTTGATCTGCGATATTTACATCAAATTATTTTATATGCATTTCTTTATATCTAAATCTATAGAACATATAATAATGAATTTATATTTATCGAATTAAGAATTTAACGTTCTTTAATATATGTATTTAAATAAATTGTTGAAAATTATATTTAGATGATTTTTTTCTTGTAACTACTACTTCTGATTGTCCAATTGTTACCAACACTTAATCAACTCTTCCCAATATTGTTAGATTGAGGAATCCGTAGTTAAAATGTCTTAAGTCTTATAGTATTTGAGAAATCGTGAATCCAACATCCACACATTTACACACACATACATACACACACACACACACACACACACACACACACACACACACACACACACACACACACATACACACACATATACGGACATCATCGTAAAAATGTTATAATAGGATTGTAGGGACCTTAAAACATGCTTATTCACTAAAATCTGGATATGCGATTTTTAGCATGAATACAATACCTCTCTTAGCGAGAGGTAAAAATGCGTAATAATTGTAAATGTGACGACATAGTCCCTGTGAACGTCCCGGTATTTATCGTAATTTTTTTGTTTGAATTCAAATTAAGAACTACTGTCATTCGAAGGACTTGTCAAAATGTTTCACAAAATAGATTCAATTAATATTTGTTTTAAATATTTGATTTATTTTAAACATTTTTTTTATTTCTGTATTTAATACTAATTAATTTGACAAGGGAAAGATAATTTAACAAAATTAAATGAAAATATATGGATAATGAAGACAATGCAGATACTACTATAATTAACTGCTTGAGAAGCATAACCTACCCGGGATTATGACGTAAATCTCAAAAATTCATTTCACGCTTTCTATTTCGAATTTTAACATCGAATTTAAACTAATATTTCTAGATTTTTGTATATTATCAGAAAAAGTATAATAAATATCGGCAGAATAGCCTATCGTTAATATTTCGTTGTCAGAAAACACCGGGTCAAAATGTAAACAAATCTTATATATCTGTACTGTTAATTAAATATTTGCAAATATACAAATAAATCAAACATAAAATTTTATGTAATGTATAAAACATGACAATTAAAGGTGTTTTTCTAAGAGAAACTCACATAGTGGAAGTAATTTTAAAATGATTAAAAGCTAATCAAATAGTCATAAATAAATATGTATAGAAATAGAAGTCTTACTTTACTTATTCAATTTCGTAAATCATTTTTATATCAAATAGCTATAAGGCGATATACAAATAATATTTAAGCGAAATATCAAAATAGTCCGATAACTGTAATTAAGTCGTTAAAGATATTTAGTTTGACTTCTATAATTTGAATATCAATGGACCGCAACATTAATTCGAGTTTATGAAAAAACATAGGTACCTATTTTATTTATTGCGTAAAAATATTCTAACACATTCTGAAATGAAATTATGCAAAATAAAAAAATATCAAATTACATTACATAAAGACCTACCTACATCAATTATTTTTTCTGTAGCGTACGTAATAGTAAAGTTTTTCATTTAAGGGACTTGAATTTGTTCCACTTTGTACAAAACGGAGATCCCGTTGTGTTTGGGGGATTCCCAAAAAATCACGCGGATCGCGTGCGACGTACGTGGTGAAACTAGACATATCTTAGTAATCGTACACGATGACATACCCAGTAACGCCTCCTATCACTTAACGTGGAAATATTGCGCTGAAAGAGTCCACTTTAACCTTCAAAATTTGACTAATAGAGATTGCTGCGTTTGGGACTTGTTATATGCTTCGAATTGCAGAGATTTTCGAGTTACGGAAATTCGAGTTACAGAGATAAAAATACACAGCAATTATATAAAATGTACAAGGAACAACGGTATATGTATGATGACTTGCAGATTTCGAGTTAGATTCGACTGTAAAAATAATGTAGAGCGGGTTTTTTTTAAATGTAGTATGTATTGCAGTATAATAACGAAAAAAAAACGATAAAAGTATGCGCACCTACGTGCTTATATACGGAAAGGTATTATAGTTTAAAGCCGCCTCGGTGGTCGTGCGGCTTGAGGCAGCGAACAACGCTCGAAGCGACCGTCATCGCTCGGCCCTGAGGTTCGTGGGTTTGATTCCTACCAGGGGCTTAGATGTTTGTGGCGCCTTTATCATCTCACTCCATCAAAAGTAACGAACAATTAGCAAGGTTACAAAAATTGTAGGGAAAACTGACTCCCCCATATAATCAATTGTAATAAAGTTGTACACTTTAAAATACAATAAAGATTATTATTATTATTATTATTATTATTATTATTATTATTATTATTATTATTATTTTATTATTATTATTATTATTATTATTATTATTATCATTATCATTATTATTATTATTATTATTATTATTATTATTATTATTATTATTATTATTATTATTATTATTATTATTATTATTATTATTATTATGTATGTATGTATGTATGTATGTATGTATGTATCTTTATTTGTATACAAGTTATAAAACTTTTTACAAACGGTTTGGTAACAGATTACACCATAAATTTATCATCTTACTATTAACATAAAGAATAAAATTAATAATTTATTACCGACAAAAAATAGAGAAAAGAAAAACACTACATAATAAGTGCAGTGTATTACATACTAAAATTGTAGAAAAAAGAGTAATTGAGAATCATATTTCAAATAACTACATACATGTTTACATAATATAGAAAAATGCAGTGTAATAATAATATTTATAATAAACAAAAATTGAAAGATGAGAGGCAATTTGTTAAAGCACAATTACATGTGATACTCTCCATATAAAGAATACAATTACCGACAAAAAAATTGAGAGAAGAAAAACACTACATAATAAGTGCAGTGTACTACATACTAAAAATGTTGAAAAAAAGAGTAATTGGAAATCATATTTCAAAAAACTACATACATGTTTACATAATATAGAAAAATGCAGTGTAATAATAATATTTATAATAAACAAAAATTGAAAGATGAATTGTTAAAGCACAATTACATGTGATACTCTCCATATAAGGAATACAATAATAATACAATAAAGAGTCAGTATAATCATTCATTCATGAAAAAACTTCTTAATTTTAACGAATTAATAGTGTAGGCAAATATTTTATTAATTTTGTTATTATCTAAGTTATTAAAAAGGAAGACATAATTGTTTTCATTTAGATTTAAATCATTGATAATAACATAAAGGTAGGCATCTCTGTAGGGGAGATATATCGGGCATTCTAAAAAAAAGTGGAATAAATTTTCCTTTTTGTTTAAATTACAAATTGTGCAATTATTGGTGGCATCTAAAGAATATTTTATTTGTTTGAAATAAATGGTTAGTCCTCTTTTGTTAGAGAGTCTAATTTGTGAAATTATTCTAGATTTAGCTATGGCACAGTCGCTTAGATATGATTCAGTGAAGTAAGAATTCTTTATTAATTTGTAATAATCACTGTAAGTTGAGTTAAATATTTTTTCCAAGTCTTTAGACCGTAATGAGTGTTCAAAATCTTCACAAATCTTATTTATATCGTTATTAGTTATAAATTGAGCTCGCCACATGTTCTCGTAACCTAAGTCAATTAGTAAATTTTTAATTTGGCTAATCCAATTAAATTCTAATTTATTATATGTGAAATTGTCTAATTCCAGAAGACGGCACATTAAAAGTTTTGGAAATCTGGAGTCGTCCATGAATGTAAATGTAGTATGTATTGCAGTATAATAACGAAAAAAAAAACGATAAAAGTATGCGCACCTACGTGCTTATATACGGAAAGGTATTATAGTTTAAAGCCGCCTCGGTGGTCGTGCGGCTTGAGGCAGCGAACAACGCTCGAAGCGACCGTCATCGCTCGGCCCTGAGGTTCGTGGGTTTGATTCCTACCAGGGGCTTAGATGTTTGTGGCGCCTTTATCATCTCACTCCATCAAAAGTAACGAACAATTAGCAAGGTTACAAAAATTGTAGGGAAAACTGACTCCCCCATATAATCAATTGTAATAAAGTTGTACACTTTAAAATACAATAAAGATTATTATTATTATTATTATTATTATTATTATTATTATTATTTTATTATTATTATTATTATTATTATCATTATCATTATTATTATTATTATTATTATTATTATTATTATTATTATTATTATTATTATTATTATTATTATTATTATTATTATTATTATTATTATTATTATTATTATTATTATTATTATTATTATTATTATTATTATTATTATTATTATTATTATTATTATTATTATTATTATTATTATTATTATTATTATTATTATTATTATTATTATTATTATTATTATTATTATTATTATTATTATTATTATTATTATTATTATTATTATTATTATTATTATTATTATTATTATTATTATTATTATTATTATTATTATTATTATTATTATTATTATTATTATTATTATTATTATTATTATTATTATTATTATTATTATTATTATTATTATTATTATTATTATTATTATTATTATTATAGTTTAAATGATAAAAACTGATTCTAGAATCTACAAAACGTGTTTATTAATAAAAATTTAAATACACGAATATCTCCGTAATCTATGGTAAGTAGGAGATAAAAAAACACAAATATCTCCCAACGCATAAAACATACTTATGTCCATAAGCATATGTGATAAGCTTAACTAACAGATTTGTGAAATTATGTTGTACGAAATTATTATATAAACTTCTGCAGTCACTTTATAAATTAACCTTAAATCATCTTATTTTCTCTTGCAAATATACCTTCACTGTATTAGTGCTAATTATATAGATATATAAGATAGTTAAAAAAACTTTACATAATTTAGATGTAAAACATGATTTCCATAATAATGCATCCTCTTCATTGTTAGTTTCCAATGAATTTCCTGCAATGTCAATGCTCTGCTCTGAGGTAAGTGAACGTGACACTGTTGTGAGCCTTTCGAATTGCGAATTCCTACCGGATCGAGCACTGACTGCAACGTCGCAAAGTTGCACGCCCAGGGAAAGGACAAAGTCGGAAACAACTGCATTGCTATATCAGCAGAAAGATCGGCATGTCCCCAGTAAACCTGATAGTGAGTTGCCGAACAGCAACAATACTCCTCTTGATTTAACAGGCTGAGTTTCAGAAATCAGATACATATATGATATATGCAGTATTCACGAGATAAAAATTACAACTCAAGCTTATTAGATAGAAATAAATTATTACTTTGAAAAACTATAAAAAAATACTAAGTTTGTATTTCGGTGACCAAATACAATCAAATATTAATTGATCTGCAAGAGACTGCAAAATAAAGTTTTTTCGGGTATTGTATTAATAAGAAAATATCATACCATGGAAGAAGTCCCGATAAATTCTTTTTTTTTACTTCAACTAGGAAGAAAAATTTTTAATGGGAAAACAATTCAATATTATATGTCCCGTAAAATTCTGTGGCGTGCTTTATACGTATAGGGTAATTCCGAGAAAGATGCCGCGGCGGGAGAAATGACATAGACATTGTTTTCCTAAAAATATTTGTTAGAAGGTACTGAATACTGAGTGTGTCATTGAATCGTACTGTTTAAACTTTGTCGACAAAGTTTATCTTAGGATTAGTACATATATATTTATTGACAAAATACTTTATTTTTAGTAAAAGAATTGATTTTTTTTTCGTTTTCAAATATACTTAAGAAATATTATATCAATATGTGCTTTACGTACCTATATCATTAATAATACAAATAAATTTATTCTTTGTTCAAAATTGTATTATTATATCATTGCTATCTAATAAACAGTGTCATCAAACCCATCAGCATAATTGGGATAAATAGCATTTTGCACATTTTCATGTGTTTCCATTTTTGTAAAAGCTTTTTAAAACTGAGTAGTTCACTATAGCCAATATTAAACTATAAACACAACTGCATCTATAAGAATTCATAAAAAACAATACTGTATCTATAAGAATTCATAAAAAATACTGTTATTTGGGTAAGAGTTATTAGACTTTTAAAAAAGATGTGGCTTCTCTCGCGCGAACTTCCTTATATATATATATATATATATATATATATATATATATATATATATATATATATATATATATATATATATATATAATTATTTTCTTTATAGAAGAAAATCATTCAAATAAAAGTTGTAGTAGATGAAGAGGGACATTCATTATATAAAGGGATTGAAGGTAGATGTAGTGTGTCTTATTTCAGAAAAATTAAAATTGAGTTAAGAGGAATGGCTACCCCTGCCTACTATATATGAAGCGAAAATTCAAATAAATTGTTCTTGTACTACAACTATTAACATTTTAAAATTCAAAATTAGACGAACATACTTCTGATATGAACCTGCCTTTAAAGTCAAGTACTAATAGATTTCGATAATACTTTTTTTAAAATATAGGTTCAGAATGAAGTATGTTCGTCTAATGTTATTTTTTTAAAATGTTAATAGTTCTAGAACAAGAACAAATTATTTAAATTTTCGTATACATACCGGGTGTCTACTTTATTACCAAACATAGGAAATTCATTGTTAAAATTTTGATTTGGTGATATTTCTTTACCTATTAATTTTAGAAAAAAAGTGCAAAGTGCAATGAAAAAAATGTTCAGAATGAAAACGTGCATCGATGAGTACCAAGTTTGTTGTTCAATTATTGCTTATGTTCGCGTTAGAAGCAAAAGAAAATACTCGATTTAAGGCAATTATCAGAGTGCTACGAAAAATTAAACAATAATTTATGTTTTTGAGATATCTTACAGATTTGACATTTCATTTGATTTTATTATTATTATTATTAGAATTTGTGATTAATTTTTTTACTTCTAGATTGTCTTCGTATTATTCTTTAATAAAAATAAAATCAAAATAAATGTCTGCTCTGTCAGATATGTCAGAAACAATAAACATAAATTATTGTCTTAGTTTTCATGGCAATCTGATAATTGCCTTAATTCGTGTATTTTCTATTGCTGCTAACTCGTACATAAGAAACAATTGAACAACAAACTTGGTACTAAGCGATGCAATTTTTCATTCTGAAGGTTTTTTCATTTATTTTTTTCTAAAATTAAAAAAATTTCTGCAACGCCCGCGAAATAAATTCAAAATGATATGAGCAACTCAGTTCAGTAGAAGGGATAATGTGAGAAGAAATGTCAATTTGTAGGTTAAAAATGTATTTTGAAAAATGAGTCTGAAAACAAAAATGTCATATACGATAATGAATTACCTAGCTCAGTTAATCTTAACTCATATCAAATGAGCTGAGCATAAATATTTAAAAAAAATATTTAACACTGAATAGTTTAAATTACATATTTTTACCTTCCGTCACCTTTAGGTAAGGAAGGTATTGTCTTTGGTCAAAAAACTCGGTGGTGAGTTTTTGATGAATAAGCACGTTTTAGGGTCCCTAGAACACGATTTTACTATTTTTACGGTGATGTCTGTATGTGTGTGTGTGTGTGTGTGTGTGTGTGTGTGTGTGTGTGTGTGTGTGTGTGTGTGTATGTGTGTCTGTGTGTCTGTGTGTGTGTCTGTGTGTGTGTGTGTGTGTGTGTGTGTGTGTAACAAAATTTTCGTCTACGATAACTTCCATACTACAATTTAAAAAATTATAATCCTTTCGTATTCCTCTTCGTTACATCCATGTGAAGAGCTGATTAGATTTTGGTTAGAATTGGTCAACCGGAAGTACCCTCATTTGAAGATTTTAACAGTTTTTCTTGAAAAAACGATGTTAAATATCATTTTTTCACATTTGATGTTAATATAAATATTAAAGAATATTTTATTCTCTATGCGATTTGAATGCATTTTATATTTCATATTAAATGGATATAGAGTTAAAAAATCTGATGTGGCCAGCACATTACCTTCCGTCAGTTCTATGTATTTCTTACAAATTTCATACGGAAAGTTCCTTGCTAAATTAAATATTCTATTTCTTGTACATTACCTTCCGGCAGTTGCATGTATTTTATGCAAATTTCATACAGAAAATTATTATTTTGCGACGTTTCCTATATACAGTGTAATGTATCTGCAGAAATAAAAGATTTATTATTATTATTTCTTGTACATTACCTTAAAGCAGTTGTATGTATTTTATACAAATTCCATACAGAAAGTAAAAGATCCTATATTTCCAGTAAAAATTATAAGACAAACACACTATGTCAATTTCACTTGACACTGACATCTTTCAATCAGAATTTTCTTAATATAGTAGCTGTTTCCATAGCTATGGCTACTTTATGAAATTTAATTTCTTTATAATTTTTTAACTCTATATCCATTTAATATTAAGTATAAAATGCAGTCAAATCGTATAAAGAATAAAATATTCTTTAATATTTATAATAACATCAAATGTGAAAAAATTATATTTAACATAGTTTTTTCAAGAAAAACTGTTAAAATCTTCAAATGATGGTACTTCCGGTTGACCAATTGTAACCAAAATCTAATCAGCTCTTCATAAGGATGTAACGAAGAAGTACACGAAAAATTATAATTTTTGTAACTGTAGTATTAGAGTTATCGCAGACGAAAATTTTGTTACACACACACACACATCCACACACACATCCACACACACACACACACACACACACACACACATACAGACATCATCGTAAAAATAGTAAATTCGTATTCTAGGGACCCTAAAACGTGCTTATTGATTAAAAACTCATCATCGAATTTTTTGACCAAAGACAATACCTTCCTTACCTAAAGGTGACGGAAGGTAAAAATTATAAATAAATTAAATATCATATATTAGCTAGCTATGCTATAACTCTGGAAACAGCTGATGTATTAAGAAAATTCTGATTGAAAAGTGTCAATGTCAAGTGTAGTTGACAGTATTATAATTTTACTGGAAATATAGGATCTTTTGCTTTCTGTATGGAATTTATATAAAATACATACAACTTCCTTAAAGTAATGTAAAAGAAATAGAATCTTTTGCAAGGAACTTTCTGTATGACATTTATACAAAATACATAGAAATGACGGAAGGTAATGTGCTGGCCACATCAGATTTTTTTACTGTGAATGCATAGTAAGCTTTTACAGTAAAAAAATTAAACATCAGTGTCAAATAAAATTTTATTATTATTTTATATAAACACTATTTTGAATAAACATGCTATATTTTGATTTTTAATTATTAATGGAAGCTAAGATCTAACGCTCTTACTATTTTAATTGGTATTAAGAAAATATAAATAAATCGGAAAAATTAAGGTTAAAATTATTCAAAAAGCCCATGGTGACAACATATTAATTTTTTTCCTATTCATACATATTGATAATTATCATCAATAAATTTGAGCATTTCTTCCAACGCGATAAAATGGGGGTCAATTTTTATAAGTATTATATAGGCATTACTTATATAATAATTAATTTAGAAATTTGGACATTAGTATAACTACGTAGATATGTATAGTCCATAATTATTAGAAGTGCGTTTAAAAATTTTTGAAAGCATATTATTGAGTTTCAGTTTTCAATCCCAACTGATTATAATTATGAATCCGATATTTAATAATAATAATAAGAACCTAACGCACAGAACACGATTCAAGTTTTACAGAAGTGCAAATTTGTGTGTAGGCTTAGTAATGTTTTTTGTACTGTATCAATAAACGTTTCAATTTATGTTTAGAATAACGAAATATAAAATTTAGCTGTAACATAATCTACAAAACATGACAAAAATATTTAAAACAAATTTAATATATAAAACTTTTAATGTCAACTATACTTGTATGTTACCGTAAAATTAGTTCTACGAGTATAAGAAATAGTTATTTTTGCTTCGAAAGTAGGTATTAAAGAAATAGAAAATAGAGTTATGTGAGTAATTTGCTCAAAATTGATTTGAATTGAGGTATAAACATGGCTGAGTTTGATATTTTTATATTCAATAGTGACCATGGATGTTTTATTTTAATAATTCAACATATTGGCAGTAGGCGGAAGTAGAAAATTAAAGTAACGCATGCACCACCAACCGTATTAATTGATTCAGAGAATTTCATGGCTCGTTTCTCGTTATTTAAACCAGTAAAATGGTATATTCCGGACGTATTCTTAAGTTACAATTAATATTTTTACCTCCCGTTATACCGTAGGTCTTTACGTGTGTGTATGTATGTGTGTGTATGTGAGTGTGTGTGAGTGTGTGTGTGTGCGTGCGTGTGTGCGTGTAAAATTGGACAGCCGGAAGTGATATTTTACTTGAAGCCCATAACAGTTTTTAATGGATAATTATATTAAAATCTAACCCAAAACTTTTCAATTTTAATATTTAAGACTTCCATATCAATTAAAATAACATTAGATTTTTTCTAAAATTAAAAAACCGGAAGTGATACTTTACTTAAAGCTCTGAACAGATTTTTGTAAAAAATATTTTATGATATATACAAAAAAAATTCAAATTTGGTATTTAAGACTTTTATATTAATGAGAACGACATATTAGATTTTTTGTAAAATTGATAAGCCGGAATTAGTACTCTACAGAAATCTATAAACAGATTTTATTTAAAAAATATATTAAATCATGATCTAAAACTTATCAAATTTAGTATTTAAAACTTGTGTATAATTTGAATCAACATATTATATTTTAATTATACTTATATTATAAACCGGAAGTGGTACTTAATTTGGAAATCTTAACAAATTTTCGAGGAAAAACAATAAAATATAATCCAAAATTTTGTATTACAAACAACAAATTAGATTTTGTTTACAAACGATCAATCGGAAGTAATACTTCACTTAGCTCATTGCTATTCTAAACATGGAGTTGACGGGAGGTTATAGCTGGCCACATCAGATTTTTTATTTACTCTTAACAAAAAATATAATTATTAAATAATCGTTTCTTAATAAATTATTCGTCATTACTAATAGTAATCTGTCAGAACCCACTGTTCTTTAACTAACAACTTTGGATTTATTATAGAAACACTGTTATGATTTGGTTAAATATTACTTTTCTCTAATGTTACCTATTGGAATTATGGTGAAACGTCATGTTAATTATATTTATACGATTATTTATTCTGAAATGTAAAAATTCAAATCTATCCAAATTCAAAAGTGTACTTCTATTGGCAAATGTATAAATCAAGTGCTGTCTGTATATCTAACGGTGAAATTTGGAACTAAAGAGTCGAGATTACTTGCACGGTTATGACCTGTGTTTTCATTTGCGAATCTTATATTTTATGTATGTTTCATATAACTTCCAATAAATAATAACTTCTAAGTAAAAGAATGGTTTGTGCCGGGATATAATTATTAGGCCAAAAATGATTATGACATTTAATTTTACGAATTTCCTATGACGGGATACAGAAAATTAACAATTACAAATAAAACTGGAACAAATGAGACGGTAGAAAATATGTAGGTACTCAGGGAATAAAATTTTCATGGAACACTATCTAGCGAAAAAAATGCAAATGTTATTTCCATTTTCCCACATAAAATGATATGTCCAGCCTAAAAACAGCTTCCCCCTTTTTCACATATATAGGGATCTTAGGAATCTTACATTTTTTCTAAAACATTACTATTATTTGAAAAAATTCAGATAAGGTTATAAATAGTCTAATTACCTATCTAAAACCTATCTAAATCCGAAGAATATATTTGCTTATCGTTGTAAAATAAGAAACAGTTGCTTTCATAAATCTGTCCAACTAAAAATAAATGAGATACCGTGTGGCACTCGAAATCCATTACATCGGCATTTAACAAGGAAAAACAATATTTCCTTGCACCAGTAGCGGATTTAGAAAATTATAATAGGGGGGGGCACTAAATTCGGAAAAACATATTTTAAATATAAAGGGTGAGCCCCCCCCCCACCTCGTTAATTTTTGTATTGTATTGTAATAAATTACTCATATAAAAGTTTTATTTTAAATATGCTATTTGATGGCAGATGTAAATATTTTATAAAAATTCAGAACTCAGAACTTTTATTTTAAAATAGCAACCTATAATTATTTTACTAAAATATAAACCCCTTTTTTGTCTTTTTAATAATCTATTTGGGGTCCTGAACCATAACAAAAAATAATAAAATGTACACTTTATACTTAAAGTGTGAGTCAATAAATAGCGATTAATGCCCGTTTGCACCGTTGCATTATATAAGTTACACTTCAACAAGTAGCACTTAAATATAAGTGACAGTTATATAAAATTATCTTTGCACCAGTTCCACTTGAGAAAAACTTTCCTAAGCGTCTCCTGCCCATATCACTCTGGGGAAATTGTATTTTTTTATTGTTTCTATATTCTCCCTTCCAAGGTGACAAGTGACATTTCGTTTATAATACTGTCATTATTGTTATATTGAGAGTTGTATTTGATTCTAGTGTATATAATACAAAGTAAGTATTATGTACAAACATGCAAAATATTTCGTTTTCTTATATGAGCTTCATTGTACCGTTGTTCTGCTTCAGTGATTGGATTTAGAAGTGGAGTTAACAAATAAGGTCGAAGTTGATACCCACTATCTCCCAATAACAGGCAATTATCGTGCCTATTTGCCTCAAATTCGGCCTTAATGTTACTATTATTAAAAACAGTAGCGTCGTGAGTTGATCCAGGCCATTGTGCTACTATATTTATAATTTTCATATCTGCATCACATATAGCCTGTACATTATATGAAAAATAATATTTTCTGTTGCCTCCTGGAGACTGAATTTTGATATGTGTACACAGTCTATGGCTTCTACTATTTTAGGAAATGCAGCTATTTCAAAAAAATGATTTTGTGTAATTTGTTTGTCTCTTGCTGTTCGGGGAAATTTTATAAACTGTTCTCTGAGCGACACAATAGCTTCTAACACTCTTACAATTATCCTTGATACAGTTAAATAATGCATTCCTGCAAAATCTGCCACACTTGTGAGGTGACCACCAGTTGCATAAAAACGCAAATAGGTAAGAATTTGCTTTATAGGAGAGATAGAATTGTTCATGTCATTTGTGAATTCCAATTGATTTGCTATCAATACCAATAACTCCAATGTTGTTTCTTTTGCCAACCGAAATCTCTGATACACTGATACAATGTTAAATCATCCAATGTGTGAAATAAAATTGTTCTACTATAAACTCTCCTTGGAATACCATAATTTATTAAATTAATATCGTCGAAAACATTCATCTATCAGTTGACACACAGTACGAAATGACAGTGAATATTCATAAGTGTCACTTAATGCAGTTGAGCGGTAGATGAAGTACGGCTTAATATAAGTGTCACTTGGTAAAAATAAAGTGGAACTTAAGGTACGGTGCAAAGGTTTTTAGTAATTTAAGCGCCACTTATTACTGAGTGCAACTTAACTCGCAACGGTGCAAACGGGCATAAGATGAAGAAAACAATTTTTTAATAATTACATTTCGAGATATTTGAGGTTTGTTGTCAGTGTCAATGTGACGTCATATTAGTGCTACCTTTCTCTCGCTGCCTACTATAGAACTTGTGCGAGAGAAAGATATAGCAATATGTGTCGCCGTGACGTTACGTTAAATTTAAAAATCAAATTCAGTTAAATCCAAAATAATTAAGACATTTTAATACTACGAATTGCTTCAAAATTAGAAGAACTTTCATTTAAAATAATAAAAAAAATCAGAGTGCAGGACCCCAAACAAGTAAATGAGTTTGAGAAATATGAGAAATAATGTTTATTCAAATATTCTAAGTATCCATGCGAAAATAAATAAAATGAAACAATGTTATACAAAACAAGTTAAAACATCAAACTAAGTACCTAATAAGAATAACTTAAGACACAAAATGGCGGTTTATATTTTAGTGAAATAATTATTATTTGCTATTTAAAAAATAAAAGTTGATAGTCGTATCTTTTAAACGTGACTTTATAAAACATATCTGCCATCAAATAGTATAATTAAAATAATAAAACTTTTATATGAACCATTTGTTCTATTACTTATTAAAAAAAAAATAGGGGGGCATTTCCAAATTAATAAACAATTTGAAAAATAAATAGAAATCTATGATGTGTAATACGTGAATGATAATATCTAATAATTATTTTTTTTAAAATAACAGGGGGGACACGTGCCCGTGTGCCCCCCCTCTAAATCCGCCACTGCCTTGCACGTTGTTTCCCAAATTATTTTAGAAAAAAAGAAAACTTCAAATATGAATTATATAACATAAAATTCTGCATTTAAATTAGTACACAAATTTCATTCCTTATATTTAGTAAAACCATAAATGAAATATGAACATTTCAGCTAAACACTGCTAGCCATAGAATTAAAACAAAAAGACAAACAAATGTGTTATGTTTTAACTGTCAAAAGTAGGGATCAAGGTAGGGATAGATGGTATGTTCTGAAGAACCCACCCACCCATTTAATCTTATAAGACAGTGCTTAAGGAAGCTGGAGGGCTTTAGCTTAAGCCAGACAGAGAAATTTGCGCGCGCGCAAAACAGCTTTAAAAACAGGTTCTAAACAGCTTAGAAATAGCTTGGAAACAGCTATAAACAGCTTAGAATATATATATATATATATATATATATATATATATATATATATATATAAGGTTGAGTGGGTAGGTGTGGGTGCTTTATAACATACCATCTATCCCTATTGTCAATTATTCTAACTTTTTATAAAGAAAAATGAGTATTTGAATTGCATAAAACTAAATTATTGTTATTCTGTTTATGGATTTTAGGTTATGATAATTTTATTAAAATATAAAAAGTATATTAAATTTTCTGAAAGATAAAAACATCACACATTTGTTAAGTTTTTTAATTCCATGGCTTTCACTATTTTTGAGTTGATTTTCGACATTTTCATACCACATTTCCGCCGTTACATTCATGCAAAATTAAATTTATTTATTGATTCAAATGCAGGATTTTATGATCTCATCTACTTGATGTATTTTTTTCTAAAATAATTCAGAAAACAACGCGTACGAATAAACTGGCGGAATTTAGAATAGGGTTCAACTTTAAAACGCATTTTTTACCTTCCGTCACCTTTAGGTAAGGAAGGTATTGTCTTTGGTCAAAAAATTCGGTGGTGAGCTTTTAATGAATAAGCGCGTTTTAAGGTCCCTAGTATACGATTTTACTATTTTTACAATGATGTCTGTATGTGTGTGTGTGTGTGTGTATGTGTGGATGTGTGTGTGTATGTGTGTGTGTGTGTAACAAAATTTTCGTCTACGATAACTCTAATACTACAATTCCAAAAATTATAATTCTTTCGTATTCCTCTTCGTTGCATCCATATGAAGAGCTGATTAAATTTTGGTTATAATTGGGCAACCGGAAGTACCCTCATTTGAAGATTTTAACAGTTTTTCTTAAAAAAACGATGTTAAATATCATTTTTTCATATTTAATGTCATTACAAATATTAAAGAACATTGTATTCTCTATACGATTTGACTACATTGTATACTTCATATTAACTGGATATAGAGTTATAAAATTATAAACAAATTAAATTTCATAAATTAGCCAGCTATGCTAGAAACAGCTACTATATTAAGAAAATTCTGATTGAAAGATGTCAGTGACAAATGCAATTGACATATTCGTAGTATATTTGTATTATAATTTTACTAGAAACTTTCTGTATGGAATTTGTATAAAATACATACAAGTGTCGAAAGGTAATGTACATACAAGAAATTTAGAATCTTTTGCAAGGAACTTTCTGTATGGATTTTATAGAAAATACATAGGCATTTACGTAAATTCTACCGATAGATACCGCGTCTACCGACTGTGTTCGAAAACACGAGTGGTAATAAGTTACCGTGTCCATCTACCGGATTCATGAAGAATTTAATCTCAAAAAAAAGGTAGTAATGCAAAGCGAAGCGCGCGCATTAAAAGTGGAAATGTGTTCAAAGTAGAACTCTGCTCAGTTTGTTAACTACATCAAATTTCTAACCTGTTTTAAATTTTCAAATTTTTTCATAGGTTGTGGATCTACTCTGTTTACCACTTGCGTTCTTAAAATATCGATTCCGGTAGCTATAACCTGATAAAAAGCTGTTTACCGGTAACAGTTCACCGGTAGAATTTTCGTAAATACCTCATATAACTGACGGAAGCTAATGTGCTGGCCACATCAGATTTTTTTTATTGGATTTTATTCTTGTATGTGAAATATATAAAACATGGAATTAGAGCTCGAAAACATATTTTAATGTGTTTTTCTAACAAAAACTGAGTTCTTGACAAGTTAACCTCTTTGTATGTGTTATGGAAAGTACTCTCGAAGATTTGTAAATTATATAGACTTAAATCTGTCACTGACCTTAAATATCTCTAGTCGTCGTATTATAGGCAAACAATATTTAAAACACACAACAAATTACACTGAACAAAACTAGAAAATTTAATATGAAAGCATATTTGACAGACAGTACGCGGAATTTATCACAGATTATTATGTGTATTATTTAATACTAAATAAAATATATTTACAATCATAGTGTGGTTGGTAATGGCCGCGGTTGAATAATATATAAGATGGTTTATATTTTGATGGATATATTCATAATTATAATAATTTGTTGTCACCTTTACATGTCTGAAGTCATAAGTGGTTATCATCTCAAACATGTCTTATCGACGTGTCGTCTACATAAACATCGCGCGAAATTTGAATTTTCAAAACAACAGTAGACTTCATTTTAACAAAAATTTAAATAATAAATGTATATATAACACAAGGGTGAAACAAAATTAAATGATACGTAATACATACATCACTCAATTTATTATGCATGTATTTTAATAACAACAATTAAATTGCGTATTTTTAAATACACAAAACTCTTCAGTTCTGTTTAATTTGAGCTGCGAACATTTCTTGTAAAAGAAGTCGTTAACGCTTTGGCAGCCTTGCACGATGACGCAATGGTATGGTCGGTATGAGTACCGGTTATCAGGATCCCTGAAGTAATCGAATGGTTTACCTTCAGGTGGATGTACACTGGCTTGCAAAAAAATCGAATACACCTATTTTCTGCTGTATTGAGTCGGTCTTAATTTTTAACTCGTCAGTGTCACTAGTGTCAATTAAGATGTCAAAATTATCAGAAATTTAAATACATACTTGCTTGTTCGTTTATTTTTCTGGAATATATTTGTAATTTATTAGTAAGTAAATTAAACACAATGAAGAACTTGGTCCACAGTAGATCAAATAGTGACGACAGTGACAACATTGTCAGTTTTTATATAGCTGAAAAATGATAAAAACTCGGTTACTTGATTTTGAAGGTGTACGCGATTTTTTTTGCAAGCCAGTGTACCCATGCCTATCGAGACACTTGTAGGCTCTCCAAAAATTTGATACTATCGTGGTGTCCGGTTCGATCTATTCCTTAATCAGAGCAATGAGGGTACCCGCCCCACTAAAATAAATAAATAATAAAATATACAATTATTAATTTTTCATATAAAATTTTATACTATTTTATTTTTCGCGCTACTACATAGGTAATATGCGGTGATGATAGATTTCTTTATTTTAAACGATTTTATTTTTTACCTCTTCGAACACGAACGCCGCTCATTTACGAATTAAATTTTATTCAATTTTAATTTCTTCGCCGTGTCCGTGTTCTCCAGCGCGCGCGCACCTTCCTACATGACGCCACTTATTTACGAATTCAATTTTATTCGATTTTATTTTCCGCAGCGCGCTCGTGTTCTCCAGCGCGCGTGCGCCTTTGAACACAAGCGCCGCTTATTTGCGAATTAAATTTTATTCGATTTTATTTCCCGCGCCGCGCTCGTGTTCCGGACGCACGCGCGCCCCTTCGAACACGAGCGCCACTCATTTACTATAGTTCTTTTTTTTTAAGAATGTAGTACAGGGAAGATAAGGCTTATTTGACCTTGTTCTCTGACTGGCTTAACTCGCGGAGAAGTTTACACCGACGATATTTATTTTTCTATCTCAACCTTTTCTCTACTCCTCTCTCTTGTCACATACATTTGTAGTCATTAGCGTAGAAATTGTTGATATGTAATTAAATGAATATAATACTCACTTGTCAACTGATCTGTTTGTACCATTTTGATTTTTTTGCGTTTTTCTCCATTTATGTGTTTGCATTTTATTTCTATTGTTGCCATTTGGTGTATTTAACCTATATTTTTCAATACAAACAATAGTAGTATTCGTTCTTTCTGGTTTTTTTGTTTTATCTCACTGATAAATTTTGATTGTTACCTATACTACAATGGCTGATAACGAGGTGCCCAGTACTTCCAAAGGTATAAAGAAAAATCCGAAGGGAAAACTTTTAAAATGTAGACAAAAGGTAATGGCTTATAACAGTTATTTGGCCCATAAAAATAAGGGTGCAACAAAAACTAAAGCTGTGGCACTCACTGCAGCAGCTGTTGGAATCTCTGAAAGATCTATGTACAAAATTGTTGCGGAAATGGATAAAACAGGACAAGATTCATCACCAAAGAAGAAAAGAATTCGCGAAGATTTGTAATTAAAATTAGCGGAAGATTATTATGGAGATTGTGCCACAAGGAGTTGTTTTAAGCTTCGCTTTTTTACATTCTCTACTATTTGTAAAATTGTTATTTTTTAAAATGCAGTTTTATGCAATAAATTTAAATATATTTTAAATTTAAATATGCGTTATCACTTTGCTTTTTAAATAATTATAATTTATTCAAATTTTATAGTTAAATTTTATTCGATTTTATTTTTCGCGTCATTTACGAATTAAATTTTATTTGATATTATTTTTCGCGCCGCGCACGTGTTCTTCGGTGCGTGCGCTTTCGAGCACGAACACCATTCATTTACGAATTAAATTTTATATGATACTATTTTCGCGCGCGCGTGCGCCTTCGGTTGAAATTTTATTCGATTTTATTTTATATGATTTTTTTTCGAAGAAAATGCTCTTCGCATAACCGCAGGCTGTCACCACATTTGCAATATTGCAGGCAACGCTGGGTCAATTTCCACTCTTGCAACGAACCCGCCCCGTAAAAAGGTTTACTTTTTTACGTAACGGCTAATGTAGCTCTGAAAAATATGAGATGGAACAGGAGTCACTCAATAATGAATAATAATTCTGGTACTTATGATTAATAAAATAATAATATATCATTACGGCATATTACCCATTGTTGGATGTGCCAATCTACTGTGTACACACAGATCTAGGTAATAATGATTACAGGGATCACTTTTGTGCAAAAATTAAATGAATTCTCTGTTATCACGGGGTTCTCAAATTTGCAAGTTTAAAAACACATATAAACTTATAATTAAGACAACTACATAAGTAGGTATATGCAATGCACAAAATAGTTTTTGCTTATGTTAGAAATTGTTCGAAATACAAGAAGTACCAAGAGTCATCAACGGGGACATACAAAAAAAAATTAAAGGTTATGGAACATGATGGACGGCTCACAAACTCTCTTCCCTGATGAACGACGAACTAACTTCTTGAGATGATGGCTGCTGGATACTCGATGGTTTACTCCTAATTACTGTAAACGTACCAGAAGAAAACCACCAAAATTAAACAATCACACCTTTTCTGTACTGGCTAAAATCGCCATTACCATTTTAATCCAAATCATTGTGTCACTCTGTCTTCTTCTTCTTACGTGGTTGACTTTGACTTAGTTCTTACGTATCGTCACAGATGGCACTAGTAGTTTCTTGTACAAATGTTCACGTTTGTTGCAAAAATATGTGTACACACCTAAAATTACTTCAAATTACAATAAAAAGGTAAAAAATACTTATTATTTTGAATATATTTTCTATCTTAATTTCTAGTTTATACAAGTCTATACAGTTAAAAAAATTTGAAGTATTCGTTAATTTTTCAGTGAGATGCGTGAGAATCAAGAACCTATCAAATCAAACACAAATCCTTGCTTCTGAGCCCTAATTTTTGTTTATATTATGGAATAGGAGGGTAATGTACCGATATGTAGTCATTTAAATTCATTTTAAGTTTGGATCCTATTTTAAACTTTAGCCGGAAAAACTGCTTTCTCATGCCTATGTAACGGATTTCGAGCGCCACCCAGAATAAGAAACTAACACCCGTTGTACGAATAAGAATTAATAAAAACTTTAAATACAAAAGTATTACAATAAGTAAATACTGTTACCTAATGAAATATTGAACTATAAAAAAACTAAAATGACAAAAATAAGGCAAGAAACCAAAACGTACAACATAATTGACGCTTAACTTCGTATTTATGTTCAAGAAGATATAAAGATACTTTTAGTACTTTAATTTATGCTTAAATTTACGTTTGTTTTTGTTAATGTCACTCTCATTGTAATTTGCAATACCAAAATGTACACCCATATATTTTCTTGGATATCTGCAGTTTAATCAAGAAATATATACTACGTTTACATGCAGTTTAAAAATGGTTTCAGTTTTCAGTCAAAATTATGTAAAACTGTTTACATGCAATTTTCAAAACAAGTTTATAGGTCGATTTGAAAGCAGTGTCGGCGCATGCGCATTTGGCTGATGATAGTGACAGATCCTCTGCACTCCAAATTCTTCGTTTTGCCATTTCTCCAATTATTTTTCTACTTTGTACCGTTACGCACTAAAACTACACAACAGTCAGTTTACTTGTAATTTAGTAACACCAAGTAACACAAAGCGACAGAAACGTTATGCTATGTACGCATGCGCAAAATCTAAACTGAATTTTAAGTGTTTACATGAGTAGTCTTGAAACTAGTTTTCAAGTCAAACCCATGAATTTAGTTACGGTTTGTGAGAACTCAAAACCGTTTTAACACTGTATACATGACGTTTTCAAAACTAAAAACGTTTTGAAGATGGTTTGATAACTGCATGTAAACTTAGTAATAGTGAAGAACACGTGCACTGCGCTTTGAGATTATTTAGTCCCTTTTTATACATTCCCATAGTGCGTTAGAATTTAGTGCCTGTTTACGATTTTTCGGAAATTATAATTTCAGCAAAGATCACGGGAATTAATAGTATGTAAAAGGAGAACTAGTTTCTAAAATTCACTTTGTTTGAAGCGTTTAGTGTCTCAACATGTATTATAAAAAATATAAATCATATATGCGTATGCGATTAGAGATGATTATTATCATGGTTCTTATCCTCATTAAACATGTTGTTTCGTACCATGTATACATTTTGTTGGCACTTCAAATCCGCCATTGTACGAGATATGCAAATGTACAAAAAAATTCTTCTTTTAGCAAAAGAAGCGTTAAATACACAGACTCTTTTCAAAAATTACACGTATCTATTGTATGCGGTAAGAGTCCTAAAGCCACTCGGCGATATTAAATGTGAGATCTGAATGAACGTAATATTTTCCAACCTTCAAACTTCAAACCATTCCCCTAGTCTACTCCACATGTACGAGTATGTCAATATATACACATATAATTATATTTAAATATTTAAGGTATAAATTTGGGGACAAAATAACCCTCACCGCACAGTTGGACTTCGTACATACAATATGTGCAAAATGTAATCGAATTACAGTAAAATTAGTTTTTTCACTGCAGTGAACAAGTTAAATTCATAACTTTAATACCTATTTGTGTACTTACTAATAATAAAAAATAGTGTTTCTATCGTAAGAGTGAAAATGTACAACATCTGTTTGTATTTTGCAAATATAATACACGAACTGTCATTCTGATTTGTTTTGCCACACCACCATAACCAATCATGGTACCTTTACAAATATAGTAAATAAAAACAGTTCTCGTATTTATAAGTAAAAGTTGCTAATTTGCTCACAATGTCAATTTCGTGCATAAATCGATGATTTTCTATTCTTCACACAGTTACTTTAGCAAACGACGATACAGTATATTAAATTACAAAAAGTGTTTGCAATGGATATTTCGTGCACAATTGAATGTTTCTGTTATCCACACAGCAGCATTAGTAAATTTCTAAACATTATATTGACATTCCGGAGAAACTGCTCGTAATTCACCAATTCAATCCTTCAAATAAAGTGTATTATGTGCTCGATCATTCCGAGTGATATCCACATTAAGCATACTCGTATTACAATATTAATTTTTTTAATGAGGTCACGTGGGCGAATGCGTTGTGACCTGTTGTGGTTCTGATGATCAGGATTTGAAACTGATCGACGTCAAATTTGAAAATTATTTCAAATATCACATACTTAAGTAATTCGTGTGATTCTGTCAGGAGGTAGTTATGAACGTTTACAGTGCAGCGTATGATCATAAATAGATAGGACCAAATATAAAATATTTAATGATTTTGGTTTGCATACGGCATTTTAAACATCTTTGTATCACAAAACATAAGTGAATTATATTGACATAAAAACATTTAACAAATCAATATGACAAGAACACATCTGCAATATGAGTTTAGTTCTTTCGAAAGCCATAACATCTATATAAATGTGTAAAAATACGAAGAAACACTTGCATAAACGTTGGCATACCACTTAAATCTGTGAAATGGTACCGTTATGTGTAAAATAATATAATTACGATTTTTCATACTTATGTTATTGTAAGTCAGAATTTATATACTTACGTACTTTATATATATATATATATATATATATATATATATATATATATATATATATATATATATATATATACAGGGTGGTGGCGGTTAAAGGTGAACATAGGGATTTAACATGGGATTTTAGTTTTTTGCAATTTCCTGCTCTCCTGTTCATTTTACGGCAAAAACTGTAGAGTACAAAATTGTTCAGAATTAAAAATTGCATGCAAAAATGTATTTGCATTTATTATTATGTTTTTGGTTTCTTCACAATTTTAAAAAGAAATTTCAAAATTTCTGTTAATTTGTAGCAATAGCCATGACTTATAACTCAAATGTTTAAACATAATAATGTCATTCAATTTCTGTCAAATTTTCGAAATTTTCTCTAATACAAAGTTAATTTAATAATGAATGTTTATTCGAATAAGGAACGAGTTTTCATTATAAAAAATTATGGTGGAAATAGTTTTAGAAGAATACGTGATTTGTTTTCCATAAAGTACGAAAATACACCAATTCCTATTATAGCAACAATTTCTAAACTTGTTAAAAACGTTGAGAACACAGCTAGTGTAGCTGTGAACGAAGATAATGAAGGAAATAATAATAATAATAATAATAATAATAATAATAATAATAATAATAATAATAATAATAATAATAATAATAATAATATAAGACGTTATAACGAAGTGAATGAAGAAATAATATTGGCTATGATAAATCAAAATTCTACGTAGTTGATACATTTGGAATTGGTTTATTATTAAATGGTACCTATACCTAATAAAAAATGCGTATTAAAATTAAAAGTTGTTTGTTTTTATTTAATTTTTAAGTTAGATTAACGCATGGTTGACGTTTATAAATAATTTTTGACAGCCAGAAAAAAATAAATTCCATGGCTATTGCTACAAAATAACAGAAATTTTGAAATTTCTTTTTAAAATTGTGAAGAAACCAAAAACATAATAATAAATGTAAATACATTTTTGCATGCAATTTTTAATTCTGAACAATTTTGTACTCCACAGTTTTTGCCGTAAAATGAACAAGAGAGCAGGAAATTGCAAAAAACTAAAATCCCATGTTAAATCCCTATGTTCACCCCTAACCGCCACCACCCTGTATATATATATATATATATATATATATATATATAACTCTTGCCATATAACAGGTAGTTGTTCAGATTGTTGATCCTTACCGAATAGTACTAATTTTGCAAAATAAGCATTCGTTTCCCACAACCATCACCTGATCTTATTCCCGCCAGCCATATCTTCATATTGAAGAAAAACTTGTATATGAGGAAACCAAATTTAGAGAAATGTGGGGACGCAGAACACATTGAAACCCTAACTCCATAAATTTTAAGGTTGCAATGCTAGAGGAGTGAATTAATTTGTTGTTATGATGGAAAACAAGTTTCTTTTTGTGGGGTCATTGTTTTTCTTGCAGCTCGGATTTCAGAGTGTCTGATATCGATGAATAGGATCACCTGTCATAGTTTTTTTAATAGTAAGTAGTAATAAGGATTGTTCTTTGCAAAGCCGAAAAGACTGTCGCCATATCATTTCCGTCAGAAGGAACGGTCTTTGCCTTCTTTAGTGCAAACTCCCCATTGTTTAGACATTACCTTTAACCCATGTGTGTAGTAGTGTTGCCATGTATTGTCTTAAAGTCTTGTGGATTTCGCTGAAAGAGCTGTAAATTGTCCTTGGAACACCTTACACGATTTCATCCACCATCCAACGAAATATTGGGAGACATGCCTTCATATAACATTTTTTACGCAACATTATTCGCTCAATATATGGTTTAATTTTGACATACTCGTTATGAATCACCCTGCATAATAAGATATCATAGTACTAAGTTCTAATAAATATTTCTCATGTCTTCCGTTTTCTTCCTATTGTCTCTTTGAAATAAATTTTTCTCCATTTTCTATCACTCTGCGGAACAGACTCATATCGAGAACTTCATAATAGAGAGGGGAATATCGACATTTTTTACAAACATTAGTTTTTGTTTTATATGCCTTTGAAATAATATTCCTTTCGTCATAGAAATGTACTCAAAACAACAAATTCGTACTTACGACGCTTTGTTATGAAGGTTTTGATATGTCCCAATGTTTCCTCCTTTCTATTAAATAACCTGCATAGCTGCAGATCCATTCTTTTAGATTAAGGCAGTATTAATTTGTATTTTCTTCATTTGCGCAAAGGGAACATTTCTAAAAATTTTGTTTTTTTTTTCTCGTAAGATATGTATGATATCGTTTTAATTTTCATATATCTTGAATAATATGTCGATTATTTAATTAAGCCTGCCTGATATTTATATTTTCTATTCATTTTTTTATTTTTTTTTCTAATTCTTTTGTAGAGCAACCATTTCTTTCGCAATGTTTCTTTATTTTCCTTAGTTGTTAATTTGTTGTTTTCTTCCCATCTTTTGATATTTTTCAGTACTCCGGCACTCCTGCAGAATAGTTATTGAGTTTTCTAATTTTTGTACTCAGCTCTTTTTCAGTTTTCAATTCTTTATTTTCAGTATTGCTATTTCCATATCATACTGTTGTCAAAATAATTTCGAAATTTGAAAAGGAATTCCGTCTTAAATATTTTTAAATAAAAAAATTCCCATAAAAGTTTAGTTTATTGTCGTATATACGATTATTATTTTATTATTAAATATACGAGTTTTTTGATAATTAAAGAGGGTTCAGGTCCCATCCAAATGATTTAATAATCAAGACTCTTCTGTATATATGAAGGAGACATTAAAATAATGTTTCTAATTATATTCATAATCAGTTTAAATATTTACGTGACCTATAGGGCGAAAATTTTGCATAAAATAAACAGCAAAAAAGACATCTACCTACTACGTAATCTTCATTTAAAATATACCGTTAATATGTGATTTTTATACATTTAAAATTTAAAGTCATTCTTTTTCAGGCCGCTTTACATTTGCATATCTAAACATTATTCAGGAGTTGAGAAATAAATTTCATCGTAACGCAGTCTTTATTAAGATAGATTTGAACGGATACCGCGGATTAGTTCATTTGTATTTAAATTATATTTATATAGTTAAATTTTATAGCAATTCCATTTTAAATTTATACTATAGATAACATGTTTTGTGTACATTAACAAAGACTGAATGACTGTTAAACCTTAAGTATAAAGGTATTAAGTAAAATTAGAAGTTTTTATGAGTCTTAAAAACATTTCTAACAACATGAATCTTTCCCAACTCTTCATGTGACAGCTTCCTTGACTCGCCGTAATTATTAACATTACACTCATTTAATCTGTCATTAACACCTATTACATTCGCAATGCAAAGTGAGTAAATATCACTGCTAGTTCTGTTTGCAATCATTAACCTACTTCTTCTAAAGCATTGCATTGTTTAGTAGCAGACTATTCTGCACAAGATGCGAATTAATGATAATTAATTAGTACTCACTTATTCTTTGCACTTCACACAATTCGAATATTACAAAAAACTTTATTATATCCATTGTTCCTTGTTCATTAATTGTACAAAATCACGACGATTCTAAACACATATCAGCAAAAAAATTCCTTCAGATTGAAAACAAATAAACATTTCTTTTTGTTGTGTTATCTAAGTTGTAATATCTAATTATAAATGTTAGTTTATTGATTTATTCCAAACAAAGTTAAATATTTACACATAAATATTATTGTCGCCAGGAGTACGGTAAAAGGCCCGTTCAGAACCTATGATTTTATAAATTACTTATTCATTCCATATGAAATTTAAATACAAAATAAAAATTGTTACATTTTATAAATTTTTATATACGTAAAATGATGCAATTATTTTTTAAATGTGAAACCATCACGGAGACGTCACTACAATATATACAAGTACTATAATTATTGGCGACAGATAATAATGACGAAAAGCATGGAAGCTTGACAGATTGGTACAGTAACATCAACAAGTCAATGAAAATCAAAAAATAATTATTTTCTACATTATTAAAAAATTAACGATTTTCAATTTTTTTTACAAATGACATATAGTAAAGCCGCCAAGAAACATTCCGTTTGAAAAAACCGGTGAATTCATTCTGATTGATGATTTATGTCCAAGTCCAAGTCAGTGGTCAATTTCTTTTAGGGGGTATAAGAATTAGTGATGAAATCGCTGTACCGGTCAAAACACGTTGTTTATTTCTACTAAAAAGTTGTTTCTGTAAGGTTTGAAATTACAAACATCACGAATCTTATAAAATACAAATTTAATATGGCAAAAAAACCGCGTGCCTGAGTGTTTGGTCGCGAATCTGGGGAACCGGGTTCGATCCAGACCGATGCCAAAAAAAAATATTTCGAATTTAAATGGCATTAAAGTTAACCTTGTTGTGCACTCTCCATACATCAATAAGTGCCCGTGAGGTGACGCCTGGTAAACGATTGCACGGTTGCCGGATACGACCGATGGTCGTTTTCTTTGTTACCCTCTCCGCAGCAGTTTATACCAGCTCCAAAGTGTTGCAGCGGGCCATATTGTACCCGACACGGCTTAGACGTTTTAGTTATAAAATTTTCACATAACGTCAAACTAGATAGTGTGATAGCTTATTTTGATTGCTGAGTTAACAAATTTAAGTGAGAAAGATTACAAGATGCCTCAATTTTTAATAAATTGTCACACAAACAACATTTAAAATAAAAATATTTATTACGTATTGCGTAAAATGAAATGAATATTTGTAATATTTTACCTGGGTTGCATGACCTAATTGGGTGCGACACGACAAGCCGAGTAGGAACTAAGAAATAATGTCTGTATTCTGCATCACAAGTATTTGTTCAAGATGCTCTCTCTGCTTTTGGAAATAACCCAGAAACTCCGATGCACTTTCATCAGGTTGAAGAAGTCTGCACTTAATTGCATGCCAAACAAAAAAATACATCAGATGAATTACGCTACAAGTTGATTACTCGTAATATTGGGTTTAATTTAAATTTAACCAAAATTATTTGTACTTTTGATGCTTTATTTTTACATTGTTTAAGAGCTGCAGTTTAAACATAATTATGGAAAAAAATCATTACAACCACTGTTCGAACCTCTGAACTTCCTCCAATTCGGCTATGAATTACGAAATTCCAAGTTACACCCGACAAAAATGATAAAACCTCCTCTTCATGACTATTTAATTAGGCCTTGCAAATGTAATTCAGACTGCAGAACAATGTTTTGTAGTTGTAAAAAAAATGATTTAAACTATATCTCTCTCTTTAAATGTGTTCATAACGTTTGTCAAAATTTGTCTTTTTAAGGTAGTATCTTCTTCTTCTTTTTCTTCTTCTTCTTCTTAGGGGTCGCTGTTCCTTACTCTTCTCCTCCAATCATTCTTGTCCAATACATCTTCTTCTCACTGTCCTTTCTCACTCAAGTCTTTTGCGTCACAGTCCTTCCTCCTTCTCTTTGCCCTTCCTCATACTCCCGAGATTGAGAGTTCTAATCCTATGGACTGGCTTCTCTAACCCCGACCGTCCATGACGGGGTAGTCCTAACCGACTTGGCACAGGGGTCAGGCGAGGCTACAACTGCATGTCACTTGCGAGGAACACCCTAGCTCTTATACCACTTTCCGATTCTACACTTTCCGTCTTTGGTTTCGGTGAAGATTTTACAGTCGGATGCCTTACCTGCCACCAACTCTCACCACTCGGTCTTGGAACCGGTGCCAAGTTGAGCTGGATTACTCCCTCAATGGCTGGTTATTGTACAGAAAAATAATATTTACATATCTTCGTATTGGTAAAAATCGACTAACCATCTCAAATTTGAGATACATGCAATCAAAGAGAGCTCTTTTTGTATGTGTTTTCTATATCAAGCAATAGTAAATGTCATATTTGTCACTGTACCTTCAAAATAGTGCTTCCCATTTTATTAAAAAACATCTCAGTTTATAGAAATATATAAATGACAAATATTAAAATAAAAATAACTTTTTTGATCATATTGTTTAAGAGATAGTTTAATAAAGTGCAAATTTTTTTACTAATACAGAGACGGAAGGAGTCGGTGGGTTATGATCTGGCAACACAGGCTTGTTTAAATGTTATATACTTGGCCTCTAGCTAAGAAAATTTTATCATCAATCTGCTTTTTCTGGAACAACTATTAGAATTTGCACTTAAATTTGTTAACTCAGAAATCAAAATAAACAATCACATCTCATCTAGTTTGACGTTATATGAAAACTCTTTTATAACTAAAACGTCTAAACCGTGTCGGGTACAATATGGCCCGCTACAATACATTGGAGCCGGTATAAACTGCTCTGGAGAGGGAAACAAAGAAAACGACCATCGGTCGTATCCGGCAATAGTAACTCATATAATAAACGACAGATTTGTTCTAAAAACTACCTAACGAAAGTTCAACTGACAGTTTATACATGAGTGTAAAAAAACCGTCCAGTTATTAGCTACTTTTATAGATATTTACTTCAAAAGTCGGAAAATAAATATATATATATATATATTTTTCAGACTTATTGTTGTTTATTTTTATAAGATAACTACAACAACAATTACATTTTTATGAATTCTTTTACTTGGCAAAACTTTTGTCATGACAGAATCACCTTAAGCAAGATCAGCAGTACAAAGCAACTGGTGCGGATCCAGCACATGTGTGCGAGAATACACAGATGAAAACGTTTGGGAGACAGTGGAATCCAACTGAAAATGTAGTTTAATACACAGTCATCCTAGACGAAGATAAACGTAAATTAACACAGAAACTTTTACTTTCAATAATTTCTAAAATATGACCATCGTGGCAAAACTCTTCATGCAAAATGTGGCAAAATCAAATAGAATGGGACGAACTATTGATCGAAGCTTTATAGAAAGAGTGTTGTAACTTCAAACGAAGCATGCAACAACCTAACCAGTTAGCAATACTAAAACATATTATATGTTTTCGAACTCAACCAAAGAACCTTACAGACAATCATGGGAGATCAGCCTAAAATTGCTTAGAAATTTCACATTTATTTAATATAAAAGGAATCGATTACGCCAAAATTCTTGTCAAATGCTATATGTGTTTATTTGTATGTTTTGTTATTAAGGCAACAGGTACATCTAGAACTGGTGTTGGAGCTGACAACAAATCTCTTCGACGGCGTAGCACGAGGAGGACATCTATCACATATCTATTCCGACAACGGAACCAACATTTCAGTAGCCCAGAACAAATTAAACGATTTCGTCCACACCTATGAATCTAAATTAATCGAATTATGCTCACAAGAACAAATAACTTGGCAGGTGTAAAAAGCACCAAACGCCATTTATATCGGGTGTTATGAAATACAAAACTAACTTTCAAGAGAGATTTACGAAAAGCAAATGCTTCCTCAGAAACTGACGGTTTATTGTGGCATAGACATAGAATCTACATTGTGCCGCGAAGTACTCAAAAATTTTGATAAGCTCATTACGTCATGTCACAGTAGCCACGGCGGCCATTTAAACGATATTTGGGCTTATTCTGTAACTCAGTGATTAAATTTTAACTGGTTAATTTTTTTATACCATTATATATATGTATATATATATATATATATATATATATATATATATATATATATATATATATATATATATATATATAACAAAAAATTGGATAATTTTTAGTTGTCAAATCAATATCTATTGGATATATTTTTATATATATATATATATATATATATATATATATATATATATATATATAACAAAAAATTGGATAATTTTTAGTTGTCAAATCAATATCTATTGGATATATTTTTTAACCAACTGTTAAAAATTAACCACTGAGTTACAGAATAGACCCGATTATCTTTCATAAATAATTGTAATGAATTGTATTAAAACACTAAATAAAGAATTGTGTGTTTATGTTTGATTTTGGCATTTTTTAAAAATATTGTCAAATGGAAGCCGAAATTGAATCACTTTTTAAGTATACGGTAATTATTGCTAATCATTTTCAATAGGTTGTAAAGAGACCACTCTTCCAAAGGGACCTGTCCTTGTTTACGGAAACTAAAATAAAGAGAAACTTGAAAATGTGTATTTTGTCAAAGTTACCAAATCAAATAGTCAATAGACACTAGTTCCACTATATTTTAAGAATAGGTCTACGTAATATACAAGGTGGTGACTTGAACACCCGAACATATGGATTTAGTATGTAAAATCAGACTTTGGTAATTTCCTGCTTCCCTAATAATTATTTTAAGTAAAAAAGCTTCAAATAAAAGTTGTAGAGCATACAATTTTACATTTGAATCGATAACCAAAATTAATTTTGCATGCTTTGTATTGGCAGAAAAAACTATGATAATGTAAATCACAATTACAAAATAATTAACAAATATCGAACGGTTTATCTGTCAAATTAGGTTAATTTATTTGTATTAGGTATTATCTCTAATTTCTGTTTCAGAGAACAAATCTATTAATTTAAATTGATAATTGTTCATTTGACCAAAAATAACAAATAATAATATTAAAAGTAAACCAACATAATTTGACAGATAAATCGTCAGAAATTTGCTAATTTTTATTCCATTTCCATGGCTATTGCTATTGTGCAGGTGATTTTTGACATTTTCATAGCGTATTTCTGCCGTTACAAAGCAAGTAAAATTACCTTTGCATATTGATTCAGATGTAGAATTTCATGCTCCACAACCATTATTTGAAACTTTTTTACCTAAAACAATCCCTATATTCGAGTGTTCGAGTCACCACCCTGTATTATTTTGCTCAAATAAATCGATATAAAGCTGTCAAAGGAGCAATGATCAATATATCAGACAGCCAGGCTATTTTAAAGGCATTTGCTGCTCTCACTTCTAAATGAAAACTTGTCTGGTCTGGAACTGCAAGGATATCCATCAACAGCTGGCGAAACACAACCACTTTTCATTATGGTACATGAAGGAGTTAGACAATGAAAAAGTATATGAGTTTAATAAAAAAGGACTTAAATTACAATATTAGAAGCCTGACCCTTCTTATGGGTTCTTAGAAAGCCATGTAAAGAGACAGATTAAAAACTAAGAGGAGTGAACCATGGCCTCATATTGGAGAAACATCCCGGGCCTTAGTCAAACGGAGAAATTCAATTGTCGACAAAAGCTCAGGATTTATTAGCTTCCAGCGAAAACAACTTTAGATGTAAAACAGGTATCGTTAATGGTATTGTCTTCCAAAAGAGGACGAAATAACTTTGGAACACATTATATGTAAATGTCTAGCTGCAGCCGTAAGTACACTCAATAATCAATTAACTAGGTAAAAGATAACTTACGGCAAATGAGATAGGGAATAGTATATTTTGCAACAAGTGCGGAAAAGCACCTATTGCTCACAAGTTTATATATAATTTATAAATCAAAAAATTCATTTATACATATTAACATTGTATTACAGTTGGCAACTTGTGTGAGAAATAAAAAAGATGCAATTTTCTGAAGTGATCTTAGAAAAACTGATTTCTGGAGTAGTAACAAGCGTTATGAGACTAATTATGAAACGGCTTCCAGAAAACTAATAACATGTTACAATGGATCTCAAGGTCTCATATGTCATAGTGATATAATTCTTACCCTCTTAATAATAATAATAACAACAATGTAGCGTAGGGGTAACGTAGTTACTTCACAATCAAAAGGTCCCGGGTTTGAATCCTGCTCAGGCATAAATTGTATTGAATGTATTTATCATATTCATTTATTCGTGAATTAATGAGTTATGATATGTTTTGTGCATTAGGTTATTTTAATTTATCAAATTTATTCTACCGATATTTCAACACGGTGGTTAATATGTGGGGTTTCTTTACATGTAGGGTTGGAGTTTATTCTCAAAGTAGTTGTCCTAGAACCGACAGTTAAACATATGGGTTCATAGAAACACAAGGGCAATGTGCAAGAATAAAATATATACATAAAAATTAAAATGCAGTTAAATGATTCGTTGGCGGATTAGAGTAGTCAGCGAAAAGAGTCCTATTCCTAAAATAGAAATACTTTTAGTATAAAAGTGGGAATGGTAGTGCCTAATCCTACTATATATAAGCTGGATATACCAGAAGATAGAAGAATACCCAGTCAAATATCGCAGTAGGATTTAGTTCAGTTCTTATAATAATCAAATCAGTTTATTATTCACAGCTTCATGTAGAAGTCAAAAGCACCTTTCATATATTGGTTGTTACCATCAAAAAGACCACAATTAATATCTTTAATAGTGTAAGAAAAACAATGTTGGCGAAGGATAATTGTCAAGTAATTGATACATATTTAACACAGACACATAATTTATATTGCTTCTCCGAATTTCACTTTGCCCTTTATATTGTGCTGTTATTTTAATAACAATAATGTTTTAAAAGCGCCATTTTAGTAAAAGGGATAATAAGAGCTAGTTCAAATTATCACGTACCATTAACATTTAAACAGCTGGTTATCGAGAAAAAATGTTCTGAACTTTCGTTAATATATTTTTCAATTAAAACTCGCGTAATTAAAAAAAAATAAATATATTTATTTTTTACAATACTCCTCATAAAAAATTGCTTGAATTACATTTCTTATAAAACTAAATACATGTGTCATTTCCTTTAAATGAAATGACATTGCTAACGTCTTTGGAATAAACTTTTATGTCTACATGTAATTTATTTATAGTTAGAGTAATTTTTTGAAGAGACAGGGTGATTAAGTCGAATTGTTTTGTGGGAAAAGAATCAACAAACAATGTATTTATGCTTCTAATTACGTTGGATTACAAATTAATAAATACTCTTGTATCGCGGGAAACTTCATAAAAGCAAAATCCCACCCAAAGTGATTTGTTTTTAAATTTTAACAATTTAATGTTCACTAAACACGTAAGTACTGATTTTTCAATTACTTCAAATATTTCTAATAATATGATAAATTTGCAGAATTATTATGAAGCAACACTGACAGAAAAATTCTTAATTCACAGTGAATGTTAATCACTATCTAATCGAAATTGAATATTCTTGAACGTGTTACAATCTTTCGTTGATTTTAATCAATATCTATTATTGTTCATTTTACTACAACTGCGAACAGCGCGGGAAATGAAGACTGTTTACCGCTTATAAACGAGAAAATATCAATATCGGTGCTGTTTACTAATATCAAATTAAGGTTTCATTTTATATATCATTTAAATTAAAAATAAACCTTACTTCAGCTGGGGAAAATAATTTAATATCTGGTTGGCCAAAACTCAAATCGAATTCACAACTACGCCAAGAAAAATTTAAACAATCATTCATTGGAGGCAAGATCACGAGAATTAACCCCGATTTTTATTTTACATTTGTAATTTGTATTGTACATTGTTACAGGTAACAACTATGAATATTATTGAAATACTTATCTCATTAAAAAATATAAATCAAAATAAAACAGGAAGTTACAAAAATCTATGGAATTTATTAAACTAATATAGTTTATTTGCTCAAAGGATCGTCATAAAACGATAAACTGCATCTTAATTACGTTTATAAATTATAAAGAAGCTCAAAATATTGCTCTCAATAAATAGAAATGTAAAAACAGTTACTGGTTTCAAAAGGTTCGCATTTGTTTGTAGGTTCCTATTTGTATTTGTATTTAGTCAAAGCATAGGTTTATTAATTGATATAACATAATTAATAGGAGTTCTATTGGTTTAAGCTCTTATCAATCAAACTTCACAGTTTCTCATCAGATATAAAATAATATTTACATGTAAATAATAGGTAGGTATATTTAAAGTTAGATTATGCCGAAAAAAGAGAACAACCCAACCCTGGGTCTTTATACAAATATTACAGACTTAACACAATTTGTGGTAAGGGTGTATAAGAGATTTGTTTGTAGTTTTATAGTAGAGGGACGTATTATCATTTTATGCCGATCCTTAAGTAAATGTAGATGCAGAAAATATTTTAACAAACTAATACTTCTTACTTTAGATCTTAATTTAAATGATTAATTGATTGAAATGTTACTATTATATGAAAATATGCATTTATATTTAATCTTGGCAGCTAGTGATACCACAGTATAACAACCCTATCAAAATATATGTATATGTAAATATAATTAATTTCCCGTTGTTTTGAATAATTATAATTTAAATACTTAGCACATCAAAATGTAAGGTGCTACACATATGCACACTTATGCACAAAGTGTAAATACTTATGATACCTTGTTTACGACTAGAATTTCATTTGTTTTGACATGCAGGCAATATGTTTTAAATTTCTGTTCCAGAGCATGTCATATTATTTTTAACAAATACGTTTTTGCAGTGGTATTTATTCAAAATGAAACATTAGTTAAACAGTTATGTCATGCATCGCCTCGCAACTAGTCACAAATGTAATTACTGAAGCAATGAATAGCACATAACGAGTCAAATCGCAGGACCAGTGAATAGCGTAGGCAGACAAACAGAAAGCAAAAATAAAGCACGTCACTTACCAGATTGACTCGTGCTGCCGCTAGGTTCATGTTTGCGTGTAGATTCGTTACAATTACCCGCACTGTGTACCAAGGCAACGGATATGTTCGATCTCAAGGCATCAAGGCATCGTCGACGGCCGACGTGCATTTACCGTTGTTTTGTTACGGCTGAGCGGAGCACTCCGAACTATGCATGATTAGGTCTGCAAATAGGAGAAGGGATCTGCTGATCTGCTCTTCCAGCTTGAGTAATTCGGCACGTGAACGCGAGACATGTCGATGTCGGTCAGGAAAAGTCAGGGTTACTTGCTTGATCCCTGCTTCATCTCATATCTGCACCATGATGACACTTGATAGATTTTTGGATATATGAATATGTAAAGGCTAATTATGTGTTTGAGGAAGTAGTTTTTTCATTTATATACATATACAGTTCTTGTCCAATTATCTAAGATTTACAGAGTGATTGAAGAAATAAAGACAAATGGCTAATTTTTATTATTAATTTTAGACCTATATTTAAATTAAAAAATGTGATCCGGAATTCAACTTCTGGTTTCGCCGGAATGATTTTTTAAATGAAATGTTATAGGTATATCTTTTTATACTTAAGAAAGTATTTTAAATTAGATTTACAAACAGAAACAATAATTTATAAATTTACTTTAATTTGACGAGTTCCTACCCTTTTTTAAATTTTAGACATTTAGAATTGGTCGGGCGGGCGTGCGTGCGTGCGTGCGTGTGTGTGCGCGTGCGCGTGCGTGTGCGTGTGCGTGTGCGTGTGCGTGTGTGTGTGTGTGTGGGTGTGTGTGTGTGTGTGTGTGTGTGTGTGTGTGTGTGTGTAAGTCTAAAAATGTATGTACAACAACGTTTAAACAAATCCAGAATTCCAATCAAGATAATTTAATTACATATCTGCAATCATTTCAAGAAAGTCTTTTTGATTAAATAAACTTTAAAATCTTTCACGGAGAACTAAGAGAAGTCACTTGGTAACAAATTAAATAATATGATTAAGCAAATTTCTATTAATGCGGCGATACAAATTATAAATCTTTTGAAGCAAAAAAATCGAACATTCAGTAATAGTTATACCTTTAAATAACTCTTAAAATTCTCGCTTTATAAAATCCTAATCCTGTTGAATCAGAAATTAAAATACATAGACAAATATGAATAATGCTCATAAAGGTGGTATTGTTGTCAGTTATGATCCTATATACTAAACAGTTAGAGGATCTTTCTATATATATATATATATATATATATATATATATATATATATATATATATATATATATATATATATATATATATATATATATTTCTTTCATCAAGACGATCGCCAAATTTTAATCAGCTCTACAGCCTAAACCGCTTGATCGATTTTAATGAAAATTTCTTCAACATGTAGAGACTTATTCAACTTAATTTCCTAGATAGGTAGATAAATATGAAACCTATCTAGGAAATTAAGTTGAATAAGTCTCTACATGTTGAAGAAATTGTCATTAAAATCGATCAAGCGGTTTAGGCTGTAGAGGTGATTAAAATTTGGCGATCATCTTGATGAAAGAAAATATATATATATATATATATATATATATATATATATATATATATATATATATATATATATATATAGATATATAGAAAGATCCTCTAACTGTTTAGTATATAGGATTTTTTATGTGCATAGTTTTTGTATAAAAAAATTAAACTTTTAAAAATTGGAATTAAAACAATAATTTGAAACAAGACCTTAGTCATCCTTGAAAAATTTAAGACGAAGATCGCTATGTAATGACACATTTGACATGTCAATTTGAACCTTTAAAAGGAAATATTCATGAAATGATGCCAATTTGAAAGAAGTTTAATTCATAATCATAAATTTTGAGAATGGGCAACTATATCCGCACAGCTAAAAAAGGCCTAAAACATTTAAATTAAAAATTATAAATTTTGACGGTTCATATGTACTTGGACAGTGTTACCAAATATGTCATAAGTAACTAGGTAAAAAACAAATATTCCTAACTAGACTAATGTGAAGTCCGTACACAAATGTGTATTTTCCACGCCGCAAAATGTGAAAAAAATGACCGAAGATGATAAGGCGGTGGCCGACAAAAATATTTTAAATTTGCGGTGAATGTAATGTTTTAATATTTCGTGCAACAAACTATAGTTGTTAATACAAATTAGTATAGAACATAAATACTGTATCTGGAATACATTTTTAAAGTCGTAAATGATATATTTTAACCGTGTCCGAGGTAATTTACAATAAAACACAAATTTTATGACTATTTCTTTATTATTATATTATCTGCTGTAAATAATAAAATAGAGTAAACAATATATGTAGAATTTAGTTTTTAAGTTAAAATATCTGTAAATCTAACCATGAGTGATTTTATTATACTATTTTTAAACAGCCAGGTGTCAGGTAACTTAAGTCTGAACACGAAAAACGCGGTACAAAGTATTACACTTATTTACAAAGTATATATAACAAAGATAAGTGATCACTGAATAACTTATTGAATAGAAATACAATATTTAAATAATTCATGGGGTTAACAACAATTAAAATGTTTGCTTTAAAATGTTGTGGTTCAAAAACAATGTACTTTACACATTTATCCTGTAAAAAGTCTTCATTACAACAATGCTTTATGAAATTATAATCACGACACAGCATTTATACAAACCATGTGTTGATTTAAAAAATAATATAGCTCATTCATATTTCAACCCCATAGGTACATCACCATTTTTGTGTTAATTTGCAGATATTTCAAACAGTTCAGGAGTTATGGGCCCCCAAAATGCATGTACTCTTGATTAGTTTCGGCTAAAAATATGAGATTAAAAATGATTCAATCTCACGATTTCTGTAGCAAATAGAGTGTTTATTCTGAAAAAATTGAATTTTAGGGTTGATTTGTATATTTCCGGTATAAAAGTGGTTAAATATCGGATTAAAACACCTCACGCCGGGGTTTAAAAATATGGGTTGAATTATGTATATATTCAAAATTTGGTAGCTTCACCTTTATTTTTTAGTTTTACTTTCCCCATTTTGAAATTATGAATTTTGAAAAACAGGGCTAACATTGCAAATCAAATATCTGTATTGACTAACAAATCTATCAACTGTTACTTTGACAGGGGTAGTTAAAAATTCATAATTCAAAAACGGGAGAAGATATTCCAAATCTGTTTAGACGAATACACAGGAGAATGATTGAATTATATTTGAGACAAATTTTTAATGGATTGGATAAAGGGTACAAATTTGTTAACGGCATAAATATTAATGAAATAAAAATTATATATAATTTGTTTACCGCTTGGCCGTTTGTTCAAAAAGTACTATATTTTGGTATAAAAATCATCTGGACTTTGATTTTATAACTTTGAAATCTACTGCAGATTGAAATCTATCAGTTTTCAATTAATAAACAAACAAGAAAACAGTGAACTTAGCGAGCGACCTTCGAAATCTGACAAATGTTACCAAAATAGCAAGCCAACCAAATCACCCATGTTTCAACTACATCTTTGATCCTCTGTCCCCAACAACATCTTAGGTGTTTTTTGGCGTTGAACCAGTTTCGGAACGTTTTCAAAACTATTTCGTACATGATGTCATAAATGTGGGGATTGCTAAAATACTGTGTTTTGAACTAATGACGTATAAATTTAAATCTAACAAATGTAAATTAGACGTTTGAGTGAGTTTGAATTTGTGATGTATATTATAACTATTCAAAACTGATTGATTTTCTAACACATAAAATATATGTATTTTAATATTTATTTATACACGTACAAACGTTTTATTTTCACAGATAATAATGGATAACCCAGCATTATTAATTTTTACGTCTTGCTAAGAGAGGTATTGAATTCACTCTAAAAATCACACATCCAGATTTTAGTGAATAAGTCCGTTTTAAGGTCCCTAGAATCCGATTATAAGATTTTTACGTGTGTGTGTGTGTGTGTGTGTGTGTGTGTGTGTGTGTGTGTGTGTGTTTGTGTGTGTTTGTGTGTGTGTGCGTGCGTGCGCGTGTGCGTATGTGTGTATATGTTGGATCCACGATTTCTCAAATACTATAAGACAAGATATTTTTAACTACGTATTCCTCAAACTAACAAAAATGGGAAGAGTTTATTAAGTTTTGGTAACAATTGGACAACCGGAAGTAGTAGTTACGAGAAAAAAAATCATCTAAATATTATTTATCGAAAATTTATGTTAAATTCTTTATTCGATAAATATAAATTCATTATTATATCTTATACAGATTTATAGATAAAAAATGCATATAAAATAATTTGACGTAATAAATCTCAGATCAAACTAATTCAAGGCAAGAAATTCAAATGTTTGTAATTGACACATAAATGTCACTGCCAAAAATATTTGTATGCCACTGTCAAAAATATTTGTACATCATTATGAAAATAAAAAGTCTGATGTGGCCAGCACATTACCTTCCGTCAGTTCTATGTATTTTGTACAAATTTCATACAGAAAGTTCCTTGTTAAAGATTATATTTCTTGTGCTTTACCTTCTGGCAGTTGCATGTATTTTATGCAAATTTCATACAGAAAATTTATAGCAAAAGATCCTATATTTCAAGTATTCCAGTAAAATTATAAGACAAACACACTATGTCAATTTCACTTGACACTGACATTTTTCTTAATATAGTAGCTGTTTTCATAGCTATGGCTACTTTATGAAATTTATTTTCTTTATAATTTTTTAACTCTATATCCATTTAATATTAAGTATAAAATGCTGTCAAATCGTATAGAGAATAAAATATTGTTTAATATTTATAATAACATTAAATGTGAAAAAATGATATTTAACATAGTTTTTTCAAGAAAAACTGTTAAAATCTTCAAGTGAGGGTACTTCCGATTGTCCAATTCTAACCAAAATATAATCAGCTCTTCACATGGATGTAACGAAGAGAAATACGAAAGAATTATAATTTTTAGAATTGTAGTATGGAAGTTATCGTAGACGAAAATTTTGTTACACACACACACACACACACACACACACACACACACACACACACACACACACACACACACACACACACACACACAGACACACATACATTCACACACACACACACACACACACACACACACACACACACACATACAGACATCATCGTAAAAATAGTAAAATCGTATTCTAGGGACATTAAAACGTGCTTATTCATCAAAAACTCACCACCGAATTTTTTGACCAAAGACAATACCTTCCTTACCTAAAGGTGACGGAAGGTAAAAAGAGACTATAAGACCTACATATTTTATTTACTATTTACACTTCGAGTTCCCAATCTAAATACCAACGTTCCATAATAATTATTTATACAAGTGTGTAAAGTAGTACTTTTTTAATCGAGTGCGATGTTATTATACCTATATAATAATAGCATGAGATAAAAACCACTATTTTATACACGTGTTGCATACAACATTTTTCCATTTTTCCTACAACCATCTACAACCTAAATGATAGTGCTGTTCCTCGTAACAGTAAGTATATAACCTATACGTTAACGTTATAGTTATAAATTCACTGATAAAAACATTCAAAAGAATCTCAAACAGGTGGATTAATATTCTAGTATTGTAAAAATTATACAATTAATATTAATATTAAAAATTAGGTTAGGTTAGAAATCATTATTTCAAAAAAGGCTAGTCTAGAATATCCACCCCTCAAGAATTTTATTTTGATAGTTATATAGTTGCAAGTGTTAAATTCCTATAAAATGAATAAAACCTGGTCATTTTTGGCTCTTGTTTACTATATAACCCTATATGACAGCACAGCGTTTTCCCTACGACCTATATGTTTTATTTTGCCACCAGATGTCAGCCACTTTGTTGGCTTTTGCCAAATTTTATTACCCAACAGAATCTCCAATTACGGCGTGAAGACTTAAGTTATAAAAAATACAATTAATAATACAAAATTAATATAAATTTACAGATAAACATAGGACAAAGTTTTAAACATAAATATCTTCAAATAAAGGCTCTGCATTACGACACATCACATGTATGGGCGAGCGCTGGAGACCATCAGTACGAGCAGCAGGTAGATGATAACTGCTGCTATATCTCGATGCAGTCCTGGGTATATGGATTGGAATGCGTGATAGCAAAGAAGGTGGATTAATGCAAAAGAAACCACAGGAATCTCGCGCTGGAAACTTCTCGCCTGTAACTCAATGATGGTAACGAATGACGCTGAAGTAAGGAATTGAGTTATGTGTCATGGTCAGGGTATATATGGTCAATTTTATATGAAATGTATTTCAGAAATATTTTATGAATGCGGTCAAAATGAGAAATTTGTGTAGCATAAAAAAGGTACCATATTAAACTGGCATACTCATATTACTAACCACGAAAGAGAAATACAAAGATTTAATAACAGAAATGCCCTCAAACATTTTACATGTTCTGAAAATGAAACCCATAGTTTTGTTGGCTGAAGAACACGTATTGAATATATGCTCATTAAATCTAAAGTTATTTCTGAATGTAACACCTAGACCTTTAATAAAGTTCTTACGACAAAAAGTGGAATCTCAAATAACATATGAATGTATGTATGACGGGATTATTTTTCCGACTACGTTACATTTATCTGCATTAAGGATGAGTTTATTATCATTACAACAGGATACAAGGATGTCAATATTTTTTGTAGAGTTAGTGCATCAGTATGTAAGTGAGGATATTTTACAAAATAATTAATTTCATATCATCAGCATAAGCCAAAGTGGGACAGGTGAAAGAATATAACAATTCATTTATAAACAAAATTAATAATAAAGGCCCCAAATTAGAGCCTTGAAGTACTCCAGGCGTAGGAATAAATGTAAAAGAAGAAAATCCATTGTAATGGAGTAGAATAGTGTAACGTCAGAGTATAGCTCGAAATATGAAGCATTGTCCTAAGCAAAAGCGATACTATCAAATTTTTAACCCTGTTAGTGTAGGAAATATTTAAAAAAACGATTATTTTTCAAGTAAAGTATCCCTTCCGATCATTCTACACTTTTGGTAAATTGTATTTGTAAAATTGTAATAATAAAATATTATTGTATTGTTGTACACATTTATTTCCTTTCCTTTTAGCTTGTAATGTAAATAAAATGTTTATAATTGTTGTAATTATGATTGTTGTTTATTTATTGTGTACAGAGTGTACTATAATTAATTTTGTGATAATAATGTACTTGTAATAATTGCACCATGGCTTCATTCGCCGCCACTAGCTCCATATCTGAGCAGATACATAAAGAAAAATGTGCGCTCAGGGTGTCGTTCCATCACTAGTTGGCGTCTCGCCGCGACACGGCTGAGAACTGAGAACTGTATCGGGATTATTTAAGCTCCTCGGCTCCACGGATACATCCTTCCTCTACCGGTTCAAATTTTTTACTAGGCTTCCTCTTCCCGTTATGCATACGCTCGTTCAACTGTATTAGATTTTGAAATGCAGTTCTTATAAACTTTCGTCTTACTGCTTCTGTTTTTCATTCGACTGCAATGAAAGGATCACATGTACTCGCGAGGATTTGAATAGTTAATAAGGGAGAAATATAAGCGTTTATAGATGCTTTAAATAAAATGCTATTTATATTTGCTTATTTTTTTTTCTCATTAGTGCCATCTCTTTTTCGTTTGATTACTACTAATAAGTACATAGTTTTTATGTAGATATATATTTATTGAAATACTTAAATTTTTATTGGGTCTCGTGGTCAAGTGCCTGAGTGTCTAGTCTCAAATCTAGGGAACTGGGCTCGATTCCGACAGACGCCAAAAGGAAAATGATCCTTTCCACGCCAGTAATGAGTGCCCATTGAGTGACGCCTGGTCAACTCTCGTACGGTACAAATATATCATCATTACCGAAATCTGTGTACAAACGAGTGTACAAAGCAGACTGGCAATGGGTGGTATGCCGTGTTATATTTATCTTAAATTTTTATTTTATTGTTTGTAAAATTGGTGGTAAAAGAACAATATTTCGTAAATCCAATTTTAAATTTTGTATATACTTTGGTCATTTTCTATCTCACAAATACAATTTGTTAATAATACCACGTATCTGTATTTACTATTCGCACTTTAATGCATATACGTTGTTTAGAGTCAAACAATTTTATTTTACATATTGACGAGTTATTATGTTAGTGAAAACTTCTGTAATAGCTATTTATGATTTGTGTTAATAGTGTCAGTATATTTTGTTAGGAGGGAGTTTGAGACATATCATAAATATCAATTTGTTTGTTCTAAATCATTATTACCACGGTAAAACACAAATGTTTATTTTTAACATTTGATTCATTAAAAGACATAATATTTTAACTCTAAAAACAAAGACAAAAAATCTGATGTGGCCAGCACATTACCTTCCGTCAGTTATATGAGGTATTTACGAAAATTCTACCGGTGAACTGTTACCGGTAAACAGCTTTTTATCAGGTTATAGCTACCGGAATCTATATTTTATGAACGCAAGTGGTAAACAGGGTAGATCCGTAACCTATGAAAAATTTGAAAATTTAAAACAGGTTAGAAATTTGACGTAGTTAACAAACTGAGCAGAGTCCTACTTTGAACACATTTCCACTTCTACCGCTCATGCTTCGCTTTGCATCACTACCTTTTCTTGAGATTAGATTCTTCATGAATCCGGTAGATGGATCTTTGTAGATATTGAACAATTTTCGAATACGGTGACTTTTTACGACTCGTGTTTTCGAACAAAGTCGGTAGATGCGGTATCTACCAGTAGAATTTTCGTAAATGCGTTTGTATTTTCTATAGAATCCATACAGAAAGTTCCTTGCAAAAGATTCTAAATTTCTTGTATGTACATTACCTTTCGACAGTTGTATGTATATTATACAAATTCCATACAGATAATTTCGAGCAAAAAGATCCTAACACAAATATACTACGATTATGTCAAATGCACTTGACATTGACATCTTTCAATCTGAATTTTCTTAATATAGTAGCTGTTTCTAGCATAGCTGGCTAATTTATGAAATTTAATTTCTTTATAATTTTATAACTCTATATCCATTTAATGTGAAGTATAAAATGCAGTCAAATCGTATAGAGAATTCAATGTTCTTTAATATATATAATAACATTAAATGTGAAAAAATTATATTTAACATCGTTTTTTCAAGAAAAACTGTTAAAATCTTCAAATTAGGGTACTTCCAGTTGACCAATTATAACCAAAATCTAATCAGCTCTTCATGTGGATGCAACGAAGAGGAATACGAAAGAATTATAATTTTTGGAGTTGTAGTATTAGAGTTATCGCAGACGAAAATTTTGTTACACACACACACACACATCCACACACACACACACACACACACACACACACACACACACACACACACACATACATCATCGTAAAAATAGTAAAATCGTATTCTAAGGGTCTTAAAACGTGCTTATTCATTAAAAACTCATCACCGAATTTTTTGACCAAAGACAATACCTTCCTTACCTAGAGGTGACGGAAGGTAAAAGAAGTCAACAACGCAAAAGAATATACGTAAAAAAGAATATAAAAGGAATTTGCGAAAAAATAACGAATAAAAAGAAAAAGAAAAGGAAAGTAGAAAAAGAAAATTTCAGGATATTGAATTTAAGGAAAATGTAAATAAATTCAACAATAGTTATAAGAAGCAAAAAAAGCTTGCAAAAAAGAGACCACTCAAAAATTAATGTTTTATATAGAAGATTATGAAGAGAAAATCGCTGGTACCTGCCTAAAATTTAGATATGGTAAACTGTATTAAGTAAATGGGTGGGCATGTTGCGTGGGCAGTTTGGGTGGACATGTTGCATGGACAATATGAGTGGGCAGTTTGGGTGGGCATGTTGCGTGAGCAGGTTGGGTGGGAATTTTGCGTTGGCAGTTTGGGTGGGCATGCTGCGCGGGCAGTTTAAGTGGGCCGGTTTCGTAGACAGTTTGAGTGGGCAGTTTGGGTGGGCATGTTGCATGAGCAATTTGGGTGGGCATGTTGCATAGACTGTTTGAGTGGGCAGATTTGGTGGTCAGGACAGAATTCAAACAATTTGAAAGACAGTTAGCGTTACTACTTTGGGTTTAAAGTGTGCCTAGACGGGTTAGGTCTACGTATAGACTATTCTAAAACACTATCGGCGGACCCCTAGGGGAAGCTCGGCGCAGCCGAGTTTTCGCTAGTAATGATACTAATTCATCTATATTTAAATAACTAGTAAAAGATAAACAGATAAACTTATTGCTATTGACAAGTATGATATTAAAGAACTTCCCGTACTACATCTGAAAATAGTAGGAATATATGAAAATTTACAAAATTTTAAACAATTATTTAAAAATTCAAAACTATTCATATTTTACATACAAACGTACCTGCCAATTTATTATAATAAAACCGTTGCGTAATAAAACTCATATCTCTCAGGCCACAACAAAAATAGATCACAATCACAATACATATTTTAAAGCACTTAAATTGGGTAAATTATTTGTTGGTTACGATCACATTATAGTTCGGTCTACAATGAAACTGACCTAGGTACGTAAATGTTATAATTGTTATGGATTTCATCATCATGCTGACAAATGTACCAAAACTAGTGCTGCCTGCTCCAAATGTGATAATTTCATGAATGTAAAGCAACTTTTAAATAGTATACTTTTCTCTCACCCTTAAGTCATAAACTTAATATTCGTATTGACCACGCAGTTTGGGATAAAGAATGTCACAGTTACAAAGAAACTTTAATAGTGTTCTTGGTAATAAATAGCAATAGGGACTTATGATTTAGAATTTTACTCTTGCCATCTACTGAGTTCTGAAGTAACCTCTTAGACAAAAACGACAAGCTCGAAGAGACAGTAAAGCACTACCATAACCTCTTAAATAGAATTTAAACAGTATTTCTATGTGCTGGATAATTTTCTGTTTCAGTATTATTTCGTATTTAGAATTTATATTCAAACACCATGGCAAAATAAAACAGAAAATATCAAATCGGATTAGGACAATGCGTTTCTTCGAGTCTGCCGTCTTCTTCTAAAGTCATGTAGTAATGGCGGGGAGAATGTGTGTAGTGTGACGTCAATTTCATATTCTCACCTAAAAATTTAATATTTTTATGCTTAGAAATACGTAAGATTGTGTATAAATGGCAGGAAATATAATGTGTTGTTGTTGGTGGTGTTGTGAGAGTGTGAGCTGATGTGAGACGCAGTGTGACTTATACTTGAGTTTGTTGTATTATTTAAGTCGAATAAAGTTTTTTTCATTAATTTAATAATCCTGACAAGTTAGTTAATAAACCTAGTTAACAAATTCAGAAGTGGGACAAAGAAATAAAAGCGAAGTGAAATAAGTGAGGCGTAATTGCAACAGTGGGGTTAATAATACTGTTTTGGTGGGAAATAAAAACAGGAGCCTAAATCAAAGTAAAGGTAGAGAAGTTGAAAGCGATGTTAGTTTGGACGGTGAGAAGTATTAACAAGCGAATTGTTACGAGTAATGATTGAAGAAAACCGTAGAAGAGATGAAATAAACGTAAACATGATGAGGTTAGATTAGGTTAGGTTATTGCAAGTACACCTGTAGCTACTCCGGAAAGAGCGACAAATGAAGCAAAATCGTTCCATATAATGCCGGATTTGACTAAAACTATTATGTGTTTTAATAGCGATGCGGATTCAACGAAAGCTAAAGAGTGGATTGAGAACATCAAGAGTATGCAAACACTACACGCATGGCCTGATTCTTTTAAATTAGAAACAGCAAGGACTCTTTTGATTTATAGTGTACGTAAGTGGTACTTAGCCAGAAAGAATGATTTAGATACATGGGAAAAATTCCAAGCTAGGTTTAAGAAAACGTTTTGCACTCAAGTTCAGGCTTCAACTAAATGGCAATTAATGAACGAACATATTCAAAAGAAGGACGAATCGGTGTGTGAATATTTCCATGATAAAACCAAACTTTGTTTTGCTGTAGGACTAAATATAGACGAGACAAAAGAGCAAATTTTGGTTAGCCTGCAGTCTCGTGAATTATGTGCAATAGTATTGCCGAAACAGCATGATGATATCGATGAGCTGCTACGTGATCTGCAACAGGCCGAACGACTAACAAAAGCTTGTTGTGAAAGATTTTCGTCCGAACTGAAACTGGAAGTTCATCTAGTGGTAAACAGTATCAGAAAAGTAGAACTACTGATGAAGCTGCCCCGAAAACCAAGCTAGCTCTTCGTGATGTTAAAGACCAGCCACTTTGTTTTAAATGTAGGAAATATGGGTGTGTTGCGAAATTTTGGAATAATCTGCAATGGGTGTAAGAAAGGTCATATATGAAAAAATTGCCCTGCAACCAAGAAAAAAAAAAGAATTACTTTATATTACGGATTAAAGTGGTAATAATAGTGGTACACAATATTTATGGAGGCTTTTGTTAACGGAAAATTAATTAGTAGCGAATAGATCAAGGTAGTAAATGTGTTACCTTCAGGGAAAGCGATGCTTTACGATTAAACCTGAAATATGAAGATTTAAATTCATCTTTTATTATTAGTGGATACGGATTTCGACAAGTAAAGCTATTAGGAGTAATACCGAAAGCTGTTATTAAAGTTTATCATGCAAAATGAACATGTGAGGTCTATATTGTTCTTGATATTTTCCAAAAAGTGCCATTATTAATTGGGCAGCCTTTTACAGAGCAACCACATAACACGTTAATAATAAGAAGAAACACTTTAAGTTTATTTGAAAAGAATGAAGGTAATCTTGACATTGATGACGATTTACGTAATACGATAATTCCAGACTTGCCACCAAGAAAAATAGTACTACATTCAAAAGAAAATGTTACTAGGATACGTAGGATTTGTTACAATGTATGCCGAAGGTTAAGAAAATGAAGAAGTAATAGTGGATGCACATTATAGCGAAAATAAATGTCTGCCAAGATTCATTGCTACACTTGACTAAGAAGGTGAAATTACTTTGCCACTTATCAACTTCAATGGTCAAGATTTAAAAATCAAGGAAGGTGAAAAATATCAGAACTAGTCTGAGTAAACCAGCTGATGAAACTCAAATAGCTGAAGATGTACAAAAAGGGTGTGGAGAAAATTAAAGAACTCATTAACAAGTATAGAGACTGTTTTGCATTAACTCTTGCTGATATTGGGTGTATTTAGGAACTACCAATGGACATTAAGTCAATCAAGAATGAAACTGTTACTTTTTGACCTTATAGATTGAGTTATGCAGAAAGAAAACAAGTAAATGAGAATATTAAATTATTAAAAGCCGTTGAAATAGTAGAAGATTCGACAGCAAATTTTTCTATTCCGATACTGATCGTTAAGAAGAAGAATGGAGAAGAGCACCTTTGTGTAGTCTACAGAGCATTGAACAAGAACACGAAGATAAGTATCAGTTACCTTTAATAAATGATCAACTAGATCGATTAAGTGGGAGAAAGTATTTTACATGCTTAGATATGAAATCTGGTTATCACTAAAAACCGATGAGCGACGAAGCAGTTTATAAAACCGCATTTGTGACCCCAGATGGCCATTTTCAATTTAGAAGAATGCCTTTTGGCCCTGATAATGCCCCAGCGATGTTTCAGAGGATGGTAAATCCTGTATAAGACCTTTAAGATATACCATAGTAATGGCTTACAGGGGCGACTATTAATCCCTTCCAATACCGTGCAAGATGGAATTGAAAACTTAGAAGAAGTTTTTAAAGTTTTAAGAAAAGCTAAACTAACCCTGTATCCGAAGGAATGTTATTTTTCCACACTAAAATTGATTACTTGGGTTTCGGAGAATGGAATTAAGCCATCAGCAGTAAAAACTGAGTGTATTAAAAACTATCTAGTTCCCAATAACAGATCGCAAGTTAAGCATTTTATAGGACTGGCGTCTTATTTAAGAAGATTTATAGAAAATTATGCACGAATAGCTCCTTCGTTAACTAAAAAACTTAAACAAGAAATAGAATGGTGCTAGAAAAATGAAGATCAGGAAGCGTTCGATGAACTGAAAATTTAACTTATTTGCGAACCGGTACTAGCGTTATACAACTTTAATTCTAAAAACGAATTGCATATCGAAAGGTTTGGGAAGTGTATTGATGCAACGACAAGCTGATAGAAAATTACACCCTGTTTTATGCTTCTCGACAAACCGTTAAGGAAGAAGCCCATTAACACTCGAATGAACTTGAATCGTTAGCAGTTATTTGGGTATATAAAAAACTACGATCATTTTTAATAGGGATACATCTTAAGCATCACAGATTGTACAGCTGTAAGAGGAACGTTTGCAAAGATAGATATTGTTCCTTGTATTGGAAGATGGTGGATGAAACTAACAGAAGTCTAATTTGAAATTAAGCATAGACCTGCTGATAAATTAACACATGCTGATGCGTTAAGTCGTAATCCTCCTAAAAGTGATAAATCTACATACTTAGAAACAGATTGTACAGATGGAGTTAAAATTTTGCAAATAGAAATGATACATGAAGATTGGCTGCAGATAGAACAGATACAAAATCCGAGAATCGCATATATTTCAGAAGAAATTCAAACACGTCGAGAGTATAGTGAAGGAAAAAGAAGAATATTTCGAGTAATTCATAATAGGAAATTATGGGTTATTCTTAAAAACATTAGGTGGAGAATAAAAAACAGGTGCCATGACGATTTAGGACACATTGTCAGTAGATAAAACTGTGGGCAAAACACTTGAATCATATTGGTTTCCGAAATTAGAAGATACTTAAAAAGCTATATTGGAGCTTGCTGACAATGTATATATAAAAATTTAGTGGAAAGAAGCCAGGAGTTTTGAATCCGATAGACAAGATAGGTGTGCCTCATCACACTATTTATTTGGATCATTTTAGACCTTTTGAAAGAAGCCGAAAAAGAAATTGTTATTTAATTGTTTCTATTGAAGGATTTACTAAATACGTTATGTTAAGGCCAGTAAAGAATACTAAAGCAATACCAGCCGTGAAGTTCTTAAACGACATATACAATCTACTAGATCACCGTACATATTAAGAATGCTACACGTACTCCACGAGAGAATGGGCAGTGTAAAAGAGTAAACATAGCAATTACTCCAGCTCTTGCTTCGACAAATAAGGAAGAAAATAATCGAGATTGGGACGACATAGTTCCGAGAGTAGAGTCGTTATTAAATAACACTATCTATAGTACTGCGAAGGCAACGCCTTTTAGTTTCTTATTTAATTACCGGCAGAAATTTCGTTGGTAATCCATTACAAGATGAAGCTTTGAAGGTAAACATTAAAGAAAAAACTTTGGGGGAAAGAAGAGCCAAAGCAATACGAGAAATTTCGGAGGATCAAGAGAAACAGCGAACAAGATATAATTTAAAATGAAGTAGGGCAACATCTTATTACATAGGCGGCATGGTATTGATCAGACGAGAAATACCAGCAACACAAGAATCACGGAAATTACAACCTATATATAGAAGACCTTACATTATTGTAGAAGTACTTCTGCATGACAGGTACAGAATTGAGAATCTGCCAGAGGTACAACAAATTTAACGGTTCTATCAGCGCGTAGCAGCAGTGGACTCAATGAAACCGTATTATTCGTTTATTGATGAAGATTCATCGAGTGGCTCACTCGACACAGAGACAGATACCAAAGACGAATAACAAGAAAATTTAAGTGAGAAAGTGAGTAGTGAAAGTGATATAAAAGCAGAGCAAAATGCGCAAAATAGTAGTGTAAGTGTAAATGAAGAATAAATGCCAGAAAAAAGAACGGCAGAAGCCGAAGAGACTAGAAGACTATGTACAGTAGAATTAAGTATAAAAAATGTAACAATAACAGTCGATTCAGGACGATTTAAAGTAGGATGGCCGAATGTTCGCGCTTAAAAATTTAATTTTTTATGCTTAGAAATACCTATGATGGTGTATAAACGGCAAGAGATATAATATGTGTTGTTGTTGGTGTTGTGATAGTGGGAGCCGCTGTGAGACGCAGTATGACCTATACTTGCCTTTATTTTATTATTTGAGTCGAATAAAGTTGTTTTCATTATTTTAATAATCCTGACAAGTTAGTTAATAAACCCAGTCAACATCCATATCAAGAATATCCTGAATCAACTGCCTAGCAACAATCTTATATCACTGAATTCCACTATTGTGAATAACGATAATGCTAGTTGTGCTTACTATTTTCAAAATGTAATTTACACATTATCATTTATCTACTGTTTGTTCTGACAGAAACAGATACATGGTTCCATATAGGGATTATGTTAACAACAAAGCTTTTCGATTTTACAATATCACAATCTGTCCCACTGTATTTCATAATGCAATTTAGACATTAGGATTACAAAATAAAAACTAATATTGGACATGAACATATCGCCGCCTCAGCTCATCTTGAACGATGTCATTTTTCATTACATTGGCATATAAAGTTGGCTCTATTTCCTCAATACAATAATACGTTGAATGTTATGAATTGTTGCTGCATTAATGGCGTACACTTTTCCCTTTAAATAACTCCAAAAAAAAAAGTCCAGTGGTATTAAATCACATTATATAGCAGGCCAATTGATGTCAACATTTCACAAAATAAGACGTTCCGGATATTTGATACGCAATAATTGTTTCTTCACTTGCTGTGTAACATGTTGCACCGTCTTACTGAAACCAAAGGTCATCTAAGTCTAAATGATTAATTTGCTTGAAAAAAAAAAATGGTTCAACATTTCACGATGGCGTTTAATAATAATTATTGTGAACGATGTCGAATTAATGTGTTTGGATTTTAGTGTATACTTTGGCTCATTGCACCTATATTTTCATTTAAGCTAGCAGTACGAGAACGTATTTGTGTTATTTTGTCACTAAACCGAAACGGTCTCATTTTTTTTAAACTAACTTACGGAATGAAGGCATCTGATATCGTCCTAAATACGCAGGAACTTTTCTTGCCACTGAAAATGATAGTCCATTTTCATAACACGCTTGTTTACAAAAATTCGTTGTTAAACACTCCATGTTTAGTTAGTATATAATAAAATGCGGCATGTTATTTTCGACAGAACAAAACTGGCAGGCAAATGAAATCCTACAGTTCCAATTGATACACTTTTTACATTCTTTGCTACAAAGTCGTTAAAAACTCATGTGCAAATTTTCATTGGAAATAGACAAAATAGTCTCGGATGCAGCCTTTTAAATCTGTGAAATGTCAAAATGCCATATTATCAACTTTATTTTTAGGTTCGGTTTAGTTTAGTTACGTGATTAGGGATTTCATTGCATAATACATAAATGACTTGTTTCTATTAATTAACTAAAGCAGATATTGAAATTAAAATTATCTTAAAAATGTTGGAACACATTGTATTGTTCATCAATCATCATCAATACATGTGAACTCAACTTGATAATATTATATATTTTTTTTATAATAAAATATCAAATATATTTTGCTCAACTAATTCATATTGCTGAATGTTTATATTTTATATGTACTACGTTTACATGCAGTTTTGAAAATGGTTTCAGTTTTCAGTCAAAATTATGCAAAACTGTTAACACGCAGTTTTCAAAACAAGTTTAAAAATTGACTTAAAATCAGTTTCGGCGCATGCGCATTTAGCTTATGTAAGTGGCAGATCCTCTTCACTCCAAATACTTCGTTTTGCCATTATTCCAATTCTTTTTTATATTTCGTACCACTACGCACTAAAACTACACAACTGTCAGTATATTTGAAGGTTAGTAACACAAAGCGACAGAAACGTTATGCTCTGTACGCATGGGCAGTATCGAAACTGAATTTTAAGTGTTTACATGAGTAGTTTTGAAACTAGTTTTCAAGTCCAACCCATGAATTATAGTTTTGGTTTGAGGTAATTCAAAACCGTTTTGACACTGTATACATGGCGTTTTCAAAACTAAAAACGTTTTAAAAACGGTTTCAAAACTGCATGTAAACTCAGTAATGTTATCGTTAGTCTTATAAAAAATCATATTAGGTCATTTAACCGCAATTATTAACAAAACTAGGAAATTTTGGGAAATAAATATAACTATTATTGTAATTTTGTATTTTATGTTATACTTGAAAACACTCTATTTTAATCAATATCCTTCTATTCTAGTATATATCTCTGTCTTTGATAGTTATTATACCATTAGTTTCTATATAGATAATATAGTATAATAATGTATTCGTAATACGAAGCATTCTAAAACTGTTATAAACTTGTATCGTGTGTAACTATTTTTTACACGTTGAGTATTTTATTAAAAAAACATTGCAATAAAAATGAGTGTTTATGTCCATAAAATATTTATATGTACACATTTTTACAACTATAATATAATGATACAAATTATAATTTTGTTACAAAAAGCAACTTCATGTATATACTTCTGAAGACAGACCTGAACGCTGAATATAGCAACAATTAAATAATAAAAGCAGGTGAATGCACGTTTAATGAAACTCCTTAGATAAACAAGCCATTATTTTTTTTCAGATCAATGGTTTCTTATAAATCACAATTATCTTCATAAGTATTTCATTAGTATTTATTCCCAACGCTTTTTATATTTATCAAATCACAGATAATTACAAGACAATGTTCAAGGTCTCGTACTGCAACAGTTTCGTGTTTAAGAGCTCATCTGCATTGAATTATTTGTTGTGCCTGCGGTTGTTTCAGAAACTGACACGTCCTTGAGTTTATTGAGCCGTGACTGAATTCCTATTAATAAATGTGCATTTTTTGCTAATACACTTTTTAAAGAACATTTGAAGATGATATCGTCACTTTTTACACATTTTTTTGGTTTGTTTGTTTTCGTCAATTAAGTACCGCATTGCCTTGAAATTGAAAATGTTTATACAAAAAATGATTAAAATCATCATCTTTTTATGAGAATTTACGAGTAATTAAATTTTATTTTCTGTACAACAATAATTATATTGGACGGTTTCTTCAAAAAAGGTTACAGAAATCAATAATATATGTAAGCATACGAGTACGTATATTGAGATCTTATCGAGGTATGAAGGAAGACTAGTAGAGAAAATGAATAAACAGGAAAATGAAATATTTTTTATTGGTAAACTGAATAATGCAGCAAAGATAAGAACTAAAAAAATAATGTGAAGTAAATGGTGATTTGGTCAAAATAGGGCAAATAAATGGAGAAAAAAATGGAAAGATGAATTTAAACAAATCTTTACTGGTTTCAGCTAAAAATGCACTAATTATTTTTTTACTCTGTATTGACACCACATCCATTGTAAATCCCCTATGTACACCATGAAAAAAAAATCATCTTGTATAAATTAGGCCGACCAACACATGGGAGATTAACATGTGAAATTAGTTAACTGTAAATAGTATTTTCCCAGTGAAAGATATTAAGCTGAAATTTTGTATACTAATTGGAGGATATTAATTATTTTGATTACAGTCCTAATTAGTAAATTTAAATGTGTAATATTAGAAAAAATTTGTAGAATTTCTAGGATTTTTGTTCGTATACAGGATAAAATGCTTACTAAGTAACAGAACAAATAGAATGGTAGCGTTTACACTTGGTAATAAAAAAAACGCGGAGAGTCTGGGTTCGGAACCAGCCAGCAGCAAAATTTAATTTTATTACCAAGTGCATACGCTATATCTATGCTATTTAAGCTGTTACTTGGTAACCTTTTTTTCTGATATTCTACATTTAAATTTTCTAATTTGGACTGTAAACTGTAGAATTGCTATTCTTTATTATGTACAGGAATTTTCAACTTAATATATTGCACTTGGGAGATACCATTCACAATTAACTGATTTCACATGTTAACCTTCTGTGTATATATATATATATATATATATATATATATATATATATATATACACGCACACACACACACACACACACACACACACACACACACACACACACACACACACACACACAATCATTCATGTATTTGGAATGTATTTATGTTTATATTGTGTATTGTAAATAATTTTCTCCTTTTTCTATATGTTTGTTAGAGGATGAAGTAGGAACGCCGGAATGGTGCAACATTCTATGATGATTAATATTGCTATGATTAAATATTAATTGTAATGTAAGGACTGTTTAAAACCAGACGCGTTGCCGCAGCACTACTCATTATTGTTTGAACAGTGAACGGGTTACCGTCAATATTTCAATAGGTGAATCTGAATCTGAATAAATCAATTGTTGAATCGAAGTTATTGTATTTTATTATGTGTGCATGTTGTGCTCTCTATCATCAGAAGTGGGATTCGCTCGCGTTCCACAATAGTGTTTGTGAGTTTGTGTTTTATTGGTGAATTATAAATGAATTGCAGGCCAAGCAGATTAAGATGGAAGTGCCGTCTAGCATTTTTGCAGGTTTTATCCTAGGGAGGGCATCGATTAGTACATAGGTTTTGTCTATGGCCAACCCGAATAGTGGTAGCTTAATTACGAGAGTTGGTTAAGTAGAACCGTGGGTAATGAGTAATAAATTTAAGTCAAGCGGTATTTCAATACTGATAAGAGATTTTTATTGCATAGCATAGTACTCAGTTACAAAATAAAACTTAGTAACTATTCTAAGAAGCGAGAGATGAAGTCGAGTTCGTTGCCCAAGTTATTGAACTAGATGTAGGTAAATTAGTTTCCGATTTAGTAAGTTATTTAATAATAACAAACGAACTAATACAGATTAGATAGAAGGAGACTTTACATATAGAGGTAAACGAGGAAAAAAGACAGTAATTGACTATGTAATTGTAAATCAGGAAAGTTGGAGGAAATTGGAGAGTATGAAAATTTTAAAAGTTGTTGAATTCGTTCACCGGCTTCTAAATGTAGAACTTAAAAATCACATAACAAGAGAAACCGAACATGAAATATTACTATGAAAAGTAACGTAGGAAAAGGACGACGTGAAAGAATATAAAAATAAACGATAAACATAACTTTTACAAAGGGAAACAACACGAGAAACTCGACGAATTAATAGAAAAGGTAAACTAGTCCACAAATAAGAAAGAAATATTAATAAAAACTGAAGCGTCAATCCGCAATGACTGGTGGAATAAAGACTGTCTGGAAAAGAAACGGCAAATGAAAAAGGATATAAGAAAAGAGAGTTAGAAGAAAAGTTGAAAGCTATAGAAACAGGAGCAGAAGTATAGAAATTTATAAGTAAAAAAAGAAAGAAAGAAAGAAAAAACAGAAGAGATATTTTACAAAGATATCACAAGAAGAATGCAAAGAATATTTTTGTAAACTGCTAAATGGTAATGAGAGAAAAATAATACGCACGGAACAATATAAACTCCAAGAAGATACAGATAAAAAAGAACTAAATATAGACGACGTAAAAATACAAATTAATAAAAACAAAAAAAAAGCGGCAGGGGAGGATGAAGTTACAAATGAATCTTGGATAAATGCAGAGGAAAATGTAATTACAAAGCTTATGAATATTATAAATAAGATTTGGTACACGGCCGAAATACCCAAATGATGGAGAAGAGGAATAATACAACCAATCCGTAAAAAGGGAGATATTAATAAAGGGAGATACTCATCCGTAAAAAGGGAGATACTCATAAAGTACAAAATTACAGAGGAATAACACTGTTGGATACAGCTTTCAAAATATACGGAATGATTTTACATGAAAAACTAGAGGCTGAGATAATGACAAAAAACTTGATTCCAGAAAATCAGGCCGGATTTGAAAAAGAAAGATGAATAACAGACAAAATATACTTACTAAATCAAATAATAAATAACGAAATATGCAAAGAAAAAGGAAAAATTATACGCTGATAATGCCAACAGAAATATTCTCTTTAAAATTCTTGAAGAAATGAATATAAACAAACAATTACTGGCGGCTTTAGAGAACATTTACAAAGAGACAAGTTCGATAATAAGAATAGACAACAAATACATAAATGAATTTTGGATAGAAAAAGGAATAAGGCCCTATAAGTCCGACATTATTTTCACTTTACATAGCAGACTTAGAAGAATTTCTTAGTACAGAACAAACGGGCGGCATTGTCATTGGAAGGAAAAAAATATGGTCATTAGCTTATGTAGACGTCACAAAATTCCAACAAATATGAAAACCATGATAAAAAGATTACAACAATACTAAACTAACAAAGAATTATTATTAAACGTTGAAAAATCAAAAATAATGAAATTTTAAAAAAGGCGGATGTAGAGAAACAAAAGAAGTTTGAAAGTGGGCTGATAAAAATATCGAAGAAGTTAAAGAATTCAAATATTTATGATACACATTTCAAAGAAAAAATCAACCCACAAAGCACTTAGAATATAAAAAATAAAAATAAAGCAATTGCCGCTATGAAACAAACATGGAGTTTAAGGGAAAGAAAATTTCAAAAAAATCTCAGAATAAGATGGATGATATTTGAAGCCGTAGTTAAAAGTATATTACTATACGGGGCGGAAAATATTGCTGGACAGAGTATAAACAAATATAAGACATACAAGTACGGTACATAAAGTGCATTGTGGGCCTGGATAGATACACACTACAGTATATAGTAAAGAAAGAGATGAAAGCATTAAAAATTAGAGTAGACACAGGAAAGAGAGCAGTAAAATACAAAGAACGAATAAGAAACAAGAAAAATTCAATTCTGCAAAAATGCTGGCGGGTAATAACACAAGGAGAAGAAAAAAACAAACTAACATAATGGGGGTAAGCAAAAAAAGCTTATTAGGAAAGAAATGGATATTCTACAGTACAAATAGAAAGGCTATGAATGAATGGAGAAAACACATATTACGAGCTATAACTTTATTAACGATGCATGGGTGATCATTTGTCTAAATACGGTGATGTATGGCCAGCGGGTCATTTTTGCCTGCAGTTCCTAGTTTTTGATAGGGAGCCGGTGGCCTATATTTCGAATTGCGGCGGAATTAATTTTTTGGGTAGTAGCGGTAATATTAAGAATAATGTGTTTAAAATGGGAGCTTTGAATAGAAATATTCCTACTTCCAGTGAGCCCGTTTTACTACTATCTTGTTATTCTAATATTTGCATGAAAAGACTTCTTGACATTGATGACAAGGTTACTTATTTTAATATAATCACAGATATCGGAAAGAAAAATATTTACATTGAAATAAAGTGTTAGATTCCAAGGCTATCTCGAGTAAATGACCATCATAGAGTTGAAAGTTTTTAGAAGAGCTAAATCTGTGCTAGGAGTTGAAAGATGTGTACTGTGAACCAAATGTGAGATCTATGCATCTTGCGATCAATGAATCCGACCAGTTACCTTACAATGTTATTATTTGAGAAGATATAGTTGACAACAGGGAGATAACCGTAATAATTATGGATTAAGACGGTACTAGTTTATCTCAGAATGGGCGAGCGTCTTGCCCAAGATAATTATCTGCGAATAAAACGATATGTAGTACTTGAGTCTGTTTTATCAGAACATACTATAAAATGTTGAAGTCGTCCCTGAGTCTGATTTATCAGAACGTACTATAAAGTGTTGAAGTAGTCCTTGATTCTGTTTATCAGAACATACTACAAGGTGTTGAAGTAGTCCCTGAGTCTGTTTTATTAGAACTTACTACAAGGTGTTGAAGTAGTCCCTGAGTCTGTTTTATTAGAACTTACTACAAGGTGTTGAAGTAGTCCCTGAGTCTGTTTTATCAGAACATACTACAAGGTGTTGGAGTAGTCCCTGAGTCTGTTTTATCAGAACATACTGCAATGTGTTGAAGTAGTCCCTGAGTCTGTTTATCAGAACAAACTACAAAGTGTTCTTGTTCCATGTGATAAACTGAGTGTTCATTTGGTATGTGACTGTTTCAGAAAAAGATTCTAGTAACGTTGAGCAGGTAGAGGATATTCCAGAAGAAGATCCCGATATAAGAATTTTAAGTATACCTGTCAAGCCCATGGTCCCCGTATCCCGAGAGTGGGATACAGCTCAGGAAGGCCGTGTTAGAGAATAAAGTAGGAACACCGGAAATAATTATGCAACATTCTATGCTGATTAATATTTTTAAGACGCGTTGCCGCAGCACTACTCATTATTGTTTGAGCACTGCTCAAACAGCAGTGAACGGGCTACCGTCAATATTTCAAATGCTGTACTTCAATTTTGAATGAATCAATTGCTAAATCGAAGTAATTGTATTTTATTGTGTGTGCGTTTTGTGTTCTCTATCATGTGTATATTTGTAACTTTTCTCTTTGTCTCTTTACATGATCTTTATCTCAAGTGCCTTCTTTAACATCTGGTTTTAGTTCATTATTTCTTAGGATAGTTCTTTGTTTCTATGCACGCGCATGCTTTTTCTTTCATTTATCTAGGAGTCACATCCTAGCTTTTGTTTTGTATATATCTATTTCTTTTCCTCCGTTCCTGCGCTTTCTCACTTTTTTTTAAATAAATTTCCTTGCAACAAATACGCCCGGTTAACATTTTCAACAAACAAATTTTAAAACCTACGCAAATGGTGAGAAATTTCTACAAATTTCTTCCGACTATTTAAAATATAGATTTTAAACCTACAAAAACTGAATTTGTTATTCAAGTATTCCGCCATTTAATATTGGGTTACATCGTTTTTATTAGTAATGCCAATTTTGATTCTATTAGGCATTGAATCCGTACGTCCTTCACATTTTCCTGTGAGTATTTTCCCATATGTCTTGCAAGGTGGATTTTACTGTACGCTCTGAAGTTTTACAAAGTTGCTTTTTGTTGTGCTTAAAGTAGAGTTCCGGTAGAAGCCTAGAAGATGACCCTTAAATTACCGGTCAAACTATTATCACCAGTCATTCGGCCTCCAGATTTTTAAAAGTTTTAAGTCTATCTAAAGTAGCCGAAACAATTTTATAGAATTTTCTAACCATTTATGTAGATTTTATAATTTGTTGAAAATGTAAACCGGCCCAACTCCAACTAATATGAGTTGGGCTCGTACATTGTTGTTATTAATAAATAAGCAGATACTATAAAAAGTAAGGATTTAATTAAAGGTAATGATCCGCCACATTACTACGCCTACCCCCCCCCCCCCGTGAAGCGATATAATTAAAAGGTATAGTGAAAATAGAAATGAAAAATACGATATAATAAAATAAAATATTTATAATTCAAAGGTCGAAGGTACAGGTCTCAACCAATTTGTTGTAGTTGTTGACTTTTTGGATTATAGACATGTCCATGAGGAACGTGTCTATCAGAAAAGAAGATTTTCCACGGTCGTGGCAAGTAAGTCTGCCGACCGGGGAAATAATGCTGTTTGATTCCAAGAGAGGAGGAAGGAAGAAAAAGCGAAGAGATAGATGTCAGAAAAATTGTCAAGTCGTGTTTGTGATTGACATTTTTGATGTGTGACGGTTAATAATGTTGTTTGTAATAATATAGTGTAAAAATGGTTGAGCTGTACCTGTTAGTTTCTTTCTTGATTGATGATGCTCTAGAGGTTTATAGAGGAAGGTGATGAAACAGCAATAGTTGTAGCAAACGTACGCGGGGCTGGTGCGGGAAGGGTGTTCCGTCAATTCGCCGTGCGGTTCTTCTTCCAAGGGGTCACCAATTGTAACGAATTTAATGTATTCGTTACTCCGTTGTATGTATATAGAAATGTATAATTATATTTATAATAATAATAAATATAAACAAAACGTAAAATAATAAATGGAGAGTAAAGATGACATGTATATTTTATCAAAATGTATAAACAACTGAACTAAATATATAAATAATAATCTTGGTTGGGGTAGTAACGTGTCGGGCTACTCGATCCGTTGTGACAACCCTATTCAAACCTGCAATCCGTTCTTCTATAATCTATAAAATGATGTATAGGTTTCTAAAGGTAATTCATAAAGGCTCACAAAAATAATCATGTTCTTATTTTTCACAATGTATCGTATTTATAGATTGATACCAAAAATGTGCGCACGAGTAGTAAATATTATGAAACTCTTCTCCCAGAAAGAGTAATAGTTATTTAAGTTACAAGTAGTGTAAGTACGTCGTACGTCTGAACATTCGGGGAAGTTTTAACTAATAGGCTCGGGCCTCGGGCGTAGTAACTTTCCAGGATGTTAAGATTTGTGTACAATCCGTGTTAAGATTAAACTTTTATATAATACGGCTTACTTGATATCTGCCAAAATAACTATTAATATGTAGTTATTCTGTTTAAAATTGTAAGTCTTAAAAATGAAAAACAGGGGAGTAAGAATATAAGAAAACAATACTGTTGACATTGATCATTTATTAGTACTATCTAACATTTATCTTGATTTTTTTGCTTGCTTGGTTTGTTCGTTGTGTAAAGATAAATGCATATTGATGAAGTCGCAAGGGGTTGTTACCTCAATTTAATTACCTAACCTTACGATTAATATTTTCTTTGGAATGCAAGTAAAACTATTAAGTTCGATCATTAAGAAAATATAGGTAGTAAACAAATGTTATAGAACATTTATAAAATCTACGAGTAGTTACAAGTAGCACGAAAACAATATTATGCTATTGTTTTCATAATTGTCAATCTATTTTGACACTATAATAATGAGGAACCCAATTTTTATCTTAATACTTGGAAAGTTTGCTAATTTAACTTTATTATCGTAGAAACAGGAAATAATAGACTTTTGGAAAATTCACTTGTGATAAAAACTTTTAAATCACTTTACAACGAAGATTTTGCTGATTACGTTACAATATCACCTTGATTATATTATTTTTAAAGTTTTTATCCACTGTTGTTCATTTCACTTTCAATAATTACTTTCATCTCTAAGTGGAGTTCCTAAAAACAATCATTATGATAAATTTTCTTGTTTGTTTTTACATTCCACTCTAAATGATGTTAATATTTTCAACAAGAACTTTAACTTGAGGAGATGATTGGAGAGTGTATCTCGTGACATTCTCTACGATTTAACCACCAAAAGGAAGAATTGTAACCTTCGAATTCATGATAGAATCCGAATGCAAATACTTCATTAACATTTCGTTTTCTATTTGTTAATAAATAAGGCAAACTAACACAAATCGCAAATTGAAATATGAAACAAGTTAAAAGCATGTATTTATGTAATTTAGTACTCATATTCACTATAAATTTACTATATATTAATAATACATAGATATCTACATCATCGTAAAGTTTTATGTTACATTTTACAGTATGATTGAAAAAATATCTCTTGCCAACTTACTCCGATTAAAAAATGATGTCATATTCTGGATAATTTTTATTACACAGAAAACCAAAAATAGGAAAATTTATAAACTACTATAATAGTGGAGTAATAGTACCTACAATTAATTTTAAAGATAAAAAAACAGAATATTGACAACGACGCCAGAACATTAGGACTTTTAATATGTTAAATCATACTTTCGTAATTTTCTGCTTCCTTAATTATTTTAGCTAAAAATGCTTCAAATAAAAGTTATAGAGCTAAAAATTCTGCATATTAATTAATAAGCAAAATTTATATTTTCCATGCTTTGTAACGGTAGAAATTAGTTGTGTAAGTGTAACTTGACAGATGAATTGTAATTTTTCGTATCAATTTTATGACTATTGCTATTTGGGGTGATTTTCAACATTTTCATACCTAATTTCTGCCGTTATAGAGCATGCAAAATTAATTTTGTTTATTGAATCTAATGCAGAATTTTAAGCTCTATATTTTAAACTTTTTTACTGAAAATAATTAGGGAACCAGGAAATTACAAAAGTATGATTTTACATATTATAGTCCTGACCCGCGGTTTACACCCTATATAAAGTTTCTCAAAAATATTATTTATAACAACATTCTTGATTTAGAAATGACAAATTTGTCAATATTTAATTTATATTGTAGCAATTATGAAGATTGTTAGTTTTCATTGACAGTTTTTGTAATCAGACATTTTTTCATGCAACTTTCAAAGGCTGCTATTCACAGCTCTGTGCTAGGCTATACTAAATATTACTTATAATGCTTAATAGTAACGCACAAAACTTGTTTTTACTTCTCACCACTTTAGTTAAAAAAATTAGCATCACCATTTAAAAGAACATTAATCACTGCCTTAAAGATGTGCAAAGTAAAATCCATCATTTTGCCCATATTGCAATTTTTCTCAAATTAATCGACTTCGTATCTCGAGATCCCCACGTTGGTTACGTTCTTTCGGACATCCTGTATAATAAACGTTTTCGTAACTGAATAGTTGAAACTGCTGTCGAATTCCCACGGCATGTGGCTTGGCGAGGCGTCAAGACTCGTCCAACCTGACTCGCCTTATCTTCTTTGACTCGTGCATTTCTACCGATATTGGACGGGAGAGCAAGCTAGACAAACCATGGCGAGAAAACTGTTCACTCGGCGCGTGACTTGCCGAGTGCGAAAACAGGATCGCCAAATCTCGCTCCGTGGGAACCAGTCTTTAGTTGACGACACAAATATTTCATATACATCCGAAGTTTGAAGCTTTTACGAACTTGCAAAATGAATAGAAGATAAAATTATATGAGTGTACGAGTCAAGAAAATATACAAGAATAATCGACATAATCTAACCCTGCACATGAAATATGACAGAAAGTGTTTTATCGGAATTTTCCTTCCGATCATTCGGAGTTAGTTTACGAACATATAAATTTCATCCGATTCACATTTATTAATCCGCATACACATAAATAAATAATTAGTTTCCCTGTTTCTTTGTCATTGAATATATACTCATTTTTAATTTCATCTCTCTATCGTAAGTTGTGGTACAACTTTTTGTATTTGTAGGAAACTTAATGTACGAGGAAGCAATTTAGAACATTGTATTGTATATCAAAATATATCTGCTCTACAAATATACGTTCGGAATAAATGACGCATTAATATGAATACTTTACTACTTCCTACATGCCTTAATATATTTTCTGGTGATTATTATTATTTTCATATTAATAATCAGATATAGTTGTTTATGTACCACTTTTACAAAAATTAAGTTTGCTTCTTTAATGTCATAAAAGAACTTTCTACAGTAAAGAAATAAATATTTCTAGTAGTATAAAAGACGGAAAAGGAAAACTATGTTTCTAATAAAATGTAATACAAACAGTACACATTTCCTTCATAATACATCATTATAAGGCATCTGTTTTTCCTAGGTACTTTTACAAATATTAAGTTAACTAGGTATAATAAAATTGAAACGCCTACAAAAATATGGTAACAAATTACCAGTAAAACTGAAATATATTAGGTATGAATCTTCGAATGGTTGAAAACTGAAATATCTTAATAGTATTCCGAAATACATATTTAAATATAAAGAATTTTTATAATTATTATAACAAAAATTATCGCATATTGTTTAAATATATACAATTACCTATTTTTAAATAGTTAAAGTATAACTAGATTAAACGAGTAAAAAGCATAATATGCATGTAAAATGTGTAAATGCCAACTCAAATTGCCTAGCATACTTCTTCTCTACGTCTTACCTATTCTCAACAATTAAAAAAAAAAAAATATGTGGGCAGTATAAAGTTTTTTATGTATACGTTCTATGATTGTGGTTTAAATCTCGATCAGTTTGAAATTCATTTATTTGTAAATTTTTATAATTTGTTCCATATTATGCAATAATAACAAAATAATTAATATTTAATAACGTTCATGAGGCAACGTACCATTATCAAGTTCTATATGATGGCTGTATTTTCTACCGGACACAAAAAACTGTTTTCGCATCTTAAATTGCTATTAGAGATTCACCAAGCCAAGCTACTTGGCTTGAAATAAAAAAGCTTGGCTTGACTGGAAACTTCAAGCTTCTTTTACCTCTCGCTAAGAGAGGTATTGAATTCATGCTCAAAATCGCATATACAGATTTTAGTGAATAAGCACGTTTTAAGGTCCCTAGAATCCGATTATAACATTTTTACGATGATGTCCGTATGTGTGTGTGGATGTTGGATCCACGATTTCTCAAATACTTTAAGACTTAAGACATTTTTATTCCTCAATCTAACAATAATAGGAAGAGTTGTTTAAGTTTTGGTAACAATTGGACAACCGGAAGTAGTAGTTACAAGAAAAAAATCATCTAAATATTATTTATCGAAAATTTATGTAAATACTTATATTAAAGAACGTTAAATTATTTATTCGATAAATATAAATTCATTATTAAATCTTCTATAGATTTAGAGATAAAGAAATGCATATAAAATAATTTGATGTAAAAATTCTTAGGTCAAACTACTTCAAGGCAAGAAATTCAAATGTTTGTAATTGACACATAAATGTTTGTATGCCACTGTCAAAAATATTTGTACATTATTATGAAGATTATGAAAATAAAAAAAATCAACAACGCAAAAGAATATACGTAAAAAAGAATATACAAGGAATTTGCGAAAAAATGACGAATATAAAGAAAAAGAAAAGGAAAGTAGAAAAAGAAAATTTCAGGATATTGAATATAAAGAAAATGTATGTATTGTAAATAATTTATATTAAAATATCCCATAGATTTTGCAAATATATGTGAGAATTATTTTGTAGTGAGACATGAATGTATGTATTTGTATTTAAAAATATTTTTCGTTTTATGCGTACAACCAGGTAAAATATCTGGCGAGAGGTTATGTGCTGGCAACATCAGATTTTTAATGTTAGACTTGACTTGGCTTGGGTTTGATGGTAACAAAGCTTGGCTTGGCCTGAAAACTTCAAGCTTTAAATATTTTAGGCTTGGCTTGATTTTCAAGCTTTTTCAAGCTTTCAAGCTTTATAAATGTTCATGCGCACAGTACGTATATGGGTCTTGAAAACCCGTAGTAGCTGTTCGGTATCAAGATTTTAATATAAATATTCGATGCGAATTAAATTAAATATATCGATAAATCCGATATATCGATGTATTGGAATATTGATGTATCAATATATCGATATGTTATGTCGATGTTTCAACGTATAGTAACGATGTATAAATCACGTTTTGTTTTACAGAAAATTATTGTGGTACAATTTAAAATATCTTCTTATGCGTAAAGATAAACAAAACGTAAAATAAAATGTATATTTTATTCATTTATTTTAGTTTGAGAGTAAACAATCAACATAAATTTATTCTTTTATTAAATATTTACCCTTCAATTTTTGTTTCTTTTATTACTTTTGTTGACTGCATTCATTCAAGTGGGCATATGCATTAGTTAGACTTTATTATATTTTAATAACTTAAAAGAATAGGACTTAAATTCATAATGTTGTTTTTCTCGAAATGACTTCCCAACAAACTGTTAAAGTTTGTCATACTATATAGTAACATTCACCCTGTATAAATAAATAAAACTTAAGACTCCAAACACGTAAGAACAGTGTTCAAATAAATACACAACTATTTTGGAGTGTACAATGGGATGAAACTGACCTGAGACTGACCATTTATACCTACTTCTAAAACATCTGGAAATCATAAAATCCTACAGACGGTTATTCCCCCAAAATTTTGTTTGTTCGTAACATAAATACCTACTCGCCTCTTCGTATGAAATTTTTACTGATTTTTGAGTACGGAATCATGTAAGTTAAATACATAAATATAATTACAATAATTATGTCCAAATTCAAATAGCACAAAAGTAAATACCCTCAACGATACAGATATGTCGTCATTACCGAAATTTGTGAATAAAAGCAAATTGAAAACCCCCAGCACTAGGTAACAAGCCATGATTATATATGTATTTTCTTATTTATTAACTCATGTATGGAAATAATAAAAACATGTATCAAGGTAATATTTAATAGAGAATACTCTGTTGGTACATTGTTATTGTCTATTATACGTGTCACAGACAAGATCGGTTTATTATGGATACATTAGGGGTTGAGCTAAAATAGCATTGAAATCTTTGTAAATAAATATACATATCCACAAACAGAAATTGTGTCGTCTCTATGATTCGACAATACCAGAATAACAAAACATTGTATAAAATGCAAATTTAAATTGCAATAATTATCATAATTATCTATTTGTAGCATTCCTATAAATACGAATAATAAATATTGTGTTGAAGCTGATGATTGGTATTTAAAATCAAGGTAGTTAAAATTTAAATGAATATTGATTAGTTTTATGTGAAATCTAATGAAATAAATTTAATAATTTTTTTTTTGTTTGAAAATCAAATCTAATTTCTTAAAGCTTTGAGCTTATAATTAATTCCAGTTAATTAAAAATGTAAGTATTTAATTGATTAAGTTTTTAACAAAATACGTTTAACTTGATAATAAGTATTAAAAAAATTAAATAGTTCTTATGTAGGTAATGATTGACATTTGCAATTAATTTTGTATTATCATTTTTCATCATACATTTTATATTAATGTAGGTAAAGGATAAAACAAAATATTATCATTTAAAAACTTTTTCAACATGTTATAAATTTATTATGTACTTGATGTGTGCGCGAACTACAATGTGCGATTAGCTAGTTCAGATTAAGAAAATAAGAATGATGAAGGGTAGGTATAGTTTTGAAGCATACTAGACTGGCAGGTAATGAAGGCTCGTCCTTTTGGGAACTCCAATTCTTAGAAGTTCGCAAAAATGTGCCGAAGCAATGTGAATATTCGTTACTACTGTAAAATTACGGTTTTGCCGGCTTCGTCAACATTTCTTAAGAAATGCTTGAAAAAACTTATTTTCAACCAAGTTAATTGACAGTCGAAGGCTTGGCTTGAAAATGCAAGCTTTTTTAATGTTAGGCTTGATTTGGCTTAGGCTTGGTGGAACAGAAGCCTGGCTTGGCTTGAAAAGTCTAGCTTTTTTGAAAGGCAGGCTTGGTTTGATTTTTCAAACTTTTTCAAACCAAGCCAAGCTAAGCTTCAAGCCAAGCCCGTGAATCTCTAATTGCTATGCCAAGTATTGCTTGGGACACCCGATATATGATTTACACATTTTCTTATAATAGGTTAAACTGAAAGTTCCTTATATGTTTTAGTCTACAATCATTATGAAAAACAAAATTAAGATTCAATTTTGAAATAAATTGTGGTAGAGCAATGAAGCATTAAAAAACAATGTGCAACATGCAGTTTCTGGAATACCATCTGTAGTAAATGGGAATTAACTAAGATTATGGTGCATATTTTTCAAGGCTTGTTGTTTAAATACATCATCTAGCAACTTGATTACGCAGAAACCATTTATAGTAACAGAAGAAATCTGCAATTATTCTTCTGATCTTAGCAATTAATATGTTGTGTTGCTCGCGTTGCGCAAATGTAATCCACTTTCGCATAACAGATCAGCAGTAATACTTAACAAATGAGTGAATTTTCCAACGCCTCCTTTTGTTGCTCGTTGCATTCACCGCAGCCTGAGCACCGAGTGAACTAATGGAGAAGTTCCGTGTTCGCTACCGCTGATACGAGAAATGCTAAATCATCTCGTTTTATTTATTCCTATTCTGATATAAACTTCTATCCAAGCATTACTTTCATATTATTTTGAATTACGATTTCGAACATGAACCAAATCAAAATCGGAGCCGAACAGCAATTTTTTAATAAACTTGAATTTGGAATCGTACTCAAAATACCCAGAACCGGAACCAAATCTATGTATATAAGCTTATAATTAGATATTTTTACAATACCCGTTTCCTTACTATTTAAAAATATAATTTCGGTTTTACTGGATTGAACCATATCTGAACCCAAAAAATTATTTGAATCGTTTTAGTATGAAGAACCTAAAGTTAAAATTCAGCAGCAAATTTCAATTAAATCCTACCTCATTCAAAAAAATCTAAACCTAAAAACTGAATCGCATATAATTTTCAGTTGTTTCAATTTATATGCACATTAAAAAAGGAGTACATTGACAATGAAATAGGACTAAATAACAATTTTAAAAAAAATACGCACATTTGTGAAGAAATTGCAAGCTAAAATAATAGTTTGAAGAATGAAACAGAATATAAACGTTACATAAACGTTGCATAATAATAGGGTCATTGCATGCTAGGACATAATATTTGTTCTAACGACCAAAAATGTAAGAGAACCACAAAATACATGCAATTCTTCTAAACGATCTAACCTAAAGCGCAAAACTTGCGCACGCATAACTGGCATTAGATTATAGTAGGTCAATTTTCCTAGATTGCAAGAATCCTATTTTAATATGCAAATAAATTTTTCTTAATGTTTATTTGCCTATCGTGCAAGTACCCTATTTTAATATGCGCCTCGATTTTTTTATTGATTATTTGTCCAACGTAGATGTAGCCTATTTTAATGTGTAATTAATATATACATATGTAGGTATTCCCCAATTTTAATTGTTTTGGTGTCTTACTTTAAGTTTGAATTAATAATAATGTTATTGTTATCTCCTATGAAGTTACTTTAATAATAACAAAATAAAATTTGCCATTTTCATAATAATGTCTGAATTTTGTATATACTAACAATCCGGTATCTGCATGTGCTACAAATTCTATAAAGGTTATCTTAAAAGCACGAACCTTAAAGTAAAACACACTCTAATGGAATTTTTATTGTTTTGTTTTTATAAAAATGACATAATATACTTTAAGTAAAAACGTTGTGTGATAATTATAAAGACAGATAAACTTATTGCCTTATTAACGGTATAATAAACATTAAATAAAAAAGGTAATAATACTTATAATGTATTAGTATATAATTTCTTGCATTTAGTTAAGAGCGTTAGTATTGCAATATATTACTGGTCTTTATAATTACCATTGAGGCTTTTTACTTCTAATAAATATTCTACAAAATTTAAAAAGTAAACTACAAAATCTGATGTAGTCAGTACATAACCTCTCGCCAGATATATCGTGGATCCAACATCCACACACACACACGCACGCACGCACACACACACACAAATACACACACACACCCACACCCACACCCACACCCACACCCACACCCACACCCACACACACACACACACACACACACACACACACACACACACACACACACACACACACACACACACACACACACACACGCGGACATCATCGTAAAAATGTTATTATCGGATTCTATGGACCTTAAAACGTACTTATTCACTAAAATTTGGATATGCGATTTTTAGCATGAATTCAACACCTCTCTTAGCGAGAGTTAAAAACAACGGATGAATTACTTAGTTATAAATACAAACCTATTTTGTTAGATTATTTTTTATCTATGAATAAAAGAGGTAATGAAATAAAACAAATATTTAAACAATCATGATTTTTAATGTCCATAAAATTATTTTTTAATATTTTAACAGTATACCAACGAGAAGTGCTACGGCATTATACTATTATTCACGAAAGATGACTAATTAAGAGCTCCATAGCAGTAGCTTAGCAAAATTTTGTATTAGAACAAAAATATTAGTTGACGTATATCTATTTAATTTATGTGGTGTGATAGACATACGTAAAATGTTGCTATTACTTTCTACCACACTAAAAATAGCAGTGACGAAGAGTATAGTATGACTAGCGAATAAAAGTTGACGTTTACATTATTTAATAGATGTGGTTTCTTTTGAAAACATTTCTCTATATTTTATTTGAAAGGAAACTGACCCTTATTTATTCCGTTACTGAAGATTAGAATTGTACTTAATACCAGGAGGCATTTAAAATGATCTTAGCAACAGGATTCAGGGATGTAGTTAAAAAATAATACCGCAAATTCGAGTTCGCTCGTTTCAGGTGTAAGTGACCCTCGAGTCGGAATTACTGTTAGAGGAACTTAAAAATAATCCTATTTCATAGAATTGCGAAACTAAATAGTTTAAAGATGAAAATATTTTGTTATAATCAACATAAACGAAAAATGTTTAAAATATTTTAAACGCAGCTCTGTTTGTTTTGATATTCAAGTACCCTAGTCGGCCATCTATTTTCAGTCAGACATTTAAATGGGTTCATGCAAAAATGTCGTACCTGAATATTTCCTACAATTCTATTCTTCTCTAGGGTTTCAAGAGAAACCACGTCAATTTTCAGTCGCTAGTCATACCATACAGACATGTAATTATATACTACACTGCCATCTGTACTAATGTTTATCTAGTGACATTGGCATTTAAAGCAAATTATTAATTTATGGTTTACAAGTTTTAGAGTCTATATTTTTGTTATATGCAAAAACGTAGGTTAAGAAGAGAAAACTTTGAGAAAAGCATTATTTAAAAAGAAACAAAATTTTCAAATAAAGTACATTTATTTTTTCAGTTAAAATGTATATATAAATAAATTGCGTTGCACGCCTATGAGTACGAAATGCAGTGAAATAATTTGCAAGTAATATCAGACGATTCATAAATGACCTTGAATAGTCATCTTTCGTGCATAATACTATATTGGAAACATTTAATTTTGTCTAGACCTCCCATCTATAGTTTTTTAAACATACAACATCGACTGTTGAGCATTATTAAATTGTATGAATGTTGTTAAATGCCAATGTCAGAAAAATCATTAATAATTATACTAATTAAAACGTCTCTGAAACTTCGTCAAAATTGGAAGGATGCTTTTTAGAAATATGTTTATATTATTTTAAATTCCATCAGGTACATACATATTTAAACTGGCATTATTAAGTTTTCATGTCTGCATTATTGTTATGTATGCTTGGATATTAAAAATTTACTTTTAATTAATACAGACGAGGAAATAAAAATATCTTTATTCAAATACTAAGATAGCATCAACATCAGGAGTCTTCAGTTTTACAACAATACATTGATGTTGTCGGGTATTATATAATCTAAATGCTAATTTGCTTGCATGATACGTCGCTTTACATTTAATTAAAATTTAATTGTAAGTCGATCAATGGATTGGGACGAATCGATATGGTGCTAGTTAACAATACACACAATCGTTCTAGATCAAAATCGGAAAGAGAGGGAAATCATATTGACGCATTTGAAAGTGAGACAGAATGATTTGGCATCACTTTTCTGTAGGCTGACCGTGTTTATTCAACTGTGTCTTTGGAATCTACTAAAACTGAATTAATTGGATCACAGTGAGAATAGCATGCCTTTCATTTTCTTTGCTCAGTTGTACGTATTAGATCCATTTCTATTGACTTTGAACTCAATTTTTATTAGATTTACATTATCTGTTAATTATATAACTGAACATTTATTAGAGAAGACGACCCTGTAGCATTTGAGTATTTAATTATGCTTTGCAGTTACATTTTAACAAGATAATAAATTAGTAAATAGGTATATTTCCAGATTAGGTTACGAGTTCTTATGGATAAAGAATAAATACGATTAAATGACTGAAGTAAAATTTGCGGGTGTTTGATTCAATTTATTGTACACATAGTGTCGGTAATTATTAATATTTCAAAATTAGATTCTGGTTATATTGGGTGTTCCAGGGCGAGCTTATGCTAACGTTATTTTAAAAACTATTCAATATAATTTTACAAAATTTGGCATCTAGGGGTTTTCCGACAAAATATTTTCAAAACTGTAGTAATTCCGGTTTTACCAGAAGCAGACCGTAAATTTCTTATTTTAAATAAAATGCTATATTTTTTACCGTTGAATTGAACCGAAAATTTTACGTATGAAACGATAAAAAAATTTACTCATAATCAATAACTTCCGGCGTAATTAAACTTTTTGGTTTTTTTCACTAATAACACCCACTTTTTTGTAACTCTATATCTCGAGAATGGAAACACGTTTGTAAAATCTATAATCTGTTTTATAAAGAAAGCATATGTTTACAATAATATAAATTAATAATCGACAATTTTTGAAAATTGTAATTTCTACGTAAACGTAAAATTGAAGTACTCAAAATTAAATTTTTAAAGAAAATTGAACACTCCATTTTTTCTTATATAAATGAATTCTTTGTTAAAAAATAAGAGTATAGATTGTATAGCATGTCCTATGTTGAAAGCTGATAAATTTTTAGTAAAATAGAAAATATTTAAATTGCATGTGTTAGTATTTGCTTATAAGTCCAGTTTAGTTGGCTACGAATATTTTGTTTTAGTTTTATGTTATATTTTCTATTTATGTTTACTTCGTGTTTTACATTTAATATGATAGTAATTCACAAACATTTTCTTCTTTTTCCACCATGACCCACTTAAATTAAATTTAATAACTTTACTCGTATTATCAAGTACCGTAAAACTTGTTGACTTAGGACACTTTTCGGGTATTTTCACACGTTAGTTATGTGCCTTTAAGATAACATTTAACTTATTTTACATTTAAAATTTAAGAGCTGTTGAGCAATATAAATATAAAAAACAAGGGTTTCGAGCTTTTTTTTGTTATGTGACTTTCCCAAGACATTTGTTCTGACAACACATGGAATAATCATTTTCATGGGCAATTTATCCATAACTTAGTAACATTTGCGAAGTTGATATAAGAGACTTAGACGCTAATTGTATTCCAATTTTTTTTTTTAAAGAATTTTATAAAAATACATGTAGTCTCTCATAAAAAGGGTATAAACTCCTTCGATTTTACAAAAAAAAACAATGAGATACATTATGAAATATATATATATATATATATATATATATATATATATATATATATATATATATATATATATATATATACAGGATGTTTCCTTTAAAACAACCAGCGCTTTTTTGGGCGTACTAATAACTTTAGAAAAAAATGTTATATACAAGAATTGATCAAGAATAAGGGGCTAATTTATTAATAATATCAAATTGAAAATTCGACCAGTGGTTCTCAAACGGCAGAACAAAATTATAATTTTTTAAATGGTATCCTATATAATTTTTTAGCCCTATAGAAAGACATTTTTTTCTGATTTCAACGATATAAATATAGTATAGGGTTGTATAATAATTATTTCGAGAAAAATGGTATTAAAAATAATGTTATAATATTACAATAGGCTATGCAATACACAGGTTGATACGTCTGTTGCCTAGTTACGCTAGTAGTAAACCCATTTTTATTACATTATTTCTAGTTTTTAATACCATTTTTCTCGAAATAATTGTTCTTCAACCCTATACTATATTTATATCGTTGAAATCAGAAAATAATATTCTATTTAAAGGGCTAAAAAATTATATAGGGTGCCATTTAAAAAAATATAATTTTGTTCTACCGTTTGAGAGCCACTGGTTAAATATTCGGTTTGTTACTATTGATACATTATCCCTTTATTTTTGATCATTTTTGGTATAAAACATTTTTCTCTAAAGTTGTTAGTTCGCCAAAAAAAGCGCTGGTTGTTTTGAAGGAAACACCCTGTATATATATATATATATATATATATATATATATATATATATATATATATACATATATATATGCCCAAATTAAACACTTCACTACGCACTAACATTCTCCTTAACTAATCGAGAGTGACGATTATATTTACAGGGTGTTAATACTAAATTTATAGATAATAAAGATAATTTGGAAGATTTTTTTTCAATAGCCCTTAAAAAAGGAAGTTATGACAATTTCTCGAAAAACAAAAGAAGTCCAATAACTACGAACCGAAGCACCAAATCAAAAATAATAATAAACTAAATATATATATATATATATATATATATATATATATATATATATATATATATATATATATATATATATATATATATATATATTTCTATAAAATATGGCGAGGCTATGGCGAAGCTTATACCCACCAACTTGTCGAAAAAGAATACCGGTTATTTTGTGTTTGGAGAAAAGTCTACAATTTTTTACTCGTACAAGTACTCCAGGCTTTATCGGCATCAAGTTTCCACCACCATAATAACTACCGATGGGGCATGTGAAATTTTAGAATTACTAAAACTTCTTATTGTACCATATTAATCGTTCATAAGTTTCAAATTGTGTTATTTAAAATAAATTTGTCAGACATTGAGTTCGGCGTTTCTGGTTTCTTTTTGTTAAAAATAAACATTCCGCGAAATGTTTCCCGGCAACGCTGCCCGGCCCCGGTACTGTAATGTACCATTTCCCGGATTCAAAATAGTAACGTAAAATGGTACACAGTGGACAGTTTGAAATAAAATTTATTTGATTAATTCGTGATAAAAGTGTTTATTGGAATTTAACGTTTGTTTAAGTGATATTAAGTTAAGTTATCTGAGGGTCCGAATAATTAATAAAACCAATGAGTGATATCTAAAAGAGAAAATTTATACCTCATTACCATTATAGTCAAAAAGTATAAGCAACCGCTACCTTCGCAGAATTTGTACATCCCACAACTCATTGATCATGCATAATATTTATACTGAAATTACAAGCACCTTTGGTAACTTAGTAGCTTAATTATTATTTACTTCATTGGCGTACATCTGAATTGAACCTATCAAACTTTCATTTTCTTCAATATATGCTTCATATTAAATGTATATATGACAGTCTGGTGGAACTAATATGTATATGACAAAATATTCCCGTTCATCTATCTATGTATATTACCAATATGAAAGTGTTTACAGATAAATAGTATTATACATCTGTTGTAAACAGATATATTATTTAATAATGAGTGTACACGTTGCTCTCGTGATGATGAAGGAAAACAATTAAGAAGTACTGCAGTTGTGAAATTACCTCAGGGGATAAAAAACAAATGCTAGCAGATGTCGATTCGCGCTATACGAAGCCACAAGCGACGTGAACACTTTCTCTGCTAAATGAACTACCCTTCCAAAAGCTTTCCCTGCCATCTCAGATAACAGGAGGTTTGCTTTATGTTTGTCTATAACTATTCATCTTTTGTTTCGTATTTTATATATATATATATTATATGTATTGTTAGTACCTAGGTACTTAACAAAAAATGCATTCTATAAATCTTTTGTGTAATCATTTCAATGACAACTTTATAATTATATTGTTATTAATTGTTAAGATTTCTATCTACTAGAATAATTATTACTGTACAAGTTCAAGGAGTATAACAATTTTTATTTGTAACTGAAGTAAATATTACTTTTCACATTATGAAATAAGTAACATTTATTTCATATTAATTTAATAATATAAATAAATATCATTAATTTTAAAATATAAATATTCAAATATAACCTTTTGTAACTGTAAATATAATCAACATTGATATTTTTACACAATTTGTTTAAAAAGTCATTCTGCATTTTCAATGTAACTTAGATCAAAATATAAATCTTAAAAATTAAATGACTTTAGCAGTAGCCAGATTAAAAATTATACTTTATATCATTTTATTTTGCAGTACGAGGTCGCGTGGCTATGTGCGATTTAGGTGACCGGTTATGATTCGGACGATGCTAATTCGTTTTCGACTGATATCAACTAATAACAATATTTATAATAATACTAGTACGATTTCTCCCGGCATACGGTATGCCAGAACGGTCAACTCGGCTACATAAAGATACATACGGGTGTATAATAATAATTAATAAGAATTATAATAATAATTATATTAATAATAATAATAAAATATATTACATAATATTATGTAATTAATTAACCCATTGTATGACGGCATGAATCCAATAAGTAGGACCGCCCTCCCGAAGCTGAAATCGAAACCTGAAGCAAACAACATATTAAGAAATATTAACGACATAATAAAAGAAAAAAGTAGACAAGACCTGAATAATATTAATAATAATACTAACAATAATATTAATAATAATAATAATTTTAATAATATTAGTAATAATATTAATATTAATTATATTAATAATATTAATAACAATGATAGCAACAATAATAATTGAAATTGAAAATAATATTAATAATAATAATAATAAGAACAGTAATTATAGTAATAGTAATAATAGTATTAATAGTAATAATAGTAATAATAGTATTAATACTAATAATACTAATAATGGTAATAATAGTAATAATGGTAATAATAGTAATAATAATTAAAATAGTTATAATAGTTATAATAGTTAAAATAGTAATAATAGTTATAATAGTTATAATAGTTATGATAGTTATAATAGTTATAATAGTTATAATAGTTATAATAGTTAGAATAGTTATAATAGTTATAATAGTTATAATAGTTATAATAGTTATAATAGTTATAATAGTTATAATAGTTATAATAGTTATAATTGTTATAGTAACAGCTGCCCTGAATAAACTGAAATAAATAATCTTGATTATATGGAGAGAGGAAAATGAGTACAACAAGCTGGTTACCTAGTGAATGAACACCAAAATGAAATAATTAGTATGGAAGGAGAAGAATAATACAAATATCTAGGCTATGAACAAACTATGGGGATTGTCGAGAACAAAGTTAAAAGCGTTCTAATGAATACTTACCTCCAACGTGTAGAAGCTGTCCTGAAAAACAGAATTATCTGCAATTAATACTAGCAGGGCTATAAATACTTACGCAACATCGTTTCTTACTTACAATTTTGGAGTTATGGATTGGGCGAACACAGAATTGGATGACCTAGACGGGGAAAGTATTTAAAAACAATCGAGCACACACCACAAAATGCAATGGAAATGTTTCACTTATTCCGTCGAGAAGTTGGAAGAGGTGTACGAATTGTACGAGACAGGTATTATAATCAACTAAAAAATCTTAGGGATTACTTTCATGAGAAAGCCGCCATCTGCAACATACATAAAAAATAATATAAATGGATATAAACCTTACTCCACTGTACATCGCAGATGAGACTCTCAACCCGTTCGAAAAAAATAAAGATATAAAAAAAATGTCAGTGGAAAAGTAAAACCACATGGTAGATTTCCCACAGGGACATTGATGCGCAACTATCACAGATGTGGCGTTATAAAGGCAATATATTCCTAGAAACTGAAGGCTTCATCCTAGCTATACAAGACCAGGTCATCGGAACAGGTTTGCATGTAGCCAAAATACTAAAACAAGACATTGTAAGTGTAAAATGCCGCATGTGTAACGAGAGTGATGAACACATAGATCACATAATATCAGGGTGCTCTGTATTAGCACCACTGCTGCATAGCCAAGTGGCAAAAATTATACATCGGCAACTGCGAATTAAACATTTAGGACTGGAGAATATACAGCCATATTATAAATACAAACGCCACTGGTATAAGATAATATAAGGAAACAGGTAAAATTTATTGTAACCGTAAAGTTATAACCGATAATACTATATCCCAGATATAGTCTTGGTCAACAAAGCAGAAAAGAAAACCTACATCACTGATATCACTGTTCCTCGTGCTACAAATCTGAAGAAAGCACACACCTAAGAAATAAATAAATACATACGAGTACCACTTGCTGATGAGGTGAAGAAAATGTGGAAAATGGAATCGGTCATTGTTGTCCAAATTATTATCGGTGCAACCGGAGAGATCCCTAAGACACTAATTATAAGTTTAGAAAAAGTACAGCTCAAGAAGATTTATACTGCTACAGAAAGCCACAATCCTCGGCACCTGCAATATTGGAAGAAGGGTATTAGGGCAAGTTTATAATAATTAAAGTTAATCGTTGTTAAAACTAATTTATTTATTTGTTAATTTATACAAACAAAATTATTTTTACATATTTGTTACACAGCCGTATGTAAAATAAAACCTGTTCTTTGTTTTGTGGAGGGAGAGTGGGAAGGAGGAGGGATAATAATAATAATAATAATAATAATAATAATAATATTAATAACATTAATAATAATAATGATAATAATAATTACGATATCGTTTTGAGGAAAAAAAATGAATAATAATAACAATAATAATAATAATGATTATTAATAATAATAATAATAATAATAATAATAATAATAATAATAATAATATTTTAATTATTTAATCGTATCAAGCTACATATGTAGTGTACAAAAATAACAATGGAAATAGCAACAAAAAGTAAAATATAATGCCACTCGTTTCTTCATAATATATCCGATGACCGCTACATATTCTTGATTAGAAGTATGTTCTTATTAGCTCGTAGTTGCAGAATTCATAGTTAAGCACCAGTATCCAAAGACGTGACGAGGACGCTTCTGCTTGACCCATTTTTTACCTCTCGCTAAGAGAGGTATTGGATTCATGCTAAAAATCGCATATCCAGATTTTAGTGAATAAGCACGTTTTAAGGTCCTTAGAATCCGATTATAACATTTTTACGATGATGTCCATGTGTGTGTGTGTGTGTGTGTGTGTGTGTGTGTGTGTGTGTGTGTGTGTGTGTGTGTGTGTGGGTATGCGTGCGTGCGTGCGGGTGTGGGTGTATGTGTATGTGTATGTGTATGTGTATGTGTGTGTGTGTCTGTGTATGTGTGTGTGTATGTGTGTGTGTGTGAGCGAGTGTGTGTGTGTGTGAGTGAGTGTAAGTGTGTGTGTGTGTGTGTGTGTGTGTGTGGATGTGTGGATGTTGGATCCACGATTTCTCAAATTCTATAAGACTTAAGACATTTTTAACTACGGATTCCTCAATCTAACAATAATAGGAAGAGTTGATTAAGTTTTTGTAACAATTGGACAATCGGAAGTAGTAGCTACAAGAAAAAAATCATCTAAATATTATTTTTTGAAAATTTATGTAAATACTTATAATAAAGAACGTTAAATTCTTTATTCGATAAATATAAATTTATTATTATATCTTCTATAGATTTAAAGATAAAGAAATGAATATAAAATAATTTGATGTAAAAATTCTCAGATCAAACTACTTCAAGGCAAGAAATTCAAATGTTTGTAATTGCCACATAAATATTTGTATGCCACTGTCAAAAATATTTGTACATCATTATGAAGATTATGAAAATAAAAAAAGTCAACAACGCAAAAGAATATACGTACAAAAGAATATAAAAGGAATTTGCGAAAAAATGACGTAGGAGAAAAAGAAAAGGAAAGTAGAAAAAGAAAATTTCAGGATATTGAATATAAAGAAAATGTATGTATTGTATGTAGTGAGACTTGAATATATGTATTTGTATTTAAAAATATTTTTCGTTTAATCTTTAAAACTCATTCCACAAAATATTGGTCACAATTGATATTATATATAAATATCACTCTTAATTTAATAAAGAATCGATTTTCATTACTAACAACTTACACAAAATTAAATACCCAACTTTTTGAAGTTCAAATTAAAAAAAAAAACAAATAATAATATATCATTAAGGTATTGCTGGGTGTGCCAATATGCTTTGTACACAGATATCGGAAATGATGATATATTTGTTCCATGCTGGCGTTTACCAAGCGCCACTTCACGTGCACTGATGCTGGCGTAGAGAGTACAACGCAGTGATCACTCAAAATTGGCGTCGGTTGGGATCGAACTCGGATCCTCAGCTTTGCGACCAGACACTTGAATAGCAAGGCACAAGGTAACAAGATTCCTGAAATTTAAAACTTTAAAATTATTTCCAATTTTCAAATAGCATAAAAATGACCCATATGGTGCATTCTCCTCATCTGCTTTGAGTGCAGATTTATACACTCAGAAATAGGTAATAAGTTGAGATGATATATTTATTTATGTTATATACTGGTTGTCTACTTTTTATGGACTATAAGAAATACAGTAGTAAAATTTTTATATGGCTATAATTTCTGACTTATTTACTTCAGAACAAATGTTTAATAACTATTAACATATCTATAATTGTTATGAGTATCATAACTGCCGCAGATGTCGGTTTGAAATTCGAGACCGTAGAGCGACGATTTTAATACATCTAAGGCTTGTTATGATTCATAACATCCGTGGTGTGTTCAACAGTTTAATACAATAAAGACATTCAATCAATCTAGTTGCCATGTCTGATGCAGACGTCGGCAGTCACGGATTTCCACAGGTTTCGGTCCTCTGCTGTCCTCACTAGGTCTCCGAAGCTTGGAATCCCAATCTCGTCTTATATGCTAGAGAGGAGGGATAAGGGTTATCTTCCTCGTTTTCTTACTGCTGGAATTTTGCCACAGCATATATCCCATTCAACATTCTTCTCTCTAATAAGATGCCCGAGAAACGACAACTGTTGCTTTCTTATTTTAGATAATAATTGTCTTTTAGTACCTATTAGTTCTAACGCAGTATTGTTTTTTGTTTTACTAGTCCATGTTATTTTTAAACTTCTGAAGAACCACATTTCAGTTGCATGTAATTTGTTAATTAACTGTTTATTTAGTGTCCAACATTCTGAACCATATAACATTACACTCCATAAATAGAAGCGTATTAATCTTATTTTCAGTTTATTACTTATATTATTATTTGTTGGAACACCTTTTAATATGTCAAACATTACTTTATGCATATATACTGATTTTTGTTTGTTGAGTTTTAAACTCCACTCTTCACTTATTTCTATAACTTTATTTAATAACATTTTTAAATCTTGTAGGTTATATGCGAGTAGCCCAGTATCATCCGCGTTTCTTATGTTATTTATGTTCTTGCCACCGATTGTAATACACTTTATGTTATCTCTTTTTTAAAGATTTGCTCACTGTAAACATTGAACAACATGGGTGAGAGAACACATTCTTGTTTTACTCATTTCTCGACTTTTTTGTATTCTGATGTTCTATCTTCTATTTTCACAGCTGTAGTTTGAAGCCAATATAAGTTCTTCAGTCATCGTATGGTTTTGTAATCAATATCCATAGATTCTAGAGTTGTTATTAATTTTTGGTGGTTTCTATGTCAAATGCTTTAATATAATCTACAAAACATATGTAAATGTCCTGCTGTATGTCAATATGCCTTTCAATAATGTTTCTGATTACAAGAAGAGCATTCCGTGTTCCTTTACTGGCGGCGAAGCCGAACTGATATTCCGATATTTCTTTCGATAGCGTGCTTTTCATTCTTTCTAAAATTAAAGTAATTGTTCGATACTGTTCACAACTTGTTGCTTTGATATTTTTGAACAATGTGACTGTTGTTGATTTGGTTAAATCTGTTGGAATATCTCCTATTTCGTAAATATGGCTGTCCAATGTAATTAGTTCTATGCCTTTGTCATCCAGTGTTCGAATTATTATATCTGCTGTAATAACATCCGGACCTGCAGTCTTATTTCTTCCTGTGTGTTTTATTGCTTTTTGAATTTCCTCGGTGAGAATACTTTCGCCTTCTCTCTTATTTTCTTTCAGATTATATTCCTTTCTACCATCGTCTTTATATAATTCTTCTATATACCCTGCCCATCTATTTAAAATTTCGTTTTCATCTAACACTATACTCCCATTTTTAGATTTTATGTAATCGGTTCTTGGAAGTTTCTTATTTTGACATACATGTTCGATGTTTTTATAGTTTTAGAGAATTGGTTTTGTATAATAGCTTTGCCTCTTCGCACTGCATATTATACCACTTTTCTTTTACTATATTGCACATTCTCTTAATTTTTTTGTTTAACACTTTGTACTGGTTTGTATTTTTTATCTTCCGTCTCTCTTCCATTACCTCCAAAATTTCTTTCGTCATCCACTCTTTTCTTTTTATGTCTTCATTTACTGTTACAGTATATTGTTTAGCTGCCTTTAATATTGCTTCTTTTAGCATTTGCCACATTTCGTTGACATTCTCTAGAGTAGTAAGATTTTTACAACTTTGAGCTACGTCTGTGTTAAATTTATTATTTATGTCTTCATTAATGGTTATGAGAGATATGTCCTTTTTTCCAATAGATTTCTTTCTGAGCGGTATTTTCTTTTTTATATTTACGTCAGCTACTAGTAATATATGGTCACTATTGGCAAGAGCCAACAAAGTACCTGACATCTGGTGGCAAAATAGAACATATAGGTCGTAGGGAAAACGTTGTTCTGTCATATAGGGTTATCTAGTAAACAAGAGCCAAAAATGACCAGCAAACCGAAAAGATATTGTGTTGTACCGCAGTACAATAATTATACAAGTAAAGACATATCTGCTCACTATTTCCCAAAAACTAAAATATTAATAAATCAATGGAAAATTGCTTTAAAAATCAAGAACATGTCACCATTCAATAACGTTTATTCACAATATTTTTTGCCTAGAAATTTAATTCCATGTAAGTATTTATATAAATTTATGCTTCAATACATTATTAGATTGTTTTTATAGTCATTAGAAGAAAAACATTTAAAAAAATGCTATTCCATGCCAAAAATTACCGTACCGTAACCAGAACTTCTAGTAAAGAGAAGAAAAATAGAGAGAAGTTACTTGCCTATGAGTAGTAGTAATTATTATTCTTTAACATTATAACTACATTTATTTTATATTGTTTATAGGAAAGATAGAGAAGAAACGATAAAATGCCCCATTGTCTTCATATCCGTATAAAATAATGTGTCTATAACTAAAAATAAATAAGTTAACAAGCAAGATAACCACAAATTTGTATTTCATTTTACCTTTATAGACTGCTTCTCCTTCGGTTATAGGCCGCACAGCACCTTTTAAATAATAAACATTCTGAATTTAATCAAAAATAATAGAATATTTCCTAAAACAAAGCATCAAACTACAACGACTACAAGTGTAAAATTCAACGTTTTCCCTATAAGTCCGTCTGTAGTACCGCCATCTCTTGGAATTGGTTTTCCCGAATAACAGTCTGCGGCGGGATAAGTTCTCGCATTTTTTACATCCTTTCTATATCTTTTATTTATTGTGATATAATCTATCTGATTCCTCGTATTACCCATTGGGGCTTATCCAGATCCATAGTCGTCTTGCAGGCTGTTGAAACCAAGTATTCATTATGGCTTGTTCGTTTATTGTGCACCACTCAATCCATTTGAATCCTCTTTCATTTCTTTCACCTAGCCCAAAGCGACCGACTACATCACCGAATTGTCCTTTGCCCACTTTTCCATTGAGGTCCCCCATTATGAAAGTGACTTCATTATTATTGCATAACTTTTTCGTCTTGTCCAGGTCGTTGTAGAAAATATCTACTTCCTCTTCATCTTGTTCACAGGTTGGAGCATATACTTGTATCACGTTCATTTTAGTATCCTTCATTTGTAATAATATTCTGTCGGACACGAGATAAAGCCTTCAATAGAATCTTCTAGATCCTCAGATCTTGCAAAACATCGGTGTGGAACATAAATCTTTGAGAAACGCATTATTTAAAAATAAATATATATTTCTAATAAATTATAGGTATTTTTTTTCAGTTGAAATGTATCCATAAATATTTCATGTTGCATGCCTATTCACACGAAATGCAGTTAAGTTATATGCAAGTAATATTATATCAGACGGCTTATAAATGACCTTGATTAATCATCTTTCGTGAACCAAACTATATGTCCTTTATTTCTCATGTTTATTATTTTACAATAAAGTAAACCGTGTTAAACAATACACTAACGTTATCTGTATGAGGGTTGCAAACTGACCTTTTTGTCCTTTTTCTGATATTTGATATTAATAATTTTAAGATAACGTCTTTCTAATTACTTTAGGAAAAAAATTCCTTGCAAAATGAAATAATCATTTCATATTTCAAGAAACGCAATGAATAAATAAATAAATATATAAAGAGTGCAGGGAAGAGACCAGATGATAATTTAATTTCAAAATTTCATTCTTTTTATCATTTGAATCTTCATTCGAAGACCCATCTTTTGCAACTTTAAAATTGAAAAAAAAAGTTTAGTCTTATGTATTCTTTCATCAGGTACAGAAAAGAAAATATAGTTTTTACTGATAAAGAATTTTGTTTTTTGGGTTGTGTATAAATGTAAAATGCTCGAAGGACCAATAATTTTATATAGAAAATTAACGAAAGCTCGCAATAGTTGAAATTTGGTGACTATAAAAACAACCAAAGGGGCACTGACCTTGACTAGGAATATGACTAGGAGGCAGGAGCTCGACTCTTGAATAGTGATGAATCTTGCAGACGGTGCTCAACGGCAGGATAAATCGCAGACGCAACTGGTCTGGAAGCGATAACGGCCAGATTCAGGAAGGCAGGAAGTTCAGGAAGCAGGCCTCACTAGGTTGTGAGGCTGGGAAAAGGCGAAATCCAAGGGGCGCAGGCGCAGGGCTGGATACTGGCAGGATCCACCAGGGAGGCAGATGAAGGGAGGACAATTTAGAAGTGTGGCGTAGCTCGCCGGATGAAAGCCGCCAAGTGGCGACAGCACGGTCGGTCCGATCCGTAGAATGGACTAGGGTTGTCCGCTGTTTAGTACAACAGCGGTCTCGGAACACAAACAAAAATGCACTTTAAAACTTACACTTCTGAAATATAAAATTTGTCCCCACTACTCAGTAATAACACGCTTTTGAATAAGAATTTAATTTAATTTTGAATTAAGAAATGTTAGGCCCAAAAGAAAGTACAAAAAATGAAAAGAATGAAAGATTTACAGAGCTGAACTAAACACGTCCGAACTATATTTTGGCTCGTTATCGACTTGCGTTTATTTTTGTTACATATGTTTTATTGCTATGACGCTTTTCATTGTTGTATTCCTTTTTTATAGAAGCCTGTGATTTTAACAAATTAAATATACATAGCTATCTTTTAGCTTTAATTAAATAATAACAAAATATGCTAGTCACCAAATACTAACAATGAATTAACTTGATCTCGCAATAATGCACTGCAACTAAACGGTTGCTAGGCAGCGAGAAGGAACGAATGATCAACTCGACAGAAGAATCGAGTGACAATGAACAAATGATGTTACGTCTACCTGACAATGTATCAAAGTGACGTTTGTATCAAAGTGACACTTGTGTCAAAGTGACAGGAAATAAATTAATAACAATAATGAAAATTTACGACAATTGAGCTGTCTATTGCGCTGGCAGTGGGCATAGTTTATTAACTGGACGTTTGATGACGCTATTTTCCAACTTAACCAACGCGACACGAGCTATTTTGTCGTTTCCAAAATATAATTTAGTGATAATACCTAGTGGCCATTCTAAAGGGGGCAATCTATGTTCTTTAACTATGACTACTTGTCCCAACTTTATTGGATTACTTGACGTTAGCCACGTTTGGCGTGTTTGTAATGTTGTTAAATATTCTAACTGCCATTTTTCCCAATATGATTTTATTAATTAATCTAGTATTTACGATGGATCAAATTGGGATTAACTTTAGTTAACTCGGCAATAGGTAAATGCTTTAATGGGGTTTGAAGTAAAAAATGGGCTGGTGTCAGCAATTTCGGTTTGTGCTCTGGGCCTTGGGCACACAGAGGACGGGAATTTAAGACTGCTTCTATTTGTGTTAATAATGTTATCAACTCTTCATAGCTTAACAATTGTTTACCTATGACCCTAAATAGATGTTTCTTGCAACTTTTTATTGCAGCCTCCCAAACCCGACCGAAGTTAGCACTGAATGGAGGAATTGTTTTCCATTCTATTCCCTTCATTGCTAATTCGCTAGATAATGATAATGTTTTATGGAATATAGTCGATTGCACAAATTTATATAGCTCGTTGAATTTATTTCGAGCTCCTATAAAGGTGGTGCTATTATCTGAATATAAATGGGAAATGGGTCCCCTTCTTGATGAAAATCTTTTAAATGCGTTAATAAAAGAGTCTACTGTTAAATCCGAAACTACTTCAATATGAATGGCCTTTATTGTTAGGCAAATAAAAAGACAAATGTATGCCTTTTTTGCGTGCTGACCTTTATGTATAGATTTTATGAATTTAATTGGGCCTGCATAGTCTACGCCTGTATGAGCGAATGGTTTTACTTCAGTTACACGATAGTTAGGTAAATCCCCCATTTTTGGTTGGGTATTAACCGGTTTTGTCCGGAAGCATTTGTTGCATCTGTACAATTTTTGCTTGATGGCACTTCTACCAGCAATTATCTACTATTTTTGCCGAATTATTGCTAGCAACAAATCCGTTCCAGCATGACAGTTTGAATTATGATAATAATCTATGATTAGTTCTACTATGTGGTCCGACTTGGGCAGTAAAACTGGATGTTTGACTTCAAATGGTAGTATTGCATTGGATAGCCAAAGTTTATAAAACGGGATAATCATTCGTAGATGAGGTAGGTTTATCATATACTGAGAGCAAAACTTAAATATAAGTCTCCAAGCAATTAAAACAAAATAAGGATTTTAATTCTCAGTTGCTCAAGAGTAAGAGGCAAACTAAAGAGAATTCAAAGACAATAGGATTGACCATTGGAGACATCGACTACTTGCAGTCTTATGACGTCTAAACAATATATGGACAATATACAAATGCAGTAATAAATACAGCGGAAAAATATATCAAGAAATAAACAAAATGATAAATCATGAATATTCATAAACAGACAACGTATAGAGTATTTGAAGTTATGCAAATTGATGACGCAACCTTATGCAACACTACTTGCATGATACAAATTGCATCACAAATGCAACCGAAATTACGTTTCAGTGTTGCACACTGCCTACGTGTCTAACTTCTTAAATTGATGAAAACGAAACATGCAAAATTTGTTGATAGATGGCATTATCATACCAACCTATTCGAACTTTTGTTGTTGATAGAGATTTACATTTACAACGTGACGTGGAATGAAGTAGAAATAATCGTCATTGCTTGACGTGACTTCAGTCAAATGTCAAATAACCTTTTTATAAATGTGAAACGATAAAGCTGAGATTGAAATGACGAATCAAATCGAATGTGAAAGGTATGATATGTAAATCTTTCAAATGTAAGTATTGTAGAGTTATTGCATGTAGGAAAAGTTGTTTCCAAAGTTTTGTATGGGCGGCTGTATAATCCCGACGTTGAAATTAATCGGAAATGGTTGTTGCCATGAAGGTTGACGGGGGCCCCACAAAGGCCCCGCCATGAGCCGCTGACGAACAGGATATATTATCAAAGGCCCATGAGATAAATATACAAACTGATGTGTCTGTGGCTGCCAAAACCCTGGTCGGCGCATGCCACAAAAATAAGGAAGCATTGGGCTGTAAACCAACCATGGAGGTGGCGGAGGAGATCCCACGTTGGGGGGTAACCCTGGCTTGTGACAAGTTTTTATTGAGTTTTTGATTTTGTTGCTTGGAACTTCTTTTAGTTCCTGGAACTTGTGCAAATTGTTTTGTGTAAATGTAGAAAATGACGAAAAGGAATCTTGCGGTAACGATTTATTGTCAAGTTCTCCTAACAGGACATAACCTAACGTTGTTTCATAGGCTGTAGGAGCTCTTCCTATTTGTTTTGAGAGAAGCAGCGACGGACATAATTGAGCCCCCAAGATTACGTCGATCTTTCCCGGAATATTCCAAGTATTATCGGCTAATAGAATGGAGTTGAAAGACGGACATTTAGAGACAGTTAGCTTGCAAGAAGGTAAATTATCTGTTATATTTTCGACTACCAGAGCCTTTAAATTGTATTTATGGGGCAAAACTCGGGATTCTATTTCAAGATTTACATAACCGAAAGCCGGGCGACTTGTCATCCCGATTCCTTTGATTTTTGAATTTTTAAGGGGAGTAATTTTTAGTTTTAATTTTTTACAGCAATCTTTGGTTATAAGGTTATTTTGTGACCCATTATCGAGCAAACATCTGATAACTCGTTTACCTTTGTTTATATCTGTAGCGTAAACTTGTGCGGTCGACAATAAAACATAACCTTGATTAGTTATGGATACGTGACATGAAGTGTCATTCTCCGGTTCCGCAATTTTTTTGCGGGAGATTTTGTAGGAGTTGAAAAATGTAAAAGTGTGTGATGTTTCCCGTGACATACCCGACATTTGGTGAGCAATGCACAGGCTTTACCTGCATGAACATTGGATAAGCAATTATAACATGCATTTTTAGATTTAATAAACCCAAATCTGTCTTGAACTGACATTTTAATGAATTTATCACAATAATACAGTTTGGAATGTTCCGCACTGTTACACAAAATACAAGATTTTGGTTTGATTGGTTTGTTTGGGTTTTCATCTGCCGCCAAAAATGTGATGATTCGCCATCTTTGGTGGGCCTTTTATAGATGAAGACCGTTCCAAGATTTTTGCTTGATCCCGGACAAATTCTAAAAAGGTTTTGCAAGAGGGAAATTCCGTTTCACGGAATATCGTATCAAATAGTTGTACGATCTCTGAATCGACCTTTTTAGACGCGCAGTTTAATAAAACAAAATCCAGAACGTCTGGAATTTTGAGTTGTTTAAGAGCTTCGACTGAAGCTGAGCATTTATTAACAAATGTTGTTAAATTATTTGGGTTTTTTGAACTAAACTTTATATTTAGTATGTTATCTAAATATTGCTTAGCCATTGTTCGATTATCCTGGTATTGCTTTACCAGGCCATCCCAAATAATATTGTAATTTTCGGGTGTGGGCAATATCCCTCTCGTTATTTCTAAAGCATTACCCGTGAGTTTGCCTATAAGATAACTAATTCGTTGCTCATTTGTAAGCGCTTCATTCTCGAGTACGTTTGATTTGAACGACTGGTAAAATAACGGCCACATTTCTACTTTCCCATTAAATGATGGCAGTTCAATAGGGGGAAGTTTTTTGAATTTATTGATTTCCGTACTTGACTTTGACGGTTGTGCCTTAGGAGACGACAAAGCTAGTTCGCTACGCGTTCGTTTGATTTTTGAAAATTACATTTCAATAGTCATTAAAGTTTCGAAGCTAGGCTCAAAACTAGCGTCATTAGACAGCTCAAGGTCATTTATACGAATAGAGGCGTTTTTAAATTCGTCTCTCAACAAATCGACTTCTTGAGATTCGTCCAAGAAGCGTTCAATAGTACGCGTGTCAGTTGGAGTGCATTTTTTCGCGAGTTCGTGCAATTTTACTATACGGGATTCATAGCTAGGGCTTTCAATGACTTTAATTGAATATCCATAGTATCAAATTTTTACCGTGGAAGATCCGACTCGAAGGACCAAAAATGTATGTATAAATGTAAAATGCTCGAAGGACCAATAATTTTATATAGAAAATTAACGAAAGCTCGCAATAGTTGAAATTTGGTGACTATAAAAACAACCAAAGGGGCACTGACCTTGACTAGGAATATGACTAGGAGGCAGGAGCTCGACGGGTCTTGAATAGTGATGAATCTTGCAGACGGTGCTCAACGGCAGGATAAATCGCAGACGCAACTGGTCTGGAAGCGATAACGGCCAGATTCAGGAAGGCAGGAAGTTCAGGAAGCAGGCCTCACTAGGTTGTGAGGCTGGGAAAAGGCGAAATCCAAGGGGCGCAGGCGCAGGGCTGGATACTGGCAGGATCCACCAGGGAGGCAGATGAAGGGAGGACAATTTAGAAGTGTGGCGTAGCTCGCCGGATGAAAGCCGCCAAGTGGCGACAGCACGGTCGGTCCGATCCGTAAAATAGACTAGGGTTGTCCGCTGTTTAGTACAACAGCGGTCTCGGAACACAAACAAAAATGCACTTTAAAACTTACACTACTCAGTAATAACACGCTTTTGAATAAGAATTTAATTTAATTTTGAATTAAGAAATGTTAGGCCCAAAAGAAAGTACAAAACATGAAAAGAATGAAAGATTTACAGAGCTGAACTAAACACGTCCAACCATATTTTGGCTCGTTATCGACTTGCGTTTATTTTTGTTACATATGTTTTATTGCTATGACGCTTTTCATTGTTGTATTCCTTTTTTATAGAAGCCTGTGATTTTAACAAATTAAACATACATAGCTATCTTTTAGCTTTAATTAAATAATAACAAAATATGCTAGTCGCTGGCCAGCTGGTCCTAAGGTTGTTTTTAAAGTCACCAAATATCTGACTTTACAACTTTACAGGTTGTGTTCTATATATTAATTGAATTCATGTAATTTTTGTAGGAGTAAAATTCGGTTATAAATTTAAAATACGTACCGAAGTATTTCTTGCTTTGAAAATAAAAATAAATATGTTTTTTATTTATTGTACTTTTCATATACAAGATGGCGAATGGAACTCCCGAACAGAAGACTTTAACATGTAAAATCTTACTTTCGTAATTTCCTGTTTTCCTAATTAGTTTAGGTAAAAAAAAATAATTTTGCATGCTTTTAACGGCAGGTCGAAAATCACAAAAAAAATCGTTAACATTTGTTATTTTGTTTTAATTCTATGACCACCACTCTTTGTGAGATGATTATTACCTAATTACTGTCTTTTAAAAAACATGTAAAATTTTTCTTATTGATGCGGATGCAGAATTTTATTCTCTTCAACTTTTATTTGAAGCTTTTTTACCTAAAGTAATTAAGGAAACAGGAAATTACTAAAGTATGATTATACATGTAGAAGTTAAAGTTTGGGTTCCGGTGTTCTAATCACCATTCTGTAGATACCTACATAAACATAAGCAAAGTAACAGAAAACATTGCCTAAAAAATGTTCTTTTTTGTAACTATGTAAAGTTGGCAATCCTGGTGCAATGAAGACCGTTATACTTTTATTTTACTTTATTGTTATTGTCATTTTGTCGACTATTGTTAACATGTCAGTATGGTAATAATAATAATATTAATTATATTAATAATAATGTTAATATTAATTATATTAATAATAATGTTAATATTAATTATATTAATAATAATGTTAATATTAATAATAATATTATTAACAATAATAATTATAATAATTATAATTACAATATTAATTATAATAATAATTTTAATAATAATAATATTGCCGTACACGTACAGTTATTACTTAGTTACCAGCCTACTTTTGTATATGTAAACAAAGGCTTAATATCCTGAAACCGATATATACATAAAAATTTCTGAATTAAAAATTGCGTCAAATTAAATTTATTGACAAAATAGGTTCTTGTCATGAGATAAACGTAAAATAAAACTCCGTCTTTAAGCATTTTATAGAGTGCCATGTAGACAAAACATACAATTCAAATAATCGTATTGTTTGACTTTGACAGTTGTGTATTAATTGTTAACATTATTCTACTGGACTTTCTATGTGACTACTGATAAATTAATGACATCAGTAATTATTAAAACTTTATAACAGATGTCATCTGCCAAACTCAAGCAATACTACTGTTTAACCTTTTAACATTTTGTGCTATTGCTCATAGTAGTAAATAGCTAAAAATTATAACTTTTATTTTGCCTGTCTTTCGCGAACGAGTAGCATGTACTCAATAATTTTTTTCTTGTTGGATGCAGTTTTTCATTCTGAACATGTATTATGTTTTCACTTTTGTTTTAAAATTTATAGTGCAGAATTTACAAAATTTTATCATTGTATTTCCCATGGTCCATAAATAAATAGACACCCAGTATACATTATTTTTGTACTGTAGTATGTATAAAAATCCACTTATTTGAATCAGATTTTTATATACATAATATCTGCTATATTAACTTTTAATAATGTTGAGCAGCTAGTAATATGATGTAATGTTTTTGATTTTTCGAGGTTGTAAATCAAAACAGATTTTTTTTTTGTCTTACGGCTACAAATCTTCTAAGCTTGTATATTCACGTTAATTAATATTTGCTTGCAGACACTTTCAATTTTATATATTTTCTATTCTTCCTAAAGTTACAATATCGAAACTATAGTCAATAAATTTAACTCTGTCTTGTCCAGCAATAAAACTATATACGACAAAGCGGCATACAAAAATAGCATTTATGTTTAAGGAACTATAAGATTATTTTACTATACAGGGCTTTCACAGCAGGTAGCCAACCCTCAAGATTTTAAGCAATGCATGTCTTCATTTAAATTTTTTCTACCTTGCCTTGTTTCGAGTAACGCGTCTCGACTAACTCAAATTCTTTGTATTTGTGAAAATATACATAAAATAATGTAAAATAATATCTAAATGAGGAGAGTATTGGAAATGTATTTTTAATAAATAGGTTTGTTCCAACAAAAGTTTAGAATTATGTAGTTTACTGAGTTTGCGCAAAGCCATTTTAGCGTTCCAACAAGTCGAATTAAAAATGCGGAACTTAACCTGATTTATTCTGTTTTTATAATTAAATTATTAATTGAAGAAGACAACGATTTTTCTGAATTCTTGAACGATATTGTTGAAATAAAACAAAACAATGAAAATTACCTACATTTGAAATATAATCGTATTATAATAAAAGACACAATGTTTTCTAACACATATTTTTTATGTTGTGATTTATAGGTTAGGATAAGCAAACAAAATTTTCAACATTAATTTCGGTTCTAAATCGTTCCAACACTAGTAAAGTCTAGAACTATAAGTTTGCGCATGAATCACGTTCTGAAATCCCCTGAACTTTCTGTTGGAACAAACAGTTTAAAACATTGTTTTCATTATAAAGAACACGCTAGAATTATTGAGAATAAGAATAAGTATTTATCTGTAATTTGAATTTAAGTTGCGACAATAATTTAAGTTAGTACTTGGTCAATCAATGTTTTAAAGTATCGTTGGATGCACCGAGCTATGCTTTTGACTTAAAAACAATATGGGATAGAAGGTTTTTGTCTGATAGAAGCGATCGATGCTGTAATAGTCTAATTTATGAATATTATTAAATCATTTCAAAAGAAGATTGGTTGGCAGCTTTGAAGAAGTATAATATTTTTTAAGAGAACTACTTTGAACATAAAAAATATGAACCATTTATCTTATTTTTAATAATTGTAGCTATATTCTCGTACGTAGGGTGGTCACACTAGATTGAACCAGTAAATGTTTTAGTTATTTAACAAAATAACAATTTTTCTCAAGTAGGTAAACACATTTTCTACAGACATGGACAAAAAATTACGAATACAAAGGTGAATTCATTTCTAATTCCGGAATATGCAGCAACATTGATAGTCAAAATAGAATATATTACATTTTTCTTACTTTTGTTAAATATGTAAGTATGTAATAAATTGTATCAGGAAATAATAAAATAAATTAAGGATTTGAGATTATCGGCCTAATTCATTAAGATACAATCTTTGTTAAAAATAACAGTGAAGTTAATAACAAGCGAGTTAAAAGTTATGTCGATTCTCAATATTTGTACATATTACTCTATTCCCAACGTAAAGTAACAGATTTTGATTAGTTTGACGTTTGAGTTTTTAATAAGTGTTGAAATTACGTATTAGGAGAAAAATAGTTCAATATTAAGTATTGTAACATTTAAGTTATTATAAACATTTATTCAACTGAAAATTATTTGGAATAAATGTGAATATTACAAAAATATTGAGAAAAATACAAATCGCTGCAAATAGTAAGAAAATGGCGCAAACAAATGCCAGTTGGGCTGTCAAACGAAACGTCAAAAATATTTCAGTCATTAAAATACCTGTATTCTCAGTGAAAATTTGCATCGTTAGACATTTATACTTCAATAAAAGCTTTTGTAACTTATTTCGATAAGAATTTTTAAAGTTATCTGAGATATTCTCACATTTTACGTCTAATTTTTTTTTAGAAACAAACGCTATAGATCTCAATTGTTCTCACTATGCGCAGATCCCCATTGCGCATATCTTCTATCTCTTTAAATTGAAAAGGTCTATTGATATTTAATTAAATTTAATTTTTAATTATTTTTCTGTAGACTATGTATGAAAAACAAAACTGCTATCTGTCAATTTGAATTGTTTAGAGCATAATTCCTATTCTTCCTATTTACAAAGATATAAACAAATATTCAATTTAGGTTCAATTTTTTACATCCTAAGCCTACTGAAAAACAACTATAAAAATAAAATTTATTTAAATTTAAATTGCATTTTTCTCAATAATTTTGTAATATCGGGATATAGAATGTATGCACGGTTGAATTTAGAAAAAAAACACTATCGAATGGGCCTTAAAGGTATATACCATCCCATTTTTTTTAAACAGTACTTTATGTTATTGTTTGAGAACCACTGGTTAAAACAATTCTTTTCTTCAATAACTAAATGTCTTCATCTACTACAACTTTTATTTGAGTGATTGTCTTTTATTTCCAATAATTAAGAAAATAATCGAGGTATCCCGTATCCGAGAAGCACTGTATATATAATATATATTGTGACGTGGAATGCCCACTGTCGCCGCCACTGTAAGCGAGTGTCTATTTATAGCGGTGACTTAATCGCGCTAGCAGCCGGGCGACGTAAGCAAACAGGTCGCAACGTGTTTAATTACTCCCGGTCTCCTGAACCTTTTGTGTTCATTGTTATTATGCGGTCGAACATTCTGGGCTTTTCTAGAAAATAATGGCAGCTGCATATAAAGGGAGTAGCTATGCTCGGGGGACACAGTTAGATTAGTTGAGTCCCTGATCACACAACATTAGTTATGTGATCGGGGGTTGACTTACATAGTTCAGTTCCATTAGTGAAGACGACACGACACTTACATTAGTGCAATTCGACACAGTCAGTTACAAACAGAGTCATAGAAACATTGACATGGAGTGTTAGAGAGTAAAGTGTTAGTGAGAAGCACAGAGTATCGTAGTGAGCGTATACAGTTGGTGTCGAGTAGGTACTCGGGAAGTTACTGGTATATTGGGATAGCTGTGGATGTAAATACTTGGTAGTGTTGACGAGTATTGAGAAGCTAGGTATATGGGAACAGTAACAGCAAGTGGAAGCTAATAGTCGGCAGTGGTGTTGAAGAATTGTGACATACGGACAGTCAGTGATACTGAGGGTGTGGAGGTTAGACAGGGAGTTACATAAATAGACAGGTAGTGTTGTGAAAGAAATGACTTCTGTCCGAGCAATCTAAGATTGGAACGCGTAGTGAAATAAATAATTTGTAATATCCTGCAAATAAATAGTAGTGTTAATTGGTTAAATAAATAGTGTAAGTGTTAGTGTTATTTAGTTAATTATAGTCTTAGTTCTAATTAGAATTTAATAGTTGTTTCATATTAGTAATAGTAACTTTCATTATGGTTCAATAAACACTTAATTTTAATTAATAATAGTTTTCTAATATTTACACATCTCCCAAATAAATAAAAACGTTACAAGCTGTGAATGTAGCTTTTTTTGACGTTTCTGACAATTTATCTCTAGTTTTATTGTTTGAGATTATTAAAAAATGAATATTCATGCTAATGAAAAGCGTGGGTTCACAAATGCTAAATTCGTGACAGAATTTGAAAAGACTGCAATGTGTCATCAAAAAATACACGTGAGCCGCATAATCAGAATGTAGGACGAGCAGAATATGTATTACTGGAAGAAAGAGTGTTAGGAATGATAAGTGCAGACCTCTTCTGTAATACTAGATGTATTGGAAATGAGTTGGGAGTATATCACAGCATCATACATACATTTGTTAAGTAACGTTGACTTTTTAATAAATTTATATTATTTAAACAACACTGTATATTTTAACTTTATTTATTAATCTAATATTACTATTATTGTCATAATTAACGACATTTGTTCAAATCAAATTGTCAGACACGTCAAATTAGTTAACTGACGTTGTGACAGATTAAACGTCAAGCATTTATATATATATATATATATATATATATATATATATATATATATATATATATATATATATATATATATATATATGTCGGGGATCACCCTGTATATGGATCACCCTGTATGTGATTCATCCTGTATACACCATGTAAACAAATCGGATGCGTAAGTGCACGTGTCTAAAACAGCTTACAAAGCAAGTGCACTGGCGGAACCAAGAACAGCCGATCGAGTATCAATGACATCATTGTTATTGTTTATTGGAATGAGATAAGGTTTGGGAGTAACCAAAACAATTAAAGAAGAGAGCGATGTGTAGGGCATTACATGGTGGTCCTGTGATCGAGCTGGATCTTGAGATCGCCGCGTGTCCGTTCTGTTTTCATTCATTTTGTTATATTCTGCATTGTTGTATTATTTGTGTTTGAACTATTTATTGGGAACTATTATTCGTGTGTTTTATTATTAATACTATTATTATTATCATTATTATTGTTATTGGACTACGTACTCGTATAAATAAACTTTTATTATTCTCATTGTAATTTGTGTGGTGACAATTATTTAATAACAACCCATCCGACATCAGAAGTGGGATTCGTGTCCGCAGCCATGGAACAACAAGCTGAAGACAGGAGCAGTAGTTCTGATCAACAATGGAGAACTATCCTGGAGGAACTTGTAAAAAAGATCAGTCAGCCTACACACAGTGAGTCTATTACATTACCACTATTCAGTCCTGAAAAAACGGGTCAAAATGCTAGAGCCTGGTGCACTACAGCTGATCTTTGCATGCGAGAAAAACCTGTAAGAGGCAGTGCATTAATGATAGTTTTAAGCAAAGCCATGCAAGGCTCTGCATCTGCCTGGTTGTCGCAAATATCTTTTGAGGGAATGACCTGGGAACAATTTAAAGATTTATTTCTCTCAAGATTTGATGAGATTGAGACTGGCTCCTCTTCCTTAATTAAATTGCTCCAGGGGAAACCAAAAGATAACGAGCCATATTCTGTATACGCAAGTAAATTTTTAACCAGTTTTATGACACGCTGGCAGACATCCGATCCAGAACAAATTGGTGTTGCGTTAGCGATGGCTCATTTATCAGAATATGACCAAAGAATAAAAAGAATTGCGTACACAACTGAAATTGAAAATCGAAATCAACTTCAGAAAGAGTTACAAGCTGTAACAAAAAGAAAAATTTTCGATTCCGATGACAAACATCTATCCAAGCGGCCAAAATTAAATTCAAATCAACCTCCAAAGTGCTACAGTTGTGGTAAAGCTGGACACCGTCAACGTGACTGTCGATCCGCCCAGGCGTCATCCAGTTCCAGGCCCGGTTCCAGACCCAGCTCCAGTTTCGACAAGAGCCGAAAAGATGTCCGCTGTTACAAATGTAACAAACCTGGACACTACGCCAATAACTGCCGTCCTGCCGCTGCGAAGAAAGAGCCCGAGACCAAGAGAGTGGAAATTTGCACCATTAAATCACCTAGTGGTCAGCTCGAACATGAAGGTGAGATCTTTCCATTTATTTTCGACTCTGGTGCAGAGTGTTCTCTTTTGAAAGAATCTATTTCTTTGAAATTTAGTGGTCAAAGAATTTACAACTCTGTTTCTTTGGTTGGAATTGGCAAAGACACTGTATTTAGTACAATACAAATTCTGTCTAAAATAACGATCGATGGTTATTTACTTGAAATTAAATTTCATATTTTAGCTGATAATTATTTAAACAGTGATATTTTGATTGGTAGAGAAATTTTAAGTGATGGTTACTCCGTTCACTTGACTGATAGCGATATTTCGTTAAGTAAAACAAAAACTATTTGTACTTTAAACAAAATTAATAATTTGCTTGACTGGAAAAATGAAATAAAAACAGATTTACTTGACAAGGAGCGCGATCAATTAATTATTTTGTTACAAAATTTTAAAGACTCTTTTATTAAAGATAATCCTACAACTCGTGTTACTACAGGTAATTTGGAAATCAGGTTGAAAGATACAAACAAAACTGTACAAAGACGTCCATACCGTATGAGTGACTCTGAAAAAGAAATAGTTCGTGTAAAAATTCAAGAATTGTTAGATGCTAATATCATCAGGCCTAGTAGTTCGCCATTTTCAAGCCCTATAATTTTGGTTCAAAAGAAAGATGGAAGCAGTCGAATGTGTGTTGATTATCGTGAGTTAAATTCTAATACAATTTCTGATAGATATCCACTACCAATTATTTCTGAACTGATAGCTCGTTTGCGAGATGCAAAATATTTTACAAATTTAGATATGGCAAGTGGTTTTCATCAAATTCCGGTTCAAAAAAAATTCTATCGAGAAAACTGCTTTTATTACCCCCGAAGGTCAATATGAGTATTTGTCTATGCCTTTTGGTTTGAGAAATGCACCGTCTGTTTATCAGAGAGCAATAGTGAAAGCATTAGGAAGTTTAGTAAACACACACGCGATAGTGTATATGGATGACATAATGATTTATTCTAAAAACATATCTGAAGGTTTTGAAAAATTAAACGATGTATTACAAGCGTTAGTTCAATCCGGATTTTCGTTGAATATAAAAAAATGTTCCTTTCTAAAAATTAAAATCGAATATTTGGGTTATGAAATATGTGCAAGTGAAATTAGGCCAAATCCTAAAAAATTGGAAGCATTAACTGCTCTATCTCCACCCGAAACAGTAACTCAAGTTAGACAATTTATTGGAATGAGTTCATATTTTAGACAATTTATTCCGAATTTTTCTACTATAGCAGGACCCTTGTATAAATTAACAACAATGAAAGGTAAAATCACTTGGACTTCCGATCACGAGAAAATTAGACAAAAATTGATTTCTAAATTAACCAATGAACCTGTTTTAACAATTTTTAATCCTGAACACCCTATAGAATTGCATACTGATGCAAGTTGCGTAGGGTATGGGGCAATTCTGTTTCACCGTATTAACAATAAATTGCATCCTGTTGAATACTTTAGTCGCAAAACTTCTGCAACTGAATCTAAATATCATTCATATGAGTTGGAAACTCTCGCGGTTGTAAATGCTGTAAAGTACTTTAGGCATTATTTATTTGGACGTAAATTTCTTGTAGTAACTGACTGTAATTCTTTGAAGTCATCAAGAAATAAATTAGAGCTGACTCCTCGCGTTCATCGTTGGTGGATGTATTTGCAGATCTTTGACTTTGATATTATTTATCAACAAGGCAAAAGAATGAGTCATGTTGATTTCTTCTCCCGTAATCACATAGAACCACAACTTAAAAATAATAAAGTCATTCAAAAGGAAATTCAACTAGTAGAAATTACTCAAGATTGGCTTATTGCTGAACAGTCGCGAGATAACGAAATTTATGAAATTATTTCTAAATTAAACAATGTTCAAAATTTACCTGACGAGGTGTTGCAAACTTATGAATTGTGTAAGGGTTTATTGTATCGTAAAATTCAACGAAATGGACGAACTAAAAAGTTAGTAGTTATTCCAAAGGCTTTTGTATGGTCTGTAATTAATAATGTACATGAATCTGTTATGCATTTAGGCTGGGAGAAAACCCTCGATAAAATTTATGATTACTATTGGTTTAATAATATGTCAAAAAATGTTAGAAAATTCGTTGATAATTGCGTAACTTGTAAATTATCTAAAAATCCCTCTGGGAAAGTCCAAGCAGAACTGCATCCGATACCCAAAATTAGTATTCCGTGGCATACTATTCACATGGATGTCACAGGTAAATTGAGTGGTAAAAATGACAAAAAAGAGTACGTTTTTGTTTCTATCGATGCCTTTACAAAGTATGTAATTTTGACTTATGCAAAGAAAATTGATACAAATAACAGTATTCGAGCATTGAAGAAAAACATATCATTATTCGGAATTCCTAGTAGAGTCATTGTTGACCAAGGGAGATGTTTTGACAACAAAGAGTTCAAAGAGTACTGCAAAACTCAAAATATTGAATTACACTTTATTGCAACGGGCAGTAGTCGTGCAAATGGCCAAGTGGAACGAGTAATGTCTGTTTTAAAATCATTGTTTACTGCAATAGAATTGAATAAGGACAAATCTTGGTATGATAATTTGTACGAAGTACAGTTAGCAATAAATTCCACTAAAAATAGAGTTACTAATTGTAGTGCTGTTGAGTTGTTGATAGGAAAGGTAGCAAGACCTTTTGGTTTAGTTGCTAACGATAATGTAGATGAAATTGATTTGGATCAATTAAGAGAACAAGCTATTGTATCAGTAAAAAGAAACTCTGTTGTTGATAAAGTGAGGTTTGATAAAGGAAAAGCTAAAGTTCAACTGTTTAAAGTTGGTGATTTTGTTTTACTAAAGAACGAGGAACGTAATCAAACCAAGCTTGATCAGAAATATAGAGGTCCTCTGAAAGTTGTAAAAGTTCTTGATGGGGACAGGTATGAGTTAAAACCGATGCGAGGTAATCGTGTTTTAAAATATGCTCACGAGCATTTAAAGCCGATGCCTCGTGGTTCGGACGAGTTTGTGCAGGAGAATGAGTCTCTTGATGAGGAGAGTGTGACTCCTGTTGATGAGGGTTCTTGTGTGAGCCAGATGTGATGTGATGTGATGAATGATTGGGTATCCCAGTGAACAGTAGTTCTCTGGATGAGGGGGCGTGTCCTCCTGAGTCTAGTAAGACTCGAATCCGTCATTATAAGGCGGGGCAGGGGCCTGTGAGCTCCTGGGATAGGCCAGTGAGGCCAGTTACGGTCAGTGAGGACCGTGACTCAACCGAGGGACTAGGTGAATGCCCGGTGAAGGTTGAAATGATCAACCCAGAGACCGGAGGAGTAGCTAGTGAAGGTTAGAGTTGTGTATCAACCGAGGGACTAGACGAATGCCTGGTGAAGGTTGAAATGATCAACCCAGAGACCAGAGGAGTAGCTAGTGAAGGTTGGAGTTAAATAGCCGATGGACTGGCTGTACTGGAGTATGAGATACTCTAGTACGAGACAATGTGATTGTCTGTGTGTGACTGCTCATTTTTAATGAGATTGTATTGAGGGGTGAACCTCAAGAATAGGTCTTCAATAGAAGACGGTGTATTGATGAATTGGGCTTGGGAAGTCTACCTCGTGGGCTTACCTAAGTGGAATGTGTTGATGTATGAATCAGAATTGGCCGAAGCGAAAAGTGCTGGTCATGTTTGCAATAGAATGTTACTAATGATATTTGTAATGTATGTTTTGTAGATTAAGATCGCACGAGGGCGTGCGACAGGTCAGAATGGCCGTGTCGGGGATCACCCTGTATATGGATCACCCTGTATGTGATTCATCCTGTATACACCATGTAAACAAATCGGATGCGTAAGTGCACGTGTCTAAAACAGCTTACAAAGCAAGTGCACTGGCGGAACCAAGAACAGCCGATCGAGTATCAATGACATCATTGTTATTGTTTATTGGAATGAGATAAGGTTTGGGAGTAACCAAAACAATTAAAGAAGAGAGCGATGTGTAGGGCATTACATGGTGGTCCTGTGATCGAGCTGGATCTTGAGATCGCCGCGTGTCCGTTCTGTTTTCATTCATTTTGTTATATTCTGCATTGTTGTATTATTTGTGTTTGAACTATTTATTGGGAACTATTATTCGTGTGTTTTATTATTAATACTATTATTATTATCATTATTATTGTTATTGGACTACGTACTCGTATAAATAAACTTTTATTATTCTCATTGTAATTTGTGTGGTGACAATTATTTAATAACAACCCATCCGACATATATATATATATATATATATATATATATATATATATATATATATATATATTTTAATTCCATGTCTGTCGATATTTTTAACGTAGTTTTCGAATTTTTCATATTTAATTTATGTCGTTATAAAGCACGTAAAAGTAATTCTGTTTATTGATTTAGATGCAGAACTTTATGCCCTAAAACTTTAATTTGACGCGTTTTTGCTTAAAATAATTATGTGAGCAGGAAATTGCATAAAACTGCTTTCCCATGTTAATCTTCTATGTACACCTTTAAGACAGACACACGATATATATATATATATATATATATATATATATATATATATATATATATACAGGGTGTAAATGAAATAAGTGCATTAAATTTCACCAGTAATATAACTCGGCGAGAGCAACAATATTTCTTAATAACTTTTTCTCGAAATCCCATATTTTTTTAGCATTTTTACCACTCCGTAAATTGACGAGTCGTTCCAAATATTTTTGTGATAATTGAACGCAGTAGCAATAGCTATGAAAAATTTTGTTCTAGCAATTGACATTCCTGTCAATTGTTGCAATTAAATTTTGACATTTGTAATAAACTTGTTTATAAGGTAAAATTCTGTCAAAATGCGAGTACACAGACATTGTAATTACTTACCTATGGTTTATTTATTTATTTTTTTACTCGTATCTGTACTACATTTTACTTGACATCACGGTTGACATAAAGACAGTGTCATGGAGTTGTCAACGCATTTACACGGAGCGTTTCCAAATCATCACCAAATCATTATGTTCTTAATATTCGCACATTTGTTAATCTTGTACATCTTTATCGCATCACAATACGGAGTGTCACATATGACAATTTTAAAAAAAGAAATAGTTATATCCATAACATGTGCAAAAAGTTCTGTTTTCAGCACATAACAGACTTCAATGTTGGGAATGGCTCATAATGTTCATTAATGAGACTGAATTTACTTGGGAAGGTGTATTTATTATGCACAATACACATCTCGACACACGAAAATGCTGTAAAAATGTTCATTAAAAATTGTTTGGGGAACAATAAATGGACGACTAATTATTGGTATTCATGTACCTCTTTTAAATGGACAAAAGTTTGTACTTACATTTTTTGAATAACATATTTAAACTATTATGATTTATCGACGATAAATAATCATCTCATAACCTAATAACTATGCTTTTGCTCTTCGTCTCGTTACCTCGTTTCTCCTTGTCTTCCACTATTCACATGTGATTAAAAGTCTGGTTCAATACACAACTTTAACTTTTGTTATCCAAAATTTAAATTTATTTTAAAAATTGTACTATTACGTATTAATTAATAATAATGTTATTTCCCTTGATTCGTTTATTAATTACTGTGACTGTAAGTGTAACCGATAACCGAGAATTTTTGAGCTGTTTGTATCTCACTTGAATACGGCAGCGCAGCCATTTGTTCTCTTTGTTCTCCATAGGCGGGTAACGAAATATGCAACAAATCTTTAAAAAAAATTAACTCAAAATCTAAAAGACTTAGAAAAAAAGTTATTAAGAAATATTGTTGCTCTCGTTGAGTTACATTACTGGTTAAATTTAATGCACTTATTTCATTTACACCCTGTATATATATATATATATATATATATATATATATATATATATATATATATATATATATATATATACAGCTTACGATTCAAGTGTACTGGCGGAACCAGGAACAGGCGATCGAGTTCCAATGACATCATTATTATTGTTGAGTAAAATGCGATAAGGTTTGGGAGTAACCAAAACAATTAAAAGTAGAACGGTGTTTAGGGCATTACATTGTGGTCCTTTAATCGAGCTGGATCTTGAGATCGCCGCATGTCCGTTGTGTTTAAATTATTTTAATTGTTATATTTTGCATTGTTGTATTATTTGTGTTGGAACTATTTACTGAAAACTATTATTCGTGCGTATTATTATTATTATTATTATTAATATTATTATTATTATTATTATTATTATTATTATTATTATTATTTTTATTATTATTATTATTATTATTATTATTATTTTTATTTTTATTATTATTATTATTATTATTGTTATTATTATTATTATTATTATTATTATTATTATTAATATTATTATTAATATTACTATCATTATTATTGTTATTGGACTACGTACTCGTAAAGATAAACTTATATCATTATCATTGTGCTGTGTGTTGTGACAATTATTTATTAATAACCCATCCGACATCAGAAGTAGGATTTGTGTCCGCAGCCATGGAACAACAAGCTAAAGACGGGAGCAGTAGTTCTGATCAACAACGGAGAACTATCCTGGAGGAATTTGTGAAAAAGATCTGTCAGCCTGCATAACAGTGAGTTTATAACATTACCACTATTCACTCCTGAAAAGAGATGTCAAAATGCTAGAGCCTTGTGCACTACAGCTGACCTTTTCATGCGAGAAAAACCTGTAAGAGTCAGTGTTTTAATGATAGTTTTAAGCAAAGCCATGCAAGGCTCTGGATCTGCATGGTGTCGCAAATATCTTTTAAGGGAATTCACCTGGGAACAATTTAAAAATTTATTTCACACAATATTTAATAAGATTGAGACTGGCTCATCTTCTTTAATTTACTCCAGAGGAAACCAAAAAATAACGAGCCATATTCTATATATGCAAGTTTCATGACACGCTGGCAGACATCTGATCCATCTATAATCATTTATGGCTCATTTATCAGAATGTGACCAAAGAGTAAAGATAATTACGTACACAACTGAAATTGAAAATCGAAATCAACTTCAGAAAGATTTACAAGCTATAACAAAAAGAAAAATTTTCGTTTCCGATGATAAACATCTATCCAAGCGGCCGAAATTAAATTCGGGTCAATATCAAAAGTGCTACAGTTGTAGTAAAACTGAGCCCGTCAATCCGCTCAGGCGTCAAGTTCCAGGCCCGGTTCCAGACCAAGCTCCAGTTTCGACAAGAGCCGAAAAGATGTCTGCTGTTACTAATGTAACAAACCTGGTCACTGATTGTTGTCCTACTGCTGCGAAGAAAGAGCCCAAAACCAAGAGAGTGGAAATTTGCACTGTTAAATCACCTAGTGGTCAACTGCAACATGAAGGTGAGATCTATCCATATATTTTCGACTCTGGTGCAGTGTTATCTTTTGAAAGAATCTATTTCTTTGAAATTTAGTGGTCAAAGAATTTACAATATTGTTTCTTTGGTTGGAATTGGTAAAAACACTATATTTTGTACAATACAAATTCTGTCTAAAATAACGATAGATGGTTATTTACTTGAAATTAAATTTCATATTTTAGCTGATAATTATTTAAACAGTGATATTTTGATTGGTAGAGAGATTTTAAGTGATGGTGACTCTGTTCCCTTGACCCATAGCGATATTTTGTTATGTAAAACAAAAACTATTTGTGCTTTAAGCAAAATTAACAGTTTGCTTGACTATAAAAATGAAATAAAAATGGATTTGCTTGGCAAGGAGCGCGATCATTTAATTACTTTATTACAAAATTTTAAAGACTCTTTTTTTAAAGATAATCCGACAACTCGTGTTACTACTAGTAATTTAGATATCAGATTGAAAGATACAAACAAAACTGTTCAAAGACGTCCATAGCGTATGAGTGATTCTGAAAAAGAAATAGTTTGTATAAAAATTCAAGAAGTATTACATGCTAATTATCAGGCCTAGTAGTTCACCATTTTCAAGCCCTATAATAAAAGAAAGATGGACCCAGTCAAATGTGTATTGACTATCGTGTGTTAAATTGTAATATTATTTCTGATTGATATCCATTACCAATTATTTCTGAACTGATAGCTCGTTTGAGAGATGCAAAATATTTTACAAATTTAGATATGGCAAGTAGTTTTCATCATATTCCTGTCCAAGAAAATTCTATTAAGAAAACTGCTTTTATTACCCCCGAAGGTCAATATGAGTATTTGTCTATGCCTTTTGGTTTGAGAAATGCACCGTCTGTTTTTTAGAGAGCAATAGTCAAAGCATTAGGAACTTTAGTAAATACACACGCGGTGTATATGGATAACATAAAGATTTATTTCAAAAACATTTTTGAAGACGAAAATCATTTAAATAAAAGTTATTGTGGACGAAGTTGGACATTCACCTATTGAAAAAAAGAATTTTTTAACCAGTGGTCCTCAAACTATAACATGAAGTTACATTTTTTAAATAGCAATATATTTTTTAGGCCCATTCGATAGAGTATTTTTTCTGAATTCAACTATGTATACATTTTATAACCTTACATCATAAAAATATTGAGAAAAATGCAATTGAAATATAATAAATTTTAATTTTATAGTTATTTTTCAGTAGGCTATGCATGAAAACCAAAACTGAATTGTGGCAACTTGAATTATTAGTGCATCATTCCCTTGATCATTCATATTTATAAAGATATAAACAAATATTTATATTTCGTTTTAATTTAGGTTTTTTTTCATACATAGCCTACTGGAAAATAACTATAAAAATAAAATATATTTAAATTGCATTTTTATCAATATTTCTGTAATATAAGAATATAAAATGAGTACATGTTTGAATTAATAAAAAAAATATAATCCATCCAATTTAAAAAAATATAACTTTATGTTATGGTTTGAGAACCACTGGTTAAAAAATTCTTTTCTTCAATCATCTACTACAACTTTTATTTAAATGATTTTCTTGTATGTCCAATAATAAAGAAAATAATCGGTGTGTGCCATATCCGAGAAACACTTTGTATACAGGTGTTTTGCAACTTCGGATAAACATTTTAAGGGCATATAGTACTGACCAAAATGAGTAAGAAAGCTTAATCAACATGGGTTTGATTTTTAATTGTTTTCAAAAAAGATAAATTTTTTAATAGAATCGATGAAAAACTAAGAAAGATAGTGATTGAACAAAATTTTGTCTATGCCAGTAAATAGACTATAAAAAAAATTAAAATTTCTCAATTTCCCAATAGTTCAGAAGTTATTTGAAAATTAAATATTGGTCAAGGTTGCCTCATTTTACTTAGTACAATTATTTGATTCTTTCTGAAAAACATAAATAGGTACATCTAAGATTATCTCTCAAAGGTAAACAAAAAGTCTCATTTAAACGAAGTCGTAATTCTTATAGTTGTCGAGATAGTAAAGATAAACCCCGTAAAAACTAATTTTTCACTGCCTTATATCTCGGAATCTATTGAAGATCGGACCCACGTAGATTAACCTTTTTTACTGATTTTGGCCAGTACTCTATGCCCTTTAAGTATTTACCCGAAGTTGAAAAACACCTGTAAGTACATACAGGGTGTTTTCAACAAAACAATTTTCATAATTTTCGTAATGATGTACAAATATTTTTGACAGTGACATTTATGTGTCAATTACAAACATTTGAATTTCTTGCCTTGAAGTAGTTTGATCTGAGAATTTTTACATCAAATTATTTTATATGCACATCTTTATCTCTAAATCTATACAAGATATAATAATGAATTAATATTTATTGAATAAAGAATTTAACGTTCTTTAATATAAGCATTTACATAAACTTTTGATAAATAATATTTAGATGATTTTTTTCTTGTAACTACTACTTCCGGTTGTCCAATTGTTACCAAAACTAACTCGACTCTTTCCATTATTGTTAGATTGAGGAATCCGTAGTTAAAATGTCTTAAGTCGTATAGTATTAGAGAAATCGTGGATCCAACATCCACACGCACATCCACACACACACACACACACACACACACATACATACACACACACACACACACACACACACACACACACACACAAATGTTATAATCGGATTCTAGGAACGTTAAAACGTGCTGATTCACTAAAATCTGGATATGCGATTTTTAGCATGAATTCAATACCTCTCTTAGCGAGAGGTAAATATGGGTTTACTACTAGCGTAACTAGGCAAAGGACGTATCAATAACTGTATATTGCAATTGCATAGCCTATTGTAATATTATAACATTATTTTTAATACCATTTTTCTCGAAATAACTGTTATACAAACCCTATACCATATATTTCGTTGAAATCAGAAAAAAAAATCTCTATCTAATGGGCTAAAAAAATCACTGGTCGAATTTTCGGTTCGTTATTATTATTAAATTAGCCCCTTATTCTTGATCATTTCTTGTATATAACATTTTTTTCTAAAGTCATTAGTTCGCCCAAAAAAGCGCTGGCTGTTTTAAAGAAAACACACTGTATATATATATATATATATATATATATATATATATATATATATATATATATATATATATATATATATATATATGTAAGATTCACTTTTCGACTGGGCGCCACTGGTTTAGAAGCGCTGGCTTAAGGCAAAAGCACTTGACATTCTTAAACACAATAACAACCCCCGACCCTTGCATGGTCAGGCTAGTTAGTCGTTGTGTGCTAGCAGTGCTATATGGATGTGTGTGAAACTGTGAAAGTGTCCATAAGAAAAGATTAGCTGCTTGCAGTAATTATAGGTGAGTGGTTGAACTCGCTGTCATTCTAATTATTATACAGGTATAGTTTGGTGTGGATCACCAGATGCTTGATTGATGTTATACACTGCTTGTGTATTTGATATGCATGGTATATGTGAAGTATACATTTGTATTATTTGTTTATGGCCGCAAACGTAGTAGTTTCCTAATTAATTATCCGAAGAGTTGTCTGGGACAACTCTGGGTCCATGGAGCTTTATGCTTCGAGGTGTGACGACACCAAATGAGAGGCTGAGATCCACGAGAACGTCTGGGACGTTAAGGATAAACCTGGGGTTTATCATGATAGGTCTGGGACCTATAAACGTGTGATCGTAAGCTAAACTCTCATAACGGGTCTGGGACCCATTGACCTCTGGGAGGTCGAGTTCTGGGAACTCACATGTCTGGGACATGCACATGAGAGGCTGAGATCCACGAGAACGTCTGGGACGTTAAGGATAAACCTGGGGTTTATCATGATAGGTCTGGGATCGTAAGCTAAGCTCTCATTATGGGTCTGGGACCCATTGACCTCTGGGAGCTCAACATGTCTGGGACATGCGTATGTGGCTACGGTACCGCTAGTGGCTCAGAAATGATTATTCACGAGAGCCGTATTCCAGCAATTCGTCAATGCACTGGGTGTATACTTTTGCGGATAGGGGTACCGGAAACAACAAGGTGTTGGGCCGCATTTAAAATGCGGGGCACCTGCCCAAGTCTGGGACTTGGGAGCAACCTTATTCCTGCCCCCCCTCCTGTCTATCTTATTAGATGATAATGCACGCCTGTGATAATTGTTGTAAATTGGAATGACAATGTGTATTTTATCCCACTTAGGGGAACGCGTCGTAGAGGGCCAGTCCGTCGCTGACAAAGTTGCGTGTGTGGGAAAAGACGCCGATAACAGGTCAAAAAGGAAAGTGAATTGTATATATTAGATTATTGCATGTATTATCGCCCATATATTCTAGTTAAGTAATAAATGAAAAAGATTAACAAAAATTAGTAAAAACCATAGCTTTTATCTCAGAAGTGGGATCTGAATCAGGATCACGTTGGGCATTGTTTAAATAAAATACATATTTTGTTATTGAAAAATATACAATTCACAAAACTTTGACGTTATCGATGTCTTCATATATGTTGTTTATCTTGCATCCCTTCTAGGAATTTATAATGTTTTATGCCTGTAAAAAGTTTACACTGCGTAACACTTAAGAGACATAAATCCATAAGATAAACCCATCGGTCTGACCGTCGCATCACACGTGCGGAGTAATAAATTTAGTTGAAAATGTCAAACCCTATGAGTGGTACTTGACTCAGTTGTTTAGGTCGAGCGGAACTAATAGGCACTGTTCAGTTTTGAGTAACGAAAAATGCATCCTAAAACTGTCAACCCGAAAGGCTCATAAATTTAAATAATATCATTTGTTTAATTGTGTCAGCTTCTCATATGCCTCACCCTGTATAGATTTGTTAGAATATTTCACATCAGACATAAACACAAACATAAACGATAAAAATACTTTATCAAAGCAATTATTAAATTTATAGTATTCGTTTGATCGGTGAAATTAGGGGAACAAGTTGTTACAGAGAAGTGTAACAAAATTCGGTAATTCGGATATTACAATAGTGATTGTAATTGTAAATCTTGTAGATGTCGATTTTATTGTAAAACTAAATTAAGAAAGAAGCAGTGTTGTTCACTCCTGTTATGCCGAACCAGAGAATGATCTACAAGTAATGTTAAAACTAAATTTTGAAGGCAAAATTTACTGACATTGTTAAATAAATACATTATAATTGTTTTATTTAAAATTTAACTGAAATAAAGTATACTAAATCGAAATTAATGTACAGGATAATAAACTCATAATATATCACCCCTGTCGCATATCAAAACACGAGGAAAAAGTAAAAGAAATGATTAAATAATTATTTGATAATTACATTATTATGAGGTCTCGTGGCTGCGTGCCTGAATGTCTGGTCGCGAATCTGGTTAACCGGATTCGATCCCGACCGACGCCAAATATTTCGAAATTTAAATAGCACAGAATTGACGCCTGTGGTGCGCTCTACACGCCAGCAATGAGTGGCCGTGAGGTGACGCCTGGTGGACGCCCGTGAGGTGACGCCTGGTGGGCGCCTGTACGGTATGGGTATGTCATCATCATTATCGAGGTCTGTGTGAAGGGCGTATACGCGCACCCAGCAATGGGTAATGTGTCGTGATGACATATTCATTTTATTTATTTTACATTAATGAAGATTCGTATTCACCATATGCTTCTCATGTCTTATTATTGAGAAAGAAAGCGGATCATATGCATCTTTGTATAGATTATCCCAAATTGAATAATGTTACTGTTAAAGATAAATATCCGTTACCGCGAATAGATGATCAGTTTGATCGGTTATGGGGATGTAAATATTTTGACTTTACTCCTAGTTATTATCAGATACCTATCGCGGAAGAATCAAAATTGAAAACAGCGTTTGTAATACCGCACGGACAATATGAATTTAATCGGCTGCCATTTGGTCTTACAAACACTCCCACTATTTTTCAGAGAATGATGGATACGATTTTAGGCACATATAAAAATAATATAGCAAAGGCGTATATCGATGATATATTAATACCATCTAGGACTATAGAGGAGGGAATTAGAAATTTGGAAATAATTTTGAAAATAATGCGAAAGGAAGGGTTAACATTAAAACTTAGTAAATGTGTTTTCCTTGCAACCAAAATCGATTATTTAGTATTTGAAATTAGCCGTGACGGTATACGGCCGGGTGCAATAAAAATTAGGGTTGTAAAAGATCTCCCAGTATCTCAAAATCATAGCTTTTATTTAAAATAGAAACCGCTGAATGGGTGTTATCGGCCCAATTAACCGATGAAAAGGTTCGCGAAATCCATGATATACTTTCGAGGACTCCTGAAACCGAATACGAGAAAAGTATTTATAAAAATTATGCCTTACGCGAGGGGCGAGTATTTAGAATAACAACGCGAGGTATTCAGTGGGTGGTACCAAAAGGGTTACGTGTGCAAATTGTCCGCAGTACACATGATGAAATGGGGCATGGGGCAAAAAAGAAAACATTAAAGAAACTATGTGAAACATACTGGTTTCCAAAGATGAGAACGTAATTGCAAAAATACATTTCGTGCTATATTTCAAGTATTTATAATAAAATACCGGCGGGTAAGAAAGAAGGATATTTAAACCGGATTTAAAAAAAAATCCAGTACCTTTTCATACTTTACATATAAATCATTTAGGCCCGTTTCCGAAATCACTTAAAGATTACACGCATTTAATCGTTGTGGTAGATGCTTTCACAAAATTTATCTTTGTCAAAGCGGTAAAATCTACCAAAAGTAAAAAGGTTATCAAATAGTTAAATAAATTATTTGAAACATATGGCGTACCTACAAGAATAATATCAGATAGAAGTACGGCTTTCACATCAAAATCATTTTTAAAATATTGTCAAGACACGGGGGTAAAACATATTAAAAATGCTGTGGCTACACCACGAAGTAATGGTCAAGTTGAGCGATTTAATAGAACCCTTTTATCGGCGTTGTCGACTAGTTGCGAAGATGCTGATAAATGGCAAGATTATATAGCAAAAGTACAATTCGCTATGAATAATACGTACAATAAAAGCACAGGTAAAACACCAAGTGAATTATTTTTCGGGTATAAACCGCGTCCAATAACAAATTCATTATTAACGGCGGAAATACAAGTAGAGCAATCACATCCGCGCGATATTAATGTAGAGCGAGAAGAAGTAGCCGAAAAATTACTTTTTGATTCAATGTTGCAAAAAGAAAGATTCGATAAAAAACGAAAGCCATCTAGAAAATATAAAGAAAATGATTTAGTAGTATTCGAGAAGCAAATTATTGGCGAAGGCGTTAGTAAGAAATTAAAACCACCATACGCAGGTCCTATTATAGTAAAGAAAGTATTGCCGAATGACATACATAATTTGCGACCTCCCTAGATCAGACAGAAGCCGCCGGGCTAAATACGAAAATACAGTGACCGTCAACAAGTTAAAGCCGCGGACCTCTCCAGGAGGTATGTCTTCGGACTCGTCGTGTGAAAGCGGTGAAGACTTAGGGTTGGAATCAGAACACAGTTCAAATACTAATAATTAAATTATTTATAAATTTTAATCGCCTCCTCGAGGACGAGGAGATAGTCAGGATAGGCCGACTGTAAGATTCATTTTTCGACTGGGCGCCACTGGTTTAGAAGCGCTGGCTTAAGGCAAAAGCACTTGACATTCTTAAACACAATAACAACCCCCGACCCTTGCATGGTCAGGCTAGTTAGTCGTTGTGTGCTAGCAGTGCTATATGGATGTGTGTGAAACTGTGAAAGTGTCCATAAGAAAAGATTAGCTGCTTGCAGTAATTATAGGTGAGTGGTTGAACTCGCTGTCATTCTAATTATTATACAGGTATAGTTTGGTGTGGATTACCAGATGCTTGATTGATGTTATACACTGCTTGTGTATTTGATATGCATGGTATATGTGAAGTATACATTTGTATTATTTGTTTGTGGCTGCAAACGTAGTAGTTTCCTAATTAATTATCCGAAGAGTTGTCTGGGACAACTCTGGGTCCATGGAGCTTTATGCTTCGAGGTGTGACGACACCAAATGAGAGGCTGAGATCCACGAGAACGTCTGGGACGTTAAGGATAAACCTGGAGTTTATCATGATAGGTCTGGGACCTATAAACGTGTGATCGTAAGCTAAACTCTTATAACGGGTCTGGGACCCATTGACCTCTGGGAGGTCGAGTTCTGGGAACTCACATGTCTGGGACATGCACATGAGAGGCTGAGATCCACGAGAACGTCTGGGACGTTAAGGATAAACCTGGGGTTTATCATGATAGGTCTGGGACCTACACTCGTGTGATCGTAAGCTAAGCTCTCATTATGGGTCTGGGACCCATTGACCTCTGGGAGCTCAACATGTCTGGGACATGCGTATGTGGCTACGGTACCGCTAGTGGCTCAGAAATGATTATTCACGAGAGCCGTATTCCAGCAATTCGTCAATGCACTGGGTGTATACTTTTGCGGATAGGGGTACCGGAAACCACAAGGTGTTGGGCCGCATTTAATATGCGGGGCACCTGCCCAAGTCTGGGACTTGGGAGCAACCTTATTCCTGCCCCCCCCCCCTCCTGTCTATCTTATTAGATGATAATGCACGCCTGTGATAATTGTTGTAAATTGGAATGACAATGTGTATTTTATCCCACTTAGGGGAACGCGTCGTAGAGGGCCAGTCCGTCGCTGACAAAGTTGCGTGTGTGGGAAAAGACGCCGATAACAGGTCAAAAAGGAAAGTGAATTGTATATATTAGATTATTGCATGTATTATCGCCCATATATTCTAGTTAAGTAATAAATGAAAAAGATTAACAAAAATTAGTAAAAACCATAGCTTTTATATATATATATATATATATATATATATATATATATATATATATATATATATATATATATATACCGTGTGTCCGTCTTAAAAGTGTACATAGGAGATTAACATGGGAAATCAGTTTTTTACAATTTCCTGCTCGCCTAATTATTTTAATCAAAAACGCGTCAAATAAATGTTTTAGGGCATAAAATTCTGCATCTAAATCAATAAACAAAATTATCTTTACTTGCTTGTAACGACATAAATTAGATATGAAAATTTCGAAAATTACGTTCAATATATCGACAGCTATGGAATTGAACAAAAAATAAATAAATGCTTAATGTCAGATTAAATTGTCAGAAACGTCAAAGTTAACTTACGTTGTGACGGTTGTGACAGATAAAACGTCAAGCATTTATATATTTTTTGTTCAATTCCATAGCTGTCGATATTTTCAACGTAATTTTCGACATTTTCATAATTAATTTCTGTCGTTACAAAGCATGCAAAGCAGGTAATTCTGTGTATTGATTTACATGCAGAATTTTATGCCCTAAAACTTTTCATTGACGCGTTTTTGATTAAAATAATTGGGCGAGCAGGAAATTGTAAAAAACTGTTTGCCCATATATATATATATATATATATATATATATATATATATATATATATATATATATATATATACCGGGTGTCTTAGGCCGACCGACACATGGGCGATTAACATGTAAAATTAGTTTATTGTGAATAGTATCTCCCCAGTGCAAGATATTAAGATGAAATTTTGCATGCTTATCCGGGGATACTATTTCTATGGATTTCAATTAAAATCAGTCAATTTACAAGTGTAATATTAGAATAAATTAAGAAAAATTGTAGAAGTACCATGAATGTTATTCATATCTTGAAAATAATAGTATCTAAGCAACAGCTTTGATAGAGTAGGGGTAACGTGCGCTCCTCACAATTTAGAGAGTTGGGTTCGAAACCAACCGACAGCAATATTTATTTTTTAATTTTTTCTTTTCAAAATAATTTTTATTATTAATGTGTTTTTAATCTTTTATTAATATTTAATTTAATAAAGTGGATACACTGTACGTAACAAGATTTATTTATTTAAAAAATATTTTATTATTTGCTTTATTGGTTTATTATAAATTAAATTACTTCAAATTATAGTTTGCCACTTTATTAAATTAAATATTAATAAAAGATTAAAAACATATTAATAATAAAAATTATTTTGAAAAGAAAAAATTAAAAAATAAATATTGCTGTCGGTTGGTTTCGAACCCGACTCTCTAAATTGTGAGGAGCGCACGTTACCCCTACTCTATCAGACCTGTTGCTTAGATACTATTATTTTCAAGATATGAATAACATTCATGGTACTCCTACAATTTTTCTTAATTTATTCTAATATTACACTTGTAAATTGACTGATTTGAATTGAAATCCATAGAAATAGTATCCCCGGATAAGCATGCTAAATTTCATCTTAATATCTTGCACTGGGGAGATACTATTCACAATAAACTAATTTTACATGTTAATCGCCCATGTGTCGGTCGGCCTAAGACACCCGGTATATATATATATATATATATATATATATATATATATATATATATATATATATATATAGGGTGTTTCCTTTAAAACAACCAGCGCTTTTTTGGGCGAGTTAATGACTTTAGAAAAAAATGTTATATACAAGAAATGATCAAGAATAAGGGGATAATTTATTAAAAATAACAAACCGAAAATTCGACCAATGGTTCTCAAACGGTAGAAAAAAATTACATTTTTTTAAATGGTATCCTACATAATTTTTTACCCATTAGATAGAGAATTTTTTTCTGGTTTCAACGATATAAATATGGTATAGGGTTGTATAACAATTATTTCGAGAAAAATGGTATTAAAAATAATGTTATAATATTACAATAGGCTATGCAATACACGGGTATTGATACCTCTGTTGCCTAGTTACGCCAGTAGTAAACCCATTTTTATTACATTATTTCTAGTTTTTAATACAATTTTTCTCGAAATAATTGTTATACACCCCTATGCTATATTTATATCGTTGAAATCAAAAAATAATATTCTATTTAAAGGGATAAAAAATTATATAGGGTGCCATTTAAAAAAATATAATTGTGTTCTACCGTTTAAGAACCACTGGTTATATATTCGGTTTGTTACTATTGATACATTGTCCTCTTGGTCTTGATCATTTTTGGTATAAAACATTTTTCTCTAAAGTTGTTAGTTCGCCCAAAAAAGCGCTGGTTGTTTTAAAGGAAAGACCCTGTATATTGCTTTTGTTTTTACATGGGAAAACACTTTTTCGTTGCCCAAAAGTTGCTTATTAATTTTAGACAATAATGCTTTAAATAAATGTTTTAGAGAATTAAATTCTGCATCTAAATCATTCATCATATTAATTTGCATCTTCCGTAATCCAGAAAATTGAATTAAAATTTTTATAAAATTATTTTTTTATGGTGTTAGTCACGGTATTGAATTGATATCACAAACAAATGTAATGACATTTGACCTGTCAGAAATTATAAAATATAATTTGCATCACAATAATACTTCTTAATAATTTATTACTTTTCTTCGAGTGAATAATTCTCCATTTTCAATAATAATTACTCTAATAGATACAGACAATTTGACAGATACGTTTATGACAGGTCAATTGTCATTACATTTGTTTCTTATTTTAAATCAACGCCATGGCTAACACTATAAAAAAGAAATGTTATAAAAAAAATTCAATTTGGTTGGTTACGGAATGTGCAAAATAAAATATGGTTACTGAATTAGATGCAGAATTGAAATCTTTAAAACATTTATTTGAAACCTAAAATTAATAATCCACTTTTGAGCAAGGAAAATCTGTTTTCCCATGTTAAACGCATATGGCCCTGTTTTCGTGTTACACCGTGTTATACAGGGTGCAAATGAAATAAGTACATTCAATTTAACTAGTAATATAACAATATATCTTAATAACTTTTTCTCGAAATCGCATACTTTAGCATTTTTCAACCCCGTAAATTGACGAGTCATTCTAAGTATTTTTCTAAAAAATTAATGGAGTAGCAATAGGTATGAAAAATTTTGTTTTGTCAATTGACAGTCCTATTAGTTGCTGCAATTCAATTTTGACAGTAATAAACTTGTTTACGGTAAAATTCTGTCAACATGTCCAGGTTTACAAGTAGCGAATACACAGACATTGAAGTTACCTATTTCTGGGGGAACGTTTCTCAAAGCCTACGAATTTATACGAAAATCATTCTCTTTTAACATTCGCACATTTATAAATTTTGTACAACAAACAATATTTTCGAGATTATCTCAGTACGAGATGTAATGGTAATTTGAAATATTTAAAAAAAGCAATAGTTATATCCATACCATGTGCCAAAATTTCAATGCTTCCGGAACTTAATTTTGCGAATGAGTTTAGTGAAGGTGTTTTTAATAATGCAGAATACACTTATCTGGACACAAAAATTCTTAAGCTGTAATAAGGAAACAATTTTCATTAATTGTTTGGGCGGATATTCGGGAATAATAAATTGACGAGTCGTTGTGCTCATATAATTCCACCTCGTTTAAATGGGCAAAAGTGTGTACCTACATTTTTTGAATATCGAATTTATACTATAGTAATTTGTCCTGTTTACGCACGAAAACCTCAAAACTATGCTCTTTCTCTATTCACACATGTTTAAAAGCCTGTTTTAATACACAGTTTTATAATTTTGTTATCTAAAATTTAAATTTCTTTATTTTAAAAACTATTACGAATTTATTAATAATAAATATGTTTTGACTCCGAAGGTGTAGCGCCATAAAAGCACAAAGGCGTACTCAGAGGGACGTACTCAGACAAATTTTAAATTACAAAAATTCAGCAGATGAGCCGAGAATATAGGGCTAGGGCTTACTCGGACGCAAAAAGAAGAAGAAGTCAAGAAGGAAAAGAGGAAATATTTAAAAAGAGTAGAGTTACAACCAGAACTCCTCCAAAAAATATCAAGGAAAACATAAGAGCTAGCACCGAAATGGATGAAATTAAAAAACTACTAGATTCGCTATCCAGCGATTTAAAACAAGAAATGAAAGCAAATAAAGAAGAAGTAAAGGAGTATATAAACAAGAACAATGACTTAATACAAAAACTACAACTGGAAATCAAGGAAAAAGAGGAAAAATGGGAAAAAGAAAAGAAATAAATATATAATAGACTGGAAAAACTAGAAAACCAGCTAGAAAAGAAATACAAAGCTGAAAAGAAAAACAACATTGTTATAAAAGGACTGAAAATAGAAGGACAAGATACAAAAAACGAAATCAAGCAGTTCCTCAAAAGCAAACTCTCGCTTGAGATCGAAATCAGGAAAGCGTACCCAATAACCACGAAAAACAAACAAGTGATGGCAATAGCAGAAATAAACAGCTTTAACGACAAAATTAAAATAATGAAAACTAAACACAAACTCATAAATAAAGCTATATACATTGAAGACGACCTAACCAAAAAAGAAAGAAAAATACAAGCAACCATCAGACAACAAGCCAAGCAAGAGAAACTAAAGGGCAAAAATGTAAAAATTGGATACATGAAGCTATATGTCAATGGAAAAGTACTAAACTGGAACAAGAATAACAACCAATTAGAAGAACTACCAGAAAGCAAAAGTACAAAAGAAGCAGAACCACCAAAAAACTAATCAACAAGAACTCGACAAGAGTTACAACGACGATCAAAGCAAAGAAACAGGACACGATTAATTATAACAAGACAATAAAAGAGGAAAAACAATTACAAAACGAACTTATAAAAATTGCTACGTGGAACATCAGGAGTATCAAAAGCAAAGAAATAGAATTAGTCGACGAATTTGAAAAATCCAATATCCAAGTACTCGGTATAACGGAAACAAAAAAGAAAGGTAAGGGGCTAATAAAGATCAGAGGGCATGTACTATTGTATAACGGAGTACCTGAAGAAGAAAATGCGAAGGAAGGAGTGGGATGTATAATAAGAGATTCAATTACAAATAAAATTTTGCAATGGAATTTCCATTTCGAACGAGCCCTATCAGTAACAATGGAAATACAAAACGAAAATATTACCATATTAGTAATATACGGACCCAGTGAGGACGAAAAGAGCAACAATAAAAATACATTTTGGGAAGGAATACAATACATATACGAACAATTATCAGAACCAATCTATATAATCGGAGATTTTAATGCTAGAGTTGGAAACATCAACTTAGGAACCGAGGATGTAATAGGAACCCATGGAGAGGTAACCAGAAACAATAACGGCAACAGATTAATCGATTTCTGCTTAATGAACGATTTGACAATAACAAATACATACTTTCCCCACAAGGACATACACAAATTCACAAGAGAAGTAACATCTAGAAACGAGAAGTCAATAATAGACTACATCTTAGTAAATCAAAAAAACAAACGAAAAATTAAGGACGTAAGAGTTAAAAGAGGGTATGAAATAGGAAGCGACCACTATTTATTGGAAGCTAAAAAAAATATCTAAAGAACAAAAACTGAACGACTCCACAGAAACACGGAAAGAGAAAATAAGAATAAAAACGTACAAACTAAAGAATGAAGGAACAAGAGAAATTTACCAACAAAAAATACAAGAAAAATTTTTAAACACAACCCCTTACGAAAACATTGATGTCGAAACCTTATGGTAAACATTTAAAACTATAGTACAGGAATACGCTAAAGAAACCTGCGGGGTAATTAAAACCTCATCGAAGAAAAAGCAAACGCACTGGTGGAACGAGGAAATCAAGAAAGAAATAAAACTCAAAAAGCAAAAATGGAAAGAATATATAAACGACAGGAAACAACCAAACTATGAAAAATACAAACAACAACGAAAGAAAGTAAAAGAACTGATACAATTGAGCAAACAACAAGAGTGGAATGATTTTACAAAACAATTGGAACAAAATTATAAAGAAAACAGAAAACTTTTTTATAAAGCAGCGAAAAATTTAAGATCCAAAAACGATACCCCCCTAAGACAGATCAAAGACAAGGACAGAAATATATTAAACAACGAAACTGACATAATGAAACGATGGAAGGAATACTTCGAAACCCTACTAGAAACTACGGACACTGACCCCGTACAAGCGACACTAAACACCAACAAAAACATGAACGACGAAGAAGAAATCACAATCGATGAATTAAACGATGCAATTAGAAAAATAAAAATTGGCAAAGCCCCAGGATTCGACGACATCAAATCTGAACAAATAAAATATGCAGGGGAACAAGGTATCAAGTTTCTACATATAATCTTTAATAAGATATGGAACGGAAGTGATATACCATCGGACTGGGAAAAAACAATCATCATGCCCATTTACAAAAAGGGAGATAGCAGAAATTGTTCGAACTACAGAGCTATATCCTTATTGTGTATAACAGCCAAACTGTACGAAACAATTCTAACATCTAAACTGCAAAGAAAAGTAGAACGTAAAATAGGAGAAACACAAAGCGGATTCAGAAGAGGTTATTGCGCACAAGACCATATTTTCACCCTCAGACAAACCACAGAGAAAACACTGGAATATAATAAGGAAATTTACCTATGCTTTATCGACATAGAAAAAGCATTCGACAGAGTTGACAGACAGACGCTGTGGGATATTCTACAAAGGAGGAAAGTAGGAAACAAACTAGCAAGGGCTATAGAAAATATGTAGAAAAATACAAAAAACTACGTAAGATCATGCAACAATATCTCCGATGAATTTGCAACAACCCAGGGACTAAAACAAGGTGGCAACATAAGCCCGCTCTTATTCATAATCTACATGGATGAAATAGCAAAGAAAACGACAGAAAGAATAAAAAATACAAAAATTGGAAACTTCAACTTGAGCAAAGTAGAAATATCTGAACTTCTCTTCGCTGACGACATGGTAATATTTGGAAATACAGAAAAGACACTACAAGACAACTTAGACATATGGAATGAAGAACTTAAAGAATCTAAAATGAATATAAACATAGACAAAACAAAAGTAATGTTAATTGGGAAAGAATATAAAAACATAGATCTGTACATCAACACAAAGAAAATTCAACAGGTACATAGCTTTAAATATCTAGGAAGCATAATAGAAACGAAAGGAAGCCACGAAGAAGAAATCAACAACAGAATAAAAGCAACTACGAAAACTTACCAACATCTTAGAACAACTTTCTTAAAGAACAAGAACATGTCCAGGCCGTCGAAACTAACAATTTACAAAACTATATTACTGCCGATTCTCCTCTATGGAAGCGAAAGCTGGGCCACAAATAAAAGACAAGACAGCAAAATCCAAGCTATTGAAATGAAATGCTTGAGGGCAATAGCAGGAACAACAAAGTTAGATAGAGTGAGAAATGAAGGAACTAGAAATCTGCTTGAAGTCAAGTCCGTCAAACAAAAAATTGAAGAAAAACAACTACACTGATATGGACACCTTGAAAGATTACCACAGTACAGAACGGTAAAAATCATATGGAAATCGCGCACTACAGGGAAAAGAAGTAGGGGAAGGCCCCAAAAAAGATGGGACGACACAATAGAACACATATTAAAAAAGAAAAAGACGACAAGCAGACTAGCACACCAACTTGCCAAGGACAAGTTAGCATGGAAAAACTTTGTGGAAAATTTATTAATAATATGATAAAAAAAACTCGACACCCATAGGGTACAAGAGAAATAGACTATATATATATATATATATATATATATATATATATATATATATATATATATATATGTTTTCCGTTGATCGATTATTAATTAATGTGTCTGCAAGAATGCCGACAATTTTTGTTCTGTGTGTATCGAACTTGAATTTAAGACCATAGGCAGGTAACTAAATATCTAACAAATATTTAAAGAATTTTGACTCAAATACTAGAAGATTTAGACAATAATTTTGTTAAGAAATATTGTTTCTTTCGGCGAATTACATTACTAGTTTAAAATTTACTGATTACACTCTGTATATATATATATATATATATATATATATATATATATATATATATATATATATATATATATATATATATATAACAACTGATGATAACAATGATGGAAGTTGCAAAGCCTGTATAGTTTGTCTCATGATATTTGCAAACATACCTGCTTCGACTTACGCAGCGGGTGGCTTCTTAAATGGGCTTAAGGGGTAATGTGACAGGGTTGTAACAAAATATTTAAAGTCCAGCACACGAAGTATTTTTGTGGAATTTAATGTTTCACTTGAATTTTAAGAAATACAGAACAAAGAATATAAAATAAAAAGTAATCAACACATATTTAATAGAATTTGCACAAAATTATAATTCAATTGCATGTAATGTAGTACTACAATTGTTAATATTAACAAAAAAACATAAATATTGCATATGTACATAAATTATTATTCCCACAAGTATGCTTTCGTCACTATTATTATCGCTACTTACATCACTATCAGTACTATCACTATCATTTACATGTATTATAAAGTCATTTACAATAGTATTTACACTCAAGTATTGGCTTTCAATTTCCTTTACATATGTCTAATACAGTTTGACCAATTTTTCTGAAGAACATTATTAATTTCGCATTTGATTAATTCGATGACTGAAGCACAACTGGAAGATGAACTATTCTTTCTCCTAATATTTGATTTGATTTGTGCCCAAACTAGTTCTATAGGATTTAGTACACAATAATACGGCGGTTAACGTAATACACTATGTCCAAATTCTTTAGCTATTAAGTCGCATACATATTGTTTTTCAACTGGTTTAGTTTTCACGACTTCCATAAGTTGTTTCTTGGAGTATACGTCTTCAAAATACAAATCATTTTCAATAAAATATTCTTTTATTTCTGACTTATTACTGAACATAGTTGGCACTTTTACAGCCAAACGAGAATGGTAACTAGCATTATCCATTACTATTACACTATTAGGGGGTAAATTAGGAATGAGTTTAATTCTGCCGTTTTTTATGAGAGTATTATCACTTTCACTACTTTTTAAAGAGTTATATACATTTGAAATAATTTGTTTACAGCAGTCCGATAAGTGTGCGCGTTTATGTTTTCTACTAGTCTCGTGAGAACACTCTTTATCCGACAAAACTAAAGTTTCTTCGTCCCATGGTCGCCACATTTTTTTCTGTAATTTCGTCTGAATTTGCTTACAACAACAACTGAACAAGTCAACAAATTACATTCGCATGACTCTACACAAAATTTTCACAAATCGTAAATAAATGCAGTTATATTAATTAGCGGGATTTTGATAAAGTACCGCTTCATCGTTTTCCCAAATTTTGCTAATCCTCCCCTGACGCATACGACCATAAATCCCATGCTGTTTTGCGGTGCACCATGTCATTACGAAGACAGGTAGATTTGCAAATATCTTGAGACAAACAAATAGGATAATCAGGAAGTACATGCCTCTGAGACCGGTCGATATTATCAATAAACGATTTTTGTTAGAATAGGATACAGAAATAAAAAATGTGCATACAGTCGAATGCGCCTAGAAAAATTTCCGAATGTTTAGGACTACCTGATACTAACTCATACACGTGACATTGTGTCCGATGTTTTTCCGCGAGGAGGTGGAGATTTGGGAGTTTTAATGAATCATAGAGGGTGAAAATCCACATCAATTGCACAAGGGTACGTTACAAACTTAAGTTATATATTTTCCGTAGGAGTAAATAATTCAGAGAGCAAAGTGAACATATTTACACTAGATTGGTTAGGCTTGAAGATAAAAGCTGCAAATAATGTAACATGTTCTTTACAAACAAAATGGGGTTAAGGAAAAATAAATATTACTAGGAAGAAATTCTTGGCTCGCATTTCTTCTTTCGACCCTCTATAAATGAATAACTATTGATGTCATTGCTAAAGTTTCTAAACAATTATAAACGTATATTAATTTTAACAGTGGTCGTAGGGAAAAGCATAATAATGGTATTCCATATATCATAGAAGTTTTAACGTATTACATAATGTAAACACTAAATTGTTTTGTACTATTATTCAATTTTATGCATAATTGCTTTTACACCGCATTGCTGACGCCAGGATGCGCGTCAAATTGCAGTAAATAATAGTCAAATCAAATTACATAAGATGCATTATCATATTTCACTTCATTTACTAATTACCTTAGACTGCAGGTGGCATAGCTTTGTAACCGTGTGCATCCTCTCAAAACAAATTAAATTCACAAACAATTACCTCCATCCGTTCCTGGTAAGTATCATCACAAGATTTCAGCTTAGATAACAACGAAAAAAACTCACTGTGATACATGACTAGGAAACACTGTCAAGGTTACATTGCCAAACAAAGGACGCATAACTAATAAGTTTTTTTTATTTTTTAAAACTTGTTCAACTACATCATTTAATATAGGTTAGTGAACAGAGTAAATTTATCAAATAATATATTACCATTTCTATATTGTAACTTTGAAGGAACAAATAAATAAATAAATATATCATCATGGCTTATTACCCACTGCTGGGTGTGCCAATCTGCTTTGTACACAGATATCGATAATAATGATATATTTGCACCGTGCGGGCGCTTACCAGGCGTCACCTCACGGGCACTTATTGCTGGCATGGAGAGTGCATCACAGGGGTCAATTTTGTGTCATTTAAAATTGGAAATATTTGGCGTCGGTCGGGATTGAACTCGGTTCCCCAGATCGCGACCTGGCACTCAGGCACACGGAAGGAATAAAGTAGGTAATTGCATTTTTCTTTGTTCATATGAAAATGAAGTCTGCAGCACGAGCCACAAACGAATGTTGTAAATTATACGAATGGTTTACAGCCTTTACAAGCGAGTAAAATAAGAACTATGCTTTAACTACGACTATTCAAGAGAAATTTAAATGTTGTATGAGGGAACCATGTTGATAATGTGCAATAAATAAAAGGCCTTCAAGTTCCAATATTCCTTATTTAATAATATTGAGGACGTTTCGAGCTAAATCCGCTCATCATCAGCAACTAACAAATTTTAAGTTGAGTATTATAAATAAATACATAAATGCTTATAATATTGAAGCAGAATTACATTGTTGTTAATGGGCCGTGTTAGCGGCATGTTGAATTGTTGAGTTGGGGGCCCATGCTCCACCTGACTATAATTTACATGTAATTTCACATTTTTGGATATTGTACAACAATGTAATTCTGCTTCAATATTATAAGCATTTATGTATTTATTTATAATACTCAACTTAAAATTTGTTAGTTGCTGATGATGAGCGGATTTAGCTCGAAACGTCCTCAATATTATTAAATAAGGAATATTGGAACTTGAAGGCCTTTTATTTATTGCATATTCAAGAGAAACTTATACTCTTCTATCTGGATAAGCTTGAGAATTAAAAGCAGTATTACTATGAGATTGAATAATTTACAGTGGATAGTGGATTATAAATAATTATCCCTCACCAGTTACATATTACCAGTGAATTATGACATTCAACAGCAACAGAAAAAATCAACTAAAATCGTAAGAAGAGCAAAAACAAATTACTTATCTACCTCTGCCATCAAATAGTAAAATAATTAAACTTTTATATAAAATAAATAAATATATCATCACGGCTTATTACCCATTGCTGGGTGTGCCAATCTGCATTGTACACAGATATCGGTAATGATGAAATATTTGCACCGTGCGGGCGCTTACCAGGCGTCACCTCACGGGCACTTATTGCTGGCGCGGAGAGTGCACCATAGGGGTCAATTCTGTGCCATTTAAAATTGGAAATATTTGGCGTCGGTAGGGATCAAACCCGGTTTCCCAGATTCACGACCTTACACTGAGCCATTATTTTCCATTACATAATAATAAAATAGCTAGGGGGGGGGGTTATAGCGCTATGATCAGTAACTAGATGGCGGAATATTTAAAATGTAATTAATTAAATTAATTATAAATGTAGTTAGACTTAAAATTTATGTGTTTTAGAATAATAGTAAGTGCTTTGGTGCTCCTAGTTACAGCGAAACTATATTCGAAAATGTTATTTTATCTAGTGTATGTTGGTTATTTTCACCCTAGCCCGCCTCTCAAATCCGCCACTGGATGTAAAGGGCGTAAAACTTCCGTATTTTAAAAACTAATAACTTTGAACTATGATAGTTCGTATCAAACAATTTTTAAGCTTTCGTTGTAATATAAATGTTTCTTTCTTCTTCACTGACCAACAGGGAAAGTAAAGTTCTAATAATTTCATAAAAGTCAATATTGATTTGGTTTGTGTTGGGTCATACCTACATAATATAATGTATGTACGAGTATGAGTAGAGTAATGTCATTGTGTGATTTAGGGAATGAGTGAGAGTACAAAAATTCATAGCGCCGATATTTTTCAAGAAAATTATGAATGAAAAGTATTACAATTTGAGAATTTTTATATTGAAATATGCCTGTTATAGATAATATATCTGAAAAAACATTTTTTTCGATGACCCAGTTCATGGCTAAAGAGTAACCAGTAGATACTATGGAATATTCTCTGATAAATTCTTAAAATTACATAATAAAATTTATTTATTTCATTCGTACAAACCTTATAAATAAATGAACAGCATCTCTGATATTTGAACAAACGCTGAGGCAACAAGTGACTTTATGAAACGAATGAAATTCTATTGTTTAATCATATTGGTATTCTATTGTTTTCGTATCATCGGAATATATATTAAAAGAGTAAAGATTATAAGCAGACATAAACGAAGGAGTAATAAATATTATTTTCAATTTATTATTTTTGTTGAATAAAAAATTATTATAGTACAAAATGTATTATATTATTTTAATAAAGCAGCCACATCCTTTGTCGGACTGGTTTACTATCATTATATAAATTTAACAAAATATTCATGAAGAACCTCGTCAGAATACGTGCTACGTTTGTACGACAGTGTGGTAGAAGTAGGAACTTTTAATTAATTCTGGGATGAAAGTGCCTATTTACCGGGTGAATACTTGAAAACCTAAAATTATATATTTTCGTAATTTACTGCTTCTTTCATTATTTTAAGTAAAAAAACTTCAAATAAAAATTATAGAGCATAAAACCTTGCAATACAATTAATAAACAAAAAATATTTTGCTTGCTTTGTAACAGCAGATATTAGGTATGAAAATGTCAAAAATCAATCCCAATATGAAACAATTATTTGTAATTGTTCACTTGAACAGAAATTAAGAATAATAAAAATAAAATAACCTAGCTTGACACATAAATTTGTTCAATTTTTGTTTCAATTACTTGGCTATCGTTATTTTTGGGATTAATTACGATATTTTTATACCTAATTTCTGCCCTTACAAAGCATGCAAAATAAATTTTGTTTGTTGATTCAGATGCAAAATTTTGTGCTGTACCTACTACATTTATTTGACGCTTATTCACCTAAAATAATTGAGGCAGGAAGTTACGAAAGTATTATTTTACATATTAGTTAATGTCCTTCTGTTCAGATTTCAAGTATTCACCTATATAGTTTTCTTTGCATTCAAATTTACATAATAAATTCGGAAAATGTGTAAAAATAAAAGGTAAATGTTTAATAGTACAAATTGTGAAAGATATGTAGTAGGCTAGGTCAGGAGTGAGAAACCTTTTCATGTTGGAAAGCCGCATTATTAACTTAACTTAACCTAATAAGGCCATACTCAATTAGATACACTTCAAAACGTACCTACATTATATTGAAATCTGACTACTATGTTTAATGTATTTCACTTAATTTTCTGAAGTCTTCATTTTTTTATTTGGGTATGAATGAATATGCAATAAAATCACATTACAGCACAGACCAGTTACATAAATAACCATCTATAATACATTTTTTCTTACATCCAGAAAACAATATTATGCTGAATTAGAAACGAATTATAGGATAGATAAGGGCAGGAAATATATTCACGAGTAATGATTAATGAAGGTATGATACATTCTTTTAGATGAGTATTTAACAGTGCTGTGGGCTGTGGTTAGTTTATTTCATTTTAACCCGACTTATATTATTGTAAATTTATTTTGTAATTACATGCTTAAAAAAGAGAAATTATTTATGCAAATAAATTATAGTATCTACCTTATTTGTGCGATGTACAAAGGTACTATAATCTTCACTCTTTTAATATATATTCCGATGATACGAAAACAATAGAATACCAATATGATTAATCATTTTATTTTATTGTTTTGATTGCGTGGCCGTCCAGTGTGTAAGTGGATGGATGTAATTGATAAGGTACTAAAAGAGAGAAAGTTTCCGAGTGGGAAGAGAAGAAGAGCGTGTATGAATGCGATTATGAATGTGGCCGAGGCGAAAGAAGTGTGCTTAGACAGGAATGTGTGGCGAAGGATGATTGTTTCGTAACTATTATTGTGGTCCGGATACGGTATTTCGCTACCGAAAATCGGTCACTTTAATATGTTAAGAGTGACGAATATATGTTGTACCTATGATGTCAGGTTAGTAAGAATGTTGTTGAAAGAGAGACTGATTATTTTTTGGATGATGTTATTGTTATTCTTTCGGGTTTGTGCTAACCCACTAAGTGGGAAATGCGTGATTTTATGTATGTATGTATGTATGTATGTATGTATGTATGTATGTATGTATGTATGTATGTATGTAAATTTATTGGAACTCAAATTAACAGGCTTATTCTGTAAGAATGTCTATACCATACCGTATCGTTATAAGCAAAAAAGTGTGGTATGTAATAATTTACCAGAAAGTGGGCGACTCGATCTTTTGCTTCCAAATGGAATCAGCAGAGTCATTCAACGTGCTCAAGACAAAGTCGGAACATCATCGCGCAAATTAACTCGTCAATTTAGAATTTTAAGATGATTGTTAGCAAGAACTTTGATCAAAAGTGATTTAAAAGAAATAATTTAACCAAATTAACTGCGGCACAGCTCGTCCAGCTTCAGCAAATCTCCAGATTCTGCAGAGCATTATCAAACCAACATTTTATAGAAAACAAAGAGAGTATAATCCCCCAAATATTTCTCAGGCGCGATTGATTGAAGAGTTTTTGGCATTTCTTAGCAGAAAAGTACCTATACAATAATCACAGGCAATACCAAAAGAACAACAGTTACTACAGACAAAAATATTTCTAACGATCCGGAAAGTAGATTTAACATAGTCCAGAGACAAAGGTGACAAGGTATTAAACTGTGTCGCATTGCAGATAAAAGTCAGCTATCAGTGTTGTAAAATTAGATTTTATATCTCCTTAGTTTGTAGGAACAAACACTTATGTCAACGTTTCATTTAAAAAATTCTTTCTATTTGCCGAAGAGGTCTAAACTTTTTCTCAATCTTTTGTTACATACGTTATAACAAATTTTTGTATTTCATCAACCTGTATGGGAAACAAAACAGAAATGGAGCTCATGGGAAAAAAGTAATTACAAAATGAATCATAAAAATATTTTATTTTTGTGTATATACATTTATATACATCGTTAAGAATGGTACATTTTATTTACAACATAAAAGTAATCTTCATTAGGTATTTTTGTAGCTACCTACATAAAATTAACTTATACAATTTTCAAACAAACAAAATGTACAGATGTACAGATTTTACATAAAAATGGAAAATACGAGTATTAAACATCGCACAAATAAGGTACTATAATTTCTCTTTTTTAAGCATGCAAATAGTAGTTAAAATTAAGTAATTAAATAAATACATTTCGCATAACTATTCCCAAACATTAAGTCGTCTGGCAATGCATATATTGATAATTTCCACACTTATTCATACTAAGTTAAATTCTTCGTGTTCATTTACAAAAAAAAAATGAAGAAACTGTAAAATTTCGTCATACTGGCTATTTCCGGAATTACGTAGAAACACTTAAATGTGTTATTAACATTTTTAATAATCAAATATAGAGCATTCACCGAATTTTGACGCTCACGTCATATCTACTACTAAATTATTGTATTATGATGTCAAATAATGATGTAGGCTAATTTCGAAACAATGTTAATTTGATTTTCGTGCGAATTAGTAAAAATTGTTTGTTATGTATGGACGGGGATAATAGTAAACTAACGGATAAGTCATCAATGTAAAAGTAATGTATTATTAAATTCAAAATTAAATTGTGCCAATAGTGTACAAATAAAAAAGAATAACTATACCTACTTTCGGTTAAGAACAGATCATTTTATATTTACATAAGAACAATATTTGTATTGTCAGATGTTCAACGTCTTATACCCAATTTTACAATCTCCAATTAAAATTTTACTACCAGTTAAATATACAAAACTAAAACGAAATGAACTGCAAATGATAAATTTAGGATTGCTGTCAGCATAAAACTAAATATTAATATTACAAATATCTTGAAGTTTTCTTAAACTGAACGTGAACGGCTAAATTGGGTATATATATATATATATATTTTGTTGATAATGCACTTCAATATACAATCATTTATATTTTTAACCAAGATTCTTAAACAAATTACGGAAGTAAATTTGGTAGTTAACTAGGTATAATAACACAGTAAGCAATTAATAAAAAAATCAGATAAAAATAAAATAAATTAAAATGTTGTAAGTAACTATGCGTATATTTTGAGAAAAGATAATAAATTATCATTTCATTTACAGAGTTTACATGCAGTTTTTAAAACCGTTTTCAAAACATTTTTAGTTTTGAGAACGTCATGTACACAGTATCAAAACTGTTTTTTTTATGGCGTTTTCAAAACTAAAACCGTTTTGAAAACGGTTTTAAAAACTGCATGTAAACTCAGTAATTATTAACTACTAAATTACATCATTCATATGTTTATTATGAAAAGTTTGACTACAATCTTATTTTTAAACATATAAAATTAAAATGGCAATACTAAAATTTACCCTGTAGGCAATAAATAACAAATTTGCTTTTGTATTAATTAATAATTTTGAATAGCGGCAGACACTCTCTGGCTTCCTGTAACATTGCTAAAGTATTGGACAACTTTTCATTGACATTACTGATAGCCCAGTGAAATTATAAGCAATTTTCGTGACTAAATTACTTTATAATTCTGACCCACGTTGCAAGTAACATTTAATCCGTCTTGCATAACGTGTGTGCATTAAAAAAAGAAATCGCCGTTGTTTGAACGTGACATACACGTATTCAAGGAAGAGTAGAATATTTACTGAGCGGATAACGCAACTGATTTTTTCTTTGCTACGACCGCATTGAAAAATATTACAAAAGTTTAGCAGAGAAAAATATACTTTTTAATGCAACAAGTGTTGTCTTATATCATTAATAGGAGAGATAATTCCTACGTGTAAAATAGGCAATGCATTTTCACTCAGTGATACTAGTAAATTTATTACACAGCATGGGAGATATATTCTCTTCAGAGGTGTATTTGTTACGGTTCATCTAATAAATACAGTTTGAATTAATATCTAGTTACCGGGAATTATTAATACGAATTTTAGAAATTATTAATACTAACCTAACCCAACGTTTATATGAATAATACCCGGTAATTATTAATATAAACCAAATAATTAGTAATATACTATTTTTTCATGAGTGGAACATTATTATTACGATAATAAAAATTTCGAAAATTTATTCTGCCACATTTAGTACCTTTTAATCGTTGCAAAAGGCAACAGAAATTTGTTGACAGTTGAAGTGGATATGAAATGTAATTACTTATCAAACTAATAAAAACCCCTATAGGGAAATAATGCTCAGAATAATGTCTATATTCCGTCGGTAGAAGCTAAATATACTCATTCAATTTGATACCGTGAAAATTGATTTTTACCTTCGGTCATGGAAAAACAATTTTTTTTCTACGATTAAAGTAGTTTTGATATAAACTCACGAAAACTTTATTAAAATCAGTTTTAACTATGGAATGGTGTGAAAATAGGAGCAGTTTATTTATTATCCAATCAGAAAACAAGATCAAACTGCTCCTGTCTTCGCACCACTCTATAGTTAAAACGGATATAGTCTAGTTAATAACATTCCGTAAATTGCCCATTTGGTGACGCCTGGTAAACGCTCGCACGGTACGAATATGTCATTATCATTACCAATATCTGTGAACATAGTGTACAAAGCAGATTGGCACACTCAGCAATGGGTAGGTAATATGCGGTGGTAATATATTTATTTATTATTCCGGAAAGTTTAAGGTTATTTGTATTTCATTAAGGACAGAGAAAAATAATATATGTACAACATTGTGCTTTAAAATATAAACTAAATAAATATGTTAATATTTGATTGTTACAAATCGCTGTTTTAATTTTACGCAGATTTCCGTAATGGAGATATATTTTCATCATAGAGAACACCTACCAGATGTCACCTCACGGGCATAACTAGAGTGGGAGCACACTACAAAGATCGCTTTTTCGTACAATTGATCATTTAGTGCACTCTCTTAAAGACCGTCATTGATCATTATATTATTGTTTAAATTGTAATAAATTTTTATTTATGTACTTCCAGTTGATATTATGAATGAGCACATGCTTCAAATTTTCTATTAGGTTCATATTTTTACAGAAATTAACGTAAATACGAACCATGAAAAGAAATTAATATATTAAAAATTAAATGCATGACTGCCTGCGGTAAATATTTTTTTTAACGAAGTGATAAATATTTTCGAACAAATATTATCATTAAATGAACGTACAAGAATGTTATTATTAGGAGAAAAAATTTAGGCATACTAAGGGGTCAATGGGTAATTCACAGGTCGTCAAACAGTCACTTTTAATCGCTACACACATCGTCTGGTATCTATTTTATTAATCTTACCTTACCTAGGAAAAAGTGCAAAGTACCAAGCATTTCACTTCACTTCCCTAATACTTTCTTTGAAACTGTTCACATTGAATAAAACTGAAATATTTGCACGACGCTTTATAGAATAAGTAGCAAATAACATATAATTATAAAAGTAATTTGCAGTTTATATTCTTTATGCATGCTCTAATTCAGTTAAAAAGTGAAACATGTGTACAAATTTAAAAAATGTTAAACGATAAAAAAATTTCAAGTTAATTCCAAAAAAATATAACAATAGGTTCATAAATCATTGTCAAAAATTAACTGTTTAGATAACTAACTAAATAATTTTACTTTTTTATCTACATATTATTTTGCATCCAAGCAATATTAAAGGTTTGTGTCCGAGAGTTATAAAGAATAGTACTCGTAATAATGCCATCATACCTTGTATTTTTTAGATTTCCACTACGCTGTAATTTGGAATTTTTAAATGAAAAAAGTGCAGGTTATTGTACGAAATGTAGTTAAGTGTTGCTTGTAGGATAAGTGCAATGAAAGACATTTTGCAAGTGGTGCTTACAATACTTTTTCTACGATCAAATATTGTTCAAAAATTTTATACAAAACTAGTAAACATTTTAGTTCCGCTGTCAATCTAATGTAGATTTGTTCAGTATCCACAATTTTTCATAGTACATAATTTTTCAAATTTTCGCGCTAACCCTAATGACTCATTTTTCTGTACGTTTCAGTCTTGTTTGTAGTTAAGTTTAAATTAATTTACCACACTAGCAGTAGTTGTTATGGATTTAATAATTAACGTACAAGTTCGTTATGATCCATAACGGTATATAATACTGTTATAAAAATTAAACAGTATTTATCTATATTAACTTTCATCATTATATTAATAATAACTATTATTGTTATTGCATTTAATGAAAAATATCTCAATTTTAAATATAATTCTCAATGAAACGTTATGATTCACTTTGAAATGTACCATCATTAGTGAATAAATTTTTTTATTTATTGTCTTATTATAACATAAGCACTTTATTCACATATTACAAAATTTGCCATTTTTCCATTTAACATTTAATTTAATACTTTGATATTTCGTCGTTATTTTTGTTTCGTCGATAGTGTGAAAAAAATATGCAAAACTGGATTGGTAAGTGCAACACGACTCGAAAATGAAATAAATTCATCCCCAAGATTCTCCTTTTCCTATCTTTTATCAGTGTCGTACTATAATGCTGACGTTAAAATAACTTTGCATGCTCTGTAATAAAGGCTACTTTTATCTTTCAAAATGCATAATTTTTTCAACTTGTGGCGTCATCATAAAATAATTAATTATTTTAATAATATTACATTTTTTAGATTTGCATATAAATATTTCATAAGTACTTCATACAATCCCCCAAGAAAAAAATTGATTTTTCCATAAATAAAAAATTTACACAGTTTCAATACAAACATATATTTTCCACTTATAATATACTTCATAAACATTGGAGGATCTGATTCTGTGACGTCATATTTTAATCCACATAAACTGTATGTGAAATGGAAGTTTAAAACCTAGATGCTAAGATTTATTCAAGGACAGAGTTATCACTGTTCTCTTCTTTTCATTAAAAGTAACAATAAGATTGCAATAGTTTTCGATTTAAAAAAGGTAAGAAGGAAAAAATAGCACTTTAAAAATTTATTTCTATAAAACTAGAAAAATAAATTTAATGCAAAATGTGAAATGACTCCATTCACTTTCTGTTTACCAGTGAGAAATCAGAACGTCAGACGCGAAATACTGATATTTAATCATTCATATCTCATCTATTATAAAGAAATTGTAAGTAGCGTTTTCACTAATCTTCTTAATTAAGTTTTTTCTTTTTGAAAATAAAACATAAAATGGTTAATGAACATATTTAATTTTATACTATTTTAGGATAAATAGCATCAAATTCTAAATTAATTTTTGAATTTTTAATTTAAAAACATTGCAGTTAAAAACTGTAAATAAGCAAAATTAATTTTAAACATTAGGTAGATATTATTTTCCAAAATAAAAATAATGTGTATTATCATCTTATAGAACATATAAAAAACTGTGGCAAATTTAGTCAATAAAAAATAATTTTTCATATGTTATTTGCTAATATTCAGTGATGCAACGTCGTACAATTTTTGTCGACATACATATGTCCCGTAAAGCTCTGACACCCTGTATTGTTTTTCAACAACATGAATATTTAATATTCAACCATTATGATATATAAATATTATTAATTTACTTGGAGACACACCCTACAGTCTTAACTTCCGTTTGTCAAGGTACGCGTATAAAGAAATGAAAATGCAAATGCTAACAACGCATTCATATAACTGATGTTCATTATATCTGTTTTTCTGCGATTAGAATATTAAATAAAATGCCCAAAGCAATTCATGAGCTCGTCTCATTTGCTTAATGTGAGTCGAGGGTCGGTGATAATGACAACAAGAATTTTAATCACATTATCCTAATAATTTCTGCGGTTATAACAAAGCTAAAATGAAGAAATGTAGAAGTGTTCAACTATCAGCTCTAATAATTATTAAATTAGAATATTGTTTTTTGTTTAGAGCCTAGTTCGTCAGAAGGAAATTTAGGATATGTAATTGAATACTACGCATTTACGTAGATAATCCATGTCCTAAATTTGTACTTAGCGTGTAGTTTGGTATGTTGCACACAGTATAGGCAGTCATACAATTATTAATTAATATCTAGCGTAAATATCACTTTTGATTTTCAATCAATTTAATAGTAACTAGGATTTTGATAATTTTGTTGATGTTGATAAATTTGTTGATTTTGATAATGTGGTTGATAATTTTGTTGATTTTGATAATGTTGTTGATATTTTAAGTCATTTGCGTCATAAACAGAATTATCGATATCATCCTGATAATAAAATGCTTGTGGAACATAGTACCTTACACCAGAGGAATAAATAACTCCAATCTGAGGTACAGTTTTCGATTCCAACTGACTCTGATCGTAGGATCCTTCATCGGTATTATGTCTCTTGTATTGTTCTTTGTTTTTTTGCACGTACTTGTTTAAGTTTTGATACTTTTCATATTCCTGTTGGTCAAATATTTGTGGTCCTCTGTAATCAATTCCAAAAGCCTTGGCGAATTTCTGATAAGCGTAATTCTTTTGCAGTCCAGGGGTATATTTCCTATCCAGCGGTGTTCCCAATATTAAATTCGGGTTTGGTTTGTAACTGTAGATCTTCTTGCGGTATTGATGAGGCACCAATGGTTTGTACACAGTAGGGTTGGGGATGTCCTCCGCGCTCTCGTACACAGGTGCAGGTCTAGATGTGTAGCTGCCAGGAGAGGGCGTAGTTGTTGATATGGATGGTGGGGGAACGATCGGACCTTCCTTGGTTCCAAATTTCACCATAATTGGCGATGGCGTGCATGGTGCGATAATAAGGAAAAGAAACGCCTGCAACAAAAAAACTCAGTGACAGACAAAAATGGTATTACAAGAGATTAATTGGAGCTGTTCAACTCGTTACATTACTTTCATTCTTGTTTGGTGAAAATTGTAACATGTGGTTATCTTTTGTTGAACTTTTTAGTATTAAATAAGAAAGAAATAAAATCTGTACTGATTTATATTACTATATTTCCGCAATTTTAATGACTTATGTCATATTCATTATTAGTATACAATGATTAAACAGTAACTTCCGAAAATTTGCATGTTCTTGCATATCAAATGATTAATTACATATTCTTATATAAGTTTTGCATACATTATACTGCTCTTAAAACAAAAGATGAATTAGCGGTGAATATTAATGACATCGTACAAGATAAAGTAGTAAAATCTCGCGTATGAATAATATCGGTAATATTTGAAATAAATATTAATATTCCGTTATTGATAATTGACATCTCAATTGTTTTAAATTCCAGGCTACTATAGATATGTACAATTTAGTTTACTGTAACTGACAAATTTTTAAAATTAATAAATGCACATACATATGTTTATATTCATGCTTTTACTAGTAATCTACAAGATTCAGGATACAAAATTTACAAATTTGAGCGTTTTGAAACTCAATACTTACATATTTCTAACGAAAAACGAAATCGCAGTTTACGACAGTGTAACGTAAATAATTATAAATACATAACTCTGTATAATTGTAAATAATATGGCTATTTAATTCCAATTTATTAAATCAGCTTGAAATATTAACTTCTATATTGTAAATTGTTCTAAACAGTTAACGATATTTTAATTACTTTGAAATTTGATCTGCTTTATAAACAATTTAAAATGTCAAGATAATCATAATAAATACTGTTACAAATTTATGAATCCGTTTGTCCTGAATGTTACAGTGTGCACAAAGAGTTTAGCGTACACTACCTTAATATATATCCAATTAATAATTATTACAAATACGTAACATTTCTTTCTTTCACATACAAGTTTAGTTTTAATACTAGTAATTATTTAAATGTACATAATATGCCTGGATTATTTTTTAATAGTGACAATTATTTTGTGATTAAGAACTTAATTTTAGAGAATTGAAAAAAAAGGATATTGGTCCGTATTACGATCCCACTTTTACGAGTTCATAACCTCACAAGAATATACAGTGGTATTCATATATAACGAACACGCTTAACGAACTGTTGCTTATGACGAACTACTTCTTTGTATGTCTTTTGTTTACCGGTTCTTATTCCTCATTGCTATTATTGGCCATTACTTCATTTATTTTTGTATAACATACGATATTATACATATGTAGGTACATATTTATGATTATTTTTAATATTTTACTCAAATATTCAATAAAAAACAAATTTATGATTTGTTCTGTTGTTTCGAAACTCGATTATACTGAATTATTTTTTATGACAGGTTTCGTTAAAAGCGGACACTACTGCAATGTAAATGCGTGCTTCATTATTATGCGCTATTATTATATTAGTCCGTTCGGTTCGTCATATGGGCCATTATTGTTATATCTCATTTTTCATTTTTTCGACGGAATGCATATATTTGATCTTTGTTACAGAAAAATCCTCAGAAAAATCGTACTAAAAATCGCATTGAGATTTAGAAGAACAAGCAGGTTTTGAGATCCATTGAACCTGATTTCAATTTTATCACGATTTTTAAGTATATAAATAATAATACTAATATTCCACGTGTCCGTAACTGTATAATAAAAAACTTTTATGTAGTGTGTGTGTGCTGTGTGTATGAACTGTGCATGTGTGAGTGTACGCGTACCTATGTTAGAGGCAATGACTGGTACCATAAGTTTTGTTTTGAAAACGCTGTTTTGAAAATGCTGTTTCAATATTTAATTTCAACGTTATGTTTAAAGAGTGATTTTTTTCAAATATTATTTCAAAGCCGAACATAGGTTGTATTCAAATAAATATGTTGAAAAGAATTGTTGATAAACGTACGGGTGAAAATAAATATTGAAATTTGGCATTTTCAAAACAGTGTTTTGAAAATAAGGCTTGTGGTAACAGCCATTATTTCTCAAATACTGTGGGATAAAAATCCACAAATCTCTTTTATTTACAATTGTATGGGAATGCAAAGCAAAGAGTTCAAAATTTAATGGAAATAAATGGTGTTGTTTATATATAAATAGATATATACTCTAATGTCGTTTTATGGCAAATAATTTAATATAAATACTACTATTTATTTCACAATCTAAAAGTGATGTATTTATTTTTCTGAAAAAAGTACATAGATACATAAATAGATAAATATGTACATATGTACGTATACTCGTATTTCCTCATTTATGTTTTTTAAATACTTCCAAATCGATTAAAAAATAAAAAAAGTACGTAGTAACTGGGCGATAGTCATGTGGGCGATGGTGAAATGGGCAAAGGTCACTTCTTTTTATTGATTTAGACTTTTGTTTTTTTTAAACAATTGGTCAGGAGCAATGTTTTTATGGTTTTAAATTTCCAAGTTGATTGCCTGGGTATATGTTACAATTAATTTTGTTATTGTCACTTGGCCGAAATAAACTTAATTATACTTGCTCGTTTAACAGGTAAATTATTTGGTGATTTTTTTACAATAGAAAATTAGATAAAAGTATCGCTCTGATTTTTCTCGACATACCTACGTTTTTAACGTAACTTAAAGTACATTTTTGTAATTCTACATATTTAAATATTGTCATCAGGTTATCACCTAGATACCCGGCGCCCATTTGGCTATCGTTTAGTTACCAGCTGACTATCATCGAGTTGTCCATCTCTGACCGTGTCCGGAACTATAGCAGGACGGCGGAAAGTAATGCGGTTTCTCTCTAGTATGTATCACTTGAGAAGTAAATAAATTGTGTATACTAGTGCCTTTAATTATTTTATACAGAGAGGGCCAGCTTTATAAGGTGCAGTCCTATTCTAACTAAACCATACCAACTGATTCTTCAGTCGATTTTAATGGTATTTGATCCACTTTTACCTGAGTCTTTTACTTTATAGAAGCAGATATGTATACGCTTCATTCGTAGCTGATGCTCATAACTTACTTCCAATGTAAAATTTGTTTAATTTATTCGGTTTTCATTTCTCCATGACTTTAAATTACTGTTCAAAAATTTTATTTTATTTTTTAGGAGTAAAATTTGTAAATATTAATATTAAAAAATCTCATGTGCCAACACCAAACCTCCCGCTATTTAATTTTTATTAATTTAAATATACATACTTACATATTTAGTTATTACGGATATTGTATTGAGATCCATTCCATATAACTATGGATCTATTTACTATTTTCTTTTTCAAACCTTACTATTATTTGAAATAATTAGCTCTTTGAAAGTGACATTTATCTGCCAGTTACATACATTTGAGATATGAACTATGTAATTATATTATAATTATAAAATTTTTTATAGATTTATCAATAAAATATATAGAAAAAGTATTTATACAAATCTATAGAAAATTTAATAGTATTTAATTTTTATAATAACACAAATCTTCAAAAAGTAACATTTGAAGGTATTTTTCGAAGAAAATCTATTTTGAGCTTCAAATAAAGTGCCATTTCCGGTTATCTGATATATACCAACATGTAATGGTCTATTCCCATATTAGAATAAGGTAGAAATACAAGGTTTCAAAATTTACTGAATGATAGTATTTGAGTTAGAGTAAAGGATCCACACACACAAACACACACACACACACACACACACACACACACACACACACACACATACACACACACACACACACACACACACACACACACACACACACACAGACAGACAGAGAGAGAGAGAGATATCGTGAAAACGTTAAAATCGGATTCTAGGGACCTTAAAAGGTGGTCATTGATCAAAATCTCGATATGCAATTTTTAGCACGATCCCTATACCTCCCTTACCAGGGGTAAAGAGAGGTAAGGAGTCATAAATTTAAAAAAATAATATAGGTAAATAGGCAGGTACTTATGGAATTATAAAATATATTTGTCGATGTTATTAAAATAAATCGGTATATTTTTACACTATTATTCCTTGAGCCTATCGTAGAAAAACAGGTCACCAGAAGTAGTTAATTTATATTTACCAAATTAATTAACAATTGAAACTAATAGAATAGCCAATTACATAAAACAAATTTAATTATATAAATTTTTCAGCATTTAAACAATGTATTGTTCGTGAGACATTCCTAAACATAGTAATAAATTATTCCAGTTGAATTGCATTCTTACATCTTGTGTAAATATTGAGTCCTATTCATTTAAATGAGACTAGAAGTACATGCAGTGCGATTGCAACAGAGGCAGATGTACTCTGATGTGACTTGCAGTATCCTTGTAAGGCAACAACTTTTCCTGTGTTGAACAGATCAGTTAAGAGAAGTTCTTTAGAAGATCCGTGACACTATTCGCTACGAGTATGATGCTTGTACGCCACCTGAAATTTTTCCACGCTTCTAGCAATTTTATGTAACAATATGTAATATTTTTAGTTTTATTGCATATTAACTTGTATGTGACATTTGCGTGCATGGGAGAAACAATATACCTTGTTCCATTTAAGCTATTCAGTATTGCAGAGCACAGGGAATAGTTTCGACCTCTCTGATTGTCTGATATTGGAGACAAGAGACAAGTTTACCCAATATAATTTGGCTACCTAAAACTGGCGCAGATGTGTATGGCTTAAATGGAACAGAGTATATACTGATCTTACTGAGAACTAGACTCGGGTTACACAAAGAATGGAATGTAGGTATTTAAAATGCATTTTTCACTCATACGTTATTATGTATTTCTGTTTCATTTTGAAAAACAATTATATTTATCTGGCCTAAAATCAACAATTACGGGCATATAAAATTAAAACTTCAGTTTCATAACTACAATGTATTAGGATTAGGAGTACATTATTTTACTATGAGTACGAAATAAATTACGTATATTTAGAAAAATTTACAATAACATTAGTGTTCGTTCAATATTCTGATTTAGAAATTAATAAGTTCTAATAATAAAAAGATTAGCACATTATGTAACGTCAATTATATTTTAATTTTTAATAATATCAGTCATATTTTTTTGGCGAATTACCATATTACCTATGTATCTTTATTTGAATATATCTATTGCTATTGCTTTTCTTTATGGAAATAAAATATGAAATATTTACTCCTACAGTATTTTTGCATAATTTAGAATTTTTAAATTCATTAATGATGTAAATAATGGCAAACAAATTAAGAGTAAAATATTTATCTAATGTTTATAAAAACATAAATAGCCAAGTACGATAAACATACTGAGACGACATAACTAAAGAATATACTTAAGTACAATTACGGAAACATATCGTGAAAATATTAATATCGAATTTACGAACTTCAAAACATGCATATTCGTAAAAATCTTGGAATGTGTTGTTTTGATTCGGCCTATATGTACGATTGTTGTTAATCGTGCAGATATATGTATGTATGTACTTTATTAAATACAATTTTTTAATAATATTGTTACATAATGATTATATTCTTTAAATTTATTATATTATCCATAAAATTATACAAAATATTCTGTGTAAAAATTAAAATACAAATTACACATTAATGAAACCAATTAGCAAAACAATAATATAATAATAAAAATTAATTACAACTTTTCACATACATAAAATCATAATATTTTTAAAAATATTTATTATTCGCTTTTTTATAAGTACCTATGTATGATACGTACATTTAGATTTTCTAATTTATTTACTGTACTAAATACAAATAGAAGTGGAAGTAATTAACTTTAAAAACATTTCTATTAGCAAAATTATCTTGCGATTACAATTTCAAATGTTTTATTAACATAATTAAGAATAAAATTACAACACGAAATCATTTAATTAGATGAATAAACATGACTACTTTTACACAGAAGATGAAATGTAATAGTGAAATTATAATTCTAACAATTAATTATTAGAAAAATTATGTACTTCACAATTTCTAATACTCCACAAAATTTACTAAAATTACCGTTATGATGCTTCTCAATTACGGATAACTTCCTCATAAAATTTTATTTCCTCCTTTTTATCTCAATTGTTTCTCTAGAAATAATATTCTCATTTAAAAATATAAATATTACGCTTTCTAGTACTGTTCACAAAATATGTATAAGAATTGTTACTTTTAACAGGGAAGAAGATATAAAGTATATAAATTTTTTGTTTATTAATTTTAAAGAATTAATTAACCACAGAAATTCTAAATAATAAATAAATACTTACTATAACTGTTGCTGTCTTGTAACTCATTTTAAAAAAGGCACAGAATAAAATCACAAATAGTTGAAGGTTGAATGCACAGTCAAAAGATGGAAGTCACAGCGCGGCGCGAGCGCGAGGTTCAGTGCGTTTCTAAAAATGCGTCCGCGTTGATTCGAGTTACCAAATAAACTAAACAAGAGATCCTCGCGTCGCAACTTCATTATTTCGCAACGATGTTCGTTTGTGTGTGTTGCTCCAGCCAGCCAGCCAAGTGTTGACTCATCAACTGCTCTTCCCTTCCCGCGTGGACACCGCTATTCTACTGAGCGATTGGACTCCGTGCACGCGGATTATACGATGCTGTTTGCCGGTGGAATATTTAACTCGTGTTGGATTTTTTCTTGGTTTTGTTGGACTTGCAATGTCGTGACAGTGGTAAATAGTTTGTCACGCTGACTATTTTGCCATATTATTGTTAACTTTCTGTTTAATTATTGCTGATATTATTGTAATGATTACGTTGAAATTTAGTTTTTTATTGTTGGGTGTTAAATTGAGTGATATGTTTAGATAGTGATATTTCTTTTAAAAACACTTTCCGTTTCTTCTCAAAATATTTATTTAATGTTAGTTTTACTAACACGACAACTTCTTGTCATAAAACCTTTGTTGGTTTATGCAAGTGTAGTAAAAACGCGTTTCATTCAAGTTGACATATTATAGTGTAAAAATTTCTTTTATGTATGCACCTGTCATGAAGTTGTTTTCATGCACTGTTATTATAATGAACTTGTTGAGATTTTATTATAGGTAAGTTACCTACATAAAATTTTTGTTTCTTTTATTTTTTATTACACATTATAAAACGTCAAAAATAAAGTTATTCGCGGAATGATTTACCACATTTACTGTTTTCAGTTGTTTAGCTGGTCTTTAATCCGTATGATGTAAACTGATCCCAAGGCCGATTTTAGTGGTACCTAATCTCCAACTACCAGACCCTTCCACTGACATGGGCCCTGAAAGTCATTAGGTATTGATCAAAGCTCAAAATGTATTGTAATTTACCAGACTATCAAGCTACTTTTATGTTTACATTAAACCTAATTGTTATTAGTATGATAAATTATTGAAATAACCAACGAATTATTTTTTTACATGTGGTTTGTTTTTTCTCACTTCGCAAATATGAAATCATCTTACGTACCGTACTGTCGGTAGCAACAACTTCAACACCTTAACAATAAATATTAAACTTCGGTCTACGTGCTTTAGAAAATTCGACATTAAACTTATTTAATTTATTTCTTAATATGTAGGTGTTTTGAATTTCTTTAGTTTGAATGTTTATCAAATTCATAATTAACTCGTAATTTCTGTGTATTTACATACATTCTGGATCTCCAGCGTATTTTTAAAATGTGGGCGTAACATCTACACGTTCAACGTGCATCTCCGCCTTTTGGGGTATTTCCATATTAGCTCAAAATTAACTTGTAATTCTGAGCTATTTTTTAAATAGTCGCTTGCGCCTTATACAGCAGGACGTTTTCCGGACTGGTCCTAAGAAAACATGATATGTAATAATATCTTTTCGTAACATACCTAGTTATCCTAGCACCCGGGGCAGACCGCCTCCTTCTTAATGTTTAATTGGGTGAAGATGAAACCATGTGCTTTATCACATACTGGTCAGTTCATCTTACTTGATTATGAAGTGTCAACAATATTTTGCGATTTAGTTAGATTTTAGATTAGTTGGTATTGTATAAAATTCTAAAGAATTGTAGTAATTCTTGCCTGTAGATATCTAGATATACCCTTACAACTTATAGGTAGGTACATAGCGGGTGTCTCCTTGAAATCCATAACATAGGGAATACAATGATATTTTTTTCATTTTGCTGTAGATAGTTACTTATTCATCTTAGGCCCACTTTTACAATTGATGGATAAACTATGGTATAGCTATCAGAGGTATATCTTTATCCTAGCAACTATACCTTCGATAAACAAGGCTGTCTTTTACAATGCATTTTTATATATCAGATAGTTATGCCAGGAATTACGTTAAATCACTATAGGTTGGTATTGACACAATACAATTTTCTTCTTGCTAGACTATTTTTCTTCAATGTTTTTGTTATTTCTGCCTTTAAATTTGCATTGTCCACGATGTTAGATGATATAAATATTATTTTTGATTCTGACAGTGATGATTAAATACTTTATTGACATCTGTCAAACATATGAATAACAACACATCATCTGTGTTTACGTAGCAACCATAATAACAAGGATAAAGTTATTCGAGGTTTATACGACCGATTTCCATGGTTTAAGAAATACTGGTGTTCATTCTATTTGAGGTTTATCCGAGGTTTGTAAAATACAATTTCCTATTTTATACCTGGTATAGCGTTATACGAGGTTTATCTAATGACTATAAAAGTGGCCCTTAGACATGAATGTTTGAGAGAATCGGTTGTAAACAATAAAATTTTACACCTATACCATTAATGAGATATCATTTTGCATGTGTTGTATCCGGTAAAACCGAATTAAAATTTATTAATTTTGCTCATTTGTAGTAATAGCCATAGAATTGACAACAAAATTATAAGTAAATGCAAAATGCTTGAACTGTCTACCGTCAGAAAATTTAGTTTATTAGGGTAGATAATAATTTATTTTGTGCCATAAAAAGAGTAATTTTTATATTACTATTTATTGTGACTTGGTTTATAAATAGAGCGTTTTTATTCAGAATAGAATCTGCAAATATTTCACTAATTCTGACAGTTCAAACATTATATATTTGTAATTTTATGTCAATTCCATGTATATCACTACAAATGAGTAATATTTATAAAATTTTGTTTTACAGGTTACGAAACGAGCAAAATAACATATTATTAGTGATTTAGGTGTAGTATTTTATTATCTACAACCTTTACTTGAAACATTTTTGCCCAAAATTAATAGGTAACTAACTACAGCAAAGTGAAACATTTAACATTGTATTCCCTATATTACGGATTTCAAGTAGACCCCCGGTATGTGTAATGTGTAATTAGATGTTAAGCTCAAAGGCCGAAATCACTGTGAGAGAAACCCACGTCCAAAATATACATTAACCAGGCTTAGAGTCTGGTACGTTAGGTTATACGTATTATGTTAAGGTATGTTTAGAGAACTAACAAATATATTTTGGTATTTTTAACTTTAGATAAATCCCCAACGCGTTCTGGCTATTTTCATACTTTACTCACTTAACGATTTCGGTCTTGGAGCTTTGGAGCTTCCACGGCAAGTATGTTATGCAGTCTTCCACATTCCCCACAGTGAGTATCCAGTACAGCCCTCCCAGTAAACCAAGTCTTCAGCAGCAAGTCCGTGTGTCTTGTAACAGGTCCGAAGAAGGTCGTGTACCGATCAGAAAGGAGTCCTGCGGGAAAACCGGACTGAAATCATTGTTTTCAGTCAAACACGTGCCTCAATACTCACCTAACCCTTAAAGGTCAGTAACCACCGACCGACTCCACCACTACAAGACACCGGCCATAGCCATCTCTCCTGATCAGCTCTGAAGTCATCACCGTCACAGAATCGCCCATAGTACTAAAGACAACCTCATGTTGGTTGATTGTGATACGCAGGGAATTAGTTGACGTTTCATGCTCCGCGCGAAGCCACGGCGCGGACATGTACTACGACAGAAAAACGCATGAACTTATTTAAATCACAAAACAGTTTTATATATTGCGTATTACCTGATTGTCAAAGGAAAAGTAAAAATTATCATCCCTAGTCGCAGCCTGATATAAATGAATTTGTAACCCCTGACAGCACAACCAATAGCAGAACAGGCACGTGATCAAGGCGGCCAATGAAACACAAGCAGCGACAGCCAACACGTGTTACCGTCATAAAACAGCAGGAATAACACCCAGGGTAAATAACATTTTCACTGTTTAACAAAATAATAATCATGGACCTCCGACGAGCTATCCTCATCCTACCCCTCACAGGCAGTTACATAATAGCGCCCAAGAACAGCAACAGTAGCCACAACGATGGATAGATTCATCACAGTTACATAATATGCCAATGAACCTTGAAATTATACGAGCATAATAATTTTCTCTTTTAGGTATTCAACAAAATATGTAGGTACGTCTACAAATAAGTAAAGGTAGCAACTACACACAACTAATGTTAAATGTGGTTGTTTTGAACTGAAACTGAATACCTATACTTACTCATTTTTAGAAAATATGTACAACACTAAACAAAAAAATGTATAATTGAATTACAAACCAGATGTATTTATTCCAAAATATTAGCTACGGGTTCACGAGGCTGTGTACGTTAGGTGACCAGCTGTAAAATTTTAAAATTATTTCCTATATTTAAATAGCACTAATTTGACTTTTGAGTAGGGTTGCCAGAATTATAATTTTACAATCCGGAACATATATCGACGGATTAAAAAATTGTAGAAAAAAATGCGCCACAGGCGATTTTTTGAAAATTTTCAAGGTCAAACGTGTTTTAATTCAAAGTAAGATAATATAGGGTTCTTTACAATGAAGCAAATTTAACAAATTCTTAATAATAAAAATCGGATTTTTAAATTTATATTTCTTTTGTGATTTTGCAGCTGCCACAAAAAATTTATTTGCATCTTTATTTTTTTGTAATAATATAGCGAATTCATTACACGACTAGTAATTGAAATATATAAGCAATAACTATAGAAACAGAAAATATGAAAATACAATGTTGCATTAAATTAAAATATATTATATTACTGAGTAACAATATAATTATTCCATTGAACTGCTCAAAATAAAATGTATAATAATAATGTTAGGTAATTAAATCGCGCTCCTCTATATACGGGATAATTGGGCGTCCCGAACAGTACTTTACAGGAAGCTCAAATTTTAGCTGAAATAAGGGACAATCCCGTATATACGGGACGCCTGGTAACCCTACTTTTGAGGTACTCTCTCCACGTTGGCTTTGAGAGACTGTGAAGTAACGCCTGGTAAACGCTCTCAGTAGTACAGATATATTGTCGTACCAAAGTCTACCAATAGAAGCAGACTGGTACACACGGAAATAAGCCGTAATAATATATTTATTTCTATTTAAAATATTAGCACAGATTAGTTAATGAACGTTATATTTTTTTCCTTATTTGTTTATTTACCATTTATAAATGCCAAATGCACCTTACTTAAACTCGCATATTTGTACTTGCAATTCTTTAAACTAAACTCAAATATACTCGAATAGGTTATTTTTAAGAAAAACTGAAAGTTATTTGCATTAAGTATTTTATTCGACACTGTAAATCACAAAATTTTGTTATATAAATTATATTTAATAGGGTTTTCTAGTAATCTGTGCTCTTTGTTGCAATCATATTTAAATAACCGTATGCAGTATGTTAATTGTAATGGGTATAAATCATCAAAATTTGTAGCATTTTCTGGGGTCCCGCAGGGCTCTATCCTAGGGCCCCTTCTTTTCCTACTGTTTGTGAATGACATAATCAATGAATTGGAATACTGTCACTGCTTAATGTACGCAGATGACTTTAAGTTATATTGTGAAATCTCAAATGTACATGACTGTCATTCACTTCAATTCGATCTTAACAAAATACTGATGTGGTCTGTCAAAAACCAGCTTAATTTTAATGTCACTAAGTGTCAAGTAATTAGTTTTAGCAGGAAACATACAAATATCACTTTCAATTATCATATGAATAATCTGGTTTTACAACGTGTTACTCTTGTTAAAGATCTTGGTCTATTACTGGACTCAGGATTGACTTTAAAATGTCATATCGAAGCAATGATCACTAATTGTTATAAAACCTTAGGTTTCGTGTTACGAATCACATATGAATTCAAAAATATTTCCTGCTACAAGTCCCTATATTATTCGTTAGTTTTAAGTAAGTTAGATTATGGTAGTATCATATGGAACCCTTCACAGCAGTATCTGATCAATGCTATCGAGGGTATTCAAAAGAAATTTGTAAAAACTGTTTGTTATAGATTATTTGGCTACTGGCCACAGGGTGAATATGTGCAGCTGTTAAATAAGTTTTCCCTAGAACCTTTAATAAATCGGCGAACTAAACAGGAAATTATATTTTTATATAAACTAATAAATTATTTTGTTGATGATCCTGAATTATTAAAGCTGCTTAATTTTTATATAAATAAATCCAATACTCGTTTGGAACAAACTTTTGTTTGCAGTTTCTCACGAACAGAATACCACCTTAATTCACCTCTAAACACCATGTGCCGTAAATATAATAATTACTGCAAAGATTTAGATTTCTCTGATAATATTAGGACTTTTAAATATAAGCTACATGAATTATTTTCAATATAATAAATGTATTGTATCTTGTCTCAAATTTCCTACAACGCATAATGCATTCATGTAACAATACTTGTATAGTTATTATTTTCATGATACTTATTTGTACATTTGTAATGCTGTCATGTAACAATACTTGTATGTTTATTTTTTTATGATACTTAGTTGCATATTTGTACTGTATGTTTTCTCATGTATTTTTATATGATGTTATTCTGTAATTGGGGCATAGTCCCTGTTGAATAATAACACTAATAAATAAATAATGTTGATATCTATCATCTACGGCTTGCATTGGCTGATAACTCGACTTTACAATACATTTATTCAGTAATTTAAACTTATTATAAATTAGAAAGTGTTTAGAACAAATATTTCTTTTGTTACAATTAGTACATGATATGTATATCAATATTGACTATTTTTCCAACCCGTATTTTAATTTAAATTGATATGTAATACATATTACATAATTTAGCACCTAACTTGAAATGTGCTCGTTAAATGAAATGAATATCGCAATGCAGAACTGTGCATAGTCACTTTGTAGCCTTTTTTGCCTTTATTATACTGGAGATATCAATGATTGATGAGAAGACAAACTTCGGAACAGCTTTCATAACAAATGAATATAATTAAGTTAAAATTGGTACATTCCGGTCGGTTCATTTAAATAAAAATATAAATTGTTTTCCTTGCAAGGAAGCTATATGCTGTTTAAATATGAATTATGAAAGATTCTGCATTATATTTTCCTAAATATATTCTTAAATATTTCATAATGTTGATATTTCAGTAGATCATGAATAATCAACACAAATTTGAGTAATTTCCGATAAAGTAAAAGGTACTTTCATATATGTAGTTATATTCTAATTTTAAAAAGTAAAATACTAATAACTGATCTTCGTTTTACTAAACTAACTATGCTATCGAAAAATTGTGCACATTAAATGTTCAGCCCTGTTACGCAACATTTGCTTTTGTGAATAATAAAATTGTGTTTTGAAGTTTTTTGTTATAATTTTGTAATACTCAAAGTAAAGTGTTTTGTATCATGATTCATAACAATTATTTATATTTACTTTTGTAAATCAAGTTGTATAGCCTGGCGCAGCTGTTGGTTCATAACCCCTATACGTTGTATTATGAATACATTTTAAATAATTACATGTATATTAAACTTGAAAAGTATTAAGTTCTGTGTAGATAGTAAACAAATTTTATTTACAACACTGTTGTCATTCAGTAAAGCAATTTCTCCAAAACAATTTAAATTATTACGTATCAATTAACAATTTAAATATAAAAGTGACTTTCGAGATTGTTGTTATTAAGGTTGAAAAGAGGAGTATGTGTTATGCATCGACAGCTATTTCATCAAAAATATAGAAATGTTGCACCATCTAAATATTTGAAATGAATTAATTTAAATTAATTATGTCAAATGAAATAATTTTAACAAATAAATGTACATTTAAATAAATTTTAAAAAAAGATAATCAGAAGCAAACAAGATAAAAAAAATGAATTCCATTAAGAGTAAAATATATAAAACATCAGACCTTCAGACATATGCTACAATGTACCAAATAGTGAAGAAAGAGGCATGAAATAAATAGCTAGAATAAGATGCGAAAATGAAGAAAATATGTACAAATATTGTATGAAAGAGAAAGAATGTTGAAACTGCACAGAATAATGAAGAATCAGTAATACATCTTCTACATAAAGCAGATTGGCACACTCAGGAATGGGTAATATTCCGTGATGATTTATTTATTTTATGTTATATAATTGCAGAGATCATCCAACATAATCTTTTACTCTATGTTCTCTCTATCATAAAGAGACATGGACAAAAATATTTACAGAGGGAGCATCGTAAATAGATTCTGATAAAAAATAATCTAACTGAAAGTTAGAGGAATCATTATAAAAGAAGAGTACTCAAAGGAAACAAGAGATATTCGAGTCCCGCTTAGTACTTTCTGGAAAAATATAATAAATGAAAACAAGAAAGTTATAATGTTTGACAATAAACTGAAAATAGACGGTAAACTATTCTAACTAGAAGAGTTAAAGCAGAAAATTCGAAAGAAAACGGAAAGAAGCGTCAAAGACGTGAAGTAGAATAAACATTTATAACACCAGAACAAGTGCCTATTAAACTTATACAAGAGAGGAAAAGATCAAACAGTATTAATAGAAACGCTTGACATCTGAACATAAACGCTACTTCAGATAATATCGTGTCACTAAACAGAAGCAACGGCGACAAACCATCAATAACACAAACTACAGCCACAGACCTCAACCCACTTGGTCAGTGTGAGGACTTATGACCAATATCTTTTGGCAACAAAAGAAGCAGCACGGAATAAATTCATACCGATAAACGAAAACTTCACCTCAAAGACATGAAAAATACATTACATAGTAACATAGAATGCGAAAACATTATTATCAAGACAGAATTGTAGAACTCGAAAATGCCTTACAACCTATAAAATGGGATATTTCGGGGCTTTGTGAAACACGTAGATCAAACAAAGAATGAATAGGACTATATTATATAACAATATCAAATTTGTTTCCAAACATCGAATGGTAAGGTGCAAAATTTTCATCGGGCATATTAAGCAACCAAGGGAATAATTCCAAAAAAACTATCAAAACACCGGTAAAATTTTGGAACGATACAGATTTAAATATATCAATAACTTATTGGAAAAACTTTCTAAAACATCAGAATGTGTTCCCATATGTAACATACAAACTTACTATAATATAATAGAAGAAGAAATAAAAAGCAATATTAACATAACATGCAAAAACAACACACTAGTACAAAATTAATCTAAAATTTGAGCTTAAACCCTGCAACGAATAAATAAAAGAAATAAAATGAAGAAACTAAAAATACAATGAAAGAAATAATTGAATCCACAGAAACGAAAAAACTAACCAAGAAATTTATAAAAGATTTGCACAAATTTCAGTTAAAGATTATAGAAGAAGAACTAACCAACAAATGTGCTACCAAAAAGTTAAATCACATACTAACTGGATCCCGGATCTAAAAGAAAATATCAACAAAATCATTATATAAACCAACGTTATCATAGGAAACGAAGGAGACATCCCACCTATATTATAATAAGAAATTTAGAGAAATTAGTCTGCCGAAAAAAGTAAAAGCCCTAGTCCTGATAGTATAATACAAACACTGAAAATAGGGGAAGAAATATTGACAGATCAGTTAACTATAAGTTCTGTTCGACTTAATTTTACATTCGGAAAATATTCCATAATAATGGACGATAACAAATATACTCTACCAAGAAGGATAAAAGAACGATATTAACAACTACATACCGATTTGTTTACTTAGCGTACTGTACAAATTATTCTCAAAAATAATACTAAGGAGAAACACTAAACGACTAGATTAGATGAAGAACAGCCGCCAGAACAAGCTGCGTTTAGAAAAAGTTTTGCTACTACTGACCACATACACGTACTTTCATAAATAGTGGAAAAATACACCGAATGCTAAAAAAATCTATTAGTCTTTATTGACTTTTATAAAGCTTTCGACTGCATCAAACACAGCTTCATAATATACTATAATGAAAGTTGCTATTACCAACATTATTATTAAAAACTGATTAAGACTAAAACTATAATTGACTAGATAACACTAACACTATTTATTTAACCAGTTAACACTACTATTTATTTCCACGATATTACAAATTATTTATTTCACTACGCGTTCCAATCTTAGACGGCCGGTCTGTTGCAGACTCTTGTAGACTGTTTACGCGATATTTATATCACTATATACTTATATCAAGGTTCAACTGTCCGCCTACCGACCTCCACAGCGTCTATATACTCAACTGACTCAACAGCGTCTGTTTATTGAACTGCTCGGAAAGAAGTCACCTCTTTCACAACACTATCTGTCTATTTATGTAACTCTCTGTCTAACCTCCACAGCCTCAGTATCACCGACTGTCAGTATGCCACAATTCTTCAACACCACTGCCGAGTATTCACTTCCACTTGTTACTGTCCCCATATACCTAGCTTCGCAATAATCTTCAACAGTACCGAGTATTCTCTTTAACAGCTATCCCGGTATACAAGTAACTTTCCGACTCGCCGTTACTGTTCTTGCACACTATAGCTTCCTAGTACTCGTCAACACTACCGAGTATTTACATCCACAGCTATCCCAATATACCAGTAACTTCCCGAGTACCTACTCGACACCAACTGCGTATGCTCACTACGATACTGCTGTGCTTTTCACTAACACTTTACTCTCTAACACTCTATGTGTCTCTATGACTTTGTATGTCACTAACTGTGTCCCTCGAGTATAGCTACGCCCTTCATATACAGCTTCCATTATTTTCTAGAAATGCCCTAGAATGTTCGAGCGCATAATAACAATGAACACAAAAGGTTCAGGTGACCGGAAGTAATTAAACACGTTGCGACCTGTTTGCTTACGTCGCCCGGTTACTAGCTCGATTACGTCATCGCTATAAATAGACACTCGCTTGCAGCGGTGGCAACGGCGGGCGTTCCACGTAACAATATTAACGGATAAAGACAAGCACAAACAAAATTAGAAAAATCAAGCACACCATTCCCTGTGCAGTGCAGTACTAGAATATGTCTTCCAAAACATAAATGCAAAAGATTATGGAATACCCATTAACAGCGATAAACTTTCCAAGTTACGTTTCGCAGATTATATTGTTCTTCTTTCCAACATTAGCGAAGAAATGGAAAGTCTTGTAACTAAACTATCGGACTAAAGTAAAAAAGTAGGGTTAAAAATAAACAGAAAAAATCAAACATGTCAAACCATTTAAACTTAAACATCATCCTAGAAGGGAAACCACTGGATCGGATACAAGAATTCACGTATCTGGGACAAAAAACCTGTTTCAAAAACAAACAAATGAAATGAGGCATCAGGAAAGCTTGGAACAGATTTTAGTCATTTAAATTTATACTTTTAAATTCAGCTTACCGTATCCATCTCAAAAAAAGTATTATGGATAAGTATATTGCCAACAATCACCTATGGGGTGTAAATCTAGGCTTCAACAAAAAATCACTACCTCCAAATTCTTTAATGCCAAAGAAAAATGGAACGGTATATGTTAAAATTAAAACTAATTGACTAAATAAACTGCGAAAAATCGGATCAAAACCAAATTGGTTAAGCTTAAGGTCATCAATTGAACCGTAAAGCCCAAAACCGACCTGAGGGGCACAAGATGAATAAGCCTTCATGAACCATGACCCAATTTAATGACGTACAGCGCAATGATGAAGTGCAGTGCAGTGTAAAGGAAGCAGAATCAATAAATATAAGAATTTACAGTATTTGATGGAATAAGTAAAAACAGTAACCAGACAGACAAAAATACTTTAATACCATTTAATACTAAGTTAAAAATAGGGGAAATAAAAATAAATTTTCTACATATGTACTTAATACAAGAAGATTAATAATTAATGTTTGTTAGATTAAAAAATAATATAAAATTCTAAAATAATCTGAAAAGCCATTTTATGCAAACTTAAAAAGTATAATGAAATGTTGCAAAAACAGTTAAGAGTGTTCTATGGCTATTATAATTATTATTAACATAAAATATGATAAAAATGTTAAAATTACACTAAGGCAATCTGTTAAGAGGCCTTATGAAATATGTTTTTTATATCAATTGCGTATCATAATGGCCTTCATTTCGATACACAATTAATTTTGAAACGCAATCTTTTGTAATGAAATGTTGGTACTAGATGGCATTTACTTAACCATTTTTTACATAATTTAGTTTAGTTAATTGACAATTGACTAATCATTTTCATATTATAATGTCAAAAATTTAAAAAATATATTTGGAGATACAATTATTTACAAGAGATTGTAAAAATTGCCACGATTATAATAAATTGACTGAATATAGTATTCAAACTAGTCCATAGATGAAATTAGAAATATTGAAATTTGTAGCTCGAATTCATTTTAAAGCAACTTCCAGTGTATATTAAGAGCGCAAAATGGGACATTGTCGTTTAAGAGATTGTTGACGCGCGACGCAGGTGTGCGGCATTCTCCCGAAATCGAGAATGTCCATTTGCTCTCGAAACACACACAAGATTTTTTCTACAGTCCTCCACCATAACAAAAGATAACCAAATGTACATTTTGTACTTACAGTACTACTAAATAGTTTTGCAGTGAAGATAGGAACGTATTCTAATATGACTTTAAGATATTGTTTTAGTTTTCGTTTTTAAAATTAATGTCAATTTTGTAATGAATTATAAGTTTTTAGTATAATTTCTTTGTTTCAAGAACATTAAACTAGTGCATTGAAAGGTGGCAGCACAACTGTTCACACAATTTATTTTATATTTAATTTATCGTTATTTTCCATTCTTCTTGAGCTATAGCTTCATTCAAATCTAAGCCTTTCGTTTTTGTTAATGAATGCCCTATTCTATTTTCATGGCAACACGGCACTTTGGTTATGTAATATACCGACAGAGCAGTTATGTCAGATTGATTTGTGAAGGAGGTAAATGTGTAACTACAGTGCCATTAGTTCCTGACTAATCGTTTCTATTAAGAATGTAGACAAGTGATATTTCTCAACATTGTATAGTCAGAAATTTGGACAGCGAGCGTTTTTCTACATTGTCGCGCATGAGCGGCAAAGTCAAATTTTGCGTTGACAAAAGAGCGCAAATGGCTACTTTATATATAGACTGTAGAAAAATAAATAAAATTTTAATATATATCTACTGGGAATTTAAATATAACCTCAAAATATAATTTTTCGCGATCGCTCAGAAAATAAGCTCTTTGTAATTACTTTTTACACCAAAATGTACTTCTTTACCGAGATAGATCGAAAAATTGTCCATAAGGGATCGGAAAGTACTTTGCCGATCTCTACATGAATGTATCAATGGTAATCAATTGTTTATTTATTTCTTATTTTATAGCAATAAAAAATAAAATAACATACAGGTTGTTATGTAAGTAATGTGCCATGCGTTAGCACTTAATAAACAAGGTTGCATTATATCGTAATCTGCAATAATTTATTTTCTAATGTGCTTAGTGCAATTATAAAAGCATTTCAAAGTGGACCAATAATAATAATTTATTTGAATAAAGAATAATTTAGAAATCACATTAGTTTGCATAAAAACAACAACACTTGTCATTTTTGAAGGTTTGAAGTTAGAGGCCAGAGTATGGATAAAACATTTTTTATTAATGACAAAAATAGTTATAACAAATGTTTAAAGTTTTCACCATTATGTCTGGGTAAAACTTCCTGTAGCATCTAAAAGCAGCACCACTGTTTTGGCACACTTCTTTGTACACTCACTACATGTCGGTGTATTCTTGGTTAGTGAAAGTGACAGGTATTTTTAAATATCAAATTACTACTCCACTAATTACAAATTCAACGTCATTTATGATAACTGACAAACATTGTTTTTGGAACAACTTGATTTTACATTTTAACTTAATAAGAAGCCTGTTTGTAATTGGTCGACTTTACAGTCCCATAACTTTTACAACTCGATAGATAGAGCAAAATAAATTTCAGATTATAACTTCTTTCAGTTATCTTTAACATACAATGAAGTATGGCACATTACTTACACAACATCCTGTATAGCTATAAATAAATAAAGAAAATATATAACATCACGGCTTATTACCCATTGTTGGGTGTGCCAATCTGCTTTGTATACATATATCGGTAATGGTGAAATATTTTCACCGTGCGGGCGCTTACCAGGCATCATCTCACGGGCACTTATTTCAGGTGTGGAGAGTGCACCACAGGGGTCAATTTTGTGCCATTTAAAATTGAAAATATTTGTATAGCTATAGATTTTTATTTATTCTTTTTTCAGGACCGCGAAAAAATTTCATATCCAACATGACCTGAAAGTGTTCTTACTGGGCTCAGAAGCTTCCAAAGCTCGCCTACGGCTCGCTCTGGAATATGCTTGCTCACCCAGTAAAGTATTACTTTCAGGTCTTGTTACGTAATTACGTAAATTATTATTTACTTAATAAATCAATTTGAATTGTACAATTGTTATACTTCTCATTTGAAGTAATAGTCCAATCTAAAATTGAGAAACTATGATATCATATTTTAATAGATGTGCTAAAGATTATACATAAAAATCGAGCTTATTTCTATTGCCAGGTATTTATTATCATTATCATAATATTAAGAAATAGATCATTTACAGTGGTCTGAGCTAAATTACTTAGCTTAGGCGGAGTGCAATTTATATCATATTCCATGCACTATGTATTCTCTTAAATTTATGTTCATAAATTAATTGACACGAACTTTCAAATAATTGAATGAATGTCAATCCAATGTTACCAACTACAACATTACACATACAAATTTCTCTAAATTAATTCGGTTTAATGTAACAGTTTTTTAAAAAAAATTAGTACATAAAATCTGAAAAATGTAAAAAATGGTATAAAGAACTCAATTTATAAGACTTTTCTGCACTTGTCAATTAGAAAACTCGCCTGGGCTCGTTTTCTAAATTTTGACGCGTGCGGAAAAACATGTCTTAATATACTATTTTTTCTACTGTGGTAAATTAATAATAAATTCTTTCAGTGATCATAAAAACACCGAATTACCGAAATAGAAAATAGTTATTTAACTATTAAGTGCGATGATTACTGAGATGATTAATCACCCATTAACACACGTGTTAGTTACAATATTTTTCCATCGACCGTAACTTATCAATTTGCAAGGGCGGATTTAGACATGGACTTTATAGGCTGCAGCCCAGGGCCCCGCAGATACAAATGGTCCCCGGCTGCGGACAATCGGTAAAACAAATACAGGACAACAATGGCGAGTGAAAGATTAAATTATTTATCAATTGTTTTCATAAACTGGGATATAACTAAAGATTTACAATGTGATGAGCAAATTAATAACGCAAAAATACAGAAAAATTAGTCTTTAAATGATTTTATTACATGCGTTAAAAACTGTACTTCTATTCACTAAATTGAATTCTTAATAGTTATTTATTGAATCGATAATGACGCTTTACGTTCGTAATACACACATCCTCTTCAAAAAACATCAACTTTACGAGGACAAAGAGAGCGTAACTGTCTAAATAAAATTTTCGTATTCGTGAAATAAGATTATACTTTTTACTCATGTTGCATAAATATCTATTAACGTATTACCATTGTCGTACACGTACGCTAAAGGCAAAACGATACTGCCATAAGGAAAGAAAGGGTTCAAAAGAGATTTGTTTAAACATTTAATGTACCCGGTCTGAATTTGTTACTGCAGTTGGCAATGTGACGATTATAGACGTTTTTATAGAAACCCACACCATGTAATTTTATTCACTATTTATAGATTTTGGCTGATGCCGTTAAGAAAAAAAATCGTAACAACTTTTTTCACTAGTTCGCATGTAGAAGAGCAAACTGGAGTACGAAAAAAATTTAAAATATGTACATAGTCGTATTATATAACTATGTTTTATTTATATTACGAGTATTTTTCAGAATAAGTGTTATTTTTTTAGTTCTCTTGACTTGAGAACTTATTGTTTCCATTCTTTTGTTCGCTATCAAAGATAATACAGTGTGTTATGTAAGCAACGTAAGCAACCACTGACTAAACAAGGGTGCAATGTATCGTAATATGCAATAATTTCCAATGTGCTTGTTGCAATATTTGTAAAACCACTTCAAGATGGACCAATAACAATTATTTATTAGAATAAAAACTTATTAAAGAATCACAGTAGTTTGAGTGAAAACGACAACACTTGTCATTTTCGAAGGTTTGATGTCAGAGGCGGAACGTAGATAATACATTTTTTTTATTAATGGCGACCGTTTTAGTGCACTTCTCCGTAAACCAACAAATAACTAAGTACTATGCCACTTATTACAAATTCAACGTCATTTATGACAACTTGTTTTTTGGATTTTAATATATTAAGACGCGTAATTGGTTGGTTTTACAGTCTCACAACATTTACAACTTGAAAGATTGTGCAGAATATATTTCAGATTGTATAACTTCTTTCAGTTCGCTTTATCATACCATGGAGTATGGTACATTACTTACGTAACAGGCTGTGTACATACACATGTTAATTTGATTTGTGACGTACCCAATATATAATTGTAAGTTTGTATACCTTGCTTTTATTTTCTCTTATAAAAAAACAGTTTTTTTGAGAAATTATCTATTATATATGGTTACATGAGTACCATAACCCCCCCCCCCCCAACAGTATTAGCCCAGGGCCCCCATAGTTCACGGTCCGCCCCTATCAATTTGGAGAAAATCTAATTTCATTTCATGACAAAATTTTGTAGTTTGGTAACACATAAGTTTTGCCAGTTGTTCAACATTGGTTTGTGGCTATTTATGGTTACCAACTAAAATCGTTTATTAAAAAAATCATGCATTAGTAGAAATCTTTAATAAATTATTTCATATAGATTAACATAACCTATTAATAAACGGTTAATGGAAATAGTATATTAAAAAACAAGTTTCATAAAGCAACCTATTAACGTACGAGCCCATGTTTTACAAAAGACGAGTGCGATAACAGGCCGTATGAAACATGTTTTTTACACTTTTTTCTATTCAGATAGTTCTATATTTCTATTACATTAAAAAACAAATTCGACTTGTCAAAAATATGACTTGGTGTGTTTTATCAGTTATGATAGTTTTAACTTCATAGATGAAAATTCATTGTTGACTGACAGCAATTTGAGGTTACATATCATTCGTCTGTCAATTTTGAAGAGTTATACCACCTTTAAAAAAACGAAAAGCATCAAAAACTGTGCGTTTATACATATTCTTAACGATGTGTTTTTTAGTGCGTTTATAGACTCATTAAGACACCGAAATAGAAAGATAAAATATTGACTATAATATACAAAGTTTCGTTGATATTATGTTACCTTTTTAATATTTCAATAAAATTTCAGATAACAGCAATTGCATACCGCCATTTTTTAATTTCGGCTACATAAAACTGGCGCTAATGTGATCGCTATCTGCTGAATTGGTTAAATGGAACAGAGTATAAACGGTTTAACATTTGTTAATTTTCTGATTTAATTCCTTGGATACCGCTATTTTTGGAACAATTTTCGATATTTTCATACATAATTTCAGTAATATTTGCCGAAACAAAGCATGCTATCTACTACACACGGTGTATAAATAACAGACAGAATTTTATCATAGGTTGGTATGTGTACATACATATTATCTAATCTTTAATACTACTTTATAAGTTAATTTTTAAAATAATACTTTGACATTGACATTTCGACTGCAAATTTATAATGAAATGGTTAGCCCAGTTGCGTAAGTGAGACACATTCGGTTTGTATATACAACTGCTTCAGGCGTCTTCCTTCAACTTTAGCTTATAGGGTTAGTTTAAAAACTCATTAATCAGTACAAATTTATGTAATAAATTAGATTCTGATTGAAACCGCTATATAATTTTCTAAAAATCTTGGAACCCATGGCAAATCTGAGATTTTGCTAAATAAAAATTGCCCATCGAAATTGCTTGTTCAGAGTAAATTATGACGACACATCTTTCTTTTAAGTATAGTATATACCTACCAATCATCAATAACTTATGGTCTATAAGTTACAGGTAATACATATATTTTGTTGAAGCACTACAAAATAATTATTATGATATAAGTGTTAAAAGTGACATTTTATTTTGTGAGAAGGAAGTTAGGAACACGAGGCGAAACGGAGTGCTCCAAACCTTTGAACTTTTTAGCATTGGTGTCAGTAGATTTATAGAAAAACAATATTAATTAATATTAGTAGACAGGTGTTACGTCAGCCATTTTATGGTGTCATCCGATGCGGTAAACATCCCACACTACAAGTCCATTGCTTAAATCCTTTGCAATTTCTGATGGTCACACAATCATTAGATACAGATCGGTTTAATTTGATTAATAGTTTTTAGATGTAGAAATGAGAATCTTAGCGCCAAGTTAAACGAAGATAGCAGGAACGAGCGTCTTGCTTAAAGCGTAAGGCACACAATGAAATTAAGAGTAAAAAAGTAAATCAGTTGGTTACTGCGTCGTACCAGTTCTAGGAATGCCCTTGGTTTAAAACCCAGAGAGGTCTATGAAGGCAATGAAGAGTAAGTATGAAATTAGCATCCGCTCGATGTCTCAGCATGTTTAGATAGAAATGTTCCCGGCACATAACTGTCCTTTAGATTTGAATTGGAATATAACAATCCAATTTGGCTTATTCTGTCTTTTTAACTAATGTGTAGTCATTTTCATGATTGTAACAACATTTTCTTCATTGTAATTAAGCACCGTTTTTGTTGTATTCATTTATTTAAATTAACTAAAGTATATAATCACATCATAGATATACTTTCATTAAATTGTCTGCAATCCTAAATAGACTAAAAAATAGAACACTCTAAATAACTTAATTTATAATTAATTTTTGATTTTCTCTCTCACTCTCTCTCTCTCTCTCTCTCTCTCTCTCTCTTTATATATATATATATATATATATATATATATATATATATATATATATATATATATATTGAAAAGTTTTGCGTAGAGCGGAGCAGATTTTCCAAATAATAAGCATTTTTTAAGTAAAAAACTAAGTAAAAAACAAATGAGTTCAAAAAAATAATATAACTTTATGTTATATATCGAAAATTTACCGATATAAAAATTATTTTTGTACGCCACTGAATAGACAAAAAAAATGTCTAACATTTTTATTTGAAATATTTTTCTCGATTACTGATAGTTTATAAGTAATTTCAAAATGAAAAAATCGAATTCAGTTTTTCATCATTATCTAGTGCCCTTTGTGAATTTTTGGAAACACAATAGCACACCTGAGATGGCCCCTTATAGGTACACAAAAAGTTCCATTTAACCGACATTGTGTCTCTTATAATTCTCGAGATCCCAATGGTAGCAGCTCTAAATGGGACAGACTACATACGATATCAGTAGAAAGCACGTTAATGACAGCAATATTTATTACGTTTTTTTGCACGATTGAAGCAAGAACAAAATTAAAATATATTTGAAAATTAATTTGACATAAAAAAAAATTAAGTAAGCTTTGATCGTTGTTTTTTATTTATTTTTTCGGTCTAGAAAATGAGCTGTTTGTAATCACTTTTTAGACCGGAAAATCCATCTTTACTGAGCTAGCTCGGAAAATTGTCTATAAGAATAATGGATCGGAAAATTACGTTCCGATCCCTACATGAATGTTTCCGTCGCGATTAATTGTTTATTTATTTATTTCTTACTTCCTCGCAATAAAAAATAAAATAATACGTAGCTATAAGATTTTTCTTCGAGGACGCGAATTTTTTTTGTACCGAACATTATCTGAAAATGTCTTTACTGGGCTTATAAGCTTCTAAAGCTCGACTACGGTTTACGGCTCGTTCTGGAATATGTTTGCTCTCCCAGTAAAGTACCACTTTAGGGTCGTGTTGGTCTTGTTACGTACATTATTATTACCGACTCATCTCCTGATCGGAAGGTAATCACAAAATCACTTACCGATAACAAACTGCCTTGGAAACCTATCGGTAAACATTAAAAAAACGATCGTGCAAAAAATCATAGCTAACGAATTCTGACAGATAAAATGTCGAACATTTGTTTATCTTTTTGTTGAAATGCCATGGCTATTGCTATTAATTTGAAATTGAATAAGTTTAATAATTATTTTATGAGACTAAAATATAATATAATTTGGTGTTATTTGATGTACTTACATAGAATTTTTATCTTTCTATTCAGTCCACAACTATTGCTGTCTGTCAAAACGTGGGGTAACAGTCTGAAAAAACTGATTTCTCATGTTAATGTTCTTTGCACACCTTGAAAAAGATATGCACATATGCCAAGAGTAATTTAAAAAAAAATCGAATGCATACTCATAGGTAGTATCTATACCTTGATTTATACATACACACTGTGATGTACGTAAATAGAAATATTTAAGTGTGTGAAATAAAGTAAAAAGAGCTTATTATGCGCATAAGAACCTTTAATAAATTAAACAATTAGCGTACTTTGACAGAATTATATTTAATTGGAAAATTATGTTCCCAGCTATTTTCAGTGTGAAGTATTTATATTCTGCTTCTACTGCAAAATTCATGCAGATTGTATTATATAATTTTCCACTTGATGAAACTTTCACAATGATGAACGTGCTGCTTTTATTATTATAATAATTTGTAAAAGATTAATAATTTTTTCAACAGTGTAATCGTTGCTCGAAAAAGCCTGGAGATGTCATTTCATTACATAATACATTTCTATATGTTAGAAAAATTATGTAACAATTACTAAAATTTATAAATATTGCATAAAACTAAACATTTTTGAGTTATCTTTGCCTCATATATTTGTTTTATAATCAATGTTCTTTTACTTTATTACAACATCAATATGAATAACAATTACACTAAATTTGAAAATAAACATTTACATACCAAAAGTTTTAAGGAATATACTCGTAATTGTAAAGAATTACTTTTTATTTCAAAGAATATTAATTAAATAACTCTTTAAATTATTGTTATTTCTATTACAAACGAGTTTGCTCAATGATTTCTTTTTTCATGATTTATTCATGTTATTTGCAAAAATAATTTTCCCACAAACATTAGTATTATTTGTCGTAAATTATATATTTTTTCTTATGTAAATAAATTTAAATTTGTTGTGTTACGCGCATAAGTAACAAATACTTTTCTATACACATAAGTTATGCTCTATAGAATTAAAATGACATGAAAATATGTAAAAAATTATTATAATTGAGGAGGAATATGACTCACAAATTAGTTTCTCTATTATAGAAATACTGTCTTGTATAATTGTTATTAAATTATAACGTTAAAAAATTATTAGAAACAATAACGTCAAATGGGGTGTGTTCGGAGAATGTCAGAATATTTTCTTTAGTAACTGTTAATGTATGAAATAATTTTGAATTTTTTTAGTTAGACGTTGCAACTGATATCAATGCATGATTTTTCAGTGTAGTTTATATTCTTGGTATTTTAATTGTATAATTTGTACTTTTATACTGTTCGAATTCGCCCAAGGTTTTAGGATGGGTTCTGATGGTCATTTAAATTGTTAAAAAAGGATTTATCTATCTAAAATTTTATAATAATTTATTACACCTTTTTTGTTGTAAAATAGGTACATATATTTTAAATGATAGATTCTATACAAAACAAGGCACATTTCTGTCCACAAAGTATTTGTATAAATATACACCTTTTGTAAATATATAATAATAATAATAATAATAATAATAATAATAATAATAATAATAATAATAATAATAATAATAATAATAATAATAATAATAATAATAATAATAATAATAATAATAATAATAATAATAATAATAATAATAATAATAATAATAATAATAATAATAATAATAATAATAATAATAATAATAATAATAATAATAATAATAATAATAATAATAATAATAATAATAATAATAATAATAATAATAATAATAATAATAATAATAATAATAATAATAATAATAATAATAATAATAATAATAATAATAATAATAATAATAATAATAATAATAATAATAATAATAATAATAATAATAATAATAATAATAATAATAATAATAATAATAATAATAATAATAATAATAATAATATATATATATATATATATATATATATATATATATATATATATATATGTATATATATATATATATATATATATATATATATATATATATATATGTATATATATATATATATATATATATATATATATATATATATATATATATATATACAGGCTGTTCCATTTAAAACAACCAGCGCTTTTTTGGGCGAACTAATGACTTTAGGAAAAAATGTTATATAGGAGAAATTATCAAGAATAAGGGGCTAATTTATTAATAATAACAAACCGAAAATTCGACCTGTGGTTCTCAAACGGCAGAACAAAATTATATTTTTTTAAATGGTATCCTATATAATTTTTAGCCCATTAGATAGATTTTTTTTTCTGATTTCAACGATGGTTGTATAACAATTATTTCGAGAAAAATGGTATTAAAAATAATGTAATAATATTACAATAGGCTACGTCTGTTGCCTAATTACGCTAGTAGTAAACCCATTTTTTATTAATACTATTTTTCCCGAAATAATTGTTATACAACCCTATGATATATTTATATCGTTGAAATCAGAAAATAATATTCTATTTACAGCCATTGCCATTTTTAAAAAATCTGATGTGGCCAGCACATAACCTCTCGCCATATATTTTACCTGGTTGTACGCATAAAACGAAAAATATTTTTAAATACAAATACATATGTTCATGTCTCACTACAAAATAATTCTCACATATATTTGCAAAATCTATGGGATATTTTAATATAAATTATGTACAATACATACATTTTCTTTATAAGTATTCAATATCCTGAAATTTTCTTTTTCTACTTTCCTTTTCTTTTTCTTTATATTCGTAATTTTTTCGCAAATTCCTCTTATATACTTTTTTACGTATATTCTTTTACGTTGTTGACTTTTTTTTATTTTCATAGTCTTAATAATAATGTACAAATATTTTTGACACCGGCATACAAATATTTTTGACAGTGACATTTATGTGTCAATTACAAACATTTGAATTTCTTGCCTTGAAGTAGTTTGATTTGAGAATTTTTACATCAAATTATTTTATATGCATTTCTTTATCTCTAAATCTATAGAAGATATAATAATGAATTTATATTTATCGAATAAAGAATTTAACATTCTTTAATATAAGTATTTACATAAATTTTCGATAAATAATATTTAGATGATTTTTTTCTTGTAACTACGACTTCCGGTTATCCAATTGTTACCAAAACTTAATCAACTCTTCCCATTATTGTTAGATTGAGGAATCCGTAGTTAAAAATATCTTAAGTCTTATAGTATTTGAGTTATCGTGAATCCAACATCCACACACACATCCACACACCCACACACACACACACACACACACACACACACACACACACACACACACACACACACACACACACACATACGGATATCATCGTAAAAATGTTATAATCGGATTCTGGGGACCTTAAAACGTGCTTATTCACTAAAATCTGGATATGCGATTTTTAGCATGAATACAATACCTCTCTTAGCGAGAGGTAAAAATATAATTTTGTTCTACCGTTTGAGAACCACTGGTTAAATATTTGGTTTGTTACTATTGATACATTATCCCCTTATTCTTGATCATTTTTGGTATAATACATTTTTCTCTAATGTTGTTAGTTTGCCCAAAAAAGTGCTTGTTGTTTTAAAGGAAACAGCCTGTATATATATATATATATATATATATATATATATATATATATATATATATATATATATATATATATATATATATATCATACTATCTTTATGGCGCCCTTACAATGAACCAGTAGTTTAGCTCTCATACATAAGAAAGGGTCTAAAAAGAATTTATTTTGTGAATATATCTCATATTTCACTGCTTAATGCAGAAAGTACCACAAAATTAATTTATTTTGAGAAAAAGGCATTCTAGATTTTTTTCACAAAACACGTATATGGCATCCCTTCATTTTCCATGCAACTGATGCCCGGTGAATATATTTCATTCATCAAGTGGGTAATTTTGCATCCAACCTGTATATAAGTTTTCATTGGATGAACTCTGGCATTTTTGCCATTTTTTTCTATACTTACCATTTCATTTCTTTTAAGAGAATTTGATGATTGAGAAGCAATAAGAAATAAAAAAATTAATAATAATAATATATTTAGTAGGTAATCCACACTCAATCTTATATTTAAGAATTATTTATTTTGTATTTGATATCATTTTAATTCTAGAGTATGAAGCATTTACAATATCTTTGCGACATTTGTCATTTATCCGGAAGTTATAATAATGTGAAGGTGGGCAGTTTCAATATAAACAAATGTACATATTACCTACCATTTAATTTTTTTATTCAGTGTGTGCTACTGTTATTGGTTAACAATTTAAACATAATGTTAAAATTATCATGGCAAGATACGGAATACATCCCGATATCCAAAGGATTCAATATTATAAAAATATAAAATTAAGTATGTACTTTATTTACCTATTGAAACAAAAAACACATTCTTATAAGTAAATAAAGTTTATAGTATAATATGGAGGTTAAAACATAAAAAAATTGCCTGTATCAAAAAAGGTAAATACTCGTAAAAAAGAAAACTATACAGATACATACTCGTATCTATTATAATTTAAGATATTAACGCATTCATACACGCGAACATAAGAAACCGTGATGGCGTTTAAGTTAGGAAAACAGTTTTTCTCAAATAATATCTGTTGCGTAAAACTTTATATAGTACTTTATACATAAAGATTTAGAGAATAAAATTCTTAATTTATGAATTTCAAACTTTTTAAATTTACACTCTTGGTGACGAAGTAAAGTAATGTAAAGATGTGGTAAAACCAGATTTAATATGCGTTATTTCAAGAAATAAACGTCCATAAACTGACAAATACCTATTTTTTACATGTTACTTGGTCTGATAGGTTACACATGACGTTCATTTTTTGAAATACTGGATGCTAAATTCAAATTTAAGATTATTGATATCTAAAAATTCAGAATTTTATTCTTTAAATCTTTATCTTTACATAATATTTTCCGGGACAGATAATATTATTTGAGAAAAACTGTTTCCCCATATTAAACGCTTATGTCACGATTTCTCAGGTTCATCTTGTATATGAATAAAGAAGCTCCAAGTTATTGTTTATTGTTTTTTGGAATACTTGTCCTGGATATAAATTTGAATTTTAAGCCATGATTTATTATTTAACAATTCTCTATATTCTCTAATCAATTGCTCACATTTGTGTCTTTTTGGGGGCTTTTTATTTTTAATATGATTTTTAAAATAATCTTCTACAACACGCTTCTGATTTACTTTCCATGGTACAAGTGTTCTCTTACGTTTAACAAAATTTCTATTTATTTCTTCATCTGGATTAGCCTCAATTCTTTGTTTGTCTTCAACATTCATATTTAAGGGAAAAATCTTCCATTTCTATTATGTCATGATTTTCATCGTCATCTTTATCCTTACTGCCTAAATCTTCCAACAAATTTTCTTCCATATTAATGTTGATTTCGTCTAAAGTCAACCCCTTGTATTGCGAAGCTCTATCCTTTTCCATTAGAATTAAAAGTTTTGCTATTTTTGCCGTCTGGAATACGTCATCAGGTAGTCTATAATTGCTATTATGACTCATAAATGTTACTAATTGTTCAATTTCAGAATTAGATAAATTGAAGAGGTGAGTCAGGGTTGCTAAATGTTTTCTTAGCCGAGTTGATGTTATCGCTTCGGTATATTTTGCTCCACAATTTGCAACGTATTTATTTAATACTTTGTATCCATATACAGGACCATCAGTACCGGGTTTACCAAAGAAGTATGGATTTTTTTCTGGTTGTAAGAAATTTGATCGGTATTGTAGTAACATATTTATGTCTTCTTGTACATCCGTTGCAAATAAAACTGGAACCCCACGACCACGTTTTCTTCTAATAACGATTCTTTTAAATTTATTTGTAAAAAATTTTCGACGGCAGAAACCGCTTGTTCAAATTTCTCATAATTATGTTCCCTCGATTCAGATTGGACGTAGTAATGTAACAATAAACGCTGTAACTCTCCAGGTCTTTTTCTGTTGAGCAAAATAACTCGACAATATACTGTTTTCAATAAATCACAATATGCTTTAATATTATTATTATTTGAAGCTAATCGTGCTAACGAATTTTTTGTTACAGAAATTAAATGATATTTTAATAACTTTAGATCAGATGCCAATGGAACCATAGATACTTTATTCCATTTTTGCATATTCAAATTATCGGTGGTAGTGGAGGAAATATCAAATTGCCAATGAGCAACAAATATTTTTCTCATGGTTCTTATACCTGCTTCCGCCTCGCTTGCTTTTATTGTACTAGCAATATTTTGAAATATTTCTAGCGTATGTGGGAGATAAAAATATTTGAATTTTTTCATCATATTGACCTATTATTTTAGCAGCTTCTACAAAAAGGTCAAAATATTTAGATTGCAAGGAGTGAAACAAGTTCTTTACTGAATTATCTATTTCCTTTAATTCAATTAAAATTTAAGCTAGCTCTCGCATTTTATGTGAAGTAACATTTATGTTAGTGTTCATGGCTATATTTTTTAAATAACGGGCTCCGAAGGCACAAATAAATAAGTCTTGTTTAGCAATTAATGATACCTTATCTGCGCGCATTCGTGGAAAAACCTTCTCTCTTAATTGAGGATCAATTTTTATATTGTTAGCCAGGCAACTTTGACCATCAGACTGATGATGAGAAGATGCATTTTTATTACATTTTCTTCTATGTCTGTAGAGCTGTTTTGAGGAATAATACCCCAGACAAGAGGAACAAGGTAAATAGTTCGTATCTTTAATTTCGGATTTTTTTACAGGTCTTATGCAACCCTGACTGTTAATTAAATAATTGCCCCTTTTACGTAATTTTGTCAGCAGTTTTTTTCGTTGTTCACTTTTAACTGGTTTTGACAATATTTCAATTTCAGTATGTGTTGCAAAGTGGCCTACAAATGTTTCGCAATAAAAACATAAATTTTGTTTCTGACTCGTTTCGGTTGTTCTTCATTTATATTTACAGAATTATTTACAGCTGAGCTATTATCAGATATTAGGCTAAAGGAAATACCATCTGAAGAATCTAGATTCGACGAAAATTTTTTTTTTGTTTTTGATTTTCTTCTTTCGCGCAACCTAATTTTTAATTTTCGTCATGAGTAACAGTTTTCGTATGCCAAAAATCATCTTCCGACGACTCGCTTTCGCTAGGTTTATATATAGAATCGGCATCAGAGTCGGCAATGGGCTCATCAGAAAATGCATACGTAGAGTTTTCATCAACAGCACCTTTTGTTTTAAAATTAGGCTTATAGGATGCTTTAGAATTTTTTTTTAGATATGTGACAATAATAATTGTAAATCGTTATATCATCTTCGCCATTAGAATCACTACATATCGAAAAATCAAATGGTTTCTCATCAACTTCAACTTGATTTTGTATATCAGATTCATTAGGTGCCATACAAATTTCACCTTCAAGATTATTACTATTGAGATATGTTCGCCATTATAATTTGAACTACAACAATTTGATTTTGATTCATCATTTAATATTTTATTTTTATTATTAAGTGTATGATTGGAAATTTTATCAATTTCTTTTTGTTTTTGAGTATCAGGTTCATCAGATGATGTAACAGAAATTCCATTTTCAGAAATTTCTTTGCTTTTCATTTTCGCGCTGGTATATAGAATTAGTAGTTTTGAAATATCGATCCCAAATAAAAAAGAATTAAAGTTATTTAAATTGAAAAAAACAGGGTTTCTAAAGAAAAGTGTCCAAATAAAATGAATCTATTGGCAACAATAAAAATAAATAAAAAATACTCTATAAACAAAAATTAAGTGCTTATAAATATAGATTATTTTTCTTCTAAATTATCAAAAAAAAAATTGTTTCCATTTTGTACACTATTTTAATGTTTAATAAATAAAATAAAATAAAAATAAAATGCTGAAATCAACATATGTATATTGTATTGAAAAGGGTGTAAGTACACAAATAAAAAAAATTCAGTATGAACCGCCTGGTAGACTTAATGCAAATACTTTTTATATATAGGTGATCAGATATCGGAACTGACGAACATGTTAAATCATTCTTTCATTTCCTGATTCCCTAATTATTTTAGTCAAAAAAGTTCCAAGTAAAAGTTGTGGGCATAACATAAATTTTGCATGCTTTAGTATTATTTATTTACAATAGGAGATAATAGTCTAAGAAATTTAAGATTTTACCTCGAAGAAATTTCAACAAAAGCTTTTTTACGGAATCCCGCACAGAAAAATGCGTTGAATTGCATAAGAGTTTCCGGAAATCGGAGCATGGAAACCTCCCGCCAATTTGGAAAAATGGCGGCATATTTAAATTTTAAGCCATTATCTCAAAAACAATTGCCCGTATCAAAATTTTACAAAAATATTAAATTAAAGCTTAAAATTTTGCACAGAAAAATATTTTTACTTTTTTAAACTAGGATAAACTCTCAAAGAGTTATGTTAAAAATATTTAACCAGAACAATTTATGAAAGAAATTTAAATTACACAAAAAATAAACAATACTGCATATTTCATACCTAGTTAGTCTCATAGTTTTTACTATTTATAACAGTTTACATTCGTAGTGGAATCGAAAGAAGTAAAATATTAATGTTTTTTTAATAATATTTGTCAACGCTTGCCTGCAAATTTTCATTTTTTCAATTACCACTGTGATTCTCTTTAAGATAGGAGAACGCGGCTTGAAAATTTGAATTCAACATAAAATTATCTTTCATGTCATTTACTCACGTTACGCGATTTTTGCCGATGAACGGTTAGCGAGTTACTAACAACTTAAACTTACATCAAATTCTTCTAAAATATTAAACATCTGCAAATCGGCTCATTTCTTAATTTTTTTCATCCCAAATTTCGACACGATTAAAAATAAACAATACTACGTACTTAATACGCGTTGAAGCGGTTAATGAAAAAATGAGAAATGACCCGATTTGCAGATGTTTCAAATTTTAGAGGAATTTCATATGTTTAAGTTGTTAGTAAATCGCGAAGCTCTCATCGGTAGAAAGCTTATAATACATTACATGAAAGATAATTTCATGCTGAATTAAAATTTTCCAACCGCGTTATCTTATCTTAAACAGGATCAGAGTGGTGGATGGAAAAATAAAAGTTTTTAGGAAAACGTTAGGAAAAATTATTTACAATCATCGATAATTTACTTCTTTTAGACTACGTATTAATTACGTAATATCGTTTATATTTTGTATGATTTCAATTTTTTTAATATTTTTTTTTTTGTTAAATATTACGTAACTCTCTGACAGCTCATCCTATTGTTAAAAAATGTAATAATCCATTTTGTATAAAAAATTTCGAGCTTTAGTTTTGTATTTTTGAAAAATTTTGATATGGGCAATTGTTTTCGAGAAAATGGCTAAAAACCTAAATATGCCGACATTTTTCCCAATTGGCGGGAGGTTCCATCCTCAGACTTTTGGAAACTTTTGATATGTTTTCAACGCATTTTTTAGACAGGATGCCGTTTAAAAAGCTTTTGTTAGAATTTCTTTTAAGGTTGAGGGTATGTTTTCAGTAGATTTCCTTACAATTGTTCACTTGCGCAGAAATTACCATTAATAATAAACATTAACCTAACTTCACGACCAGTGTTTGTTATTAATAGTTACTCTAAAAAAGTGTCTCTAGAAAAGTGAATTAAAATAGTGTTAGTTGTGCCCTTTTCAAAATTATTTTAGCAGTCGTGCATACAGTTAACCTTATCTTCAAAGTGCAGATATTAACCGTACAAGATAAGTAAAACAACATTAATATTTTCCATGATTTTAAATCTACAAGGTCGTTAAAATCAACTACTTGCTTGCTGAGCGTTGCATTTCGCTTAAGTCAGTTTAGTTGCGCGCGCTCACGGACTAACATCTTGAACACTGTTTCCAACTGTAGTAAAAATTAAAAATAAATAAATATATATAAATATATATATATATATATATATATATATATATATATATATATATATATATAATCAAAAATAAAAATTAGTACTAACACTCAAAGGGAAAATGGCGAGTATAGAAGCAATCGAAAAACTTCTACAGGCACAGACTCTAACAATAAATAATAAAATCGAAAATCTACAAAATTCTATAAATATATTCACTAAAATATCTGAAGAAACGAAAAATGCATGTAAAAAAATTGAAAAAGAACTCGAAGAGAAAGAACAAAGAATTCAATTCCTTGAGAGGAAGGCAAGAGAGAAAAATAACCAAGACCAGTTATTGTAGAATTAAACTCAAAGCAATTAAAGAGAGAAATTTTCAACAACGTGAAATCACTAAAAAATACAGGGTTGATTATTGAAGCGGATTTTCCGCCAAATATAGTGACTCAAAGAAATTTTTTATAGAAACACTTAAACAAGGCGAAGAAAGACGGCAAGAAAGCCTATTTAAAGTACAATTCTTTGGTAGTAAATGGCACAGAATACAACTATGAAGACTTAAGTGGAGAACAAGAAGGAAATTAATTGTCAGGTCCTCACAGTCAAAATTCATTTAGTTTAGAAAGAAGAATGTCTGGTTCATTACTAGATCTAAGAGATATAGACGTACTCTTTGAACCACTCACAGATGAAAATATCACACCTAACGAGGAAAATTCAGTTCAGCAACGTAAGCCGAAAACAACTGGTACGACAAAATCTTCTAAGGGTGTAATAGGGAATGAAAACAAGACACAAGATAGCGCCAAAAATCAGTCTCAAAACCATCTGTAAAGGGACCGATAGATAAACATATTAAGAGAACAACTCGAGTGAACTCTGTTTCAAAAAACTTGGAACCAGACAAGACACAAAAATATATTATATGGAATATAAAGGGTTTCCAAAATATTCTTAATCTAGATGCACGAGATGCAAGTACTATGCTTGATTATGATATAATATGCTTTACAGAAACATGGTGTTACTTTTAAATGAAAACAATACAAACTGTTTAAAAAACTACAACTGTATTCAATAACTTGCAGCCAAAGAACACAAAGCTGGCAGAGCGATTGGTGGTATCTCTATCTTTATAAAAATATGCATACCCTACAGAGTCATAGAAAATGAACACCACTGGATAATATTTGAAATAAGAACCAATATTGCTAACTACTGGACATTTAAACCACTCAAATAAAAAAAGTTAAATAAAGTTTAAAATAAAGTGAATAAATGAACGATTGAGAGACAGTTCGCAAATGGCCTGTTGAACTCATGTTTCGTTCACAACATGAGGTGTTCAGTGTACAAGTTTTCAGTGTGATGCAGTGCTTTAAAATAAAGTGAATTATTAAATGAATGTGACACAATTCGCGAATGGCCTGTTTAACTCATGTTTCGTTAATAACATAAGGTGTTCAGTGTGCAAATTTTCAGTGTGTGGCAATGCTGTATAATAAAGTGACTTGTTAAATGAGTGACACAGAATTCGCGAATAGCCTGTTTAACTCATGTTTCGTTTATTACATGAGGTGTTCAGTGCTCAGTGTACAGTGACAGTATGGGACGCAATGCTTAACTAATTAATAATGTCCAATTATACGCATAATATGTATATTTGTGTATGTGTATCTATATATATATATATAATAATTGAAACTAGTCTTTTCTCATTAATTTAACTTGTCTTGGTGTGATTTTTAATTTACCATTGTTATCGTTTTCTCTATTCATGTTAATGAAATGCATAGTTTATGTTATGGTTAATTTCGGTACTGTACAATCAAATGTAAAAAAAATACTGATTAGGCAGATTATCTTTAATGTGTACCAATTTTTCTTTGTAATAAGCAATGCTTGATTTACAAATATATATATATATATATTATTATTATTATTATTATTATTATTATTATTATTATTATTATTATTATTATTATTATTATTATTATTCTAACTTCACAGATAAACTATTAAACATTTCTTAATATAATTTTCTACATTTTCATACCTAATTTTTATCGTTACAAAACATGCAAAATTAATTTTGCTTATTCATGTTCGTCCAAAATTTATTTTGTTTTGGAATTATAAACTTGTTTATTTGCCCTCAAAAGCGGACACAATTTGGCTTTTATTGCCCAAGGGCCTATAAAGTTGCCAGGCAACAGCCATTCAAACATATCAAAATCGTGATTTATGGATAAATGTCAGACAACCCAACAAATTCGATAAATCACATTTTTAGAACACCGCTACTCGCAGAACTTTTGTACTTTTTCTCATGTACGTCATTTGACTTCTGTGGAACTAAATAATATGTCATTTCATTTGACACTAAATTAAAATTGTTTTATAACAAACAAAATAGCACCACCAACAAATTACGTAGAAACCACAGCCTAATTAAAATTCACAACGCCAGCACAACGATAACGAATATGCTCTACAACTTTTATTTGAAGTTTTTTACTCAAAATAATTACTCTATTTTGATTTGATTTATCGGAACTTTATCCCTATATGTTTTATATCTGCAAGTAAAGTTGTAAAGTAGGTCGTGGTTAAAAATTAACTCCCAACCAAAACTGTGCAGTTTTCGGCGAAAGCATGTGGCCTTCACACAACAAACACAACCCCTTTATTTAACGTAGTTTCGACAAATAAATAATTTAGACTCCTTTCAAAATATGTTCTTAAAAAATCAAAATCTGATCGACAGTTTCCAAAGTAATAAAATTTAACTAGGTGTAAGCAGTACAATCGAACATAAAACACTTTTCGTTATTACGAGTTTGTTTACTTACCTGGTAGTTGTACAATCCGCAAATTTCTTGCCATTATTAAACTTGTAATTCATAAAACAGATTCGTACCTATCACAAAACACAAGTAGAATGAAAACTGGCATGAGGGCTGTCCCGTCTGAAAACAGAAACACGAAAGTTGTTCAACAGAGCAAAACGAACCGGAGAATGGGACGTTTATAGAACGTCACTAACCAAATATAATAAAGCCATAAGGAAGGCTAAAAGAGACTCTTGGAGGAAGCACTGCCAGGAACTTGAACAGATACCAGAAAGTGCTAGACTCCAAAGAGCCTTCCTAAAGGAAAAAGAGAGACTGCTTGGCTTTCTCAAAAAATTGACGGGAGAGTATACTGAAGGGGAAAAAGAAACGATGGAGCATTTACTGCAGACACATTTTCCCCAATCAGCAAATCTTACACAAACTAGAGGGAAACAACAGCAAAACTTAGTTGGATCATACACTAGGACCACTAAGTATGACTGGACACTTGCCAAACAAGAGGTTAACTAAGAAAAAATTAAATGGGCAGTCAGAAAGTTCTTGCCCTTCAAATCTCCAGGAAAGGATGGTATCGTACCTGCTATGTTACAGCAAGGAATAGATCACTTGGTACCCATATTGTGTACCATGTTTAGAGCCAGGGCTAGATACATACACCCAAGCGAAATCATTTCGGCCAATAAGTTTAACATCTTTCCTTCTAAAACTGCTGGAGAGACTAATTGAAAGGCATATGAGGGATACTGTACTGAGGAAACTTCCTCTCCACAAATACCAGTATGCCTATCAGTCAGGAAAATCGTACGAAATGGCAATTTGCGAAGTCGTTCGCCGAGCAGAACAAACATTGCAACGAAAAGAAGTTGCTCTAGAAGCATTTTTGGACATAGAGCGAGCGTTTGAGAACAACTCCTTCCAATCGATAAATAGAGCAGAGGCCCTAAATTTTGTGGAAAAATGGTGCAACAAAGAGGGATTGTCTGTAAAAAAGTCATGATAGAAGAAGAAGTAAAATATCTAGGAGTAACACTAGATAAAAGACTGATATTCAAACCTCATGTAGAAAGAACAGCAAACGAAGCCATAAGATCCTTGTGGGCCTGCCGGCGTATGTTTGTAAAAACTTGGGGCCTATCACCGGAAATGACTTACTGGATTTATTCAGTAATGATCAAACCCGTCATAGAATACGCCAGCCTGGCCTGGTGGCAAAGAACAAAAACAAAGCACTGTCAAGAGGCACTTAGCAAGGTACAAAGGCTGGCCTGCTTAGGGATAACAGGAGCTATGTCAACCACACCAACATCGGCAATGGAAACTCTGTTAAGCTTGCCCCCACTACACTTAGTGGTAAAATCAAGGGCAATTAGCGAAGCGTATAGGATGAAAGTTTTCTCAGAAGAGGATAAATGCAGAAATGGACACTCTGAAATTTATACAGACATGAACAAGCACTCCACTTTACAGATGGTGTCTGATAGAATCAATAAGATGTATACCATCGACAAAACCTACAAGATAATAATTCCTGATAGGGATGCATGGGAACATTCTCAAGGTCCGGTTGAAAAAGATGACATAGTAATCTATACAGACGGCTCCAAAACAACCAACGGAACCGGGGTTGGAATACATGGGGCAAAGGGACTAAGGCACAACCAATCGGTTGGACTAGGGACAAATGCAACAGTATTCCAAGCAGAAGTACACGCAATATTAACCAGCGTGCAATTACTATTGGAGAAGAACTACCACAATAGAAGAATCTCCATAGTAACAGACAGCCAAGCCGCACTCAAAGCTTTAAACTCGTGTGAGGTAGGCTCAGGATTAATTCTGGACTGCATCCACAGATTGAATGCCTTAGGAGCGAGTAACAAACTAAGACTGATATGGGTACCCGGGCACTCAGATATCGAAGGAAACCGGGTAGCCGACCGTCTTGCAAAAGACGGGACAAATATACCTTTCATAGGACCCGAACCTGCCTGCGGAATAACTGCGGAAACAGTTAAACAGAAAATTAATACATTGCTCTGGCAATGGCACAAACGGCACTAGACAGCCATATCAGGCCAGACACTCCAAGTTCTTCCTGAACGAGCCATCCAAGAAAAGAACTGACAACTTACTTTTAATGAGCAAGCAAGATGTTAGATTAATAACAGGACTGGTAACAGGGCACTGTCAATTAAATAAACATTTGCACAGGTTGGGCCTTAAACAAGAACCAACATACAGAGGACGTGGAGAAGAGGATGAAACTCCTCAACATTTAATATGTCACTGCGAAGCATTTATGGCAAGCAGACATAGTCTTTTAGGAGCAAAGAAATTGCATACTGAGACACTAAAAGACATCAGTCTAAAGAAAATCCTAGAGTTCACAAAACAAACAGGAATTCTAGAATAGAAGTAAAACACGGAGGGTACAATAGACCAGAAACGTCGCAGTACAGGGAAAAAGATGAACCACCTCTCGATAATAATAATAAAGCAGTACAATGGAACATAAAACACTTTTCGTTATTACGAGTTAGTAATTGTTTACTTACCTGGTAGTTGTACAATCCGCAAATTTCTTGCCATTATTCAATTTGTAATTCATAAAACAGATTCGTACCTATCACAAAACACAAGTAGAATGAAAACTGCCAACATACAATGTTGCAATCCCTATATATATATATATATATATATATATATATATATATATATATATATATATATATATATATATATATATATACATAGGGTGTTTCAGGACGAGCTTACGCTATCGTTATTTTAAAAACTATTCAATATTATTTTACGAAATTTGGTATCTAGGGGTTGCAGACGGGGACTACTACTTCAAACGACTACCATATATGCACCTAAATTTCAATATTCACGAAAGTTCCATTCGTAACGACTCAGAGGTTTTGGAACATGGTCGCACAAGAACTTTAACAACTTTATAGAAATTATGCCATGGACAACGGATAAGAGTTCACTTGGATTTGAACTACCTGCTCAGCGCTATATTTTTCACACTAACATGGTTCATCCAATACATTCTCTTACTATCAGTGCTACACATCGCCCCATTCGCAGACAATTATCTTGGGCAAGACGCACGCCCATTCTGGCTTATAATTTCGAGAGAGACTAGTGGAGACTTCATCCATAATTACAGCTCTCCTGCCACTAACATCAATATTTTTTTTCCAAATAACACCATCATATAGTAACTGTTCAAATGCATCTATCCCACATTTAGTACATACCGCATACTTTTGGAGCAGAAACTTGCTTTATGAAAACCTTGGAGTTGCTTTCAGAAATATAAGTAAGGACCACGTTACCATAAATCTTACTGATCGCGGTTATAAAAGTCACTAGCGTGTAAAGACACATCACCTAAAATAAGATCTACAATTTGTAGCTCAGTACACTTTATCCACCGTTTCCATATAAATCTCTTCCATTGCGTACTCACAATAAAATGAAACAATTTCAAAATAATTGCTTTCATTAGCCTATCATTCAGATTCCTTACTATACGAAATAAGTCGATTAGTGTGATATGGAAACTGTCAGAATCTTTCACTTTTGGGATTCACGATTTACACAGATCTTTAGCACGGTTTCGTCACATGTTTCCACCATATTGAGTAAAGATTTCCAGTGAGATGTTGATGTGTAATTTCCATTACGGTACACCATTGTTCTGCACCGGCATCGGTCAAAACTTAGATCTTTGATCAAAAATAGGGGACGCTATATCAGTACTTCTAGGTTGCTATGTACTCAACGTGCTTGTTTCTTTGCGAAAAGTTGTGGCATATCCAATGAAAACATTTAACAATTTTTATAAACGCTTCAAGAAATTTGTATTAGTTCGTTTGTTATTTCACAAATAACTAACTAAACCGCAAACTGGGTGTTTAGTAATAACTTCAAATGGAGTGTATAAATTTAAGGGGGAGTATTACTAGACAGTGGAATATGAAGTTAGAATTTAAGACGTCAACATTTGACAAATTTACTCGAAGGACCAGAGAGGTAAAGAACTAGTAATACGAGCGAGACTGGTATACGACAATTGCATTTAAATGAAACCAATTCTAGTACCTTATTGTCCCAGCGACGAAGGTGACTGGAATGGAGCTCCTCAGCTACGCAGATGGAATCCGCGTAGTCATCAGACAGCGGCTGGAGGAGCAGGAACACGACAGCTGATAGCCGTCTTCTAAGGGCCTCTACTAGTGGAGACGTTCACAGCAGGTCACTTTGCCTGCTGTCCCTTGAAGATCCAAACCTGGGGAAGCCAACTCCACCAAGGGGGGCTGACTCGACGACCAATAATTGTCGCTCTTGATAGAATTACCTCAAAGCACTTGCACTAACACAACACTTACGAAATGTACCGTATAACCACGGGACTTTCGTCTTTTTGGATTAGCATTTTGTTGTCTAAGTTAAAGAGATTGTTACTGTGTGGATATTTTTCTTTTACTTGGTTAGCGAAATCTTTGCCCATTTTTATGTCTTTTGATATGCAGTGGACTAAAGCATTTTTGGATTTAAATATATCGGAATTTTTATATTCCAGTTTGAATTCGGGTTTAGTTCGAGATAACACGTCTGCGACTACGTTTTGACAACCTTTTTTATATTCGATTGTGTAATTACCCGCAAATTCATCAAGTTTTAATCACCAACGCACTAATTTTGAATTTGGCTCTTTTAAAGAGTTTAACCGAACTAGTGGTTTATGATCAGTAATAATTTTAAATTTGTACCCTAGTAAGTAAGTTCGGAATTGTTGAGTGGCCCATATTATTGCCAGAAGCTTTTTCTCTATTACGGAATAGTTTATTTCGTGGTCATTGAGTGGCCTTGAAATGTACGCTATAGTAAGGTCTTTGTTATTATCATTTTTTTGGGATAAGACAGCACCAATGGCATATTGACTTGCGTCTGTTGTTAATAAAAATTCTTTAGAAAAATCGGGATACTGTAGTATAGGATTATTAGACAAAAGTGTTTTGCATTTTTCAAAACATTTTTTATATTCAGGATTATTTATGTCTACTTTTTGGCTTTTTTAAGCAATTAGTAAGGGGTTTTGTTATTTTTGAAAATTTTTCAATAAAACGCCTATAATATCTAAGTAATCCAAGGAAAGATTTCATTTCTTTTGCGTTTTTGGGAATAGGAAAATTTTTGATTGCCGGGGTTTTTTGTGGGTTAGGTTTAATTCCATCGGTAGTAATTATGTGTCCCAAGTAAGCGACTTCTTTCCGTAGAAATTTGCTTTTGTCGAGTTGAATTTTTAAGTTAGCTTCTTTCAATTTTTGAAAAACTTTTTCTATGTTATCTAAATGTTCTTGAAGTGACGTTCCTAGTATTATGTCATCAAGATAGACAAAACAAACTTTGTTAATTAAATCTTTAAGTACGAAATTCATTAATCTTTGGAAAGTTGAGGGGGCATTTATAAACCAAACGGCATTCTTTTAAATTCATAATGGCCAGAATTTGTAGAAAAGGCAGTTTTTGGGATGTCGTTAGGGTCAATTTCAATTTGATGAAATCCGGATGTGAGGTCTGTCGTAGTGAAATAATTAATTTACCAAGTTTATCTAAAATGTCAGTAATATCGGGAATCGGATATTTGTCGTCACTAGTTTTTTCATTTAATTTTCGGTAATCTATTACCATCCTAAATTTTTGTTTGCCCGAAGCGTCCATTTTTTTGGTACTATCCATATTGGGGCTGACCATGGCGAATATGAGCGTTGTATTATATCGTCTTTCAGTAATTTTTCTACTTGATCTCGTAATTATTTTTTATATATTTCTGGATACTTGTACTGTTTTGTATGTATGGGTATATTATCTGTTGTCTTAATCTGATGTTTAATTTTATTAGTGAAAGAAAGTTTGTCATTTTCTTGTAAAATTAAACATTTATATATGTTTAAAAGTTTCATTAGTTTTTCACGTTCTTCATTATTTAAGTGTTCGTTGCGAATTTTTTATTTCGATATTAAAGTTTTCATCTTCAGTAGAATTGAAATATTGCAGTTTAAATTTAAATTTGTTTAGAAAGGTTACTTCCTTTTTTATGAAATCGAATTTGGTTTTTAATAATTCTATGCCTGGTAGGCCTAACAATATATCATAATCTTGATGAAAATTGTAAATGTAACTTTCTATATTATTGTTTTTAAATTTGAAAAAAGTGTATTCGTTTCCTGTAGATTTGCCATTACAGGTATGAACAGTAAATAGTTCTGGGAATTTTGTAAATTTATCTTTTATTAATTTTGGGTTTATGTAATTTTGGGTGGAACCAGTGTCTAGTAAAATTTTGAAATCGGTTACTTTAATAAAGGGTAATTTACTAAAATTATTTGTTAGTGATTCAATTATTGTGGGTCTTCATCTAGATCTAAAAAAAATATTTTCGTTTAAAATTTCTTCTGGTTCTAAACTTACATTTAGTGAATCATTTTCTACACAATTAAAGGAATGATCTCGACGAGGAAATTTTCTTTTGGATGGTTGAAAAGACTGGGAAGATTGTGTTTGTGTACTCATACGCGTAGGTGGTTGTTTTTGCATCGCATTTCTTAAATTTGCAGCTGGTGCAAATTGTTTATATTGTTGTGGATTTGATTGTTGAGGCCTTTGCATGGGGGATTGATATTTTGTGTTAAAATGAATTTGATTTTTAGGTGGCGATGTTTTTTGTGTATTTTGTAAATTGTTTTGATTGTGTATGTACTGTAAGTCATTTGTAATAAGATTTAATATTTCAGCTAGAGACTGGGGGTTTCTCGCAGATAATTGTGACCTAAATGGGTCTCGTACATTATTTATAAAACATTGGGTGTAATATTTGTTTGCATTTTCTAGTAAAAGTTTGCTCACCGTGCCTTGGTATTTCTCCTCTATTTTGCTTTTATATTTCTCGTATTTGTTTAAGATGTGTAATTTCATACATTAATGTGAATTCTGTTCTGGTTTCAGTATAATTTTGCAATAAATGTTCTTTTAATTCCTTCCATGTATTTATTACTGAAATGCTAAGGCATTGTGCAGCGCTACCTTTGATTTTATTTTTTAATGTCAATATTACTAGTTTTTTAGTTATCTCAAAGGGTTGTGACTGATTAATTAAATTGACTATGTCATCTACAGTGTTAATAAAATTTGGAAAAGACTTAATGTCTCCATCAAAGTTTGGTACTAGTTCTAGTAACTTAAGAACTTCAATGTTAAGATTTTGAAATACATTTGATGCTAGTGCCGTGTCTTGTGGCATATTCATATTAAGATTTCAGAGATTTTGCAATAAATCTTCCAGTTTAAATCAAATTAATTAAGTACTCACAGTAAGAGTAATAGTTCTTTCAACATTGAACCTGATGACTTCTTGCTTAACTCGATGTGCGTTCGATGTGGGTAGCAGGAGAAGACGTTGTTTGAGTTAAACTCGGCCCGATGTGCCCTCGGTGTCCGTAGTTGTTAGGTTGACTCGGCTCGATGTGCCTTCGATGCTCGATGTCGAGTGTGGTTACTTCTGCTCTCTGGGTTGCAGAAAGACTTCTTGTTTCTCCAGTAATGTGAAACTGATGATAGAATTATTGTCGGACGGAGTGTCTCGGTCGATGGACGGAGTGTTCTCGGTCGGACGTAGATTCTTCTTTGGATAACAACGAGTATCGATAGAAAAGGATAATTTGCGAATTTCAACGAATTGAACCGTAACGGTTTTCGGTTCACAAATTGTTATTCTACCAAGACTGCGCCAAATAAATTTGAAGAACTCGTAACTTAGTTTTTAAAAACTTTATTTATTGACTAAGATTACAAGACTAATTTCAAACTTATTAAAATATGAGATACTTTAACATAAAGATACGATGTACTCAAGTTCACGAGAAAACTAGGAATGCTTGCTTTACGTAAATAACATGTTTTGTACCAGAAAATCTGCTGTTTAAGGTACTGATTCACATATGAGTTAACAAGTTAATAATAATAAGTATGATTTCATTACTTTCTTCTCTAAGGGTGGTGACTCTACATAATTTATATATATATATATATATATATATATATATATATATATATATATATATATATATATATATATATATACCGGGTGTCTACTTTTTTATGGACCATAGGAGATACAATGGTAAATTTATTTTAGAACTAAAGTGTGAGTATTAAAAATGTTCAGAATTAAATACTGCACCAAATAAGCCTAAATTTATTGATATAAGTTCTTTTTATAGTGTGCTATGCAAGACAAAATATATAATTCAAATAGTCGTATTATTTGACTTTGCCAGATAAAAGTTTATTAATTAATATTTATTTGTTAATATTGTTCTATTGTGTTTTTTCCGCGATGGTAAATATATCCTTGCTTACTGATAAATAACTTTATGACAGATGTCATTTGCCGAATTCAAGCAATAAAACAACTGTTTAACATTATGTGATGATGCTCATGGCACTCTGTAAATAGCTAAAAATTATTACTATTATTTTGTGTCTCTTTCGCAAACGAAACGCATACAAACAATAATTTTGGACTTTTTGGATGCAGTTTTTAAATCTGAACAATTTTTGTATTTATACATTTGTTCTAAAATTAATAGGGCAGAATTTACAGCTATATGAATATTTTACCATTGTATTTCCTATGGTCCACAAAAAAGTAGACACCATAGGCGCCGTTTTTTGAAAATATGTATGGGTGCTCTGCCAAGGGCGTAGATAATTATATAAAAATAATTATGCAATAATGCTGTGGGGTAAGGGTTAAAAGAAAACCGCCTAAGGTCACGTGAAATAGATTTAGTACAATTCTCAGATTTTTAGTACATCAGTACCTCTCTCCGAAATTTAGTGTAATTTAATACTTTCGTATATTTTTCTAATTATAGATATTTATTGAAATATTAAAATATTACACATTTAGTTAGTTTCACGAAATATGCTAGCTGGCGGTAGCGCTGCTGTGGCTATGTACCGTGCTTGCTGAGTACTAAATAGAAAAGAAACACTCCAAGAGAGATAACATGGGTTGGATAAAGACAGATATGTTTCTCGCAGCATGAAAACATGTGTTAGAGTAAGACAAAAGTCTCTTGCGGTCTTCTGTCTCGGATTGAACTGACAGGCCGAGCTCACGCTCGCGTTTTATTATACCTAATAAATCCGTAACCCAAAACTATGTGACCCATGCTATATGTACCGTTTATTTTTTTGTATATTTTATATGTATAATATAATTTATTTCTTTTTTTTTTTGTTAGAACATGTAAAAAAAACTCAAGTGATTTTAGTACAACTTGATTTATAATGTTATTTAAATTTCAGTTTCGCCGATCACAACCCTGGTAGTAAGTATACAAACTCTGGGAATCCCTGAACTCCAAAACGCCTAACAACTCTACGGTCTACCAACTCCCTTCTTACTTTTTACACTTTCCCACAACAGCGCTAACTGGACCCACGCTTTAAAGTTTTGCTTTGCCTTCATATTTTGAATAATATTTTGGTTTGTTTTGTTCCTCGCTTCTTACTTGGTGGTTAAAGGAAATTGAGTGACTGGGACTCTAAGTTATTACTTACTCAATGGTGCAAATAAATCGCTATGTCCAAATGTCATTAATTTTAATAGCAAACTAAGTTTCTCTGACGCGGCGCAACGCGCGGTAATAAAGAGGCGTGGGCACAAGCTGCGACTAAATAGGGATTTATTGCAAATTCGTAACAAATAATGCACATGGTCGTTATAAGGTTTAAAAATAACAAATGGTATTTATGTTTTTTCATCTTTAAAAATCAATAACATTAATTTGTATGCGTATGTATATATATATATATACATATATATATACATACATAAACTTAATTAGGTACATTCGGTTATAAGTGAATCACATTTTCAATTGGTATACGAATAGATATAATAATAAAAATTAATACAAATATATTTCAAATTTATAGCCGCCACGTCTAAGTTTACTTGGCTTATTAAGAACACAACAGATTCGGTCTTTTATTATGGTCGAAATATCTTTTATAAAAGGATAAATGAATGTATAATTTATAGTGCTATTAGATCATAAAAAAATCTGCTTTAATTTGCGAGTTTTCAGCAAACAATGATGACTGTATTTCTAGGATCTTCGCTACATGCATAAATAGCATATGACATACCAAACGTTCATTATTCTTCCGTGGCATGTCCGAAACCGCCCCTGCGTAGTTGATATTTCTTTAAAAAATCTGTAACATATATATGGTAACTCTTTTTAAGTTAATATAAACAAAAAAATGAATATATCCTTGCTTATGTATACAGAGAATTTATTTTACAATACAATACATGGTTAATGATTTCTACAGTTACACGCCACTGTCAAAAAATTACAGCAATGTAATATTTGTGCACTGTTAAATGCAGTGTGAATGGGGGTATTTTTAAACATTTATTACATTAAAATTATGAATTTTTGTAAGTCAAAGTTTTTTAAGATGTACTACATTTAGTGTTTCACGAAAATCAAGGTATACTCTTGATTTTATCTTGATCTTGGCTTGAAACCAAGACAAGACCACGACAAGAAGTATTTTTTATTTCCCAAGAAAAGACAAGAAAGTAACATCAAGAATCAAGATTTCTTGACAATTAATATTGCAAATCTGCATTTGTATGCTTTGTGTGTCTGGATCCTCGTAACGCTCAGCTCAAATAGGTACTATTATTCGGAAAATTTCGAAACCATGTATTCTACCTTATTCTCAGAATTTATATCCCTACATAAACCAATACTATTTTTTACGTGATATGAAGTATAGTATTATTCAGGAAAGATGACTATTCAAGGTCATTTTTTATGACCTGTCTGATATTATATTATATTACTTGCAGATAACTTCACTATGCATTTCGTACCCATATAGGCGTGCAATACATTTAAAAAATAATTGTAATTTATTTGAAAATTTTCTTTCTTTTTAAATAATGCTTTTCTCAAAGTTTTATCTTCTTCGGCCTATGATTTGGCATAAAACAAAAATATAGGCTTGATATAAACCATACGATAATACATTAGTACAATGGGCAGTATAGTAGATAATTACGTGTCCGTAACTCTACGACATACGTTATTACTATTTGTGGTGTGTTAAAAAGTAATACCATCATTTATGTATACGTCGCACCACATAAATTAAATAGACACACATCAAATAATCTTTCCCTTTGTAATGTAAAATGTAGCTACGCTACTGCTATATAAAGTGTTGTGTATTGTGTCTTCGAACAAATGACCCTGAATAGTCATCTTTCGTGAATAATAGTATGTACTAAAAATTAAATGACGAGAGGTATTGTGCTGTGCTGGCTACATCATACTTTTATTAGATTTGAGAGGGATTCCGAAACTGATTTATTTTTATTTGACCATTCATTGTTTTAATTAAAAAGCACGGGATATAGAAATAACACGAAAAATAAATAACCAATAAGCAACAAATAGTAATCGATAAAAAAGGGGATTCACCTAAAATGTCAAGAAACAAGAAATATCAAGAATTCTTGAAACAAGACAAGAATTACGTCGCCAAGAAATGAGCAAGACAAGAAATTTTTATTTTATTGTGTTGAAAATCAAGCCAAAACAAGAAATGATCAAGACAAAATTTCTTGTCTTGATGAAACACTAGCTACATTTAAGTTTTGATTTTTTGTTAATCGTATGTAGACTAATTTATTGAGAATTAGTATTGATAATACATTACTACAAATTTTGTATGTAGCATTTTAAAATGGACTAGTATTACATTGCTGCCATTTTTTGACAATAGTAAAATAAATTCCTTGTACATATATAAGTATTTAATTAAAAACTAAAAATTTGTAACACGTCTACGCAATACGAAATTTAATTAGTTATTGACACGGTGTTATTAAAATGCCTACTTCAAATATTTTTTAACAGTTTAATACCACCTGTCAGATGTAATCATGATGTTTGCTACATGTGAGGGAAAAAATTGATGCCAAACATAAGCCATAAAATATTTCTAGGTCAAAATGCGCGACAAGAACAAAATGTCCGAATTCATGCATAGGTCTGAAAACACCCTATTTGACGGTAAAAAAATTCTCGATAGGAAATATTTGAATTCATTAAAAAATTGTGCGCCTATAAGAACACTGATAATTTGAAGAATTATTAATGCGTTGTACTGTTCATAACTTGCCATATTTGTTTATAGAGAATACCAAGGATACTCTTCACGTTTTAAACAAATTGCTTGTTAGTAGTCAAGTCTCAAGTCAAGTATAAAGAATTCTTTGAGTTCAGATGAGATAAAATATGCTATGCAGCGAAACCGGAATAGATGATCTTACTGGTGACGTCACACGGTATTGTTTGTCCGCGTGAAGAGTTGCCAACCATACTATAATTATATTATTTGTACTACAATTTCACTGCACTAGCCTATAGTACGCCTAAATACTATAATTTTTATAAAGAATTAATAAATGTTATATTACAATTAATTTTACTCATATACATATTTTTCCCTGCTTTACAATACTAAAAATAATACCCAGTGTCATCATTTGTAATGAGTAATATTAGTAACATTACGTGATGCCGTTCAGTGTTTCTAAGTCTCATATCTTGTTTGCGTATTTCGTATCGTTTCGTACACCGTTGTTATAAATGAAGACCGTAGACGACAATTGAACGAACAAATAGCTCGTTTAAAAATGATTTAGATGATTATTTATATGATACGTTTAATTTGTTGATATTTGCTTGTCTTTTTTTATTATTTTGTGTAAATATAAATAATATTATTTTAAATATTTTGTTTGGTGATGGGTTGACTATGAATTTCGTCAGCAAGAGCACTTATAACTTTAAATACAATGAATACAACCACCGATAATCGCTAATTGTAATCATAAATCGCTTTCTAAATGCGCTGGAAAAAATGGCGTCCGATTACCAGTAGATTAGTTCTCATCAGGTGCGTTCAGCAGACGATTACTCATCGATTACCAATCGATCACTTTCCTCGTGTGTGTATTTGTATGTGTGTGTGTGTGTGTGTGTGTGTGTGTGTGTGTGTGTGTGTGTGTGTGTGTGTGTGTGTGTGTGTGTGTGTGTGTGTGTATATATATATATGTTTGTATGTGTGTGTGTGTGTGTGTGTGTGTGTGTGTGTGTGTGTGTGTGTGTGTGTGTGTGGGTGTGTGTGTGTTTTTTACCTTCCGTCACCTTTAGGTAAGGAAGGTATTGTCTTTGGTCAAAAAATTCGGTGGTGAGTTTTTGATGAATAAGCACGTTTTAGGGTCCCTAGAATACGATTTTACTATTTTTACGATGATGTCTGTATGTGTGTGTGTATGTATGTGTGTGTGTGTGTGTGTGTGTGTGTGTGTGTGTGTCTGTGTGTGACAAAATTTTCTAATGCGATAACTCTAATACTACAATTCCAAAAATTATAATTCTTTCGTATTCCTCTTCGTTACATCCATGTGAAGAGCTGATTAGATTTTGGTTATAATTGGTCAACCGGAAGTACCCTCATTTGAAGATTTTAACAGTTTTTCTTGAAAAAACGATGTTAAATATCATTTTTTCACATTTAATGTTATTATAAATATTAAAGAATTATTTATTCTCTATACGATTTGAATTCATTTTATACTTCATATTAAATGGACATAGAGTTAAAAAATTATAAAAAAATTAAATATCATATATATTAGTCAGCTTTGCTATAACTTTGGAAACAGCTGCTACATTAAGAAAATTCTAATTGAAAGGTGTCAGTGTCAAGTGCAGTTGACAGTATGTTTATGTTATAATTTTACTGGAAATATAGGATCTTTTGTTAGAAACTTTCTGTATGGAATTTGTATAAAATACATACAACTGCCTTAAGGTAATGTACAAGAAATATAATCTTTTGCAAGGAACTTTATGTATGATATTTATACAAAATACATAGAACTGACGGAAGGTAATGTGCTGGCCACATCAGATTTTTTTTCATTTATTCAGCATGCTCCACAAAATATTACATGCAATTATTTACATACTATTTATATTAGAGTAAAGTTAACTATTTCATTTCTACATGAAATTACAGATTTAAGTTGATGTGTATTTATTTATTGTAAGTGTAGCTCTATTATCTAAATTATTTATATTATTACAAGTTTCTCCAAATCAATTGAATTTACAAATTCAGCAAAAATTAATATATTTTTATTGTCTACTAGTTCCGTTTTCGTCACTGGCCAATTTGTACTGCATTGTATCAGTTTTGTTATTAGTTTGTCACGTTCGGTGGTTAATAGTGCACAGTTGTAGATTAGATGATCAACTGTCTGATCTTCATCACCACACGCGCATCTAACTGTACCACTAATTTTAAATTTATAAAAATAACTTTTAATTTTACCGTGTCCACTTAGAATTACAGGTAATTTATATGAAAAAGGTATTTTAGTTTTCATTCTTGTTTCAACACTTGGGAAAAATGTTTTAGTGATATTTCCCTTATCTGTTTCTGTCCATTCCGTTTGCCATTGATCATGACTAACTTTTTGCTCTTCCCTTATAGTTGCACATTATCTTAATCTTCTTTCTTGTGCATTATTCACTGTATCATTATTATTTTTAAGTTTTTCATAAATTTTAAAATTTTCTTTTAGTTTTAAAATTATTGCAGTATTTCCTGCCAAAATCAAGAAGCTTCATATGATATAGTTCTATATCCCTTTAGTATCTTGATATTAATCAGTTTTTGCACTCTTTTTAGTTTTGTTTTATTGTCCTTTCTTTGTAGTGCACTTTTCCATGCAGGTATGCCGTAAGTCAATATCGGTAAAATGGAACCTTTATGAATAGTATTTAATGCCTCCTGTCTTATTCCCCAGATTATTTTTGCGGACTTAGACTATATATATATATATATATATATATATATATATATATATATATATATATATATATATGTATATATATATATATATATATATATATATATATATATATATATATATATATATATATATATATATATATATATATATAGGGTGTTTCATAATATATGCGCAGGACTTCAGGATGTGATAGCTCGTCCAAAAATATGAAAAAAGTTTCTCATAATAAAAGCCATGTTTTGTGCGGTTTTTTAAAAGTCATAATTAAAGAAGATTTTGAAGGGGTAGTGGGTGTTTTTCTCCCCAACTTCGACGCCACTGGAAAAAGTACAGTTTTGAGCCGCCCATTTGAACCGCCAATGTTTTCTACACAAAAAAGTTACTCTTGGTCATAAGCTCTAAAGTTGACCGTTTTCGAGAAAAATCAACTTTTATGTTGAAAAACATACTTGATCTAACGTTTGAATAAATTTTGTTTAATTAGTAAAAAAAAATTATTTCAAACAATTGACCATGTTTTTCAACATAAAAGTTGATTTTTCTCGAAAACGGTCAACTTTAGAGCTTATGACCAAGAGTACCTTTTTTTGTGTAGAAAACATTGGTGGTTTAAATGGGCGGCTCAAAACTATACTTTTTCCAGTGGCGTCGAAGTTGGGGAGAAAAACACCCACTACCCCTTCAAAATCTTCACCGATTATGACTTAAAAAAAAAATTCCGCACAAAACATAGCTTATTATGAGAAACTTTTTTTCATATTTTTAGACGAGCTATCACATCCTGAAGTCCTGCGCATATATTATGAAACACCCTGTATATATATTGTAACGTTTTTATTTATTTGGGTGAAGTGTAAATATTAGACAATTATTATTAAGTAAAATAAAAGTTTATTATAACAATAAATAGATATTAAATATAATTAAAAGATGATAAATATAACAAATACTACGATTAAACAAATATTAAACACTAATTAAAGACTACGAATATTATAAGACACTTAAACACTAAGATTATTTATTTAAACAATATATAGATCACTTATTTATTTATACAACTGTATTTATTTATATTCACCACTTGTCTACTATCTGTTTATATCACCAACTGTTTAACACGCAACGCTTATTTATATCAGACTGTCCAGTGCCTTCGCTAACGGTGCTTATATACCCTGGCATTTTTATTCCAGAGAATTCGAGAGTATTATTCTAGATAAAACACAATAGGTTACATCAACCTCGTAATTAAGCAGGCTCCGAGAAGTCGCTTGCGTCATCGCTAACAATAGATACTCGCTCGTCCCTGCGACAGCAGCGGCGACACCGACGGGGACAGAGGCGGTAACAGTGGCGGCGACGGCGGGCACTGCACATTACAATATATATAAGTGAAGAGTAATGTATTTGATATGTTTATCAAATCGAAACTGATTGTCAGTTTGTACTCCTAAATACTTTATTACTGTCACTTGTTTCAAAATTTCGTAGTTTAAGAAAATATTGATTTCTTTGTTTAACAGAGTTCTTTTTCTTGTTACTAACATGACTTGTGATTTATCTTTATTGAATTGTATCTTGTTATTTTTTGCCCAGTTCATAACTTTTTGTAGATCAATATTAGCAAAATTTTCTGCTTCTATTATATTTTTTCCCTTGGTCAATATAATTAGATCATCTGCGAATGCAATGGCCATTGTGTGTTTTGAATATTCTAAATTAAGCAAGGAATTGTACTGTAGGTTCCAGAAGCCTGGACCGCTGCAGGATCCTTGTGGACACCCTCTATTTACGGATGGTTGTACCTTTGCTCCATTAGGTTCTAGGTTAGCTTTTCTTTCATTGAAGTAATTTTTGGCCAAATTGAACAGATTCTTGGGACATCTGTTATCTCTCATTGATTTTATTATAGTAGGCCACCACGCCGCGTTAATCGCCCCTTTTACATCAAGGCTAGTAAGTATTACCACTTTCCTCTCTTTCAAACTGTCTTCTACGAAATTTTTTAATTTCAGGATTGCTTCGGTCGTTCCGTTGTTTTTAATGAAGCCAAACTGATTTTCATTCATTAGATTGTTCTTATGTATATGCTCCATTATCCTGTTTATCAACAGTTTCTCTAATATTTTTCCAGCCACATTAATTAAGCTTATTGGTCTAAATTTAGATGCATTTTCGGAGTGTTCTTTTCCTGGTTTTGTTATTGGTATTATTGAAGAAATTTTCCAGTCTGTTGGAAAATGTGCTCTGTTTAGACATTGATTGTAAATTTCGGTTATAAATAATGGAAATATTCTGAATGTTCTTAATAATATGTCGCTAGAAATACCATCTAACCCACGAGCTTTTTTTGGATTCATATTAAGCAATATGTTTTCAATCTCTTCTTGTTTAAAAAGTTCATCTTCATCTGTGTCTTTTGGGTATTGCATTTCCGTTCTTATTTGATTATGGTATTCGTTGTCATCTTCATCGTTATCCTCTGGAATAAATTCTTCTATTAAGCACTGTAATGTACTTTTTGTATCGGTAGTAAAGTTTCCTGACTTGTCTTTAATCGTTGACAACGTAAAATTTCTTTTAGTTTTTCCGGCTGCCATTTTCTAGACTGCGCCCCAGGGATTGTTTTGTGTTGAAATATTACAATATTTTTTCCAAGACTCAGTTATTTCGTTTGTGATTTTTCTAGATATTGTTTCTTCCTTTCTTCTCTGAGTGTTTCATTCTGTTTTGTCCTTTGGTAACGTCGTCGATGGGCTTGAAGGTTTTTCCGCATTTGGGTTAATTCCTCAGACAACCATGGTACAGTTTTACCTTTCTTTTCATATTTCTTAGATTTTGAGAAATAAAATGATTTTTCACAGGCCGATTTTAATGCTTTATGGAAACTTTCGATATATGAAATAAAATTTATTTCTTCTTGTAATTTCTTTTTTAACTCTTCGTCTAGTTTTTTCTACATTTATGTCTCTATTTTCTGAACTTATTAATTTTGAGAATTCTTCCGTTATATTTTTATCAAAAATCTCCCATTTATCTGGCTTGGTTATAAATTTTGATTTTTGATGAGTGATGTAACCTTTGTTGTTCTTAGTAAATTTTAAACTGTATATTAGAATTCTGTGATCAGAACAGCTTTCTACTTCCTCTATTGTCCAGTTTTGTACAGCCTCAACTAAATGGTAACTGCATAATGTTAGGTCGATATTTGTTTAAAACTAATATGTTTTAAATGAGAGGAATTTGGAAAATATTAACCCCTTGAGGTAGCAACCCGCTGCACATGGGAATAGAACGGTTAACCCGCCCTGACTCTATTTAAATAAGTCAATAAATAAATAGAAACAACTGTTTCTGTTACTTGGAAAAATTAGTTATATGTTTTTACGTGTTTAAGTTTAATTTTAGAATTGTTTGAAATAGCTGTAGTATCTTAAACTATTTATTAATATTAATATTACTGCATCTAGTTTCATGCGAGTGCGCGCGCACCCACACGCCCAGCGTACTGCCGCTACAGCATCGACCGACTCAGTGTGTCTCTGGCTTGCAAACGGTAAACACGTATCGCGTCGTCGTCCGCGAGAGTGGTTTTCCACCATTTTGCATAAACTTTCTGATTTTCATATGGTCAGTAAAGTAATTGGTTGTTTAATTATCGTACGCGTAGCTTGATTAGCCTAGCACGACTAATTCAAGGAGTATCGTTCGGTTTTCATTTAATTTGGTACTTTAGAATCCGTGAATACTTTCCGGCGCCAATTTATGCAGCTAATAGACACATCTCAGGAATCAATTGTAAAATCGAACTGTACAATTTGATTTCTCACGGGAATTCGTGTTGTTAGGGATTTGATTCATGTTTCCTTGGGTGAAATTATTATTATTTCTTTGTAAACCTGTTTGCACAAGTTCACCTTCGAGTGACGTCATCCACAGCACATCTGCTGTTATTGTCGACTAGGTACAGTCAAGGCAACAAGTTTGCATTCTAGTTGGTTGTTATTAAATTCATTTAGAATTCTTAATATTGTTTAACTAAGTTTGTGTGGTCATACACTTATAAAATGATTTAGTTAATTTCAACAAATATCGTATTTGTTTTATCTTTGGTTTATTATTGTTTGTCACTTATATTCAATACGCTATCACATATCTCTCAGAATTGTATTTCAGTTGTTTGTTATGTTGGTGCAATTATATTTAGCACGTTTGTTAGTTCGTAAAACTAGCTGGTCCTTCTGTCGTTGTTAATTAGTACGTTTCACAAATTATTATTATCCCGTTTATTGGCCACGTCCAGTGATGTGAACCAGCTATCGAAGGTTGTAATTATTTTGGTTTACATATAGTTTTGTTTTATTCATTGAATTTAACATCAAACACATTGTTGATGCTTCTAGACCGGATTCGCTGATCTAGAGACATCACATTTTGGGCTTGCAAGCAGGATCAAAACATTTGGTTCTTCTAGACCGGATTCGCTGGTTTAGGTATTGAACATTTGGTCCTTCGAGCCATTAGGTCCTTATTACTTAGTCCTTCGCACCGGAGGGACGTTACAATATTGCTCCTTCCTCTCCCGTTATCGAATGTGAATAATTCCATTTTTTCATTCAATAAATAAATTTCGTGTGTATGTATGTGTGTGTGTGTGTGTGTGTGTGTGTGTGTGTGTGTGTGAGTGTGTGTGTGTATGTGTGTGTATGTGTATGTGTGTGTGTGTGTCTGTGTGTATGTGTGTGTATGTGTATGTGTGCGTGTATGTGTGTGAATGTGTGTATGTGTGTGTATGTGTGTGTATGTTTGTGTGTGTATGTGTGTATGTATGTGTGTGTATGTGTGTGTGTGTATGTGTGTGTATGTGTGTGTGTTATGTGTGTGTATGTGCGTGTATGTGTGTGTATGTATGTATGTGTGTGTATGTGTGTATGTGGGTATGTGTGCGTTTGCATGTGTGTATGTATGTTTGTGTGTATGCGTGTGTGTGTGTGTGTGTGTTTTTGCGTGTGTGTGTGTATGTACGTGTGTGTATATATGTGTGTTTGTGTGGGTGGATGGGTGTCGATATCCGGAAGTGCAAATCAAAGCAAAGACATGCGAACGCCTCGTGCACCAAGCTGTAAAGACCAAAGAGCAATGCCTGGCGGCGAAAGTTACGTTAACATGTAACATTATTTTGTAAAGAGCATCGCTTGAAGAAATGTTTTGCGTGTACTTATGGAATTGTTAATTAAGTAAACTCTTGTATGAGCGATAGATTGCGTTGTTGCAGTTAACATTTTAAGGTTTTTTCTTTTATAAACAATTAAGGTACGTGTATTAAATTATTAATTTCGTAATAAAAAATAAAAAGAAACGTCTGAAGTAATCCCTTTGAGCACCTGAATTTGATGGACCCATTAGGGAGGATTTGTAAAATTAATAGGCAGTTAGCGAATCTTAGTTACGTATAACGTAATGTGACGTACAGTTGGATGTTGTTACGTTACGTTAGAAATAATTTGCGGAGCTAAGTTTATTTCAAATCGTGACTTAAATAACTGGTAATATCGTACCTTTGAAATGTAGATTATGTACCGTAGAAATGTCATTTTCTGAGTTGTACGGCACGCTACGTTATACGTAACTAAGGTTTGCTAACTGCCTAATATATCAATGTTCACCTGGGTATTGTTTTTTAGATTTCACATAAATCAAATATACTTGTACTTTTAATTACTTGATGCAAATAAGATAATAGATATTTATACAGCAACTGAGTTAAGATAATATTTGTTCATGAAAAGAAAGTTTAAACTACAAGCTCGTAGGGTGAGTGGCATAAATTCTTTGAGTGAATAAACATTCTTCACTCACTTGGTTTATACAAAAAAATTATTTAATAAACCATTATAATATTTAATTTTGACAAAACAAGAAACTAATCGACTAGCAGGATATGAAATAAAATCTTCGTTGTATACTTCCGCATATTTTCAATGGCGGACGCGAAAACTTATGATTGTATCATGTGAAGTTTGTTGTAATTTGTAGTTACAAAATAAACTAGTCTTAAATATGAGATAACCGCATATTATCATTTACATTAAAAAAAAATAGTTAATCAAAGATTTAGCACTAAAATTTGTTAACATTTTACTAATTTTGCGTTGAAAATAGTCTTAAATTCACATATCACAGAACAGTAATGCCAACCCCTTTTGCCGGCCTAGGTCAGCAACAGCGCACTTCTGGACGATTTTGAGTTCTGAACTACAAGTCAAATTGGACTTAGGTACGAAAAATATTTAACAGCTACATTTACGCCATATGATTTACACCCACATTGAAGATGAGCTGTAAAATAGTAATTATATTTCGAGTCTCGTTTTTTGAGGTAACATTGTAGTACCGCTACTTGCCACCTGTTCACGCCACAAACTTCAGAGAATAACTTAAAAATTTCGCGGACTCCTGCCCTGCTCTGGCGTCTACCGTTCCACCGTACTCTTTTCATACATAACGTTCTTTTTACTAGCACGCGTAACTTCTCAGAGATTTTGTATTACATTTAATATGTTTTATACAGTTTCATAGTTTATAATTTTGTAGTATTTTAACCATCACAATTTTTTTATGGGCAAAAGTAGAAAACGTATAAAAGAAGATATGTGGATGAAGATATAAATAAGAGACAAAAGTGGTTGGAAAAGTTGGTTGTGTCCTTGGTGGTGTCCACTAAATTGACAAGTTCGTCAACAAGCATAACTTGGATAATAGTATGTAAAAATATGTTTTATGTTTTCGACGACAAGGAGGTATGTTCGTGCATTACAAGACTAGTAAATATTACGTAGAAGGCAAATGCTATTAGTGATTTGACGTTTATCTTGATTTTTCAAATGACAATCAACAAACACCATATTAATACTGCTGAAATTTAACAGAATGATATTGATATAGACTCTCATATTAATAAAAACTCTCAAAACATAATGTAAACTAGTAAATTTTGCACGCAGGAGGCAATAACTACTAGTACTTTGGACGTTAACCTTACTTTTCCGTTAACGATCAACAAATATTCAATATTAATACTGTTGAATAGTAAATCAATAGTGTTATTGATATAGGTCCTTTTGATAAAAACTCTACAACAGACAGTGTTTTGTCAAATGTTTCGTATGTTACCGGCTAGTACATTTTATACGTAGGAGGCAATAACTACTAGTGCTTTTGATGTGCATCTTGATTTTCAGATTACGATCAACAAACACACAATATTAATAATGTTGAAGTTCACCAGATTGTGATTGATATAGGCTCATTCCATAAAAACTCTCGAACAGACAGTGTTTTGTCAAATGTTTCTTACGTTACAGACCAGTAAATTTTGCGCGACGGCGACAATAACAATTATTGGGATGAAATAAAAGGATAGCTGTCCAAATTTTTATTGTTCAGTCTGAGGCCAACATTTCGCTGCCCCACATACAGCTTCATCAGGGCAAACTGGTGAAAAACATATATATATATATCACTTATTTAAGAATAGTATATTGTGTTATTAGGAGTAAAAGTGATACTTTCTGTGGCGAGCATGGAAGTTTGCACGAAGAGTGAAGCGAGTCGGACAATTACATGCGAGGCACACAAAGGCACTTTTATTCCGAATGACACATTACATTTTTTTTCAAACGCACTACTTTTCTTTTTATTCGCTAATTCTATGTAGTTTCTATGGATATTTATTTATTTTATTTCTACCTTGTGGATCAAGTCACAAAAATGCCATTTCTACGACTTTTGAAAAAAAATCCTTTTTTTAACGAATAGTACTCAAACTTAACATAAAGTTATATTTTTTAAATGGGATGGTATATATTGTTAGGCCCATTTAATAGAATATTTTTATCTGAATTCAACCATATAGTCATTTTTTATCTTTACATTACAAAAGTATTGAGGAAAATGCAATTGAAATTTAAATAAATTTTATTTTTTATAGTTATTTTTGAGTAGGCTATGTATGAAAAATAAAACTTCTATGTGTCAATTTGAATGGACCTTTTCAATTTAACCGCTATCTCTTTCTATCGCTGCAAATAGCAAAATGGCGCGAACAACTGCCAGTTGGGCTGTCAAACAAAACGTCAAAAATATTGCAGTCATTAACATACTTGTATTCTCAGTAAAAATTTGCGTCGTTAGACATTTTAACTGCAATAAAAGCTTTTGTAACTTATTTCGATAAGATTTTTCAAAGTTATCTGAGATATTCTCACATTTTACGTCTATTTTTTTTAGAAACAAACGGCATAGATCTGTTGTTCTTACGATGCGCAGATCCCCATTGCGCATATCTTTTATCTCTTTAAATTGAACAGGTCCATTATTTAGTGCATAATTACTATTCTTGCTATTTATAAAGATGTACTAATTTATGTTTCGTTTTAATTTAGTTTCATTTTTCTCTTAACTTTCTAACTACTAGTGCTTTTGATGTTCATCTTGATTTTCCGATAAAAATCAACAAACAATTTTAATACTGTTGTATTGTAATTCAACAGTGAGAGTGATACAGATTCTTTTGATAAAAACTCTCAAAGCATACAGTGTTTTGTCAAATGTTTCGAGCGTTACAGACTAGTAAATTTTGCACGTAGGAGGCAATAACTATTAGTGCTTTTGAGGTGCATCTTGTTTTTCAGATTACGATCAACAAACACGATATTAATACTGTTGTAATTCAACAGTATATGATTGATATAGATTCTTTTGATAAAAACTCTCAAAACAGACAGTGTTTTGTCAAATGTTTCGTATGTTACCGGCTAGTACATTTTATGGGTGACCATATTATTTTCTTCACACTTAGGACATATCGAAAAAACTAGGACATTTACAATTTTCAAATAGATGATAAATAGAGAACATTTCCAAAAAGTATTTTTTTAATAAAAAAATCTGATGTGGCCAGTATATTACCTTCTGTCAGTTATATGCGGCATTTACGAAAAGTCTACCTGTGAACTGTTACCGGTAAACAGCTGTTTATCAGGTTATAGCTACCGGAATCGATATTTTGAGAAAGAAAATGGTACAGAGGGTAGATCCATATCGTATAAAAAAAGTTTAAATTTGAGACAGGTTAGAAATTTGATGTAGTAAACAAACTGAGCAGTCGTACTTTGAACACATTTCCACTTTTAACGCATGCACTTCGCTTTGCATCACTACCTTTTCTTTGAGATTAGATTCTTCATGAATGCGGTAGATGGACCTGGTAGTTATTGTACAATTTTCGAACACGGTATCTTTTCACCACTCGTGTTTTCGAACACAGTCGGTAGATGCGGTATCTACCGGTAAAATTTTTACGCATTTCTATAAAATCCATACAGAAATTTACTTGCAAAAGATTCTATTTTTTATGTACATAACCTTTCGACATTTGTATGTATTTTATGCAAATTCCATACAGAAAGTTTCGAGCAAAAAGATCCTATATTTCGAGCAAAATTATAACACAAATATACTTCGAATATGTCAATTGATACAGACATCTTTCAATCAGAATTTTTTTAATATAGTAGCTGTTTCTAGCATAGCTAGCTAATTTATGAAATTTAATTTCTTTATAATTTTATAACTCTATATCCATTTAATATGAAGTATAAAATGCAGTCAAATCGTATAGAGAATACAATGTTCTTTAATATTTGAAATAAAATTAAATGTGAAAAAATGATATTTTACATCGTTTTTTTCAAGAAAAACTGTTAGAATCTCGAAATGAGGGTACTTCCGGTTGACCAATTATAACCAAAATTTAATCAGCTCTTCATATGGATGCACCGAAGAGGAATACGAAAGAATTATAATTTTTGTAATTGTAGTATTAGAGTTATCGTAGACTAAAATTTTGCTACACACACACACACACACACACACACACACACACACACACACACACACACACACACATACATACACACACATACAGACATCATCGTAAAAATAGTAAAATCGTATTCTAGGGACCTTAAAACGTGCTTATTCATTAAAAACTCACTACATTTAATGTCATTATAAATATTAAAAAATATTTTATTCTCTATACAATTTGAATGCATTTTATACTTCATACTAAATGGAGATAGAGTTAAAAAATTATAAAGAAATTAAATATCATATATTAGCCAGCTATGCTATAACTCTGGAAACAGCTGCTATATTAAGAAAATTCTGATTGAAAGGTGTCATTGTCAAGTGCAGTTGACAGTATGTATATGTTATAATTTTACTGGAAATATAGGATTTTTTTCTAGAAACTTTCTGTGTGGAATTTGTATAAAATACATACAACTGCCTTAAGGTAATGTACAAGAAATATAATCATTTGCAAGAACCTTTCTGTATGACATTTATACAAAATACATAGAATTGACGGAAGGTAATGTGCTGGCCACATCAGATTTTTATTAATTCATAATTTTAATTAACCGATTTCTTTAAAAAAACTAGGACACTTTGTATAAACCTGGGAGGACGTCCGACGACGCCTTCAAAAAGAGGACATGTCCTCGTTAACTAGGACGTCTGGTCACCCTGTGTAAACTAGTAATTTTTGCGCTTAGGAGGCAATAACTACTAGTGCTCTTGACATGCATCTTGATTCTCAAATCATGATCAACAAAGACAATAATTATACTGTTGTATTGTGTTTGTTGATCGTAATTTGAAAATCAAGATGTACGTCATAAACATATATATATATATATATATATATATATATATATATATATATATATATATATATATATATATATATATATACCGGGTGGCGCTCGGAATCCGTTACATGGGCATTTAACATGGGAAAACCGTTTTTCATAGATCGTTGCTCCCCAAATTGTTTTAGAAAAATAATCTTCAAATAAAAGTTGTAGAACATAAAATTTTGCATCTGAACCAATAGGAAAAATTTATTTTGCATGCTTTGTAACAGCAGAAATTAGGTATGAAAATGTCGAAAATCTACTCAAAAGTAGTGAGAGCCATGGAATTAACAAAAAGCTTAACAAACAAACGTGTCATAAAATTTAATTTACTTTTTATTATTTAATAAAATTATCACAACGTAAAATTCATAAGCAGAATAATAATTTAATTCTTCTATAATGTTCAAATACACATTTTTCTTGACAAAAAATAACAATATTTGGCATTTAAATCATCACATTTGTTTGTCTTTTTTGTTTTAATTCCATGGCTAGCACTATGAAACTGAAATTTTCTAATTTTTCGTATTCAATTTTTGGAATTACTAAACATACGAAATGATTTTTGTTTACTGATTTACATGCAGAATTTTATATTCTACAAGTTTTATTTGAACATTTTTTTTCTAAAATAATTTGGGGAGCAACGCGCAAGGAAAAACGGTTTTCCCATGTTAAATGCCTATGTAACGGATTTCGAGCGCCACCCGGTATATATATATATATATATATATATATATATATATATATATATATATATATACAGGCTGTCCCATAACTTCAGGTACATATTAGAAGGGCATATAGTTCTTAATGTCCTGATTACGGAACAAAAAGAATTTTTTCAAAATTCTTATAATTAAGGGTAGTTCACTTAAGAAGAACATTTTTTGTACCGCTGGATACTATAATATTTGGAATAGTGAAATTAGTTATAACTATTACATAAAATAATATAACAATGAAATTAATTTATGCAATTACGTAAAGCTTTGTCACACCAATTAAGTTTGGGAGATGTGTATGTAATGAAAAAAAATCAAATTATTTACTTTATTTTTACAAAAACTGTTCAAAATTATTTTCATTAACAGCTAAACATAATGCAGCACGTTGAATTAAAGAAATTGAACAAGCCCGATGAATTGCATTCTCTTGTCTAATTCTTTCAGCACAATTTTCAACTCGTTGCCGTAATTCTTCAAGCGTTTCAGGTGCCTCTTGATTATCGTAGACGAGGGATTTAAAATTACCCCACAAATAAAAATCTAGCGGATTGAAATCCGGGGATCTAGGGGGACAAGACGCGGGACCTCCTCGACCAATCCACCTGTCCTCAAATACTCTATCAAGATTATGTCTGACATTTCTAGCAAAATGTGGCGGCGCACAGTCATGCATAAACCATGCATTTTGACGTACATTAAGAGGAATATCTTCTAATAATTCAGGCAAATTATTCAGCAAAAATTGTAAATAATCATTCCCAGACATTCTGTTAGGAAGTATGTATGGTCCCAGTAACGATCCGTTTACCATCCCAGCCCAAACATTTAGTGAAAATCGGTGCTGAAAATGACTCCTGACAGCAGCATGTGGATTTTCTTCGGCCCGGTAGTGACAGTTATGAATATTATTTATACCATCACGAGTAAATATCGCTTCGTCGGAAAATATTACTTTTAACGTAAAATTGCCATCCTGAGCATGTTGGTTTAGAAACCATTCAAAAAACCTCTACTCGAGAGTAATGATCGGGTCCAATTAACGCATGCACCCGTTGAAAATAAGGATGTAAATTATTATTCCTTAAAATTCTCCAAATTGTCATTCGTGGTATACCTGTTAGTTGACGAGATATTCTCCTTATGCTGATTGTTGGGTCATTGCGTACCAAATCTAAGACAGCATTTTCAACATTTACTGGTCTCCGATGAGCCCCGCCGCCTCTTCCCCGATTAGGTTGCAAAGAACCAGTGTCGCGAAGGCGTTGAGTAAGGCTTACAAATATGCGAGAATTCGGATGCCGTCGTCCTGGGAAACGTTCAGCGTAATAACGCTGAGCTAATCTACAGTTTTGCCCTGCTTTGCCATACATTAGCAACATATCCACTAACTCACTGTTACTGTAACCATTTATATTTGTAACAATAATCAGAAGAGCAATATCAAAACTGTTATAAGAAACACAATTTATGTGGCCGGCTACTAGAAACCTAATGAAATGATTGTATTATGCAAACATTTCTTATTAATTAGATATAATACAACGTAATATTTAATATTAAAACTACCTATTCAACCCGTGTCCCAAAACTGTTTCCTTCAAAAACCTCAAAAACTAATTTTTGAATTTTGAAAAAATTGTTTTTGTTCCGTAATCAGGACATTAGGAACTATATGCCCTTCTAATATGTACCTGAAGTTATGGGACACCCTGTATATATATATATATATATATATATATATATATATATATATATATATATTATTCAGTTTAAAAAAATCTACTTAGCCATGAAACAAAAGACGAACGATAAGAAGTTTTTATTGTCAGATATGACATTTTTAAGTTCATACAGTATTATTCATTACAGTTTAGCGTAGAATTTTGGGTTAAAAATGAGTGAAATTAAATTGGAGCGTCGGAGCGTAATAAAATTCTTAACAAAAGAAGAAATGTTTCTAAAATTATTCATGAGCGAATGGTGGCCGTGTATGAGAAATATACCTGAAGTTATTTTAAAGTAAAATTTTGGTGTAAACAGAAAATGTTCAATAAGTTGAAAAATTGGTGCTTACACATGGACGGTTGAAGGTTTCTGTTATTGCCAAGGAACTGTCTTTATCTGAAACCAGTGTTTAGAAAATTTTGCATGATGATTTGGAAGGAAGGCGTCTTCACGGTAGATACCCAGACTTGTTCAAAAAGCGCGTAAAGTTGCAGACATTATCAGGGACTGCAGTTTTACAGAACTACGCCATTCACATTATAACCTCAATTTAGCACCTACTGACGAATCAGACGAGGAGTTCATGTATGCTTTTGATAGTTATTTTACAAATCTTCCAAAAAATATTTGTTTGACGGAGTGGCACAGTTGAGGAAACGTTGGGAAAAGTGTGTTAGTATTGAACGAAGTTATGTTGAAAAGTAAAGTATTGTTTAAGTTCTACCTAGCTATTAAAGCAGACCTTTAACAGATAGGTAGATTTCTTTATAAATTGCCTTCGTAGGTATATACCGGGTGTCTACTTTTATTATGAACCACAAGAAATATAATGGTAAAATTTTAATATGCGTACGTCATTTTTTGAAAAATGAGAGAATTATTGTCGACTTCGTATTTAGATATTTTTTATGCATTGGAGACACTTGTAGGTTGTGTGAAAATGTATTTTTTTACGAGAGAGTTTCTGTGTAAACTAGGCTTTATCTTTAATGAAGAAACGAGTTTACAAAATACCATGACTGCCTGTTGCTGTAGCATCCGTTGATGAAACAGTTTTCCCTGGTTGCAACGGAACGCTCAAAATAACATATTAGCGAAAATTTATCCCAAGAGAAACAGTCGATATATTAATCTCATCTTTGACAGAACCTGCAATCAAGCAATATAATTCAGCTTTCAAAAAGTGTGGAGTTATTGTAAAGACCTTCAGAGGGACCCAATGCAACTTGATGTGAACTTAACCCGGCATGTGACAGGTGGAGTGTGACAAACCTCTGCACTTGGAAACATATACAAGAGTTTCTAAAAATTTAGTCTTCGCGCCTGCGCCGCCTAATATCTTCCAATTGTATATTCATCTTTGCCCCCACGCACAAACGGCAGTCGCCTGTTGCATCTCAACGAGAGTGCACCGCTCCAAAGTGTACTGGGGTGTGCCACATCCCACTTGTCAGTTCTTGAAACTTTTTTTGCCATTGTGATTTTTACTTGGCCTACTACTACTACTACTACTACTACTACTACTTGGCCCTACGAGCAAGGTAAGAGCAACTTTTTTATTTTTATTAAATCTTCAGTGTTTTTTCATTTATAGCTATTTAGCAAGATGTGCGATTGGCAAAAGGAGCAAAATCGTCTCTTGAGACTTTGGGAGGAGTGCGAAGCCATCAAAACTGTTGATGATGAGAAAGATTCAGAAGAAGAAGAGGAAATCGACCACCTTAGCACCAATAGCAACTATGAAGGACAGAGAGAGGTACGAGATCATGAAATGGAAGAGGAAAGGGAAAGAACTCGGGAAGGAGAAATTGAATTGAACACATTTTTTGTGGAAAAAAAATGGTTCAAAATGGTCTAAACAAGCACCAAATAAAAATGTTAAGACTAGAGCTGATAACATTATAATCCACTTGCCAGGTGTTAAGGCTTATGGAAAAAATGCTAAAACACCCATAGAATGTTTTCAGCTCTTTATAGACGAAGAGATGATGTCAGATATTGTCAGGAACACAAATACTTGAATTTCCGAAAAAGCAGAAACATGGAAAAATTCGCCACATTATGGGGAAACAACAATTGTAGAAATGAAAGCCCTTTTTGGTCTTCTTTATTTAGCTGGCGTCTTTAAGAATAATCATAGAAATCTTCATGAATTGTGGAACAATAACGGCACCGGAATGGATGTATTTAGATGTACCATGAGCCAAAGAAGATTTGAGTTTTTGATTTCTTGCTTATGCTTTGATAACAAAGACAATCGTCAGGAAAGACTAAAAATTGACAAACTAGCTCATAAAAGAGCTATTGACAAATTTACCGAAAATTGTAAGGCGGCTTATTTACCAGCAGAATATCTGACAATTGATGAAAAAATTAGAACCGTTTAGAGGTCGTTGTTCTTTCAGACAATATATACCCAATAATCCGGCGAAATACGGCATCAAAGTTCAAGCATTAGTAGATGCTCGCACTTACTACTTGGTAAATATGGAAGTATACGTGGGTCAACAGCCCGAAGGTCCATTTAGCTGTAGCAACAGTCCAAAACATATCGTTGACCGATTGGTTGCACCAGTGTCAGGAACTAAGAGAAACATTACATGTGACAACTGGTACACAAGCGTTGAACTTTTTCGAAACCTATTACAGAAGCACAAACTAACAGCGGTGGGAACTATTAGAAAAAACAAGCCAGATATTCCTCCAGAATTTTTGGAAACACGCAATAAAGAACTATATTCGAGCCAGTTTGGTTTTCAAAAAGACTTGATGCTTCTTTCCTATTTTCCAAAGAAAGGTAAAGTCACATTACTTTTGTCATCTTTACACCATGATGATTGGTTCTTGACACGGAGAAGAAGCTGCCAGAAATGATCTCTTTCTACAACTTTAGTGAGTGTGGAGTTGATGTAGTTGACGAAATGTCCGCAACTTATAGTGTTTCCCGGCCTAGTTGACGTTGGCCATTAACTATATTTTTTTCGTTGCTGAATACCGCTTCTGTCAACTGTCAGGTTATTTTTAGAGAAAATATTAATGGCAAGAAAATTCCCAGAAGACTGTTTATAAAATAATTGGTCATGCAGATGGTAAAAGAACAGCAAATGCAAAGAATGGGAAATGCTAGGCTTACACGTGAATTGCACACCACTATTTGTACAGTTTTAGGTGAAACTCCTGAGCCGAAACCTAAAAGGCTTAGGCCAAATCAACAAGGAAGATGTACATAATGTCCCAGAGCTCGTGATAGGAAGACTAGATACGTATGTGAAGCTTCCAGTACGTTTATATGCATGGAGCATTCATTAATATACTGCAAGGATTGTGCAAATTCGATCAAATTCAATGCTGCATAACTTTTTTTAATTTTTGTCATGATTTAACGATTTTTTTTTCATTTACAAAATTAGAATTTCGATTTTAAGGGCTCATATAATGTAACCTTCACAGAAGAAGAAAACAAAACTCTACAACTAGGACACAAATTCGCCCCACCGCCATACAGACCGAACATTCCAAATCTTTCAATCACGATAAGGACACAAATATACAACCACCCACATCAACAACAACTTAAATCAAATCTCATAAAAGACCTACAATTCATTTCCAAAAACGAACAAAAACTGGTAAGAAAATGTAACAATCACGTACAAAAACCAAATAATTCAAAAATTTACAATAATATAAAAACTATAAAACAAAAAATTTCAAATAATGACTTAATTTTCACAAAAGCAGACAAAAATTCAGGCACTGTTATTTTACAAAAACAAGACTATTTAGACAAAACCCAACAATTTTTTAATAATAATAATTATACCCCCATTAGTAAAAATCCACTCTCACAATATAACACGAAACTTAAACATATAATTAAAAAAAACCACACCCAAACTCAACAAATTTAATATACACCCTTATAAAATCCTTAATAAAAATCCTTCCATTCCTAACTTATACAGCATGATCAAACTCCATAAACCAGACAAGTCCTTTAGACCAATAGTTTCATCCATTAATTCACCAGCACAAAAACTAGCACAAAACCTGAACGAAATAATCACTAATAATGCAAAATACACCTCTCCACACTCCATTAAAAATTCAAATGAACTAATACAAGCTATAAAAAATACAACATCCAATTTAGATCCTAACAAAAAATTCATCATGGCATCCTTTGACATCGTAAACCTTTACACAAACATTCCTATCCAAAATACCCTCAAAATTTTAGACGAATTTCTACATAACAACAACCATTTTTTAGACACTTTCGAATTAAACAAAACAGATATAAATAACATAATAGAACTCTTCCAAATTACTACAATACAATTTTTTTAAAATTTGGTAATAAATTTTATAAAACATCAGATGGCTAAGCTATGGGAAGCCCACTCAGCGGTCTTCTGTCCAACATATATATAGACAATCTAGAAGAAAAAATCATGCAAGACCCCCTCAGTAAACATATAATGCTCTGGAAAAGATACGTGGATGACATCTTAATATTTTGGTCTGGTACACAATAAGAACTGTTCAATTTTTATAGTATTATTAATTCACTTTCTAACATTAAATTCCCACTTGAAATAGAATTCAACAACATCAATTTTTTAGACTTAACACAACAAAATAAATTACAATATATACCGAAAACCCACCTCTACAGACATTATCATACCTTATTATTCATACCACCACCCCAAAATCAAACAAACAGCCTTTAACTATTTTTCCAACGATTAATAAATACCCCAATTTCAGAAACTAATTACAGCAAAGAATATTTTAATATACTACAAATAGCTATAAATAATCAATATCCAATAGAGAAAATCGAAAACCTATACAATAATATTAAATATAAACATCTAATAAACAACAAAATATACAATCACACAAAACCACAAAAGAATAATTATTTATCCATACCATACCATAATCACATACACAACATTTTAAAAAATACAACAGATAAACACAACATTACACTAATCCCCAAATCACAACCCAACATATATAACATCCTAAATAATACCAAACCAAAAATAGACCCCTTACAAAAAAGCGGAATATATAAAATATCATGTAACAATTCATACATAGGCCTTACATCCCGAAACCTAAAAACACGCTTTAAAGAACATCAAAAAAATAGACCACACTCTGCCATCGGCACACATGTAGAAAAAGAAAATCACACAATAACTCATGAAAATATACAACTGTTACATGCAAAAACCAACTATCATAAATTACATCTATTAGAAAAATTTGAAATGCTATCCCATTTACAAAACAACAACAATCTATTAAACGAAACTATGTCTTTTCCAGAGCATCATATGTTTAAATTCCTACCGCCTCTTAAACATAATAATACTTCAAACTAAACTCCATCTACATCCCATTTCAATAATCCCACACCTTCCCGCCATAAACAATAACCTTTCCAGTTCAATTCTATCTCTTGGCTCTAAAACATCAATTTGACAATTAGTTCAAAATTCATCAATTTTTCAATTAATTTTAACCATGACAACATTATTTTAATGCTTTAACGGTGAGTTTTTTTTACATATTTACTTCAATAAACGTGATTGTTACATTTAGTAATCTCATATATATGGTTTTACAAAAAAATCACATGTTTGCAAAAATATTCTTTAAAACAATTAGGTCACATCATCCTCTCTTTACTTTGACTTTTTATTATAATTATTCTTTCAAAATTTATAATTAATATTTACACATCAAAATTCATATATATTTTTGCAAATACTATTTTACATAACATATTTCTAAATAATATTATACAATTCATGTTATCTTATATCCAGTATTTTTATATACATTGTTTATATTCTTTATATATTTTTTATATTTTACATAACATCAAAATTCTAAAAATTATAAAATTCAGAAATAAATAACTATGTAATATATATCTTATTTTAGCTTCGATCCGAAGATGGCCATCCATAGCCGAAATCGATCATCGAAAAGGTTTTTATAAATAAATAATTATAAAACGCAGCGTGCTATAATATTTTTTAACCTAATAAACATTAAATATGCACTCTGAAATGGAGCTTTTCATCCAAATGAAATATTTATAAATCTTTATTTGTGCACCGAAAATCTACAAGATGGGTCAAAAAGCACGCCAGATTATTTCTATAGCAGAGGAGGTCCTCGCCAAACTACTTTCCGACGATACTTTTATTACAAAAATCTTTGACAAAGTAGTGGAGGGATTAAATAAAATACTAAAGGAACAAAAAGAATATTATGAAGGTATAATAAGTGCCAACACCTAGAGCAGTATAACCGCCGCAATTGTGTTTGAGTCTTCGGAGTTTCAGAAGATTGTCTGTCTGATATTATGTGTGCTAAAGTATTTTTGTCACCTAATAAATTTCTACATGTTTTTTATATACTGTTCTTCTTCTTCTTTAGATGAAATAAAATATTTGTTTGACTTCTTTGAAACTGTCTTGACTTTATTCGATAATAATTATGTTATTATTGGTAATCTAAATATTGCCAAACTTAATGAATCCCTTACTGACAACTTTAGTAATGGTATCATCTGTAGGCTTAACAATTTTTTAAGCTTTATGGATGCATCACAGTATAACACAGTAACTAATACCCTTGGCCGAATACTAGATTACATTTTAATCTTAAAGAATGCAAAATGATGACTTATTATGTAAAAAGATCTATATTTGATTTCTCATATTACATGGACATTCACACTTTGGACAGAATACACAAATATAAAGATCTCGGTGTTCTATTTGATGAAAAGTTAACTTCCACGCCTCATTTAAATGAAATAGCAAATATGTCATATAAAAATCTTGGATTTATTATACGGAACACTCAGTCATTTAAAATTATCTCTTCGCTGAAATCTTCGTACATTTCACGTGTGCGCACAAAATTGGAATATGCTCTTCAAATATGGAATCCAATTTATAACAATTATTGTCTCACAATTGAAACAATTCAGCGCAAATTTGTTAAGTACTGTAGTTTTAAAATATCTGGAATTTATCCAGGACATGGTTATTCGTACGTTAATTCACTTTCAAATTTGCTCTTGATATCCTTACACAATCGCAGAAAGATTAAATTTTATCTATATTTATATAAATTGATGACTCGTACACCCTATCATGTAGTCCAATTTTTGTACTACGCCCATCTTCACCTAATAAAGTAATATTTAAGTGTGCTCTTGCCCGCAGAAATTATGAGTTGAAACCACCAATCAATCAATTATGTACTATTTTCTATGATGCAAGTTCTAGAATTGATATCTATATACTTGCAGACGCTTTTTCTAAATATATACGTTTGCTTGTTACTGTTTTTCTACCTGTTGTATCTCACATGAAGTTTCATATTATTGTAATAACTCTGTTTCGATACTGCAAATCATCTAGGTATATTTTATAAAGATTTTCGTCTTTTCATTGTTGTAATGTTAGTATATATTTGTTAGATTACCTATTTTCTATGTCTAATTTATGTCTAGACAATAAGTTTGTAATGTTTTTTTTACCTTCCGTCACCTTTAGGTAAGGAAGGTATTGTCTTTGGTCAAAAAATTCGGTGGTGTTTTTAATGAATAAGCACGTTTTAAGGTCCCTAGAATACGATTTTACTATTTTTACGATGATGTCTGTATGTATGTGTGTGTGTGTGTGTGTGTGTGTGTGTGTGTGTGTGTGTGTGTAACAAAATTTTTGTCTACGATAACTCTAATACTACAATTCCAAAAGTTATAATTCTTTCGTATTCCTCTTCGTTGCATCCATATGAAGAGCTGGTTAGATTTTGGTTATAATTGGTCAACCGGAAGTACCCTCATTTGAAGATTTTAACAGTTTTTCTTGAAAAAACGATGTTAAATATAATTTTTTCACATTTAATGTTATTAAAAATATTAAAGAACATTGTATTCTCTTTACGATTTGACTGCATTTTATGCATCATATTAAATGGATAGAGAGTTATAAAATTATAAAGAAATTAAATTTCATAACTTAGCCAGCTATGGTAGAAACATCTACTATATTAAGAAAATTCTGATTGAAAGATGTCAGTGTCAAGTGCAATTGACATATTTGTAGTATATTTGTATTATAATTTTACTCGAAATATAGGATCTTTTGCTCGAAACTTCCTGTATGGAATTTGTATAAAATACATACAACTGTAGAAAGGTAATGTACATACAAGAAATTTAAATTCTTTTGCAAGGAACTTTCTGTATGGATTTTATTGAAAATACATACGCATTTACGAAAATTCTACCGGTAGATACCGCATCTACCGACTGTGTTCGAAAACACGAGTGGTAAAAAGTTACCGTGTTCGAAAATTGTTCAATATCTACCAGATCCATCTGCCGGATTCATGAAGAATCTAATCTGAAAAAAGGTAGTGATACAAAGCGAAGCGCGCGCGTTAAAAATGGAAAGTAGGACTCTGCTCAGTTTGTTAACTACGTCAAATTTCTAACCTGTTTCAAATTTTTTCATAGGTTATGGATCTACCCTGTTTACCACTTGCGTTCTTAAAATATCGATTCTGGTAGCTATAACCTGATAACAAGCTGTTTACCGGTAACAGTTCACCGGTAGAAGTTTCGTAAATACCTCATATAACTGACGGAAGGTAATGTGCTGGCCACATCAGATTTTTTTTCATTCATCCCCCTGTAATTGGAACTTTTATCATGTTGGGTGGATTACAAATAAATAAATAAAATAAATAAATAAATAATGCATCGGAGATGTGGGTGCCTATTGACATACTGAAGAACCAGGTTCCACCCCGACCGACGCCAAAGCTATTATAAATATGCCGTGATGATATACCTAGTCCAGTATTTATTTTATTTATTTTATTGATTTTATTTATTTATATTAGTTTATTTATTTTATTTATTTTATTTATTTTATTTATTTTATTTATTTTATTTATTTTATTTATTTTATTTATTTTATTTATTTTATTTATTTTATTTATTTTATTTATTTTATTTATTTTATTTATTTTATTTGTTTATTTATTTATTTATTTTGTTTATTTTGTTTATTTTTATTTATTTTATATTTTTTATTTATTTTATTTATTTTATTTATTTTATTTATTTCATTTATTTTATTTATTTTATTTATTTTATTTATTTTATTTATTTTATTTATTTTATTTATTTTATTTATTTTATTTATTTTATTTATTTTATTTATTTTATTTATTTTATTTATTTTATTTATTTTATTTATTTTATTTATTTTATTTATTTTATTTATTTTATTTATTTTATTTATTTTATTTATTTTATTTATTTTATTTATTTTATTTATTTTATTTATTTTATTTATTTTATTTATTTTATTTATTTTATTTATTTTATTTATTTTATTTATTTTATTTATTTTATTTATTTTATTTATTTTATTTATTTTATTTATTTTATTTATTTTATTTATTTTATTTATTTTATTTATTTTATTTATTTTATTTATTTTATTTATTTTATTTATTTTATTTATTTTATTTATTTTATTTATTTTATTTATTTTATTTATTTTATTTATTTTATCTATTTTATTGATTTTATTGATTTTATTTATTTACTCAATATGATTTTCACATCCTATTATTTATTATAGCGTCTGCCGGCAGATTTATGTAATGAAAAAAGCGTACCAGGGCGACAAACTATTTTTTAATTGTTCCAATTAAGTTGGCTATACTAACTTTTTTCTCTTTACTATTCTTAGGAAAAAAGGAAAAGATATTTCTTTCTAATTAATGGATTCAAATCACAATCCGGAAAGAAACAATAGTAAACAGGCATAATTTAAAAAATACATATTTCCACTTTACAAAAGAATTACAACGACAAAACATTAGTTTGGGGTCATCTGTCAGTGACAGAAGGTAAACACGCGCATAAATTTTTTAAATTTTAATGTTTATTTTATTGTGTATTTATATATTATAAGGGCAGAATCCAGTAGTTAAACATGAAATAATATTTTGCTTTAAAAAAACAATTTTTCCCATAAGATAACACTGGTTTCATTTCCGCTGTACTCCCAAGCTTATGTTTGGTGCATACTGAGCATGCGCATTGAGATAGTAATATGGTCTATTTACACATGTGATGGATATATTATTTCAATCTGATTATGAACACTTGTAAACATTAAGTACATAAACTTTAACATTATCAAAGTAATTTTCTCTTAATGCAGCAACTTTTTTCATTTAGTTTTTTTCTAATATAAATAATAAAGAAAATCACATATGATTCCATTTTTCGGAACAGACTACATCCTTCCTAATGTACGACCATGTGCTTCGCAAAAATTCGAGATGAGAAAAGAATGACCTATATCCCTTTCTTTCTCATTTCTTAACATAACTAATTAAGATGATCTATGATTATGTTCATTTGATTAGAGTTATGTAATGCATACGATGATACTATAAATTTTATACCTAGACAGAGTTCGGAGTAGAGTTGTGAATACACGATCTATTAAAATCTTGACAGTCATTCTTCAGAGTCAGAGGCAATGAATGACATATAAGCAATTTGTTAATATCCAAGACCGTTGTTAGAGTAGAATTTCATGTCTGGCTCATTTACAAGCACTTAACACGCATTCTCTTCTGCAAGAAGCAGCAACAGTTTTTAATCATCTGACATTTCTCCAAAGCTGCAGACTTGTTTCGACCGTGACTTTTTTGCGGTTATTGAAATTTCATCGGAACTCCCTGATCCGGTTCTCTTGACACGTATAAATATGAACAATGGATTGAGTAGATACCTAAATAATATACTAACAAAATAATTAAGATGAGGTATAATCGACCATAATTGCACTAATAACATTAAAAGGTAGATAATAAGTTTTATATCTTATATTTTTAATTGAAGTATGTACATAAGTTCAAAGTGCCAAGACATATTACATACCAGGAAAAAAATAACAGTCACTTAAAGGTTCATTTCAAGCTTAAACTAAAAGCGCAAATTCGCCTAACAATGACTTACCACGATTTGAAAAATCACTCTTCAATTATAAATTTAGTTTATGTATATATATATATATATATATATATATATATATATATATATATATATATATATATATATATATATATATATATATATATGTATAAGAATATATAGAAAAATGCAACAATTATTGTTTCTCATTCCACACATCTATTTATGAGATCTTGGAACCTATATTACATAAATACAGGTGGTTTAATATCCAACGTACGGATAATATTTCGTAAGCTAATAACATTTTTAAATTGAAACAACTTTGATTCCTACAACAACAACGGTTTATCGCCTATAATTGTAAATAATGGAAATAAATTATATTTTAATTACAATTTATTAATCAATCATTTATTACTTTAATCAATAATCACTACTAAATACGTGCGAAGATGTATTATCAACCGGATACTGAGTAATTGAACCTCCACTATGTTTGTGAATCAGTTTTCTACAGTCTGATCATTTATTGTGACAAAGCAGATGTAAAAATATGAAGAATTTACCTGTAACATTAAATTTAGCATTGGCTTCCACTTCCGATAATATCAGCTAGTAAAGCTTTAGGTCAGCAAGCCAGAGTGCCAGAGGACTCCAATTCCAGTGCGGACTGAATTTTCTAGCTAAGTCTAATTGACATTTGCCATTTGAAGCCAATTTCTTAAGAAGTTGGCAATATGCTTAAAAACCTACATCTTCTACTCTTACACAATTCCAAAGTACCTACTTTAGTAAATATTTCGGGATAAATAAAGGACTAATCATTTAATAGTCATTTTAACAAAGAAAGAATAGTAATAAAGTTTAAACATGTCTACATAAGCACAAACTCATAATTTTCAACAAATTATAAAACTTACACAATAGTCCAGTCATTGGGTAAGATGAAAAATAAGGTTTCATTCCACAAAAGATCGGGAATTTTTGATTTTTGGATATGTTATATACTTAGGGTTCCTTATGCAAAATACAAGGAATATATATATATATATTCCTTTGGCTTGAAGGAAAGAATCTTTGGAGAAAATGCATACTCTGCGTCCTACTTAATGCCGGGTAATGCAGTTCTATTTTCATAATTTCCAAATTTTACTGTTTATATGATTATAACAAGCTCAGGTAACTCACTACATGTGGTCCGGATGCGGTATTTTACTAACGAAAATCGGTCACTTCAGTATCTAACGAGTAAAAAATATTTGTTGTAATGTTTTATACATTTATTGTGTATTAATTATTTATATTACGTATGGTTTGGACACAAATAATAATAATAATAATAATAATAATAATAATTATTATTATTATTATTATTATTATTATTATTATTATTATTGTTTACCTTTTTTCATTCTAAGGCCCACTTTTACAATTGATGGATAAGCTATGGTATAGGTATGGGAGGTATAACTTTATCCTGGTAATTATACCTTCGATAAACAAGACTGTCTTTTACAATGCATTTTTATCTATCATATAGTTTTACCAAGAATTACGTTAAATCACTTTAGGTTGGTACTGAAACAATAAAATTATCTTCTTGTTAGACTATTTTTCTTCAATATTTTTATTAATTCTACCTTCTAATTTGTATTTTTCACGATGTTAGATGATATAAATGATATTTTTGATTCTGACAGTGAAGATAAAATACTTGATTGACATCTGTCAAACGCATGAATAACAATACATCGTTTGTGTTTACGTGGTATCTATAACAACGGATAAAGTTATCCGTGGTTTATACGACCGATTTCAATGGGAAAAGAACTACTGGTGTTTATTCTATCTGTGGTTTATCCGATGTTTGTAAAACACAATTTCTAATTTTATACCTGGTTTTGCGTTATATGAGGTTCATCTAATGATTGTAAAAGTGGCCCTGATGGGATTTTACATTCAGGATATTTTTGATTTCACCTCAAGATAATTGCAATAAAAGCTTATTTACGGAATCTTGTTCCGAAAAATGCTTTGCATCACATATAAAATTTTCTGGAAATCCAAGCATGGGAATCTTCCGCCAATTGGGAAAATGGCGACATATTTATGTTTTTGGCCATTTGCTCATAAGAATTATGAAAGATCTTTAAATTATTCAAAAAATAAACAATATTACGTATTTAATACTTAGTCTAATATGTTTTACTATTTATAACAGTTTGCATTCGCCGTAGTATCAAAAGAAGTAATTTATCGATAATTTAAAAATAAAATTGTCGACGTTTTCCTGCAATTTTTTTTATTTTTCATCCACGACTTTGATCCTGATAAAGTTACGATAACGTGTTTAAAACTAACATGTTTTAAATGAGAGAAATTAGAAAATATTAACCCCTTGAGGTAGCAACCCGCTGCACATGGGAATAGAACGGTTAACCCGCCCTGACTCTATTTAAATAAGTCAATAAATAAATGGAAATAACTGTTTCTGTTACTTGGAAAAATTAGTTATATGTTTTTACGTGTTTAAGTTTAATTTTAGTATTGTTTGAAATAGCTGTAGTATCTTAAACTATTTATTAATATTAATATTATTGCATCTGGCTTCACGCGAGTGCGCGCGCAACCCCACGCCAAGTGCAGCTGCTACAGCATTGCCCGACTGCGACCAACTCAGAGTGTCTCTGGCTTGCAAACGGTAAACACGTATCGCGTCGTCGTCCGCGAGAGTGGTTTTTCCACCATTTTGCATAAAACTTTCTGATTTTCATATGGTCAGTAAAGTAATTGGTTGTTTAATTATCGTACGCGTAGCTTGATTAGCCTAACACGACTAATTCAAGGAGTATCGTTCGGTTTTCATTTAATTTGGTACTTTATAGTCCGCGAATACTTTGCGGCGCCAATTTATGCAGCTAATAGACACATCTCAGGAATCAATTGTAAAATCAAACTGTACAATTTGATTTCTCACGGGAATTCGTGTTGTTAGGGATTTGATTCATATTTCCTTCGGTGAATTATTATTATTTCTTTGTAAACCTGTTTACACAAGTTCACCTTCGAGTGACGTCATTCACAGCGCATCTGCTGTTATTGTCGACTAGGTACATTCAATGCAACAAGTTTTGCATTCTAGTTGGTTGTTATTAAGTTCATTTAGAGTTCTTAATATTGTTTAACTACATTTGTTTGTTCATACACTTATGAAATGATTTAGTTAATTCAACAAATATCGTATTTGTTCTATCTTTGGTTTATTATTGTTTATGTCACTTGTATTCAATACGCTATCACATATCTCTCAGAATTGTATTTCAGTTGTTTGTTATTTTGTTGCAATTATATTTAGCACGTTTGTTAGTTCGTAAAACTATCTGGTCCTTCGTTGGTTATTAATTAGTACATTTCTCAAATTAGTATTATCCCGTTTATTGGCCAAGTCCAGTGATGTGAACCAGCTATCGAAGGTTGTAATTAATTTGGTTTACACATAGTTTTGTTTTATTCATTGAATTTAACATCAAACACATTGTTGGTGCTTCTAGACCGGATTCGCTGATCTAGCGACATCGCATTTGGGCTTGCGAGCAGGATCAAAACATTTTGGTTCTTCTAGACCGGATTCGCTGGTTTAGGGTTTGAACGTTTGGTCCTTCGAGCCACTAGGTCCTTATTACTTAGTCCTTCGCACCGGAGGGACGCAACATTTGGTCCTTCGAGCCGGATTTGGCGGTATTCGGAGATAATTATTGTTTCTAGTTACTTTGGTATTAGGAATTGCATTTAATAACACACACTAAAATGGCTAAACTACTACTCGAACAATTAGAGGTTGTGACAGAACATATTCGTCGTCTATCAGTCTATTCTTCAGAGACTGATGAAAAAAGTAAAGTGAAATTTGAGGTAACTTTTCCGTCTCTCGCAGCTTGGGAACAAGAATTCAATCGTACTTATTGTGAATATTCTTCAAAGTTAAAACAAACCTAAAATCCCGACGAGGATATATTGGCAGAAATTTCCCGAGTTAAGAATTTGTTTAATGAAATAAAAGAACTCATTTGCGACATACGTGTCAATTACAAGCTTAAGTTCAATGGAGACACCGGATCACAGTCAGGGTCCGACAGAGCTAAATCAGAATCACATTCGATTCAATCAGCACAATCTTTGCGATATATGCAACCCAGCTTGCCTAAATTGAATCTCCCAACATTCGATGGGGAGAAGACAACTTTTATGAATTTTTACGATTTATTCACACAGTTGGTGATACATCGGGACAGTTTGTCAGATATTGAACGACTTCAATATCTCAAGTTATCTTTAAAAGGGGAAGCCGCTAGGCTTATTACAAATATCCCCGTCAAAGCTGATAGTTTTGATATTGCATGGAACGCCATCACAGATGAATATTATCGTCCTAGGTTGTTGAGGTCGGTACATCTGAATGCACTCCAAGATGTGCAAAAGGTCAAGCAGGCAGACGCTCCTGCACTAAAATCGTTGTTGAACACAGCACGCGAAACCATCGCTGCTTTGAAAAACTTAGAGGTTGATGTTGACTCATGTGGGGTCATTTTGGAAAACATGATTTGTCGTAAGCTGGATTCGGCTACTAGACGACAGTGGGAACTAACATTGGATTCTGACTCCAAGCCCACTCATGTAGAGTTAATTGCGTTCTTGACTAAGCAAGTTTCAAGCTTAGAGGTTGAACCAGACAAACCTGTCAAAACTCACGAGCCAATCAAAAGGCACAAGCCAGCATCCCGAGCGATGACATTGGCAACTAATACGAATTGTCCGTATTGCAGAAAGTCTCACTACATCAGTCAGTGTGAAGGGTTTATAGCTCTTAAACCTAAAGGAAGACATGATGCTGCAATCAAACACAAGTTGTGCATCAACTGTCTTAGAATGGGCCACATACGCCCGAACTGTCCTAGTACAGCCACATGCAGAACGTGTAACAAAACTCACCATACGCTGCTGCATTTTGGTGAAAGGTCGAACAAGTCGCTATCACCCAAGCGTGATAAAAAATCTGTGCAAAAAAATCGTCCGTCATCACCCAAGAGTGATGCAAACTCTCAAGCCAGTAGTAGTAATTCTGAAACTACTACGTCAATGTCTGCTAGGACTTATTCACTAAGTCAACACAGAAAACATACTTCGGTATTACTACCCACTGCAAAACTGCATATATTTGACAGTGCAGGAAAGGTACGTGTTGTACGTGCCTTATTGGATACAGGATCGCAGAAATCCTACATCACAAGTCGTTGTGTCCACAATTTGAATCTGTCTATTGAAGCGTGTCAAACAAAGATTATGTCAATCAGTGACACCCACGTCAAGGACACTAGTGGTATTATACATACCAAAATCAAACCATGTCGTAGAGAAACTCCAGTTCTCGATTTGAGTTGCATTGTAATCGACAACATTACAGGCAGAATCCCAGATTATCCAATATCTCGGGATACCTTTAATCAATTTGGGAATATCCAACTTTCGGATCCCGAATGCTATAAATCTGAACGAATAGACATGCTGTTAGGAGCTGACATTTGGGGTCAGGTCATTCGTAACGGAGTTAAGAAAGGAGTCGATGGCATACTCACCGCCATCAAAACAATCTTTGGTTGGGTGGTTATGGGAGAATATACCAGCAAGCAAACAAGCATTGCTGTGGTGTCGTATCATACATACACACAAGAAGATACCCACGAACTATTGTCTAAATTTTGGGAATTGGAAAATGTTCCAACTCCATCGGTTGTCACTAAACCCAAGGATAAAATGGTGGAGGGCCATTTTGTCAATACTACCCAAAGAGACTCCGAGGGAAAATACACGGTTTCTTTACCTTTTAAACAGTACCCACCAGTACTAGGCAATTCATACAAGAAAGCGTTGTCCATTTGTCACGCACAGCTGACTCGCTTGAGTAAAAGCCCAGAGTTACTCAAGGCTTATGATGCAATATTCGAAGAATATTTGCAAAAGGGTTACGTCACGAGACTTGATGTGCAACCCAATTTGAATGATCAGGATTCGTACTATATTCCACACCATGCAGTGGTTAAACCTGATAGTGCGACAACACCGGTATGCATTGTGTTCAATGCTTCAAAGCCATCGTCTAATGGAAAGTCTATTAATGACTACTTGTATCCTGGTCCGGTACTACAGAAGAGTATCTTCACTCTTCATTTGCGAAATAGATTTTATCCTATTTTAATTACGGGGGATTTAAAACAGATGTTCCTACAAATTAGAGTTGTACGCGAGCATCAACGATTTCTAAGGTTCATTTGGAAACCAGCGGATGCCACACATCCTATTGTGTACCAATTCAACACTATCTGCTTTGGTTTGAATTGTTCGCCGTTCTTGGCGTTGCGTACAGTTGAGCAGTTGGCTCAAGATGAAGGGAATCAATATCCCTTAGCAGCTAAAGTCCTGCAAATTGATGTCTATATGGACGATGTTGTGACTGGAGCTGAAGACATTCAGTCAGCACTGACACTGCGCCGTGAACTCACGGATATCTTCGAAAAGGGAGGATTCACCCTCCGAAAATGGGCCAGTAATTCTCAAACAATACTGGATGAACTACCAGACAATGCACGCGCAGTGAAAGATGTCCATTTCACTGACGACGAGTCAGTAAAATTGCTAGGTGTCAAATGGGTTTGTAAGTCCGACTGCTACGAGTATACGCTCTCAAAACCCGACGATTTGTGCACCAAAAGAAACATTTTGTCCTGCATTGCAAGGATCTATGATCCATTAGGCATTATGTCCCCATTGGTGATGTTTCTTAAACTCATCATGCAAGAGCTTTGGAAATCAAAGGTAGAATGGGATGAAGAACCTCCCGCTCATATTGTCTCGGAGTGGAACTTGTTTCTGAACGAGATCGATTGTATATCCAACTATTCGATACCAAGGTTAGCTTGTTTGGGTTCTAAATTCGATCTTATCGGATTTGCGGATGCCTCCGAGCGAGGCTACTGTGCCGTTGTCTATGTTAGAAGTTATCCAAACGATAAACCAGTGGTGCAATTGCTCTGTGCAAAGACGCGTGTAGCGCCTTTGAAAAAAATTACTATACCTCGTCTGGAATTATGTGCGGCGCATCTTTTCGCCAAACTTCTCGAGAATATTCTCGAAAATATTCCAAACCAACCAGAGGCTGTACATTGCTTCTCGGACTCTATGATAGTTCTTGCCTGGTTGCGCAAGGAACCACACACTCTGAAAACATTTGTGGATAATCGAGTCGCTCAAATACAAACAAATTTTCTGAGTGAACACTGGCGTCATGTAACGTCGGAACACAATGCGGCCGACGTAGGTTCTAGAGGTCTCAGTCCTCTAAGTTTCAAGACATGTACTCTCTGGATAAGTGGACCAGAGTGGTTACAACAACCTTACTCGTGTTGGCCACAAAGTGAAGTGGTTCAACTTGACAATGATCAAACCAACTCTGCTCAGACAGAGATTGCCAACAGCCTAAGTTTGTCTTTAGGGAGACCCTAAGGTGGCCGGTATGTTTAAAACTAACATGTTTTAAATGAGAGAAATTAGAAAATATTAACCCCTTGAGGTAGCAACCCGCTGTACATGGGAATAGAACGGTTAACCCGCCCTGACTCTATTTAAATAAGTCAATAAATAAATGGAAATAACTGTTTCTGTTACTTGGAAAAATTAGTTATATGTTTTTACGTGTTTAAGTTTAATTTTAGTATTGTTTGAAATAGCTGTAGTATCTTAAACTATTTATTAATATTATTGCATCTGGCTTCACGCGAGTGCGCGCGCAACCCCACGCCAAGTGCAGCTGCTACAGCATTGCCCGACTGCGACCAACTCAGAGTGTCTCTGGCTTGCAAACGGTAAACACGTATCGCGTCGTCGTCCGCGAGGGTGGTTTTTCCACCATTTTGCATAAAACTTTCTGATTTTCATATGGTCAGTAAAGTAATTGGTTGTTTAATTATCGTACGCGTAGCTTGATTAGCCTAACACGACTAATTCAAGGAGTATCGTTCGGTTTTCATTTAATTTGGTACTTTATAGTCCGCGAATACTTTCCGGCGCCAATTTATGCAGCTAATAGACACATCTCAGGAATCAATTGTAAAATCGAACTGTACAATTTGATTTCTCACGGGAATTCGTGTTGTTAGGGATTTGATTCATATTTCCTTGGGTGAATTATTATTATTTCTTTGTAAACCTGTTTACACAAGTTCACCTTCGAGTGACGTCATTCACAGCGCATCTGCTGTTATTGTCGACTAGGTACATTCAATGCAACAAGTTTTGCATTCTAGTTGGTTGTTATTAAGTTCATTTAGAGTTCTTAATATTGTTTAACTACATTTGTTTGTTCATACACTTATGAAATGATTTAGTTAATTCAACAAATATCGTATTTGTTCTATCTTTGGTTTATTATTGTTTATGTCACTTGTATTCAATACGCTATCACATATCTCTCAGAATTGTATTTCAGTTGTTTGTTATTTTGTTGCAATTATATTTAGCACGTTTGTTAGTTCGTAAAACTATCTGGTCCTTCGTTGGTTATTAATTAGTACATTTCCCAAATTAGTATTATCCCGTTTATTGGCCAAGTCCAGTGATGTGAACCAGCTATCGAAGGTTGTAATTAATGTGGTTTACACATAGTTTTGTTTTATTCATTGAATTTAACATCAAACACATTGTTGGTGCTTCTAGACCGGATTCGCTGATCTAGCGACATCGCATTTGGGCTTGCGAGCAGGATCAAAACATTTTGGTTCTTCTAGACCGGATTCGCTGGTTTAGGGTTTGAACGTTTGGTCCTTCGAGCCACTAGGTCCTTATTACTTAGTCCTTCGCACCGGAGGGACGCAACAATAACGCGTTTTGAATATTTGAATTCAGCATGAAATTTTTTTTCATATCATTTATTAAACGATTTTTGCCTATGAACGATATGTGAGTTGCTAACAACTTAAATTCGCATGAAATCCCTCTAAAATTTTAAACATCTGCAAACCGGCTTATTTATAATTTTTTCATTCAAAATTTCGGCACATGATAAAGAATATTAAGTATTTAATACGTGTCGAAGTGGTTGATGAAAAATTGAGAAATGAGCCGATTTTTAAATGCTTAAAATTTTTGAGAAATTTCATGTGAGATCAAGGTGTTAGTAACTCACAAGTCGTTAATCGGTAAAAATTGTGTAATACATGATATAAAAGAGAATTTCATACTGAATTCAAATTTTCAAACCAAATTATTGTATCTGTAACAGGATCAGATTAACAAACGTTGACAAAGATTTTTTAAAAATCATCAATCATTTACTTCTTTCGATGCCATGACGAATGTAAACTGTTATAAATAGTAAAATCTAGTAGAGTAAGTATTAAATACGTATAGTTGTTTATTTTGAGTAATTTAAATTTCATCCATAACTGTTATGAGCAATTGGACAGAAACTTAAATATGCCGCCATTCTAATTGGCAGGAGGTTCCCATCCTTCGATTTCCGGAAACTTTTGATATGTTAAGGTATTCAGAGCATTTTTCTGGACAGGATTCCTTAAAAAAGCTTTTGTTGCAATTACTTTGAGGTAAAATCTATTATTTCCTGGGCTATAAAACTTCCTTTGAACGAAAAACAAAATTTAAACGATAATTAATATAAATGTGTAGACGTTAATAATAATTAATAAAGAATAAATGATTTTTAAAAATTGTAAAAAACTAATAAAATATGATGTATGGAGCATTACGAAAAGTTTCTAAAAAAGTCTCTATAGCTCGCAGTCTATTTTTCCAAGATGGCAGCGCTTCCTGAATGGATCCAAGGTCTAAAACTTGTATTTTGTATAAGGAACCCTAAGTATATAACATATCCAAAAATACCCGATCTTTTGTGGAATGAAAGCTTATTTTTCATCTTACCCAATGACTGCACTATTGTGTACGTTTTATAATTTGTTGAAAATTATGAGTTTGTGCGTATGTAGATATGTTTAAACTTTATTACTATTCTTTCTTTGTTAAAATGACTATTAAATGATTTGTCCTTTATTTATCTCGTAATATTTACTAAAGTAGGTACTTTGGTATTGTGTAAGAGTAGAAGATGTAGGTTTTTAAGCATATTGCCAACTTCTTAAGAAATTGGCTTCAAATTGCAAATGTCAATTAGACTTAGAAAATTCAGTCCGCACTGGAATTGGAGTCCTCTGGTACTCTGGCTTGCTGACCTAAAGCTTTACTAGCTGATATTATCGGAAGTGGAAGCCAATGCTAAATTTAATGTTACAGGTAAATTCTTCATATTTTTACATCTGCTTTGTCACAATAAATGATCAGACTGTAGGAAACTGATTCACAAATATAGTGGTGGTTGAATTACTCAGTATTCGGTTGATAATACATTTTCGCACGTGTTAAGTAGTGATTATTGATTAAAGTAATAATTGATTGAGTAATAAATTGTAATTAAAATATAATTTATTTTCATTGTTTACAATTATAGGCGATGAACCGTTGTAGTTGTAGGAATCAAAGTTGTTTGAATTTAAAAATATTATTAGCTTACGAAATATTATCCGTACTTTGGATATTAAACCACCTGTATTTATGTAATATAGGTTCCAAGATCTCATAAATAAATGTGTGGAATGAGAAACAATAATTGTTGCATTTTTCTATATATTCTTATACATATATGATATCGATAGTAAACATTCATATAACTCCCTGTCATAAATATAATTAATACTTCAGAAACCACGAGTGTAAACAAGTATCTATACAATCTTGGATTCTGTAATCATTAATAATAGTAAGTTCCGCAATGCTGCGGGGAACTCGTTGAAATTGTAAGGAAAGTGTTCTCAGAAAACAAACAATTGCCTAAAGAAGCAAATGAAATCTTCAATTTACATTAAATTCAAGGAATGTCTATATACAATCATTTCTCCTTAATAAATATCGCTAGTTTAAATTCTCTCCGGGAATCATAAATTCTTAAAACATTATAATACAATAGAATATTTGTAAAACAGAATTAATATCTACTTTAACACCTAGTAGATAGTAATGACAGTTGCTCCAGTTAAAGTAGAACTATTCCCAATACCTTCACACTTATTAACAATTTAAATTAAATAGACTAAGGAAGGAAAATAAAACAGTTGCATGTTTATTGTTTATATGTATTTTAAAATAAGGAAGTATAAAAATATTGCTCTATTTTAATTATATCTTGATTATTATTGTATTATAATTATAAAAAATACTTTCCTAGGTGTGTCTATTAACATCTAATTGGAGAATGTCCAGTTGATGTTGAGATTGCAACTACCTAGATAAGGGAGGGACCACATTTCTAATTATTCTCAGAGATATCAACAGGAAAATGAATAAACAAAATACATTAATGCTTATTCCGATCGATTGCAATACTTTATAGCAAAGATCACTTTCTCACTTACCTCTCAACTAAACACTAATATATTTTTAAATTACCATTTTAGAATCATCACATAAACTAAGATAGGTGTAAATAATTGAAAATTGGTAAAGCACAGATTGGTTACGCAATGTAAGTAGAGTTCGGCGAACTTTGTAAGAATTCGTGACAAGATAGGAATTTTAATTCACTTTCTATAGATTGCGAGGAGAATCTTCTCGCATAAAAATAAATGAAACGCGGTTGGCGGCAAGAAGTGGTTGCCAGTTGTGTCGACGAAGGTTATTCGAGCGAACGCCAATTACACCGTCACTCGATGATTTGTTTAAAACTAGGAATCATTTGTGATATTTCCGTATTTGTTCTTACTTTTGCTTATTCATATTACATATATATATATATATATATATATATATATATATATATATATATATATATATATATATACATAAATTATATTATTAAACAATTTATATTGTTTTTAAAAAAAGTTTATTTGTTGCGAATACAGAGTTATACAAGCTTGTTTTCAGATGGGGAGCTGCCTTAAGACTGACTATTCCATGTCTATCTATCTTACGCTTTACTTTGTGGAAAGTTTATTTACACTTAGTCAGCATTTCTAATAGTAGTCGTATTACTTAAAACCTCCCTGACAAGTTTAAACTTTACACAAATTTTATAAATTTTCGGTTATCTTCTCTTAATTCCTTAATTCTCTATTATTTCTTAACTGCTTAGATTTAAAATTCTTATAATATTGATATACAATTTTTATAATTATAGTAAATATTATTACAGCAAGTACAATATAAATTATATAATAATGATGAGTGTTACTTTCGTAATTTTGAATCTCTTTTATTTTTTTGTAATTGTGAAAATGAAATATTTAATTCTTGTAATGGTTTTAAATTAATTTTATTTATTTTTGTATCAAAATTTTGGAGTTCAACATTATTTAATTCTGGTTTTTTGTAAGCTGTTGACATTCCATTAAATGTCCATTGGTGGACTTTACAATTTCCATCGTTGATAAGTCTAAAGATTCCTTGAAAGTTTTTCTTTATATTTTTGTTTTTGTAATTTATAACTAATTCTTGGTTAACAGGAGAAGTAATTATTATATTATTAGTATATGGGATTTGTATTAAATTGTTTTTTGTGTATTTTTCAATTATTTCACAGTCATCATTATTTTTACTTAATACTATATTATTAATATAATTATTTACTTCTATGCCTTTTGTTTGACAATAGTTTATGTTGTTAGATTCCCTTTTGAATCTTTCTATTAATATGTTTTTATTGTGTTTATTTATATAATATGTAGGTGGTTGTGTTAATTCATATAATTTTTTATGAGGGATGAAGGGAATTGGGTATAATTGATATAGAGGATAGGAGTTTTGTGATAGTTCTGGTTCTATTAGCAATGTATGGATTTGTTCGTTCTCTAGTCTACAATATGTGGTTATCTTATCTACTTGTAACCAGATATCCTTGTCGCTTGTGATTTGAATTAAATCGTCATGGTTTATAATAGTGGTGTCTAGTTTATTTAATGAACAAATTACCAACATTAGTTCTATATGTTTGCAAAATTCCGATAGATTTTGAATAATTATTAATAATTTATTAATTTTTACTTCCGTGTCAATTAAACTTTGCCACGTTTGTTTTTTATTTAAGATGTCTATTACTACATTAAGACTTTTTGATAATTTGTTTTCGTATAACTTTATTTGTTCTAATTTTGAATTGAATTTGTCTGTTAAGTGTTTTTCGTTTTTTATTATTTGTTCGTTTTGATCTTGAAGAATCTTTTAGTTTGTCTATTAAGTTATTATGTTTTTTCGCGTCATTTTGGTCTAGGTTACCTGTAATTGATTTAATTATATTGCCTAATCCATTTACTAAGCCTCGTTTAGATCTTTTGTTAAAAAGCTTTTGAATTTGTTGCGTCAAGTCGTCAAGGAAATAGGATAGTGCTTTATTTTGTTCTTCAAGGTGATAATTATTCTGAATTTGTTTTATAGTTGTAATATTATTTAATTTTGAATATTCTTCATAAAGAGGGGTAATATTATAATTGAAATAATTTATTATTTCTCCTTCTATTAATTTACAATCACCTATTCCGAATATAAGGAATCCATTATTATTTGAAATGTCTATTAGTTAAGCGGTGGTAAAGGCCCTGGAATCAAAATTCAATTTTATCTAATTTGAATTTTCTAATATGTCTTTAATTTTTTATTTCTACTGTTCCTAATATAGGGTTATAATTTTCTACTTTAACTCTTTTAAATATGGGTTTTTTACATTTGTGCATTATTTATTTATTATTTTGTTTAACATCGACTTTATCCGGTAATTTTAAAAGTAATTCGTTTTCTTTTGTTCTCTTTGTCGTATCTTTATCGATTATTTTATTTATTATTTTATTTGTTTCTGATTTATTGATAAAATAGTCATTTATAACTTCTTCTTCGGATCTTTGTTTTTGAAAATATTTGTTTTGTTCATTTTGTCCGAAAAGTATTTAACAAGGGGTCATTTTTGTTATTGAGTGTTTGGTATTATTGTATGCTGTTATGCTATTATTATTATTATTATTATTATTATTATTTTTATTATTATTTTTATTATTATTATTATTATTATTATTATTGTTATTATTATTATTATTATTATTATTATTATTATTATTATTATTATTATTATTATTATTATTATTATTATTATTATTATTATTATTATTATTATTATTATTATTGTTATTATTATAATATATTTTAATCTTTATTTTTATTTGTTGAATGTAATATCCGAAGATGTTCTATTAATGTAGAGTGATATCACTCTACAGCATTTGATTTTGGATTTGCTATACTAATCAAGTGTAATTTCATATCGTGATTAATACAATAATTTTTTACTAGAGTGTTAATAAATTCTGGGCCATTATCGGCGATGATCATATTTGTTTTTTTTAGTTTTAATGAATTCCTCAATTATTAACATTGTTTCTTTTCCTGTCTTATTAAAAGTAGGGTGAATAAATCCAAATTTAAAAAATTGGTCGAATATAGTGACGAAGTATTCTTTATTTAATGTTAGAAGATCTATATTTATAATTTCAAAAGGGGTTAAATTATCATTTAATTGTATAGGTTGTCCATAATATTTATTTTCTTTGCATATTCTACATTGCTTTATAATTTCTATAATATCTTTGATCATATTAGGCCAAAAGTATTTTTCTTTGAGGTCGTGATAAGTTGCCATTATTCCTCTATGATTTAAATAGCCGTTATGATTGTCAAAAATTATTTGGGTCTGTTTTGCTTCGCTCTCGACATCCTCTACAAATTTATTACATCTTATTAAATTTATCATGTTTGCTTCAAATTTGTTTTGAATTATTTCATTCAATGTTTGTTCGTATTGTTTAGGAATTAATATCAAATATTTGTTTTTTGGCACTATGTATTTTTTTATGAAATTCTAATAATTGTTCTTCTTTTTTGTTTATATGGATGTTTACTATAAATCTTTGTTTTTGATGATCAAATAATTTTTTTACTTCTATTTCAAATGGTTTATTAGAAAAACGAAATAAAATTTGATTTTTTGCTGTATTTATTCTGTTGTCTACGAATTTTCATTTGAACTATGAATTGTATTATCTGATTCTGATTTATTTGCAACAATACTTTGTTGTTAGTTGCTGTCATCGTTATAAATGGTATTTAATGTTTCGTTTACTATTTGATCTATTTCTTCCGTTTCCAAACTAAAATTTTGCGGTTGTTCATATTCATATAAGTTTATTTGTATTTGAGTGTTATCGAAGATGTGTTCTAAAATTTTTATTAGTTCTGATTTTTCTAGTTTATCCAATCCACATGATAAATAACGAATATTAATTTCGTATATGTCGTTCTTTATTAGATAATAGCGTAACTCGGTAAGTGTTTCCTTGAAATATTTTCTATTTACGATTTCTAAATAAATATTTTTTGTAATTAAATGGAAAATTGTTTGATTTCCCATATTCTGAATTATAACGTTTTTGTTGTCTATGTTTTTTTCACAATAAATTTTACTGTTAAATTTTAAATCTATTTGTCTAGCGAGACATTTTGAAAATTTTAAATCTTTTGATGCATTGTGCGAAAATATTAGTATTTGTTAAGTCACCTGATATTTTATAATTTTGAATTTATCTGTCTTGATAAAAAGTCTGCAATTTTATTTGTTTTTCCTGGTAAATATTCGATGTCAAAATTATATTCGCCCAGTTCTATTTTCCATCGCATAAATTTTTGGTTTGCGTTTTTCATGGAAAATAACCACGTGATGGGTTTATGATCGTTGCGAATCGTAAATTTTCTGCCATATAGGTACGTATTGAAATTATTTATTGACCAAACTATTGATTTTAATTCCTTTTCAATTGTGCTATAATTTTGTTCTGCAGAATTAAATGTTTTGAAGCATACGCGACAGATTTTTCTTGTCCATTTATAACTTGTGAGATTACTGAACCCATTGCGTAATCTGACGCATCCGTAGTGAGGATAAATTTTTTGAGAAAAATTCTTCATTAGTTATGTCTATTTGTTTATTCTTTTTTAAACATTCTGTAAAAGGTTTGGTGAGTTTTGAGAAATTTGGAAAAAAACGCCTATACCAAGAGAGTTTACCTAAAAAAGATTTTATTTCTTTTACTGTTTTGGGGATCATTATCTTTTCAATTGCTTCGACTTTGTTTTTATTGGATTTAAGTCCTTCTTGTGATATTATAAAATCTAAATATTCTCTTTCGGTTTTCAGAAATACTGACTTATCTATTTGTATTTTGAGATTTGCGTCTTGTAATTTTGAAAACATTTTTCCATGTTTTGTAGATGTTCTTCTAGTGAGTTTCCGAGTATAACGTTATCGTCCCTGTGGACTACGCAAATTTTGTTAATATATTCTGAAAGTACTTCGTTCATCATTTTTTGAAATGATGCCGGTGCATTAATTAATCCGCAAGGCATACGGACGAATTCGTAATGCTCTGAGGACATAGAAAAAGCTCTTTTTTCTCTATCATTTTCATTCATTAATATCTGGTGAAAACCAGAATGCAAATCTAATGTAACAAATTTTGGTTTCCCGATATGGTCTAATAGTGCGTCGATATTGAGCAAAGGTAATTTATCTTCGATCGTTTTTTGATTTAATTTTCTAAAATCTATCACTAATCTTGTTTTATGCTTTCCTGATGCGTCCATATTTTTGGCACTATCTATATGGGAGAATTATATGGGCTTTTTGACTTTTGAATTACTTTAGTTTTTAATAAATTTTGAATATGTTCTTCAATATCTTTCACGTATATTTGTGAAAGTCTATAGTTTTTTTGAAAAGATGGTATGTCATCTGTTGTCCTGATTTTAGGAGTAGTGATATTTGTAGCGGATAGTTCTTCGTCGGGTTTTGGAAATAAATTCGATATTTTTCTAATAAGTTCTTTATTTTTGCTTTTAGGTCATAAGTGAGGTGCTCGTATCTAAATTGTATAAATGAGTTTAATGTTTGTAAAGATATTAATTTGAATTTTCTATTCCCGAGCGTTATAATTTTATTTTTAAAATCCATGAAAGCATTACAATGTTCTAATATTTTTACGCCAAATAACATGTTACTTTCTTTATGAAAATCGTGTATAAAAAATTCGAAATTTTTATTTTGGATTTTTATTTCAACGTAATTTTTACATTTCACTTTTCCTTGGGCTGTTTTGAAAGTAATTGGTTTCTAAATAATTTTTAAATTTCTTTATTTAACGATATTTGGTGCGATTAAATTTATATCGGAGCCGAAATCAATTAAAATAAAATAGTCATTAAATCTTATTAAATGAATGGATTTTAGTTTAGAGGTCATTATGTATTTTGTTCTGTTGTTTCTAGAGTCTCTTCTAAAAAAAGGATTGGTGTCGTTATTATTGTAATTTTCTTCTTCGTATTCCTCGGTACTTTGTTCTTCAACTGCGATATTTTCGTTTTCAATTTCATTGTTATCATTTTGTTTAATTGTAAATGTAGACATGGGTTGAGTATTTCGTGTCTGTAAAGACATTGGTTGAGGTGGTAGTTTACGGGTTTCAAAGCTGTTTACTAAATTTTGTCTTTTAAACCTGTTAGGGCCTGGAATTGGCGATTTGTAAATGGGTTTGAAGGAAAATATTGTCCGGGGAATTTTTTGGGTGCAGGGTATTTTTTTTTTTTTTTTTTGATTATTTACATTTTGTTTTTGATCATTTCGTGTCAATGGGCTATTATGTAAGGAATTGTTCTAATGTCGAAGGTTGTTTCACAATAAAAGACCTTTTATGATGGGTGGTAATAATGATATATATTTGTTTACGATTGCTTTCTGATTTTCTTGGACAATAGCTGTTTTCTCTTCTAGGGTTTAAGTTTTTGCAAGTATTTTTTATTTATATATTTCATATTTGTCTATCATTTGGCTTCAAATAATTCCCCTAACAATGTCTCAGGTGTTGTTTTATCTGAGAAATTAGAATTTAGAAATAGCTTTAAATCTTTCCAATTTGTGATTTTTTTGGTGAAACAAACTTTTTTGCATTATTTATTAATCTATTTTTAATTGGATTAAAAGCAAACACTTTGTGTGCTGCTGACAATATGAGTGTGTTAAAAATAAGATATGTTTCGTCCACAGTTTCAATAAAATTATTGAGCGTCGTTATGTCCCCTTCATATGTTGGGATCATTTCGACATAACTCTTAATATCTTGCAAAGGAGTCATATTGTTTTCTGTTAAGTTTAATCTAGCTGGATTTAATATAATTCGCCTAATATTATGTTGCGCGACATTTTGGAAACATTGCCTTGTGTCGGGGCTCGAATTCTTTATTACTAGTACTAGCTAGACAGTACCCTGTGTATTACAATATTTTTACTTACAAGAATAGACTTATGGCTATGGGTTTCATTGTAAGGAGTCTTCTAAGGGTTTTTAAACTGTTTCTCGTAGATAGGAGTAAACCAGATGTGAATTCCTTGAAGCTTGTCGTCTGGGTTCTTGTGGTCGATTGGGCAGAAGAAGGATCCCTTGGATGGTCTGATGGGACGTTTGAATAGTCCTTGATGGGCACTGTTTAGCCGTGAGACGGACTGACGAATAAGGTCTTATTGATATAGTATTACATTTTTCAAATCGTTGCACTTTTAAAGTTGTTGTAGATAGCCAATTTTCATATAAAAATATGACAATGAGATGAGTAACTTTTTGTGTTTTTCACTGTTACAAACCTATTGTTGGCTATCCTACCGACTGCGCCAACTATAGTATTAAAGAATTTATATTGTTTTTAGAAAAATTATTTGTTGCGAATACAGAGTTATACAAGCTTGTTTTCAGCTGGGGAGCTGCCCTAAGACTGACTATTCTGTCTATCTATCTTACGCTTTACTTTGTGGAAAGTTTATAACTTTACCCTTAGTCAGCATTTCTAAGAGTAGTCGTATTACTTAATTTATATATATATATATATATATATATATATATATATATATATATATATATATATATAATATTGACTTGTAAAGTCAGGGTAGATTTATAAAATAATATAGCGATTCTTGTTAAAATAGTGTGGTCCAAGGACCGTGTATGGAAATTAATAATTATTGTGGAAATAAATTTTCTGGATAGCAGTCAAATAAATTTTATTTTATTCTTCGGCCTCTACATGTTTCGGCACCGCATGTGCCTTCTTCAGGAGCTACAAACGTTTTGTATTATTACAGCATTCTTTTAGCAAATCAAGTGGAAAAACTTACGTAAAATTTTTTTAATTAGTTGAAAAACATTAAGAATAAACAACACGAAAATAAATAAAGTACACATCTGTGGTCGAAAAAAATAAAAATAAATAAATGAACACATTAAAAGACTCTAAAAGTTGCCAAAAAAATGTATGAAAAAATATTTTAAGAAAAAACGTGCGCACCCAGTGAAAAAATAATATTATGTTTAAACAAGTTTCGAAGGTCACATGTATTGTAATGGCGCTAATATTTTTTTTAAAAAACCGTCTCATTTTTGTTTTTTGTGTTGGTTTTAATTTAATTTTTAAATATTTATTTTTATTGTATTTTAATAACTTACTGTAAAAATTATTTTGAGTGGCGCCTGTTTTTGAAGTTTAGGTTATTTTATTTTTATTGTATTTTGATATATTACTGTAAATTTTACTGATATTAGTGGTGTCTGTTTTTAAATTTGTTATTTTTATCATTATTTATATGGAACATTTCAAAAATTAGTCTCTTATGTAAATTGTATTCTGTATCTAAGATTTTAACTTCGTCAAAATTAAAATTATGTTTCTGTTCTATAGCATGTCCTACCAAGGCACATTTTCCGTTATTGTTTTTATTATTAAGACAGTTTCTCTTGTGTTCTTCCATCCTTGTACCCAAATACCGTTTTGTCTGCCCGGTGTATTATGCTTGGCAATCGTTGCTTGGTACTTTGTACACAACATGGGTCCTATAATTTTTTATCATAATCTGCCTTTAGTTTGCTGAATATATTACCTATTGTATAAGTTTGTTTAAAACCAATATTCACGTTTAAATGGTTGCAGAAAAGTTTTTTTTTTAATTTCATTGCAATTCCATCTATGTAAGTCAATGAGAAATACATGTTTTCATTTGACATTTTTATATCTTTGTTATTATTTATCCGCTGTTCGTGATTGTCATTAGTAGTTTTATTTTACCCTCATTGATTAAACCGTTGACGATACCTCTAGGATTGTTATTGAGATGTAGAAAATGCTTGACATATTCTAAAATCTCATTTTCATATACATTTGATGTAAGTTTCCGCGCTTTAGATATAAGGTTAGTAGCATTGTTTATTAATTGAAATTTGGGGTGTTTAGATTTATAGTTGAGGTACCTAGTACTTGCTGAGGGCTTTTTATACCATCTTGTTTTTATTGTGCTGTTCTATTGTCGTAACAATGACATATCTAGAAATGGAATAGTTCTTTGTTTTTCTGTTTCAGTTGTAAATTGTAGATGTTCATTGTAACTATTAAATATAGCTAACGTTTCTTCTGTTTTGTCTTCAGGTACTGCCACCCACATATTTCTTAATGAAGGAAACATGGAAAGTTAATAGATGCACCACTGTTTTTACAAGCTTATCCATTACTAGATTGGCTATAATCGGACTGAGAGACGATCCCATTGCTATGCCCAAGATCTGCTTTATATTTGAAAAAACTTTCTTCCATGCAGAAACGAACTAACTCCGAGAACTCTTCCCAAGGAATTTGCGTACGTTGTGAAATGATATTCCATTCTTCTTTTATGGATTCCAAAACCAATTCCAGTGGTATTTTCGTGAATAAAGATTTCACATCTAGAGATATAAGAATATATCCCTCTTGTAACTTCATTTTAATGATCGTTTCCTGGAATTCGAACGAATTGCGGACATAATACTCCTCTTCTTCCAGTCCTTTTAGGGTGTTGGCCAGGAATTTGGATAACGCATCAGTTGGAGAACTGATACCGGATACTATTGGTCTTAGGGGATAATTTTCATTGTGGACTTTTATGAGACCGTAAATCGTAGGAGGAATAGAGTTTTCATTTGTTAATTTTTTCTTTGTAGCAAGATCTATGTATTGTTCTTCATATAGTAATTTTATCAATTTATTGCTTTTGTTTTGTGTTTTTTTGGTAATGTCACTATTTATTTTCATATATGTGTTTGTGTCTGCCAATGTCTTCCATTTTGTTTTCATATTCATTTTTGAAAATAGCCACTGTTTTATTTGACTTGTCCGCTTTGATAATCAAAATCTCGGCATGTTTTTTTTAAAAAGCTTTGGTTTTAGTATAATCTTTAGTTAGTATCTTGGTTTCTTTGTTTTTAGTTGTTTTTTTACAGTAATTTGTGACAATGTTTGTAAATTGTGCTCGGATGGAATTTTGTACGTCAACTTCTTTTGTGCTTCCTAAAATAAATCCTGTGTCTGCAATAAGTTTAACGACTTTTAGAGTCTTTTAATGTGTTCATTTATTTATTGTTATTTTTTCGACGACCACAGACGTGTACTTTATTTATTTTCGTGTTGTTTATTATTAATGTTTTTCAAGTAATTAAAAAAAATTCACGTAAGTTTTTCCACATGATTTGTTAAAAAATGCTGCAATATTACAAAACGTTTGTAGCCCCTGAAGATAGCACATGCGGTGCCGAAACTTGTAGAGGCCGAAGAATAAAATAAAATTTATTTGACTGCTATCCAGAAAATGTATTTCCACATCATCCCCATCCAGTCAAGAAGTTTTCCAGTTAATAATTGTTTTTAATACCTTATTTATAAGTGAGTAGTTAGCTATTTTCAATCACAATAATACACATTTATTGTTATTTCTCTTAAATCTGTGTTAAATGAACTCTAGAGATCTTTGCCGCTTATATATAACTTAATTGAGCAAATTATGAAATGAAAATTAATTCCGGTTTATTTGAAAAACTTAATATTGTTCAATTGGTCAGGATCGTCAGATGTTGGAATAGGATGGATTAAAATAAAAAATCATATCCTCATATGCATACGTTTCGGCGTTTATTACACCTTCATCAGTGCTAAGAATAATTTATACATAAACATTATACACAATTCCAAACAAAGAATACATTATAATTCATATTTTCGTCGGACATCTTTTGAAATCTAAACAAGACTACTGTTGATTTAGACAGAGTCAGAAGAATAAAACAAGAATAAAATTGATAACATTTCGACAGATCTTCTGTATCAGATCTAAAATGTACGCTTTTATTAGTAATATTATTATTAATAATATGAGTCATTTCTAATTTCTTTTTGCAATTACTGTCATAATCTAAAATTGAAACCTTGTCAAAATCAAAACGATGTTGTAAATAAACGCTATGCTTGGATAGAGCAGTCTTATATTTTTTACAAACATTCTTATGATTATTATATTTTGTTTGGCCAATATATTCACATTCACAACCTTAATAATTTATTTTGGAAATTACATTGGATTTGTATTGTATGTTATCTTTTTCTTTCATTTTGCTAAACAAGTTACCTTATTTTTTGCTATTCTGGGAAACAATTCGGATATTATCAGTTTTTAAAGTTCTTGCTACGTTGTGTGATAATTGTTTTATTAGAGGGATTTTAAAATAAATTATATTATTATTAGTGATTATATTGTTATTGTTGTCTCTATTTTTAAGTGAAATATTTTATTTATGAAAGTATTGGGATAACCGTTTGTTTTTAATTTATGTTTTAATAATTATTTGAAATTCTGTTCATGAAACTGTATATCACCTAACGTTTTTATTCTACGTATATATCATTTTATTATACCTATTTTTTTGGCTGATGGTATTATTCGATTTGTAGTGTAACATTCTATATGACGTGGGTGGTTTACCTTGTTCATTAACAATTGCTAGAATATCTAAAAATGGTAGAGAATTGTTATCTTGTATTTCAATAGTAAACTGTAATTTTGAATTATAGTCGTTAAAAGTGTTTAATGTGGTGGTAATAGCGTCTTTAGGAACTGCCGTTAAGATATAATCCACATAGAGAAACAAAAAAGGTATCCCGAATGGTAATTTTGCTAAAATATTGTTTAGTAATCTGGTCATACATAAATTTGCAAATATAGATGATGACGTGATACCCAAAGCGCTGTCCTATATTTGACCGTAATATTCATTATTGTATTTGAAAAAGCTACTGTCAAAGCAAAAATGTATGATTTTTATAAACATATCAAAGTCTATATTCGTATAGTTACTTATGTCATCCCAATAAAATGTGACAGCTTCTAAAACCATTTGTTTTGTCATATCAGTGAATAAAGATGTGACATCTAGAGACACTACAATGTAGTTATTCGGTATAGAAATCTGCTTCAATTTATCTACAACTTCGTATAAATTCTTTACATTATACACGAGTGAATCTTTGAGGTTATGAAAAATGTCATTAATATAATTGGACAATTTATATGAGGGTGAGAATACACGACGTAAATTTTGGGGGGACAGAATTATAAGTTTTTAGAGATTTAGATGTTTTTTCATCGATATATTACCCCCCCCCCCCCGTGTGGTGAACGCAGCATCATAATTCTTGATTAAGGTTAAAATAAGCACTAAACCAGAGTCCAGTATTTTTATCTCTGGTTAAATTATCTATTATCTTAACCGTTTAATTGCAGGTCGCGACTCACAAGTTTTTTTTTTAATAATCTGGGTAAAGTCTATCTCATTTGGGATTGAAACTGCACTATCTCAATCCATGACAATATGACGTCAGATTTTCTACGTACTCTCTGTTGTAAATGTGGTGAACCTCACGTCGTCAGTTTTTGAACTAGAAATGTACAACCATATTTATATCTGTAGAGTATAGGAAATATCAGTTCGGTATTTAATACACTCTACACCTGTAAAAAAACGTAAACACTTTGAACTTGTATAATACTGAATAAAAACACAAATGGATTTGAAAGGGAAAACGAAACTCGAAAAACACTTTATTTATTTTCTTGAAAAAATTCAACTGGCTATTCGGTCAGTTAATCAAACATTCATAAAATGGAATACGTAATAGCTAGATGTAGCTGTAACATATTTATTTTTGTCACTCAGAATGTGAGTAACAAAGCCAGGCATAAACATTTTTCTTTATTCTTACGAGTAGTTCCGAAACTGATGACGTGAGGATCACCACTTTTAAAACATACAGTACGTTCCAAGGCGCATGACACACAAGTTGCATTGCACACATATCCCGTTATGTTTAAAAGTACTTGGGTACTCTCAGCAAAGTTCGGCTACATTGCTACATTAGGAAATACATTATCAGCATTATAATCCACTGTCCAAATTTTATGAACATGAGTGTTGTGCGTTAGGCCTTGAAGTTCACATTGCCCAACTAAAATTTATAGACAAATGGCAATTGCTGAACATCAAATTTAAAATTAATACAATTATGAGGATTATTCGTTTTCTAAATATAACCACAATAACATAACCTAGCGCACGCACACACACACACACACACACACACACACACACGCACGCACGCACGCACGCACGCACGCACGCACGCACGCACGCACGCACACACGCACGCACGCACGCACGCACGCAAGCACGCACGCACGCACGCACGCACGCACGCACGCACACACACACACACACACACACAAATTAGGATTAGCTTAAACATTTTTATGAATCGTTAATTTTTATGAATCTAAATACATACCTACGTATTTACTTATGCTGGACATTGTATTTAATTCCTTTTCTATTGTTTTTTTCTTTTTTAAACGTTACTAATATTATTTTGAAATACAGTGGCGTATTTACGATTTTATTCTGAGAGGGGTCCAAAATTATGGTGAGTGAAGGGATTCAGACTCAAGGTCAAATGCCTTATAATTGAAAATGACATTTTTTCAAGGGATGTGAAGCTGCATGTTTTCCCCCTTTTATATACAAAAATAAATTACCAGATCACACAACATTTTAGAAAAGAGAATATATTTAACAGATTGTTGACTTGGATAAACACAACACAATATGGCGCGACTATTATACAGGGCCTACGTTTCATTATATTACAAGAAAAATGCTAGACAGATTATGTTTATGTTCGATGTATCCAGTAGAAACAAATGTATTATCTGTCATTTAAATTTTCTATTCAATGTCTACTATTATTAGTAGTGAAAAATTTAAACAGGATGTTAAAATTAACATGACGAGTTACAGATTACACCCCAAACATTAAATCTGGCTTGCAGCAATGTACAGTAGATGTCGTGAATCTACTTACAAAATTTAATTGTATTCACTTACGCTCACGGTCAGGGTCTCTATCTCTTATCTTTTACGCACTCATTGCATTTTGCATTTGAAGCATGCCTCAAACAGCTCCTTGTCTAGCGTACGGATTGCTTAACGGAATGAAAGCTTTATCAAAAATATTAGGTATTATACTATTCTTCGAGAGGCAAGCGTTACAGGGTGTAAATTAGGTGAACTGCATTACAAATTAGTTATGGTGGTGGCTTAAATTTTCTTTTGATATTTATAAAGACTGGCATTAACGGAATAAGTTTAAATTTAATTTACATAAAATTATTAATTTGTTAAAATAATATTAATAGTTATTTCTTGTCTGGTGAGGTTCTGCGTCACCTGCCACCTGCCTACCCAGACAAGCATCCACTGGAGGGGCCGAAGACAAAATATTAAAATATATTATCAAAACTCAAAATATATATTCATAAAAAGTCAATATTATAATCATTACTATATTATATAATCATTACTAAATCTGTATTATATGTACTCGTATTATTGTTTTATACCACTACTGCAATCTTTTGAGGACTAGTTCCAATCTTCGTGGTTTGGAAACTGTTTAAAACTAACATGTTTTAAATGAGAGAAATTAGGAATTATTAACCCCTTGAGGTAGCAACCCGCTGCACATAAGAATAGAACGGTTAACCCGCCCTGACTCTATTTAAATAAGTCAATAAATAAATGGAAATAACTGTTTCTGTTACTTGGAAAAATTAGTTATATATTTTTACGTGTTTAAGTTTAATTTTAGTATTGTTTGAAATAGCTGTAGTATCTTAAACTAATTATTAATATTAATATTATTGCATCTGGTTTCAGGCGAGTGCGCGCGCACCCCCTCGCCAAGCGTAGTGCCGCACAGCATTGACCGCGCTGATCAGAATGTGTCTGGCTTGCAAACGGTAAACACGTATCGCGTCGTCGTCCGCGAAAGTGGTTTGTCCACCATTTTGCATAAAACTTTCTGATTTTCATATGGTCAGTAAAGTAATTGGTTGTTTAATTATCGTACGCGTAGCTTGATTAGCCTAACACGACTAATTCAAGGAGTATCGTTCGGTTTTCATTTAATTTGGTACTTTATAGTCCGCGAATACTTTCCGGCGCCATTTTATGCAGCTAATAGACCCATCTCAGAAATCAATTGTAAAATCGAACTGTACAATTTGATTTCTCACGGAATTCGTGTTGTTAGGGATTTGATTCATATTTCCTTGGGTGAAATTATTATTATTTCTTTGTAAACTTGTTTACACACGTCCACCTTCGAGTGACGTCATTCACAGCGCATCTGCTGTTATTGTCGACTAGGTACATTCAATGCAACAAGTTTTGCAGTCTAGTTGGTTGTTATTAAGTTCATTTAGAGTTCTTAATATTGTTTAACTACATTTGTTTGTTCATACACTTATGAAATGATTTAGTTAATTTATACAAATATCGTATTTGTTTATCTTTGGTTTATTATTGTTTATGTCACTTGTATTCAATACGCTATCACATATTTCTCAGAATTGGTTTTCAGTTGTTTGTTATTTTGTTGCAATTATATTTAGCACGTTTGTTAGTTCGTAAAACTAACTGGTCCTTCGTTCGTTTTAATTAGTACATTTCACAAATTAGTATTATCCCGTTTATTGGCCAAGTCCAGTGATGTGAACCAGCTATCGAAGGTTGTAATTATTTTGGTTTACATATAGTTTTGTTTTATTCATTGAATTTAACATCAAACACATTGTTGGTGTTTCTAGACCGGATTCGCTGATCTAGAGACATCGCATTTGGGCTTGCGAGCAGGATCAAAACATTTTGGTTCTTCTAGACCGGATTCGCTGGTTTAGGGTTTGAACATTTGGTCCTTCGAGCCATTAGGTCCTTATTACTTAATCCTTCGCACCGGAGGGACGCAACAGAAACCATTTGCTCTATAATTTCGTTCGTAGTGAGTTCCACGTTTGGAAATAAAAAATATATTTCTGGGGGAGGGGGTCCGGACCCCCTAGACCCCCCCCCCGTAAATTCGCCACTGTTGAAATGATTAATTCTTTGAGAGTGACATTTATCTGTCAGTTACATACATTTGAATAACTGCGTTTTGTTTATTTAAAGCGTATGCTCTCAGATTTAAATTATAGATAATTTTATGAATTTATCCATAAAATATATAGAAAAAGTATTTATGCAAATTTATGGTAAATTTAATAATCTTTAATTTTTATAACATTAATCTCGAAAAATTAACATTTAAAAGAATTTTTCGAAGAAAAACTATTTTGAGCTTCTAGTGCCATCTCCGGTTATCCGATTTTCACTAAAATCTAATGGGCTCTTTCCATTAAAGAAAAAGTTTGAAATACAAGATTTCAAAATTTTCTGAATGATAGTATTTGAGTTAGAGTGGAGGATCCACACACACATACACACCTACACACCCCACATACAGACAGACATCATCGTGAAAATGTTAAAATTGGCTTTTAGAGATCTTAAAACGTGCTTATTTACCAAAAAATATATATGGGAGTTTAAATAAAACATCCACGTAAAAATTTAATTTTTCGGATTTCAAGATTTGCCAAAAAAGCATGTCCATTTAAATAAAAAGATACAGCGTTCAAATATATGTCGCATATTTGTTATAATTAATAATAATACACAATTATAATGAAACAAAATAAATACTTACAGTAAAAATTTTTGAGAGATGTCTGAACAAGGCCATCTGCGAATTGTATGAATTAAGATTTTGTTTTCTCAAATTCAGTAGTGTCATTTAGTTAGTTTTTATGAGGGTACATGAGGTACTACTGTTATTGTATTATACAAATATACTCGTATGTTACAGTAAAAGCATTCAAATTTCAAAACTAAGTCAACAGGTAAGTTTATTAGAAAATGTAAAATAAAATATGTGAAAAATAAGATACTGACACAGTGTTATTGTTAGTGACACTGACAGAAAAAACCGTTATTCGTACGGCTATGAATGAAGGTAATATATCTGTATTAATAAATAAACTTACGTTACAGGGAAAGTATTGTCACCAACGAGAATCGTTTTAAAATAGAATGTGCTAACTTAGTCGAAACTATATGAATTTTTTAAAGACAAGCGTGTTATATCCATCCTTATCGCACACGCTTCTTGTGACAGATACAAATATATGCCAATTTGTTAATTGCATTAACAGATAACTATTTTACTGCACATAGGCAATAATACTAATACAAATTATTAGACAAATACTTAAACTTATAAATTTATTTTGAATTACAAATTTTGAAGTACATACAATGTAACTCTACATTGCATTTTTCACAGAATGCAATTACTTTTTTTGTACCACCTGTACAGATATGACCTTGATGGGACATCTTTGAAATATTTTACTGTACATATGCAATAATACTAATACAAATTATTAGACAAATACTTAAACTTATAAATTTATTTTGAATTACAAATTTTGAAGTACATACAATGTAACTCTACATTGAATTTTCAAAGTCACGCACGTATACATAATAATTTCTAAACTTAATGGCCAACAAATAAATGTCGTGACTATGATAATACGATACGAATTTCTAAACTGAATTTTGACATTTATAACTCAAATAGATAAACAGAGTTGAAATATAATTATTGAAACTAAAATTTAGAAAAGTTTATAAAAAGTTATTTATCTGTTATTACTCTTACTCTCGTCTTATCACATACCTTCAATGAGTTTGAGAATATATCAATAATATTATCAAGCCGTGTGTCGTTTGTAGTCGTAGATACTCGTTCTCTTGCAGGAGTTCCTTATCTTTGTAGTAAACTTTGGGCCTAATATCTTATATACCTATCGAAATCCAAATAGCTTACATCATTAGCGTCTTTAGGTTTTAGTTTTTTTATCATCAAACAACCATTTTTACAATGTCGTCAAATAGGTAGACACAAACAGGCCAGTACCATTTCTTTTGCCTAATACCTGTTCTGTAACTTGCATCTAATCCGCCTACTTCGTTGACGCCATCCATGCTCTTGCTATTAAGTGCTATAATTTCTAGCTTATTAATATAATTTCTTGATTTGATTTGTCATATACTATCTTCTTCCAGATTCCTTTGTCTCATCGCTCCTCTCACCCCTCGTTCCAAGATTGGTCGTTCTTTCTTCTTCTTTCCTGGTGGTACCCACTGGAATATACGCTTTGGCTAGCGTGCTTTATAATTTTTTAAACGTGGTCCAGAAATCGAAAATATAAGAAATTCATCTAAATATTATGCTGCGAGAGGCTTATGGGCGGAGCTTGTTGATTGCTAGAGATTGCCGTGTGGTTGCATCACGTTTCAATGCGACAAATCTGTGATTATAGATGCTTATTGGTTACCTTTTTTCTAGTTTAATTAGTACCTATATAGAATTTTTTCTAAATATATTTAAAAGACAAAAGTCCATACTTTGTCGCTATACAAGAAATTTATTAAAAATATAAATTAAATCATTTTTTATTGTGATGAAAAAGTGATTTTTTTTGGATTTTTTTAACACTGAAAATGTTTGTTATAATAAAGTAAATGGACTAAATTTTGGTTAAGCGCCACTGCCCGAGGCTTTCATAATAAGGCAATCAAGTCTTCAAATTAATAATTTCATAAAGTTGAAAATAGCAAACCATCAAAGGTGTGCGTAGCGCACTAATCTCGTCATTGTGTCTTGGTCTACAGTATTACTGCAGTGCCTAATTACTGGATGACTTATATTGATATATTTTATTGATAGTTCCCTATATTTTTTACAAACCAATAATACATAACTACTTTGATATTTACAATTATTATATTAATTCATGTCATCCCTCCCTGGATGAGCTTTATTGACAATCAAGTGACAGTGTTATTTGATCGACTTGAAATTCAATGTAAACATGGACATTCTCAGTAGTGCTACCGTTATTGTACGAAAATCAACTACAATTATTTTAAATAATTTTATATTCCATAAAAGGAATAAGGATTGACTTACAAATAAAAGTAAATTTCATGAATATATACGTTTCTTAATAATAGTATTTTTTATTTCTTCTTTTTTAAACAATAAATAACACCCAATAATTTCTACAAGCTATATTTCATTTTATAAAGTTTTTTTGATTGACGCGCGCCTTCAGCTTATTCATTTTTAGTATATCATTTTTGGTTTGTCCAACCTGTTGTATCTCTTATCTTCCTCGCTTTGTGTACAGTTTCATCTACTGGTGTATCTGTTATGCTATCCACCAATTTCTAATCTTTCTTTTGTGTTGACATTCATTCTTATACTTACGTCGCAGCACTCGGCTCACAACGCTCACAGCTGACACCAAATAAATTGGAAAAATATCCTTTCGTATATTGTATTTGGATAGAGCTATACGCCAAATTAAAAGTCCCATTCTGAATTTTGGCACTATGCAACCCGCTCTACTGTACTGATATTTGTTATACCCGGTATAGTAGGTACACTGGCTTGCAAAAAAATCGCGTACACCTTAAAAATCAAGTAACCGAGTTTTTACCTTTTTGTAGGTATGTGAATACGATTTTTAATCAACTGTCAATCACTGTTGTCACTATCATGTCACTATTTTATCTATTTTTAAGCAAGGTCTTCATTGTGTTTTAAGTTATTATTAAACTACATGTATAAAAATTCCAGAAAAATGAGAGAGCAACCAAGTATATATTTCTCGTTTTCTGTTAACTTTGACATCTTCATTGACACTAGCGACATTAACAAGTCAAAATTGAAGACCGACTCAATACAGCAAAAAATAGGTGTACGCGATTTTTTGCAAGCCAGTATACCTACTCACTAATTTATCGAAACTACATACGAGTATATAATTGCAATATTAATATAATTTTCCCAAATAACACGAGCAATATTCTTGAAATTACTGTACGGTTATTAAGTTTAAATATTTAAACAAAACTGTTTTGTTATAGCAACTTATTAATGTAGTCACGTATTGAAATAACGTGCAAGAAGTAATTATGACTGAAAGTCAAGTTGTTCATAAGGAAAAGTGATTTGTGATCCGGAATCTGTGGATCTGCCATCCGTTTACGTTCACATTCGCATCACAAGGACAATTGACTCAGAGATTGGGAACAATCTCGTTACAAATCATCCTCAATTTAACATTTACACAACTTGTGTAAATACAATTTATAATTCATTCTTTGGAAACCTATATAATATACTTGAAATCTAGGAAATTTCTATATAATAAGAAAAATATACATATATTTCCGTAAGCTTAATTTAAATAAATTTAAAAAAGACTATTGGTAGAATAAAATATACACAAAAAACTCTATATCTCTAGATTGACCCCCACGTCATCAATTTCTGATGCAAAAATTACTAAACTTTTATCTAGCATTTTTTTCACGCACACATATACAGTCGAAATGTCACTAGGCGCAGAATTTGTAGCATCCATGGTTTTATATTTAAAGGTGGAAGTAGAAGAAGTCAAAGTTAAGTACTCGTATTACTAGGTATTGCGAATTAATACTTTGTACACACTAATTAAAAACAATTCATTATTATGGAAAATAAAAGGAAGATAACAATTTTCTAAAAAAAAAAATACCGTCCGTTTTCCGTGCCTTCAGTTCAGATAATTTTTATATTAAAGAGTACCTACCTAATAATTATTCTGCAAATGAACATCATAAATATTTTATTTATAAATAATTGTTAAAATACCTTTACGGAAATAGGCTACTTCAACTTCATTTTACTTATTAACATATTACTTTTCTAAAATCCCTGTTTAAACATTGCTGTAATTTAGAAAATTGCCGTTTGAATAGACTTTTTAAATTAAAAGAAATGACAATATTAAGTAAAATGATGGCAACGAAAATTTTGGGGACAGTCTATGATAAGTTTAAAAAACTTCTCAATAGAAGATTTAAAAGCTTTTATTCATGCTAAAATATCAAAAGATGCAAATTATCACCGAAGATATACATACGTATTTTAATATGTGCAGAGATAGAAATGCACAACTTGCAAATCTATTACATAGAAAATAATATATAAATAACTAGTGCAATCATTGTATAAATAATATCCTGTCTATTAAATTTTTTAAATTAATTTATTGTGTACTGTATCTTCATGTTATGAAATGTATAGATACATACTCGTATGAAAATACAGTATAATCTCCGTAAATTGAACATCAAATTCAAAACACATATAGCTGGTTTAAAGCGCAGGAAATTATTTTCTACTTTTGAATACCTACTTTTGTTGAATTCTTCATAGAAAGAGTATAGTGTGCAATATATACGTCAAGCCTTTTTTACAATCGAGAAGTTGCACCACTCACCTACGGCTCGCATCGTATGCTCGACTCTCGAGTAAAACAGTTGTACACAATATACTATTTTAATAGAAGCTAATTTTATTTTTCCAAAACTGTCATTCTATTTTCTTCCATACATTTACATAATTCATTTCACCAAAATTAAAAACACCGGCATAAAACAATAAACACTGTCAATTTAGTGTACAGAAACTGCTAAATACACCTACTAAAAATTAATTCATGTCTTTAATATTTACAAATGCAGCTGTCCAGGGTAATGTGTCCAACATGGGAATCTCGAGAACTTTAAGAGTCAATTAAATTAAGCAAAAATTACTAGTTATAGGCGAAAATGTAAGTATTCAGTTTTTATTTTTGCAAATATTTTCCAAATGCAAAATAATACTGGAGTTTAGTTTGCGAATATTTAGAGCACTTTTTATGTACTTTCGAATGACGATACAAATTTTTGATCACTTTTGGATTTCGAGTTATTGTGTCAACGTTTATTAATTTTTATATGAACGCCATATTGGAAAATTACAAAATTAAAAAGAGATTTTTTTGGTTTCCAGCGACATACCATTTGTTTCAAACAGCGAAAATATAATTAAATTTATTGGTTAAAAACATAACTTCGTTCTCTTCCCCCATTTAACAATTTAAATCAGCAGTTAGTATAAATTGTTCATTTTCTTGTTTGTTCTAATCATTTTCTTTAATATATATAATAATCTTAGAATTGAAACATATATTCAAATTTTGATTGAAATATGTCATTGTCTACTATGATTTCCATATAAATATTAAAATTAATTGCATTACGCAAGACTTTATAAACTTCTGAGAAGTAATAAATAAGAAAATGATAAATAAAAATAACCAAATTATTATCTTTAATTGGGTTTTTACTTGTTTTACTGCAGTAACCTTTATTATTAACCTATGAATTTAATAATTGTATTTTTGCTATTTAAAACAAATGAACATAAACAAATTGGATATCGTTGGAAAGCTAAAGAGACTTTTTTAATGGCGCAACTTTCCGGCCATATAAAAATTAAATTATAACTCGAAACTCAACAATTAAAAAAAATTGCGCATCGTCATTCGAAAATAAATGCCGTAAAGATGTGTACACTAAAATCCAATATTATTTCACACTTGGAAGATATTTGCAAAATTAAGAAACTAGAATTTACATTATATATAGTAATCTATGCATTTTTCTCAAATAAAAATACACCTACAAAATTTTCTCCTAATGGGGCAACTTTTGTCTTCGTTCGTATGTCTTATATAATCATTCTAGATGCCCATACCTTCAAAGCACGGATCCAACATTACATACTCATCATACGTACACATATTATGTTATGTCAAGAACTTGTTCTATAATGTAATTTACTTGTAATTTAATACACATTTTCATTAGTTTAAAGTACACTTAAATCTATACTACCAAAACCATCTCGGAGATATATTCATGAAACAATACACAGTGTTTAGATTTTTATTTATGATGGTTACAATTTCAGGTTTAACTGGAATTGAAGGGCCGTTTTTCGTTTCATGTAGACTCTATGTTTTAGTGAAATAAACTATGCTGCCATGTTATTTAATTTAGAATTATATAAATCATGACGAGAAAAACAAGAATTTTTTTAATAACTTATTAAACATGAATCCGATAAACTTTTATTATTAATTTAATTTATATAGTTTTTCTTACAAGGCAAAATATTTAAATAAAGTTTTAAATATGTTGATCATACTATTCAATTAAAAAGAATAAGAATTCTTTTGGTATATTTCTAAATATACATGAATGTCTAACCTGGGCGAATGACCTATTATTGTTACTTATCTAATTGACATAGCTACAGTTTTTGTAACTTGTGTGGTTATAGAAGATAATTCATTGAAGTTAATAATCTCCTTTCAAGGATGAACGTGTTAAATAGAAAGTATATACGTCATACGATTACCTTTTGCCGGATTTAAATACCTGGATATCTATAAATTTATAAACATAATTACTTGTTTTGTTTTGTAATTATTAATACTGATGAAAACTATACCCATAGTAATTGCTACAGAAAATACTCGAACCGTAAGCTATAGCAGTGAATTTTGATATTGTCACTGAAATAATATGATGCAAAATGTGTCTAGGTAACTAAATGATAATGACAATACAATACATTAATTATATTATTAGAGTATTCGTTATGTACACGAATAACAATGATCTAACAAAAATACTATCCGCGCATGAATATATCCACAGTAAATTATTTACTAATCACTCCCACCATTTCAGTTAATCAATTAACAAGTAATCGATTACCTGTTTTTGGGATGTAATGACAAAATAACCTTGAATGATTTTATTTCTAAACATAATTAAATAGTGACTCTTCACTTATAAAAAACTATGATTAAACGAGGACTAAGCTATTATTATAAATTGGTAGAACTCAGTAATGAGGAAGTTATTACTAAAATCATATTCGTGTTTGTGTTTATAATGTACCTCTTAGCTTTTTAATATAGTTTAACTGTATTATAAGTACAATTGCATGAAGTAAAATGGGAAATTTATATTATTTCAAGGATAGAAAAATACAAAATTTTGATTGGTACTTAATTCTTCTGAACACTAATTTATGAAATTAAACAATAATAGTTACTTATGTATTAAGGGCATAATCAAAAGATTGTAGCACGGGGGAATGTTTAAAGCTCGACGCGTAGCGAAGAATTTTAATTTTGCCGAGTACTATAATCTTGATTATGCCCGTGGTACATACAATGTTTTATTTTATTTTGGTTCTCGAAATTTAAGGATTCAATGGGTATATATTCTGTATTGTTGTGCTGGCGTTGCGAATTTCAAGTATACTATGGTTTCTAACTATATTGTTTATTTATAACAAATTTTAATTTAGTGTCAAATAAAAATGGAAGATATCGATTATTCAAACGAAATACCGTATAAATTTGATACTGCCCTGGGCAAGTTGGTTTCACAGAAGTCAAAAGACGTATACGAGAAAGGATACGAAAAGTTTTGCGAGTAGCGGTGTTTAAAAATGTGATTTATTAAATTTATTGTGTTGTCTGACATATATCTATAAACTATGATTTTGACGTTTGAATAGCTGTTGCTTGCAACTTTATAAGCTCTCGGGCGATAAAAGCCAAATTGCGCCCGTTTTTAAGGGCGAATAAACAAGTTTATGATTCCAAAATAAAATAGTAGATATTTATACACCAAGTGAGTAAAGGTAATGTATATTCATGAAAAGAAAGTGTACGCCATGAGCCCGTAGGACGAGTTGGTTAAATTTTTTTAATGAATAAAAATTCTTAACTCACCTGGTATGGGATCCCAAGACTACGCTATGATAGCGTAGCGACAAATAACACGTCGTTTCTATAACAACCGTAGAAGTTAGTAGGAAAAGGAAGGTGAAACATAAGGGGTGTTTTTCTCTACGCTATCATAGCGTAGTCTTGGGATCCCACCCCTGTTTATACAATATTTAATTGAATTTTGACTAAATAATATTAAAAACCTTTATAATATATAATTTTTACAAAATAAAGAATCAATTGGTACGCAGTGCATTACAATCGTTGTTGACAAATTATAAAGACAGCGGTGAAAGTGTTATTTTCGTGCCTGATTTTTATTTTAAATGCATTATTTATAGCAGAGTGAGTTAAAATTCTGTGAGAGGTGCCAATTTGTTTGAATTCACTACCGAATAAACAGTTACTTATGGTTGTTGCTATGGAGTTAATAATGACAGTTTAAAACGTAAAAATTTAACATCGCAAGATTATTTACATGTTTCTTTACGAATTTATACCTCTTTCCATCTTAGGAATGAAGTAAATTACAGTGTAAAATAGGACATTGAAGCTACTATTAAAAAAACATATTTTTATTGCATATCAGTTTTAGCCTTAATATATTGTAAGTAAAGAAAGTTAATGTTTAATTATGAAGTATTTTACTAATAAAGTGAAATTAAAACATATTTTACGATATACTGAATCGTGAACGTCTTATTACAGAGCTCTGTTTCTAGTGGCAAAGAAAGATGTTAGGGTCTAGTCCCTAAAAAAATTTACGTGCTATTAAAACCATAACAACATATATACAGATTTATTTATTTATTATTTCGCCATATGTTTTTAAAGACTATTTCGATCAAATAGTTTAATATATTTTGCTGTACGTTCCAATATTTTTTTTCTAATGATTTACGATTCAGTAGCTATATCATAAAACATTGTACAATGCTCAACCGTTACCAGAAATTTACTTGCTCGCACGGGTAACAAGCTCATTTCCCTCGCTCATTATATAGGTACCGTGCCCGCCCGTAACTTTCTGAGTAACGGTCTTGCAATGTAAATTACTATAATCATATGACGTCGCCACCCCATATGCACCAACTTCATGTTCTTGGGGCGTGTTTGACTGTCTGATTTTATGTTTAAGGACGGGTCGCTACAGGCAATTTTCAACAATTTTAATTTTTTTCTCGAAAAATATTAATCTGAAGGTTACAGTAAATTTTTTTTAACAAATAGTACCTCCCGCCACTAAATCAAACTGTAAAGGTGACAGCTCGGATGACACTAGATTATTTTTACCGACAATACCTCTCGCTAATTATATATACAGTGCGGGATTAAAGTATGAAATATTAAATAAACATCGAACTTAACGGTTTTTTTTTAAATGCAAAAACACGTCGATTTTAGTTTTTAAAAATACACATTAATATGTGCGATTCACCTTCTGACTTTAATTTTTTTTTAAATTATAACGTCATCACAAAAAAATTAAATGTCGATACAGATTTTTAGTAGCGGAATCCGATAGTGATTTTTCTTCCCTTTATGATCATCCAAATAAATCATAAGGTTGCATAACAAAAATTCTAAAAAAAAATCGAGCTGAAAATTTAATAATAATGAATAATCAAGGTAAGTACCTACAATTCACTTTAGTTTAGAATTTTTCGCGTATAATGTTTTATAAGTTATAAGTAACATAATACTAACATTAAATGTTTAAAGATTTAAAAAAATTATCATATATAATATCATAAGTGGTAAATTTTTGCCGGAAAAATTTTCAGATTGTTACGAAAGCCGGTTGCCTAGCAATTTATTGAGTGAAATTGACAAAAAAATCATGAGCTGTCAAACGAGTGATTTTTGATCAATGTCACGAGATAAATTGGCAACAGGCTCGAGTAAAGCAATCGGAAAATTTTTCCGGGATAAAATTGAACCACGAATGGTATTCGGATGAGTATTTCCAATATAAAAATCAGGTAATCATTTACATAATTTTTTTCTTGACAAAAATCTTGTAATTTTTATTGTGTTTAGAGGTATTATATTTCAGTTTGCTTTTTCAACGTTTTAAATAGATTCCTGTCCAAATCGACTCGTTTTTAATAAAAACTGATAACACTGAAATTATACAGACTTTGACAGGTATGTAAACAATATATTTCTAAAACGTCAAAAAAAAATTCACTTGTAAAAATACGACATCTTATTGGCTTAAAGGGTGCGAAAAATTTTTGTGACAGTGTTTTGCCAAAGTGAAACCTGGTAAGTAGGTAGAATCCTGAATTTGGATTGGTTTATATATTTATGAGTGAAATAGTCAATGAAAAATTCTACACTGAAAAATTAAATCTAGGTATCTTGATTATTCATTATTATTAAATTTTTTGCTCGATTTTTCTCAGAATTTTTGTTATGCAACCTTATGATTTATTTGCATGATCATTAAGAGAATAAAAAACACTATTGGATTCGGCTACTAAAAATCTATATTGCCTTTTTTTGAATGACGTCATAACTTAAAAACAAATGAAAGCCGGAAGATGAATCACACATATTAATGTATTTTTTAAAATTAAAATCCACGTGTTTTAGCGTTTTTTAAAAAAACCGGTTGAGTTCGTTGTTTTTTTTAAATATTCCATTCTTTAATCCTATACTGTGTAGAGATAGAGCAAATGCAGCTTACTCTGTTTTTGTGAATATTAAGAAAAAAGTTAATATTCTTATCAAAATTCTTATTATTATCAATATAAAAATCTTTAAGTAGAATTTAGGTTCTAGTAGTGAAAATATTATTAATAATAATAATAATAATAATAATAATAATAATAATAATAATAATAAGAATAATAATAATAATAATAATAAGAAGAAGAATAATAATAATAATAATAATAATAATAATAATATTAAGAATAAGAATAATAATAATAATAATAATAATAATAATAATAATAACAATAATAATAATAACAATAATAATAATAATAATAATAATAATATATACAGGCTGATTTTCTCAAGGTGTACATAGGAGATTAACATGGGAAATCAGTTTTTTACAAACCGTTGCTCGACGTTTAAACTTACGGCAATGGTTGTGGTGTCAGTACGAAGATAAAAAATTTCATCATCTGAAAATACCAAATACATGTAATTTATCCAATATTTTAGGCCCATAAATTAATTTTAAAAATTATTTATTTTCATATTAATAGCAATAGCAATGCCAAATTTGAGCAAAAATATAAAGAAATACTTGTTATTTTATCTATAAGAATAGGCTAATTAAAATTGTTAAGAGACATTAACCTATATTGACAGATAAAATGTTCAAATTTGGCATATCTATTGCTATTAATAGGAAAATGAATAATTTTTAAAATTAATTTATGGGCGTAAAATATTGGATAAATTCCATGTAGTTGGTATTTTCTGATGACGAAATTTTTTATACGAAAATGAAAAATTCTATACGGATTACGAATCAGATAGATTTATTAACATTTAAAAAATTAGGTAGGTTGTGAATGCTTCTATTTGTTTTTATGCTTTATCGCAGTAACAATAACAATAATTCGACAACCTTGCCATAACAGCAAGTCATAATTCCCGCGCGGGTTATATTCTACATAATGTACCTGATATCCATGACAATAATAAAAAATAATTACTAGTAAGATATAATATGATTTACTGTGAGTAAACTCAAATTAGGGACGAGTTTTTTGACGCGATAGATGCGAGTGTATAATAAACGAGAGTACAAGTAGTTTATAAAACGAACTACATTCTATATTTTATATACAACTGCAAGTTAAGACAACAGACATATACTCACTTAACGGATCAATTGTTTGTGGTGCTAGCTTCATGGCGTGTCTAATAGGATCGTAGCAACAGCTTGTCAATTTGTGATTCAAGAAAAGGTTGACAACTGTGACGCCGACCCTGCTACGGGAGTGTCGGGGGTCGACATCACAATCTCTCTCTTCCTTACTTGCGGGATTTTTATGCTCGGGCGCCGTTCGGTTACCTGAAAGAGAGAGGGTAGGTCGCCTCGGATAGCGGCAGTGGAGTGAGGTTAGGGTATTCACAATAGAAACACGTGGAGAATATAAATTGTTTAATGTTTTTAAATAAAAAATGTTATTTACAACACCATATAATAAAGAAGTGGAAAAACCTGACCCTATGACCATCTAGACTATCGTGACAATGACTACGGACCGTGAAGCGACCCAAACTTGACAAAGGTAACAAAAATGAAATAAACTCTAACTTGAAAATTGACTTTACGTTTATTCTCAGAGCGGACGGCCGGTGAGACTAAGTGTCGTTCTCGGACGACTACACTCACCAAAATCTTTCTATCACTCGATAGCGACGAAATACGGCAGAGACCAAATTCTCTATTTTCTCAGCGGCGGCGGATTAGCTCAGAGACGGGACCCTTGTGCAGAAGTCGGCTCGAGTAGTACTCTAAGACCAGAGAAGTCAGCAGCTGACTAGCCTCTGGGAGACTGATTTGTCTGTGTGATTCGGCGATTTTTATATCCTAATTTGGTGGAGGTGGAAATCCCAAAATTCAAATGGTGGGGCACTAGTGGGGATATCTTTTTGTAAAACTTTGATGGCGTTGTGATCGTTTTACAATAAAAGAAAATATTTAATTTAATAAAATGTGCAAAAATAATAGATGGTCATATTTTCCCTACAGTTACAATATTTACACAACCATACAATTTACATTTTCATAAATTACCATTTACAATATTTTACAACATTACTAGTGCTGCCAAACGTGATGACATTCGCAAGCACAATTGTCAAATGTCAAATATACAAGTCGTAATACAAAACAAACATATTGTTATTACATTGTTATAACCAAGTGTCTACAAAAACAATTACAATGCTAGGTAACATTGTGCCAAACGTTTGGGCTGACTGCCGCATCGTTTCATTACAATATCGGTAAGTTACACAAAACATTTTATTGTACTTTGCTAATGAAATTTACTTTGCAGGTTAAACTATTACAACAAGTGTTTCCTTATCCCCTGAATGACTAAAACACAGGTAAGTACCTTGTTCTTAATTAACGATAGTACTAATGTTAAACTTTACAGGATTTGTGAGAAAAATGTGTGACTGATGGCCATTTGCACCATTGGAGTTTAACGCTAATCTGTAGATTAAGTTGAGTTTAAATTTTTGTATGCATTGCACGGATTCGTAACAGAAGGTTAAGGTGACGTTTGTGAAGTTTAACTTAAACCCGACTCCTTGTACCGTTTAAGAATTTGGATAACCTCTTTTCAATAGTATTTTTTTAAAAAAAGTATACGTATTGAATTTTTTATATTTTTATACAAGTAAAGTATTGTAAAACAGAATGTAATAATAATTGATTGTAAAAAATATATTAATTATGTAATTATTATGAACAGATATTGAACTATGGATATAATTCAAGATAATGTAGTATCTGACGACGAAGTTGATGAATTGTTTGATTTTGATATTATTTATGACATTCCGAGAAGAATTTACGAACGGGCTAACCCGTTTCATGAGTTAAGTGAAAATGATTTCTTCATAAGATTCCGTTTAAGAAAAGCGACTGTTTTAAATTTATTGCCGCAAATTGAACAGCATTTGGAATTTCCATATGATATGTGAGTTTTATGCATGTTTAGTTTTTTAATTTATTTTTATATAAATATACATTTTTTATTCAGAAATAACTCTGTTTCGCCGATAAACCAACTACTGATTTGCCTGCGAGTATTTGCTACTGGTAGACACTTATTGTCAATAGCTGATTTTGGTGGAGTTCATGTTTCAACGGTTTCTAGAATCGTAAATAACATATATCCTATAATTCTACAAACTAATAAATAGTAAATACAATATAAATAATCATAATATTAATATTTACTTTGATTTTATATATTTAATAATATTTTAAGTTATGTGTTGTCAATTATTCTCAAATATAAAAATATTATTTATATTTAGCTTCACAGCATACCCTGAAGTGCATTAAAATTACTAAATTCCCTAGATGAAACGTAAATCTGTAGTGTAACGTAATCCGTACCTAACCTCAAGTGGTGCAATGTAAGTTAAAATTAACTGACAGTTACCTTAAACTGAAGATTAACTAAACTTTATTTTTAACTTACAGTGGTGCAAATGGCCATGAATCACTAAAATCATTCGCAACAGCTTTAACAACTGGAGGAAACATTTAATACGGGGTTCGGGTTTTCAAGTGTTAACTGTGGCTTGATGGTTTATAAATAGTTTACCCAAGTATTTCTAGTGGAAAAGGGACCACTTCGTCACACAACATGTGGCCATTGGAAAACTGTAATTTTTTTAGGGAAGTGTTCTGGTTGACAGTTTTAATTGTGAGAAAAAGCCAACGCTTACAGGTTCCAAGTGCATTAGAGGCCATATGTTTCCGCCATAGGGTCAAATGTTCGAGCTTGTTATAGATTCTCGGATGACTTGGATGGTCAAATGGAAGTCAGTCGAAATTTGGAGCCTTGAGTGTCATCAGCTACCGTCAACATGTGGATAAAGAGAAAATACAAAAAGTACGGCACCCGCGCATTTTTAATTTATTGTGTAAGTTTAGTTTAGTTTCAATAATAGTTGAGTGTAATTTTTTATATATTGTAAATAAAAAAGTGTCCACGTGTACAAGTAGTTTATAAAACGAACTACATTCTATATTTTATATACAACTGCAAGTTAAGACAACAGACATATACTTACTTAACGGATCAATTGTTTGTGGTGCTAGCTTCATGCCGTACCTAATAGGATCGTAGCAACAGCTTATCAATTTGTGATTCAAGAAAAGGTTGACAACATGTGGCCATTGGAAAACTGTAATTTTTTTAGGGAAGTGTTCCGGTTGACAGTTTTAATTGTGAGAAAAAGCCGACGCTTACAGGTTCCAAGTGCATTAGAGGCCATATGTTTCCGCCATAGGGTCAAATGTTCGAGCTTGTTATAGATTCTCGGATGAGTTGGATGGTCAAATGGAAGTCAGTCGGAATTTGGAGCCTTGAGTGTCATCAGCTACCGTCAACATGTGGATAAAGAGAAAATACAAAAAGTACGGCACCCGCGCAATTTTAATTTATTGTGTAAGTTTAGTTTAGTTTCAATAATAGTTGAGTGTAATTTTTTATATATTGTAAATAAAAAAGTGTCCACGTGTAGGTGTGTCATCCCATCCTTCCAGTATAGTTTTCATAGATCAAACAGCGGTAAACGTCTAATTCTTTTGCAGAATCTTACCGTTAATTGAAATCTATTTAGTATAGTGTGAGCGCTATTCAAAACATAATAATTTTGTTGTATTTTTTCGGGGGTTATTTAATAAATTCTTTACTCAATTAATGAGTATTATTGATTGCATTATCTTATCATCAGGACAGTAGCTTCGTGAACGTTGAGGACAGTGGTGGGCTCTCTCTCAGCGTATTGTGTTTCAGGTGCCGATTGTGGACATTTTTTGTCAGAGAACAGCGTTTGTGAGTTGCCATACTCAGAGGGTGTGATGCCCCCAGCGTTTGTGAGTTGGTGCGATGCCATACTCAGAGGGTGTGATGCCCCCAGCGTTTACGAGCTGGTGCAGATGCCATGCTTGGGACGGGTGTGATGGCTGAAATACTAAAACGAATGCAAGTAATGACTTTGTATTCCTGGAGGGTGTTGTTGCCCGTGTGTATGCTGATAACTGAATGATTGCGTAAGTCCTTAGTTCAATTAGTAATATGCTTGTTTGTTCTATTAAATTAATTACGTTTCAGAAGTGGGATCGGAATCTTCGTGCTGCTCGTGAGAATAGCACTGCGAGTGGAGTTATATACGATGGATTCCTCCAAAGGATATCGTACTGAACCAAGAGGTAGACGGCGCAGTTGATCTGCAAGCCGTAGCAATGATAGCTCGTCTAGTAGTACCTCTAGGTCTAGTGAGAGATCTAGACCACGGCGTAAACGTTCGGCCGAACGTCGGTTGGGTGAATTAACAGAAATTGTTAGCAATCTAACAAAACTGGTGCAGAGTCAGTCAAGGACCCCCAATCCCCAGCCGTCAACTTCACACGCGTTACGTGGAGATGCCGTACCCCCGTTCTCACCCGAGGACGCAAACCAGGACATTGTGAAGTGGGTATGAAAGGTGGATGAGTTACGAGTGCTATTTGGTTGGTTTGAAGGGACTACAATATATTGCTCACTGGGGAGGTTGAAGGGTCTGGCAGCCACATGGTACAGCGGACTGACCTCAGTCAATCACACATGGTAAACATGGAAGACTATGTTGAGTCGGGCGTTTCCCTGCCAAAGAGATTATTGCTCCCAATTAGAGGGAATGTTGCAGCGAAAGAAACTGCCAGAAGAGAGCATTGCTAGATATTTTTATGAAAAGAGCGCGATGGTCTCCGCTTGCAACATTAAGGGTAAGAATGGAGTGTCCTGCATAATGGTGGCCTTGTAGACGAAAACCTCCGTTCTATAGCTAAGCCTGGAGATTACGGAACACCGGAAACACTGTATGAGTTCTTGCGAACTTGCAGAGAACATCCAATATATAGACCTGAGGCTCACCCGAATTCAAACAGGAAAATATCACATCATCGTCTACGGTTTCACCGCACACCGTATCACCGCCAGGATCGAAAGGAGCATCAACCAGAACCACAACGACGTACTAATGCTATTTGTTTCAGGTGTAAGGAGGTAGGACATTATGCTATTAATTGTCTAAAGAAGAGCGCACACCCGGAGAAAATAGCAGTAAAGAAACTAGCTAGTACTGCATTAGTTACCAATTCCACATCGTAGAGCTTACACGAAAAATATTACGTAAACGCTATGGTAAATGGCCAACATGTCAGAGGATATGTGGATTTTGGGAGTAGCTGTGTCACAATCATCGACGCACAGGTAAAAGAACTTGGGCTCCAAATTAACCCCGCTAATAAGAAAGTTATACGAGGTTATGGTCATGGCCAAATAGAAACCGCAGGAAGTACATCCTTCCAACTAAAGGTAGACGAAGCCACTGTGCTAGTCACTGCGGATGTAGTAAGTACTCAAGATCAGAATATACCAGTCTTGATCAGACAGCCATTTACAGAAAGCGAGAATATTATTGTGGAAAAAGATAGTAAAAAACTGAGAATAAGAGAGAAGACTACAGATTTAAAGGCAGAAGAGTCTAAGGAGAATGAATATGAACCAGTTGTATGAGCAAAGAATGCGACAGTGATCCCGTCTAATCATTTGGGGCATGTTGCTGTCATTACGAAAGAGAAATGCGAGAAAGATGTATATGTACCTGCGAAAATTGTCAAACAAGGAGAACAAATCTTTTGCATACCAGAAGTAATTCTATGATTGAATTCTGATGAGAACCACATACCTTTTATTTCCGTAATGAATGTATCGAAGCATGATTTAATATTCAAGCCAAATCGTAAAATCGCACAGGGTCACTTTTTCAAAGATCTTGACGATCATGCATTATATATATTTCATACGAAAGAACAAAGGTTTGAACCACTTGATATGGAGAAATTAACGATTGAACCAATCTCTATGAATAAACGTGAGGAGCTATTTACTCTTTTAAATTATAGCAGGTGTTTTGCATTCACTACTGGTGAGTTGGGGACAGCACGTTCCGGAGAAATGAAAATCAAACTTTCAGTTGCTACAAACCGTACTGGATGTCGCCTACGGAAAGAGAGACTGTACGAAACATAACGAAGGAGTTATTAGATGCGGATATTATTATGGAGTCGCAGTCGCCCTATACTTCACCAGTGTACTCGTGAAAAAGAAGGACGGCGAAAATCGTATGTGTGTGGATTACAGAAAATTGAACAGTCGAACCGTTAGAGATCATTACCCGCTTCCACGAATTGACGATCAAATTGACAGGCTGCACAACTGTAAGTATTTCACTTGTTTAGATTTACGAAGCGGCTATCATCAAATTCCAATAGCTGAGAAAAGTCGGTACTTAACATCATTCGTCACGACGGACGGACAATACGAATATAATACTACACCTACAGATAAATCATGACAGGTGTTGCATAAAAAAGGTATTGATGATCACCTGATAAAACTAACAAGATCAACATATAATTTTTTTAGAAATTACGTAAGAACGAGTAATTTGAGTTCTAAAGAGTTCATAACAACCAAAGGTGTGAGACAAGTAGGAATCTTGATTCTTCTGTTATACAGTGTGCTAATGGACGATCGGGCCAGATCGTCCATACACAATGAATGAGGCAGAGAAATAAGTACGAGGAGAAAAAGTTGGAGTGTGAAAGCTGTCGCCAGTAATAATAAGGAAGTTTATGTACGCAGACGATTTAGTACTCCTGGCAGATAATGAAGTACAACTACAAAAAACCTTATGTATATGGAATAGAGTGCTGCAGGAAGATGCCTTAAATATTAATGTGGATGAAACAGAAGTAATGGTGGTAGCAAAAGGGAGAAAAAATCTAAACTTAACATTAGAGATAGCAAAATAAATAACGCCACTAGAACGTACTACGCGATAGGAAGATTCTTTTTTGGGAAAAGAGAAATTACAAACGACACAAATAAGAGTTTGCAAGTCAGTTATCGTAACCATTTTGACATACGGCAGTAAATCGTGGATTTTAACTAAGCGACAATCTAATATGAAAGCGTGTGAAATGGTGCTACCACGAAGAATTTAAGGGGTGTGTTGGAGGGACAAAATAAAAAATGAAGAAGTAAGAAGCAGGCTCGGGGTTAATACTCTATAAACCAATAACTAGTTGCGATTGTTCTGGCATTTGGTACAATTGTCTCATAACAAAGTGGTTAAAAGAATGTGGAAGATGAGTCTACGAGAGAAGGTCGAAGGGAAGACCTAAAAGAACGTGGGACAATAACATAGGCTGATATTACGAGCGTGGTTCTAACACCGGTTTAACTAAAATCATACCAACGACTTGGCACACATTTCACTCCACAAAATCAATGTTGCCATTGTACTGAATAAACCGAAAATGTACTGACAGCCATTTTCAATAAGTTTGACGGCATTATTTTAAAATGTTTAATATGATTTTTGTCTTGTCTTCTTTGTAGTATAAACAATTAAAAATAATGAATTTATTGAATATGGTTGTCAATACACGGTGTGCACAAAAGTAGTAAGCGCCGACAAAGGACAAAAATGACAACGGTGGTTACTCATTTTTAGATTAATATTGCAATTTCTATTTTTTAAATATATTCAGTGAATGCGAATGATAGGACGTCAAATATAATGTGATGCAGTGGGGGATGTTATAATCCTTACAAAATTACTGATTAAAGTACCTATCAAATTTTATAAATTTCCTAGATTATATGAAGGATAGATGCTTAAGAAAATAACTTTTCAATAAATATCTTCTTCTAATACAAAAATTCTTTTAGATTTACATATTTTCTCATTGCAAAAGATACTTATCGTATGAATAAAATTTAGACAATGTTCGTATGATTAGTACACAGAAATCACACAAATGAGAAAAATTATAGAGGATGATTAAAAAAGTGTTCGGAAATTTTAAGGGCGTATAGTATAGACCAAAATAAGTAAAAACAATCTAGTAAACATGGGTTTGCAAGCTAACCGTTTTAAGCATATGAGATACAAGTTACTACCCATGCAATCAAGTTTGCTGTGATAAAAAATAAAAGCAAATCGCAAACAAATTACATTTCACAGTGGCATTAGAGATTCATGGGCTTGGCTTGAATCTTGAAAGCTTGGCTTGGCTTGGTTTGAAAAAGCTTGAAATATCAAGCCACGCCTTCCATTCAAAAAAGCTTCATTTTTCAAGCCAACTGTTCCATCAAGCCCAAGCCAAACCAAGCCTAACATTTAAAAAAACTTGAATTTTCAAGCCAAGCCAAGCCTTCGTCTGTCAAGTAGCTTCGTTGAAGCTTTCAAGATTTTCTTAAGAAAAGTTGACGAGGTCGACAAAACCGTAATTTTATGGTGGTAATGTACTTTTTTATTGATTTGGCACATTTTTGCGAACTTCCAAGAATTAGAGTTTCCAAAGGACCAGCCTTCATTACCTGCCAGTCTAGTAAGCTTCAAAAAATTGTAAATAGGAAACTATACAATTCATCATTATTATTATGCAAAGACCACTTATTTTCTCAATCTGAACCAACTAATCGCATATTGTAGTTCGCGCACACAATCAAGTACAAAATAAATTTATAAAATGTTGAGAAAGTTTTTAAATACATAATGATAAAAGATAATATAATTTTATTGTTTTATCCTTTACCTACATTCATATAAAATGTATGATGAAAAATGATAATACAAAATTTATTGCAAATGTCATTCATTACATATAGAACTATATAAATTTTTTAAATACTTATTATTGTCAAGTTAAACGTATTTTGTATAAAAATTAATTAATTAAATACTTACATTTTTAAGTAACTGGAATTAATTATAAGCGCAAAGCTTTATAATAAGATTTGATTTTCAAACAAAAAAAAAAAAAATATTAAATTAATCTGATTACATTTCACATAAACCTAATCAATATTCATTTAAATTTTAACTAACTTGTATCTATTAGAATGCTACAAATGGATAATTTTGCTGCAGAATAAAAATTATAAGAAATAATAATATGCTCTACACCGCAAGGTAAATTGAGTGACATACTACGTAAGATGATAATTATTGCATTTAAAAGTTAAATTTTTTATTGTTTTGTTGTACTGATATTTCCTAATCATAGAGACGAGACAAGTTTTGTTTGTGGGTATGTATATTTATATACGAAGATTTTAATGCTATTTTTAGCTCAACCTCTAATGTATCCCTAATAAAAATTAATAATAGATGGAGTCTAAGGTTAAATTTAACTAAAACTATAATAATTACTCCTTAACCTTAAAATTAATTTTAACAAAAACTAAATACGTATTTCGAGAACTAAGTTCTCATCATCAGTAGTACAAGTGAATGTTAAACAGAGTAGTCAAGATTACTCAACTTGTCAACAATGCCAGAGGTCCTAAGAACTCTGAAAAACAAGGGAGAGAACTGGGACTATATAGAGATGGGAGTCGGAGGTTAATGATTACCTATAAACTAAGATAATTTTTGTCCAATAATAATGAGTCATTAAATTTTAAATCGTCCAATAAAATTTAACTTTGTAATAAATTGAAAAGTTTTGAGTTTGGTATAGGACCGGGATCTGCGTTCATCAAATTATTTTTATATTTATTTATTATTAAACTCTCGTATGCATCTAAATAACTATCATTATTAATATGTTTTAAAAGTTTAATATTAGAATTGTTAACTTTGTGATTATTAATGAACATATGTTGAGCTATTCTAGATTTTTCTGGATTACCGCTTTTTAGATGATAAAAATGTTCTTTAAACCGAGTGTCAATTTGTCTTTTAGTTTGACCGATGTAAACTTTGTTACAATCATTACAACTAATTTTATAAATACTGGATTTTTTGTTAGTATCTATTTTATCTTTAGCGTTACCTAATAACGATTTAATGGTATTATTTGATTTGTAAGTTACGGTTAAATTATGATATTTAAAAATTTTGTTTAAACTTTTGCAAGCTTTATCGTACGGTAGTGTTATGTATTTATTATTATTTTTATTATTAGATGGCGTTAACGTTGTAAAATTAGAAATGGATTGGCGATTTTTAAATTTATGAACTAATTTATCGATAGTTTTAACCGGGAAGCCGTTATACTCAGCTATTTCTTTAATATAGTTTAGTTCAGTTTTAAATCGTTTTTTGTTTAAAGGAAATTTAGTTAATCTGTTTATTAAGAAATTAAATGAAGCTAATTTATGTTGCCAAGTATGATTTGAGTCAGCCGTTATAAATCTGTTAGTGTTCGTGGATTTTCTATAGATATCAAAATCTAATTTGTTCTTGTTTCTAATAACCAGTACGTCCACAAAAAAGGTAACTGTTCATTGGTTTCTTTTTCGATTGTAAACTTAATTGATGGGAAAACTGAATTTAAACTGTCCAGAAACATTTTCAAATCGCAGTTATTGGTATTAACTATGGCAAAAATATCATCTACATATCTAATCCAAACTCTAGGAAAATATTTGTTGTTTTTCTTAAATTCAATTTCAAAATTACTCATAAATAAATTATCTAAAAATGGCGATAAATTATTTCCCATAACTGTGCCTTCAATTTGGTGGTAATATTTATTATTTACTTGAAAGTAATTTTGCTTCATGCAACGTTCAGTAAGTTTTAAATACTCATTAATTTTTGAATCCTCCAAGTCGTTATTTTCCGGGATAGGTACACTTAGAAATAAAGAACTCACTTCATAAGAAACCAATACCAAACTCAAAACTTTTCAATTTATTACAAAGTTAAATTTTATTGGACAGTTTAAAATTTAGTGACTCATTATTATTGGCCGAAAATTATCTTAGTTTATAGGTAATCATTCACCTGTGACTCCCATCCCTATATAATCCCAGTTCTCTCCCTTGTTTTTCAGAATTGTTAGGACCTCTGGCATGGTTGACATGTTGAGTAATCTTGACTACTCTGTTTAACTTTCACTTGTTGTACTACTGATGTTGAGAACTTAATTCTCGAAATATGTATTTAGTTTTTGTTAAAATTAATTTTAAGGTTAAGGGTTAATTATTATAGTTTTAGTATCCCTAATAAACCGATCTTTTGTCAGTGACAGGTATAATAGACAATAACATTGTACCGACAAAGAAAGCATTCTCTTTTAAATATTACCTTGACACAAGTTTTCATTGTGTCCATAAATATTATTAAATATGAGTTAATAAATAAGTAAATAAAAATATATTCACGGCTTATTACCTAGTTTTGGGTGTTTTTAATTTGCTTTTATTCACAAATTTCGGTAAGAACGACATATCCGTATCGTTGAGGGTGTTTACTTTTGTGCTATTTGAATTTGGACGTAATTACTGTAATTATATTTATGTATTTAACTTACATAAATAAATATTTCGAATTTTAATTGGCACCAAATTGACCCCTGTGGGTGCACTGTCCACGCCAGAAACGAGTGCCCGTTAGATGACGCCTGGTAAGCGACCGCACAGTGCAAATGTTTCATTATTACCGATATCTGTGTACAAAGCCGATTGGGACACCCAGCAATGGTTAACAAGCTGTGATGATATATTTATTTATTTATATATGTCACGTGTATATATATATATATATATATATATATATATATATATATATATATATATATATATCCTATATAGAAAATTAAATAGGATACCATTTAAAAAAATATAATTTTGTTCCGCCATTTGAGAACCCCTGGTCGAATTTTCGGTTTGTTATTATTAATAAATTAGCCCCTTATTCTTAATCATTTCCATCAAAGCTAACATACCTTCCCAGTAATTAAGATTTTTGTGGCACCGGTCTTTTCTTAGGAAAAAAAGTTCTCTTGGAGAGGTACGCTCGGACAGTTTTTCTGCGAATGTCCAATAAAGAAACATTTTCGTTTGGTTTTACAATTTCAATAACTACTGCTATATCTAATAGTAATGTAAAGTGTAAACAGTGGCCACCGCCATTCCTTCTATCTTTTCAAAAATTCCCGGTTTTACTCGAATTATCTCACAGGCACGTTCTATTCGCTCTTGTAAGTGCGCTACATTATTAATTGGAGTAGAATAAACTAAATTACTTAAATATCCTCAAGCAGAGAAGTCCAAAGGCCTTCAGACAGGTGACCTTGGAGACCATGCCACAATAGGGATTCACCAAGCCAAGCTACTTGGCTTGAAATAAAAAAAGCTTGGCTTGGCTTCAAAGTTCAAGCTTTTTAAATGTTGGGCTTGGCTTGGGCTTGATGGAAACAAAGATTGGCTTGCCTTGAAAACTTCAAGCTTTAAATATTTTAGGCTTGGCGTGATTTTCAAACCTTTTCAATCTGTTTCAAGCTTTTTCAAGCTATTCAAGCTTTATAAATGGTTATACGCGCAGGAGGTATAATTCGTCCAGAAATCATTTGAACAAATGACTTTTAAATCCTCTGTGTTAATAGTAATATTTGCTACTGTGAATAATTTTACGTTTCACGCAAATATAGTTTCTTTTCATTATGAAAGTTGAAAATTGCTTGAAACTATTTAAATGGGGTTCAGAAGAACTGTAGTTGAACTATAAAATTGTTATCCAAGATGTAATGTGCGTTCATTATTAAAGCAAGCATTACATCTTGGATAAGAATTTTACAGTTCAATTACGGTTTTTCGGAACCTTAACAAAACTTTTTCCCATTTAAATAGTTTCAGGCAATTTTCAATTTCATAGACATATAATGTACACTGAAAAGAAACTATATTTGTGTGAAACGTAAAATAGTCACAGTAGCAAAGATTAGTATTAACACAGAGGATTTAAAAGTCATTTGTTCAAATGCTTTCTGGACGAACTATATATGGGTCTTGAAAACCAGTAGTAGCTGTTCGTTATCAAGATTTTAATATATATTCGATGTAAATTAAATTAAATATACCGACATATCAATAAATACGATATACAGATGTATTGGAATATTGATGTATAAATATATATGTTATGTAGATGTTTCATTGTATCGTAACGATGTATAAATTACGTTTCGTTTTACATAAATTTATTGTGGTACAATTGAAAAATATCATCTTATGCGTAAAGATAAACAAAACGATAAAATATAATTTATAATACTTACACCAAGTGTTTTTTATTTGTAATTATTAAAATATAAAAATTTTGAAATGTATATTTTATTCATTTATTTTATTTTTGAGAGTAAACATCTACATAAATGTATTATCTTTTATTAAATATATACCCTTCAATTTTTATGTTTCTTTTATTATTTTTGTTGACTGCATTCATTCAAGTAGGCATATGCATTAGTTACACTTTATTGTATTCTAATAACTAAAATGAATAGGACTTAAGTTCATAATGCTATTTTTACCCGAAATGACGTCCCAACAAACTGTTAAAGTTTGTCATAGTACATAGTTCACATTCATTCTGTATAAATAAAAAAAACAACTCAAGACTCCAAACACGCAAGAACATTGTTCAAATAAATACATAATTATATTGGAATGTGCAATGGGATTAAACTGATTTTACCTACCTCAAATACATCTGTATATCATCATAAAACCTTATAGACGGAAATTTCCACGAAAATTTGTTTGTTCGTGACATATATAAATAAATAAATATATCATCACAGCTTGTTAACCATTGCTGGGTGTCCCAATCGGCTTTGTACACAGATATCGGTAATAATGAAACATTTGCACTGTGCGGTCGCTTACCAGGCGTCATCTAACGGGCACTCGTTTCTGGCGTGGACAGTGCACCCACAGGGGTCAATTTGGTGCCAATTAAAATTCGAAATATTTATTTATGTAAGTTAAATACATAAATATAATTACAGTAATTACGTCCAAATTCAAATAGCACAAAAGTAAACACCCTCAACGATACGGATATGTCGTTCTTACCGAAATTTGTGAATAAAAGCAAATTAAAAACACCCAAAACTAGGTAATAAGCCGTGAATATATTTTTATTTACTTATTTATTAACTCATATTTAATAATATTTATGGACACAATGAAAACTTGTGTCAAGGTAATATTTAAAAGAGAATGCTTTCTTTGTCGGTACAATGTTATTGTCTATTATACCTGTCACTGACAAAAGATCGGTTTATTAGGGATACTAAAACTATAATAATTAACCCTTAACCTTAAAATTAATTTTAACAAAAACTAAATACATATTTCGAGAATTAAGTTCTCAACATCAGTAGTACAACAAGTGAAAGTTAAACAGAGTAGTCAAGATTACTCAACATGTCAACCATGCCAGAGGTCCTAACAATTCTGAAAAACAAGGGAGAGAACTGGGATTATATAGGGATGGGAGTCACAGGTGAATGATTACCTATAAACTAAGATAATTTTCGGCCAATAATAATGAGTCACTAAATTTTAAACTGTCCAATAAAATTTAACTTTGTAATAAATTGAAAAGTTTTGAGTTTGGTATTGGTTTCTTATGAAGTGAGTTCTTTATTTCTAAGTGTACCTATCCCGGAAAATAACGACTTGGAGGATTCAAAAATTAATGAGTATTTAAAACTTACTGAACGTTGCATGAAGCAAAATTACTTTCAAGTAAATAATAAATATTACCACCAAATTGAAGGCACAGTTATGGGAAATAATTTATCGCCATTTTTAGATAATTTATTTATGAGTAATTTTGAAATTGAATTTAAGAAAAACAACAAATATTTTCCTAGAGTTTGGATTAGATATGTAGATGATATTTTTGCCATAGTTAATACCAATAACTGCGATTTGAAAATGTTTCTGGACAGTTTAAATTCAGTTTTCCCATCAATTAAGTTTACAATCGAAAAAGAAACTAATGAACAGTTACCTTTTTTGTGGACGTACTGGTTATTAGAAACAAGAACAAATTAGATTTTGATATCTATAGAAAATCCACGAACACTAACAGATTTATAACGGCTGACTCAAATCATACTTGGCAACATAAATTAGCTTCATTTAATTTCTTAATAAACAGATTAACTAAATTTCCTTTAAACAAAAAACGATTTAAAACTGAACTAAACTATATTAAAGAAATAGCTGAGTATAACGGCTTCCCGGTTAAAACTATCGATAAATTAGTTCATAAATTTAAAAATCGCCAATCCATTTCTAATTTTACAACGTTAACGCCATCTAATAATAAAAATAATAATAAATACATAACACTACCGTACGATAAAGCTTGCAAAAGTTTAAACAAAATTTTTAAATATCATAATTTAACCGTAACTTACAAATCAAATAATACGATTAAATCGTTATTAGGTAACGCTAAAGATAAAATAGATACTAACAAAAAATCCAGTATTTATAAAATTAGTTGTAATGATTGTAACAAAGTTTATATCGGTCAAACTAAAAGACAAATTGACACTCGGTTTAAAGAACATTTTTATCATCTAAAAAGCGGTAATCCAGAAAAATCTAGAATAGCTCAATATATGTTCATTAATAATCACAAAGTTAACAATTCTAATATTAAACTTTTAAAACATATTAATAATGATAGTTATTTAGATGCATACGAGAGTTTAATAATAAATAAATATAAAAATAATTTGATGAACGCAGATCCCGGTCCTATACCAAACTCAAAACTTTTCAATTTATTACAAAGTTAAATTTTATTGGACGATTTAAAATTTAATGACTCATTATTATTGGACAAAAATTATCTTAGTTTATAGGTAATCATTAACCTCCGACTCCCATCTCTATATAGTCCCAGTTCTCTCCCTTGTTTTTCAGAGTTGTTAGGACCTCTGGCATTGAAAATTCGACCAGGGGTTCTCAATTGGCGGAACAAAATTATATTTTTTTAAATGGTATCCTATTTAATTTTCTATATAGGATATATATATATATATATATATATATATATATATATATATATATATATATATATATATATATGTATGTATTTAGATGCAAAATTAGAAAATCTTTCTAACCATATCAAAATCTTCCTCTATAGTCTTGAGACACAGATGATATTTGAAAAAATCTGTTTTCCCATGTTAAACGCACGTCACGGTTTTCAGTGTTCACTATATATAGACATTATATTGCGCTGTAAGATGCGTGCTCGCAGTTTTCTATATAAATGATTTATAATGTTGAATTTAAATTTTTATTAGATTTTTTTGCACTAAAATATCAAATTAAATATATACTATACTTTAGTTATTAATAAAACTGCTACCTTATCCCGCTAACGTCCCAAAAATGGGACGTCTTATTACTCGTTAATTAAGTGAATGTTTTAAAATTTTGATGGAAAAGCGTTTCTTGGAATATGTGTAATGTAATTCACTGGGAAAAAACATAATTGCATAACTATATGAATTATGGCAAGTATTGAATTAAATAGGAATATAATATATTATATTTTTTGTTTGTTTATTCATTAATTTTTTTTACCTTCCGTCACCTTTAGGTAAGGAAGGTATTGTCTTTGGTCAAAAAATTCGATGATGAGTTTTTAATCAATAAGCACGTTTTAGGGTCCCTAGAATACGAATTTACTATTTTTACGATGATGTCTGTATGTGTGTGTGTGTGTGTGTGTGGATGTGTGTGTGTAACAAAATTTTCGTCTGCGATAACTCTAATACTACAGTTTCAAAAATTATAATTTTTTCGTATACTTCTTCGTTACATCCATATGAAGAGCTGATTAGATTTTGGTTACAATTGGTCAACCGGAAGTACCATCATTTGAAGATTTTAACAGTTTTTCTTGAAAAAACTATGTTAAATATCATTTTTTCACATTTAATGTTATTATAAATATTAAAGAATATTTTATTCTCTATACGATTTGACTGCATTTTATACTTAATATTAAATGGATATAGAGTTAAAAAATTATAAAGAAATTAAATTTCATAACGTAGCTATAGCTATGAAAACAGCTACTATATTAAGAAAATTCTGATTGAAAGATGTCAGTGTCAAGTGAAATTAACATAGTGTGTTTGACATAATTTTACTGAAATATAGGATCTTTTGCTTTCTGTATGGAATTTGTATAAAATACATACAACTGCTTTAAGGTAATGTACAAGAAATAATAATAATAAATCTTTTATTTCCGCAGATACATTACACTGTATATAGAAAACGTCACAAAATAATAATTTAAGACATAAATTTTCTGTATGAAATTTGCATAAAATACATGCAGCTGCCGGAAGGTAATGTACAAGAAATAGAATATTTAGCAAGGAACTTTCCGTATGAAATTTGTACAAAATACATAGAACCATAGAACTGACGGAAGGTAATGTGCTGGCCACATCAGATTTTTTTAAATTCAATTATATAATATTTTCTCACCATCACATAGAGATTTTTTGAGAAAAATGCATATAAAATTATACATGAACTATATTTACTGTTTTCATTACTTTTTTTACAGGAAACCTGTTATAATAATAATGCTTTCCTACTTTTCACGCACACTTTTCAGTGTATAAAGAGTCACTTTTCAAGCACTAGTGCGTGAAAAGTAAATATGTGTTGCACAGCAACATTAAAATTTGGTTAATTTACCTGTCAATTTGATAATTAGGTAGTAAATAATAATGAAGGTAATAACATTTATTACGAAACATTAATAGACACTATAAATGAAACAAATGTAGTATTTTTTAACAGATTGAGTACTAATCTAATTTTTAAAAACATTTAATTAATGAGCTATTTAGGTTAAGTTACCTCCCGAAATGGTTTTAACGTTTTACCGAACACAAGTTTATTAAGGAAACGTATTTTCGATCAGCATTACGCATCGAAAATAATGAATGGATATATTCGTATGAAAGTTGTTTGGGGCAATTTCAAAAACATTGGAATTACTAAAATAAAAATTCTTTATAATAAAAACTTGCAAGCCCATGAACATAGATACCAAACTTTTCTTTCTAGAAGTCTAGTTTTGTTGTCATTAAGGAAAGTTGCGGATCACGTGTCTATCAGATGGTTTTGATCACTGTATAACTTATCATGAAGAATAACATAAAAAAAAAATTAAAAAATATATGACACTCCCCTTGAATTATTAACACGGCAGGGTGAAAAGAAATACAGAAAAGGAAGAGGTTTACCATGCATGACCATTTCGTTGTTAAAAGATGTTAGGTCTTGGTCTGTCAACTCATTACTTACTTTATTTGAAATTGTTTTTGCTGTCAGAATTGATATCTTGTAATGTCAATATACAGGGTGTAAATGAAATAAGTACATTCAATTTAACCAGTAATATAACTCGTCGAGAGCAACAATATTACTTAATAACTTTTTCTCGAAATCGCATATTTTTTTAGCAATTTTACAACCCCGTAAATTGACGAGTCGTTCCAAGTATTTTTCTAATAATTGAATGCAGTAGCAATAGCTCTGAAAATTTTTGTTTTACCAATTGACAGTCATGTCAGTTGTTGCAATTAAATTTTGACATTAGTAATCAACTTGTAATCTAAATTCTGTCAAAATGCTTACGTTTACAAATAGCGAATACACAGACCTTGTAATTACTTACCTGTGGTTTATTTATTCGTATCTTTACTACATTTTAATTTGTGGTTGATTTAAAGACAGTGTTATAGAGTTGCCAAGGTATTTAGACGGAGGGTTTCCAAATCATACGTTCCTAATATGCGCACATTTGTTAATCTTGTACATCTTTATCACAATACAGAGTGTCACATATGACAATTTTAAAAAAAAGCAACAGTTGTATCCATACCATGTGCAAAAAGTTCAATGTTTTCAGCACATAACAGACTTCAATTTTGGGAATGGCTCATAATGTTCATTAATGAGACTGAATTTACTTGGGAAGGTGTATTTATTATGCACAATACTCATCTCGACAGACGAAAATGCTGCAAAAATTTTCATTAAAAAATATTTGGGTGGGAACAATAAATGGACGACTAATTATTGGTACTCATGTACCTCGTTTAAATGGACAAAAGTTTGTACTTACATTTTTTTAATAACATATTTAAACTATTATGATTTGTCGACGATAAATAATCATCTCATAACCTAATAACTATGCTTTTGCTCTTTCTTGTTACCTAGTTCCGTCTTGTTTTTCTCTATTCACAGGTGATTAAAAGTCTGATTTAATACACAACTTTATAATTTTGTTATCCAAAATTTAAATTTCTTTATTTTAAAAATTGTACTATTACGAATTAATTAATAATAAGTGTTATTTCCATTGATTCGTTTATTAATTACTGTGACTGCAAGTGTAACCGATAACCGACAATTTTTGAGCTCTTTGTATCCCACTTGAATACGGCAGCAGCCATTTGTTCTCCATGGGCGGGTAACGAAATATGCAGCAAATCTTTAAAGAATTTTAACTCAAAATCTAAAAGACTTAGAAAAAAATAGTTATTAAGAAATATTGTTGCTCTGGCCGAGTTACATTACTGGTTAAATTTAATGCACTTATTTCATTTACACCCTGTATAAATTTAGCATAAATGATTGAATAGAAGAACAAAAAAAAAAGTGGAAAATATTTTTAGACGTTTTGTTTGTTTCTGAAAGTTAAGTAAAAAAAATTGTTTTCTAAAATACCATATTTCATCCTTGGCCTTACCTAGTAGCTTCATTACTAATTAGCGTAATAAAAATAAAATAATAAACACTGACGTTAGTTTACACGTTACAAAGTAAATATCAAACAAATTTATATTCCTTATTACAGGAAATTAGTCTCACTCCTATTTGAATAAAATTATGAATTTTATTTTTTACGTTCCATTAGGATATAATTGCACATAAAATCATATAACTACATCGATTTTAAAGAAATATGATGTACTTTTGATAGCAGTTTATTCTATTAATTACTATAAAATAATAGCAAATAAAGAAACTTGTAGTTTTAGTTTTATACTAGCTCTAGATTATATTTTAATTTTGACATTACTCGACCTTACTTTGGTGAACATTGAATTATTAGTTAAATTTAGATGAACCAGTTTTTGTTTAAAATTCAAGTATGTAGATACGTGGCGTAAAACTAGAATATGATGCAACCTTAATTATATACGTAACATTTATTTTATTGTTATCTGCATTGTTTTTCTTTTGAAACGTTTCCTACAAGGCAATAAATTCATTTGGAGATATATTTAAAAATATATTATGTTTAATATAATACATTGTGTTCAAAAACAATCCTAACACAAGAGTAGGCTATGAACAAATGAACGTATATGCGTACCTATATCTAATCATTATTCAACTTAAAAGTCAAGTTGCCAAAATGGATCTTGAAATGTAATTTTAAGGAGAAAAGATAGTAAAGAATGATACAATATATTTCCGTTCGCCGTTTTCTAATTTATTTTCATTTCGAAGAAACGGGAATTGGAACAGCCTTAGGAATCCAAAATATGAATTTAAAGTTGACGATTATTTAAACAATTTTTTTTTTTTTTATTTGTCATGAATCGAACGTTTCGGAGATAACAAAAGACAAGAATATTATTACCATATTGGTGAGTGGTTTATTTTATAATATATTGTTTAAATTGTAATTTAGAAAATAATTTTATAGCTGATGATGGAGAAAATGTTATCACCGAAACGTTCGATTCATGACAAATAAAAATAAAAAATATTTGTTTAAATAATCGTCAACTTTAAATTCATATTTTGGATTACTAAGGCTGTTCCAATTCCCGTTTCTTCAAACTTTTAAGGATCCAACTTAACCTCAAAACTTATTTTCATTTCTAAAATAAGATTAACAAAGAAAAGCTTTGATTTCTATAGATAATATTTTTGGCAATATTTCGTGTCAAATTGACATATAATTAAAAAGTTTTAAATTAAGACACACGTTTCTTTGTTCATAGCTTACTCCGAGTTATGATTTTTTTGAGCACACTGTATTTTTTTTTCTTTAACCGAAATTAGTTACTTTTACAATAAAAGTAAACCAAATAGTTTTCTTCGGTAAGTAACACATAGAAAAGCTTATAATTTGACGACAGTGGTCTTACTTATCAAGGCAAATAACCATAATGAGTCATGAAAAGTGACATAAATGATAAGATAAGGTTTTTTTTTCTGATATCGCATAAGAATTCAACATTAGTGAATGGTACATATAATCTATTTTCATTTAACAAGTGAATCACATTGAAAACTTAAGGAACTCTATGTAATTCATTTAATATAAATTGAATATTTAATAAAATTTGAGAATAATTGTATTTCATATTAAAACGTAAATGTGCTTGTGAAAATAAATATGTCAACATTACATTTTACTTCCTTGCCGATTTTGCGGTAGCGAAGTAGTAGATTACATGATGATTTCAGGAAAATAATGTTTACAGGAAATCTAAATCTAAATCCTCATTAATGATATATATATATATATATATATATATATATATATATATATATATATATATATATATATATATATATATATATATACACCTGTGATGAGTTACAAACTACTGGCCCCAATAAATCATTTAAAGTCGGTGCTGACTTCGAACTCCTTGACACTCTTCACAATGCTGCCTTTTGGCCTGATAATATTGTTATTAAAAGGTTCTTTTTTCGTCGGCAATCAACAGGAAAATTTTAACAACCCTAAAGTAAATAATAACATCGATAAAGCTGCATCTGCCCATAACTTTTTAATTTCCTATTATAATGCTCGTTCTTTAACCAACAAATGCGACGAAATTGAAATTCTTAATACTACATACAATGCTGACGTTATTTGTTCATCTGAACATTGGTTAAAACCAGAACAAAACAATCTTTTCAACATAGATGGCTACCACAATGCTGCATGTTTTAATAGAATTAATAAAATACATGGAGGTGTAATAACCTTTGTTAAAAAAGACATTAATTATATGGAAATTCCCAATATTAAATCCTTATCTATTGAACTAGATTGCGAAATTATAGCAGTGAATCTGCCTACACTTAGGTATATAATTGTAACATTATATAGATCTCCGAGTGGAGATCTCACTAATTTCATAAATATCCTGAGTCAGGCCTTAGATATATTAAGTAAATACGAAAATACTGATATTGTAATAGTAGGTGATTTTAATGTTGATTTTTTAGGTACAGAAAAAACCAAAAATCTAGTAATTGATTTGATGTCCAGTTATGGAATGTCCCTCACAGTCAGACAATACACTCGAGTTGTCGGCAATAGCAAAACCTGTATAGATAATATATTCACGAATTGCAAGACCAATTTTGCAATCTCAGTCCACGACTTTGACCTGTCGGATCATAAAGCTCTTTTCTTCAGAGGTAAGAAAAGGTCTATTCAAAAGTATCCCCATTCTACAAAAAAGCAATTCAGAATCTATAAAAATGAGTCAAGTCTATTTAATTTCTCATTTTCATTGTGCAGTGAATCTTGGGATGCACTGTATGCTGAGTCCTGTCCTCAAAAAAAAATGTAATATATTTTTAGAAAAGATTATCCATCACAGAGACATGGCTTTTCCAGTTATAACGAAGAATCGAGTTCACAAGTCGAATAAAAGTAATTGGATTACCCCAGATATAAAAGCACAGCAAGATATTTTACTATTCATGTGGGAGACCATTAAATCGAATAACTCAGGTAACAATGCAGAATTAAAAAATAGATATAACAAACTAAAAAAAGACTATAGAAATAGAATAAGAGAATCACGTAAACTTTATAATCTCCAAAAACTTAATGAATCAAATAACAAAATTAAAACTACATGGATCCTAATAAACAAAGAAACAGGTCGAATTAAAAGTACCTCAACATGTCCTATAAATGCAAATGAATTTAACGACTTCTTTGTCTCCGTTGCAGACAAAATAACAAATAACATCGTGCCTACCCAGCACAATTACTTTGATTTTCTTTGTAAATTAAATAAGTGCAATAATTCGATTTATTTTAAACCAACAACACCCTTTGAAATAAAAAACATTATACAAAATTGAAAGTGTACTGATTCCTTAGACCTATATGACATAAACACCAGCCTAGTCAAAGTTATTTCTGACAGCTTAGCAAACCCATTATGTGATTTAATTAATGCTTGCCTACAGTTTGGTGTTTTTCCTAATAAATTTAAAATGATGAAAATAATTCCGATACTTAAAAATGGAGCACCTGACTGTAAGTCTAATTATAGACCAATCGCAATTTTACCATTTTCAGATTCTTGAAAAGGTAATATATACACGAATTTTAAATTTTCTTAATGCAAACGAACAATATGGTTTTCGTGAAGGTAGGGCTCCCAGTGATGCTTTATTATCTCTTGTAGAAACCATAACTAATTCTTGGGAAAACAAAGAAATATGTAGAGGCACATTTATTGACCTAAGTAAAGCTTTCGACACTCTATCTCACGACACTTTATTAGGAAAACTGGAATACTATGGTGTTAGGGGCATCAGCCTGCAATTATTAAAATCTTATCTAGAGAATAGACAGCAAGTTGTGTCAGTTAACAATACTGTTAGTAATGTTAAAGTATCAAATAAAGGCGTACCCCAAGGGGGTATATTGGAGCCCTTATTGTTTTTAATTTATGTTAACGATTTAGCAAAAAACATAAATACAAAAACTATACAGTTTGCCGACGATACAACCTTCCTTTCAAGTTGTAATGACATCAGTATGGTTACGAATAATTCCGATATAATTCTAAATCAAGCACTAAACTGGTTTACTGCAAATCACCTAGCTTTAAATATAGAAAAAACATGCATAATTGACTTTAAAAATACAAATCAATCTAATGAATTTACGGTTAAATACTTAGGCTTACACATACAAAGAAGTTTAAACTGGAAAAGCCACGTTGATATCTTATGTAGCAAATTAGCGAAATGTTTATATGCTCTTCGTAAAATTTATTATATTGTGGGTCCCGCAGCAGCGAGAATCGCTTATTTTGCATTATTTCATTCAGTTATGTCGTATGGATTGATAATCTGGGGTCAATCCCCGCATGCTGACAGAATATTTATAATGCAAAAAAAGGCAATTCGAATTATTTCTGGTGTTAGTCCCAGAGATCACTGCAGGGAATTATTCAAAAATAATAAAATTCACACACTTTATTCTCAATATATACTAAACTGTTTGATATATATTAAGAAACATTTATCAAAATAAAAATCGCATGCCGAGATTCATAAATACGAGACATGAAATAAATTAAACCTGGTTGTTCCAAGACTGACAAAGAAAAATTCCACAATTAACAATATAAACTTGAATCTCTTTAACAGACTTTCACAAGACCTAAAGGACTTAAATTTAAACAAATTTAAATCTGTTATTTCTAAAAAAATTGTGGATAAAAGTTATTATAGCATTGAGGAATATCTGACAGATCCAGAGTTCTGATACTGACTCTTGTCCGCGTTCTTGTCAATAATTTCTCTAGTGTATTGTCTGACTATCTCGAATATTTTAATTTTTTATATGTACCTGTATATTTATGACGTACCATACATGTAATTTTTTTTTTGGTAAATAAAATATTATTATTATTATTATTATATATATATATATATATATATATATATATATATATATATATATATATATATATATATATATATATATATATATATATATATATATATATATATATAAATATGACACATCCACTATTACTGTTATATTGTTTTTATACTAACTATGAAAAATTGACAAAAAATTTTAAAATATCTTATGTCGCCAGTACCAACTCTCGTCATTTCAATTTTTATTTTATTAAAATTCGTAATGGAGTCCTGACCATCAACAAAAAATTGAATAAAATGTTAGTTATACTGAAAGTAGATTAGAAAAAATAATAATTGACACGAAAAAAGTTTTTAAAAACTTAATATACCTCATTTCACGTAAAAAATAGTACATAGCGCTTGAGGGACGACAATTTTTACATGCATTAAATAAATAATTTAAGTTTCTGAAACCAAACTTTGTCAATAATAAATATTTCTATCTGTAAAAATGTACAAGACCTGAATTAAAAATTACAGCAAAATATTATACATATTACTTAATTCTGTAGATTTTATTTGATAACTGACAATTGACAAGTGAATTTTTTCTCATTTTTGTGAAAAAGGTTTGCATTCTGACCAATCAAAAGACCGAATTTATATCCTTATCTAAACCAACGCTATTTCCTTACGTGAAATGAAGTATAGTTTTTGAAATATTTAATATTTTAGATTATGTATCCTCAAGCTTTGTAGTGGTTTTAAGTGTACCTCAGGTTCGATATTGGGTCCATTACTTTTCTTACTATTTGTAAATTATATTACTTCAGTATTAAAATTATCTAATACCACTAAATACTAGCCAAAATTACGAAACTGTTCCAGAAAACAACACCCAAAAATATTTAACACAACAAAACAACTTCCCCCCACTTCCCAATAATCCCCCACCCAGTAAACTCACTAATACGCCAATAGATAATAACATCCAATAAAATATTAATATAATACCAACAAATAGTAACAAAACTGATGACATTAACCCAGAAAACAATACACAAATAAACACGGCACAACAAAATATCTTTTACCCATTTCCCGATAGAGCAACACCCATAAATTTTACACCAACAGAAAATAATATCCAAGAACCCGGAAAACAATCAACAAAAAACAATCCCAAACCAGAAGATAAAGGAACCAAAAATCCGGAAAAGAGAAGAGCACGCACATCTAGCTCAGAACTTGACAACTCAAATAAAGACAAAAAAGACGATATAACCCAATCCAAAAAACCAAAAACAATAAAAAAACAAAACAAGATAATACACCACTCAATGAAGAACTCGGAAAGTCTCTTCTACCTATCAAAGAACAAATTACAGCACATTCTAAAAACTATCCCATGAACTACAAGCAACTTAAAGACTTCCTAGAAAACCTACTAGTCTCAAATCACCCAGAAAATCTAATAGAAGAATACACAGATGACCTCACCAAAACAATCAATATGTTACAGGAAATATACTCAAAAACAGAAAAATTAAAAATAGACTAACAAGAACAATCAATAAACTGAAACTCCTAAACTGGAAAAGTACAGATAACCGACCCTCAACCTCTTCACTTGAAAACCTATCCCTCATCTCCAACTCAGAAGAAAACCTATTGAACCTATCAGGCTCACTAGAAAACTCTATAATAATAGACAGCATCGAAGAAAACTAAACATAAAACAATAAAAAAAAATTAAATAATAAAAAATTATAATAACAAAAAAAGGCGATAATACATTGGAATTGCGACAGCACAAATACACATCGGGAAGAACTATCTATCTTAATAAATGAACACAACCCATCTATAATCTGCTTGCAAGAAACCAATTTAATAGAAGTTAATAATTTCAAAATAAAATACTATGAAACTTATAGAAAAGATAGAGATTACAACGGACACGCAGCCGGAGGTTTAGCAATCCTAGTCAAAAATTCAATACAGGTGGAAGAAATAAACATACAAACATCTCTAGAAGCAGTAGCTATCCGCACACACTTCCCAATCCCAGTGACAATATGCTCCATAAACATCCCTCCCAACCGCCCAACTACTTCAGAAGATATACGATCCCTAATAAACCAACTACTGAAACCCTGCCTCCTTCTTGGAGACCTCAACGCACATAACCCCTTATGGGGTTCTACAACATACTATCATGCAGGTAGAATCCTTGAAGAAGTAATAATTAATGCTCTAGTCTTACTCAATGACGGCTCTCCAACCCACTTTTGCTCACGAAACGGAACCTTATTCACAATAGATCTATCCCTCTCCGAACCAAGTTTAGCACCAGCAATCCAATGGGAAACACTCCCTTACCTCTATAATAGCGATCACTATCCCATGAAAGTATACTTCACACACTCTCTTCAAAACAATACTCCAAAAAAGATAATAAAAAATTGGAACCTCGACAAAGCAGATTGGGAAGCCTATAAAGAACAAATGGAAGAAATGGACAATATTTAACTAACTTCATAATTACTACAGCAGAAAAAACCATAGATTACAAAAAATGTCACAAAAGAAAACAAGTTCCCTGGTGGAACGAAAACTGTCAACAAGCCATGAAAGCCTAAAACCAAGCCCTACACAAATTCAAAAAGAATAGAACACAAGAAAATCTCATCGAATATATAAAGAAGGTACCTTTACCTTTAAGAATAGTAAAAACAATCATGGCAAGACTATGTAGCAACAATAAACTCAAACACCCCGATTAAGACAAAATGGAATAAAATTAAAAAAAATCAAAGGTAGCAACTCTATCCCAGGAATCACGCTTCTAAAAAATGGAAACACACATACAACATGCCCTCAAGAAATTACAGAAATACTCGCAGATACATTTCAACACACATCCAGTAATATAAACTATAGTAGAGAATTCTAGAAAAAATAATAGCCGAACGGAACCACTAGAAATAAATACAAACAATAATAATCTAATAAATAGGAAATTTGAGTTAGAAGAACTAAAAACCATACTGAAAGAAATTCCTTCAAAAAATAGTAGCCCAGGACCAGATAACATACCATATGAATGTATTAAACAACTACCAGGAAAAATACTAACATTTATACTGGATATCTTTAATTTTATATGGACAAATAACTCCTTCCCACACCAATGGAAAGAAACAACTATCATACCCATACATAAAGAAGAAAAAGACAAAAGAAACTCTCTTAACTAGACTCATCACACTTTCAAACACTCTTGGAAAAGTAATGAAAAAACTAGTAAACAAACGACTAATATGGTTCCTTGAACAAAAATTAAATACTGAAAGAAGAACAATGTGGTTTTAAAAGCGGCAGATCCATAATGAACCATATCATAAGACTTACATCAGAAATCCAAGATGCATTCGCAAATAAACAGCACCTGACAGCCATTGCATTTGATATCGAAAAAACATACGACACCACCTGGAGGCATCTAATCATAAAATCGCTAATACGCCATGGAATCGGAGGAAACATATTATACTATATATAAAAAATTTCCTGATAAATGGAAAATTTCGGGTCAGATGCAATGGATATATTTCTAAACTGAAAACACTAGAAAACGGGATACCGCAAGGAGCAATAATAAGCACTACTCTATTTCTTATCGCCATCAACGAAATCACCACAAATATCCCAAAACCAGTAAAAGTAGCATTATTTGCAGACAACCTGCTTATATATTATAGAGGCACATAAACAAAATCAACCAAATACCATCTTCAAAATACCAGAAACAAAATCGTAGAGTGGACCCAACAAAATAGATTTAAACTATCTCCTCAAAAAACAGAAGCCATCCACTTTTCTAAACGACGACGACATGAAAATGATATGCAACTTCATTTATTTAATGTACCAATAGAATTCTGATACACCATAAAATTTCTGGATATAACTTTTAACCAAAAACTCTCATGGAAACAACACATAGAAAAACTAAGAGCCACATGCATTCAAAGACTAAACCTACTAAAAAGTCTAGCACATCATAATTGGGGAGCAGACCAAAAAACCTTCACTCTTTTATACAAAGCTCTCATAAGATCTAAAATAGACTATGGCTCAATTGTATACTCATCAGCCAAAAAATCAACCCTACAGAAAATAAATACTATACAAAATACAGCCCTAAGAATAACGACAGGAGCATTCAGGACCAGCCCAATCCTTAGCATACACAGCGAATCGGGCGTACCTCCTCTAAAATTCCGAAGATTCCAACTTATATCAAACTACATCATTCAATTATCAAGTCAACCTAACCTCCCTACATATAAAACCTTATTTCAACCAAACACAAATCCACCTAGACTCAAAAAACACTCCATCCTAGCCTCCCGATTCAATACAGTACCACACAGTCCCAAACATCCCACCCTGGATCATTAAAAACCTAAAATTTAACACCAGCCTATCAGCATATCCAAAAGAGAACACACCAACTGAGAAGTACCACAAGAAATATAAAGAAACATGTGAAAAATATAAACACTCTATACACATCTACACAGACGCAGCTTCTATATTCTCCGCCGAAGCATATAGCATAAAAACTAGTTTAGACTATATCAAAACAATAAATCCTCCAAAACAATTTACAATCTTCTCAGACTCCCTATCCGTCAACAATTCTTTAAAAAACCAACACCTAAAGCATCCTTTCATCCAAACCATTAAAGAAACATCCATAATCTACCTCTGCAGCACTATAATATCACCTTAATATGGATACCTGCCCACATAAACATAGCAGAAAATGGAAAAACGGATTCAGAAGCCAAAAACGCCACCTCTATGAAAACAACAGACACAAACATACCGGCTGAAGACATAAAAACAAGAACGAAGGCAGAAATAAGAAACAGATGGGATGAAGAATGGTCGCAAACAACAAATAACAAACTAATAACAATCAAAGAAGACACCTACCAATGGAACACACGAAATACCAGGAGAGAACAAACCAACCTAACACGACTTCGTATCGGCCATACCAAACTAACACATAGCCACAATTTCAACATAACACCTCAACCAGTATGCAACCATTGCAACACACCGATTACCGTCCCACATATTCTAGTCAACTGCCAGAAGTATAACGAGGAAAGAACAGCACACCAACTAAAGCCAAACTTGAAGGAAGTATTAGCAAAAGAAGAATCCACCAAAATTATCGAATACATTAAAAACATAAATTTATATAACGAAATATAAGCTTACTACTGTATCAGCGCTAATGGCCTAGAAGCTAAAGCGCTTAAACAAATAAAAAAAATCTAATTATCTTACATATGAAGATGATTTTAAATAATTATTTATTTTGTATTATAACTGATACAAATGAATATAATGAACTACAAGAAGATTTAAATGCCTTGTACAATTGGCCACTTGTGAATCACCTTCATTTTAATTTGAGCACATGTCAAATTATTACATTCACCTAAAAAAAAATAACCCTATTACCAGTCAATACGAAATGAATAGTGAAGTATTAAATCGTATGATTATTGTTGAAGATCTAGATCTATTATTTGATCAAAAATTATTTGTCTACTATATAGAGTTTTTAGTGAATTCGTGTTCAAAACTAACCTTATTTTATTCATTTATTATTAGTGAATTAAATTACGGCTGTTATGTGGAATTCATCACAGATATACCTCACTGACTATCGAGACAATTCAAAAAAATCTGACGTGACCAGCACATTACCTTCCGTCAGTTGTATGTATTTTGTACAAATTTCATACAGATAGTTCCTTGCAAATGATTCTATTCCTTGTATATTACCTTCCGGCAGTTGTGCGTATTTTATATAAATTCCATACAGAATATTTTTAGCAAAAGATCCTATATTTCCAATATAATTATAAGACAAACACAATTTCACTTGACACTGATATCTTTCAAACAGAATTTTCTTATAATAGCTGTTTCCATAGCCAAGGCTACTATATGAAATTTAATTTCTTTATAATTTTTTAACTCTATAATATTAAATATAAAATGCAGTCAAATCGTATAAAGAATAAAATATTCTTTAATATTTACAATAACATTAAATGTGAAAAAATGATATTTAATATAGTTTTTTCAAGAAAAACTGTTAAAATCTTCAAATGAGGGTTCTTCCGGTTGACCAATTGTAGCCAAAATGTAACGAAGAAGAATACAAAAGAATTATAATTTTTGAAACTGTAATATTATAGTTATCGCAAACTCTATTTTTGTTACAGACATACACACACACACACACACTCATACACACACATACACACACACGCAGTAAAATCGTATTCTAGGAACCCCAAAAATATATTGATATAGGTAAAATACATTTTCTATGTCTCTTTCATTATTTGTGTTACTTGTGACGTGCCTACCCCTGTGTATGGTATGCTGTGGCTGCTTAGAGCGCCATACTGTGAACTGTCTATTTAGGGGAAGTTTAGGGTTGCAGATAGTTAGTCGGGAGGTCCAAGATATAAATGTGTAAAACTTAAACTTTTATTGACACACAATGTACAAAATAAATAAATGTAACTGATATATGTGATTTTACTGAAAACTGTTCTCTGACTATAATTTGACTGTAAACTGAACTTAGACGCTGTTATGTTAAACTGTATTCTGACTGTAATTTTTTGCAAACTGAACGTAGACTCCGTGACGTTAAACTGTAAACTGACCATGTACTTTTGCTGTAAACTGAACATAGATTCCGCGAAGTGAAATCTTAATCGGACTCGTTTTCACTGCAAGCTAAACTTGGATTCAGTGATGGTTTTGCTGTTGAGTCAGTCTATCAGGATGCTGGTAGGCAGCTGGCTCATCTCGAATTTCTAAGTTAGGCCGGATGCAGTTGTTGCTTAGAATCTCCTTCTGAGCTCGGAGATGCGTCATTTATATCCGATTTTGGTTGAAACTCGCGCGGTTTTAAGAAGGAGACTGTTATGGGTATTCGCAGTTGTATCGCGATGTCTGATTGGCTGGAAACCTGGATTACAAAATGTTTATTTTGTGATTTTAAAATATAATCAATAAATAAATTTCCAGCACTTCTGTGGCAATTATGAACAGGTAAAATTATTCAATATAAAAAGCACATAAATACCATAAATAATATTAAATATATTTAGGTTTCCTTTGATGTTCGTAGCTAGCTATGGCGCTTGTGGTAGCCACTTGTTATTGCGGTTGTTAAATGCATTTTCCGGTGATCTTATCTAAGCCCTGTGGTTGCACAAACGGGTAGGCACGGCTCGTGGGTTTTGGATATGTCGGCTGGCAGCGGTTGTACTTCTTCACGTCACTGGTAAGTTAACCAAGCGTGTTTTGATAAAAAAAAAAAACATAATTTTCAACCCAATTTCTTAGCAAAACCTAAAGAAAAGTTGGATAACGTTCTCTGCTCTGATTGCAAAGCCCACGGACCGGCTATGGAGAATGGAAATCGCTGGAAAGACTGTGAACATGGAATTTTGACCAACTCGTGTTTATAGAGAACTATGGCTCTGTTTGTCGTCCTTGCCGGGAAATTTGAATGAATTGGACAAAAATGTGTGACTTCGCCTAGATTGGGGCCTCGTCCTGCGACGGGACCAGGGCGCTGATTCGTGGGAGCAGCTCGTTTCGGATTACCGGCCCGACTCAGAACCTGGTTCTGGATTCTCGGAGCCGGCTGGCGGCTTGATCACGCAGCGACAAAGACAGGCTAGTCAATTGCTCTACAAACTTGTCCTGGATAAGATGGGGTGATTGGTTGTCGGAGGCAGGGGATGTGGCCAGAGGCAGCCAGAACGCTTGGCGACTTGGTGACGTCGCACGAGAAAACAGTTTGTCCTGGCTGCTTCGAGATTCAGCGCCTTCATGGTTGGGATTCTTGTCCACGAGTGCTACTGCTGGTGAGCGGTGGTACTTGTAGCTCTTGCTGTGGCCGCTGTCGGCGCTATTACTGTAGTCTACTGTGACCTTTACTGCCTGTACTGTGGCCGTTACTGACGGTTTTACTGTTACAGACGGTTACTGTAGACTGTTTCTGTTACTGACTGAGGCTGTTGTGGTTACGGTGAAAACGGAATCACTCGTGTCTGTTGCCGACTCGACTTCAAGCCAGCCTACGGAGGGAGCACGCAGCGATGGCCGCTGTCGGAACCGTCTTTCCTTAAACTTCTCTCTGCTGTTTCAGGTCCCTGGTATGTTGCTGCCTGACGTTCGGTGGCTGTGGCCGCTATCAAGTGAGTGTTTAGTCCCTGCTCGGGCGCTATTTTGTGGCGTACCTACCCCTGTGTACGGTTTGCTCTTGCTGCTTCGGGTGCCATATTGTGAACTGTCTGTTTAGGAGTAGTTAAGGGTTGCAGATAGCTAGTCACAGGTCCAGGATTATAATTTATAAATCATTGTAAAATGTGTAAAACTTAAACTTTTATTGACACACACAATGTACAAAATAAATAAAAAATGTATCTGGTTTCTGTGATTTTACTGGAAACTGTAATATGAATATAATTTGACTGTAAACTGAACTTAGACTGAACTTAAACTGTATTCTGACTGTAATTTTTTGCAAACTGAACGTAGACTCGGTAACCTTGAACTTTAAACTGACTGTGTACTTTTGTCGTAAACTGAACATAGATTCCGCGAAGTGCAATCTTAATCGGACGTTTTCATTGCAAGCTAAACTTTGATTCAGTGATGGTTTCGCTGTTGAGTCAGTCTAGCAGAATGCTGGTAGACCGGTGGCTCATCTCGAGTTCTTAAGTTAGGCCAGATGCAGCAGTTGCTCAAAATCTCCTTCTGAGCTCGGTGGCGCGTCTTTTGTACCCGATTTTGGTTGAACTCGCGCGGTTTTAAGAAGGAGACTGTTATCGGTTATCTTTTTGGTCCGGAGGCGGAGTTGTATCGCGATGTCTGATTGGTTGAAAACCTAGGTTGCAAAATGTTTATTTTGTGACTTTAAAATATAATCAATAAATAAATTTCCAGCGTTTCTGTGGCAATTATTACCAGGTAAAATTATTCAATACAAAAAACACGTGAATACAATAAATAATATTACATATACAGGGTGTAAATGAAATAAGTGCATTAAATTTAACCAGTAATGTAACTCGACGAGAGTAACAATATTTCTTAATACCTTTTTACTTCCTTGTACGAAGTAAAGGAAGTATTGTAATCGCGAAAAATTTCGGTTTTGAGATTTCAACGGAAATATCCATTTTGACCATCCCTGAATCCATTTTGACTAATTTCGTCGTGACGTCTGTACGTACGTACGAACGTACGTATGTACGTACGTACGTGCGTACGTGCGTATGTATCTCGCATAACTCAAAAACGGTAAGCCGTAGAAAGTTGAAATTTTGTATTTAGGACTGCTATAACATCTAGTTGTGCACCTCCCTTTTTGGTCAGTGCGTAATATATAGAAATGGTACTTTATTTGAAGCCTATAATAGATTTTAATGAAAAACTATCTTAAAATATAATCTAACACTTTTCAAATTTGGTATATAAGACTTTTATATCAATTGGAATAACATAGCAGATTTTGGTTAAAACAGGCTAACCGGAAGTGATATATTACCTGAAGTTGTTAACAGTTTTTCTTGAATAAAATGGTTTCATTTTGATTTTAGAAATAAATGCTTCAAATAAGAATTTTAGAGAATTAAATTCTGCGTCTAGCACATTAAGTATTATTAAATTAGCCCTTTGTATAAGCGAGATATGTAAATTTAAAACTTATATACTTTTTGGTTTTTGTAATGAAGCTTGCTATGGATTAGGACAAAAAATAACAAAAAAAATAAAAAATAGATGTCAATGACAAATTACGTCAAATATGTGCAATTATATACTTGGGTCTATACTTCATATTAGTCTTGCGTACAAGGAAGTCGTGTGGTGTCCACATCAGATTTTTTTTCTAAGTCTTTTAGATTTTGAGTTAAAATTCTTTAAAGATTTGCTGCATATTTCGTTACCCGCCTATGGAGAACAAATGGCTGCTGCCGTATTCAAATGGGATACAAACAGCTCAAAAATTATCGGTTATTGGTTACACTTACAGTCACAGTAATTAATAAACGAATCAAGGCATATAACATTATTATTAATTATACGTAATAGTACAGTTTTTAAAATAAATAAATTTAAATTTTGGATAACAAAATTATAAAGTAGTGGATTAAAGCAGACTTTTAATCACCTGTGAATAGTGGAAGACAAGGAGGGGCGAGGTAACGAGAGGAAGAGCAAAAGCATAGTTATTAGGTTATGCGATGATTATTTATCGTCGATAAATCATAATAGCTTAAATACGTTATTCAAAAAATGTAAGTACAAACTTTTGTCCATTTAAAAAAGGTACATAAGTACCAATAATTAGTCCATTTATTTTTTCCGCCCAAATGTTTTAATGAAAATTTTTACAGCATTTTCGTCTGTCGAGATGTGTATTGTGCATAATAAATACACCTTCCCAAGTAAATTCAGTCTCATTAATGAACATTATGAGCCATTCCCAAAATTAAAGTCTGTTATGTGCTGAAGACATAGAACTTTTTTCACATGTTACGGATATAACTGTTTCTTTTTTTAAAATTGTCATATGTGACACTCCGTATTGTGATGTGATAAAGATGTACAAGATTAACAAATGTGCGAATATTAAGAACAGAATGATTTGGTGATGATTTGAAAATGCTCCGTGTAAATGCGTTGGCAACTCCATGACACTGTCTTTATGTCAACCGTGAAGTCAAGTAAAATGTAGTACAGATACGAGTAAAAAATAAATCCATAGGTAAGTAATTACAATGTTTGTGTACTCACATTTTGACAGAATTTTACCTTATAAACAAGTTTATTACTAATGTCAAAATTTAATTGCAACAATTGACAGGACTGTCAATTGCTAAAACAAAATTTTTCATAGCTATTGCTACTGCATTCAATTATCACAAAAATATGTGGAACGGCTCGTCAACTTACGGGGTGGTAAAAATGCTAAAAAATATGCGATTTCGAGAAAAAGTTATTAAGAAATATTGTTGCTCTCGCCGAGTTATATTACTGGTTAAATTTAATGCACTTATTTCATTTACGCCCTGTATATTTAGGTTTCCCTTGAAGTTCGTGGCAGGCCATGGCGCTAGTAGTGCCCAGCTATTATTGCGATTGTCAAATGGAGTTCCCGATGATCTTCTTTAAGCCCTGTGGATGGGATCATGTTCTCAGGGTCCTTTATTGTTGCCCAGACAGGTAGGCACGGCCAGTGGTTTGTGGATATGTCGGCTGGCAGCGGTTGTACTTCTTCACTTAATTGGTGAGTTTCCTAAGCGTGTTTTGACAAAATAAAACACAATTTCTTAGCAAAACCTAAAGAAAAGTGTTGAATGATGTTCTCTGCCCTGATTGCAAAGCCCACGGACCGGCTATGGAGAATAGAAATCACTGGGAAGACTGTGAACATGGACTTTTGACCAACTCGTTTTTGTAGAGAACTATGGCTCTGTTTGTCGTCCTTGCCGGGAAATTTGAATGAACTGGACGACAATATGTGACTTCGCCAGATATTAAATTTCTTACTTACGTATTTAATAATAAATATTATAATTTCTCACTATCTCAGAAATCCTGGATACCATTCACCTGCCACTCCAGCAGTTGCTGGAAACCCTCCGCGGATGATGTGCCCAGATGGTCGTGGCAGCCACCCAGGTGGTAGAAATGACTTTGTACGAGTATAGTACACACTTAGTACGGGTTGGCACCAAGTAAGCAGGTGGAGGATGGCGAGAGGCGAGAACAGACGGACCAGAGTATGCGGCGAAGCCAGCTGTAACCCGTCATATTCGCGACTCTGTCGCATACAGGATCAAGAAGATGGGCAATAAGTGGTCACAAAAGCAACACAACACTGATACCAGCATTCCGTGGTCAGCGGGCTTCTAGAACTAGGTGGATAGGACAGAGAGCCTGATGGCGCGGTGAAGCCAGACTGTTGCCCCTAAATAACAGGTCTCTGCCATGCACAGGTGACGATATCTTATCAGACATATAGGCTGCGGGTGGGCCTCCACACAACGGGAGGAAACACTTCGCAGACACTGACACTGCGCACCCATATGGGACGTTTTGCCATCCTTTTAGTTCGGATACGCATTAAATGTTGCAGAAAATTGATGATCTATTCTATATAGCTATTAGCTAATTTTGTGGCAAACTATCGAGAATGCCTTGTGATGGTCTATATATACTGTGTGTTTAAGACCAACAGGTCTTAAATAATTTCTGAATTTAAAATGGTTAACCCCTTTGAGGTACTAACTATTTTTACATATTGGATAAGGCAGTTGTTAGTGCATAGAAGAGGGCAGCAGAAACTTAATGTCCTATTATATTAAATAAAAATAACAATTTGGTTACAAGCCCAAGTGGGCGCGCAATGCCCCCTTCAAACACCCCAAGCGGACGCCGGCTGCTGTATCGATCGGTTAGAAGCGGTACGGTTGGGCTGTCGTAGAGAGCATACGCGTTACCCGCTCTCTCGCGTCGTTGTAATTTTGCAATTAAAATTTAACTTTGCTTGTCTACCACGGCTAGTAGTATTTGTTGTTAGAATTATCATTTGTTTTGTCAATTACGTCAAATAAACCGAGCTTTATTTGATTTGGTTCTTGTTGTTGGGTCGTGAAACTTATTGCGTCGCCATTTTATATAGCTAACAGTTGCTCAGGAATCAGTTGTAAAACCGCGTTATACAACTTTTTTTCTAACGGAAACCCGCGTTGTTAGGGTTTGATTCATATTCTTGTTTATAATAATAGTATTTCGCTGTAGATTGGGTTTCCATATGTTTCTTTAGACTGACATCATCGGATTGCATTTATTGTTGTGGCGTCGTAGTATAAATACATTTCTTCATTCTTGTATTTTGATTTGGTCGTTATTAGGTTCATTTAGGGTTCCTGGTATTATTTTAGCTAGATTTTTCTGTTCATATACTTATTAATTAACTTGGATAATTTCTACCATATAGTACTTGATTGTATATTTGGTTGATTGCAGTTTAGGTTGCTTGTGTTCAATACGTTATATCATATATATATATATATATATATATATATATATATATATATATATATATATATATACAGGCTGTCCCATAACTTCAGGTAGATATTAGAAAGGCATATAGTTCTTAATGTCCTGATTACGGAACAAAAAGATTTTTTTCGAAATTCCTATAATTAAGGGTAGTTCACTTAAGAAGAACATTTTTTGTACCTCTGGATACTATAATATTTGGAATAGTGAAATTAGTTATAACTATTACATAAAATAATTTAACAATGAAATTAATTTATGCAATTACGGAAAACTTCGTCACACCAATTAAGTTTGGGTGATGTGTATGTAATGAAAAAAAATCAAATTATTTACTTTATTTTCACAAAAATTGTTCAAAATTATTTCCATTAACAGCTAAATATAATGCAGCACGTTGAATTAAAGAAATTTAACAAGCCCGATGAATTACATTCTTTTGTCTAATTCTTTCAGCACAATTTTCAACTCGTTGCCGTAATTCTTCAAGGGTTTCAGGTGCCTCTTGATTATCATAGACAAGAAATTTAAAATTACCCCACAAATAAAAATCTAACGGATTGAAATCCGGGGATCTAGGGGGCCAAAACGCGGGACCTCCTCGACCAATCCACCTGTCCTCATATACTCTGTCAAGATGATGTCTGACATTTCTAGCAAAATGTGGCGGCGCACCGTCATGCATAAATCATGCATTTTGACGTACATTAAGAGGGATATCTTCTAATAATTTAGGCAAATTATTCAGCAAAAATTGTAAATAATCATTCCCAGACATTCTGTTAGGAAGTATGTATGGTCCCAGTACGATCCGCTTACCATCCCAGCCCAAACATTTAGTGAAAATCTGTGCTGAAAATGACTCCTGACAGCAGCATGTGGATTTTCTTCGTCCCAGTAGTGACAGTTATTAATATTATGTATACCATCACGAGTAAATATCGCTTCGTCGGAAAATATTACTTTTAACGTAAAATTGCCATCCTGAGCATGTTGGTTTAGAAGCCATTCACAAAACCTTACTCGAGAGTAATGATCGTGTTCAATTAACGCATGGACTCGTTGAAAATGATAAGGATGTAAATTATTATTCCTTAAAATTCTCCAAATTGTCATTCGTGGTACACCTGGTAGTTGACGAGATATTCTCCTTATGCTGATTGTTGGGTCATTGCGTACCAAATCTAAGACAGCATTTTCAACATTTACTGGTCTCCGATGAGCCCCGCCGTCTCTTCCCCGATTAGGTTGCAAAGAACCAGTGTCGCGAAGGCGTTGAGAAAGGCTTACAAATATGCGAGAATTCGGATGCCGTCGTCCTGGGAAACGTTCATCGTAATAACGCTGAGCTAATCTACAGTTTTGCCATGCTTCGCCATACATTAGCAACATATCCACTAACTCACTGTTACTGTAACCATTCATATTTGTAACAATAATCAGAAGAGCAATATCAAAACTGTTATAAGAAACACAATTTATGTGGCCGGCTACTAGAAACCTAATGAAATGATTGTATTATGCAATCATTTCTTATTAACGTAATATTTAATATTAGAACTACCTATTCAACCAGTGTCCCAAAACTGTTTCCTTCAAAAACCTCAAAAACTAATTTTTGAATTTTGAAAAAAATCTTTTTGTTCCGTAATCAGGACATTAAAAACTATATGCCCTTCTAATATGTACCTGAAGTTATGGGACACCCTGTATATATATATATATATATATATATATATATATATATATATATATATATATATATATATATACCTATCAAAATTGATTTTCATTTGTTGATGTAAATTTTGTTTCAAGTAAGCTTAGTACGTTGTTAGTTCGTAAACTGACTGGTTCTTCGTCGTTTGTTTGTGTTCGTTTGTTCTTTCGTTCGTTCGCTCCTTCGTTTATATTTTATATATTATATTCCTTTTCATGTTTTGTTAGAATAGTGTCAATTATCAGTTGCTCTTTGCATCCCTTAGTTCTTTTTCTGCAAGCTTTTTGTTCGTCGTCGAATAATTTATTTGTCAATAGGTGTTCGTAAATATTGTAGGCATGTTGGTCTGTGTTTTGAAGGGTTCAAGTTTGCGTTCTTTGTTTTCAGTATTAAGTAGGTGACACCATTTCTTAGGAATTCTGGCATTTTATCGGGATTGGTAAGGATGTCTGTGTAGAGTTTAGCCATCTGTTCATAAATATCTAGGTATTTCTTCAGCCAGTAATTATTAATTTTGTCCGGGCCTTCCAATTAAGTGTCTTACTAACTGCTCGCTGAACATATGCCTCATTAATTTTCCAGTGCAGCATTGTTTGTAGGTTTCATACTTTCCTTTTCTCTTACTATAGCCAATTCCCTTTCTTGTGCTCTGCAGGTTTGCTCCAAATATCTTTCCAGTATTGTTTTACTTCTTGTTTGTTCGGTGTTGTGTTCCCGTATTCTGATGTTTCTTCGAGGCTTTTATAAAATGCTTCCTTGTTCTTACTGAATAGCTGGTTTTGTTGTCTTCTCTTGTTACTTGTTTTATGTCTCTATAATTCCGGGGCTGAGTTCAGATCTATATCTATTAATTATTTTTTCCTTCCTTTGTTGAACTTTATTACTAGGATTTGGGCGAAGGCTATGTCTCAATGTTTATTTCCTCTTTTAATACGTTTATCTTTACTCTTATTCTTCTTTCCCACGAAGGCATTTTATCAGATATAGATTTAGGCTTTCTTTCAGCTTCGGGAAAGCGGGCCTACTTGTTGGGTTCATACCGTCATACAATAGGTACTGTGTTTCAAAATCCTCTTTTAGTTTCGTTATTTCTTCATCAGGTTCCTATGGCAAAGATATTGCCACTTGCTGCTAGTTGATTTACTGCTTTTCATTTATAATTATTCCTAATTTCGTCGCAATTTCTTCACGTAATCTATTGATTGTGTCTGCTGGCAATCTGTTGTTTCTCATGATGGACCTTCTTTGGTCAGTTATATTTTGTTTCCTTTTGTACTATAGATGTGGGAATTCTTCAATAGGGGACTATAGCGCAATTGATTTAAGAGAAATTAGGAAAAAATATTGAAAGTATATGTTTAATAATGAATATTAATAAACAAACAAAACAATATAATTGAAATACTTCGGAAATAAGTGAGTTTTTGTTATAGCAGGTCGTTACTCATATGAATTGCATATATATATATATATATATATATATATATATATATATATATATATATATATATATATAACAAATAGAGGAGGAGCCTACTGCCAATGGAAGTAGAGAAATTCAAATAGCGGAGGCGTGGCTATCAGTCAATTATTGCAATTCTCAAACAGTTTTTATTTGATTATGAATATTTTGCATTAAACATAATAATTTAAATACATTTCCAATTATAAATCGTATAGACGCGTAGAGTATAATAATATTCATTTATTTTTATAAATATAATTCAGAAATAGCATATATTTCAGGAACGTTTAGGTCGACAAAGAAAACATTTTGATATACAAACTTATATTCGTGACATCACAACTATATTTTTACCTCTCGCTAAGAGAGGTATTGTATTCATGCTAAAAATCGCATATCCAGATTTTAGTGAATAAGCACGTTTTAAGGTCCCTAGAATCCTATTATAACATTTTTACGATGATGTCCGTATGTGTGTGTGTGTTTGTGTGTGTGTGTGTGTGTGTGTGTGTGTGTGTGTGTGGGTGTGGATGTGTGTGTGGATGTTGGATGTTGGATTCACGATAACTCAAATACTATAAGACTTAAGACATTTTTAACAACGGATTCCTCAATCTAACAATAATGTGAAGAGTTGATTAAGTTTTGGTAACAATTGGACAACCGGAAGTAGTAGTTACAAGAAAAAAATCATCTAAATATTATTTATCGAAAATTAATGTAAATACTTATATTAAAGAATGTTAAATTCTTTATTCGATAAATATAAATTCATTATTATATCTTCTATAGATTTAGAGATAAAGAAATGCATATAAAATAATTTGATGTAAAAATTCTCAAATCAAACTAATTCAAGGCAAGAAATTGAAATGTTTGTAATTGACACATAAATGTCACTGTCAAAAATATTTGTATGCCGCTGTCAAAAATATTTGTACATTATTTTGAAGATTATGAAAATAAAAAAAGTCAACAACGTAAAAGAATATACGTAAAAAAGAATATAAGAGAAATTTGCGAAAAAATTACGAATATAAAGGAAAAGAAAAGGTAAATAGAAAAAAAAATTCAGGATATTGAATACTTATAGGGCGCGAGCAGACACGTGACTCGAGCGACCTTGACGTGCTTGGAATCAGCTGATTTGTGTGCGCGTGTCATTTTGACAAGAACACTGTCACGTTGACAGTACCAATGTTTTGACTTATTTTGATTTTGAACTGCTTAAATGCTATTATTTTACAATTTTTAGGCAGTTAAATATATGAAATTAAAAATAATAACATTTTAGCAGTTAAAAATCAAAATAAATCAAAACATTGGTCTTGTCAACGTAATATTGTCCTTGTCAAAATGACATGCGCACACAAATCAGCTGATTCCAAGCACGTCAATGTCGCTCGAGTCACGTGTCTGCTCGCGCCCTATAAAGAAAATGTATGTATTGTACATAATTTATATTAAAATATCCCATAGATTTTGCAAATATATGTGAGAATTGTTTTGTAGTGAGACATGAATATATGTATTTGTATTTAAAAATATTTTTCGTTTTATGCGTACAACCAGGTACAATATCTGGCGAGAGGTTATGTACTGGCCACATCAGATTTTTAAATATTGGGGAACTATAACTCGCTTATTAATAGGAATTTTTTCACCGGATTTTCACCGACAGTCTTAGTTTTACTTATACGTTTAGATGAAATTATATTTTTAAAATGGTGGAATCCTCTATTGCCATTCTGTAAAGTTCCTGCATAAAAGTGCCTTGATGAGTTTCTATATACCGTGTGTCTGTCTTAAAGGTGTACATAGGAGATTAACATGGGAAATCAGTTTTTTGCAATTTCCTGCTCGCCTAATTATTTTAAGCAAAAGTGCGTCAAATAAAAGTTTTAGAGCTTAAAATTCTGCAAGTAAATCAATAAACAGAATTAGCTTTCCATGCATTGTAACGACAGAAATTAATTATGAAAATATCGAAATTTACGTTGAAAATATCGACAGCCATGGAATTGAACAAAAAATAAATAAATGCTTAACGTTTTATCTGTCACAACGTAACTTAGCTTATTTGACCGACGTTTCTGACAATTAGATTTTGTCTCTAATTTTATTGTCTGAAATGATAAAAAATTGAACATTTATACGAATGAAGAGCTAAATTCGTGACAAAATTTGAAAAGACTGCTCATGTGTCTACAAAAAATACATGTGAGGCGCGTAATCAAGATATAGGACGAGCAGAACATGCGTTACTCTAAGAAAGAGTGTTAGGAATGATAAGTGTAAACCCCTTCTGTTGTACTAAGGTAGATGTATTGGAAATGAGTTGAGAGTACACATAACAGCATCATACATAATTTTGTTACGCAATGTTGAATTTTTGATATTATTTAAACAAAACTGTATTTTCTTAACTTTATTTATTAATTTTATATTTCTATTATTTCCATAATTAACGACATTTGTTCAAATCAAATTGTCAGAAACGTCAAAGAAGTTAACTACGTTGTGTCAAGCATTTATTTATTTTTTGTTCAATTCCATGGCTGTCGATATTTTTAACGTAATTTTCGACATTTTCATATTTAATTTCTGTCGTTATAAAGCATGTAACGGTAATTCTGTTTATTGTTTTAGATGTACAATTTTATACCCTAAAACTTTTATTTGATGCATTTTTGCTTAAAATAATTAGGCGAGCAGGAAATTGCAAAAAACTGATTTCCCATGTTAATCTCCTATGTACACCTTTAAAATAGACATACGGTATATATTCATATATATTCATACATTGTCGTAGTCCATCTAGTTCGCTGTTTTCTACGGGCAGAAGTATGGGCTAAGGCATAAGGCTGGGTTTCCTGGACAACAGTCATTTCTGCATTGAGCTCTGGAGATTGGGGTTGTTGTGTGCGCTCTCTTTTTTGGGTTCTATCTCGTTTTCCTGCTAGACGTGTTTACTGTCTGTTCTGCAACAGTTATAATTTTTATTGCTATAAGTTATTTAAAGTTTATTTAAAGTCCTTTTTTATTACTCTTTCAAAATGCTATCACGTAACGATCACAACAAAATCACTGTTTTGATAACTCAGTCGCTCAGTAATTTTGATTCTAATAAGGAGTTTATTGAGCTAATTGTGAAGGAAGAGACGGTTGCAGTGTCAAAAATGTTCAATAAAAAAATTACAAAATGAAATAAGTGCAGTGAAACAAGAAAATTCAGTTTTCAAATTTACTTGTTATTCATATGTGAACTCCGCTGATAATTTAAACTAGTACACGCGTCGTAATAACTTACGTATTTTTGGGCTATTAGAAATGCAAGACGAAAATATTGAGGACTGTATAGTAAATTTATGTCGGAATAAACTAAATATGAACATTTTTACAAATGATATAGACATAGACAGATCTCATCGAATAGATAAACCATCTAGCAAAAACAAACGGCCCGTGATAATTCTTGTGCGGAAAATTGACCGCGCACAACTGGGGCCTGATTCTTGAAATCGTGCGAAATTTATTTCACACACGGACAGTACTGTACGTATGAGTGCGTATGAGTGGTATTCTTGAATACCAAGCGAAACACGGCCGAAGGCTATGCATACGATTCTCGAAAGCAAACGAACGTAGTATGTAGCAACCAATCAAAACAAAAAATTTGTATCATGTGAATGCTTCAACATTTGATTGTTTCTTAACTGCCACTGTCAACCAAGCTGTCGTAAGTCATACGTGTTGTAATTTCAATATTCAAAATTTATTATACATATATTATTTGATACAGGCACAATTTTTCTAAATGTATAGAAGATATGTAGGTACATAAATAATATGGCAATATTAATATACAAGCGTAATTCAAACTAACATGCATTAATACTCGTAATTTTGCAAACAATTTCAGGTTTTATTAAAAGGCATCTAAAATTCCGTATTAACAATCCATTGGATCGTTCTGTCAATGCAGTAGCACACATATTCGAATGTCATAACGATATTTCAAGTGTATGCAGACGCTACATTTATAATTCGCGTCATTGTAACATCACTAAACGTACCCGGAATTGTTTAAAAACAACTTGATAGATATGATCTGAGTACAGAACTGATATACTTAACACAAGTGGCAGTGAGTTACAGATAGTTTTGTGTGCTAAAGATAATTTCAAGTGATCTATACCCATGCGACTTAAATGCGCACGGAATTTTCGCGTATGACCAAATAATTTCAATTCAAGAATACCAATATGCAATTCGCATGCGCATCTCTCCCACTTACGTATGCAAAAAATTTCAAGAATCGGGCCCCTGATCGCCAGGAAAATTGGGCGCCGCACAATTGATCGACAGATAAATAGGTCGCCGCATATCCCATACTTGCTAGCTAAATGTTTAGGAGCTATAGATAAACCATTATAATATGAATTATTCTGTACTGAACATAAAAATAATAAAATTTATAAATAAATAAATTTATTTAAAAACAAACAAAAAAAGCACATGAAACTGACTATCATAACATAATTATATAAACAATACTCGTCAATAACAAAAAATATATCACATAAAATGATCGTCATACTACATAAACATAATGAACCATACAAACAAAAAAAAATTCAGTAAACAATAATTACTAAAAAAAACACGTAAATATTGAAATATATTTCGGTTATGATAATCAATTACAATTACTTCCATTCGCTTAGAACAATTTAGGTATTTTTTTCTCGACATGTTTTGTTCACAACCACTTACATATTGTTCAATTTTGCCCACATTTAAACTATGTTCGTTCCTCAAAGCACCAATACATTTCCATATTATGGAATGATATGCAGCAACAAGCCTACTAAAAGCACGATGCCATCCTTCACACGAATTGTTTGTTTTTGGCAAACCTTTTTTAACGGAGGAAAAACAATTCCACAAATCTAAAGGAAATTTTGGATTGCGTCGCACACGTCTTCCTGGGCTTCCAATCCCCGGATCCTCGAAATAATCTAGTACTGGCTGTACTGTTTCGTCATACGATATTTCATCGCATAGTTTTTCAAAACATTCTTGTACTGCTTCAACGGGAACAAATGCTAACGCCGGCACTATTCTTAATATCATTGCAAAATAAGCATCAATTTCATATCGTTGATGTAAACCATTCGCTTGAATGGACCGATAAAAGCACTGGGAAAAGTGGAAAAAGCACCCTCTTAGTGTAGCCGCAGGAAAAACTGTCTTACAACTATTTATTTTTGCCTGCTCGAAGTCAGTCATAACTGTAGCTGGACTTAAATTTGGTTCTAACTGTTTCAATGGATTAAATAATGCTTTATAGGTTTCTTCATTCTTCCTCGCCAGTAATGCAAAAACAGCAGGTATGATACAATATTTCTTACTCCATGTACGGTGTATAATTGTGTAAAGATCGTAGGTACAGTTTTAAACGTAGCATCTTTCGCATTCGATAACCATAACAAATTATCCTTTGTGGAGACTATTAATATTCGGTTTTCAGAACAATTGTTATCAAATAATAAAAATTGTTCACCCTCGTTTGTTTTTTGATATGACTCTGGTATTTGCAGATCAGCGAGTGAGTTTGGATTTGCTGGAGTACCATTTTCGCGATTCCTGACGTTCCTCACAGTACTTTTTAATGAACTGGTCCTAGGCATACATCCTGCTGCACCTTGCGATAAATTTGCATAGGTTTCAGCAACAATGCAATGTGTACCATCTTGAGTTTCTTTCGCACGTAATTTTGCACTACTCACAGCAACCGCGGTTTCACATTTTGCAGCATCGCCGGCATGATTATAATCATGTAAATACTTAATTATACTGCCATTTTTCGTGTGTATACGTGCTCGACACTTGCATTTACGCTACTGGTCACATCTCCAAAATATCACATCACCATCGCTATTTTCTTTATCTTTCGAGTAAAGATAGCCTTTTTCAAACAATTTGGGCTTTTCCCTTTCACTTGTTACAAACTGTAAACTCATTTTTATCACAATGAATAGTAATATAGTACAGCAATATATAAATACTTATAAAGATACAATCTTCGTTCTACTTTATATAAAACCAAAGGCTATTCAGTAAGGGTAGGGGTGAAACAATATTATTGGACAAACAATCCGCAACAGAAATAATCCCTTTTACCTATAATTAAGGGCCATGTTTACCAGTTATTTGTTTCACTTTTACTATCGTTAATCACTACGTGCAGTTAAACATTTAAAAATTAAAACATCGCAAACCGAACCAAAAATAATATAATTTATTCTAGGAAATATTTAAATTTTTTAAATTATACTTTATAAGTATAACACTCACTCTAAACACTATCTCCCTCAAATATGCATTGATTGGTGCACATCCTTGATGCGGCGACCAATTTACCTGGCGGTCAATTGTTCGCGACCAATTTTCCGGTAATCGAGCGCGGGGAAAATAGATCGCCGGAATATTGAACACCAGAAACTTGATTGCGAGGAATATTGATCGCCGGTAAATTTATCACGTAGAAAATTGATCGCCGGGAAATTATTGATCGCGCGGAAAATTGATAGCCAGAAAATTGGTCGCTTGAAAAATTTATCTTTAAAATAATATCGCAGAAGTTCATCGTCAAGAAAATTAATGTAACCTTGATAAACTCATCATATTCAATGAACATCGCGAGGCCAAATGGACGGCGGTGGGGACTATTGGTCTATCTTACCTGGCAAATAAGATTATGTTGTAGGTGTAATACAATTAATTCCCTGAATTTTGCTGAATTTTTTGAAGTAAGATTATAGCGTTGGCTGGGACGAAGAAAATAATAAACGAAATTAAAATATGAATAATCAAACTCGCGATTATTAGCTGTAACAGTTTTTTTTTTTAAAAAAACTTATTACCTAGTAGTTACACAAACCTAACCCCAAATCACTAACCTTTGTCTTCTACTATACATGATAGTTATTATCATCTTCTTTTCATATTTTTTTGTATCTGTATAAATACAATTTATAAAATTCATGTAAAACAAATATAAAGTGAAATATTTTAATAGGTAGATATTAATTTTAAACTAAATTATCAGTATATCTTATAATAGGTAAACATAATAAAAAAATACATTTTTAAAATAAAATCTAACCCAATTATTTTGTAAAAAAAAAACAATATTTTTTGTATACATAAATATCCTTTTTTGGTGACCAATTTACCACGCGATCAATACTTCAGCGATTAATTTTCCTAGCGATCAATTTTCCCATTTGCGATTCGTCGGAAGCCAATCACTCCGCTTCGCTCCGTGTTGGCTCCCATCGATGCTTAGAATAACATCCCTAACATTTCAAAGCTGGCAAGAACTATACAGAGAATTTATTTTAACGCGCAACATATGGGCAATCACTTCCATGGTTACTACACACTACTGTCAAAAAATGACAGCAATGTAATATTTGTCCATTTTAAAATGCAACATACAAAAATTTGTAGTTATGTATTTTCAATACTAATTTACAATAAATTAGCCTACATACTATCAATAAAAAATCAAAACTTTAATGTAGCACATCTTAACAAACTTTGACTTACAAAAATTAATAATTTTAATGTAATAAATGTTCAAGAATACCTCCATTCACACTGATGCAATATCCTAGTCGCTCGTAGAAAGAATTGATACCATTTGTGATGTGTTCTGGACGTATCTCCTGTGCTGCGATACTATTTATAATGTTGCATTTTAAAATGGACAAATATTACATTGCTGTCATTTTTTGACAGTAGTGTGTAACCATGGAAGTGAGATATCATATGTTGCATTTTAAAATAAATTCTCTGTATTAACTGTGGTTTTAACTGGGATGAAAGAAGGTCTGAATATAATATTGGACAAAAATTTGTTCTGTTGGACCCTGTAACTTTGTTTTTTGCGTAATTAATTAGTAATCAATGAGAATAAATTTTTCTGAGTGATTTCATGTGATTGTACCGGAATGGTTGTGCCAGCTTCAAGGACCTAAATATTAAATTATTAAAAAACAATACTTCTTGCACGCAAAAATATCGGGCGATCAATATTTTGGCGATCAATTTTCCCCGAGATGAATTTACTGGCGATCAATTTTCCCCTCGATTAATTTCCACTCGATAAATTCACCGGCGATCAATTTTACGCGATAAAGTTTCCGCTATCAATATACCGGCGATGAATATTCAGGACACGCTGTGTTTCAGAAGGGCCATGTTTACCAGGCATTTTTTCAATGTTCTTCTGAAACTCGTCATCAACGAAACCCGTAGCTCCTATTATTATTTACTCATTATCAAGTTACAAAAGTTTTGTACAGCGACCTCTTAAGAGGTAAGTATAAATACAAAATATTAGGTTAGATATTTACATTTTAAAACACATAGTAATAATATAAGGATATTTGTGGCACTGGTCTTCCTGGATGTTCAAATATCCAAACATTTTTTGTTAGTCCTATTTCATATTATCACTTTGTTTTGGAGTTTTGGAGTAAAGTACATAGAGTTGAGGTGGTAATTTTATTTTCTGAAGTTCTTGATGAAGATGTTTTAGTATGTCACCTGTAGATCCGATGATTACTGGTATTATTTCTACAAACTTTTAATCTCTCGATCTAGATCTTAATATTTTGTTATTTTTCGCTTTTTAGTGGCTTCTTTATTGGTTACATATGGAACTGCGATATCAATGAGGTACACTTTACTTTTAATATTATTATTAATATTAATTTATTATTATTATTATTATTATTATTATTATTCTTGTAATTATTGTTATTATTATTATTGATATTATTGTTATTATTATTGTTGTTGTTATTATTGTTATTATTGTTACTATTGTTACTATTGTTATTATTGTTATTATTGTTATTATAGTTATTATAGTTATTATAGTTATTATAGTTATTATTGTTATTATTGTTATTATTGTTATTATTGTTATTATTGTTATTATTGTTATTATTGTTAATGTTATTATTGTTATTACTGCTATTACTGTTATTATTGTTATTACTGCTATTACTGTTATTATTGTTATTATTGTTATTATTGTTATTATTGTTATTATTGTTATTATTGTTATTATTGTTACTATTGTTACTATTGTTACTATTGTTTCTATTGTTTCTATTGTTTCTATTGTTACTTTTGTTATTATTGTTATTATTGTTTCTATTGTTACTATTGTTACTATTGTTACTATTGTTATTATTGTTATTATTGTTATTATTGTTATTATTGTTATTATTGTAATTATTGTTATTATTGTTATTATTGTTATTATTGTTATTATTGTTATTATTGTTATTTTTTTTATTATTGTTATTATTGTTATTATTGTTATTATTGTTATTATTGTTATTATTTTTATTATTGTTATTATTGTTATTATTGTTATTATTGTTATTATTGTTATTATTGTTATTATTGTTATTATTGTTATTATTGTTATTATTGTTATAATTGTTATTATTGTTATTATTGTTATTATTGTTATTATTGTTATTATTGTTATTATTGTTATTATTGTTATTATTGTTATTATTGTTATTATTGTTATTATTGTTATTATTGTTATTATTGTTATTATTGTTATTATTGTTATTATTGTTATTATTGTTATTATTGTTATTATTGTTATTATTGTTATTATTGTTATTATTGTTATTATTGTTATTATTGTTATTATTGTTATTATTGTTATTATTGTTATTATTGTTATTATTGTTATTATTGTTATTATTGTTATTATTGTTATTATTGTTATTATTGTTATTATTGTTATTATTGTTATTATTGTTATTATTGTTATTATTGTTATTATTGTTATTATTGTTATTATTGTTATTATTGTTATTATTATCCCTATCACTATCACAATTACTATCACTACCACTACCTCTACCAGTACCAGTACCATTACCAATATCATTATCTTTATCATTATTATTATTATTATTATTATTTTTATTATTATTATTCTTTATTCTCACTTTAATAGGTACATTTAATTATATATATACGGCCATTTAGGCAAGTATATACAATATTTTATCCACAACTGTCAAATAATATACCCATAATTCAACCGATTTTTAACAATTAATGACCTTCGTTACTGTGGCTAATTGAATAGTCACAGTTGAATTGAATAATAATATTCAATCGTTGTCAAATTCAAATCCTACCTCTCAAAGGCTGGTAGCACGATCGTAGTTCTAACACCCGTTTTAACTAAAACCATGCCAACGGCTTGGTACATACTTCAGGGTTATTTACAAAATCAGTGTTGCCAATAAACTGATAAAAATGTATTGACCGCTATATTCACTTAATTTGGCTTTATTATTTTAAATTGTTTATACTACAAAAAAGGCAAGACAAAAATCATATTAAACAGTTTTAAATAATGCCGTCAAATTTTTTTAATATGGCTGTCATTACATTTTCAGCTTATTCAGTACATTGGCAACACTGATTTTGTTAATAACCCTGAAGTATGTGCCAAAACGTTGGTATGGTTTTGTTAAAACCGGTGTTAGAACCACGCTCGTACTACCAGCCAAAGAGTACAAACAAAATTACTTTTAATAAGTAATTCTTTCCACATAAAAAACCAAAATTACACCAGTTTTCTCATTTTTCATACTTTTATTTTCTTCTTAAGCATGAATTGTAGCTGAATAGTCGGTTTTAAGATTTTCTGTTAAATGACAAATCCTTTCATAATTATTACAACAATAACTAGATTTGTCTATGTAAACAAAAACATTTTTGCATCTGTCAGTGAATAATTCTAATTATTTGTTAATACAAATATGTCACTGATATGTTATTATTATTTGACAACTGTGGATAAAGTATAGTATTCTATTCGCATGTAATGGTTATTACTCATTCGAATGATTTACATCACTCACGTTCGCTCGCGATGCAAACTTTGTTCTCATGAGTAATACTATGTATTACATGCTTATTGAATAATATACTATTATTATAGTATTTTCAAGTGTTGTCCCGTTGGTGATGTTGGCCTACTCGATCTACGCACATCCCGCTTTTTTGGTTGCTACAGACTATTCTACCCTTTTGGAGATAAGTTATTCTCCCAATACTATGTTTTCTTCATTCTCATCCTGTTTACATTCTTACTGGGAATCTCCCAGTATTCTTCTTACAATTTGGCAAGTTTTTAAGATGGTAACTTTTTGTAACTGGTATTTCTTTGTAGATCTAATGTTTTCAAACTGTCAAATAACTTCTTTGGTATTTCACCAGTAGCCTAACTACTATTGGTATTATTTTAAAATTCTTCATTTTCCACATTTTTTAAATTTCATCATCGACGGGTATATATTTTCTTATTTTTAAATCCCAAGTGTCATCAATATTTGTACTATTTGGTACTGCTATGCCAATTATGTACTTTGTTTCTTTTTTATTCTTTATGAGTATTATGTCTGGGATAATATGTTCTATTTTTTCATCTGTAATTATAGGCCTATTCCATTATATTTTTATATGCTCGTTCTCGTGTATACTCTGGGGTTCATAATTGTAGTATGGTTCTTAATCAATAAGCTGGTGTTGGTTACATAATTTTAAGTGTATTACTTTAGCAATTTTGTCGTGTCGTGTTAGGTCTTGCGATTTCGCTAGCGGTGTACATAGTGAATATATGTGTTCATTTTTTTGTGTTTTACTGCATTCGCGACACATATCTATTTGGTCTTCCATCTTTGCTATATGCTTCATATAATATCTGGGGTACTGACTACGTGACCTTGTATCGCTAACATAAATCCTTGCGTTTCTACAGATATGTCACCTCTTCTTAACTATGATTATGTAGCTGCCTTATGTATATATTCTCTTTCTATTTCTGCTAGATACCTTCCAAGTAATTTCTTCTGTTTCCATATTTTCTTCTTTTATTTTCTTGACATCACTTTACTCATTGGTTCATAATTCTTATCTGTCAAATTTATGGTTGTATAATTTTTGTCTGCTTTGCAAAATTCTTTATATGCTCCTGATGTTAAGGATTTCTCATGAAAATATTCCCTTGTATTGTGTACTTGTTTGTAATGGCCATCAAATATTTCTGGAAGCCCCTGTCCTCCTTTTTTCCTCATGTTGAACCGTTCAATAGAGCTTCGAGGATGATGGGCTCTGTATGAGTTTTCTTCTTTGGTATCTATATCTTTTAATTCAGTATCTGTTCTCTTAATAACACCAAAGCTGCAAGTTAATACCGAAGTAGCATAGCTGTTGATTGCCCTACTTTTATTAATAGCAAAGAGTTTGGTTTTAAAATTTGTCTTACCCTTACGAAGTACAAATCTCTTAACCTTTCCTTACATTGCTTTTGAGTCACTCCTCTTGCTTGTTGATATCCTAGATATTTATACAATTAATGTGTAAAATTTACCCTTGTTTCTTGTTCTTGTTTAATATTAATATTAATAACTTTAATTATATTTATAATTATAATAATAATAAAAATATGTCCACAACATTATATTAGGAGGTAATTTTAAACAAATGTTTTGTAATATAATAAAATTTACTTACTAAATATTATTTGACAACTGTCATACAAATAATTGATTATTAATATATTTATATTTTGTTAAAAGTAAAGTGTAATATTACATTATTTAGTCTTTATTATAATCTTTATAGAATTATAATTAAACATAAAAGCAGAAGTTAAGGCACTTTTATTCAGAGTGGTTACCTCCGGTTATATGGTAACCGTATTTTATTGAGCAGTCCGGTAAATTGCGGTTACGTCAAACATGTAACCGCGGCATGTAGAACGGTTACATGTCAGGTTACTGCAGCTATCCTTTTCTAGCTGAATAAAAACAATGTAGCAATGGGAAATTTGTGAAAAAGATTTACTAGAAGCCATAAGAAAAACTTTAAACTACAAAACATTTAAAGTGACACATAAACAATTAGCAAATTGTTTTTTATGAAGATAATACAAGAACCAACTGTAATGCCTAATTTCATGACAACTGGTAACACATATCTACTTCCAAAGACAAAACTTGCAAGTAATGATCCTGGAAAATATTGGCCGATTATGTGTCTACTGACAATATACAAGGTACTTACAGCTATAATCACAGAAAAGAACTATAAACATTAGAGGTAAATAGAATTCTAAATGAAGAACAAAAGGATGTAGGAAGGAAATGCAAGGATGCAAGGAACAGGTTCTAATAGATATGATAATTGCCGAGGATGCAAAGAAACACAGGAAACCGCTTTACACAGCGTATATCGACTAACAACAGGCATACAATAGTATACCAAATATATGGATGTTGAAAGTACTACAAATTTCTAAGATAGATAATAATTATACAGGTTTATGAAATATGCTATGTCACAATGGAAAACAAAATTACTAATGAATACAGAAGAACAAACGACCGAAGTATTAGAAATTACGATAAAAAGAGGAATGTTCCAGGGAGACACTGTGTGGTCCTGTCTTGCTATAAAACCAATGACTACCATACTAAATAGTATAAGGAAAATACGATACACATTAGAAAAAGCAAACCCAAATTATACTCACCTGTTATATTGTAACGCGACATCCTATACCTATATACCTGACCTCGTCTAATAGAAGGTTGTACTTACCCTACGTTGTGTTTATTTTTCATAAGTAACCCTTTACCTGGTTCGTAATATAGAGTAGCTGTTAAAAGTAGAGGAATCGGGATAGGTATTTGACGTAATTAAAGAATAATGTTCTCTCCAAAAAGCAGACAGAATTTGTTTATCTTTGTGCATTTATTGAAAATTAACCATGAAAGCAAATAGTAAATAAGATGAGAAATATGGTCGGGTGTGAGGGTTTGAACACGATACCCAGCTGTGGAAAGGTCCGCTCTCGTACAGAGAGACATCGAGACAGAATTTCAACAAATAATTTATAACAAATTAAACGTAGTAACACATAAAGAATGTCCCAACAATTTAATATTAACAACAATGAAAATAATGCTTGAATTCGACCTGTACATTGATAGTCAATTATAAACGTAATTGTGTAAGTGAAGGTGAGTGTGGCAGTTTGGTGAGTTCAGAATTTCATCCGAACTGCCATGACGCTCGGCGTCGCCGCAGGCCTGCTTTTTGTATGGAAAGTGTGGGGTTAGCAACACAGTCCTGGTTCGCCGCTGGACCGGCCTCACCATTTGTACAGGCCACCCGGCATAGCCGAGGCGTCTACAGTATGTGACTGTGTCGCCATACTGTCTATCCCGACGAGTACCTGTGTCGTACCCGTCGGGGTGTAAATTGTTAAGTGATACCCAAGTGAACGTGGACATGCGTTCGGTGCTGATACGGCACACATCTTGAGCTTGGGTGGCTGCAAAGCAACTAGACCCGCAAAATTACGTTTGATTGACAACCAATACTAGGTTATATAGATATAAATTAATTATATCATTGTGACAATCAATCATAATATAGTGCTTCTCCAAGTTAAGTTCATCGTAATTGAAAAAGGAAGCCAATTCAGGTGAATAGGGGGGATGGTATGGAGATTCCCCAAACGTGCCTGGCTAGCCATAGCAGCTGGATGGGCGGAAAGTGGTGGAGGTTCCCAAACGTGCCTGGCTAGCCATAGCAGCTGAATGGGCGGAAAGTGGTGGAGGTTCCCAAACGTGCCTGGCTAGCCATAGCAACTGGATGGAAGGAAAAGTGGTGGAGGTGCCCAAACGTGCCTGGCTAGCCATAGCAGCTGGATGAGCGGAAAGTGGTGGAGGTTCCCAAATGTGCCTGGCTAGCCATAGCAGCTGGATGGGAGGAAAAGTTGGGGAGGTGCCAAACGTGCCTGGCTAGCCATAGCAGCTGGATGGGCGGAAAGTGGTGGAGGTTCCCAAACGTGCCTGGCTAGCCATACCAACTGGATGGGAGGAAAAGTGGTGGAGGTGCCCAAAAGTGCCTGACTAGCCATAGCAGCTGAATGGGCCGAAAGTGGTGGAGGTTCCCAAACGTGCCTGGCTAGCCATAGCAACTGGATGGGAGGAAAAGTGGTGGAGGTGCCCAAACGTGCCTGGCTAGCCATAGCAGCTAAATGGGCGGAAAGTGGTGGAGGTTCCCAAACGTGCCTGGCTAGCCATAGCAACTGGATGGGAGGAAAAGTGGTGGAGGTGCCCAAAAGTGCCTGACTAGCTATAGCAGCTGAATGGGCGGAAAGTGGCGGAGGTTACCAAACGTGCCTGGCTAGCCATAGCAACTGGATGGGACGAAAAGTGGTGGAGGTGCCCCAACGTGCCTGGCTAGCCATAGCAGCTGGATAGGAGGAAAAGTGGTGGAGATGCCCAAACGTGCCTGACTAGCCATAGCAGCTGAATGGGCGGAAAGTGGTGGAGGTTGCCAAACGTTCCTGGCTAGCCATATTAACTGGATGGGAGGAACAGTGGTGGAGGTGCCCAAACGTGCCTGGCTAGCCATAGCAGCTGGATGGGAGGAAAAGTGGTGGAGATGCCCAAACGTGCCTGACTAGCCATAGCAGCTGAATGGGCGGAAAGTGGTGGAGGTTCCCAAACGTGCCTGGCTTGCCATAGCAACTGGATGGGAGGAAAAGTGGTGGAGGTGCCCAAAAGTGCATGACTAGCCATAGCAGCTGAATGGGCGGAAAGTGGTGGAGGTTCCCAAACGTGCCTGGCTAGCCATAGCAACTGGATGGGAGGAAAAGTGGTGGAGATGCCCAAACGTGCCTGGCTAGCCATAGCAGCTGGATGGGCGGACAGTGGTGGAGGTTCCCAAACGTGCCTGGCTAGCCATAGCAGCTGGATGGGAGGAAAAGTGGTGGAGGTGCCCAAACGTGCCTGGATAGCCATAGCAGCTGGATGGGAGGAAAATTGGTGGAGGTGCCCAAACGTGCCTGGCTAGCCATAGCAGCTGGATGGGCGGAAAGTGGTGGAGGTTCCCAAACGTGCCTGGCTAGCCATAGCAGCTGGATGGGAGGAAAAGTGGTGTAGGTGCCCAAACGTGCCTGGCTAGCCATAGCTGCTGGATGGGCGGAAAGTAGGAAAAGGTGTGGGAAACGAAGTCGACGGTAGACTTAGAACTTACCTCGGACAAGCCAAGTGTAAGGATTCGATGAGTTCAGAGCCTTGGGTTACCCAACATGTCAACCATGCCAGAGGTCCAAGGTCTGTGAGTCTGGCCGAAACCAGACTGCTGAATACAGCGTTTATCTCCGTATTTAAACCAAAATATCCCTCTTGCCTCCTTCCGATCTTAGGAGTTTCGGGGTTAAGGGTTGCACCTTCCCGCCTCCGGTGTGAGTGGGTGGTTGGGTGGCTCATGGAAATTTCCAGAACATCATAAGTCTGTCATCATGTACGGAATGCCAGATGGCCTTAGCTAGCCCTGTCTTGCAGTGTCAAGTGTCTGCGGCGCTCGACTGCCTGGCGCCAACCCTTACGCTAAGCATTAGAAACAAAGAACACATATGGAACAATATTTTTATGCCATAGCCATCGCAATTAAATGCTAACTACAGATGTCACTTGCAACGAATCCTAATAAGAACATTAACAGAATAATTCTTTGGTTATTGTAAGTGCATAGATAAATAAATAAACAAACAAATAAATGCATAAATAAACAAATAAATAATAATCATGATAATAGAGAGTACAGTCTCAATATATGGATTATTTGAAGTTAATTGCCAGTAAACGGGAAGATTTGGAATACCTTCTGAAGCAAGCATCAAGGTTTAGTACACATATTAACATGAAGTTTGGCTTAGATAAATGTCGCATTCACAGTATTAAAAAAGGAAAATAGGAAGATCACGAAGGAATAGAGGTAGATGAGAAACAAGAGCAAATTTTGTATTGTATATTATAATTGTATAAATATCGGGGATATCAAGAAGCAAGAGAAGTGGCTCAAAAGCAATGTAAGAAAAAGTTAAGAGATTTGTATTTCGGAAGGGTAAGACAAATTCTAAAAACTAAACTATCTGCTATTAATAAAAATAGGCCAATTAATAGCTATGCTTCCTCGGTATTAACTTACAGCTTTGGTGTTATTAAGTGGATAGATACTGAATTAAAAAATGCAGATACCAAAACAAGAAAACTCTTCACATCATAGCGCATCATCCTCGAAGCCTAAATTATTATTAATATAAATGGGAGGAAAAATAGCAGGAATGCAGTCTAAATTTGTTTATTAATTAGTCTGAGGCCAACGTTTCGCTGCCACTTACAGCTTCATCAGGGCCTTAGTCTTTTGCCCTGATGAAGCTGTAAGTGGCAGCGAAACGTTGGCCTCAGACTAATTAATAAACAAATTTAGGCTGCATTCCTGCTATTTTTCCTCCCATCAACATCATCAATCGTTTATTCCATTTTACATTAATATTAATTATTAATTTCTCACTAGTAGTGTGGAATTTACTTGTCGAGGAAGATAAACCACATGTAATTGGAAATTATTAAATTTGGAATGAAAAACATATGGCATTTGATATAATTAGTAGCTATCATTTTGACACGGCCCCTCATATATGCTTGTCAAGGCCAACAAAATCACGTGACTGCTCGCGCCCTATTATATATCTTTTGACATAAATAACGTTTCGTGGTGAATACTTCATTTTGAGATTTTAATTTGACAGTAATAACAAATAGTTATTTGAGTATTAAGGTTAATAATTGCTCCCTGCCGGTTGAGGATGATTTTGGAGATCGAGACGAAGTCAAGATCTCCAGTACATCAGATACTGGTAGAAGAGCCCTTACTGATCGCAATGATTATTACGTTTTTTGCACGACCGAAGCCCAAATTAAAATAAATAAAATTTGAAAATTATTTTCGCATATTAAAAAAAAAATAGTTGTCATTTTGAAAGTAAGCTTTAATCGTTGTTTTTATTTACACATCACTTACCGCCTGCGCCTTCTGATCAGTAAGTGAGGCACATCACTTACCGTTCTGTAATTTACTTACCTTATTGCCTTGGAAACCCTATCGCTAAAGGTTAAAAAAACGATCGTGCAAAAATAACCTTTATATTATACTATGACGCATTTCTTTTGTTTGCAGGATTGATTTCATTTTGATAAATGAGGGTGCTATTATTCTTTACAGACAACCTTCTTCTTATTGAACTGTCAAGCAAATATAATTTATCATGAAATTCATAATGAAATAGAATATTTTATTTGTCATAGCATTAATTTCCAATAAAACAATTTATTTCCAAATAAATATGAGCATTATCTATATTTTGTTCATGAGGAGCATAGACCCACGGAGTAATATGACCATAAGGAAGAACTACTCATATTTTTTTTTCGACTATAAAATTTTATAAAAAAATTATACCTACCTATAAGAGAAAAACTGCAACACAATAAACATTAATTCACCAGATCTAACATATATGCCAAAATTATGTTGTTAAGAGGCATATTTACACCTGTGCTAAAATATGAAACGAAAATTCAAATAAAATGATCCTGTACTAGAACTATCAACATTTTAAAAAATTCAACACAACACAAACCTACTTGCAATATTAACTTGCATCTTAAAAAATAATTATTGAAATCTGTTAGTATTTGACTTTGAAATTATAGGTAAAACAGTATTTCTCGATTTTCACATAAAATCAAAGTCAAATACTAATAAATTTCAATAATATTTTTTTTAAATGCAGGTTAATATCGCAAGTAGGTTTGTGTTGTGTTGATTTTTTTAAAATGTTAATAGTTCTAGTAGAAGAACAATTTATTTGAATTTTCGCTTCATATTTTAGCACAGGCGTAAATATGCCTCTTAAGTAATGTTTGCAAAATGATTTTCTTTTCCCCATATCACAAAATCCCAATAATTCGTAATATATCTTTCAGTGGATTTGTTCGGGACCAATTTTCCGTTTGTTTCCGAAAATTTTAATACGATTTGATTGGAACTTTCGTTTTTTGTACTCAATTTTGAAAAATATTAGAAGTACCAAAAAATTGGCTGCTGTCATTACTGTTTTATTTTTATTTAGACAAAGCAATGCGATTAAAAAAACGAAATAAAGGGGGAATTATGTCAAATTTTCATCCAAAAATACGACATAGGTGTGAAATAAAATGTTATACGTCATATGTCCGTTAAATGATTTTCACGGTACTCGTTTCAAAATTCCTGATTCGGCTACGTCGCCTCGTCCGGAAACATCTTATTCGTACCGTAAAAACGCAATTACCGGACTTATAACATAAATTGCTACTACTTTATAATAACAGGTTTGTGATGAAAACAGGCCTTACTGATTCAGTCAGAAAAACGTTTATTGTATTTTAGGACGTTTCGGACTACAATGGTCCATCTTCAGCTTTATACATAAAAAATAATAAAATAACAAAAAAAGTTAATAAGCATATTTGTGTAACCACTCACCTATTTAAATATTGAATATTTTTCTTTGTTTTTAATATGTGAGTATATATGCTCATTAACTTTTTGTGTTTTTTTATTATTATTTTGTATAATTATTGACATACACTGTTCTTTTTATGTATAAAGCTGAATGTGGACTACTATGGTCCGAAACGCCTTAAAACACAATAAACGTTATTCTGACTGGACTAGTAAGACATTTTTTCACCACAAAAGTTTGTCGGCTCCGGTGGCTCAATGGTTAGAGCAACGGCTCATAGTTATGAGTACGCTAGGGGTTCTGGGTTCGAATCGCACTAGGGAATGGATCTTTGTATATGTAAACCTCTGTAATTGGGATTTAATCGTGTTGAGAGGTTTAAAAAAAAACCTTGAAAAATTCTCAACTTGATCCTTCAAGACTCCAAGATAATTTATAGCAGCACAACTATTTACAATAAATATAAAACAATTCACTTTTACGAGCACTTTATAATAAAATATTAAAATAAAAAAAATATTTCAAATGGGTTGAAGTTTATATGAATTATGATTATCGAGTGCAATATGTTTTCTGAAATTTTTTTTTTAAATTTTCTTCAAAAATAGTGTTGAATTTTTAATTTTTATCTTGTTTTCAGTGACTACATTGCTGACAGATTGTAGTAGAAGTGCTGTGGACCGTACATACCTTATTATTGCATGTAGAGCATTTATCGTGACACATGTAACATATTCGTCTTTTTATGTCTCATTTCTTTCAATATCTAGCAACTCATTTTGAATGACTGTCCTGTCCAGTATCTGTGCTGTGGGTGCTCAATACATCCACAGCATCATAATAATCATTTATACAGGAATCCAAGGTCTATATATTTAATTCTTACTCGGTAAGTAGCCGTTTTGTATCTTTTTTAACGAAATGTTAATTATATTAAATAATAACACTTCTGATATGGTGGGACAGATATGACTCAAATGTTAGTATAACTTTGAAACTACGCAAGACACGTAACCAATGCATATAACATGTACATAACTACTTCAAATGTTAGGAGAATTCTAAGAGGGGCGGGCGGCTGTGCAAAATAGAAACAATAGTAATGACTGAAAGAAAATGGCTTTGTGTCAGATTTGACCCTCCATACCAGTTGATGGTTGCATCTTTATTTTAACATCACACTATTGTTATCTTTCTCGACCAGTCTATTATAGAAATTAGTGCAAGAACGATAGCTATAGGTTTCGTTTAAAATCAAATGCAGTTAAACTAAAAACAATTATGACATTTTAATACTACGAATTGCTTCAAAATTAAACAAACTTTCATTTCAAATACTAATAAAAAATAGTGGAGAACCCTATTCATAATGCTGGCAATATGTCGGTAATTATGGTTTATATACAAACATACCTGTAAGTGTCTCACCACAAGTTTACGTGACCTTTATTTTAAAAACAAGGAGATCTCGATTTCGCCTTGATCTCCAAAATTATCCTTGACCGGTAGAAAGCACATATTGCCCTTAATAATTAAACTATAATTCCCATCTTCTACTTTATTTTAGTAACATAGCAACAAACATAGGTAACTTAGATTAAAAGAAAATAATAACATCTGAATAATTCTTTTCGTAGATGTCAAACAGGCCGTATATTATAAATATTTAAGTTTATTTAAGTTAAGATGTACTTACATTCCTTGTAGCTTAAATAAGTATTACACTATTAAAAAATTTGTTATCTGGAGGATTTCTAAAGTGCCCATTTCGACTAAAATACATAGGAGATTAACATATGATACCAGTTTTTGGCAATTTGCTGCTCGTCTAATTATTTTAAGCAAAAACGTGTCAAAAAAAAGAGCATAAAATTTTGCATCTAAATAAGTAAACAGAAGTAACTTTACATGCTTTATAACGACAGAAATTAAATATGAAAATGTCGAAAATTACGTTAAAAATATTAACAGCCATAAAATTGACCAAAAAATAAATAATTGCTTTAAGTTTTATCTGTCACGACGGAGGATTCTGACAATTTGATTTAAACTAATATCGTAAATATGACAATAATAGAAATATATTAGTGCAATATTAATTGTTTTATATTTCAGACAGTAAAACTAGAGACAAAATCAAAATGCCAGAAACGTCAAATAAGCTAACTTTACGTTGTAACAGATAAAACGTCAAGCATTTATTTATTTTTGTTTAAATCCATGGCTATCATTATTTTAAACATAATTTTTGACATTTTCATATTTACTTTCTGTTATTATAAAGCATGGAAAGCTAATTCTGTCTATTGATTTAGATGCACAATTTTACGCCCAAAAATTTTTATTTTACGCGTTTTTGCTTAAAATAATTAGGTGAGCAAAAAATTTGAAAAAACTGATTTCCCATGTTAATCTCCTATTTACACCTTTAAGACAGACACACGGTATGTATATATATATATATATATATATATATATATATATATATATATATATATATATATATAGCCAAAACTCGTATTAGTTGGGCCGGTTATCATTCTCAACAAAAAAATTATAAAACCTATGCAAATGATGAGAAATTTCTACAAATTTCCAATATTTTAAAATATAGATTTTAAAATTAAAAAACTGAATTTGTTATTCAATTATTACAGCATTTAATATTAATTAATTAATTAATTAATTAGTATTGGATCCCTAGATCTTGCACATTTTGCTTCGAGTATTGCCCCATATGTCTTGCAAGGTAAATTTTACTATACGTACTGAAAGTTGCTTTTCATTGTGCCAAAAGTATAGGGCATCGGTAGAGGCGAAATCAGGACTAAAAGATGACGCTTCAAATACCGGTCGAACTATTATCACCAGTCATTGGGCCTACAGTTTTTTTGTGTTTTAAGTCTATACTTAAAGTATCATTTGTGTAGATTTTATGATTTGTTGAATATTTAAACCGGCCCAGCTAATGTTTGTTTGGGCTATATATATATATATATATATATATATATATATATATATATATATATATATATATATATATATATATATATATATATATATATATATACCGGGTGTCTTAGGCCGACCGACACAAGATAGATTAACATATGAAATCAGTTAATATCTCACCAGTGTAAGATATTAAGCTGAAATATTGTGTTGGAGAATATAAATTCTACGGATTACACTTGAAATTAGTCAATTTAAATATGATATATTAGAAAAAAATAAGAAAACTTTTAGAATTTGCAGGGTTATTGCTCGCATGTCGGATAAAATAGTTAGTAAGTAACAGTATAAATAGCATAGTGCTAGCGTGTGCATCTGGTAATAAAAAAAAGCACGGGGAGACTGGGTTCGGAACCAGCCAACAGCAAAACTTAATTTTTACCATTCAAAATAAGTTTTATTATGTTTTTAATCTTTTATTGACTTTTAATAAAATATAAACATTATTTATAGCATAAATTATACGTATTTTGTAAATCTGAATCACATTTATTACAACATACAGTTAAATATTTACAATAAATATTTATAATTAAAAATAACGTATCCATTTTATTACTTTCAATAAAAATTTAAAATATATTAACAATAAATTTATTTTCACGAGTAAAATTTAAATTTTACTTTTGGCTTGTTCTGAAGCCATTCTCTCCGAGTTTTGTTTATTACCATAAGCACACGCTACCATCATGCTATTTAAGCTGTTACTTCGTAACCATTTTTTTTTTTGGGATATAAACAACAATCCTGAAAATTCTACAATTTTTCTAATTTGGATTGTAATCCAAAATAGTATCCCCCAATAAGTATACAAATAATCAATTTAATATCTTGCATTGGGGAAATATTATTCACAATTAACTGATTTCGCGTGTTAATCTCCTAGGTGTCAGCCGGCTGAAGACACCCGGTATAATAACACTGTATTTTTATTTAATATATTTAATGTAAACAACCATAGAGTTTTATTACACCAAGACTGTAAATTGTTTTCTTTACGACCTAATGAAAAAAACGTTGTTTCCACACGATTAGCTAGATGCGAAAATTGACAATCTCGTTTATGCATCAGAAAAATTTTAACGCGCTAGTATGTTATTATAACGCATATAAGTGTTGCCAACTAACCGATAATTTAGATTTGTCTTTTACGAGAAATCACTAAATAAAGTCCGTTTTCACGATTTAATGACGTCATGTTGGGTGTGATTTCCGAAGTATTTATACAAATCAAAACTGACAACACGCAGTATGTAATATAATTTATACCGTGTAAATATTATTATTAATAAATATTCAATGTAAGACATTTATTTCGCAGTAATAAATCTATTGAATAATTATAATGTAATGTCAAAACTGACAATATTATAATATAATCTATATTGTGTCAATTTCGTTATTCATCAAAATTCGAAGTATACATAGTTATTTAGCAAATAATAAACGAATTGGATAAATTCGATATAAGTATAATGGATGAAACATGCCTCTTTTTATTGTCCAAAAGTAATTGTTGCAATAATTATCGGCAATCTTAGAAACACCGTCTTTGCAATAGCAAAATGCAATATAATATCAATAATTAAGAAAACTACCAACACACAACGATACACAAATTTATTGATCCCAAAATAACCCTAATCACATGATTGACAGAATGAAATGAACATTCAAATAATTAAAATATTTGGAAATTATGCCTTTTACCGCGGTTACAATGCCGTTTCTATTTCATTTTTTGCCGTTGGTTGGATGGAGATAGGGTATACCACTTTGGAACTCTTACCATAATGAATAAAACTCTCATATATGTAATGTGTGTACGACAAAGATGCTAGATAAATGTTCAGTAATTCTTGCATCAGGAATCGATGACATGGGATCAACTCAGCGATGAGTGTATCAAAGTAAAGCATAAAAATAAATAATATGAGAGATAATCTGCAAATTTAACACTTTTTCTTTACAATAATTATGGTTGGTTCAATAATTTCATATTTATAATGGCAGGTACTTATAAGCAAAACAGTTGGTCATCGATTCTTCACTTCCATTTTACTTTGAGTTTGATTTGACATTTTCATACACTCCTGTGATGTAGAGAATTAAATTCTGTATCTAACCTAATTCAATAATCACATTATATTTTGCACGTTTCGTAATCGACCATATTGAATTAAACATTTCATGTAGTTTTTTTAATAATATTAATGTTATTAAAATAAAATCACAAACAATTTAATGACATTTTAGTTACAGAAATATATTTGTCCCATTGTGACATATTTTACTTGTCAGAAACGTTCTGCTTGAATCACAATCAATGAAAATAAAGATTATTCACAGGAAGAAAATTGATATCAAATTTTTTTAGAACAATTTTTAAATTTTTGGTAGATTCGAAGTTATTTGCAAAAAAAGGATAGACTAAAAGAAATTTTTTCGTATTATAGACACGCCAACCATAGTCTCAAAATGTGCGCAAAAATTCTAGCTTTACTGAAGTCGTATAGCTCTTATAGTTTTCGTATAAAAATACTGGCAAACAGAAATAAATATGTGCGATACTGTTTATTATCTATTGCTACGTGTGGCAGTCTGCTTTCTTTTTAGTAATGACGCTTTCGAGGCACTATCGTGGAAAGAACATGACAGGGTTTACTTTAAAGCTATTTGAAATTTGGAAATAATTTCACTTCCGGATATCCGGACAATTGAATGTTGAACTATCCGGATCTCGGATAAAAATCTCAGTATCGAATTTTGGATCCGGATCTGAGTATTGAATTTTGGATCCGAATCTGAGTATCGGATCTTGAATCCGGATCCGAATATTGAATCTTGGAAACGAATTTGTGTATCGGATCTCAGATTCGAATATGAGTATCGGATTTTAGGTATGGAATTTCAGTATCCGGATCGGTTCTCGGATTCGAATATTTCCAGCATTGAACTTTACATTCAAATACTAGCATTGGATCTTAAAACTAAATAAATCTGATTATGAAATAATACATTATGTTTTTTTGTTTGATGTAGTTAATTAATAGCCGGCATATTTCTGATGTCTAAATTTCTGTTAGACAACTTTTAGCATCCGCTTAGTAGGAAATTTCTCAATTCCACAGATCTATAAGTAGGTATAGTTTAGTTCAAGATCATTTCTTTGACTTCTATAATCCCTGCAATTTCGACTACAATAGCGAAAACCGCATATGGTGACCTTATAGCAATACAGATAGGTTTTACTTACAATCTTTTTCGGTTCATATTTGCTTACACGACGATTATTGACCTGGAAAATTTACAATTCGTACCGACTCTTCTAGATATACTTACAAAAGCATTCACTCAACTCCTATATTAGATAGTTGCAATAGAAGAATTGTACTGAACATACAATAAAAGAAGAGGATAAATATTTAACTAGCAGCTCAGATATTAATAAATTTTTTATACTCGTAAGCGAATCTGACAATAATTATTCGAACGATGATATATCAGAATGATTTTATATGTATTTTTATTAAATAATTTCGTACAAGTGGTTAATAGGCCTCTTGGGGAAACCCTCCACTATAAAAAAGATTAACGAGCTGAAAGCAATACCTCTTGGTTAGTTCCGGAAACCTGCTTTTAACAAAAAATTACCTATTATACTTAATATTTAATATATGAAAAATAATTTTATCACATGGAAAATTATCAGCAAGTAGCAGCATCCAGTGAAAAAAATTGTTAGCGGTCGTTCTTGCAAGGCATTTTTACTAAGAAAATTTCCACAATGAGTTCTTCTCAGGTCAATTCTCCATATAGTCGTTGTGTAAGCGATTGTGAACCGAAAGAGCTTGTAAATAACACCTATTTTCTACAGCTATAAGTTCATCATATGCGGTTTTCGCTATTATAATCAAAATTGCAGGGTTTATAGAAGTCAAAGAAATGACCTTGAACTAAACTATTAGAAAAACAATCCCTTTTATGTAAAACACGTGTGCACGATGTAAATATATAGGTATTTCGTCACCTGCAATGAACTTATAGTCATTATTTCTCAAATTTGACCTTAATCCCTTTTTCATACAAGCATTTGTTCTAATGAAAATTATAAAATGTTAGAACTACAGTATTTTCAATATTCTATTCTAAGGAGGATCCCCTCCTTTTCTTTACATATTAATTAACTACAAGTTTTGTCGGATCCTCACATCACTAAATAGGATTCGAACTTGAGCCGTCAAAACCACAACCAGGCACATAACTCACTCGTCACTCACACAACATATGAAATATGTAAACGCTGGCATTACAAAATATTTTAGATATAAAATATTTAGATTTTGTTAGTAATGTTGTTACACAAATGTCAAAATCTCCTACTTAATTTTCGATCAAGTTATTATATCTTATTTGAATTTGTCACACCTCTATATTCGAATAACAATAGCTTGTTATTAAATATGCTGATATATAAATCATTCATCCAAGCCTTCTGTATTTGGGGAGCAATTTGGGTGTGGTCGCATCGCTAACAAAAGATTTATCTTACATACATACAATTTAATTGTACTGTACTAACCACTAACATAGTAAGCAATATTCATAGCATTTCATTAGCTGTGATGTAATACTGGAAAATAAAATTGCGTGGTAGTTAAGTAATTATTTGCTAGATATTTATTCGAGATCATGATAAACTCAAGTACATATTAGAAATTATTTTTTCATCTAGATTCTAGATATTCCCGATAAATAAGTAAATAATCTGAAATTTTTAACTAGAAGAATAATTTGTATGATTTGTGGTTATATATATTCACCTGCCCAATCAGTATACAGTTCACGATGTGTATTGAACTGAAGATTTATAATACGAGTTTTATTCTTTATTACATATTTACTTTTTAAGCTCGTGTTTCGTATAAGGTAACTCAGATGGGTTCGAAATTTTGGTTTTCACTCATTTCAAAAATACGTTTGATAATAATCCGAATTTGTATTATGCCGCCGTTATAAAGTGATTACGGAAGGTCTAAGTAAAAAAGATGTGCTTCTTTGTTAAATGGGAAACACATGATTACAATTTCACTATATTTAATAGTCGTCAGCTAATTAGAAAAATTATTTCTACATTTATGCTAATTAGTTTAATAAAAGAAATTATAAATAAGAACTATAATATTTTTAAACACAATAAACCTTTTACTGATTAATATAAAGAAGGATCACATTTTTAAGGTAAAATTAAAATAAGGTACCTACCTACGTATCTATGCATGTGTCCCTGTAAGCAATATTATATTTCAACTCGAAATTTTACCGTCAGAAAAAAGGTTACTTACAGGATATAAATGAAAATAAGTACTTAATTTCTTATTTGGAACTTTTTTTCATTATAAAAAGTTAGCCTAAAACAATTTATTAGTTACTTCATGTGTGTTAAGAAAAAATGTTTTTAATATGACTGGAACATCCCTAAAATTATAACATATATAGCATATAAATTATGAGCGACGCTACTGTCTACTTAACTTTCTTCAACAACAGCTTTTTAGAAAATGTCTATAGTATATAAATTTTAGCCAAAAATTATAAACTCTCTTTGTGATGGCATTATTTAAAAAAGTCAACTAACTTCAATTCCAGCAGTTTGATTTAATAACTTCTTAAAAATTACGACTATTAGTAATTTAGCTTACAAAATAGGTAAAACTTAAAATAATTAAAAAATACATTCACTGAAAAAATGTTGCATGTGTTCCACTATCATTAAAGGTTTTGTATTTTACGCGGTAAGTTTAATTAATAACCAGGGCTTTTGAATTTTAAAAAACTTTGTTAATTTTTTTCTCATTTACAATACTAATAAATTTTGTGCAAAATTAAAAATGTGGGTCTAATATTTTATGTCAAGATTAACGTCAAAAAAAATAAGGAAATACCAACTTACCCACAAGTTAACCAATTTAATTTTAAATAATGAAAATCAATAATTTGATATCATTAATCATTCTATTTAACTTAAGAATACTTACGAGTACTAATAGTTTGGTAATATTTACAAGTTTTAATCTGCAAATAGGTATTTGTAAAATAATATTTAATTTTATTACAGGTACAATTATAATTACATATTAACAATAATAAAAAACGAACAATTATTAGCGGTCGTAAACGTTAAATGGGCGACCTTGGTTTTTTCAATAAGTATCAAAATTTAAATGTCATTAACCGAAAATAGAATATTTGCCACCTCTTACTTCTGTTGGTTAATGTAAGTCTTAGTTATTCCTTCAAAAATAGTTGTAGTGTCCAACGGGATTCTGATCAAAATAGCCTGCTAAATGTGCTAAATCATAACCATCGAAATCACCGTAGTAGCCATAATTTCTTTCCAATCCTGAAACAAAAAATATCTAGGTAGCATCATTTCATTTACCCTCCTCACGTACATAAAAAAAATTGAATTCTTATTTTTAGAATCTGTAATAACTGTTTGGTAAATATTACAAAGGTAAGTTAATCTAGCACTTAATCATATTTATGACAAACCTTACGTAATAGTCAATTAAAAGATCACGTTTATTAGACAAATAAATGGGATTTAAATTCTTAAAATTATATGTAAAAGAAACATTTTATTTGGTTTTTGGTACACATTTATATGTAATTATTGTGTTGTGTAGCTAAAATATAATTTTATTAAATAAAAAAAGAAATTTCAGAAAAATCTGATAATCTTAAACATCGTTTAATTCAAAGCAGTGTTTGTATAAAATTATAAATACCGCATGTAGAAGAACGAACATATAACTTGTTACCTCCAATGCTCGAACGAGTTTACTATGTTATAAACAAAAGGCATTATTTACATTTATGGCTCTATTCTCTAATTCAATTGTTAATTTTTATCAAATTGTTAACAATTTTCACCAATCAAGTAGGCCGATAAATAACAAAAAAATTGATATTTAGTTGCCAAATCCATATCTATTGGATAATAATTTTTTTCTACTCCCACTTGAAAACTTTTCTTTACAATCTGGAGAATGGATATGTAGGCAATTCTAATTAACTGAACGGATATAATTTCATATATATCCTAGGATGGATATGAAATCAATGAATTACAAATCAAAGTCCTGTAACCCAAATAACCGTCTGTTCATTTATTACAAGAATAAGACAATGAACGGTACAAAATATCACATTTAATATTTCAATGTTGTTGTTTAGTTGGAAATATTTTCAGCAGAAAACGAAATTTAAATAATTTAATAACATTTAACTGAATTATATTATGAGTCAATAGATTAGATAAGTTGTATAAGTATTCAAAAAGAACGTATAAAATATGTAAAGTTTTGACATTTATTTATTTGTTTTGAAACATGAAAGGTTAAGATCAAAGTGCACAAGATTTAGAACCAGAATGGTATGAAATGTCATATTTTTTAAGTCAATGTTATGCTTTAGATTTGGAAATAATTTCAGAATATATAGAAGAGTGCGAAAAGTTTAATTACAAGCTAAATGAATTGAAAAATTTGTAAGGGTATTTAAAAAAATATTGTATATAAATAAAATATAATTTTTAAACAAAAGACATTAAGAAAGCTTAAGAAAACAAAAACATAAAATTACATTAAAATTAATCATGTTCAATAAAATTTCATATTTCTAGAGTTCGTAATTTCATTCCTTTCGTTAGTCATAGAAAAAATATGCCGTACAACTAGAGTGGAATATCCATATCGCGTTCCTACGGCGTCGTACTCAAACTTTCATCCTCATGCGATATGGCTATCAAATCTACTCTTGTTGTACAAATTATTATTAACCTGTTAATTAATAACTTTATTGCAGAATAGGCTTGTTGCTATATACGAATATGCAGGGTAGTGATGTTGTAATGTACGACGAGACGAGAGTACTCTCGCAATTCGTCTTGTTCCGTTACATTATGCGAGACGAGAACGAGAGCGAGATTGCTGTTTAATATTCGAGGCAAGATCGATATAACAACTGCGAGAAGCGAGTCAACGGTAATTCGTGCATGGAACAAGCGAATGTGAAAATTATATGAATTCACATATCGGTCTCAGAGCGAGGAAATGCAAAATAAAGACAAAATCCAATAGAAATAGTTTTCTCCAATATTTTATCCCCTAGTTCACCCCAATTAAAACCACGGTTAATAAAATTCTTGTCGTCCCTGAAAAGAAAAGGATATTATATTAAGCGCCGATGGAAGCTAACACGGAGAGAAGCGGAGTAATTGGTTGCCGGCAGGTTACTAGTGTAGCGGTTTTTTATGACTAAATCTTACTTAAATAGTGGCATATATTTAATGATATAGTGTAAGTACTTTTAGTTACAAAAAAATATTTTTTTAATGTTTATTTCGTTTTACTGATGACAGAATGTATGAACAGATGCTTGTTTTAATAGTTTAGAGATCACAATTTAGTGATAAATAGGATATTATAGAGATAAATTAAATTATATACTAAGTTATCACATTTTATGGTGACCGTAAATTAATAAACATTATGTTTGTATTTGCTGACCAGAATTTAGTGTTTGGTCTCTTTATTATAGTTATGCGACTGCAAATACACGAAAGAGAGTGAGATTGGTGCGAACTTGTCTCTTGTAGTTAAACTGTTACGTAAATACGTAGTGCGGAAGCGCTTATTTTTATAGCGAGACTCTCGTGCGAGAACGAGACGAGACCCAAAAAATCTACGAGAACAAGAGCGGGATCGAGATTACAGAACCGAAAACGAGACGAGATCGATATTTTATATTTCTCGTCTCGTCTCGCCTCGCGTGCATCACTAATACAGGGTGTTAAAAAAGGAATTTTCTATGGTATGCATTTCGACGTGCAGCTATCACAATCAAGAAGAATTTTTCCAAAATTGTTTTATTTATTTAATTCTTTAAGCGTACATTTTTAGTGCCACATCCCGACACGAAATTTTTATTAAAAATAATGAATTATCTAAACCCGTAACTGATGTTTAATAGCAAATAAATTTATTCGTAATTATTTATATAAAAAAATTCAAGAATTAATTAAACAATAACAATTAATTTTGGAAAACATATTTTTGACTGAGAATCAGAACGTCGAAATGTATGTACATACCCCTAAATTTTTTCGCTTTTTTTAGCACCTTGTATTTGTATAGGCAAACTATAAAATCCGTCCTTTCATTAAACGCGTAAGTTTTCAAAATGACTAAGCTAATAGTAAAATGAACATTTCAACATTTTCGATTGTAATTTTTCTAAACATTCTTTAACGTAACCTAACGTACAAAACTCACGCGTGCAAAACTTGGGTCAAGTCCAAGTTAATTATGTCCAAAACTGATCCTTTACATTTCACTTACGAGTATTTATACTGAAAACGACTAAGCGTTTTATAAAAAGAAGGATTGTGCAATCTGCCAACGACATAGTTACGTACATAAATTGCAGAAATTTGCCCACTATTTTCAGTAAGCAATAAAGTTACAGTACTCCTAAGAATAACTAAAAAGTAATATATTCAAACCAATTTTGGAGGACAACAAACCGTCTTTTATAAATGTAAAGTAAAAGCATGCAAAGTGTGGACGGCATAAAATTGCAGTGACATCGGAAATCACTAATAAAGTACAGATAGTAGATGTGGAAGATTAGCGAAATTGTGAAACTGGCTCATTTAGTAGCTATGATTTTTTTGTTATATTTTTTTAATATTTGGAAAAGTTAAATTAACAAAATTCAAATTAATAAAGTTTGCAAAAGTTTTATATTATAACGAATTCTAACAGATAAAATGTCAAACATTTCTTCCTTTTTGTTCAAATGCCATAGATATCACTATTCGCAATCGAAATTAACGATAAAGTCGCTGATTTTTTATACAAGATGGCCGCTATACAATGGGTTTGCCATATGACAGTTCACATTATACACTTTGTTTCGTTCACTTTGTACATCGAGTTTAAAAACTTATTTTTCTATTTTGGTTCTTTAATATGTACTTTATGAAACCCATTTGGATGTCATAAAGTACTTCTTTATGACATCCAAATGAGTTTCATAAAGTACATAATAAACAACCGAAATTAAAATTCGAGGACATGAAATAACGTTCATTTTTTGAAAAAATTACCAAAATAGAAAACATAGTATAAAATACACGTTTAATAAGACATTTCAGCGCACTTGTCCCCTTAGAAAACTCGCGGCAAGCCGCTCGTTTCTAAGAATGACGCGTGCGCTAAAATCATGTCTTAAGAAACTTGTATCTTAATGTACCATTATATGCAGGCGATTAGTTAAAATATTTAATTACTAATTACTACACTACTCACTCAGCTCTCACTTATTCAATATGTACGATTGCTTTTTCTAGTACTGATCTGCGCCACTAGAGGAAAATTTTTATCTACGATTGCGATTAAGAAATTGAATAAATTTATGAATTTATAGAACTAAACTATGGCATAATTATGGCATAATTTACAAGTATCTTATGTTATATGATGCGGATTTTTTTTTATCTTTTTATTGATACCACTACCATTGTTGTCAGTTGAAACGGGGAGCAACAGAATGCGAAAAACGATTTTTCCATGGTAAGGCTACGTTCGGTTTTAAGGTATTTACCCGGTATGTAATCGTACTTTCGTGATGGAGTACGAAAATTTAAATATCGTTAAACAAAGCGTCCAGGAGGAAAATAGAGAAGTTTCGAAGTCTACGGCTTTTAAATAAAATACTTTAGGTATCAATGTTCATCTCGTATGAGTAAAATTAATATTACTCTAATATCAAAATGAAACTTTGAGGCATTTAAATCGAGCGCATAAAATTCATTATCAGCTATGTTTGTGACGTCATATATCCGTTTCACTCAGCTCTAGAAACGTATATTCTTGGTGTAGATGACAGACACGCGTCTATTTCTCGAGCCTGATGTATTGAAAATTTAATATATTTTTTTCAGCTGTATTATACTGCATCTGGTTTAAGATTGCAGTGGCGTGAAAATAGGAACAGTTTGATCTTGTTGTTTGATTGGATAATATCGGGGTATTATCTAAACAGAAAACAAAATAAAACTGATCTTATCTTCGCACCACTGCATTTTTAAACCAAACCAGATCTAGAAACTTTTCAGCGAAAATACAAAATATGGTTCTATAATATTTTTATGTACAGATTAACATATTACAAAATTTAAAAACTAGGAAACCCCTACACTCGTATTTAAAAAATATGTCATTTCAATTGCCAAAAACAGACTTTCATTATCATGCCGCAAACTATTCATCCCACGGACCTATTAAAATTAGAAGTACCTATTATAATTTTGTATTTTTGAATTGAAATAATATAGTTATAAACTACTGGTCATCAATGGATGATCAATGGGCACAATCGTTTTAGTTTTAGATCAGCAAAAAGTTAATGGTTAGTCCTCTGACTAGTTTTAATTCTTATACAAATTTAATGTAATTTATTAATAAAAAAAATAAGAGAAACAATTTCTAATGAGTATTTTTTCATTTATTTTCTAATACATAATCTAATACTTTTTACTTTCTACTGGTATATCAAGAGATTTAAATAAGTATAAACATATTAATTTGGGTGCAGTAGACTATAAAATTCTCATAATTTCAATTGTACTATTAGAGAGAAACACAAATACCTAGTAAAATTTCTTGATCACATTTTAAAGTGAAATTGACTGTGATATTTAGTTCCATTTCAAAAATTTCGTATATTTATGAAAATTTATGGTCCATCTAATTAGGCCAAATAAAAAAGCGACTGTCATTTAAAAGAAAATAAACCTAGCAACCTTTAATCTGAACTTTTGTATATCATTTCGAAACAGTCTATTTGCTAATAATTACCGAATTTTGCATATTAATGCTTTAGGAGAAATACAAACAGAAACCAGTTCTTCAATATAATAAATTTCAAGGGCACAGCTATACATATATCTTATTGATGAATCTATTAGCATTTCTAAATAATTAATACTGAACTACATTGTGTAGGAACGCGGGTGCGTCGTCCTTGCTTTAATTGTAAACAATCAGTAACAAAAGTAAACTGCAAAGAATTTTAATAAAATATAATACATATAAAATATGTACATATAACAAAATTTAGATTTAAGAAAAATATATTCATTGAAACTGGAATTATTATGAGCTTCAAATAAAGTATCACTTTCGGTTATCTTTATAGAATGCAGAAAGTTTAAATACGGAAAATAGATATTTTTGGAAGTTTAGTATGAGTTATCGTTATCGCACACACACACACACACACACACACACACACACACACACACACACACACAAACGTTGGACATCGTTGTGAAAATAATGAAAAACATGTTGTGTGGACCCTAATTCGTGCTTATTCACTGAAAACTCACTATCGCATTTTTGGACCGAAAACATTACCTTCCTTATCTATGGTATGTCGGGGGGTAAAAACATTAAATCGGTAGTATTTATTTAAAAATTTTGTCACCTTAACTACCTAATTACCATGGCTACCATATACAACTAATTTTTTTATTTTCATTATTTTGTTTAATTATAAATTCATATAACAAAATGTGATGTATAGACGGGTCATTTCCTCCCTTATTTCAATTATTTTCTCTAGAATATTTTAAAGAGAGGAATTTGCAATCAATGTACAATAATATTATTTCAAGAACACATGGTCTAATTTAAACAGATTTGACATTGACATTTATTTATTTCTACACTCGAACTAGTATAAAATAAAATTTCAGGGAGAAGTCTGTTTGTCTCTTTGTTTATTCGGTCTAATTTCGAGAACTACTGGCAATGCCGAATTTACAAATTTGAAGGCCTAAGGCGGAAATTATTACAGGCCAAAATAATAATAATGTATGTTTTAAAAAAAATGCATATACACAGGATTAACAAAATTAATGATTATTCAGTACACATTTTCATATGCAACATATAAATTGATTATAAAATGCGAAATTCACATTAATTAGAGATCAGTTTCTTTGTATCGATTTTTCTTGAGCAAACTATATAATATCATTACAATTATTAGTAGATTTCAAAATCTCTGCCTCTGTAACTATATTTAAGCCTTGTGATTGTAAATATGTACTCTTTTGAAACACATTTGACAAAGGATGCGTTAAATATTTCAAGTCATTACATTTGGAAATGTAGATTGTAATCCATTTTTAATAATCAATATACCGGGTGTAATATAAAAATCGGGTCATAGGCATTTAACATGGGAAAACAATATATCCTTGCAAGTGTTCTGAAATTAAGTGATCGAAACGAGCGTACCAAGTTTTTTTTAAGTTGCATGACAGTTTCAGAATCATATTTACCGCAATGCAAATTACATAATATATTCTAAATTTTTGACAAACTTGCGACTTGGGCGGCTATTCGTAGTATTTTGGAGCATTTATAACAATTCTTTCGATGACAACAGTAATTTTTAGTGATGTATGCGAGACGAGACGAGAAATATAAAATATCGATTCTGTCATCATCTGATAGGCATAGAAATAAAATTGCCATTAAGGAATAATATACCATATTTTACTATATAATTGTATTCTGCAAAATAAAAATAAGTAAAACGAATTAAACATTAATTTTTTTGTGACTAAATGTACGTTTACATTATCATTAAATATGTGCCACTATTTAAATAAAATTTAGTCATATAAAACCGTTACAATGGTCACCCGCCGGAAACCAATCACTCCGATTCTCTTCGCGTTGGCTCCGACACTTAACCCTCGGACGGTGTGGTGGGGTATAACATACCCCACGGCTACTTAATTGATGTATAGTTCTTAATGTCCTGATTACGGAACAAAAAGATTTTTTTCAAAATTCCTATAATTAAGGGTGGTTCACTTAAGAAGAACATTTTTTGTTCCCCTGGATACTATAATATTTGGAATACTGAAATTAGTTATAACTATTACATAAAATAATTTAACAATGAAATTAATTTATGCAATTACGTAAAACTTTGTCACACCAATTAAGTTTGGGAGATGTGTATGTAATGAAAAAAACACAATCTATTCAAACTGTTTCCTTCAAAAACATCAAAAACTAATTTTTAAATTTTGAAAAAATTCTTTTTGTTCCGTAATCAGGACATTAAGAACTATATGCCCTTCTAATATGTACCTGAAGTTATGGGACACCTGTTTATATATATATATATATATATATATATATATATATATATATATATATATATATATATATATATATCGCCATTTTATTATACCTATTGTGTCTCAATAAGCTTGCTCACTATTGGTAATTTTTTATTTGAAGAGATACGAGTTTGGTTAAATGAGCAAAATTGTGCCATTTTGAATTACAAAACTACTGATATCAGCATACATAAATTTATATCAGCGGGACCTTAATTTTTATTTTAAATAGGAACTTATATTTTTTATTTGCTTATTCGCTAGAAAATTTAAATCTGAATTCAGCGATATAATCGTTTCTTACCATCACATAACGATTTTTTGAAAGAAAAATCCATAATAAATTTTATATTAATTCGATTTAAATATGACAATAAGTGTGCCACGAATGGAAAAAATGAATACATGTTCTTTTACGTAAAATTAGAATGCCATGAATGAAATTAGTTAATATTTTCTTTTATCACAAGATCATACTTTTTTAATAAATGTCAACACATACAAAATATTCATTCATTCATTCATTCATATGCCATGAATACGTTTCCGTTTCTATCAAACATACTCAGAGCACACAGTATCTTACCTTACATCCTGGACTCAATCCACTCAAATATTAAAACTCATTTGCCTGATCGCCTATTCCATTTTCACTCCATTCATGAACACAGTATCTACTCAGACACTAAATTACTCCTTTAAAATACTAACATCTTGTATTTATCAGCATTCAACAATAAATAAATTCATATTTTTCTTCCAACTGTTTCTCTATATCATTTTTCTTATTTGCTCTCCATTTTCATAAATTTAAATATTTTATAATACGCGGTTTGTTAAATACGAATAGATCGATCACTTATATACAATGAGCAAACGCGACTACTAAAAGGTTATTAATATTTACACTTATTTTTTAGATGTAATTCCGAATATTCATTGTATTTAAAAACAATTACCTAAAGGTGGTGCATATACATGCTGAATACCCTTGAGACCTATAGGTCCTACGACAGCTTTAACAACTGAGGGCGCCGGCAGCTTAAGCAGAGGCTTATGTATAGGTGCTGGTAGATGCACAGGCAAGGGTGCATGCAGAGGCAAGTGCCCAGACACAGACAAGGATGCATGCCCCGGCTCTGGTACGACAGATGGGACCGGATGATGCTTCAGCACGCTCACAGGAATTGGCTTCACTAGCGGCGCCGTGTGCACACTAGGCCCACTCTTGCTCACCACAGCATTGAACCCGTTCACAGGGTCCGCTGTATAGTCGACGGTACGCACACTGCCATCTGGCTCCACTAGCGAGTACTGTCCTTTCACCACATCGCCCTCTCGCGCCTCGTGCTGGGACTTAACGTCTCCGGTCACGTGGTCGGCTACACCGTAGTTGAATGAGTATTTTGGTGGGGACTGAAAACAGGAACCACATTAGAAAGTAGAGTAAAGAGTAACGAACAACGGAACAACAGTCACGCACAGACTTTAATACTAAATATAGATTCTATTTTATTAAATTTATTGTTGTACTTCCCAGAAGTAAAAATAAGTGCAAGTCACATTACTTATTATATGATTTCACGTATTAGGCTTACAAATCTATCCATAATTTTGAAGGATGTTCGATCTTGAAGTGTTCTTGAACTTTGATCTTTAGTTATCGTTTCACATTAAAGTTGCCTTCTATTCATCCATTAACCGTAACAGGACTTATTAGAGTAAAGAAAATGTTTACATAATTTTAAAGGTGATATTTTTATGCACAATATCATCAATTTAGTATAACTCAAGAATTCTTAAGATATAATACAATAATGGAAAATAATAAAATATAAGACTTTTAAAATAATCAAATGTCAAAAAAGCGAGTTATATAATTGAAAATAATATTTAATTGAATGAAGAGATATATTAAAAAAATATAGTAACATTCGAAAGCACTCATTTATCATAGTAAAAAAATTTGATGTGACCAACACACTCCTTCTCGTCATTTCAATTTTCACTTAATGTAAACAACGATCTAAATTCATATTTAATAATACTGACAAATATAGGAGTACATATAGTTATTTTCACATAACGCCGTGCTAGAACAATACTAAGACTAACTTAAAAAATGTGGGTTTTGAGTTATCCATATATCCTGAAAGCCAGTTTCAAACACTTTATAGTGCAATACAGAAACTTCTGAAATAATACAATAAAAGAAAAAATCTTATGTGGCTAGCACATTACATTTCGTCAGTTATATGAGGCATTTACGAAAATTCTACCTGTGAACTGTTACCGATAAACAGCTGTTTATCAGGTTATAGCTACCAGAACCGATTTTTTAAGAAGATAAGTGGAAAACAGGGTGGATCCATAACCTATAAAAAAAAATTGAAACAGGTTAGAAGGGTTAGAAATTTAAAGTATCAAACTGAGCAGTCATACTTGAACCACATTTCCACTTTTAACGCGTGCACTTCGCTTTGTATCACTACCTTTTTTTTAGATTAGATTCTTCATAAATCTGGTAGATGGATCTGGTAGATATTGTACAATTTTTTAACACGGTAACATTTTACCATTCGTGTTTTCGAACACAGTCGGTAGAAGCGGTATCTACCGGTAGAATTTCCGTAAATGCCTATGTGCTATGTATTTTCTATAAAATCCATGCAGACAGTTCCTTGCAAAAGATTCTAAATTTCTTGTATGTACATTACCTTTCGACAGTTGTATTTTATACAAATTCCATACAGAAAGTTTTAAGCAAAAAGGTCCTATGTTTTGAGTAAAATTTTAACACAAATATACTACGAATATGTCAATTGACACTGAAATCTTTCAATCAGAATTTTTACCTTCCGTCACCTTTAGGCAAGGAAGGTATTGTCTTTGGTCAAAAAATTCGGTGGTGAGTTTTTGATGAATAAGCACGTTTTAGGGTCCCTACAATACGATTTTACTATTTTTACGATGATGTCTGTGTGTGTGTGTGTGTGTGTGTGTGTGTGTGTGTGTGTGTGTGTGTGTGTGTGTGTGTGTGTGTGTGTGTGTGTGTGTGTGTGTGTGTGTGTGTGTGTGTGTGTGTGTGTGTGTGTGTGTGTGTGTGTGTGTGTGTGTGTGTGTGTGTGTGTGTGTGTGT